>OX422214.1:609968664-612368664 GCA_949130495.1 Sambucus nigra | reverse complement strand
TATGAGTTGCCTCATTGTTTCTTGCATGGCGGTTTATCCTTGAGCCAGATTCATCATAATCCCGGATAGATCTGGAGGTGCAGAGGGATTCAGAGGATTTCTAGTATTTCCAACGTTTCGATTGCTAGATTCTGGATTATCCGCCATTGATGATGAATGATTTTTGGTGAAAAACGATAGTAACAATCGTTCCCACAGACGGCGCCAATCTGTTGATGTAAAAAATTTGATCCCTCTAACTATTCAATCACAGATAAATAAAATGAGACAAAGATTTTTAAAGTGGTTCAGCCTTATATGAATGGCCTACGTCCACTGTTATGTTATTGCTGAGTGTTTGGGAATTCTCGAATACAAGTTCTCTATAGAAATTCCGGTCCCTTTGAATGAGGGTGATACAAGGTATTTATAGCCCTTAGGCTGCACATGAAAGGGTTGATACATTAAATGATATACATATGAAAGGGTAATACATTTAATGCAGCGTGTGCGTCAAGATGATAAACATTCAATGAATAGTCGAACTGTTGATTATCTGGCAATTAATGCTACGGCCGAGATGCAGCTCGGACCGCCTTAGTTGTTCGTTGCTCTGAAGTTCCTCGGAGCGTTGGAGTACCTCGGAGTGCTAAAGTTCCTCGGTGTATCCTCATTGCTCGGAGAGAACATGCGTTGGTCGGGAAAATGAACTTCCTCGTTGCTATTGTGCCATGTAGATTGACACGTGTCTTCGTATTATTCGTCCATATCAGCATATTAATTTTCGTATCAACAGATCATTAAGGTTGTGTGTAGATTACCGGGAGTTGAATAAAGTCACGATACGAAATAAGTATCCGTTACCCAGAATCGATGACTTATTCGACCAGTTAAGGGGAGATTCCTTCTTCTCAAAGATTGACTCGCGATCGGGATACTATCAATTGCGTATCAGGGAACAGGATGTCTCGAAGACTGCCTTCTTGATGAGATATGGTTCCTATGAGTTTCGAGTTATGCCTTTTGGCTTGACCAATGCCCCAGTCGTGTTTATGGACTTAATGAATAGGGTGTTCAGAGAGTTCCTAGACCAGTTCGTCATCGTCTTTATTGATGACATTCTAGTTTACTCCCAGACAAAGGAGGTACACGCCAATCACTTGAGGCAGGTTTTGCAGACACTACGTCAAAACGAGCTATATGCAAAATATGAAAAGTGTGGGTTTTGGCGGAAGGAGGTACAGTTTTGGGGGCATATCATTTCAAATAGGGGGATATCTGTCGATTCGGGGAAAGTATCCACGGTGAGGGAGTGGGGACAGCCCACGACACCGACTGAGATTCGTAGTTTCTTGGGCCTAGCAGGATACTATAGGAGGTTTATTCGGGGTTTCTCAAATATAGCGGGTCCTTTGGCACATCTGACTCGCAAAGGTTTGCCATTCATCTGGAGCGATGCCTGTCAGTTGGCATTCGACGAGTTGAAGGACAAGTTTACCTCAGCGCCTGTGTTAGCAATGCCTAGATAGGGAGTTGAGTATCTCGTCTACACTGATGCATCCTTGCAAGGACTTGGAGGTGTACTGCAACAGGAGAGTCATGCTATAGCTTATGCTTCCCGTAAGCTTAAGCCTCACGAGAAGAATTACCCCACCCACGACTTGGAGTTAGCAGCAGTCGTATTTGCTCTTCGGATTTGGAGACATTATCTCCTGGGGGAGAAATTTCGTTTGTTCATGGACCACAAGTCTCTACAGTACCTCTTCACACAGAAGGAACTTAATATGCGTCAACGTCGATGGCTTGAGTTCGTGAAGGATTATCAGTTTGATATCCAATATCACCCAGGGAAGGCTAACGTGATAGCACACGCGTTGAGCCGAAGGCCAGTAGGTGAGGTGGCCGAAGTGTGGAAAGAAAAGTGCAAGAAGTTGGGACACCAGGATACAGTGGCCCGATCATTCATATCTGTGATGACTGTTACGCCTCAGATTGTTGTGAGAGTGATACAGGCATAGGCAAAAGACTCGTTATGTCAGGAGAAGATAGTTCGATTACTAGCAGAGGGAGACGAGTCCTATACTGTTAGTTCAGATGGGGGCTTATGCTTCAATGGGAGATTGGTTATTTCGGAAGGGGAGGACTTACGACACGAGGTAATGTCAGAGTCGCACGGTTCGCGATTTACAGTACATCCTGGCGGGGATAATATGTACCAAGATATGAGGCGACAGTACTGGTGGAGCGGGATGAAGAGGGATATTGCCGAGTTCGTATCTAAATATGCCACTTGTCAACTGGTAAAGGTGGACCATCAAAGATCGACAAGACTTCTACAACCATTAAAGGTTCCTATGTGGAAATGGGAGAGCATTTCCATGGATTTCGTTATGGGGTTACCTACGTCATAGAGGGGCCATGAATCCATATGGGTAATCGTGGATCGGTTGACCAAAGTTGCACATTTTCTGCCAGCACGGACAGACTACACTACGGGATAGTATGCCCAGATTTTCATAGCGGAGATAGTGAGACTTCACAGGGTGCCTCTCAATATCGTGTCTGACCGAGATAAGATATTTGTTTCACGATTTTGGGAGAGTTTCTAGGAGGCCATGGGTACGGAGTTGCGACTGAGTACGGCATATCACCCGCAGACAGATGGGCAAATCGAGCGGACGAATAAGATGTTGGAGGACATGTTGTGTATGTGCATCCTAGACTTTGGAGGTGGTTGGGAGCAGTACCTTCCACTGGTGGAGTTTGCTTACAATAACTCTTACCAGTTCACCATTAGCATGGCTCCATTCGAGGCATTGTATGGTAGACCTTCCCGTTCCCCAGCATGTTGGTTAGAGGTGGGGGATAACAAACTCCTTGGGTTGGAAGTGATTCAGGATACTTCGACAAGGATAGAGATGATACGGAGCCGTATTCGGGTAGCTCAGGACCGAAAGAAGAGCTATGATGATCCCAAGAGATTCTTCAGAGAGTTCAAGGTGGGGAACCAGGTGATACTCAGAGTATCTCCGATGAAGGGGATTATGCGTTTTGGGAAGAAGGAGAAACTGGCACCAAGATATGTGGGTCCATTTCCTATCATTGAACGGATTGGAGTAGTAGCGTATATGCTTGGATTACCGGAGCACTTGCATAGGATTCATGACGTATTCCATATTTCCTCGCTAAGGAGATATCTTAGGGACAATTTGGCTCATACTCACATTGCTTTAGAGGACATCGATCTACAGCTCGGTAGTTCCTACGAGTAGGGGACGATTGCCATTTTAGACCGCAGCGAGAGGAAACTGAGGTAAAAAATAATACCGTTAGTACGTATTCAGTGGCGGCATCATAATGCCGAGGAGTCCACAGGGGAGCGTGAGGACGAGATGCGCGAACGTTATTTAGAGTTATTTATACCAGGTATTCTTTAATTCCAAATTTCAGGACAAAATTCTATTATTAGGGGAAAGTATGTAATACCCCGTAATTTTATTGATTTTTAGTTAATGGATTAATTGAATTAAATGAGAATTTATTTGGAAATTAATCCGGAATTAAAAAATAGCGAGATGTGAGTTGGTATTTGAGTATGATGTTAAAATAAAATATTACTGAGAATATATGGTAACATACGAGTATTGAAAATATTAAATTTGTCGCGAGGCAGAAATACGATAATTTGGGAAATTCAGTTGAGACGCGTGTATCAGTCACGTCAGGAATGAATTTAATTAGATTAAAAAGAAAATTATATTTTTATCAATCGAATGGTCATTATGAGTGCGCCAACGTGTCCGGAAGGGTCGAGATAATCAGAAAACTCTAGCCGGGAGTTTAGTTTGGGTCCCGAGGCATTTTTAGGCAAACCGGCAACCCAGAAGGGTATTTTGATAATTTTAAAAATAGAGGAATTAAAACCCATGAATTTTAGAGTTAAATTAAATATTATTAGATAGGACAATAAGGCCATTACCAGCCAAAAATAAAAGAGTGGGCTACGGAGGTTTTTGAGAGAAGTTAGAGAGAGGTTAAAGGAGGTTCCAGACCAAACCATCTCCCATCACCATCATTTTTGAAGAAATTGTGACCACGAAGAGAAGAGAGTCACCCTATAATCACCGACAACAGATCTGAAGAACAAACCTAAGGCAAGTGATTTGATTTTATTAAGTTCAATGAATATTTCCTCCATGTTTAGTGTAGAAATTGTTTATGCCTTGAAAGTTTTGATGAAAAATCCATTGAGATTGTAGTGAAACTAATGATTTTGGATAGGGATTGCATGTAGAATGATTATGGACGAAATTGGTACCCAAAATCTTAACTTTAATGATTTAAAAACGGATTAATGATGAGTATTTAGGTACAATAAAATTATGTGTTCACGTTCATAGGGTTTGGGGCAAAATCTGGGGATTTATGATAATTGCATGTTGATTAGGAGGATTTGATCCCAAAAATATGTTAAGAAGCGACCTAGGAGGACTTTGAGTAGTTTAATAAAATTAAAACTTAATTGGGATGATCTTAGTATGGATTTAGAGAAGAGGAAAAGAAGAAAAAAATGAAGTCGGGAAAATTCTAGGCATTTTCTGCAATCTCGTTAGAAGACCAACCCAGGTCGTTCGAACGAGCTTCTAACGAGATTCCAGTACCCCTTTTAACGAGTTCATTCAAAGCCCTTTGTTCGAACGACACTCGTTCGAACCACGTCATTCGAACGAGATTTCTAACGAGTTGACATAATGACCTTGTTTGGCTGATTTTAGTTTGAACTTTCCGTAGGCTTATTTAATTCAGTGTGATCCTTCCCTTGTTGATTCGTGGGCCTAATTATGGTATTGGAGTACGTTGAGGATTAAAACTTAGAATTTCACAATAGATTGGGTGACTTCTATGGGTTAGGTTGTAAGTACTCGAATTTGCGACGTGAGAAGTGTTGGCGACCTATATTGTATATTATCCGGGAACTTGTAAATGCACCACATTTAAAGGCGGTATAGGAATGTAAAATATACCTCTATTATTATTACAAGTTATCTAAGATGTGAGAATGCTTGGTATATGGACTTATATGTGTATAACATACCTACTATATTTGCTATCACGGGAGGTCGGTGTTCGATTGGGGCCATCTCATCTTTGTGTGCCTACGAGGGGGATTTAGATTGGTACCTCGAGGACATAGGTCAGAGAATGACTTATTGGGGAGTTAATAAGTCTGTTGATCATGGGAGCGTAGGTATGTGCGTGACCCATGTGATGTGAACTATGTTCGCCTCCATTAGGTGTGATTGTTACTTATCGAAACGTTTCCTGAGAGATTCGAAATACGTGGTCCTTATGTACGTGATTTACCGGGATTTGATAGCAGAGTGTGTGTGCACCGCAGCTTATTCTAGGGGTGCCATTATTGTATATTTATGATGAGATTGATATATTGAAAAATTGAAATGGACTGTTCATGTAAGTGCAAGTGTGAATAATTTGTATCATCTTTGTAGAGTTAAAAATGGGAAAAACTCTTAGTAATTATTGTAACTAATTATGAGGAATGAAAGTAAAACTCTCAGTTTATATTAAGATGTTGGTAATCAAACTTTGAATTGTAAAGAAATGTTAGGTTACGGATTGAACTAGTTAGATAGTAGAATAACTAGAATGGGTACGGGTACGATAGGTGTGCACATTTAGTTGAGAGGTGAGGAACTCATGTGAGTGCATGCACTATCATGAATTTTATATTCACTGTTTGATGATATTAAACACTTGCTATATGTTAAACTATTTTCACAATCGGGCTCTGACCCTTTTTCTTTCAAATCTATTTTCTTGTAAAAACCTTTAGGTGCCCAACCACAAGGACACGAAGCGTAGAAGTTCCATTCCAGTGACGTGATGTAGCTGTTGTGGAAGTTACAGGACCTCGATAGTAGATGCCTCCACTTTCTACCTTGACTCTATTTCAGATTTATTCATCTGTAGGGCATGTCGCCCCTTTTCTTTTAGAGACATCTTATTTACTCAGTTTTATTTCAGATTTGGACTTTATTAATTAGTAATTCAACTTTTGTATTCAGTAATCGGATTATTTAGAGGAGTATTCCTCCAAATTTATCGTTATTCCATTTGTTATCCTATTGTGACTGTGTTGTGGTTGTGGATATTGGTATTTCATAATTTAAATCGGTTGTATGTTGATCGGACTTAATTAAAATTGACAACTCACTTTTTAAATATTAGGTGGCTAGAAATTATTAAAATGATTTTCGACAGTGATGCTATGAACTGAACCAACTTGACATTTTGTATTAATTTGAATAAAGGATTAGCTACCCGGTATTTAATTAGTCGGGGACTCACATTTGGGTCTTGAAGAAAATAACCCATTTCGTAGCTTGCTGAAGAGATCGAATCGATTCGCCCCTTGCGAATCGATTCGACATGTTGCAGAACCTACAGGTCTTTAGGACCGAATTGATTCTCCCCTTACGAATCGATTCGGTATGTAGCAGACTTACAGGTCCCTTTGGACCGAATCGATTCACTGTTAGGACCAAATCGATTCGGAGGCACCGAATCGATTCAGAAACAGGACTATTTTGCAAGGTTTTTTTTAGAGCGAGTTTCGCTCCGTTCCGTTTGGTTTTATCGATTAGGAACATTCTAAAATGATACGAGAAACACGTTTTGGATATTTTTAGGGATTTTCTTATATAATGGAATATTGTGGATGTATCGAGTTATTTGGGAAGGCATAGATTGGAGTTATAGGATCGACTTAGTGGGGAATCCTACTATCAATAGGGTTTCCAATTGGAGATAGTTATGGGTCAATAAGATAGAGGCTGTGTACGCTTACTGACATTAAACTTTAGGATTAAATCACAAATACAATAACGTTAAGGGTTTTTATGATCAACTGAATCGTAATCTGAATTGGGAATGTTTTAGTATATCGCCGACTAGAATAGTTTGTGTTTATACTGATAACCGGGATGATTATTATGTGCATATAATATAGAAGGTGTATATGATGATGATTGTGTATATATATATATATATATATATATATATATATATATATATATATATATATATATATATATATGTATCGTGTATTTGATACTTAGGTAGACATACCTAGCATATGCGATCATGGGAAGTTGCGCAATGTGGGTGAGGCCCCTTGCTAGAAAAGCAAGGAGTGTATAGTCCCCAGGTCATAGGCGTACATTAATTGTTTTATGAACTATTGTTTCAGGGGTAAGACGTCTTTGGTATGATTCATATTATTTTTCAGTGAGTAACTATGATCGATTCCCATACGCTGTGAATTGATTGTTTACCAGCGCGGTGTGATAATAGTCCAGTGGTTGGTAACCCAGGAGAACGCGAGTAATTCCTGGAAGATGATAGCATTGCAGATATTGTATAATCCTATAAGTGATTGTATTATGGTTAATTTAAATACACGCTATGTGTGTTATGTGTACGTGTTGGTTAGGGTTGAATGATCCTGTACTATAACTAGGATAATGTTATATAGACCCTAAAGGTACTGTGCGATATCTTATTTATTTACTTAGAGTTAGTATTCATAATAAGTAGTTAATGTTATTTGTGTGTGTACCGAGGGCATAATGGACCTCGACGATCAACATTGACAAGGAGTAGTGTATCGGGGGAGTTCCTTATTTGAATTTCCCTTTGCGAGACGTCCCACACATGAAACGTAGCGCAATGTTAGGAGAGGGGAGAAGTTTAGTCCTTAGTACTTAGATTTATGTGTTATAGAGAAACAATGCTTTATAAGAGTAAAACGATGATGCGTGACTATTCTGATGCTAATAACTTGTTTAAGATAGTGATTAGAAATCGATGAAATTCTGCTAAGATGTTTGTACGTTAACTCAAATTTGGGCGTAAGCTTAGAAAAGGACAGAATAGGAAGGAAATGGTTAGGTATTTAGATAATGGGTTACACGGGTATATATTAGGCGTAGAGTAATATTGAAGTGCCCCTAAAATGTGTCGGGTAGCTTAATTATAGTTCAGATGCATACGTTTACGTGCGCACCTTAGTAAAGGGGTAAGTTTGAGTTCCAAGAGAGTGCAACTCCACTTTAATTGTGAAATTATGCATTTATAGTTATTGTGCAATTTAATGCACTTGCTAAAATATTTTCAAACCTCGGCATCTGATCCATTTATATTTCTTTCTTGGTATACATATATTATAATATATTATAGGTGCCCCACGACAAGGACGCCAATGATGCTTTTCTATACAGTGTCCTTAGAGCTGTAGCAAATGCGGATTATTGAGGGATTTTGTTATAATACGACCCTTAGTGATAGTGATAAGTAAGAGGGACCCGATTCCCCCACTAAGCCCAACTTTGTGGCTTTTATGGCTAGTTATGTGAGCACCGATAGTGAATCTTCTCATAAATATATTCAAACACATGACACTTCCGAGGTCAAAGTTTTTTCATCCCTTATTTTTTATGGTAGTGAGAGTGAAGAAGAGAGAGAGAATGAAAATGATGAGGTTGATGTGAGTGAACTTCAAAATGCTTTTCAAGAACTTTATGAAGAATCTATTAAATTGAAAAGAGATAATTTGAAGTGAGAAGCGTGCTTAAAAGAGCGTGTCAAGGTCATTGATGATAGTGCGTTAGTGGAAGACCTTAGGACATAAGAGAGATCTCTTCGAGAGAAGATAGAATATATAGAAGGCGAGAGAGATAGCCTTAGAGGTTTAATGGAATCCTTGAAAAAGGAGCTTCTCGAGTTTGAAGAGAGAAATGTGTTTTTAGAGTCTAAAATTGTAGAATTAGAAATTAAAATAAAAGACTCTAGCAAAGTCAAATTTGATTTGGAGTGTAGGTCCAAAAAACTAGATAAGATCTTAAGAACGGTCCAAATCAAAAATGACTTGTGTGGTTTAGGCTTCGATACTTGTAATGAATCAACTCAAAAATCCAAAACCAACGTTTTAGGAGAATCTCCTAGGAAAGCCTTTCGAAATCACTCCTTAGGTAAATCTTTTCGTCGTGAGTTTAAGTGTTCATATTGTGGTTGAAAAGGTCATCTTAGGAAATTTTGTTTTGATCTTAAATGACGTCCTAGAAAAACCCAACGTAAGGCAACCGAGGTAGCCAAGATTCCTACACCTCGATATAGTCACTCATCATTAGTTTGGGTTAGGAGATCCGACTTGGTAGCTTTACAAGATAGGGTATTTGATTCTCGTTTACTTTCACATGCTTCCTCCCTTGAAAAATCTAAAGGTTGAATGTGTTAGTTTGTTTGCATACTTTAGCTTTTGTACTTCATGTTATATTCTCATGCTAAATGTATGCTTGTTTAATCATTTTCTAGTCTACTCCCCATGCTTAATCACATGCTAAAATTATGATTCTTGTTTATCTTTTGCCATACGAGTGAGAAAAGCTTATCTTATTTTGTGTCATTTGTGTGTTTATATCTATATGTGTGTACTTATGCTTAGCTTGTATCTCTTATGTATACATATAGATGATATTTTGTTTATTTCTTTGCCATATTTAACCAGTCCATTTATGCTTCAATTCATAATTGGTACCTTGTTTTTTGCGTAGTTTGTTTGATATCACATGCTTAGAATTTTATTTGTCACATTGGTATCATTTGTTGTCGCATCATAGTTGGTATTCATTTTTATGGATTAGTTATGCTTTTGTTGCCCATATGATTTCGTGTTCTTATAACTTTATGCGTCATGTTTAAATTAGTTTTATCCTCTGTCTATTCCTGAACAAAAAGGGGGAGAATGATGGGGGGAGAAATGGTATCTAAACCTATTATCATCATATCTTAGTTTGGGGGAGACTTATCTTAGGGGGAGACGTCTTTCTAAGTTAATCATAGTTGATAAAGGGATAGAATTAATTTAGGGGGAGTACTTAATTTAGGGGGAGTACTTACTTTAATTGCATTAAATCTTTTGATATTCCCTATGCATTTAATGTGTTTGCTTTAGTGAGCAGGAATTATATTATAAGTGTCAAATTTCACCGACAAAGATTGTGATCCTTGGGTTGTTTGAGTCAAGGATTGTATTTTTATTTTGGGTGGGATATTTTGTGTCAGTCTAGTAGAGCTTGATGGCCCTTTAGGATTTTTGTTTAATTTTTGTCCCGAATTAGCCAATGGGGGAGATTTGTAAGGACACAAATTTCCAATTGAGTCCCTTATAGTTTTGGCTCAATTCTGAACAAAAATGTTTGTGTCATAGGATAGTGTTCAATGTACCTATTTCAAGCCTATGACGAGTTTGTTGAAGACGTAGCGATCAAGTGTATAAAGCTTCATCAAAATGCCGAGTTTAAGTGCCTCGTTTCTACGGCATCAACAGTAGTTCCATGCTCCCAAGGTATGAATGCATTACATATATATATGTAGGAGCTTGGAACAGTATAATGGGTATAGGTTTAATTAAAACTGTTGTTTATTTTCAGAAAGATTTAATTAAAACTTTAAATAAAATTTGTAAAGTTTCTGGGCTAAAAATGAAAATTTCAAACCCTCTGGAAGTTCGTTCAATGTGTCGTTCGAACGAGTTTTTCGTTCGAACCAAATGTCGTTCGAACGAGTTCGCCAACGAGTTCCCAGTTTGGCCTCTGTAACTTCGTTGGAAATGTCGTTCGAACGAGTTGGATGTTCGAATGAGATTTCCAATGAGATTTCTAACGAGTTTATTTTTTAAAGACACTGGAACTTTGTTAGAATGTCGTTAGAAGGCCGTTCGAAGATCGAACGACAAATCTCGTTCGAACGAGATTTGGCGGGAACAGTTAAATGGTATTTTTTTATAGTTTTCACCCACTTTCCCATTATCTTTCCCCACTAACTTTTGACTGAATATCTAAGTGCGGGAACCAACTTTGGAAAGTGAAATTTTTCATACACATCTATATCCAAGAGAGAGTTTGAGAGAAAAAGAGAAAAAGGAAAAGTTCATGTTTTAAAGTGTCTATTTTCAATGAAAAATTCATTTGCACTTTAGTTTTCATCCATATTGTTTATTCCAAGTATTCTTTATATATACATATATATACATTGCTTTGAGTTTGGCACCAGTTTTTCGTCTCTACCATTTTGAAAAGACGTTTGGGTTTGCTTCTAAATCCCACAAAGAAGAAGATGTCTGCGTTGATTTACCCACTTGGAGAAAGGCTCCTTGTTCGGGTGACGGTGACCATATAAAGTCCGATCGGTGGATTTCGAGACCGTGGTGGAGCTCCGTGGTTATTCGCTAGGCAGAGGTTGATACAAGAAGACGCGTCAGGGTTTGAGAGGGATCGAGTCGAGTGTTGTAATTCATCTTGCTTGTATTTGTAAATTCTGTACTTGGTGGATTTGAGGCTAGGGTCATCCGAGGTTTTTTTCCGTTGTGGGTTTTTCCTCGTACATCGCGGCGTAGTGGTTTCATTGTTTATTTTATCTTATGCAAACTCACCTAGAACACATGCTTAGGTAATTCAAGATAAAATTGGGTTTTAATCACTACATGTTTAATTTGGTGCTAAATTAAATGTTGGGTAATGTTTAGTTAGTCTAATTCAAGTCTTTAATTTAACTTGTTAAAATTGGTTTGGCCTAATTTGGTAAAATTGAGAAATATGACTTAGGCAAATTTCTAGGACTTGGGTTAATTAATTGTGTTTAAGTGAAATTTAAATAAGTTTGTGTGTTTAATCCTATTTCACTTGGTTGTATTTTAATTTGAGAGAAATTAAAATTTGTTGTTAATTTGAACCATCATTTTACGCTTCCGCATCTAAAAAGGAAATTAATCTTTTTGTGAAGTAAAAAGAATTTTGTTTTTCAAATTTGGGGGCCTCCTACTCTTCAGGTTGAAAATTGGATGCTGGTAAGAGTATGATATTTGTTGGCGCCTTGTGTCTTGGGAATGAGGTATTTAATTTGTGTGTCAAAAGACATAAAACTATTTTTGTATTACACTATTTTATACGCCTTCGGGAAATATCTTTATGATTCAAAAAAAATCTTTTATAAAACTTTAGTCCTGATTTAACTGATCTCAATCCCCGATATTACTACATAGAAGTGTATTGGGAGGGTTCCTTGTTTGGATTTCTCTTACGAGACCTCCCCCGCATAAAAGTAGCAAATGTCAAGAATCGAGAAGAGTTAAATCTTCGAACCTTAAATTTTCTTTTGATATATATTTATTACGTTATAATAGATTAATTTGTTGAAAAATTTATTACTATTTAAATTTAAGTGAAGCTGGGTAATGTTTTTATAGTTGAGATCGGGTACAGGGTGTATAGGAGCCCTAGTTAATTAATTTGATATAGTGATCTTGAGGGTAGGCGTCGTAGGAGCTAGTTAAGGCTTGTAGTACTAGGCTTAACTTAATTTCAAGGATGAAATTCTGTGTAAGGGGGGAAGTATGTAATACTCCGTAATTTTGAAGACTTAGAATTTAATTAATTTGGGAGAAATAAAATTTATTTAAATTGGAGAATTTTAAATTGGGCAATTGAGGTCAAAATTTGAGAATGTTATAAAGTATTTTGAATGACGATTCTGAGTGCATGGTTGATCCCGGATGGGTCGAGATAATGAAAATGATTGTCCTTGGGTTTTATTTGGGTTTCGAAATATTTTAAAATAGTTTGACTCGAATCGGAGTAAACAAGTTATTTAAAGTGTGTACTATCATTTAAAGTTGGGTATTTTGGAGATAAGGCTTATTAAGCCTACGTGAGATAACAATCTCATTCTTGAGATTTAGTAAGCCCTAGAGAGAACGAGAGAAACAGGAAAATCTTGGAGATTCCGGTCAATCCGTGATTTCGAGGAAGATTCAACCTCTACAACTTTTAGGCAAGTGATTAAACTTGTTAAATAATTTATGTGTGTCATTTATTTCATGATTTGTGGATAAAATATGGATTTTGGGTTAATATGTTAAAAACCTAGATTTTTGGGTAAATCTTGCATTTGAGGTGTGTGTATATGGATTTGAGGTTGTATAGATAGTTGGATTGATATATACAATGATTTTGATGTTAGAAACAAGTTTGGGTCTTGAAGAAAATAGTAGCTTGCTGAAGAGAGCGAATCGATTCGCCCCTTACGAATCGATTTGACATGTTGCAAAACCTACAGGTCTTTAGGACCGAATCGATATGTAGCAGACTTACAGGTCCCTTTGGACCGAATCGATTCTCTTGGGACAAATCGATTCGGAGGGGCCGAATCGATTCAGAAATAGGATTGTTTTGTAAGGTTCTTTTTATAGTGAGTTTCGCTCCGTTTCGTTTAGGTTTATCGATTAGTAACATTATAAAATGATACGAGAAACACGTTTTGGATATTTTTAGGGAGTTTCCTACTATCAATAGGGTTTCCATTTGTAGATAGTTATGGGTCAATAAGAGAGAGGTCGTGTATGCTTAGTGACGTTAAACTTTAGGATTAAATCACAAATACAATAACGTTAAGGGTTCATATGATCAACTAAACCGTAATCTGAATTGGGAATGTTTTAGTATATCACCGACTAGAATAGTTTGTGTTTATACTGATAACCGGGATGATTATTATGTGCATATAATATAGACAGTGTGTATGATGATGATTGTATACATAGATCTCGTGTATTTGATACTTAGGTAGGCATAACTAGCATATGTTATCATGGGAAGTTGCGCGATGTGGGTGAGGCTCCTATCTTGAAAAGCGGGGAACGTATAGTCCCCAAGTCATAGGCGTCCATTATTTGTGTTATGAACTATTATTTCAGGGGTAATACGTCTTTGGTATGATTCGTCTTATTTTTCGGTGAGAAACTATGATCGCTTCCCATACGTTGTGAATTGATTGTTTACCAGGGCGGTGTGATAATAGTTCGGTGGCTGGTAACCTAGCAGAACGCGAGTAATTCAGGGAAGATGATAGCATTGCAGATATTGTATAATCCTATAAGTGATTGTATTATGGTTAATTTAAATGCACGCTATGTGTGTTATGTGTACATGTTTGTTAGGTTTGAATGATCGTGTATTATAACTAGGATAATGTTATTTAGACCCTAAAGGTATTGTGCGATATCTTATTTATGTACTTAGATTTAGGATTCATAATAAGTAGATGATGTTATATATTTTGTGTACCGAGGGCATAATGAATCTCGATGATTAATATTGTCAAAGAGTAGTGTATCGGGGGGCTCCTTATTTGGATTTCGCTTTGCGAGATGTCCTACGCACAAAACGTAGCGCAATGTTGGGAGTGGTGGGAAGTTTAGTCCTTAGTACTTGGATTTATGTGTTATAGAGAAACAATGCTTTATAAGAATAAAAAGATGACGCATGACTATTCTGATGCCAATAACTTGTTTAAGATAGTGATTAGAATCCGATGAAATTCTGTTAAGATGTTTGTACATTAACTCAAATTTGGGCGTAAGCTTAGAAAAGGATATAATATGAAGGAAATGGTTAGGTCTTTAGATAATGGGTTACGCGGGTATATATTAGGCATAAAGTAATATTGAATTGTCCCTAAAATGCGTCGGGTAGCTTAATTAGGGTTCAGATGCATACGTTTAGGTGCACATCTTAGTAGAGGGGTGAGTTTGAGTTCCATGAGAGTGTGACTCCACTTTAATTGAGAAATTGTGCATTTACGTTTATTATGCATTTTAATGCACTTGCTAAAATGTTTTCAAACCTCATGATCTGAACCATTTATATTTCTTTCTTACTATACATATATTGTTATATATTATAAGTGTCCCACGACAAGAACGCCAATGATGCTTTTCTATCCGGTGTCCTTGGAGTTGTAGCAGATGCGGACTGTTGGGGAATTTTTTATATAGTCGCTTCATATCCTTTACAAATCTAGTCAAGGATTCATTTTGTATATCGGGTGTATACCCAAGGGTTTTATATGTAGTACTTTTATATATTTCTCCTCAGGTTATTGTATTGTCTGTGACCCTACAGCGTATTCAAGTATTTCCTTTTTGTGTACTTATGATGTAATATAGAATTACTTCTTTTTATCACAGTTGTGTGCATATGTTATCATGTTCAGTAGTTTAATATATTGTTGGTTGGATGATGTTTATCGTACATTTTAAATTTTTTAGCATCCTCTTATTTTAGTATTGGGTAATTAGCTATGTTTTTAGTCTCGATAGTAGATGCTGAGAATGATCCACTTGAGATTCCTGATTTATTTTAGTATAGGGATGGCCACCCATTATTATTTTAAGTTGGGTTTCATGTTTCCACTTATCATGATAGTTTATCCTTATACACTCTTTAGCTACTTGTATCTTTTATATCATTTGTGATACTCGTGTGTTTATTTAGGCTAGAGTTTGGTGCTTTATCTTGCTGACTATCTCCTGCGAGCTTATGTGATTTAAAACATTTCTTGTGATACCTTGTGTTATTTTTTGTAGAGATCGTAATCTTGATGATGTATATATTTCCTTATTCATGTTGTACTGTGTTTATTGGGTATCCAATCTTATTTTTGTTCGGATGTTAAATCTTCATCTATTTCACGCGATTCTTGTCATGCTACTTTTGGACATATATGATTTTGTCATAGATTCTCATGTTTGTTCATATGTTCTTTGTCCATGCTCAAATGTTTATGATATACCTCTTTATGATACTCCTACTCCCATCATGTACTACGTTAAATACCGAGAATTATCACAGTAAACTAGTCACGGTTGAGAGCGGTGACCACCTGTTCACGGTCCATAACTGTAACCCCTTCCAAAATATCGTGACTAATAATGTGACCAAGTTAAAGGGTGACATCAATAAGGAATGGTCATGGTCTGGAGCCAAGACCATTGGGGTAAATATCCAAAATCGTGACCCATTCGTGACCTCTGTAGGCACTAAAATTCCTAGCAAAATTAGCACCATGATGGTCACGATCCTAAATCGTAAACCACCTATTACCGGTCCTAGTGAAATTATGGTCATGACTTTAGACCATGACCCATCGAGTTCAAAATGGCCACATTAATATGGTCACTATCCATAATCGTGACCATTTCTAGATCTTTAATTGGTCACAATAGGGGTCACTGTCTAGACTCGTGACTAAGTTTCTATGTTTCATTGGTCACGGTATGGGTCACGGTATGGGTCACGGTTTTAAATGTGACTATATATTTTCTAATTTTAAATAGTCAGATCGGGGGTTACAGTTTGGACAGTGATCCAAAATAAATGTCCCGTTAATGGTCAAAGCCTGGGTCACAACTTAGAACCATGACCACCGGGTCATGGTTCCAAACTGTGACCAACCAGTCAACGCTGATATTAACCACCGGACCATGACCCATAATTTTATCACCCTCAATATGGCCATGGTCCAAAACTATGACCGTCAACCTATTTTGGTGTAGTGATGTTTCACATGCTTCATATATGTTTTCTTTAATATGATTTTCATGATTCTCTCTTTGAATGCATAGCTTTAGGGGGGGTGTTATTTTCTTCAAGCGGAGAGATAATTTTTTAGGGGGACTATTTTCTTCTCCATTTGATGTGTGACTCGTTTGTCAATTTATGTCATGCTATACGTTTTAGACTTCATGATACATATTCCTTGACGCTAGAATGTATTTCTTGTGTGGTTTATCAATTGATATCATATGGTTATTATTGCATTATCATTTATCTAACCTATTTACCTTTGATATCTTGTGATTAGTTTTTGTTGATGTCTTACATTTGATTGGGGGGGGGGGGGGGGGGGGGGAGCAAAGTTTGTGTGTATATCCTGCATGCAATTGATTATCATATTCTTGTCTATGATATATTTATTTTATCTCTCAAATTATTTGTTCTTTATGGCCTCACTTATCTGAGTATTATATTTTCTACATTTTTCTATTTGGGGCAAAATGGGGGAGAGATTATCTACAATAGTGGATATATTCAAGGGGAGTTTCTATTAAGGGGACTATTCCTTTACATTGAGATAACATACTTTATGATTTTGTGTTGTTTGAGTTTTTTAGGTATCTCATCATTGGTTCAAACATTTGAGCATATCAGTTGATATCTTACATCGAGTTTATTTTTTTTTTCTCCAGTATTAGTCTAATTTGTCCTTTTTAGGTCGCGGGTGACGTAGATTGATGATTGAGACTATATTTGTATAAAGTTGTCAGATAAAAATCCTACCATATACAAATATTTATTTTAAACTATATTTGATTGTTCTATCTTTTCTTGTGTGGCTACTTGATCAATGTTTGTGTTTATTTTATAGATCCCCCCATGTATGATTATATTTTGAGTGAATTTGATCCTAGATTACATAGACCATCACATGATAGGTCTTTTGTATTGAATGACAAGTTAAAATATTTGAATTTCAAAGTTTGTGATTATTGTTGTGTTGATGAAATTTTAAGTTGGGAATATAACAAGATCGTGAAAAATGCTTTAAATTGTACAAGTTTGATGACAAATTGGTGGATAAGCTTAAGTTAGTTGAAAATGAAAAGGCTTCCTTCATTGAGAAACTTAATGATTCTAAACAACGTATCACTCAAAGAGATGCCATAAGAGATGAAAACTTTGATACATGAAAATAAATATTTGAAAATTTTTAAAATCCAAAGTGTAAGTGTTATTGAAAAGTTTGGGTAGGCTGAAAAAGAGAAAAATGAATATTTTTTACACTTGTAAATGTAAAAAAAGAACTTAAAATGTGTGAAGTATCCAAATGTGATTTTGTGAAGAAAATTGATTCACTTGAAATTTAATTAGCCTTGTGAAAGAAAATTAAATTTGATCTTAAAGAACGTTCAAAGAAATTTGACAAAATGCTTTTGAAAATAACTCAAGTAAAAATGACAAGTGTGGTTTAGGCATTGAAAAATTTGTGTCTTGTTCTTATCAACCTAACACACTTTTATAAAAGATGTTTAAACATATGAATCAATAATAATGGTTCAATCATGTTTGAATATGGATGAGAAAAATAAAGATTCGAGGAATAATGTGTTTGTTTCCCCAAGTGTTTTGAACGTAAAGGAAAATAACAAAAATGTTACCAAGGATAATTATTTTGAAATAGGTCAAGAAAGTTATGAAAAGACTATCCGAACCCTACACTTGCACATTTTTTCATAAACGGTTCATTTGAGAAAATTTTACCATAATTTATTTAGTAATGAAAAGGCCAAGAATTGTCCCTAAATTTCATCATAATGTGGTTAACCGTGAACCGTATGTGTGCGCTCATTAAAATCGAACACCTTAGAGATTTTTTTTACATGCTTTGAAATTATTACATCGTTCTATTTCACACGTACATGATTCTCTTGTGGTTTTAAAACATGATTTTTCATGACCAATGTCAATGATTTGACTTTGGATTGTGATATGGATTTTGCAAGGAAAAATACTTTTGTGCGAAATATGATCTTTAGAAAATATGGAGATGGTCTTTGGAGAAATATTCTTTATGTTCCTCCTCATAAGTATGGTAAGGGAACCTTTGTGATGGCTTGTAAGTCCCATTTCAAGCCTTGTCTATGGAAGAGTTTGGGTTGAAGAAGTGTCCTTAGAGATTTCTTGGAGCTTGGAGCATTTTGGAGTTTTCTTGGAATTTAGGAGCTTTCAAATCATTATTTCCTTGGTTTCTCCTCTTCAATTTCAAGGTAAGGTTTTCCTCACTACATTTTCAAGATTAAAATCCAAAAATATGTTAGGATTCGTGCTAGAATATGGCTTAATCTTACAAAGATATTTTCTAGTATGTTCAATTGAGATTTTCTTGCAAAAATGGAAGTTTTGAGAAAACTAGACTTCAATGGGTTTTTGAAGAAAAATTGTATTTTTAATCTTGAAATATGAGGAGGAGGCACAAAATATAGTTCCATGTTAATATCATGATTAGGTTCATATTTAAGTATTTATAGACTTGGAATCCTCTTAAATATTTCCTGAATCTTATAGTATGCTGGTATCGAACATATAGACGTTGTATATGAAGTTTAAATTGGTTTTATGATGAAATAAATAATGTAAAAAAATTAACCCTAAATATGTTGCAAAAGGTTGACAAAATTAGGAATAATAACGTTTAAACAACATATGCTGATAAGGCTAAAATGGACATGTAATACCCTGTGAATTTTTGGTCTGCAAATAACTCTTTTAAATTAAAAATAAAAAAATATTTTTATTGAAATTAATTTAATTGTTGAAATATGAATTTTTAAGGGGGGTCCGATCTAAGGAGGATCAGAAATCCGATGGTTTAATCTCCAAAATATGATGCAGACGACCTTAACGATGTCCGATAGAGTTGATTTTTCTTACATGACTTTGTCTCGCCTTCAGCTAGAACATATCCAAAATCCAAGAAAATTCGACGGCTCGATCTCTGAAACATGATGCAAACGACCTTAACAATGTCCAATAGAGATAATTTTTGGATAGCTACTTCGACTCGCCTTCAGCTAGAACATATCAAAATTCTAGTGAATTTCGACGGTCCGTTCGTCCAAACCTAATTTATCTGTGTTTGTGTTTGATTAGGACTCTTTCTTTAAATATGTTATATAATGGATGAAATTTAGTCTTTTTAAAACACTTTTAACACTTATCAAAAAGCAGTAGCTTTTGAAATTATCATCTCCTCTATTCTACAAAACCTAAACCCCATTAAACACAATTTTCATCCCAAGATTTGAAGACCTAAAACAAGTTTTCTCAAGAACCACCAAGAATGTGTCTTTGTTATTTTCGCAAGAGGAACGCAACCGTGTACTTGGATTTTCAAGATGACTTCTTTACGGGAATGAATGCTTCTATTATTCCCCTTAAGTCTTATGCGTCTTAGATTTCCTAAACTTTAATAAAAATGTGTTTTAAAATAAATTAGGAAGACTAATTAAGGAAAGTGAAAATAATTCTGGGGCTATTTTAATTCAAATCTAAAAATATATATAAGTCTTGTAACAATCGCATTCCTAGATTATAGAGTTGGACTACGATAGAATTATAAGATGTTTCGCGTGTTAAAATTAAAAATATGAATTTGTGATAATGTTTTCGACTCGAAAAAATGCGATTTTTATGTGTAGATTGTATAAGGGATTTATTATGGTGTAATATGTGTATATGCATGTTAAAAAAATGGAATATTATGTTAACCGGTAAAACATCACTTGTATGGAAACTGTGGAATATTACAACTTGTGCGACCTTCGGTAGAACTTGTTTAATTATATTATTAAGCGGACATAATTTGGATGACATTGCAATCGAAAAATAAGTTGAAAGAATTGTAGCTATAAATTGAAAATATTTTATACGTGAATGTTTCTTGTGTTAATATGTTGGCATGGGGGGATGTTTGAATTTTTGGGTAGTGTGATTTGACCTTTATTTGTAGGTTGTTTGTTAGGTATGAGACTAGTAGGTAAACCTCGTTGTTGTTAACACTTTTTAGGTATGGAACTTGTAAGTGCAGGTTCGTACAATTGGGTATTTCCTGGGTGGGACTAGGTACTACGTCATCACATGTTTTTCATTAGCCTAGGTGGGAGACTAGGTGGTGATTTGTGGTAGGTATCTTTTCTAAGTCATAGACTAGGAAGTACTTGTGGTTTTGGTGATCTTTAGGTATGGTACTAGGGATAAATTAGACTGGATTAACCGAATAAAAGGTGGGACTAATAAAGAAAAATGATAACTTGATAACAAATTGATAACTAATGCCTAAGCCAAAGAACGAGTGTTAAAATGCATTTGCGCCGCCAATATGTGCAAAATTAACGAAAATTGGGTTGGTTGGCTATAATGAAGTGGGTGTGTATTGGTTTTGCCAATATGTGCAAGGCTAACAAAAATTGAGTTGGCTGGCTATACTAATGTGTCGTGTGTGGAACATCACCAATATGTGCACGGCTAACAAAATTGGGTCAACTAGATATAGTGATGGAAATGGGTGTGATGGATTGGTAACTTTAAGCGGACCCGAATATGTGAAGGATTCATAGATAGGTCGACTGGTTATAGTGGTGTCGCTTTAATAATAATATGATTAAACACATTAAATTAAATTAATATCTTGGCTACAATAAAATGTTGTAATTTAATCATTAAACTGGAATAGTGGGGGACTTAGTTATGTGGGTTAGTAGTGTTGTGTTACTTTTTTCACATTTAATTATATCATTTAATTTAAAATATTCTATTATAATATTTATCATGTATGATGCTTATGTCTGGGTACACGGATCCTAATTGGGAGGAGTAGTTAGTATTCATGTGATGGGCTCTAACCCATTGCGTTGACTAACATTTTAGGTTTAGTGTTGTAGCAGCTGCATAGAATGCATTGGAGATCTTTGGAGTGTAGCTGGAGACTTATTTTTATTGCTTTAGTAGTTTATATTATTTCTATTTCATCATTTATATTTATGAGACATTTATTATGAAATTGGTGGGCCATTCGGTTCCATGGTTGTTTATGGTTTCAGTCAGGGATTTTAGTTGGATTGTTTATCTGGAGTTTTAATCTATCATTTGGAATTGGATTTAATTTTGGAGTTAGCATGGCGATGGATTATATTTGCATGGATGTTTATATTCGTTGGATTTATTCAAATTATTTCTTGTGAAAAAAGTTTTTAATGTCTCATATTTCTGTCACACACTGAGAATGATATTTTATTTAGTGAAGTCCAGGGTGGTTTAGCGACGACGGCTAGCCATCTCGCTCACCAGAATGCGCGAGGTATTACAGATGGTATCAAAACATGGTCATAGGTCTCATAGGTTGTGAGTTCGTTTTAGCTTTAGTATTACCTATCTTTGATTCCTTTTGATAATTTGTACTCTTTAGTTATTTCGAGTCTGATTGTTGTTTGTTCCTGTATTTTCAGATGGTGAACATTAGGAGATCTGGAAATGGGAGAGAGGGTTCGATTTATGGTCCTACAGTACATGAGAGACATGGACGGTTTATTTTAGGTGTTGAAGAGTTAACATATATCGTTCGTAAGGCCACAACGATCGGTATTGAGATAGGGAGACATAAGCGGGGGAACCTAGAGGCACAGCAGCAAGGTACACCCATTTTAATTTAGGACAAGGTGAAGGCGAGTTTCCACAAGGGCAATCATCCCATTTGTATAAGGGATTTGACCCAATGGTTGCTCACTAATAGAGACGTGATATGGAGAGGTATTTGAGGATGGTAGATTATACGGATGTGCAGAAGAAGATGTTGGATACGTTTAAGTTGATTGGGGATGCGTTGCAGTGGTGGGAGAGTGTCACCACATCTGAGGATAGGGATCGTCTGAATTATGGAGACTTTTTATTGAAATTTAATGACAACTATTTTTCTTATTTGATTAGGAGTGCTAAGTAGAAAGAGTTTCTAGATTTAGAATAGAGTTCCAAGTCAGTTGTTGAGTATTAACAGGAGTTCACAAATCTGTCGATGTTTGTACCGGAGAAGGTGAATACTGGGGCAAAGAAGATGGAGTGTTTCATTAAGTATTTGATATGGTCGATTAAGCAGATGGTTTTGGGAAATTCGACGTACACTACTTACACTCAGGTGGTGGATGTCGCACTGTTGTTATGGTAAGAGAAGTTTAATTATTAGAATAAGTTGGGTAAAATATACGAGTCGAGTGGTCAAGATGGGTCTAAAACATGTGGGACAAACAAGGGTTGCAATGACCAATCGTTGAAGAGGCAGTGTGCTAGTCAGGAGCAGCAAGCCTTTCAGGAAGGCAATGGCGTCCCTCAGGGATAGGGACAGGGAAAATAGGGTGAGCAAGCGTCGGGAAGGCATTTGGGACCTTTCATGGGTGCATGTTTTGTTTATCAAGAGGTAGGGCATCGAGCTTCTAGTTGTCTGAAAGCACAGGGTCAGCAGGGACAAGGAGCGTAGGGTCAAGGGCCTCTAGCACCAATAGCACTAGGTGCACAGGGAGATTCAAGAGCACAAGTAGTGGGTGAGCATGGACCGTTTATGCCTAGGTGTTATTTACTTCCGACTCGGGAGCCTCAGGCGGGCCTGGCCCAACAAGAGCCAAATCATGGCTAGTGGGATAGCATGGTACCTATTATTTTCTTACATATGTTTATATATATATATATATATATATTGTATTTTTGTTCGTGGGGTAGGTGCGTGTAGGATTGGGTGTATGGATGCCCAATCGAAGCATTATCTGGGTAGGCATATGTAAGCCTTATTTTATTTGTCCGATTTTCCATTTGTTGGTCACGCTTCATCGAATTTCGAGGACGAAATTCCAGTACCAATGGGGGAGAATGTAACACCCCGTGAATTCTTGGACGGTAAATAACTCTTTTAAATCAAAAATCGAAAAAAAAATATTTTTATGAAAATTAATTTAATTGTCGAAATACGAATCCGAATTAAGGAGGATCAGAAATCCGACGGTCTGATCTCCAAAATGTGATGCCGACGACCTTAACGATATCCGATCGGGTTGATTTATCTTACACGACTTAGTGTCGCCTTCAGCTATAACATATCCAAAATCTAAGGAAATCCGACAATTAGATGTCTAAATACAGACGACCTTAATGACGTCCAATCGAGCTGATTTTTGGACAGCGACTTCGCTCTCCTTTGGCTAGAACATATCAAATTTCAGCGAATTTCGATAGTCTGATCGTCCGAAACTGATTTGTGTGTGTTTGTGTTTGATTAGGACTCTTTTTTTTAAATCCTTTATATAGTGGACGAAATTTAGACTTTTTAAAATATTTTTAACCCTTCTCAAAACCCAGTAACCTCCAAATTATTATTTGCTCTCTTCTACAAAACTTAAACCCCATTAAACATAATTTTTAACCCAATATTTGAAGACCTAAATCAAGTTTTTTCGAGAACCACCAATAACGTGTCTTTGCTATTTTCTTGACAGGAATGCAACCGTGTAATCAGATCTTCAAGAGGAATTCTTTACAGGTATGAATGCTTCTATTATTCCCATTTAAGTGTTATTCTTAGATATAGCCTAAACTTTAATAAATGATTTTTTTCCTTAAAATTAATTCGGAAGACTAATTAGGGAAATTGAAAATAGTTTTGGGGTTGTTTTTATTCAAATCTAAAAAGATATATAAGACTTGTAACAATCGCATGCCTAGATTAGAGAGTTGGACTACGATAGAATTATGGGATGTTTCGCATGTTAAAATTAAAAATATGAATTTGTAATGATGTTTCGACTCGAAAAATTATGATTTTTATGTGTAGATTGTAAAAGGGATTTATTACGGTGTAATATGTGTATATATGTGTTAAAAAACCTTCTCCTTACCCTTTCCTTTCTCATTCACCTTCCCCTTATCCTTTCTCCCACACCCCATGACTCATTTGTTCCAATAGAACATATGATTAATTGATTATTGGAGATTATCCAACTATGAGTCCATGTCAGATTTATACATGTAGACCTCTCAGGATAATGCGCCTCAGCCACTAGCAAGGTCCATCATCTTTTACTCTCCCATTCGCTAGTTGACACCCCGAGTACAAATTTTTCTATCACGATCCAACACTTGGCTTATTGTATCTGTACTTAGAGATGTATTGTCAACATCACTCTAGCTATTATGAACCTTCTCCGATCTCTCCTGAAACGGTATAAAATACTTCATTAACCTTGAAAATGAATATTAATAAATTACTGAAATTGACATATAATTTTAATTCTAACTTATTAGAGTCTCGGATACCTGTAGAGACGCCCTCCTTCAATCTAACTTGTATGTAGGAGTCGATCATATTTGGCTCCCCCCCTGCCCCCCCCCCCCCCCCCCCCCCCAATCCATTCCTTGTCTCCTACACTTGTTAAATTATTCACTAAAATTTAAGGTGTGAATTAAAAAAATGTGACCAATTCAAACCAATTTACTTACCATGCCATGCTCCACCTCCATGTAAGATAATTGGTCAAAGTGGTGCACATCCACTTTCTTCGTCCAGTTAGTCCTCGGTGACGCTCAGGTGGCTATACGGCTATCAAACGCCTCAAAATCAATAAATTGTTGCCAGTTGGCCAATGTTACATGCTCATTTATTGGGGCTTGGTCTCTCCATCTTATAGAGACTCTAAATCGTTCCCGAGATAGTGGTTGTGTATATTTTTCTTCCATGTTATCCATTGCTCTTGGATCATGGCCAAGACATTGTCCCGCTATTCAGGGGGCAAGTAAAATTATTTTTGTCCACAAATATATAATAAAAATAAATTAGTGTGTTAACATTCAACAAACATATAATAAAATCTGAAATGTAAGTCCTATATTTAATATAAATATTGAGATTTTAATACCTGTAATGCCCCCCAAATGGCCATCTTCATATCTTCGAGCACGTTCCTCCAGTTCTCGTACCTCGATCTAATTATGGCTCTCATTGTGTCTGATGACCTAATCATAAACTCATGCTTATTCTAAACAATGCAACATGTGATGCCAAAAACGATGGGTTTTTTATTTGAGTAACCCTCGTCTACACTGCTATGAATAGAGGTACAATGGCCACTTGTGCCTAAAGTAGACATATTTTACAAAAAATAGGATTCATTAGCATATAATATAAATACCCAAACCTAAAATCGAATGGTGTGTGTGCGCGCGTGCGCGCGCGCGTGTGTGTGTGTGTGTGTGTGTGTATCATACCTTACATGTGCAAGAAAAATGAGATTCTTCCCCTAGGAAGAGGTTTAAAGCCGGGTTGAGGAGAGAGAAGAGAGAAAAGTGAAAATATTGATGAAGGTAAGGATTACATTTGTGCTCATTATTGTCAATGACATGTCACAATCCTTCACCGTGATAAGGATTTGATGTCACTCGCTTATCACAGTTCTGCTTTGTTAGGGTCTTGTCATAATCGTTGATTCTGACATAAAATACGAGATTTTTGTCACGTTCTAGGGCCGTGGCAAAGCCTCTTCGAAAAACTAAAATAATATTGTGCTTTTAGTGTTGTGAGCTCTAATAAATAATAAGTGTTAAAAATAGATATGGAAGTAAAAAAAAAGGGAGAAGAAGGATTAACACACATGTTTACAAGGGGTTGAAATGAGATCCACATCCAAAAGAATGCATGTTTTTCACTATAAAATGAACTAAATTAATTTTGAGCTATAACGCCCTAGGACGTATGCCATGGGAATATAATCAAGTTACCTACTACGATATAGACCTCTATCTCTCGCTCTCGCTCTCGCTCTCGCTCTCTCTCCCTATGTGTCAAATAGCTCAGGGAAGATAAAGTCGATACTTCTTTCCTTTTAATCGGTAGTATTTATAAATGGGAGGGAGTGAGAGGGACCCTGTAATACCCCGTATTTTTATGGTTTTTAAAATTGGGGATTTATTGAATTTAATTAAGATATTAATTTAATATTAATCCGGCATTTTATTTTAAATATTTACTCGCGTGACGAGAGTTGGTAATTATTGGGAATTTTTTTAATAACACTGGATGAGAAGAGTAATATATGAGATTGATTTTATTAAAATTGTCACGAGTGAATAAAATGGCAATTATGGAAATTTAATTCGGGACGCGCCTGTGTCGTGTCAGGAATAAATTATTATTATTAAAGTGAATAAATTATAAGTTGTCAGTATAGTCGTTTTGAGTGCGCCAAAGTGTCCGGAAGGGTCGATATAGTCAGAAAAGTGTACTCAGGTGTTTAGTTTGGGTCTCGGGGTGTTTTTAGGCCTAATTGACACCCCGGGAGGGTATTTTAGACATTTGGTATTTTTGGGTAATTAAACCCACGAATTTACTTAGTATTTATTAGCCATTTAGAGTTGTCTCTTGGGGTTAACAAACACAAAGCCTAAGCCAGCCATTAGAGAAGAAGGTGAAATGATTAGAGAAGAAGGTGAAGAGATTTTCAAGCAATCCAAGGCCTAGAACTCTCCCGATTTCATCGCCACCACCACCAAAACGTAGATCGCATGATGAGGAACGCATCCATAAAATTTTCATCAACAAATCATACCCTTGAATCCGAGGCAAGTATCTATCTTGATAAATTCCAAGTTAATATACCTTCCATGTTAGTCTAGTGATGAAAATCATATGTTTTAATTGAAGAATTATATGTTTTGGAAGATAATTCATATATGTTGTAGGGAGAATCCATGTAGTCTAAAATCTTGATCATATGTAGAGGATTACCCACGAATTTATTATAATATTTGGGAAGAAAATCTTGATTAAATTAGAGGGTGGTGATTATTCATGCAAAATTTGGTTTTATAAAGAGATTTGAGATTAAACCCCTTTTTGATTGATTCGTTGAGGATTTATTGATGTCAATACGTTAGAACTTGTTTATGTACATTGCTTATACACTTGGATTACTTTGATGGGAGTTTGGGATGAAATTATAGAGGTTTGGAGGGGTTAAAATTGTTAAACCCGTAGGTTGAATATTGCAGAAAACTGGGCAAGAACTGCATAATCCATCGATCGACCCCTCCTGAAAAACTGCATATTTTTCCCTTTTTGTTTAGTCCGGTTAAAATGCGTAGGAACCCATGATTATTATTGATAGAGTATAATGGGTTATGAAGATGACCAATAGGGTCGAAGTAGACTTCGTTGAGTGAAATTAATATGAGATGAAATTGTGAGTTAACGGGGAGTTATTTATACATTGGGAATTGTGCGTATGTGTACTAGAAGATTGAGACTCGTGAAAGATTTAGACTAGAAGATAAGTAAGGGTATACCTACTAATAATTATACTTAGTGAGAGAGAATACTTCAAGAGATGAGAAGTATGAATGAAGTAAATAATAAATGAGAATAAAATAGACGAATCCGTTATGAGAAATAATTGAGTAAAAATTGTGTTGAGAATGGATAATAATAATTATGGGTCGTGGGAGAACCTAATTTGGTACATATGAATATTTATATGTATGACTTTGTGATTGTGTATATATTATGTATCTGTGTATGACATACCTAGCTTACTTGCTATCGATGGGAGGTTTGCGCGTGAGGGCAGTCATATCCTGATGAATACATGGGATTTTTAATTTGTCGCTCGAGAACATAGGACTATGAAAGACTTATCGGTGAGTTGATAAGTCCGCTGACTATGGGAACATAGGTATGTGCGTGACCCGTGGGTATGAGAACTATGTTCACCTCCATTATTTGTGATTTGATATTTGTGGTTCGAGGAATCTTTATCGAACCTATAGTCCCCTATACAGCGACGTGATGTATTGGGACAAGAAAGCAGAGTAATGCAGCACCGCATCTGTGTCTCGGGGTGCAGTATAGTATAGATATAATATAGTGAGTATATATATATATATATATATACATGTGATGATATCTATTATGTGGCTAAAGTAGAAATGTAATATAGTTATGTATGAAAACACTTAGTTGAATTGAATTAATAAGGGACTTATCCATATTGAATCTTAATGGATATATATATATATATGTTTATAACATCATTATATATATTATAAGGTTAATACGTGGGAATAATTTGGGCTATAAATAATGGATAAATGTGGATAATCTAGTTAGCGTGGGAACTATAACTAGGATGTACTATAGGTACGTTAGAGGTGCACACTAGATGAGAGGTGAAGATTCTCAAGAGAATGTTGCATACTAACATGGTTGTGATATTAGCCGGTAAGCATTTTATATACTTGCTAAACTATTTTTAAAACTGTTTTACACTCGGGCTCTGACCCGTTTTCTGTCATTTCTTTCTCTTTTGTATATATATGTATGTATTACTTCGGCCCAGCCATAGGGGCGTCATACTTAGGTTATTTAGATTGGACGTGCTGCAGCTTATGTGGGAGTTGCAAGCCCTTGCTTTAGACGACTTCGTCATTGAATCAGTTCCTACTTTAGATCTTCATAGTTAGGGCATGTGTCGCCCGATTTCCTATTCATTTTAGATCTTGTCAAAGATTTATGTTCATTTATATTTTCGGTATTCAATACTCCTTAGGAGTTAACTCTTGTCAGGATGATTTCGTTTATGGTTCTTACACTTGGTTTGGATTATAATTCTTGTGTGTTAATTGTCATCCTTAGTATTTATGTTATTCTTAACTATTGGGTATTAAAAAGGTTTTATTGGTATGTAATAAAGGAAAAATGAGGTTTTAAATGGTTTTGACACTTAACTTAATTATTTAAGGTGTTCAAATTGGAAATATTATTTTACGACAGTGATGCTGAGAATGAACCAACCGTTCACTTGGTTTTTAATTTAATAAAGGACTGATCACCTGGTATTTAATTAGGCGGGGTGTTACAGGTGGTATCAGAGCATCAGGTTCTAGTGCCCTTTAGGATCTGTGTGGCTTATTATGCTTCCAGCATTGCTTTCTTTGATATAGAGACCTATGTTTAGGATTGTATATTTCTTTGGTTAGATTTCGGTCTCCTGCTATCATGCGTATATTTATGAATCTTATTTGCATTTGGACGTGTTCCTACTAGAAGTATGGCAGATGAGGGCCATTGGACGGATAGCAGAGGTCGTACTTAGGAGGTTATGAAGTATGTTCGAGGATGATGACTGTAGTCGAGGTCACCCCTAGAATGGCACGAGAGGCCAGGACTGTAAAGACAGTTCTGACGCAGCTTATAAATTCCAAGTGCTACTATAATCCAAGGCGATGCCAAATTAAACTCACCCAACGTAGTACGCTTGGGAGAGGGTAAAATGGAAAAATTGAGGAGAGTCATCAGTAGAAGTTCTAAAAATACGGGAATTTTATGTTACCCAACGAAGGAAATATATTCAAAGGCTTGGACATATAGTGGAGTGTGTTTAACTAAAACTAAAAATTTGGGATAAAATTTTTCTTGACTCATCGGATCAAATTTATAATAGTGGGAGTCAACAACCACCGCCCACGAATGAGGGTACATTTTCTATCTATGGAATTATGGGGCGCATAATGATTGTCATTAGGACCTCACATTCATTTGTAGCTATTAAAATTGCGTGGACCATAGGGTTACTAGACTTGGCCATTGGCACTATTATTTATGTAGACTCACCGATGGGTAGTGGGACACCTATTATTATTTTTATATATCATAACGTGAGTTTAATTTTATCGGGGATTTACGTATAATAGACATGTCCGAGTAGGATGTGATTATAGGCATGGATTGACTTGTTGTATATGAGACTAAGAATGATCGTTATAGCCAGCGTATTGTCTTTGACAAGAGAGTGAATAAGTAGACTTTTATAAATAGATAAAACTTTTTGGGATGTTATATACTATAGACTAAGGACCTGAGGATTTTTTATGACCAACTATTTTAGATAGTAGTGTATCAGGGGGGTTCCTTGTTTGGATTTCGCTCTGCGAGACACCCCACGCATGAAACTAAAGAACGTTGGGAGTCAAAGTAAGTTAGGTCTTTAGAATATGAGTTTATAACCTTTTCCATTATATGTATATATTTATATTAATCAGAGAGTTATGAGTTGTAGCATGATTTGAGGCAAATGAAATCGCCAAATGAGAATGTGGAAATCATAGAAATACGAATTATAGACTAAGTAGTCAGTTAATTAAGGGTAACCTTATAGAGGAATCACATTCATTTATACCTTATGATGGAATGTACGCACATTGGGTGTATGGGGGCCCTGGATGGTTTGATTGTAGTATTTTTCATATATGTGTCACATTAAGTATTCTTGATGTTAATGAAAGTAGAAGTTGTGACTTCCAGATTTAGTTGTTTGATGACTTAAGATCGTTACTCCCCATAATTTTTCCATGAGGATGGTATAGTACGGATTGGATAAAGTTTAACTCAATATAATTTAAACTAAATGGTAAGGCTTCGAGTATCACATTAGTGGGAGTATTCGGTAATGTACTATATGGGTGGTACGATGAAAATTACATGAGATATGAGATTATTACCCGGAGTAGTCCTTACCAGTTACACTTTATTTTTTTCAAATTTCAAGACGAAATTTCGTTATTAGGGGGGGAGTATGTAATACCCCGTATTTTTATGGCTTTTAAAATTGGGGATTTATTGAATTTAATTGAGATATTAATCTAATATTAATCCGGTATTTTATTTTAAATATTTACTAGCATGACGAGAGTTAGTAATTATTGAAAATTTGTTGAATATTACTGGATGAGAAGAGTAATATATGAGATTGATTTTATTAAAATTGTCACGAGTGAATAAAATGGCAATTATGGAAATTTAATTTGGAACGCGCCTGTGTCGTGTCAGGACTAAATTATTATTAAAGTGAATAAATTATAAGTTGTCCGTATAGTCGTTTTGAGTGCGCCAAAGTGTCCGTAAGGGTCGAGATAGTCAGAAAAGTGTACTCGGGGGTTTATTTTGGGACTCGGGGTGTTTTTAGGCCTAATTGACACCCCGGGAGGGTATTTTAGACATTTTGTATTTTTGGGTAATTAAACCCACGAATTTTTTTAGTATTTATTAGCCATTTAGAGTTGTCTCTTGGGGTTAACAAACACAAAGCCTAAGCCAACCATTAGAGAAGAAGGTGAAGTGATTAGAGAAGAAGGTGAAGAGATTTGAGAAGAAGGTGAAGAGTTTTTCACGCAATCCAAAACCTAGAACTCACCCGATTTCATCGGCACCACCACCAAAACGTAGATCGCATGATGAGGAACGCGTCCATATAATTTTCACCAACAAATCATACCCTTGAATCCGAGGCAAGTATCTATCTTGCTAAATTCCAAGTTAATATACCTTCCATGTTAGTCTAGTAATGAAAATCATATGTTTTAATTCAAGAATTATATGTTTTGGAAGATAATTCATATATGTTGTAAGGAGAATGCATGTAGTCTAAAATCTTGATCATATGTAGAGGATTGCCCACGAATTAATTATAATATTTGGGAAAAAAATCTTGATTAAATTAGAGGGTGGTGATTATTCATGCAAAATTTGATTTTATAAAGAGATTTGAGATTAAACCCCTTTTTGATTGATTCGTTGAGGATTTATTGATGTCGTTACGTTAGAACTTGTTTATGTACATTGATTACACTTGGATTACTTTGATGGGAGTTTGGGATGAAATCATAGAGGTTTGGAGGGGTTAAAATGGTTGAACCCGTAGGTTAAATATTGCAAAAATCTGAGAAAGAACTGCATAATCGATCGATCGACCCCTCCTGAAAAACTGCATATTTTTCCCTTTTTTGTTTAGTCCGGTTAAAATGCGTAGGAACCCTTGATTATTATTGATAGAGTATAATGGGTTATGAAGATGACCAGTAGGGTCTAAGTAGACTTCGTTGAGTGAAATTAATATGAGATGAAATTGTGGGTTAACGAGGAGTTATTTATACATCGGGAATTGTGCGTATGTGTACTAGAAGATTGAGACTCGTGAAAGATTTAGGCTAGAAGGTAAGTGAGGGTATACCTACTGATAATTATACTTAGTGAGAGAGAATACTTCGAGAGATCAGAAGTAAGAATGAAGTAAATAATAAATGAGAATAAAAGAGACGAATCCGTTATGAGAAATAATTGAGTAAAATTTGTGTTGAGAATGGATAATAATAATTATGTGTCGTGGGAGAACCTAATTTGGAACATATGAATATTTATACGTATGACTTTGTGATTGTGCATATATTGTGTATCTGTGTATGACATACCTAGCTTACTTGCTATCGATGGGAGGTTTGCGAGTGAGGGCAGTCATATTCTGATGAATCCATGGGATTTTTTATTTGTGCTCGAGAACATAGGACAATGAAAGACTTATCGGTGAGTTGATAAGTCCGCTGACTATGGAAGCGTAGGTAAGTGCGTGACCCGTGGGCATGAGAACTATGTTCCCCTCCATTATTTGTGATTTGATATTTGTGGTTCGAGGAATCTTTACCGAACCTATAGTCCCCTATACAACAACGTGATGCATTGGGACAAGATAGCAGAGTAATGCAGCACCGGAGCTGTGTCTCGGGATGCAGTATAATGTATATATAATATAGTGAGTATATATATATACATGTGATGATATCTACTATGTGGCTAAAGTATAAATGTAAGATAGTTATGTATGAAAACACTTAGTTGAATTGAATTAATAAGGGACTTATCCATGTTGAATCTAAATGGATATATATATATGTTTATAACATCATTATATGTATTATAAGGTTAATACGTGGGAATAATTTGGGCTATAAAGAATGAATACATGTGGATAATCTAGTTAGTGTGGGAACTATAACTAGGATATCCTAGAGGTGCGTTAGGGGTGCACACTAGATGAGAGGTGAAGATTCTCAAGAGAATGTCGCATACTAACATGGTTGTGATATTAGCCAGTAAGCATTTTAAATACTTGCTAAACTATTTTTAAAACTGTTTTACACTCGGGCTCATTTCTTTCTCTTTTGTATATATATGTATGTATTAGAGGTGCCCAGCCACATGGGCATCATACTTAGGTTCTTTGGATTGGACGTGCTGCAGCTTATGTGGGAGTTGCAGGCCCTTGCTTTAGACGACTTCGTCATTGAATCAGTTCCTACTTTAGATCTTCATAGTTTGGGCATGTGTCGCCCGATTTCCTATTATGTTTAGATCTTGTCAAAGATTTATGTTCATTTATATTTTCGGTATTCAATACTCCTTGGGAGTTAACTCTTGTAGGATTCATTTATGGTTCTTACACTTGGCTTGGATTATAATTCTTGTGTGTTAATTTCCATCCTTAGTATTTATGTGATTCTTAACTGTTGGGTATTAAAAAGTTTTTATTGGTATTTAATAAAGGAAAAATGAGGTTTTAAATAGTTTTGACACTTAGCTTAATTATTTAGGTTGTTCAAATTGGAAATATTATTTTACGACAGTGATGCTGAGAATGAACCAACCGTTCACTTGGTTTTTAATTTAATAAAGGACTGATCACCCTGTATTTAATTAGGCGGGGTGTTACAGACCCCTCATGCCTAATTCATAGAGGTGAATATTACGTATCTCCTAAAGGATGAATGAGCTTGGATCGAGATGTTATATATATAATTGATATGATGACATCTATGTTGAGTGAAATATCTACATTGTCATTTAAATGCAATATTGCATTTAATATTCATTATCGATTCATTTTGTCTAAGGATTGATCCTCGTGTTAGGCCAATCATGGTTTCTATTCTAGGTGACTATAATTTGTATAATACTAATTATTCATAAAATATAATCATTAAAAGAGTCTATGACATGCCAAGCCCACTTGGCCCAAATGTTGTGTAATTGCGCGCGTGTATGTGTATGTGTATGTGTGCGAGAGAGAGAGGGAGAGGGGGGAATGGGGGGAAGGGAATTTTAGGCTAGGGCGTCGATTTGGGAGTTGTGGTGGTGGCGTGGGGACAAGGTGGTGTGGATTAGTAAGGGGATTTATATGGGCGATTCGTTTGTGTGGTGGAGGGGGGGTACGATAGGTGATTCATTAGTTAATTAAATTTTTTTGACAAGTGGCACACTTTTATTAGTAAAAATGCCTCATAAGCTTCCACATTGGGGCTCAATCAACCATTCCGTCAAGTCCTTAGGTTAATATTGACGTAGGGTTAACATTGACCAAATCAAATTCTTAGGGTTTACATTACAAAATTTTAAAGTATGAGTCTAAAATTCAAAATCACACCAAACATCATAATTAAATTCGCAGTTCTCCCCAAAGTTACTTATTACTATACAATGATGAAGGCGATAATAAATATAAATAATACCAGCTACTCCTTTCGTCACGAAATAGAAGTTCATTATCCTTTTCAAATTGTCCCAAATTAAAAGCTCCATTGCATTTTTAGTCTATCTTAAAAGAGTTGCATATCTTTAGGGAATACAAAAGTCAAAAATACATAATATGAGATAGAGTGAGTATTTCATTGGAGTTGTACAATTCATTTAATATTACTCTACTTCATTCTCTCTTTCTTAAATAATTTTAGACCACAGACTAAAAACAAACTAGTATCACTTTCCTTAGCAAAGGGAATGTAAAAAATGGAGATAGGCTTGTCTCTACATAACAGAAAAGATGGAATGAAAGGGAAACAAATACCTCCATTCCAATTTTGACCAAGACTTTTTCATGATTTATTGTCCATATTTGAGATTGAGATTGAGATTGGAAATGAGTTAGTAACATTTGAAAGTTGTGCAGATTTTCTTCACTCATATGCGGCGAACTTGGGGATGGGGTCTCCCATTCAACGAACATTTTCCAAAGTCTCGTTTGTACCTTCTCTCCTCTCCGTGACAATAACGTCTTCATCCTTATGGATACTAGCTAGCGATCTTTTTTTTCTATTATTTTTACTCCGTATACATCCCTCTTCTAATTCTTATTTTTATAATATGGTGTGGCATAAAATATTAGTTTTTCTTTATTTCTGTTCCCATCCTCGGTGGTTGCATGTCTATCTTAAATTAGCTTAATTTCACATTGACATTCATCTCTCTCTCTCTCTCTCTCCCCCTTTAAACCCCATTTCCATCATTCTCTTCAAGTGTGCTGCTAGAAACTGCCCACCTTCTAAGCTTTCCTCACCAAAGGTCTCTCTCTCTCTCTCTCTCTCTCTAACGGTTTAAGTTTAGTTCCGAGGGCAGTCCAAACGCGTAAATGATTCTATAGTCCAAACGCGTAAACTTTTCGGGAATGTTAGGGAGATTAACGTGGTTATTTTATGAAAGGGCTTGAAAAGATATGGAATTTTATGAAAAAAAATTCAATATTTTACATAACTGGGCATAAGAAGTGTGTATGTTTCAACACAAAGGGTAAAAACAAAAAATATGTTTCTCATAAAAACACAATACATATGCATGTTTTGTAGAAAACCCTTATGGGTGCTAAGCTAAAGTTTTAATTCATGTATAACGATAGATCGGGGTAGCTTTTTTGCTTTTTATGTTTGCCTGTGCGCGCGAAATCTTTTTTTTTTTTTTTTAGGACGGAACATTATTCATTAGGGTTTTCAACCCTATCCTTGTCCATTTAATGTTATCTTTGAGTAATTTTATCGTTTTACAGTGTATTCACATAGTTTTGGGATGTATATTGAAGATACATCACTATGTCAGTCAAAAAGCGTAAACGTAGTTAGTTCTTGTAATATATACATGTAGATTTCTTACTTTTTTATTGTTAGCCTTATAATTTGATCTCCTTAATGACAGGAAAACATCAGCTAGGTAGAATAAAAAATAATGATGCAAGGAAACGGGCAGCTATCGGTTCCGCCGGGGTTTCGATTCCATCCGACGGATGAGGAGCTACTCTATTATTATTTGAGGAAGAAAGTCTTTTATGAAGCCATCGACCTTGATGTTATAAGAGAAGTGGATCTCAACAAACTAGAGCCTTGGGATCTCAAAGGTCAGATAATTGATTATCTTATTTAATATATTTAAAGAATATTAAAACACTAAATTCCATCACAAATTCAACTATTTATGGTGAGTGCAACCTGGATGCACTATTGACGAAATTTGTTGGAGTTTATCTAAATGTTGAGCAGATCATCTCCACCAATTTTCCTAGGATTTATATACCCCAAAGAATGAATTATATATTTTAAACATGTTAAATGAGTAACTCTAATTCTATATGTATATATTATCTTTCTAATATATTATATATAGAAGTATTAGGTCCCAAATTCATAATATATAGTCTAACTATATTCGCCCATTTGCGCATGCTTAATATATATATGTAGAGAGAGAGAGTAAATTATCCAAGTGCTCTATATATAAGTGTCTTATAGCTAGGGTTTGCATGGGAACAAAGTCATTTTTCATTTGTGTCCAATTTTAAGTAGTTGTTGTGTTACTCAAAAGGCTTAAGTGCATGAGATACACAACCACTCACTCCAGTACCTACAACTAGGGATCGATCCACTTAGTTCTGTGTTTGTTATTTAATTTAACTTCATGAATATTATGAATTTTGAATAATAGTGTGTGTTAAGACTATGTATTTGATTGATAACCAAAAACTAGACTAATAAGGTAACTTTTTAAGTTAGTGTAAGTGCTGTGGCAGAAAACTTACAAAAATTATATAACCGAATTACACTAATAAGTTTAGTTATGTAACCGAAATTAGACTCAAATCAAACCAAACTAATGATGAATACGAACATAACTATTTAGTCTTTAAAATGCTTACTTATCTCCTTTATATATGTTACACATATTTTTAGGAACAATTAATGTTTAATACTTATGAGCTAAGTATATTTTGCTCTTTGTCCAACTTGTTTTTTTTATTTGTTCCAAAAGGTCGTTTGTCTATTTTTTAACAAATTATTAAAAGGAGTTAGCAGGATAAAAGAAGAAGAGCTTGTTGTGAGTAGTTTATATAATGAGGGACTTTTTGGAAGAAAATAAAAAGAGTTGAACTAAAAGTTAATTACAAAAATGTCGATGGACTTGTCCAATACTCCATTTTTTAACCTCTTGTTTAACGTTTTGACATGTTACTGTTTATAAGTGGAGATCTTATAATATTGTTGCTATATTCTTTACACGAATCTATTTTAATATTATAAGGATTGTATCATATTTCTAATCTCTTAAAAAATTCTTCTTTGTATTTCAATTACACATTTCTAACAACATGATAATGTTCAATGACAGTTTAAATTATTTGAATTACACGTTAATAATAATAATAATAATAATAATAATAATAATAATAATAATAATAATAATAAGGTCATTTTGATTTTAGTTATCATTTAATCATTATTATTATTTGAGTTTAGCAACCATTTTTTCCTGAAGACTTTAGCCGTCATTTTCTTTTCCTAAAACTTAAAATTTTTATGTGTCTTAAATGATGATAAAATCTTATGAAAAATAAAACGGCGGCCAAAATCAAATATTCATAACTAAACGCCCCCCAAAATGTGGAAACCGAGAATTTGTTCTCCTTTTTATTTCGTTTCTTCTTCTTCTTTCTTCTTTTATTTTTTTTATGCAAACCATTAGCTATATATTCATTCTCATTGATATTAAAGAGTCAATAATATATGCTACATGTGACGGTGTGATCTTGGCATCTAAGTAAAGCAAGATCATTTTATTATTTTATGGTATGTTAGGAGCAACCTTCCATATAAATTGAGATGGGAGAAACCTTCAGTTTATACTGTAAATAATGTACATGATTTATCTCTAATTGTGTTAGTAACTATAACACATTTTTTTAATAATAATATCTCTTATTATGTTAGTATATATAATATTTACTATAAATATATTATATTCATTCCATCTCCACTCAAGACGGATTGTGAATCATATAATTTTGAAATGATAATTTTTATGTTAGTTTAATGTCAAAATAATTAAGGTGAATCGTTTATTCTCACTCAAATAATAAATAATGATTTATGTTTATGTGTGTTAGTAACTAGAATATTTATTTCAATATATCATGGCCGCAAAAAAAATATATTGCAATCCACATAATTTTAAGTGGGTCCATCAATAATAAGACATAGGAAACACAAAGTCTTAGAAGGATTCACATAATAAATAGCCGTCCCCTGAAATATAGTATTTCTTAACTATTTAGTCTATATATGAGTAGAAAAAGAATTGCTTTTGGTGACCCGAGGCAAATAAACCAAATGCATAACAGCAAAAAGGCTTTGTTATAATAATTGAACCAAATTTTTTCCCCTTTCGTGGGCCTTACTAAACTCTTAAAAGTGCTCCAATACACTTCTCATATCTTTGAGGTTGGTATTTTCCTTTTACTTTACCCAATTGAGCAACAAGTGAGAATTAGTAGTAGTAGTAGTAGCACTAATATTAAACTCCCCAGCCTCCAAACAGGTACATACTGAACTATTAGTTGTTATTATTATTATTATTATTATTATTATTATTTGCGAAGAATTAACATTTGGGTGACATGCAGAAAAATGTAAGATTGGATCGGGTCCGCAGAACGAGTGGTATTTCTTCAGCCACAAGGACAAAAAGTATCCGACCGGGACTAGAACAAATCGGGCCACCGCGGCTGGTTTTTGGAAGGCGACGGGGCGAGACAAGGCCATTCATCTCAGTAGCAGCAATAACAACAGCAGTAAGAGAATTGGAATGAGAAAGACACTTGTCTTTTACACGGGACGTGCCCCCCACGGCCAAAAGACTGATTGGATCATGCACGAGTATCGTCTGCACGATGACAATACCATTATTAATAATATCGACGTACAGGTCAGTCATTCTCACACGCACAAAAAATACTTATGTGTCTCGCGGTCGCCTTGGGGCCACACATGGGCAGGATTTTATTTCCAAAAACAATTTCATATAGACCCGCAAATATTTGCACCCCTTTAATATATGTCTAGATTTTAATTAAGTATAAATAAAAGGCCTAAACAATAATGAGTCATAATTCCCATGTGTACAAAATACTTTTAAATTCAATTAAAATTCATATAAATATGCGTAGATCAACAAAATTACTTTTACATAAAAAAAACAAGTATATACATAAAAAAATCACATATTTAAGAAGAACCCAATCTCAAGACCCTCTCTCCTCTTAAGAAATTAACATTTACTTTGATACTTAGCCTACTCATTCAAAACTATATGTTAACTAATGGAAACAAATAATGGTTTTTGATTGTTTTGTGTCTCCATTACTCAAGATCAGTGTTCTAAAAAACGCGCCTAGGCGGCGCCAAGGCGCGCCTAGGCGCGAGGCTTTTTAGATACGCCAAGTTTTGGCCCTAGGCGTGGACCAAGGCGTGGTCAACGATGGTCAACGTTTTTTGGGACAAGGCGTGAAAAAACGCGCGTTTTTTGGGGATAAGGCGTGAAAAAACGCGAGTTTTTTAGAAGTAAGGCGTGAAAAGACACAATTTTTTTGTTTTTTTTTTGTATTTAAAAAAAATAGTATTTTAATTTACAAATATTTAGACACATTTTTAAGGTATGTACCAATTTAGTATTTTAAATAGCCTTGTTATAGTAAAAAAATATTAAAATATATTAAAAAATGCCTAAACGCCTTTTCACGCCTTTTTACGCCAAGGCCCGCCTAGGCTTCTAAGGCTTAAGGCTTGGCCTCCACGCCTCGGTCACGCCCTGCGTTTTTTAGAACCTTGCTCAAGATTAATAGGATTGTTAAGATTCAACTAATTTTATTTCCTCTTTTATATATGGGTGGTGGTTGTAGGAAGATGGTTGGGTGGTTTGCCGCGTATTCAAGAAAAAAATCCATAACCGAAGCCTCGAACCTCAAGACGAAGAACACCACTTCCTCCACGTTAATAATAACGATCATATGATGTCGACGACAATGATGATGATGAACAGCAACAACAGTAACAACGATACAAGTAGTGGCGGTTTGGGTGGTATGGCGCACGAGCCGAAACATAATCTTCAACCGCTATACGATTGTTGTCCATTTGGTGGCGGTTCCGCCATGCATCTCCCACAATTGTTATGCAATGATCATCATAACCATCAGTCGACCGATAATAATAATAATCAGTCGACTGTTCCTCATGTTTACCAATCACCCTATGGGGCATTAATCAACAACATGGACATGGTAGAGTGTTCGCAAAATTTGTTGAGGTTAACATCATCTTCATCACCACTTCAACAACAACAACACGAGAGATTCGCCACGGATTGGTCGTTTTTGGACAAACTTCTTGCATCTCATCAGCAAAATCAACTTGATCAACCTAAATCCTCATCACAAGCTATCCATCTTCCTTTAGCTCAGCCCCAGCCTCAGAGATTGCCTCTCCAGTATCTTGGTTTCGAAACCGACATTTTGAAGTTTTCCAAGTAAACAAATTCATTTGCAAGAGTTTTTGTATTTTACATACTTGTTTGTTAAAATATTACACTCTTAAGTTTGTTTGCCAAAGCACTCATAAATTGTCACTTCCCGGGTATGATTTTTTTAACTTAAATTTGGCTTAGGTAAGTGCATTTATTTACTTAGTAGATGCAATGCTTCCAAAAATCACATCCAAAAACACATTTTGCAAATGTGGTGTTTGGGAGTGCAACTTTTTAGGGTAAGTTAGAGCAAAATCCTCTAAACTATAACGATTTTATAAGTAACACCCTAATCTGAAAAATCTGACAAAGTGCCCCATAAATTATTAAATGGTGACCACTAACACAATTTAGTAAAAAAATTAATAATTTTTATGCACAAAATTAGCATTATATCAACTTTTTTGTAACACAAATGTGGTAATTGTCCCGATTTAATAGTTTAGGAGACATTTTAACTGTTTTTTCGCACTAGAGAGTTATTTGTAAAACCACTATAGTTAGTGTAATGTATTTATTTTTTACAATAGATTTAAAAGTCAGAAAATTTAAAAGATAAAATTCTTCACAATATATACATATATATCCCAATCAGCGGCTTCATTGCCAGTTAAACCGACTAGTTTTATACTCTCTGCTTTGTCAAGTATTTGACTGTAGTAGTATTTCTGCTAATTTATGAATCTAAAAGTTGTCCATAGGGTAGGGCTGTGTTTTTTTTTTCGAACTTTCCGATTTTTTCGATTTCCGATTTCCGATTCGATTTTTTCCGAATTTGGAATGAAATTTTAGTTTGTCGATTTCCGATTTTCCGATTTTTCCGAAAAAAATCGGATCGAAAATCGGAAATAATTCTGAATTTCCGATTTTTCCGAAACTATGCCGATCCGATTTTTTCAAATTTTCTTCGATTATTTCCGATTTTTTCGGAATTATTTTCCGATTTTTTGAAAGTTTTTCATATCCCATAACGGTTGGGAGAAGGAGAGGGCTCCAAAATGTGCTTTATAAAAGGAGAGTATCCTCCTAACCTCTACACAAAAATGAGTCAAATCCTCATGTTTTTACATGTTGGATTAAGTCATTTTCTTTGTTTCTTTAAAATGAGAATTTCGAGTAATGGAAAATCCATATAAAAAAAAATGAAATTTTTGAAATTTCGAAATTTCTGGATTTTTAATATATTTTGTGATTTTCCGATTTTTTCGAATTCGAAATTTTTTTTAATTTTTCGAAAAAATCGGATCGAAAATCGGAATCGTTATTTTATTTTCGAAAAAATTGAAATTTCTTTCGAAGAGGCATTTTCCGATACGATACGATCCGATCCGGTCGAAACGCAGTCCTGCCATAGGGTTTATAAATAAGTTCTAAAAGTACAATATTTTAACAAATAAGCTTTTAAGCTTATATTTTAACTTTCCCAAATTCTCAAATTTTAATACTGCTCTTGTGCAGACCAGTCCGTATTTTAAGAGTGTGGACAGGACATGTATCACTTGACGGTGAGCCTAGAAAATATCGGTTAAATTATAGGCACACACTCTCTCTTTTATGGGCTCACCGTCAGGTGACACATATCTGTTCCGCACATATATATATATATATAGTTATATTACTAAAAAGACAGACAATTTTTATACTCAATCTGTCAACGTAAGTAATTGACTATATGTTATCTGTATTAATTTATGAATCTTAAAAGTTGTACATAGCCATATTCCAATTGTCAATTCGTGATTATTTTGGCTGGATCACAAGGATGCCACATGCTTGATTAATTGTCCAGTTTTATGGTCTTTCGTTTAATTAGAGTCGTTTGTAACGTGACTAAACGATGGAACAGTTAAATGTTTGTACATTGCAAGAACTCTCTTGAGAAAATTCAAAAAATTGGTTTAAAAAATCGACTTTCTTGGTAAATAATTTTTTTTGTAATATAAGACATAGTGGATATATATATATATATATATATAGTGAGAAACTGTCTGCATAAAATTTTATCTGAAAATAGGTATGGGTGTGTGAGTGCAAATATTCACAATTAATAGAAGATAAAAAGAAGATAAAGGAAAAGCGTGCAAATGTGTCACACACAACACACAAATATACGTGGTTCGACAACTTGCCTATTTCCACAGAGAAGTCACTTGACTTTAATTAGTTCTCTCAAAGTACGAAAATTACTTCCCCCTTAGCCCTTGAATGTGGGTTATATTTATAGTTGTACAAAACCGCAGTGGTTGAATTGATCAAAGAACTCCCTTGGCTTGAGATTGGCTCGTACGGTGATTCCCTGAATATCTCGTTCGAGATTTTGGAGAACCAATGTGAGCCAATTTAAATGCTAACTGCTTTGCAATTATCTGGGTGATAAATATGCTTGCATTAATCTTTGTGCCCCAAGCACTGCTAGGCTTGGTCGGAAAAACCCGGATTGGGCCCAATTATGGTTTGGTCCCCACAATTGCCCATAAAATTCCTAGCCAAAAGTGTTGGGCTAAAAGATTTTATTATTGTCAAAGGTCCACTCGTTTTGATCCATTTTTAATGAACTTAAACCGGCAGGCTAAATTTGTAAATAAGTTGCAGTTGTAAGGGTATGTTCGTCCGACGAGAAAGTGAAGCGCTAAAAATATCTTTTATTCCCGTACCTTACGATTATACCTGCCCTTTTAAACTGCGTTTTGTTTCTACACTTGACGCCAAACCTTCATCTTTGCTCCTAATCTTCCGCTAACAACAGACTCCAAAGCTCTTGATTTGCCTTTATCCGCTTTTGTAAGTCTCTATCATACTCTTCAATATCTATTGGGGACACTAGATTCACACTCTTGCTATGGTATAAAGGCAACTAACTTTTTCCCCAAACCGTCTTCTTCTAGAATTTTTTGAGTTCTTCGCGGTGGTCCCAGCTCAATGTGCCCCCAATACTTGGCATATTATCAATGGGTTGAACAGGATAAATGAGCTTTATGGGGCGAACCTTGTTATCCCAGAGATCAGGTATTGCTCCACCTGGTCTTATACCACAGATGACCTTTTCTACTTAGAGACAAGGAAGGCCAAGATGGTGTTAGTCCTAAACCTCCTTGATTCCGAGAAGAGGTATTGGGATCGGGGGTTTATTTTCATAAATTGGCAACATCCACCGCTCTCTGAGGGCGAAGAATACACAAATTTTTTGTGCCGAGACAGAGGAGGTGACATTGGTTAATGCTTGATCTTAAAGTGCGCAATGCGAACTAAATGGATTGATTTATATAATTAAATGTCTCAAACACATAAATTAAATTTTAATCAAATTTTAACCTTCAATTAATTATGGTGTGCATGGGAGTTATATCCAAATTCCAATTTGTAATTATCAAGCCAAACATGCAAAAGTAAATAAGATAAGAAACAATCACGTCAGGCGTCTTCGCCTGGGTTTAGCTCCATCGGCCTTGTGACGAAGAAGAGTATTGGGCGTCATATGAGGTTTTCGACAACATAATTTGCCAGGCCCGACCTACCAAGGAAATAGTTCTCGGTCGACACCTGATGGCCTCAATAAGGGGTCGGCCTTCGATCGACTTGGTCCGGGAGGATATTTTCGTGATCAGCTTTCCCAATCTCGCAGTAATGCTACATCCAGGCGAAATAGTAGACGTTGTGATGATCGGCCCCAATAAGTCCGAGATGGAGAGGAGAAAAGAGAAGTAAATAGCCAGTAAAGAACAATGGTATGAGAGTCGGCACCATTTGCAATTGCGCTTGAAGAGGTGATGATAATTTCATCGGAAAATACAAGCCTTGGAATAACTCCATTCAAAGGTTAGAAGATAAGATCAGCTCACTGATCAAAGAGCCGAGACCCCAACCACCGAGGCTACATGGAGGGGTCTCATTTCGTTATAAGGATAGTGATTTATCCTACTCCTACAAAGTTTAAACCTCCTACTGTCATGATGAAGTGTCATGGGAGTTTCGATCACGTGCATAACATAGAGATGTATCTGTCACCAATCAATATCTACTCAGCCCCTAATGAGATGAGGTGCAGGGAATTTTTTAGTAGCCTAACAGGTGCTGCCCATATGTGGTATATAGTTTTACCTAAGAACTTAATTGAATATTTCAAGTCGTTGCCCAAGAAGTTCATACATAATGTTAAGCAGTTAGCCTATAAGTTCAAGTAGTTCGCTATCATTAGCGATGTGCTATACAAAAGAGGGTTCTTGCTACCCCTAATTAGATGTGTTTACCCTTCATAGGTCGGCTATATCATACAAAACATCCACGAAAGGTCATGTGCAAGTTATATAGGTGGACAGTCTCTCTCCAAGAGAATTGTTACTCAGGGTTATTGGTAACCGACACTAACAAAAGATGCAACCGACTATGTAAAGAAGTGAGATAAGTGCCAGGAATTTATAAGCATCCTCATCAGCCTCATCAAACACTCTTGTTCATCACTGTGTTGTAGTCATTTGTCGTTTGGTGTATTAACTTAGTGGGTCCTCTTCGAAAGGCAACATGTAATTACCAGTATTTGATCGTGGATATTGATTATATCTCGAAGTGGGTTGAGGAAAAAGTAATGATTTCTATTACTAAGGCAAAGACGTTCAAATTTTTTTAAAGGAATATCATTTGTAGATAAGGCCTGCCAATACCTTAATATTAAATAACAGCAAGCAATTTAAGAATAAGTCCTTAAAGGTAGACTGTGGCAGAGTCGGCATAAAATAGTCTAATTCGGCACCAGGCCGACCCCAAGCCGATGTCCAGACTGACGTTACGAATAGGATGATACTCGATAGGATTAAAAAAAGATGGAAGATGCAAAGGGTTTATGGATAGAAGAATTGTAATGTTATGGGCTTATATGACAGCTGAGAGGATGCTGATAGGTCAAACACCATTTATGTTAGCCTTTTGGTCTGAAGCAGTCATACCTACTGAACTTGGACTCCCGGGCCATAGAGTTCATACCTATTATCCCGAATCTAGTAAATATGAGAGAAGGCTTGATTTAGATTTGATCAAAGAGAGACGAGAGGATGCTGAAGTCCGACGGTCCACTTATCGGCTGAGATCTTCCAGGTTCTACAATAAGCGAGTGAAAGTTAGGACGATAGCAGTGGGTGACCTTGTTCTGAACAAAGTTTGGCAAAAGCCAAATAAGCTGCACACCAATTGGCACGAACCATACAGAGTAACAGAGGAGCTCATCCCAGGAACTTACCGATTGGAAAACCTGGAGGGTGAACCCTTTTCTAACTCTTAGAATGTTGATCATCTGAAGTGATATTACCAGTAATTTCTCAGTTATACGAGTGTAATCTCTTAGTGGAGAGCTATTATTTTTATGTAAGCAAAAGTTCAATCAACAAAAAATACGAGTGTTGACTCGTATTTATCTTTCATGTTTTGCATGGTTTAAACTATACTAAACTAAGAAACATCAGCTTATGGTGAATTAGTTAAACTCCATCTCGGGGATACGAGAGTGCATGAGGACTCTCATCTCTTCACGTACTCTCAATAACACCAATAGGGTTAAATAGTGTAATAACATTACTTAGGTGGTGGAAAACACAAAATAAAAAATCATTTAAGTATGGTTGCTTAAACATCAGATTTTGGTGGATTCAAGCTCACAACTCCCTCGGCGATATAAGAGTGTATGGGGAGTCTCGTCTCCTCCATACATGCCCAACAATGACAAGGGAGGAGATCAATGTACGACACCACTCAGGTGGTGAAAAATACAAATTGAAAATCATTTAAGAATGGTTACTTAAACATCAGACTTTGGTAAATTAAAGGTCATAACTCTCTCAACGATACGAGAGTGTATAAAGAGATAAGTCTTGTCCATACACTCTCAAATAATGATGAGAAGGAACCTATGTGGTAATATCATTTACTTGGTGACAATTATATAAAATTAAAAATCATCTTTTTGGTTAATTAGACATTGACTTATTATAAGTGTACTCACACGCATCATACTTGAAACTCCAGTTAAAGGTGACGAGTTATAAAGTTGCAGATACTACACTTGGCAAGAAAGATCATTGTATTGAAACATCATTAACCATAAAGATGTCATCAAAAGAACATTGTTAAAATATTACAGAAAAGTATTCAGAAAAAGGAAGAGACGGGAATTTCAAACTGAGGTTACATATTAAAAGGGCATAAGGTTACAAACGGCCACCCAGCAAAAAATGGAAAAGATAAGACTCAATTTTGTTTGTCGTCCTGCTCAGGGATGGCATTATTTCCTATTGACCTAATTTGAAGTTCCTCCCCAAGGTTAGCACCATATGTTGCCTCAATGCCTTCTTGCATAGTCGTCTCAGCCATTGTGTTCTCAATGGCGAGAGCCTCGGCCTCAACATCATTAAAGGTAGTAGTATCCACCGGGTCTGAGAAAGCGAAGGCCTGAAATTCTTTTGTCAGATATAAGACCTCGAGATACTTCAGAGTTACCTAGGGATCGCAATGGATCGTGTCGTGTTGGGTCTAATCGGGTTCATGTCAAAATCACCTCTACTAAACCCGATCCATTAAGCTTTTCGTGGGTACCATGTCATGTCTTATCGAGTTCGTGTCGTGTTCAGATAATGTTCAAGTGCATTAACGAGTCATGTCATGCATTTACACTAAAAGGCTAAACCCAAACCAGATTCGTTAAGTTGTCATGTTTAGCGGGTCCACCCATTAAGCACCCGTATTCGTTAAGGCTTCACCCAAACCCACCAAAAAGTCGGGTGGGTCGTGTCGGGTGATAATTTTCCACCCCTAGAGTTTCCCATTAAAGAGAAGTCCAAGCTCCCCCATACAAGTACTAAAAGCCATACCTAGTAAACTCTTCAATGACCCTGAAATCTTTAACGATCGTTCTCTTCATGCCCCTCAGCTCGACCTTATTCTTAGGCTTCAGATCAGTCGTCTTGGACTCGTGCCTCTGTCTCTGGGCCTCCAGGTCGTCCTGACTCTTTTTCTAAAAGTGACTCAACCTTATGATTATGGTTACGGTCGTATTCCTTCAGTGTCTTTCTCAAATTTTCCTCGGCCTTGGTGGCTTTAGAGGCATATTGAATGACAGAAATGTTATTTTTCACCCATTTGGCCAACTGGTGGAAGGAGAAGAGAGACTGCAAGACAAGAAAATAGAAAGTTAGTACGAGACCAAGCAGCACTTATAAACATTTAAAAAGCAATAAAGTTGAGGGTAATTACCTGGGGATCCCTACAGAGGCCGAAGTTGTCCAGACGAGTCGGCTCCATGGATTCTAAAAACCTTCAATCTGACTCAGACATCTAGGATCCGATAGAAGCTCTTTCCCTTGTATGATATTCGATGACTGAGTCTGAACTTATTGACAGCAAGGGCATCCTCTCGACCAGGATGGAGTCAGAAGATATCGGGATAGACTTATCAGTGGCTTCCTAGGAAGCGTCGGTCCTCCTGATCTTTTACTATAGAGGAAGGACGTTTGAAAGGCCCTCGATTGGCTCCTTCCTTTTCTTATTTTGGTCAGTCTAGTTAGGGCTACCATTTGTGGTCTTCTTTGGGGGTTTAGCCCCCTTGGCCATTTTGCTCAGTCAGTTCCCATGTGATGAAGCATCCATATCCCAAAGGTGATCGGGAATGTTTTATAGACGACCTGCAAATGAAAAGACTTAGGTTAGTACAAGTATGTTAAATAAAACAAGAGATGATGCTACATTTGTAAAAAGTTTTAACTTACATATTTTGGCCAAGGGGCAACCCCCATACCCATCTTTTCCAAAAAGGCTTGAGTCATCAGTTGTTCAAAATCCAGCAAGCCCCTTTCTTTACCTTAATTTTGTCTCTGTCATCAATTCTCAGATCGAGGTCAAGCCTAGCCAACATAGAGGATTTTGCCCACCTTTGAGAAACTCTCGGCTCTGGGGCGCTATAAGGGACGTTGGTATCAAACTCCCAAGCTCCCTACACAAAAAAGTATTGGGACTTCTAATAGTTGTTGGAGGTCTGATTAATGATCAGGACCTTCTTTATGGATTTCCTAGCTACGAGATGGTAGTATCTAGGTTGGGTTTTTATCCTAGAGATGTTATAACAAGCTTTGAAAACGCGCACAGGGAGGTCAGCATCTTATATCAAACTCCATAGTTGAATGAAGCCGATAAGAATCCTCCATGCATATAGGGAGAATTGTTATAGGGACAATCCCAAACTGGAAAGAATTATTATGATGTTTGGGTGGACAGGTAGACTAAAGCCAACCTTAAACATCTATTTATAAATAAATACTTCACCCTCTCAGTCGATGATGCCCTTTTCATCCTCAGTTGGTACTCTCGTGTTGATAGAGGACTTACTCCCGTACAAGTTTCTCCATATCAGAAAATCAGCTTCCTTAACAGTGCTCCTAAAAGTTCGGGCATAAGAGGTGTCAAGTGTATCCTTATCCTCGTCCTTAGAGTCATCTTTAATTTCTATAGCAGGGACTCCACTTAGATGTCAGCTGGCAAAATCGGTACCAAGACTTACAGACAGAGGGATAGCCATAGGTGGTGGGAGATATACTACCTCAACTATCGACTCATCCGTATCAGAGGTGCCATAAATGGATGGATCACGATTACCAGATTCGACTACCTCAGAATCTTCAAGACAAGATGATGGAACTCTTATGACTTCATCAAAATAATTCTCTTTCTCGGATGCTTTAGAGACAGAAGAGTTATATCCCTCAGAAGATGACACAGACTGGGACCCCAATGAGACGAGGTACCAGACATGGTGTCGCTGCAAATTTCTATTAAACCCGCCTCAATTGAGTATGAGTATGTTAGCAATAAAGTTGGACATTCTACAGATATGGGGGTTGGATTTATTGAAAGTGTTGTCTCGGACTCGGCACTGCGTTTAGCTTCGACATCAGCTTTTCGTATCTCCTCAAGAATCCACTCCCTCGGATGTGGATAATATTCTCCTAACTCATAGAGTCTCCTATACATTCAAACAAGAATGGGGTTTGATTAGTTTGACTATTTGATCAAATGGGGAGCTTAAACGTTTTTAAATAATGTTTATCAAGAACGATTATGGGGGTTCACCGGAGAAGATAATCTAAGTGTCACCTAGAAACCCAATAGACGATGAAAAAGCATCCTCAATCCTAAAAAAGAATTAAACACACTCTCTAACAACTTAAATACCCAATAAAACCACCAACTAAGACCTAGAACAGCCTTAGAAGATTATCAAAAAATTCAAAATACAACCAGAAAACTAAAAATGCGACGATAAAGCAGATCAAAGCTTAAATAAGAAAAATAAAGAATATAGAGGGTTACCTGAGCAAGATGAAGAACTTGGGAGTATAGGGAAGACCTAAATCTCGCTGCAAAGCTATGGTTTAAGGAGAGAGAGAATGAAGGAAGGTTAGTTGAAGAATACTCTTGAAGTGGGAATAGATTTGGGGAGGAAGAAAGAGAAAGTATTGAATTTTGGGGGTTTTTAAACCACCCAATCATTTCGCGCATTTCCTAATGAAGAAATCATTAGGGATCCAAGCCCTAGGCAAGCCTGCAGTCTCCTCTTTTTGTCAACACGCCAAACCATATAATTAGTGACATGTGTCACACTAAGTACACTTGACTAACGTTCATGCCAGGGATACTGAAAACATTCTCTCAACCTCAGCCACACTGGCACACGTTTTTATTATAACCTCTGACACTGGGGGACTCATCCTCACAGGGGGTGGGTCGACTATACCCCTCAGCCTTCCACTCACAGTGAAAACTAAGGACTAAGGGTGATTGATATACATAAATGTGGCCACGTCTTGGACTATACTCGGTCGGTTCATCACCCAATTCAGCACTCGTCAGATTTAACTGCTTATGGGCTGACAATACATAGGTCCATCTCTTGAAATCTCGGCCTCCCAGACCTCTTCCTCGGCATTTACAATCACGTAACTAGGCTCACTCTTAACTCCATTATTATTTCTTACGTCTCGACCCTACCACGTTTTGGCCTCGTACCACACTGATAGGTCAAGACCATCTCGACCGCCTTGAGGAGATCTTCTCAGCCTCATAGTTGCCTGCTTTTCTGGACCATATTCTTCAATCTCGACTAGGTCTGAACCATTAGAGTCAACATTAGCATATCATATGGCACATGTGACTCGTACATCATCAGTTCACTTGGGCCATACCATTATAACAGATCTTCAGTCCATGTGGGGGGATATTTCATCATCATGAAATGCTTATGCCAGGGATAGGTGGCTAGCTCCCATTAGTTGCTTATCTCATGCACACATTTTGCATACTTGGGGGGCATACTGTGCACCCCCAAGCCTATAAGCCTTCTTCTTTTTAATTTACAAGGATTAAGTAATTGTCAACCTTAGTCGACCTTTGTCAGATTGTAACCGGAATAGAGAGAAAGATTGAGAAATTGTATTCATGGCCATAAGAGCCTTATATAAATACTTGCACCACAAACCCTGCACAGTGGAGTAGGCCTATTGGCTGAACTACTTTATATTCCTGTGTCTTATCCATTATCTCATCTCTTTCTTGTTATTTTTGTTTATGCATTCATATATCACTCCATTATTAACTAACCTAGAGTTTGAGCTACTTATGAATTTAAGTGGTGATACCTAGCATCATCATTTAGTAGTTTTCTCATCGTCGTGAGGAGCACTAGATGTACTAACATGAGTAAGCATGAATGTGGTGAAGTTATATCTAAGCGATGATTCATCCCCTAAGCTCACCGACTCGACCTCACTATCGCTAAGCGACTTTGCATTTACCTTGACGTCTTAACCTAGTAGAACACTCACGAGCTTTGTGTCCCTTTCCATCACACTCATAACATCTCTCATCGTCTTTCTTTGGGAAATATTTCTTTTCTTTTTCAAAATTTTTCTTGTCCGATTTAAATTTTTTATCTTTCTCAAAACTTTTCTTTTCTTTAAAAGTATTTTGTTTTCTAAGTTTGAGAAACTTTTTGAAATTTTTACCAAAAAGGGATAAATCGTTTAAATCATGATCAAACTTAGAATTCGACGATACTTCTTCTTTATCTTTGGATTGAGCTTTTAGTGCAATTCCATTTTCCTTAGGCTTAACAATTTTGGAAACATATCTATCTCATACGTTTGAAAATATCCTACAAGTTCTTCTAACCTAAGAGTATCTGGAAATTCTAACGAATTTAGAACAGTAACCTTAGGAATAAAACGGGCAGGGAGCAATCTCATTTTTTTCTTAATGACATGCATCTCAGGTATTTTTCACCTAAATTGAAACTCGAGTTTACTATATCGGATAGTCGTGCATAAAACTCGTCAAATGATTCAAATTCAAGCATATTGATAGTTTTAAAATGTATGGTGAGATTCTACAGCTTAGAAGCTTTAATAGCATTGGTACCCTCATGAGTGAGCTGAAGGGTATCCCAAGCTTCTTTAGACATGGTGCACGTCAAAATGCTACAAAACTCGTCAGGGGTGGCGGCTCCCGAGATGGCACTCAAATCGTACGAGTTAAAAGTGCTCTATTTAAAGTCGTTCTCTATCCATTGAGAAACAGGTGTAGGGCCAAAGACATTATCAAAAGTTACAGTGGGTGGAGTCCACCCTCTTTCACAAAGAGCAGACACATTTATCAATTGATTTTAATGTAGACCTCCTCCTAGCTTTCCAGTAGGCATAATTGGAACTGTAAAAAATGGGCATTTGATTATTTATATTATCCTTTGAATTTTAGATTTTTTATTAAAAAATTATGAAAAAAGGATTACTCAATAAATTAGTGCAACTTGCTCTGATACCAATTTGAGAGTAAGCACCACGAACTAAATGGATTACCTTTAATTAATTATGGTGTGCATGCAAGTTATGTCCAAATTCCAATTTCAATTATTAAGCCAACATACAAAAGCAAACAAGATGAGGAAAAATCAATTTGCAGGGTAAAACCTTTATTTAGCACTATTGTAAGATTTAGCAGAAACTTACAAACCTTAGCTAAACTAAGTGGAACGAGTCAAGTCTTCAAAACTTCAAACATAATATACTCAGTCTAGAACAGTCAACACGTAGCGGTCTAAGCCTTCTTCCTTCTTCAGCAATGAACCTTCGGTTCACAAATCGGTCGTAGAGATTGCTCTCTACAAAGTGCATGAAAGGAATTAAAATTATAGTATTTTATAAGATTCACAAATCATATTGGGGATGTAACGGCTGTGAATTTGAAAGTGTTTTGTAACACAAAATAGGAAAATCTTTGGCTTAGATATGTTATTTGCATTTTTTTCTAAAGTCCCAATGAAGGATTTCAAAATAGGTCTGATATGATTTTCAAGACGGCGGCTCATTCGAACGAAAATAAGGCTTGTTTGAACGAGAACAAGGTTTTGTATGAATGAGGAAGCATCTCGTTCGAACAATCCCATTATAATTGAAGCTTGTATCTAACAAGATTCTAATTAGAATTCTTTGTCAAGTTGTTCCAACCTCGTTAGATGTTCTTTCAAAAAAGGATCAAACAAAAAGGCTTTTTTGTTCGAACGAGTATCTAATTTCAAACTAAAAAATAACTTTTAATTTTCAAATCCTTTTCAAAATGGCAGCCTCGATTTTATAAAAATAGCATCCCAAATAGGATTCAAAAATTACAAACACCTAAAGTCTTATAGTTTCATGAGATGTAGAGGTCTCTTCAATTTTGAAGATGCCAGAGTTCGGTTTATCGCAACGATTTTTAACAGGATACGCTAAAATACAAATTAAAGCCTAAGCTAAATATTTGCCTTTATATTCTCCTTATTTTCTTGTGTTTATTTATCACTATGTTTATTATTATTTCTAATAATGCCTTTCATTATGTCTTTAAATAGCTAGCGGGAAGAACAAGGAGCCTTCCCTCAATGACATCAATATTGTTGATTTATTGAAAGCTTGGAGGGTAAAAGAGTACCCTCCCTAACGACGAACTCCCATGATAAGTCTCTCTTCTTTTATAGTAAATCAACACTCCCAACAGCTTCATTGCTCACCCGGTAGATGACATTACTGATCTTCCCATCTCTAATGAGGAAATCTCATACTCCTTCAAATCCCTTGATGCTAACAACATTCTTCCACATGAAAAGGATTCCATGGCTCCTCCTAGGAGGAGGGTTCTCTTGCTAAATGATGATGATGGTGTCCCCCTTTATCTCAAGGCTAAGTCCTAGAAGAGGACTGAAACTGAATCCTCCAGAGTTGATGATCGAGGCTTAGTCATCAAGGAGAATAAAAAGGAGGAAGAAGAGAAGAAAAAGGAGGAGGAAAGGATAATAGAAAGGCCCTTATGGCCCCTCCTTATTCTAAGAGAAGTGATGTCCCTCACCCTCTATCCAAAACCTCCACGACCACATATGTAGCCTAATACCCTTCCTTGGACCAGGGTTTTCTAAGGGAAGCAGTGCTCGCTAGCGATCGAAAGCGACTAAGGATAGTGGAACCTGACTAGCTTTTTATTTACGCAACCCAAACTCTATCGCTGGTGAGGATTTTCTTTTACTTTATTTCTGCTTTGGTTGGTAAAATCGCAATTTGTGAATGAACTTAATACTTTCCCCTTGATCTGTTTTTTTCATTGTAGCGTATTGCCGAGGAAATTCCTTCCTTTTCCAGCAACTTAGATAATGTGCTTGGGCAGGATGCAAGAGACCAAGATCATCAGGTGTTTTTTACTAGTTGTAATGCCCTAAAGAAAATAAATGAGGCTTGTAATGACCATTCCACCTTGGTCGCTAAACTGAAGTATGCCCTAAAAATTAGAAGATGTGGGATCCTCCATGCATAGGGAGATAAATGACTTGAGGGCCCAATTTGCAAAAGCGAAGGACGTGGGGGAGGTCGGGGCCCTAGTCAAATCGAAGAATGATTATCTGAAAAAGAGACTTACTGAGGTTGAGGAGGAAGTCCCGAGGAGCAACGTCATGATTGTGGGGCTTAATCGTGACGTGAAGAAGTTGAGATACCTCTTCATAATGGGGCCTTAAGCTGCCTAATCGACATGTTATGATGAGGATGGAAAGATGGCACTGTGAAGCTACAACAAGCTCAAGTTATGGCCTATAAGCATAGTTAGTTGAATTCCATAAAGGTTATTAAATAACCCTACGACTTCCAGTTCTATATATGTACCACGTTGAGTGTCCAGTTTACTGACGACCTCCCTTTAGGCAATATGAGACGTGGGCTCTCCTGGACGCCATTCCTCTTTATCTTGTTAAGAGCTAATTAGAAGGTCATAATAGCTATGACGAGTACCGACTGATCCTAATGATAGTTAGAGAAAGCCGATCAAGAAATTTTTTGCCAGCCGACCATAAACTATTGTAACATTTTTTGTGCTTTTTGTAATTACTTTGTAATTACCATCATTTGTAATCAAGCATTTACTGAAGAATTAAGTTAACACAAATTTTTATGCATTTTTCCATTCCTTTATGCCAAGCATGTGTGATATCTGTTGATCTTACCTTTTAGGACGTGTTGTCATACTCCCTTAGGCCTAACAGATGAAGAGTGCGCGTGCGTTCAAATTAAGAAATTACTTAATTAAACTCAATTTTTCAATTTAATCCTAAAATATGCATCTAGTTGTGATAGAAATCAATGTGAACATGCAAGAACAGTCAATCCCAAACGAAACGCACAAATGAGGAAAAATCCCCCAAAGGGGCAAAACCTTTTTTTATTTTCACTATAATTTGTAAAAAAGGTTACATGGATTACAATGAAAATAAGTGTGACATACGAAATACCCTCAGGCGTCCATTTCGATGTCTCGGCTGGAATCTCCTGCAAGAACTCCAGGTGGGCAGCAATGAAGAAGAGAACGGTTCTCCAAAAATTACTCCATATAAGTAAAACGATCCTCTTGAAGGTTTAACAATTTACATAAATAGATGGGAGTGTTTATGTGAATAAGGAAGGCATAAAACCTTAAAAGGTGAAGTTTGTTTTCTGGGCAATTTTTCACAAAAATCGTGTTTTAAAAAGACTTAAAAAATGTGTAGAAAGTGATCATATATTTATATAAAAATCGAAGTGGCGGCGTCACTCGAATGAAGGACATGTCTCGTTCGAACAACATCGATCGAGATGATTACCTCGATCGAATGACAATGTGAACTCGTTTGAACAAGATCGTCGACCGAGGCACTCCGCTTTTACACTTAGAAAAATTTCTGCTTTTGATAAAAATAAATCAGACTTCGAAAAAATATTTTCTGAAAAATTTCCAAATATTTATGTAAATATAAATAACTCCAATAAATAATGTTACCAATAATGAGTAGTGGAGTAGTGGGAAACGGTTGAGAAGCACGTCGCATGTAGTATGATGCACGTGTGAAGATGATGGATGCATGGATTCGGATAAAGGCCGTTGTGGATGATCGTGATGACGTGTCGAATGTAGCGGTATCAGACATACAAACTGTGATCTATGGAAAATAGAAAATTCCTAGATTCTACCTCGGACATTTAAAAAATTATGTCCTAACAAATCTCCCCCTATGTCTATGTTGGTACATACATAAAAAATCCAAATTATGCAATATCCTAAAACAAATGACATATAAGATAATATCCCCATTGAACCCTCAAACTGAGAATACTAAATGACATGTCTTCAATCAAACTTCAACATCTTCAAATCTTCAGCTCTTCAGAAACTCCCAAAGCTTCTCTCATCAGGGTGTGCAATCCAATAGATATCAACTTTGTACCTACACACATGAGATAAAGCAGATACCCGTGACACGCAACAGTTTGAAATATAATGATATGCAAAAATCAAAGATCAATTAAGCTTAAGCAAATCATTGATAAATCAACCAAACAAATCTCCCCCATAATTCATTCTCCCTCCTTTTTATGATGTCCCCAAATAGACAGATATGAGAAGGATAAACATGGAAAATGTCACAAGGTAAAAAAATCTATTTTTGAATTTTTTAAAATTTTTCATACAAAATATACAACAAAGAATCACACCATGAACATACACAAAAACAACCAAGTCGATGATAACGTAAATGAAGGGGTATGATCAAATTCGATAGGAAAATCAATGCATACAAACATAACATACATGCACGATGAATTTTGGATACCCCTAACGAATGAACTCAACATCTTCCTTAGGTGTAAAAAGATGGAAATATGAGGCATTGACTCAATCTAATCAGCAAATCAAAGCTGAAAGTGATTTCCACACCAATAACGTCCAAAACAATTTTAATGCTTTTTCAGGACTTTCAAGGAAGTGCAAACCCGTTTAAATTCTCCAACCAAACTCCCGCAGATTTATATTTTGAATAGAGGTGATCTAAATTCTCAAACTTTGAAGAATTGATGGTGAAACCTAATGGCCCATATTTGGCATGTAATGCTTTTTATTGCCTTTAAATTTTTTTCGGGCTCTTTTAACCTCTTTAGACCCCGGATAATAAAATTCCTCAATTTTTTAGGTCCGATTTAACGGTGGCTTAATCGCAAATGATAGATAAGAACCTTCGTAGCCCTTCACCATTTTAAAATACCACACAATCTCACCAAACGATTTTTTACATGCATTCCAATCTTGTCAAGTTTTATCGCATATAGTTCGCCGTACAGACATAATTGAGATGGAAACACTCAAGCCAATATGTGATAGACACATACAATAATCAAACAAACCCATGCATATGTACAATAAAGGAGATAAGGAGTCAAACATGTAGAAAGATATCACTAATCACATCTCAAAGACTCTAAACAATGTAAAGTACATGGATGCAATGATGTAGCGTCTCAAATAACTATCAAACAGTCACATGGATAAATGGAATGAAATTTGTGACTCGGCTATCTTAAATGCTCATCCATAAAAGGTGTAAATAATATACAAAAATCTTTTTGTGCTTTTCTAAAAAATTTATAAAACGAAAATATTTTTGGATTTTTCAAAAAATATATAAAAAAGTAAAAATAATAATACACATGATACAAACTAGCAATAGGAATCATATGGTATGAACATGACAAAACACCATATCCTAGACACAGACCAACCCCTCAATCAACTGTGAGAATCCCTAAAGACTTCCTAATACTCTCGAATCTAAGGTCATCTAAAGATTTCGTGAAAATATCGGCCAACTGACGGTCGGTGGGTATGAAACTCAGGGATACGACTTTTTCCTCAACTAACTATCGTATAAATTGCTCGCGTATCCTGATGTGCTTTGTGCGCGAATGCTGGACTGGATTACGGGATATGTGTATCGCGCTCGTGTTATTACAGGAAATAATCATGGTGTCCTGTGAAATTCCATAATCCTCTAATATTTGCTTCATCCGCAAGAGTTGCGTGCAACAACTCCCGGCGGTGATGTACTCAGCCTCCGTAGTGGACAAAGAGATGGAGTTTTTCTTCTTGCTCAACCAGGAGACAAGAGCAGAACCAAAATAAAAACACCCACCAGAAGTGCTCCTACAACTATCTACATCCCCGGCCAAATCGGCATCCGAATAGGTGAATAAATGGTCATCGGTATCAAAGGAATACCAAATATCGTATGAGAGAGTCCCACTCACGTATTTGATAATACGTTTTAGAGCGAGTAATTGTGACTCTTTTGAGGATGCCTAATATCGCGTACAGACTCCAACATTAAAGGTTATGTCGGGATGACTGGCAATCAAGTAGAGAAGACTACCTATCATACTCCGATACAAGGTTTGATCTACATCCTTGCCTGAAGTGTCCTTACTAAGCTTGATAGAAGTACTCATAGGTGTATGTGCATGCTTAGCGGAGTCTAAACCAAATTTCTTCACTAGGTCTCTAGCATACTTGGATTGGGAGATGAACATCCCATCCTCTAGCTGACAAACCTGGAGACCAAGGAAGAAAGTAAGCTCGACTACCATGCTCATCTCAAACTCACTTTTCATCTCCTTATCAAAGTGATGAGCATGCTCGGAGAACATGGATCCAAAGACTATGTCATCCATATAGACCTAGGTAACAAAAATATCACTGTTATATCTCGTGACGAATAACGTCATATCAACTCCCCCTCTCTTAAAGCCACGGGCTAAGAGATAGGAAGTAAGCCTCTCGTACCAAGCACGGGGTGCTTGCTTCAAACCATACAAGGCTTTCCTCAGATAGTAGACGTGCTCCGAGTGCTTAGGGTCTTCAAACCCTTTTGGTTGTTCCACGTAAACTTCCTCCTGTAGAATGTCATTTAGAAAGGCACTCTTGACATCCATCTCATAGAACTTGAAGCACAGATGACATGCGATGGAAAGTAGTAAGTGGACGGACTCAAGCCTCGTAACAAGAGAAAATGTCTCCCCAAAGTCTACCCCCTCAATCTGTGTGTATCCTTGATCGACCAACCTAGCCTTATTTCTGATTATGGTACCATTTTTATCCATTTTATTCTTGGAAATCCATTTGGTACCTATCACATTAGTCTCACTAAGTCGGGGGACAAGTTCCCAGATATTTCTCTTTTTAAACTGAAGCAACTCATCCAGTATGGAAGATATAAAGTGTTTATCCTTGAGTGCTTCTTTGTGATTCTTGGGCTCGACTGTGGACGTGTAGCAAAAATGACTAACAACATTCTATAGCTGAGCACGAGTCTTGACCCCTAAAGTGGGATCGCCAATAATTGTCGAATGATCATGACTCTTGCGAACCCAAGCAGGTATGTCCCCTAACACTGGAGTAGGGTCCACAGAGTGTGGGTGAGGGATAAGTAAGTTGCTGCCAGAAAAGTCCTCATCCTCTAGGATCAATAAACGTCGAAGGTTCGACATTTATTGACTCCATAACCTTAAAGCTCTTCTGGTTAAAAACTCGGTACGCTCTACTATTTGATGAATATCCTAGCAATATTCCCTCATCGCTCTGGGATTCAAACTTTCCTAATTGCTCTCTATCCCGTAGGATGTAGCATTTACTCCTAAAGACATGAAAATATGCAAGGTTAGGTTTCTTTCCAGTTCATAATTCATAAGGCGTCTTAAGTGTGTGTAAACGCAGGTAAACCCTATTCACCGTATGGCATGCAGTAGAAAATGCTTCTACCTAAAATCACCTAGCAATCTTACGACCTAGAAGCATAGATCTAGCCATTTCCTGAATTGTCATGTCCTTTTTCTCAATAAACCCATTTTGCTGAGGAGTCTTCACAGCAGAAAACTCATGTTTGATCCCAAGACTATCACAGTAAAGATCTACCTTTGCTTCCTTAAATTTCGTGTCGTTGTCACTATGTATCTTGTTAATAGTGACTCCGTGTTGATTTTGCAGGACCCGGCACTTGGTCGTTAAAAACTCTACAGCATCGAATTTCACTCTTAGAAAACCTACAATCAAATTTCTAGAGAAATCATCTACCATCACGAGGATATACCTCTTACCACCCAAACTCTCAATTTTAGGGGTGTTCAGAAAATCGAATGGACCGACGGATCGAACCGGACCGGATCAGACCGCCCTATTTTTATCGGGGTTTTTTCAATCGATCCGGTCCAGTTTTTTTCTTTTTTACAGATCGGTCTGGTCCTCGGTCCCCTTATTAAATACTCGATCTGGACCGACCCGAACCGGTTACTAATAATATAATATATATATATATATATATAACAGATACTCAAAGAAAGAATAGGAGTACGCTGTTAATATGAAAATAAGAGAAAACCAAAAAACCCTATTCTTTTCTACTCTTCTTTCTCTCTCTAACGGCCACAGCCGCTCATGCTCTCATCTTCTCTACTCTCTCTAAAACTCCTCTTATTTCTTCTTGCAAAATTAAAAGCCTCTGCTCTAGCCTCTACTACATATATCTACGTCAGAGGCTTTATACTCAGTTCTCACGTCTATCTATGGTAGAGGCCACAGTCCCTCTCATCTTCTTAATTCTCACGCACAGAAGCATAGCGCGGTATTCAAGTTCTTCTTTCAACACAACGGTATTCAAATTCCTCTAACCTGTGTATTATCTACAGTATTCAAGCTCATCTTTAAAAAAATGCATCGAATTTATCCATACATCGGACCTGTTCTTCAAAAAAAAAATATACATCGGATTTGTCCATACTTGATAGTTTATTTCAAACCTGTGTGATTATTATCTTAGACCCGTGTGTGTATTCCATCATGATGATACATCGGACCTGCATGTATATTATCTGAACAAAAAAAGCATATATATTTTGTTTTTAGAGTTTATCTTTGATTTTTTTTTATCTTAGATGCATTATTTTAGTTGTTTGAGTTTTAATAAGATTAGGACCGACAAGTTAGACCGGACCGATTAAGCCCAAAAAACCAGTTTAATCGGTCCGGTCTTGGTCACTTTTTTTAGGACCGGTTTAATCGGTCCGATCCCTAAAATTACTAAAAACTGGATCGAACCGGACCGCGAACACCCCTACTCAGTACGAGTAGGACCCATAAGATCCATGTGAATCAACTCAAGCACACGTGAGGTGGTAATGGAATGCAACTTCCTATGGGGATACGGATTTCTTTTCCCAACTGAAAGGGTCCACAAACCGTGGAAGTTAGCTTTCCAAGTGATGGTAAGCCACGTACTAGGTCCTTTATGGCTAAACGTGTCAAATCTCTAACGTTCATGTGACCTAGATATTGGTGCCACATATCCATAGGAGTGATTGTGGTGCTGTTGCAGACAAGTGAGGATGTTGGCACAGTCCCATAGTAATTATCCTCTGTCCTCACCCCTTGCACTAAAAGTTTACCGGCTTGATTATAGACATTACACGCATCCCGGTCAAACATTACGGCAAAGTCAGCGTCGCACAGCTGGTTAATGCTGAGAAGGTTTGGTTTCAAACCTTTGACATACAAAACATTATGTATCTTAGGAAATCCTGGTAACTCAACTGTACCTCGTCCTACAATGCTAAACTTTCTCCCGTCTCCAAAGGTAACTCTACCTTCCTTATAATCCTCTAAGTAGGTAAAAAATGAGACATCTCTGCAGCACCCACTATCAAAATACCACTGTGAGGTATTATGTGCTTTGAGAGCGATATGAATAACAAGGGCCTTTTCGTCTTTCTTAGGTACCCAAGAAGTGGTGACCTTTTGTTTACCCTTGTTGTTGTTAGTTTTAGCCGGGATGCGGGAAGCATTCACTGACGGCAAAGATATCCGTCGGAATTCCTCCATCAAACTCTATGAGGTGGCGGATAAAATCTCAACACGCTCTCTCAAACTTGTAAAATCATCAGTACGATGTGGTGGAGCAGTAGTACGTCGTGTCCGACCCAAACTATAGCAAAACTCCCTGAGGTGGCCTTTTCTTTTGTAGTACGTATAAAAGAACACAGTCTTAGGCGGACCTGGATTTTCTTTGCTTGTTCGAAATATTCTTTGTGGTTTTTAACGATGGTCGTATGGAGTCGTAGTAAACTCAGGAACTGCTCCAAGTGAAATTTGGGACGTGGAGGCACCATCGAAACCTATTCCCTGCCTATCACCAAAACCTAAAGAGGTGCCGAGGAGCATATTTTCCATCTTTCTAGATTTGTCCTCGATTTGAACCTTGACTTCCCGTGCTCTCTCAAGATCATGAGTAAGTTGGGCAACAAGGGCTTCAAGTTTCTTCCTAGTCTTCAGGGAGGAATGGAGCTCACTCGTAAGATTAGCCACTTATTTATTCAAGTCCCCTTTCTCTTTCTCAAAACCACACTCTCTCTCTCCAAACAGTCTCACTCTCTCTCTAAACAAACTTTCTTTCTCAACACAGGCAGACTATCTCTCTCTCTCAAGGCAGTGCAGGTGGAGGACTCCCTCTCTCTCTCTCTCTCTCTCTCGCTTCTTCTAAATCTTTCTCTAAAGCGGTGATCCTAAGAACTAACGATTTGTTACGCTTTTTGGTTTTAAAAGACTCATTATATAACTCAGCGTAGGCACGTTGAAGATTACTCTCGCTCTCACTTGCATCATCCTCCCCCTCACTCACATCGTTCTTACTATCGAGGTGCCCCTGTGAAGTAGCATCCTCATCGTCGAGAGGAGCACTAGAAGTACTCACATGACTAGCCATAAATGAGGTGAAGTTACATTCATGCGGTGACTCGTCTCAAGAGTCCACCGACTCGACCTCACTGTCATCACTAAGGGTAGCATTAAGGACGCTTTGTCCTTTTCTTTGGCAAGTCTGTTCAGCCTAGTAGCACACTCAAAAGCACTATGACCCTTACCATCGCACTCATAGCTTCTCTCACTATCTTTCTTAGGAGGGTCTTTAAAATCTTTTTCATTTTTCTTACTTTTCTCAAAATTCTTTTTTATCTTTGAAATTTCCATTTTTCTTGAATTTGAGAATTTACTTGAAATTTTTAGCAAACAGGGCCAAATCATCTAAAACAAAGTCACACTCAGAATCTGACGTTTCTATCTCCCTTTTTCTAGATGACTCTACCCTTTTTCTTGTCTACCCCTCACTCTTTCTATCTTGGGCTTGACAGATTTAGCAAACATATCAATTTCATACGTTTGTAAGACTCCTAAAAGTTCCTCCAATTTAAGCGTGTTTAAATTACCCATAGAATTTAGCACAGCGACTTTAGGGATAAAACGCTTAGGCAATGATCTAAGAATTTTTTTAACAACTCTAGCATTAGGAATGTGTTCACCAAGATTAAAGTTAGTGTTTACAATATTAGATAACCTAGCATAAAATTCATCAAAACATTCAGTCTCAAACATGGTGATTGTTGCAAATTGAGTTATTAAATTTTGCATTTTAGACTCTTTCAGAGAATTAGTTCCTTTATGGGTAAGTTGCAAAACATCCCATGCCTCTTTTAACGTGGTGAACGTCATTATTCGTCGGAACTCGTCCGGTGTGACGGATCCAGAAATAGCACTTAAGCCCTTAGAATTAAAAGATGACCATTTAAATTCTTCTTTAGTCCATGTAGTGACAGATTTTAAATTAGTCACGTTATTAACAATGAAGGAGGGAGGTGTCCACCCTTTTTCAACCAAAATCCAAACACGTTCATCAATGTCCTTTAAATAAGATTTCATGCGGGCTTTCCAATAAGCATAGTTTGTCACGTCAAAAACTGGCATTTTAATATATAATTTTTCTATTGAACACGCCCTTTTTCAAGAATCAATTTTTCAAAAAATTGATATCTTAGAAAAATTTTGCAAAAAAATACACGGTATAATTGTGTAATTGGCTCTGATACCAATTTGAAGAGTGCGCCTGCATTCAAATTAAGAAATTATTTAATTAAACTCAGTTTTTTAATTAAATCCTAAAACATGCATCTAGATGTGATAGAAATCAATATGAACATGCAAGAACAGTCAATCACAAACGAAACGCACAAATGAGGAAAAATCCCCCCAAGTGGCAAAACCTTTTTTTATTTTCACTATAATTTGTAAAAATGGTTTCACAGATTACAATGAAAATAAGTGTGACATACGAAATACCCTCAGGCGTCAGTTGCGATGTGTAGGCTGGAATCTCCCGCAACAACTCCAGGTGGGCAGAAATGAAGTAGAGAACGACTTCTCCACAAATTACTCCAGATGAGTAAAACGATCCTATTGAAGGTTTAACAATTCACATACATATATGGGAGTGTTTATGTGAATAAGGAAGGCATAAAACCTTAAAAGATGAAGTCTGTTTTCTGGGCAATTTTTTCATAGAAATCGTATTTTGAAAAGACTTGTAAAACGTGTAGAAAGTGACCAGATATTGATGCAAAAATCGAGGCGGCAGCGTCGCTCGAACGAGATAGGCATCTCACTCTAACGAAGGACGCGTATCATTCGAACGACATCGTGTGAGATGCTTATCTCGCTCGAATGATAGTGTGAACTCATTTGAACGAGCTCGTCGATCGAGGCACTCCGTTTCTACACTTAGAAAAATTTCTGCTTTTGATAAAAATAAATCAGACTTCGAAAAAACATTTATAGAAAAATTCTCAAATATTTATGCAAATATAAACAACTCCAATAAATCATTTTACCTATAATGCGTAGTGGAGTAGTGGGAAACAGTTGAGCAGCACGTCGCATGTAACATGATGCACGTGTGAAGATGATGGATGCATGGATTCGAATAAAGGCTATCGTGGATGATCGTGATGACGTGCCGAATGTAGCGGTATCATAGATACAAACTATGATCTAGGGAAAATAAAAAATTCCTAGATTCTACCCCGGACATTTATAAAATTATGTCCTTACAACAGAGATAACGGTAAAAATGCACCTGGTCTATGGACAGTCCACTTCTTCAGTATTTCATCCAACCAAACAAAGTTGGTTTACTGCCTAGGGATACCCCGTAAGACTTTAGCTTGCCTGGATAAGTCATAAGGCCGCCTACGGTCATCATGACAAGGACCTGAGGACCTTAATTTTAATTATAATAAGTCAAATTGCCATTGTAATTAAGTCAAAGCCTGATCGTCACTTTCAAAGATTAATGCCAATTTTGAGCCTAATACTTTGGAAACAATGTACATAAATTGAATTAATAAGAGATTGAGCGAATGGAAAAAATGCCTTTATTAAAAACAAAAATAATAAACTACGAGCAATATGAGTTCAAAATGAGAATTTGCAAAAATTTAGTGCTGAAAACTAAAACTAAAAATAGAACTTCTTAATGTTGACTGCATTTCACGCTCTTGGTAACTCTTTTATCTCCATTAATAAGCACCCTATGGATCATCTTTGATTACTTTGAATGGCCTAGCTTGTCATTTAGCGACCTTACGGTGCTGCCAAGAGGCTTTCTGAGTACATATTACCCCACTTGGAACTTATTCAAATTGACCCCTTTGTTGTATTTCTTCACCAACTATTGTTGGTATGAATCCAGATTGATCATGGCTTTCTCTATTCATTTATCAGCTAGGTCAATTTCAGCACGAAGGGCATCATTATTCAATCCTTAATCGACAACCTTAGTTCTCATGGTCGGGAGGCCTGTTTCACGTAGAATAACAGCTTCCATTCCGTATGTGAGGGTGAAGGGTGTTTCTTTGATTAGACTTCTCAACATAGTGAGATACGCCCAAAGGACATGAGCAAGTTCATCTACCCAAGCACCTTTTACTATTTCTAGTATCTTTTTTAGGCCATCGAGCATTATTTTGTTGAAGGCCTCTGCCTGGACATTTGCTTTGGGGATACACCACTGAACTGAAGTGATGCTTGACTCCGTACTCGTCATAGAAATCTTGGAATGTTCCACTTTCAAATTATGTGTCATTATCAATAATGATGTCCCTTGGTAGCCCAAAGCGAATTAAGATGTTCCTCCAAATAAACCTTATTATGTCTGCATCTTTAATGTGTGCCAGTGGTTCTGCCTCAATCCACTAGGTGAAATAGTCTATGTCGACCATTAAGTATTTATGATTTCATGGTGCAGTAGATAGTGGTCCAATGATATCTAATCCCCAATGACTGCTCAAAGGCCTCAAGTTATCGGCCGATTGATGGACTATAGGAGAGAATTTTCGGCAATTTTCACATGTCCTAACATAAACACTTACGTCTTTCTATATGTATAGCCACCAATAGCCTTATTTGATTGCTCGAAATGCTAGGGAACTTCATCTAACGTGGCTTCCATAAATCCCATCATTGAGTTCATAAAGAACTTGCTCGACGTCCTTTGGGTGTACACACTGAAGGTAGGGTCCTGTGAAGGATATCTTGAAAAGTTTGCACCAGGGTCGAGGTAGAACTGATTTTCTTTTACTCTGACGTAGTGAGTCAATTTCATGTCAGTTGGCAGTGTCGTATTCTACAATTATGCGATGATTTGATCCATTTAGCTGAGACCCTTCTCATTAGAGAGAATGTGATTGGAGATCATCGTCCAACCAATATTGGGCTTAGTGAGGAATTCTACTTTTATTATTCTCCTAAGATCGGAGTCCACTGATGAGCTTAGGGCTGATATGGCGTCAATATGACTGTTGTGCCCTTAGAGGAACTATTGAATGTGGACTTCCTCGAATTGTGTAATCAGCTCGCGCACTATTACGAGGTAGGTTATCATCCTACCATCCTTGGCATTAATGTCCCCACTGACTTTATTGGATAATATTTTATAGTTGCAATAAACATTGAGTTGTCTTCCCCCCCCCCCCCCCCCCAACAAATGGGCCTTGCTCAATCCAGCTATAAGCGTTTCGTACTCAGCCTCATTTTTGGAGGATTCAAAGCCCAATCTAATCCCCTGCTCGATCATTGCATCTTATGGAGTTACGAGGACAATTCCTACGCCTTATACTTTGGAATTGGAGGCACTATCAACATATAACGTCTAGCTTTCAGCCTGATCATGCTCATACATCTTTGATTGATTTTCCAACTGATGATCAGTAGGACTATCTCTTATCAATTATACAAATAAAGCTAGCCAAAATCTTCCCCTTGATTTCTATCCTTGATTAAACCTCCAAGGTTCAATCTACCATTTTAACATTCATCCTAAAAGGTTGGATTTATGAAAGATATCCTTAAGGGGGAAGGAATTAATTAAAGTGATGGAATGGGCCTCAATGTAATGCTTAAGCTTTTGAGAAGCAATCACTAAGGCATAAGCCAATTTTTCCAAGGAAAGTAATGATATTCGGTGTCTTGGAGTGTTTTTCTGGTATAGTAAATAAGAAATTATTTTGCCCCTTTCTCACAGACTAAGGCCGAGCTAACTACGTGGTTAGAAACTGCAAGGTAGAGGTAGAGGGGTGTACCCTTGATCGGGAATCTCCAGAATTGGAGGCTTGCTCAGGTAAGACTAGATTTCTTTGAGGGCCATTAAGAACTCACTATTATAGGTGGGTCTTATCTCCTTCTTAAGCAACTGAAAAAATGGTCGGCAATGCTCGAACGACTTTGAAATGAAGCGATTAACGATGCGAGAACCCCGATGAGCTTTTGGATCTCACGCAATGTCTATTACGATTGGACACTATAAATAGACTTTATCTTATCTGGATTGGATTTAATTCCCCTCTTCCTCACCAGATAACCTATAAATTTTCCTAACTAGATCTCGAATCAGCACTTGCTCGCGTTGAGCTTTGTTCAGTAACGCCTAAAAATTTCAAAGGTGTTAGTCAGGTCTCTAAGATGGTCTTCCTTACTCTTTATCTTGATGATCATGTCGTTAATGTACACTTACATCGTTTCCCATGTTTATCATTTTAACATCTTCATAACCAGTCTCTGGTATATAGTTGATGTGTTCTTAAGGCCGATTGGCATAACCATATACCAGTACAGTCCCAATGCTGTAAAAATGGCATGGCCTTATAGCACTACAGGCTCAGTTGTGTTATGAATGAAGTTTTATCTTGATCGGGGATGAATAGTGGAATTTGGTCCATTCATGGGTTGTAATGGCGTTGACCAGTTGGTCTATCTTTGGCAGGGGTAAGATGTCCTTAGGGCATGCCCGGTTGAGGTGAGTGAAGTCTATATAGACTCTCCAGCTATCATTACTATTACGGACTACGATCAGATTAAAGATCCACTTCAAGAATTGAACTTCTATGATGGACTTTGCCTCCAAAAGTTTCCCTACCTTATTCTTTAGTGCCTTTTCTTTCTCTGGAGCTGTTCGGTGAGCTTTTTGTATGATCGGTTTAAATATTGGGTCCACGTGGAGATGATGATAGGCGATCATAAGATCCATCTCTGTCATGTCATATGGCTCCTATGCAAATACGTCTAAGTTGCATTTCAGGAAGTCAACCAACTCTTTTCTCACATGGTAGTCCGTATTGTCCCGATCAAAAATTTTCTCTCTGCAGAATTTCATAAAAAATCCCTCCTTCAAGTTTTCGATGACCCTGTTAGCAGGGTGGACCCTGGTCTCCTCCACCTCTAGTTGGTCGTGTCATAGTTACTATTTTGATAGAGTGGTACCACCTTGGGCCGTCTTTGGGAGAACATCTTTTTATTTTTTCTTCTCTTGCTTGGATCTAATGGCGGCGATGTAAAATTTCTGAGCAATGTATTGGTCGCCTCTTATCTCCATTATGCCATGATTTATGATATTGATCTTTTGGTGGTAAGTGAAGAGACAAATCTCATGATATGAAGTCAACCCCCGCCAATAATGGTGTGATAGGGTGAATCAATATCCACTACTAAAAACTCAATTACCTTTGAGATATTCCCTGCCCTTACTGGCAGGATCACCTTTCCCAATGGCATAGTCATCTTCCCTGCAAATCTGACTAAAGGGACGGTCGCTTCCTTAAGATATGACATCTTAAGCTTGAGATTGTGGAAGATCTCCAGGTACATAAAGTCCAAAGATCTCCCTTGGTCCATTAGTAACGTATCCACATCTTAGTATGCAATTCTGAAAGTGATTATAAGCCCATCATGGTGCGGTGTTCTTTCCCAACCAAATCCTCCTCTGTGAAGACAATATTCTTGTTACAGTCAATGTCCTGTGGTCTTTGACTCTTTCTATCCTGGCTTTTAGTGGAATCTATTTGGAATGCCTCTATCATGACCGTGATTTTCTTGAGGTCCATTCGAACATCATTTCTTTGGATCTTCTTGAGGTCGGATGCCCCATGTATTACCACAAACTCATATTCGATCTAATTATTTCGTAAGTTATCTGGTTTCTGGTTGCCATTAGTAGTAACCTGGTCAGACTTATTTTCTATATACTTATTCAAATGCCCAACCTGGACCAATTCCTTTAGATGAAATTTCAGCGCCTTATAGTTCTCAGTCTTGTGGTTATTTTCTTTGTAAAATGCACATCGGAGCGTGTCGTTTCTCCTGGTCAGATCCCTTCCCAAGTTTTTTTGCCACTTAAAAAACTATTGATCCTTAATTTTCCCCAAGATATTGTAGATTGGTTCTTAAAAACTGTGTTGATGTCTTAAAAATATTAGGATGAATCTGCTTTGCTCTCGTTCTGTTGAACTTTTTGTTTCCCTTCTTGGGATTGTTCTCTTTTTCACCCCCATTGCTTGCTTTTTCAAGACCAATTTTTTCTTAGCTTATCTAGACCACATCCTCCACCTTAGCATAATTTTTAGTACGCAACATGAGATCGTCAATGGTGTTAGCCTCCTTTTTGGTGAGAGACTAGTTCAGCATAAAAGTAGGGGATAAGCCGATCTTGAAAGACACTGCAGTCACCTGTCACTCTATTGAACACTTTCTAATAGCGCTTGGCGTGATCACATAGAGTCTCATGTGGCTTATTCATCATTGTGAGCAACGAGTCCATCATCTTCGGGTGTGAGTTTCAAGTTATCAAGTAAGCGGTGAAGGCCTCAACGAGGACCTTGAAGCTCTTAATGGATCTGTGAGGCAGCCTCTCAAACCACTTATGGGAGACATCGCCCAAGCTGGAAGGGAAAAAATGACACATTAGAGCAATGTTGTGACTCCATAAAGTCATGACTTACCTGTACAACTGAACATGATCTATGAGGTCACTTTTTCCATCATAGATTTTGAACAAGGGGGCTGCAAACTTCTTCGGGGTTCCTTCCTCCTCAATAGTTCTTGAGAAAGTAGACTTCATCTGGGTAATTAAATCTCTCCTTGCTAGATCTTTTGTAGACCTGGATCCTCGGTGAGAGGGATTTTGATCCATTTTCCTTCGCACCAAACTCCTTATGTCATCCCTATGGCACTCGTTGTCTCGGCGGCGCTTCCCTTGATGACTTCCATATTCTGAATGCTATGGGTTACGCCTGGTGCTCTTTCCTTGGCTGCGAGTCTTACTAACCTGAGGGATAGGAGTCCAAGAATGATGTTTAGGATCCTAGCGAAGTTCTCTCTCCATTTCTTTAAATCTTCGTCGGAGACGAGAATTCTCCTTAATCTGGAGGTGAGCTGCCTCCTCCTGTTGTTGAAGCCTTGCCTCATATGCGTAAAATAGCCATGAGATCTTGGTAGATCTAGGTTTCTCGTGACTTTACTCTTAAGGTTGTTGCTCTGGTTGATACCTTGGGATCCCATCTTGACGGACCTCAGATCTGACCCTCGATGGAGCTAAGTCAGCTCGCACATCTCCAGGTTGGGGGGCATTATTTGGGTGGTGAGACATCATAACTATTCTCTTATAGGGATTTCTTTCATAGAAAGAAAATCGATTCCCATAGACGACGTCAATTATGGGTGCAAATATTCACAATTATTGTAATCTAGGAATCAGTTAAAGGGAAAGCATGCAAATATCACACACAATACACAAATATACGTGGTTCGGCAACTTACCTATGTCCACTGAGAGACAATTTAATTTTTATTAGTTTCTCTCAAAGTACCAAAATTACATCCCCCTTGGCCTTACGGTGTGGGTTGTATTTATAGTTGTATAAAACCGCAGTGGTTAAATTGACCAAGGAACTCCTTGGCTTAAGATTGGCTCGCATGGTGATTTCCTGAATATCTCGTTCGAGATTTTGGGTCTACTAGTTGCTTTGTAAATATCCGGGTGATAAATATTTGCATTAATCTTTGTAATCTGGGTCAGGCATGCCCTAAGCAATCTTAGGCTTGGTCGGATAGGCCCGGATTGGGCCCAATTATGGTTTGGTTTCCGCACGATGAATTTAAGAACTATTAATAAGAAGTTGGGAAAAAAATATAATGTATTATTTTCTTTTCTGTATATAGAGTCAAATTCGATCGTACAACTAAAAGTAGATGTTTTCAGTACATCACGTGACATGTCGACACGCATGACACTCCTTAGGGTGCTCTTCACAAACCTAACTATTTTTATTAAATTTAAATTGAAAGTTGCAATTGTAAACTTTTTTAATCTCTTATCTCTATGTGATTGTGATTTGTTGTTTTTATGTAGGGTTATTACACTTGGGCCTCTAAACTTTATCACCCATGTCACTTCATTATCCAAACTTTTAAAACTACTTCAAGTAACCTCCCTTTCGTTAACACGTTAACATATAAGACAGTAAGTGGATCATGTGCACGGTACATGATCATTTTGAAAAGTATTTCAATCCAAACTAGTATAAAACTTTAAATAAATGAAAACTATATAATAATTCATTCAAAAAATATCTAAAAAATAGAAAATTATAGAAAAACATTTAAAAAATATTTTCAATTTAGAAAAAGCATATTTCCAGTAAAAAAAAATATTACTAATAGATAATAAAAAAATCCAATAACAAAAAATCTAGATTTGCAATTTAAAAACCTAGACTTCCAATTAAAACAGGAAAATACTAGAAAATTAATTATTAAAATATGGAATATAGTGGAATTTTTTAAAACGCATGGATTTTTCAAAAAAAAATATTAAAAATTTGGATATTACATGAAAATATAAAAAAAATGATAATAAAAAATATGTCAAATACATTAAAATATAATATATATATATATATATATATATATATATATATATATATATATATATATATATATATATATATATATATATATATATATATATGTGTGTGTGTGTGTGTGTGTGTGTGTGTGTGTGTGTGTGTGTGTGTATAATATTTCTCATAAAATATTTTTCTAAATCCAAATATACATAAAAACATTAAAAATAAATAAAAACTGGGAAAACTTAATAAATATTTTTTAAAAACTGGTATAAAAACTGAATATTTATTTTAAAATTTGTAAAAAAATTAAAGATGGTGAAAATTACAAAAAACACGTTGAAAAACACTGAAATCTTTTCAATAAAATCAGGGAAAAATTGAAAAACTTTGGAAAATGTAACAAAAAATATTTAAAACATTTGGAATAAAGTATATTTAAACAATTTAAAAATTACAAAAAGAAATTGGGAAAATCAAAAAATGACAAATCAAGTATAAAAAAATAGACATGTATGTGATCAAATCTCGCCAAAAAAAAACACGTCTGGAAAATAAAACAAATCTGGAAAAAAAGGGGCAATTTACACTTAGGTCCTTGTTGACAATTTTTAGACATTTAAGGACAATTTGCCATTAGGTCCACTTGTTGTACTACTAGCGTGGACATCTACAATAAGCGAATTAGTGAACCTAAGTGTTTAAAATTTGTTAAAATTCCTTTAGTGTTTAAAATTTGTTTGTGAGGGACATAATAGTACTTTCCCCCAAAAAATGAGTAATGATACGAAGATCCAGTTTCTGAACCCTTTTTCCAAATCCATTGACGTGTCAGATACACATTGGGTGAGTTTTTACTTCATATGCAGAGCCGGCCCTGGGCAAGTGCCAGATGGGCAACTGCACAGGGCCCAAATTTCCAAATTTCAAATGCTTGATGTACTGTAGAATGCAAGGCCATATACTTCACAATTAGCTCACTGATTAGGGCCCATTGTAGTTTGATCTGTCTTATATTTCATTTTTCAATTTTGAGAATTGAACCTCACATGTCTACTAACTGCACAACTACAATTAATTATTTTTTCTAATGCAATCTCCCTCTGTTAACACTTCTTTTCATAGCTTTTTTATGTGAGCAGTTTTTTAACAAAAGTTACATGGAAAGTATGTTGTTAAACATATTCAGTTATAGTGATAATTGAAAATTACCATGTACATGAGATTTCAATATCACTACTAAGGATAGATAGATGAATGAAAAAAATTAATAAAAATGTTTAAGATCGTCATAATAAAGAGAAATGACCAAGGGAGTATTATTAGAGGAATAAAAAATAATTTCTCACTGTGAAATATCTAAAAAATTAACACGACATTTCGTTAAAACAAAATATATAGTCATGAGATATAATTTAATACATTATTTTGCAACCATGACACTAATATAAGTTAATTTTTGGTTAGTATACACATTTTTTGTTTCGCACAGGGCCTTCCAAATTTCAGGACCGGCCCTGTTCACATGGAATCCATTACAAATATCACCCAATGTGACGTCATTGAGTTTGAAAAAAATCCAAAAACTGGTCTCCCTATCATAAAATCGTCATCAAATCTCGAGCAAAACACGATGAGTAACCCAACAACATCAAACCATCTCATAGTTTAGACCCATTTATCGATTTTCTAAACAAACCACACACCGTCATCTTCTATCACCATCAACAACATTCAATACAGCCATCCTACGGTGTCAGTTATTTCGAAACTTCCGAATTTTTCGTTTTTCGATCTGAATTTTTTCAATTTTGGCACCATTTTAATATTTCGATTTTCGAATTTTTTGATTCTGAATTTTTCGAAAAAAATTGGAATGGAATTGGAAATCATATATGGATTCCGAATTTTCGATCCGAAATTTCCAATATCACGCCGATCCGATCCATCCAAAATATTTTCTGAAATAATAATATTTTTGTTTATTTTAATACATTTTTACTACCGTTATTTATATATAAAATTATTATATATTAGTTTAATCTATACCCTCCATTTAAAAATATCTCAACCATTAATATATACTCATATATATTAACCTTCTACATCACACTAACCCTAAATTGAAAGACAACATCTGGAATTATATTCCAAGAATGATTTATATTAAGTTTCCCTCATCTTCCATTTATTTATTTTTTGTATCTAAAACACTGATGTAGAGGTTCTGCTACAGTTGTTAACCTTTCTTGCATTTCTTTTTTTTAAGTAGGTAAACATTAATTTTTTTCCCATTCACATAACTTTGTAGTTTCTTAGTATCGTAGTCAAGCCGTGATTGATCTTTCTCTAAAATGGTATGAGATGCATAGCTCTGTAGTTTATTGCATTTCCAAAATGGTATGATATGCATAGCCTTGTCATTCACATAGCGCCGTAGTTTATTACATAGGTGATGTATTTTTATTTTAAAAATATCCTTTTCAAAAATGACATTTTCGATATTTTAGAAAATATTATAACTGATAATTCCGATTATTCCGATTTTTTTACGAATAATAAAATTTCCAAATATTCTGAATTCGTCGAATAGGAAAAAAATGATATTCCGATTTTTATTTTTTTCGAATTGGAAAGAATTTTAAAATTTCGAAAATTTTGGATTTTTTTCGAAAACCCCTATTCCGATTCGATCCGATCCATCTGAAACACACCCCTAAGCCCACCTCAATAAATACCACCAACACCACATTAGCACTGCAAATCAGAATTCGAATTCGTTCAAATAGCAGCAACACATTTCAAACTCCAATCGATAGAAGAAGTACAAAAATCTATGAAATTCTACTCGCATTTCGGCTCCCACAGACCCCAAAAAATCCACAAACAAAATCTCAAAACCCAACCACTTAAATCTCAAATCCAAAATAAGTTATGACCCTGTGTGCATGTAAATCTCTCTGTGTGTGTATATTTTCGTGTGTGTGTGTGTGTGTGTGTGTGTGTGAGAGAGAGAGAGAGAGAGAGAGAGAGAGAGAAATGAGAAGTGAAGACAGAGATGAGAGAGAGGATGTAGAGGGGTGGTGGAGAGGGTGGCGGCAACTATGGAAGGGGTTAGGGAGGAAGCTTAAGAGAGAGAGAGGGGGGGTAAAAAGAGAATGAGGGTTATTTTATTTTTAACATACATATGAGGCTAAATATAAAAATACCCTTTTTAAGTGGCATATGATCGAAACATGACACTCTTTTCTATCCAAAAATTAACGGTGTTAACGGTAAGAGGTTATCGAAAGTCATGCTAGAAGTTCAGGGGGTTAGGTGTAGAAATTAAAAGTTTTGGTGGTAAAGTGAAAAAGGGATAAAGTTCGGGGGCAAATGTAATTAAACCTTTTATGTAATACGAAACTTCACAGAGTAAAGTATATAAATATTTTTGCATATTAAACCCTATTTAGAGGAGTTAAAACTCGAGTCGTTTTAGCTTCAAATTCAATAAAGTGCAAAACTTAAATAAATAATTTTTTATTTTATTTTTATTACTTAAAATTTGTTTTCCCATTGCTCACCTTAATCAAAGCATATATGTAAGCGAAAATTTTCAATCGATTCAATTTCTATATAATTTGGCTTTATTTCGTTTGAATAAACCTGTATGAGTCATAGGTTAAGATTTGGTTTAGTTTGTCCTTCAAGCCTATAATGCATGATTGAGGAATCATAGCATCCAAGTAAAGCAACTCCATCATCATGTCGTGTTTTTGTACCGAGTTTCCTCTTCAACGTATATGGGATCTCAAGAGGTATGAATGCATATTCACTTTTGATTCCTGGATAAGTTTGGGTGTTTTAAAAAATATTCTTTCAGGCATTATTAGTGAAAAGGTGTTAAATTCAAACTAGTTTATTATAGTCGTTCGAATGACTTGTTTGGTTGGTTCAAACGAACTAAGCATTTTCGTTTCAAATGACATTTTATCAAGCTTTGAGCAAATTGGTTATGTCTTGATATAACATTATTGCGCAAAGGTCGTTCGAAGGTCGTTCTAACGAGTTTCACATATTCTTTAAACAAGTTTTGTTTGGTTTGAATGTTATGTGGCATCTCGTTCTAACGGCCTTAATTTTTTCTTCGAAGTGCATGCCGATTAAAATGCAAAAAACTATTTGAACTTAGTTTTTATGCATGAGTTTTTTTCAAGGCTTTCGAAATCAGTTTTCCAAAATGCAACAGAAAGCCTTAAAAACCCTAGCTTACACCAAGTCGTTTGAGATCCAAGTTTCATCATAATATACTAGTTTGAGATCTCCTGTTTGAGCACCAAATTTTGTTCACTCTTCATCTTTGATGAGTGTTGTTGCATGCAGTGGATTTCATGCGAGTTATGATTTGACGCAGTGGATTATGTGCTCGTTGTGGTGACAGTTTGCTAACCAAGTTCGCTGGATATAGATACATGTAAGGGGCACGCGTTGTGGCATTCATGGGTGGATTCATGCATGTTGTTATGAACAAGGTCAAGTAGCGAAGACTGCACCAAGGCTTGAAGGAGTCAAGTAAACAAGAGTAAGTTTTTTTGTATCTATTGTGTAACTCTTATATCATAGTGAGTTTGCATGGCTAGGTCATCCGAAATGTTTTTCATTATGGATTTTGCTCATACATTGGTTTGTTGTAGTTTGTTGATTTATTTAATCTTCCTATATCACTTAGATATTTGTTTAGGGCAAGATAAAATTAATTAATTGGTTTCAAAACACTTCGATTTAATTGGTGCTTAATTACAATTAAATTAATTGTTTATTAGTTTAATTTTAATTGGTGGAAATTAAAATTGCTAGTGTGTGGTAATTTATTTAACCCTCACATCGTAGCAATATGAAACTAGTATCAGAGCGGGTGTCTATAAATCCTTTAGGCATGAATTCGTTGATTTTTATATGGAGGGCCAATCAATATCTAGGCCACCTTTAATTGACGGGTCGAATTACGCGTATTGGAAAGCTCGTATGAAATTTAAGCTTAAGTTCTTCAACGAGAGGGTATGGGTAGCCGCATAAAGGGGATGAACTCCACCCACAACAAAAGTAGGTGATCTTAGTGTCTCTAAACCCGTTGAAACTTGGAGTAAGGATGAAAATAAGTTTTGTAACTTTAATTCCCATGGTATGAATGATTTATGTAGTTACAATGGAGGAGTTCCATCGAATTATGACGTGTGAAACGTGCAAAGAGGATTGGGACATACTTCAACCTACCCATAAGGGAACTTATGCAGTTAGATCTTTTAAACTTCGAAATATCACCACACTCTTTGAATCCATTAGGATGGATGAAGGAAAAACCTTCGATGAGTTCTATGTGAGATATTTTTATATTGTAAACACGTCTTTAATCTTGGGAAAGAAAATCCCCAAAACCAAATTTGTGAAAAAAATATTAAGATCCTTACCTGAAAGCTTTAATCCCAAAGTCACTATCTTGAATTCGTTAGGAACTGTTGGCTCAATTAAACTCAAAGATCTTGTGGGTGAATTTCAAATCTATGATCTCTACTTGTTTACTCTCAATAAGAAGAAACTAGATAAGAGCATTACTTTGAAAGGCCAAAAGGAGTAAACAGCTATTTCTAATGAAGAGTTTTACATTGATTCAGACGATATGGCCTTGTTCACTAAGAAATTCAAGAAAATTCTTTGTTTGATAAACAAAAGTCTAAATTTTATGAAAAGAAATTTGAGAAGAATAAATTTAATAAGATAGAAATATTCACTAGCGATCTTGATTTAAAAAAAGTCAAAATTATAAAAGGATGAATCAGAAAAATACTTTGGGTGTGAAGGCTATGGCCATAGGGTAGTCGAGTGTCCGACTAATCTTAAGAGACAGCACAAGAACAAAGCTACTTACAATGCTACACTTAACAATAGTGAATCGGAAGAGGAATGTAATTCCCCCATTGAGCGAAACCACACTCCATTCAGGGCTAGTCATGTTGGCTTAAATCAAAAGTCTTTCATCGATAGTTCCGAGGTTCGATCTTGTGATTCCCAATCTAGTGAGGGTGAGGAAGAAGAAGAAGAAGAAGGGGAGGAGGATAGTGAGCTTCAAGCTATCCTTTTGAGTTATGTACGAAGTTAGTGAGCTTTAAGTTATCCTTTTCGAGTTGTATAAGGAGTCGTTAAAGTTGAAAAAGTAAAAATTGAAGTTACAATCTAAGTTAAAAGATCGAAACAATGATGAAAAATTGATTGAAGATTTGAGGGCACGTGAGAAAACTCTTAGGAAGAAAATTAAGTATGTTAAGAAATAGAGATATAACCTTCATGGTTAGTATGAGAATTTGAAGAAGGAGTACCTAATGTTTGGAGAGTCTAGAAGTTTGCTTAAGTCTAGGATTAAGGAGTTAGAGGAAAAATTAAGAGGCTCAAGTCACATCAAATTTTGATTTGGAATCGAGGTCAAGTAAGAAGGATAAGATTTTAGGCATCGTCCAAATCAAAAATGATAATTTTGAAATTGGCATTAATGATAACAATGCTTCCACTACTAAAATTAAGACCTTAGTTTTGAGAGAGTAGACCATAGCCAAGGACATTGGAAAAGTTTAACCCAGGGATAACATTTCTCGTCGTGTCTACATTTTCACACATTGTAGTAGGAAAGGTCGTCTTAGGTGTTTTTGTTATGATCTTCAAAAGGGTCATAGGAATTTTAAGTCTAGTTTCATCAATGTTTCTAAAACCTATTATCATCACATTACACCTATGTGGGTTAAAAAATCAGATTTGGAGGTGTTAAATGTTAGACTTGTTGATTCTCGTGTGCTTGCACATGATTCTACTCGTGCGCTTTTCATGATTCTTCTCATGCTATATCAAAAGGTTAATTGCTTTTGTATGTTTTTATATACTAGATTTTTTGCTTTATGTTATATGTTATTGGTAGTTGTACGGTGTTTATGTCTTTTGTATTTTTATTTTTCATTTATTGGAGATTATTTGAAAAATACAAAAAGATTTTGTTTGTCTTTTGAGTCTTTTTTTAATGTATAAACTCAAAAAGATTTTGACTTGGCGTGTGTAGTTTGTTTTTACACATTTTATGTGGCATATCGGTGTGTTTGAATCTCATTCGCACCATATTTTCTCAAAAATATTTTTATTTGTCGTGTCTAATTTGTTTTTACACATTTTGTATGGCATATCGGTGTGTTTGAATCTCATTCGCACCATATTTTTCATGTGGCTGGGACATTTGATTACGGATTACATTGCTTTGGATTTTTCTTAATCATGCTTGCATCGAGCTGTTTGAACTTAATTTGCTTAATGGATTCACTTTTAAAATGCCTATGCACACATTCACATTATATCTCTTTTAGATTAAAACTACCTATGTTGGATGACCTAAGTGAGGGGTTTTCTTGTCAATCTTATCATATACATATCTATTTAATTGGGTGATTTGAGCCTGTAAGAACCATTATTCGAGACCTTATTTTTGTGTAAAAAATATGAGTGTGCAATGGAAAAGGGCTACGAATGGAGTAAATCTTTTTTGCATGAAGGTCATCATTGACCAGAGCCTAAAAGAAAAAAGAGGCAATAGAAAAGAGAAAAATTTCTAAGTCCATGTTTTGCATTTATCTAAAACATGTGATGTCTTTAAAAGAAAAAAGCAAAAAAATGATATATGTTTATTTTGAGGCTATTATAAGTTAAAGATAATTGAGTTTGCACAATGAGACTCGGTTAATCTTAATGTTTGACACTATTTATTTGAGAATGATCAATATTTTCTCTGCTAATGTGCATTGTGCATGTTTGTCCATTATGAGTTCATATTATTTATCGCTTAAGGCTAAATAAAAGTTTAAGAAATTAATGTGACCAAATAGAACTCATTGGTTTATCCTCAGTGATTGGAACATATTTTTATTATGTCTTTTGGGGTATTTGTACCTATATATGCTTGTGCGTTATTGTTATATGTGCAATAAAAATACACACACACACACACACACACACACACACACACACACACACACACACACACACATATATATATATATATATATATATATATATTTGTTTTGAGTCCTTGCATTGCATTTAATCTATGTTTGCCATATGTGTCACAGTTGCATCAATTTTAAATCATATATGATCATATTGGTATCCTATGTTTTATTGTTTACTTGGGTATCATAGTTTGGATTATTTCTTCTTGTTTTGTTGAGTTTGTTCATCGTTTGTGTTTCACTTCACATCACATGATATTGTTTGTTTTACTTTATGTTCACATGTCTTTCATTTATGGGGGGAAGTTATTTTATATTGTTCTCTTTGCCTACGTCTATTCACGAACAAAAAGGGGGAGAATTCTAACCTAAACGGGATGCCTACTCTAAGGGAATATATCTATAAAGAGGGAATTTTTTTCATATGCGATTTATACTAATTATATTTTCTTTGCATTTCAAATGTGTGTTAAGTGTACAAGTTTAGCAACGATACGATAAAGTTTCATAAGAGTGATGCTACTCAAAGTTTGTGTCAGTCAAGCGTTTGTACTTTTCTTTTTAGTTTTGAGATTGAGTCTTTAGAGATATTGATGTCCCAGTATGTTTTTTGTTTAGAGATTTTGTTCCGAAATATATAAATGGAAATATTTGTAAGGGAAAATTTTCAATCGAGTTAATTTGGATGTATTTTTACTTTATTATGTTTTGGACAAAACCTTTTGAGTCATAGTTTAGGATTTGGTTGAGTTTGACCTTCAAGCTTATGATGCATGATTGAAGACTGTAACACTCAAGTAAAGTGACTCCATCATCGTGTCGCGTCTCATCTTCAGCGTACAAGGGATCTCAAGATGTATTAATGAATATTTATGTTTTATCCCTGGATACGTGTGGATGTTAGTTTTTAAAAAATATTCTTTCAAGCAATTTTCGTAAAAAGATTTAAAATTTTAAAAAAAATAGTCGTTCAAACAAACTTACTTAAGTCATTCAAAAGGGTTTGTTAAAATCATTCGAATGGCTTCTTTGGTTGCTTCAAACGAACTGAATATTTTCATTCAAATGAACTTTTATCGAGCTTCGAGAAAATTGGTTATGTCTTAGCAGAACATTGTTTCACAAAGGTCATTCGAAGGTAGTTTTAACGAGGTTCACGTGTTCGTTTGAATGAGTTTTATTTGGTTCAAATGTAATGTGGCATCTCATCAGAACGAAACTATTTTTTCCACTCAAATGAGCTTTTCGCAAAAAGTGCGCGCCAACTTAAAATTGCAAAAAAACTACTTAAACTTAGTTTTGGCACAACAGTTTTTTTCAATGCTTTTGAAATCAATTTTTCAAAAAGCAATACAAATCCTGCAAGCTCCTAGTTTACACCCAATAGTTTGAGATCCAAGTTTTATCCTAATATGCTAGTTTGAGATCTCATTTCTGAGTACCAACATTTGTTTACCCTTCATCTTTATCTAGTATTGTTTCATAAAACGGATACTGTATGTGTTGCATTTTGACGAGGTGGATTTCATGTATATTTTGGTGACGATTTTCTACATAAGATTAAAAGATACCAAGAGATGTGAGGAGCACGCATTATGGCATTTATGGGTGGATTCATAGGAGTTGATGTGAATTAGTTCAAGAAGTGAAGACAGCACCAAGGCTTGAAGGAGTCAAGCGAAATGGAGTAAGTTTGTTTGTCACTATTATATAATTCCTACATCGTGGTGAATTTGTGTGGCTGGATTGTCTAAGATTTTTCTTATTGTGGACTTTCCTCGTACATCAGCATATTGTAGTTTGTTGATTTATTTTATTCTTGCTATATATGTATGTTTAGAAAAAGATTTAATTGACTAATTGGTTTCATAATACCTCGGATTAATTAATGTTTAATTAAAATTGGATTAATTATGTATTGGTTTGATTTTAATTGGTGGAAATTAAAATTGGTGGTGTGTGGTAATCTATTTAACCCTTGCATAGTTGCATTATTAATATATCCACCACCCCTAGAAGTTGAAGAAATATAAAGTATATAAATGTATGCATTTGGAGGTGTTAAAAATTATAAGGGTAAATTAGACTAAACCCCCGTAAACTATAGTGATTTTGCAGATACTCACCCTAATTTAAAAAATTCTACAAAGAGCCCCCTAATCTATTGAATTTTTACACCTATGGTATTTTCATTGAAAATGGGTTGATAAAAACATGATTTTGTGCTTAAAAATTATTACATTTTTTTGCATATTTTCTAGGTGTAAAAATTCAATAGTTTAGGGGGCTCTTTGTCGAGTTTTTTATATTATGGTGGCTATCTACAAAATCGTTATCGTTCATGGGGTTTGGTATAATTTACCCAAAATTTCAAATATCATATCACCCACTCACGAGCTGATAATTTCTGGGAGATGAACTTCTCATTATAAAGATCATTTCCAAATTACAGAATTAGTGTCTTTGAATTGTTGTCTACTATATAAAGAGATGATGTATATAGATCGAATATCCAATAAATTTTTAATATCTCACTTGAACCAAATTTTTCATCCTAAAATAGACATTGTAAACCTTAAGAGGTTCAACTTGACTTACAAGATTCATAAGTTAGAGCTCTAAGATAGTTGAGTACATTGAAATCATCAAAGGGGGGCTAGATTTAAAAGTATCTCGTCAATAAATCTACGTTGAAGCTCAACGTTATGATATAGGGTCAAAATTAGTATGCCAAATACCATAAATGGTCATGATTTTAGACCATGACCGATTGTTCGGGTCATATATCTGGCTATTGAGAGTGGTTATGTAGTGACAATCGACACATGAGTGGCCATAGCTAAGATTTATTTATATAGTAGAATGATCGAGTATTAGTGGAAGATCATGTAGGTTGGTGGTCATAGTTATTGATATCATTTAATTATCTATGGAAGAAAACTGCGGGTGAGTGTGGGTCAGTAGTTGATTGGGAATACTTTCTACAAACCCATTAGACTGATCAGATAATCTTTACTTGATTATTTTCGAGCATTCCTTAGCTGGGAGTTGTAGATATAAAGTAACTAGGATATTTCGATCCTATATGATAGGGACTAAACCTTAGTGTGTTTTGGGGAACACATATGAGGTGTGTCCATCCTTGGCGAGGCTTTATTGGGATTGTGTTACTACTATGATGATGTGAGGAATCTTTATGGTATGACTAAAGGTAATTGATAACCTTCTTGTATTTGATTGATTATTTGGGAAGGAATACAGAGGTTCGTATTTTATAATAAAGGGATATCCACTGAGAGTTAAGGTATTTTAAAGGTTAGGTCCCTTGATACTCTCATGGGGAGACTTTAAAAAACTCTTCCCAAATCGGGGGCCCTGGACTTCTAGTGGAGTTGGATATGGAAGGGATGAGGTCATTCCTTTTATATTTTCATCTCGACTTAAGACGTGGGACCTCTTCCTAAGGTTTGAGGTTACGGATCATCTTGGTATCATTAGTAACACCCTATTATTTCTTTCATGACGTGGAAAGGGAAATAATTACTATATTTAATAAAATGGTATTGAAGTATTTTACCTGAAGATTATGTCAAAAGTGATATTTGGTGGGACAAACTAGTTGACAAAGTGAAGTAATTGGAGAGTTAATTTTATTAGATATGGCACGGTAAAGAGGAGAAATTTTATTACTTATGGTCTATAAAAATTCACCAGCCTTCACTCTTTTCCCAAGTATCCTTGAAAACTCTTGACCTTTTAAGATCTCTAACATATGTTCTCCTCTTTTTCATTCATTTTTTTCTCAATACTTCTCTGTCAACTTCCATGGCTCCCAAAAAATCATCTCCCTAAGCGTTGAATCCTTGCCTTTTGCAATGTCATGTGGGAAAAGGTCCATCCTCCTTTATATTTTGAGATTATACCATCCAAGAGGCTTGTTGGGGCTATGGTCATGGAATATCGTGGTCCCTTGGACCCTAATTTTACTGTCAAATCTCTAAAGCCTCTATCATTATCATAAAGACCCTCAAAACTATAAGGTAGAAATACTAAATCCCAAATTTGGTGACACTGGGGGCCTCTGAGACCCATGAATGGGGTGTTTCCCGGTTTAAGGGTTCATGTGCTTTAATGAATTATTTCTGGAGTACGTAGCGTGCTTCTCTCTCCCCTCTATTGTGGGAGATATTTTAATTATTATTGGTTTATCCTCTATTTAATCAGTGGCTAATTCATAGAGGCCACTAATGGTTGAGGTCTTGGCTTTCAAGTAGTCCAAAAATGGGGAGCTTGATATGACCCCACAAAATTCATTTACTGATATCGGTTCCATGACTAACGAACGGATGAAACGAGTTTGAACTATTTGTTTCCTAAGCATAGGGGTCAAGGCTTCATAAATTATATCCACAATAGCCCTAATATTGTAGGAATGGGTTTTTCTTTAGTGGGTGTAATTAGGGATTAAGGTGAAACTATAGCGTGGGTATTACCCCTATCTGGGTGAGCCCCTGGTGAATAAATGTTTATCGACTACTACTAAGGAGATCTACAAAATTATTCAAGCAGATAAATGCACAAATAATACCATTGATACATTCGCGAAACTCGACAAGCTCTTTAATGCTAGACTCGGACAAGACCCCGTCTTCAGTGATCTAACCTCATTCGTTAAGGCTAACGATGCTCAGTTATACACTTTTTGAACGAGCATTCGTGGACTTGATGGTACCATTACATTTCATATGTCCGCACTTAACACTGAGGTCCCTGAGGCCAGCGAAGAAGAGAACAGAACTGCTAAGGGTAACCTTGCCCATCCCCCAGAATTCAACATCGTCATGGGGGAGATACTAGTGGACCGTGTTGTGACTTTAGATTCTGAATTAATTAGATCTCATTATTTAATCATGGGTTCCTCTTTAGATATTTATATGCCATAATAACCTTATTTTATACTTTTTAAAAGCCTATGACTGATGTAAAGGCCAGTGAAAAGAGCCCAAACGATTTCTAGAGCAAAACTTGGTCTCCCCCATAAAAAATAAAGGGAGGAAGACATATACGGCAAAGTGTAAGAAGATAATACGCCCTTCTAAGGTTCATCATAATGATAAGGTGGAGCAAAAAAATGCTAACTGATGTTGCCAAACTCGTCTTCAGAGGCAGACCTTCATTTTGGGCCCTAAGGGATATGACTAAGTCATTTTCTACCAAAATACCCATCAAAGAACCTAGTGGTCCATTTTTTAATGAGTTAATAAAATTTCACTACCATATACAATATTGAAGGAGGGTAATGGATCCCTTAAACCTATTGAACGTGTATCTTCTATTTGTAGGGGACTTACAGCCCCTCATCTCATAAAAATAAAGTTTGAAGGAACTTATCTCCCTTTTTAGGTCTTCAAATAGGACCTCAACGGTCTTGGATACCCCTCCTAATACATCTAAAATTGATGAGGTAATTTATCCAACCTTTGCTTCTGAGGAGAAAGAAACCATAGTTGTAGTTTAGGTCCTTAACACCCTATCAAGGGCAAAGGGAATGTTGAGGTGGAAGGGGACACCCTATGCCCTTATAAATACCTTAAAAACTTGTAGTCTTATGATCGTCCTCGGGCCTCTAGAATCTTAAACACATATGATCCTCCTAAGTATTCTTGGAAGGCAATGGTGAAGGTGAGTTTCCTTCTGTTGTGAAAACCTTAAAGGCTAGGGGAGTTGAGGCCAATGCTAAGAAGTTTATCTACACCATGGGATAAGTATACACTTACGCCTTTACTTATGCTTTCATTGGCTTTATCGTGTACCTCAATTTGTTAACCGTGTATGTTTTCCATTGTCTGTAAGCTCAACCCTTAGCTGAGCCTTTGATGGATTCATCTTTAAAGGGATAGTAAGCTTAGAAGAAGTTTTTATTCTTCGCTAGTGGTTAGGAATGCACTTGGTTGGAGAGGAAGTGAGTATTTAACAATTAGAGATTAGTTATCAATGCCTTGGAGGATAATAGAGAGCAATAACATGCCCAAGTGTAGTCATCAGAGAAGCTCACGGAGATTAAAAGTCATTATATTTATAAATGTCAATCTCTCCTTTTTTATGGATACTACTTGCTTGATCTACATGGTTCCTCTTCTGATATTTTGGAAAAGAAGATGAAGACACATAAAGACTCCTAAATGACTAAAGATCTTTGAATTTGAGCTATAGGGATTTAATGGTGATATATAAGACTCGGAAGTCTAGATTCTTGAGGTGGAGAAAGAGAAGCATAAGATGGATAAAGCGATTATGGACTTAGTGGAGGTTAAGACTCAGATAGGTAATGTTAAATTAGATTGGGACTTGTAATTCATTACACCCTTTAGCCTTAAGGAGAAACTAGGTGATGTCAGTGCAAAGTATGTTAAGCTTGAAGGCTTAATGAGTGATAGTATCAAGGCCCGACTTCAAATATATTTCAAGTTTGTAAAATATTAAACCTTCATAAGTTGGAGTTTTGGTTTGATTGTTATAAGGATATTAAGAGGATAGAGATGTTGAAGATGATCTTGAGTGAGTTGAGACCTCAGGATCGAAGGATGTGGGTTAACGAGAGGCTTCTTAGAACTTTACTAAGGTTGAAAATGATGATAACAAGGTTGCTTGAGCCTCTAATGTACTTTTTTCTTTTTTTATTTCCTATTGTACTCCTTGTAATCCAACTTATGTTTTAACGAAAATACATTTTTCTTAGAGCTTCACATTATAAATGTTTATTATAACATTTATCTTTGGTTGTTTTTGTTCTTTTTCAATAAGAAATCTTAATTTTATCCTTTAAATTTATGAGTTTTTAAGTTTGGAGTGGGCATAGTTCCCAGCCACCATCCCCATTTATTTTTGTCAAAGCACTATATTTTTTGCCAAAGTATAACTATATAAAATAATACGTTTAAGGTTATTATACTTTAGCATTAGTGGAATTAAAGCTAAAGACCTTAGAGTTCTTATAAGTTGTAATGTTAGGGTAATAGGACCTTAGACATTATGAAGTTCGAAGATGAAATTTTGACAATTTTGTAAAAGCTTTAAAGTTAAGGATATGTGAACCTCGGAGTTATTTAGGACCAAGGGTTACAACTTTTTAAACAATTTGATGGTCTAGGGTGATCAGTCCATAAGCATTTTCGGAAAGAAGGGTACTTTGTTCTTGACTGTCATATAATTGTTTACTAAATTAAATGTATTGTGACTTTTGAAAAAAAAATAGTCAAGGGTACTTGGGCCTTAGGGATGGTTTAAAGTTAAGGTCACTTAGACTTTAAGAGTGAGTTTTACATCAGGGGTTCATGGACCTCCATACTGACCTTAAGTCAAGGGTACATGGACATCAAGACTACTTTAATGCTACGGGCGCTTGGGCCTTAAGATCATCTTTTAGATCAGGAGTTCTTAGATCTCCATATTGACCTTAAATCAAGGGTACTTAAACCTTAGGATTGATTTAAATTCAGTGTATGTTGGGCCTCAAAACTAATCTTTAGTTAAGGATGAAAACCTCATAACTCGAATTAATGGCTCAGAGACCTTAGAACCTTAGAGTCAAGGCTCAGATCCTCAAAACTCTTTTTAATTCAATATTTATACTCAAAAATGTTAATAAACATGCCATTTGCATTTCATACATTGAATGTTTACAAAGTAATCCCTTATAGATAGTTATATTCGTTGGGCCTTGTTGATTTTGACTTAGATGCCTTATTAAGGTTTAGAGGGCATGGATGGGAACCTTAAATTTGTACTACTTGGTCATGGGTCTTAGTTGAACTCACTGGAGCTATTGAGAGGTGTTATTGAGTCAGCAAATGTCTTTTCTTATCACTTATGGTGAGATTGTATCATTCTCAAGATTTTTCTAGTCTCTAGGACCTCCCTAACCCTATAAGGGGTGGAAAATTATGCCAATGTTCCCCGAGTTAATATGATTGCAACCAACTCATTAAGAGAGGATTTTCCTAGGATCACATTGTAGGTTAATGGAAGATCCATCACTAAGAACTTGTTATACAAGGTGGTATAGTAGTTCTCGGCACCTGTCGTGACTCAAAGGGTGATGCATCCGGTTGAGAAAGTTCTCTATCCATTGAAGGAAAGAATCGAAGTTGTGATTGGCAGGAGGTCCTTCATCATAAGGCCTATATATTTATAGGCATCTATGAAGATGATATTTTCCTAGCATCATGTATCATTGAGAATAATATGCATTTGTGAATTTCCTATTAATGTGGTGATAACTTGGTAATCACTGTGAGGTTTAGGGACTTAGTGAGGTCAGATTTGGGGAAATAGTCATTGGGACTTCCCTACAAGTGTTGCTTGTGAGGTAGACCAGTTGACTTCTTTTATATGCTCTTTTTGATTCAAGGATGTGGTATATCCTCACAAGAATCTACCCTAGATAGTATGGACATTAATTAAGTATTATTTACCTTTATCTTGGATTTTGCTTGTCTTGCCCATAACTTTCTTCAAGTATCCCCTTTTGATGACCTCATATATGGCCTCCTTAAGTCGAAAGCAGTCATTGGTATTATTTTTCATGATCCTTATGTGATCAAAAATACTTTGACTTGGCGCTCTTATCTTTTGATGACTTCATCAGCTTGGGCTCGGGCAAGTTGTGATGTAATTATATTTTTAAGAAGATCTCCCCATGGGCATTTATGAGAGGAATGAAATACTTGACTTCTAGGGATCTTCTCTTCTTCCCCTTCTTGCCATTAGATTATGTTGAGGTCCCCCAAGTTAAAAAAAATAAGGTTGAGATAAATGGAGGAGATAACCCTTGTTGATATGGCATCCTCTGCATTCATGTATTTCTGATCTCTTTTCGATAACTCAATCATGGTAGGTGGTGGCCCCTTGCCAAAAGACCTCAGCAAGGCTTCAAAAGTGAGACATATAAGAAAGTTATCTACATATATATTATTGTTAAGGTCATTTACCTTTGATTATTTAAGGTTTAACCTTTATTCATACCCTCCCAAGGTTTTACGTTTCTTTTGCTTGAAGATGAGGAGGTAGTTTGTGCATCTTCTGAGCTCCAATGAAGTGACCCACAAAGAATCTATTCAGCTTTATGAAGCCTTTATAGTCCCAGACTTGAGTTTGAAAAACTAATGCATGTCCATGTCTCTCATGGTTATTGGGACTACTCTACAAAACACCTCAGCTGGAGTATCTTATAGAAGGATGATTACCTTGTATGTTTCCAGCTTATCTATGGGATATTTAGTCACATCGAGCTCTATGGTAAGAATCTTCCACTTAGGAGGAAGTTCATAATAATATACTTTGTTATAGAAGAGAGAGAGGGGGGAGGAAGGAAGGGTTCTTTGTAATAATAACTTGATCGTGTTGGAAGTTTTCACTTGATACTAGTTGAGGAGGTTCCCCAACTAATCTATATCTTTTTTATTTCATCATCCCATATATTAACAACCCTGGATCCTCAACGAGAGAGTCCTCTTTGGATAGTAAATCTTTCATTAGTTATAATAAGGGTCTATAATTTTTGGAGGTACATAGGAGCCTTATGGTTCGACTTAACATGATTTTCCTCATATTCTTCTTGTTGAATGTTTCGTCCCTATTGTTCCCATACAATTTGTTGGGGTACCAACAAAACGGGTTTTAGTGAGGTTTGTGTTGGAGAAACTAGAGGGATCCTCGCTACTATAAGTGCCAACTTCTCCTTAATCTTCTTTTTTCGAGCTTCCATGGCTTTCATGTTTTTGCCCATCTCGGCATTAGTGTTCATAATGGCCATGATTTGTTTATAGAGATGACTTTGGAGAACTTACCATTCCCACCCATGACGTCAAACAAATGGTGCTTAAATCAGTTAAGATCTCATCCTCACCAAATATGCCTCTTTATATTAGGAGGAAGTGTTATTATTTTAGAAGTAATAATACACAATGATGTATAGTGATTTAGTATCTCTACTGAGGTACCCACATCCACTTTTAAGGTGTTTCTCACTAGTATATTCGAGGTGAATAATATAAGGACGACCAACCTTAGACTTTAACTAAGATGATATGATGGAGTTTGAGGTCTTTTGATGAGAAGAAAGATATCATGGATGACCTAATTTGTATTCTCTTAGTACTTCTTACTCACTTAGGACTCAAGAGACTAAAACAAAACTAAGTCAGTTAAATGTGGTATTTAGACTATAATATTATGTTAAACATGGTTGATACTCATTATACCAATGCTAAACAAATTTCTTAACACTTTATTTCCCCAATAGTATGACTTTCATTTTAATCCCTTGCAATTTTTTCGAAATATTCCTTATATAGCCAACTACTAGGAGTTAATGGGAAGTGACAGTCGAAGCATTGGGGGCCATGTTTGAGCTCTACATTTAAATTAGAATAGTATAAGATTGGTGGAAGATATTTGAGGTTAGTGGTGATGGTTATTGGGAGCATTAAATTAATTTCAATTTTTCATAATAAACAACTATAAGTGAGTTAAGGTCAGTAGAACGGTGAGTGTACTCTTTATTAACACGACAGACTGATTAAATAAGATTTGATATCGGCTTCTTTACGATCATTCCTAAGTTAGGGGTTGTATATATGAAGTTTGGAGGATGTTTAGGTCATGTATCATAGAGACAATTCCTTTTTATGGTCTGTAAAACACGCCTAAAGTGTTTTTTACATAGGCGAGGCCTTATTGAGCCTTTGTTACTATTGTGATGAGGTGAGAAACCTTAGTGGGATGCATAAACTCTTTGATAACATTCTTGTACCTGATTGAGTGTTTGGGAAGGAATGTTGAGGTTCGCATTCCATATTGTGGGTATATCCACTAAGAGTTGAGATATGTTGAGGTAACTAGGCATCTAATACTCTCATAAGGGAGCTTATGGAATACATATGTCTGAATCGAAGGCCCCGACCTATTGGTGGAGTTAAAGAGTGAAGGTATTAGGACCTTGTTTCTATATTTTGATCTCGGATTAAGATTTGGGGCCTCTTACCAAGTTTTGAGATTACGGATCACACTCTATATCATCACCAAAAAATCAGTGTAAACAAACAGACAAAAGAGATTGGCATAAACAGATCTCTAAACATAACCTCTAAACAATAATTGTTAAATATTTATCTTCTCAAATCATAAACTCCAAAGCTACTGGCGGAGTTCAATGTGAAGTTCAGGATGCAACGGTTCTTCTTCCTAATACTATCAAAAACAATTCTCTTAATAAATATGACTAGAATCACCAATTCATAAAGCCTCCATCACTAACTAAAATCGATTTCTCTAGAAATTATACCTTCGGTAAAATGATTCCAACAAGACAACATAGAGAATAAACAGGAGCAAATGAGGTCAATATGCAAGACAAAGGAACAAATGACTAGGAATAATCCATCAAATTATTTGTTACAATCATTTGACTACCAAGGCCATATATTACATCAAGAGGTGATGAGTGTAATGTTAAAAATTCAAGTACTTTGCTCTTTGAATGAATTGTTTTTAGATGGAGAAAATATCTTCACACCAAGATGGTAGGTTATTAAGAACATCCAAGTAACACATGGTCACAATAAGATGCAATGTTATGCCAGACATATCACTATACAGGGATATTTACCGACCATGATTTTTTCAAAAATATCAAAATTTCTAAGTTAGAGTGCAAGATGTCTATTAAGAGACGTCTTTTAGGATGGATACATATATCTAATTAGAAAAAAAAATTACAAAAGTTTTTATCATAATGAACATAAGATGCCATGTTATAAAAATAAGTGAACTCATAGGTGGTCTTCCTTAAACAAGCAATGTGGTAGCTCCATCTTTAAGCTTCTCCATCAATATGTGGGACTTATTATAATCTCATCACATTTCTCCACATCTAAGAATGATCCATATCTAAAGGGATATTCAACAAGATGCCATCATTAGTATATAATTACCCGCAACCACTACTTCAATATCAAGTATGGTTTAGCCTTAGTAGTTTCATTAAAATGTCAATAGTTTTTTGTCGGTATCTTGTGATTTCAGAGCAATAATAAATTTGTAGGAGGGTAATCAGACTAGACTTTATGAATATTATGAAAGTACGGAGGCATAAGTTGTGATAGTGGAAATATTAATACAAAACTAAGAGAATAAATGCTAAAATAAATTAAATGAAACATCTTTATCTATAACAACCAAGAATTATACAACTCATTACATAAAACCATGAGAAATAATAGGCAAAACAACTGTAAATGTCATTTATAATTTTTCTTTTTCAATAAACATAACCTTTTAAAGTATTTGAGAGTTGTAGGTAGGATGGTGAAGAAGTAAGGACTTCAATGATGAGAGAGAAGTAGGGTGATAGCTTTGTGAGTGAATTGTTAGTGATTGAATGCTTAATTTAAGTGTGTATTTAATCATGTAAATAACTTTACATTACGTTATGTGGCGTGAATGTACAAATGAGGTATAATATTTATGTGCACATTTAATTTGCTAGGTTTTCCTCTTGTTCACTAGATACCATGTACTGTATTTCAAGTGTAATAAATCCCATGGGATAATTTATCTCCCACTCCTTCCTATTGTGGTTAGACTATTGTTACTACGAGTCAGTGTAAAATCTGTTATGATAATGACAGAAATTGCATATTCTTGACCTATAAAAGTGTCATGTATACGATGTACGTTTTACTATGAAATGGACTTTGCACATATATCAATATTGATACCAAATTTGTTGCTCTGGTGTTAATGGAATCTTGTGTGAGTGATTGAACTGGTCACTCGATGTCCATTTATGATATCCTAGTGATCTTTCCAAGAACCTAAACTACCTCTGAGTTTCTGAATACAGCCACGTGATTAACTTGCTTAGTCTCTCACTATATGTATTGTGAAACTGTGAAAGAGACCTTCATAATCTCTTATAGTTTTTGTAATGTAAGCGTATGCGAGAAACCTATTAGCCTCTCGTTGCCTATGATAAGAAAAAAGTGTCTTTGAGGGAGTTAGACACCCTCAAATATGAAGATCTCTTAGTATCGTGATATTAAAGTGAATGGTGTTTAGGTTCCTTAAAAAGCCTTACTTCTCAACCTTTATGCCAAAACACTTGAGGATCTCAAGTGCTCATTTGGTTTACCATTAGTCCCTCGCCCTTCTTTCTCAATCAAGGCAACCCCTAGTCCAGTCTGCAATAAAACAATCTTTAGTTAGCAAAAAATGTAGGTTACTTGACCCCTCTCAAAATCAAAATCAAAATAGGGGAATACATTTTCAATCAATCAAGCATAGAAATTTAAAGACATTATAAACAAGCATGGCCTCATAAAATTAGGAGATTCAAAACTAACTTTTGCATGACATATTAAGTACTTATGATAAAAATAAAATTAGATAAATCCTTGATAGATTTCCAGCTAGCGATTTTTGGTTGGAAAATTTCTTAACTCTAAATTCACCCATGTTGTTAATTCTACTTCATACCATGTCCCTATAATCATGGATGCCAAAAATAACGTAAATATTCCCAGTAAATATGCTTTGTTCTTCACGAAGTTTGGACCTACACAGCATATACATAAGTATGTAATACAGCATTGGAATACATAATTTTACGGTTCAAAAAGAGTTTTATAATGAAACAAAAAAAAACTTTTGACCAGTAATTTCATCACCAAACAAATAAATAGTCATTGGGAATATTATAAAAAATGAATAATTTACAAACACTGTTATAAAAATCAAATAAGAACTCAATCTTGAATAAAATATCAATCACCTATCATTAATATAACATTACTGTAAATAAAGATCACGTGTTAATTTGATTGATTTTGAACAATTGACAACTGAATAAGGAAGAACCATATTACATTATAAAAAATAAAAAATAAAAAAATTGTGGGCTATCTTAGCAAGCTTTACAACTCCTCTAATCCTCAACATATTAAAGAATAATTCAAGAATGGTATAAATGGGCTAACTTAGGAAGGCTAGAGGAATCTTTATAAACCTATTACTAAGAAGAATATCTTAGAAGTTCATCATAAGATGACCCAAACAAATCCCCTGGACCATATAGTTAAACCGCAAGCTTTTTTAGAAATATTAGGACGTTATTGGTGAGCACTAGCATGTTAATTAGTTTGTCAAAGCTTTTTTCATTCCAGTTGCATTAGTGAAGAAATAAAAAAACTACATAGTTCTTCCAAATAATTGTCACATTAGTATTGTGGCTCACTATAGACCAATTAGTCTTTACAATGTTATATATAAAGTCATAAGTTATATCAATGTTAAGCCTCTCTTGGACAAAATTATTACCCTATACGAATATTCTTTTGTCCCACATATATATATACACAACATATTGAAAATTAAAGGACACAAACTTTAATATTCATAAGAACCAAAAAACTTGCTCAAAAGGGAATCGCACACCAGTAAGAAAAATACTCAACTAAAGCCTTAACTTTTAGTTACTTGGATTATTTTGAATGATTACAAACATTGGCAAAGGGTGGTATTTACAATAAAGGAAATAAAATCAACACCACATATTGTTGTTAAATAAACAAATACAATTTTAATAAAAACCAATACAAATATTAAAACACAAATTAGTTTCATCCATTCAAGTTACTCATTATGCGACCTAACTTTCAACAATTTCTCCACTTACTTAACTTAATTTAGGAAGATTTTATGGGCTCCATTGGGTTTAATGGCTAATGTTGTTTCTTAACACTCCCCCTCAACATCGGCTCTCATTCTTTACAACATATTGAGTTGACAATGAATTTTTTCCAACTTACGAGTGCTTAAACCTTTTGTGAACAAGTCTGCATCTTGACCTTCCATCTTGATCTGTCTCATCTCAATCTCTTCTTTCAGAAACTTTTCTCTAATAAAAATATAGTTCACCTCTACATGCTTAGTTCTTCCATAAAAGACTGGATTCTCTACTAAGCGAACTATCGACTGGTTATCACGGCACAACGAGACTAAATTATTCATCAACTGTATTAACCATACTCTCTTGAGCTATCATTATTGTTGCTTTGTACTCTTCTTTTGTGGTTGATAAAGATACAGTCAGTTGTCTCTTACTTCATCAGAAAATCATTCATGAATTAAGCTTCAACACATACCTGGTAGTTGATCTCCTAGTGTCATGATCTCTTGTATAGTCAGCGTCGTAATAACCATATAGCTTGCAATCATCACTTTTCTTATACAAAAGAACATAGTCAATTTTGCTCTTCTCATAACTTAGTATCTCTCAATTGATCCATTTAGACGACGCTTTATCTTGTAAACTCGTTTGAAGGATATGATTTGCACATCTTTTAGCTTTGACACTAGATTCCAAGTCTGATTTTGCTATATCGCGATGATTTCCACTTTTATAGCTTTAATCCACTCGAAACTCTGCAATGCTTCTTCAAACGTCTCAAATTCTTATGTAATTTCCTCTACTATGTTTGTGTTAGTGTATTTGGGATTTGACTTTTAGATTCTCATTAACCATCTGAGTTGTGATTTTGGAGTTGGTTCTTCTATTTCACTAGGCCTGTCTTCTTCGGCTGGTTGTTGATATATTCCAGTTTTTAAGGATCATTGCATCGTGTGAATCTTTAGATTCATCTAAACTCATTTGGATGTTGGCAGTATGCTCCCCCATATTATGTTGCAACCTATCGTTAATTTCTTTTTCATTTGGCAACTCCTCATTCTGTAGGGATCACCGTGAAGATGTTTCGTCAAAAACCATATTTTGTGATGTATAATGCTTTACAATGGTAGGATAACAACATTTCCAAGTTTAAAGAGTTCAGAGAAATGATTGAAGGAGAAGTGAAAAAGAAGATTATTTGCCTACGAACATATAATGGAGGATAATATACCACCAATGAGTTTTTTTAGCATCTACGAGACTGCTGAATATGTCGTCAGTTCACTTATGCCAACATGCCATAACAAAATGGTGTAGCGGAGAGAAAGAACCGACATCTCACAGAGATCTGTCGGAGTATACTACATGAAAAGAGTATACTAGAAAGATTCTGGGTTAAAGCCATGAGTATTGCAGCCCATGTGACCAACCCTTTAAAGAATTATGGGATATAAAATCTACAGTTAGTTACTCTTGTGTGTTTGGATTTGTGTGCTATGTATCTGTTCCAAGTCATTTACATAACAAGTTTAATAAGAAAGCAATTAGATGTATCTCTTTCATAAAGAAAACCCACAAATACCTGGAGAAGTCATCAACGAATGTCACCATGTACCGCATTCCACTAATTGATGAATGTTTGATAGGCCCAAACACATCAAAGTGAACTAACTCTAATGGATCTTTGTCTTTAAACTTTGAATCTTCGTATAGTAATTGATGTGCCTTACCATACTGAGATCCCACCCAGATCGTGTATGTTCTCACATCAAGATGAGAAATACCCTTAAGCATTGACTTTTTCATCATCACACTTAGCTTCTGATAGCTGACGTGACATAATATCATGTGTCGTATATATATTGTCTCATTCCTCCTTGTCATGTCCACATATGTAGACTATGATAACATTATATAGACTGACTCCAATCGTCGTCCCTCCATTGTCAGCATCCTTGAAATCTTGAGGTCTTAATACACCTTCATATCTCATGGACCGAACAAGACATAATGTCCTGACAACGTTAACTGCGCCACTAGAAGCATAGAATTTTACATGCCTGAAACATTGTAGACATCTTTAAGAGGCGTTTGGTTAGGACTATATCGAGTAATAATTATTATTTTACTAATGTGGGTTATCGATAACTTTGCTTTTGTTAGATGTCACTGCCACACGACCTCCCTTGTAATTAATCAGGTTCTGCAGCTTTTCTTTATCACTCGTCATGTGATTTGAGCAGCAAAAGTCAGCAATCTAATTATTCTCGTAGTTAATCTGTTCATGCATGCGTTAACTCCTCTTCCTCCATAGCACGGGATGCTTCAGTATCCCAATCATCTTCAATGTTTACCTTTGAGTTGGAAGTAGTAGCATTACTCTCGACAAGCCTTTTGTTGGACCAACAAAATCTTTCGCAATATGGCCTTTCTTCCCGCAATCGTAATATTTTCCTAAAATTTTCTATTTTACTTGGATTGATTATTGTTTCCATGATTCGTTGAACCTCCCACTAGACGAGAGCCTCCTGCTTCTTCATGGCCTTTTTCCTTTTCACCATCCTTTTTAAATCTACCTCCGACTTATTACTTGAAGTTTCCTTTGTTTTTATTGGTGCAGAGCGTTGTTTCATCACCTTATAGTGATATCCCTACCATTTCCTTAGCCATTTCTTTTAGAACAAAAAGCAAATTTTTAGACTCAACAAGTGATGTTTGAGCCAACCATCCTTGTGAAGCGGCAACAAAGCCTCGGTATTCAAGCCTCGGACCGTGAATAATTATATTTTTTACCCTAATTTCCCCAATAATAACAGTAGGATTTAATTCTGAAATTTCACGGCATATTAATTTTACGTTGTGGAAATACTGAGCAATTATCATATCGCATTATACAACCGATAACAGCTTGTTCTCTTAAAGTCACAATCTTGTATCATTTTCTTTAAAAAAAAGTACAACGATTGTATCCCACGCTTCTTTCGATATTTTGTCTTTTTGAATGTACTCCATTATTTCTTCTTCAATTATGGTTTTAAGGGTATGCGTAGCTTTACCTACTTTGATCCTTCACTTACGTAAAGTGTCATTGGCGCCTTCTTCTAGCTCCATAATTTCATTATCGTTGATAAACTCTCAAAGATCTTAGCCTTATAGGTAAGATATCATACACGTCACCCACATATTGTAATTTTGGTTGTTTAGCTTCTTAATTCTTCCAACTACTTGAAGATCACCCACCGTGTAAGTAAGATTTCAACAATACCGAACAAGCTTGATTTAAAGATATGAACTCGTCACGACTTAAGAAAACGCACTAAAATCGGCCCTTAATTGTCCCTCTTTATACCAATTATTGAAAATTATATTACACAATCTCTAATATTCACAAGAAGAAGAAACTTACTCAAAAGAGAAGCACTCTCCAATAAGAAAAACACTCAAAAGAATACTCAACTAAATCTTTAAGCGTTTATTATTTGACTAGTTTTTTTATGATTACAAACATTGGTGAAGGGAGGTATTTGTACTAAAGGAAATACAATCAACACCACATTTTGTGGTTAAATAAACAAACACGCTTTTAATAAAAACCATACAAATATTAAAGCACAAATTAATTTCATATATCCAAGTTTTTCATTATGCAATATAACTTCCACTAACTTCTTCACTTACTTCACCTAATTTAGGAAGCTTTTATGGAACTCCATTGGGTTTAATGTATCTTAACACAACATCCTCATAATGGAAGAAAATCTACATTCTTTAAAGAAATCCAAAAATAAAGAGGGGTTGACATTAAAATCAATCCAAAATTATTATCAATTGAAATGAAAAATTAAAGGATAAAATGGACCTAAAAGATTATAATTTTTCTAATGTCTGGACTAAATGAATTGTGCAATACATACGTACCATAGATTATTTTATCATTATTGTACAATAGATTTATTTGCATACACTCATAATCGGGCCTCATAATATCCACTTATATGTACACTCTAAAATGAACCCAACATGTTGCAAGAAGTCTTTTTATCCCTATACATTGATATCCTCACATTTTTTGTCCCCATATTTTCGTTCTAGCTTTGAACGTTCTCATTAACACTATTAAAAAGCAAAGAGGAAAAAACATATGATTATTATGAAGGTTTAAAAAATTAGTTGCAGCTAGGAGTGCAAATTGAGTCAAGCCGAGCCAAACAGTAGGATGCTCAAGCTTGATTTGAAAAGATTATTGAGCTTAATTTCAAATTTGGTTCATTTATATCATGATTCGAGCTCGAACAATCTTTTAACCGGATGACTAACAGCCGAGCTCGAGCAGCTTGATGTTTTACATTATTTTAGAACGATTATCGGTGATCGAGTCGAGCTCAATAAGGTAACGAACTTGAAAATTTGTTTAAGCTTTGTTCGTTTATTCTACGATTCTAACTCAAACGAGCTTTTATTCGAACGAACATGAGGCTAAATCGAGTAGCTTGGTTCATTTTACAGCGCTAGTTGCAACTCCTCAAACTTTCTAAACTACTGTTTATTTTTTCTTAAGACAGCAAATAAATCATCACCATTTGATTGTGTTATATATGAGCGTGTGTGTATATATAATTTGGTGTGTCTGTGCACACAACTTAAGAAACGATACATATAACCTACTCCTACAGAGAAGGGGGTGTGAACTATTAAAACTTTATGTTGCAAATTAGTTAAGATAAAAAAAAAATGACAAGTATAGATGTGCATCGATTTGAAACCGACCTATTACAAAACCACATTCAATCCAATATAAGTTAGTTTTTCAATTTTAAGACTCAATCCAAGCTGAACTGAAGTTAAAATTCAACCCACTTGGATTAGATTAATTTTTATGAACGGTTTCATTCCCTCTTATTTGACCCTTTCTTTAAAATACTAAAAAAATCATTTTGGGATTATTTTTTTAGGGATCCTGTGAAATGTTTAAAACCCGTGCGAAAAAATAAAAATAAAAAAAGACATATTTGGTATTTATTTTTTTTAAATCCAGCACAGTCGTCCCACAGAACTTATCCCGCATAGGAGACTTCTTCTTTTTTTGTGTGTGTGTGTCTCTCTCTCTATATATATGTGTGTACACACACACAGAGAGAGAGACAGAGAGAGAGAGGGAGAGAGAGAGAGAGAGACCCTCCTGTAAGGACTCCTAATGGTGCAGACCTCGGTACATACCATTTTTTTTAAATAGTAAAAAAATAAATAAAAAACTATAAAACTTCATGGATATGATCTTCACTGTGAGAAGATCATCTCAGATTTTTTTTTATCAAAATTCAATAAAAAAAATCGTTGAGATGAGGTGATACATAAAAAAAATGATATAAATATGTATTTTCGACCGTTGAAAGTTTGGACCTGCGCCAACAACTTGATTGATTGAATTTTTTTTTATAAAACCTATATCCATGAAGTTTCATAAAAAAAATCAATAAAAAGTGGGTGAGATGATCGTCAAAATTTCAACGATCGAAAATGCATATTTATATAATTTTTTGGCATATCACCTCATCTTAACAGTTCTTTTATTGAATTTTTTATGAAAAAAATTGGAGATGATCTTCTCACCGTGGAGATCATATACATAAAGTTACATAAAAAAATCATTTTTTTACTATTTTAAAAAAATGGTATGTACCGGGGTTTGCACCATAAGGACTCCTTACAGGAGACTTTTCTGTATATATATATATATATATATATATATATATATATATATATATATATATATATATATATATATATATATATATATATATATATATACAGTCCTGCTCTTGTGCGGACTAGTCCGCATTTTAAGAGTGCGGACCGGACATGTGCCACCTGGCGGTGAGCCAAGAAAAGAGAGAGAGTATGCCTATAATTTAGGCGATAATTTCTAGGCACACCGTTACCGTGGAGATCATATACATAAAGTTACATAAAAAAATTATTTTTTTTACTATTTTAAAAAAATGGTATGTACCGGGGTTTGCACCATAAGGACTCCTTACAAGAGACTTTCTGTATATATATATATATATATATACAGTCCTGCTCTTGTGCGGATTAGTTCGCATTTTAAGAATGCGGACCGGACATGTGTCACCTGGCGGTGAGCCAAGAAAAGAGAGAGAGTATGCCTATAATTTAAGCGATAATTTCTAGGCACACCGTTAGGTGACACATGTCCGGTCCGCATTCTTAAAATGCTAATTAGTCCGCACAAGAGCATTATATATATATATGTGGACCAGCCCTTATTCTACTTGACAGGTTCATATAATATTTAAGTGATTCATAAAAAAAAATATGCTCAGATTTTACCCATAATATGAATAAACACATCAATTGTAGTACTATTCTTCCGCTTTAGTAATAAAATGAATTCTAGGAAAAATCTTCTTGATTTGGCCAACAAATATCCTAATAAGAGATCAAAAATCAATTTATAAATAATTAAACTTCTTAACTCCAACTCCATGGCACTGAATAAGAATTGGAATATTTTCAATTTTGTTTGTAGCTTAGGTGTTTGCTCACTTATACCTTGTGCATTCGAGGGGTGAGTCTAACTGACATTAATGTGCATTTTTAACACGTATTCTTCCCACTCACTTCACGGGAAAACTCCACCAAGTTTAGTCTAAAAATTCCACTTATTAATGCCCCATCCCCTTCCCCCAATCCCACCCTCTAACCCTTTTCATTCCCAAAAATGGTTAAAACAAATTATTTTGGAGAGTAGGTAAACATGAGTGATTCAAAATTTTACATCATTTTGAGGGGCGTGCGTCTTGGGAGGTACGATAACATTTGAAGGCCATTTGGTGGGAAGACGGGTGCACCGATTGGCACATTAAAAAATTCAACACGTACAAGTAAATGTGCTCAGTATGTGTGAAATTCACTGACCGTTGCAACGTCTCATGGTTGAATTGAACCATGATTTCTTTTATTATGTGGACAAGCCAAGCCGCGAACAACTCCATATGCATCTATGGGACCAATAACAAAGCCAAAAACGAATACTTCTGAGTTGAAACCCGCTCGGAAACACAAGTTTTAGTGGATCATGTTTCTTGCTTTCTTTTTAGCGCAATTACACTGCACTCCACCTTTATAGTTGAAGTATTTGTAAGGTGTTCATATTTAATTTTCCTTAAATTGCTTTGTTTCATGTAATGGAGATTTATGAATGAAATGGACTGGAAATAAACAAATTCTGGTTAGATGCGTCGGGTAAATATGATTTAGTTACCCAATTTACTAAAATTAAAATTAACATAAACAAAAGCAAATACGTAAACACTTCTTTTCAGGACAAAAAAAAATACATTCGCTTAGAAATTCAAAATCTCTTTCTTACGTCCACTTTGCCCGCTTAACTACTATCTTAGCCTCCCACTTAACGAGGATGGGTTGTGTTTCTCCTCTTGATAGAAGCTTGTACGTAGGTACAAGATGGACACGAAGGCAAACACTTGGAATCAAAAAATAGTGGGGGCAAAATTCCAACATATAATTAATAGCACACAAACACTCATTTGAAGCATTCATACTTGCTATTTTAAAGATTAAAAACATGTGCCCTTAGTGCACATGTTACCACTTTCCATTTATAAGAGGCACTTGACATCCCACTGTCGACACATAACATCAGCCTTCGAGAAGTTTTTTCTTCTATCAACTCCTGGCTTTCTTGGGTTTTTAAAATTACTCAGGGGTATTTGGAGTTGATTTCCACAAAGAATGATTAAGATGGTGAATGTATTTATAATTTGAAAACAAGAATATTGAGTTTGATGTTGAAATAGAACGTAAAAAAATTTACCCAGGGGTGCTCGTAGATTTTGATTAAATGACCATTGGAAAATAGGTGTTACTGCTACAGTTGATATTCTGCTGGAGATGGTAGTGCAGCATATGAAACAACGCGAGAAGTCGCAATATAAAGCCACCAATGCCTTGTAATTGATTTACTATTTTTAGGAAATAAAAATGGCATTGAATTATATCTGTTTAGCAAAGTCTTCTCTAGATATAGACTGGCAAGTAGTTGCATGTTGATAACTCCACAACATGCTGATGTGCAAGTGAAACTTTCCAAATAAACAATTAACTATTCAGACACCAATTAAGTGAACCCATTTACAGTAATAATCCAAAATGACCTGAACATTACACGATTAGTTTGTATAGATTTAAGAATACCCAAAACTTAAAGTCAAATCATAATCAGCGCGACCCAGAAACGACAAGTTTTGACGATTACCCGTCCAACTCAACACCAACAAAGACAATTTCACGTAAAAAAAACAGACTTCGTAGTAAAAAAATGGTTTGACACTTGTACCGTCTCACATTAATGTTGAATATAAACATTGTGTGCCCCCAACGCATACATCATTTTATATCTAGAAACCAAGATTCAAAGAACTAAACAAAAAAAATGGTACTGATGAAATCGCAACTATGAGCAATTTTCAAGTGATGCTACATGTTGCTCAATGCAAGCACAGAATTTTTATGAATAAAAACCTTACATGATCCAAGAAACAGATTTCATATGCTTCAACCATCATAAACAGATTCATTTTGGTTCGAGAAAAGCCAAATGTTTTAAATGCCTCGACAAAATTTTCCAAACCAAACTGGAACAATCATAGGCTCGGCTCGAATGCAACAAAATGGGCATAAACCATCACCAATGGCAAACGGCTTCCCCAACATTTGTCGAGTTCAACCTATATCATTTTTTTGCCAGAATTTCATAAGTGGGAACAAAGGCCCACAGCTTGCCCCCAACCAAAAAGGTGCAACCAGCTATTTTAATGCGTGGCTTTGGCAAATTCTCAGCCCCGCTAAAAAATTAATCCGGTCTAGGGAAGCCAGCGGGACGCCCAAATATAAAAATAAATAATTGTATATTATTTCATGCATAGTGACTCTTTTTATACTAGATTTTATATTATACTTAAAAGTTTTGAATAAAAAATATATATTATAAATTTAAGTTGAATTATGCGGCGCGGTGCGTTTTTTTGTTGGTGGTGGTGGGTGGGTGGGTGGGTGGGGGGGGGGGGGGGGGGCAATGAGACTCACGGGCGTACGCACGAGCAACAGGCCCAATGTTGGCCTGGCAAGCACAATATCCCTCCACCGCTTGGCCACTCAGTAAGCTTCACGATTATGTTGAGAAACTTAGCCCATGCCTAATTTTACAGTGCCATATCAAAAATATCAATCACCGACACAGATATAAAGAGCTACTTAATACTAGAACTCATAAAAAAACATAAAAGAGTGAGCAGACCAGATGAATTTCTACGGAATACATCGAAACAGATGTTTATAATAGTATTGAACTAGGATTCAAATTCAAAAATATGTCGAAAGAACGCAAACTCTGGCAATAAGAGGCTAGCAGCAGAAAATCTCACTTAGGCATTCACACAAACACCTTGCTACTATTCTTGAACAGCTTGAGCATCTTCCCCTTGTGTGGCAACAGCTGCGGTGGTTGTTGCTGTAGCCATGACTTCTCCCGGAGGTGGGTGGTCAAACTTACATGTAGCACCATACTTGCATGTGCCAGTCTTCATGTAGTATGGACAGTGTACAGCTCCCTGTACCAAAATATCATCCCAAAAACTAAATTATACTTGTAAAAGGCTAATAATATTCGTGTCCCATAAGCATTATATTATGTTTTGTAACATGGCATGGTAAAAATCTTAACAGCCTTATAGTTTATTGAGTTTAGGTACTAAATACACCAAAAAAATATGCGACTAGAATCCGTATATAAAGGACGTAAACCCGACATGATATGACTCATTACCAGATCTATAGATACTCGAACAAACTCACTTATATTTACACACAAACTTGGAAAGTTGGGATGGAAAGAGTTGAATTGATTGGTTCTAGATGTTGCATCAAATTATTAATGCGCTTAGACTTCAGGTGATAGTTGGGTACGATCAGACTGGACGGCTGGGAAATTTCAGGGATTTGTACTGTTGTGTTTATACCATACCGATGTGTAACTTGACAATATGAGTTCTCTAAGAAGTAAAATTTGATCTCTTGTAGCATATATAAAATATCTGTATATATATCACTTACCTAGACCCTACACCGAACCACATCACAAGACCCAACTTAACAAGGTACAACAATCTCTAAATATCTAAAAAAAGGTGTGAAGAATACAAAGAAATCTACACCGATCTCACTATAAGATAACTTCCCTCCAATTATATACCATTGGAAGCAGAAGCCCGTAAAGAAGCCAAATTTCACCCTCCTCACAATTCATATACCCCAAACTAACTTCAAAAAGTGTACTATTTCTCTCCAACAAAACATACCACACGCCATCCCAACCACACCCTTTTGTCGAAATAGCCAAAAGGCAAAGGAAATGCCGCAATGGCAATCAACAAGGACTCGTACTTCTTCAACACCACATCATTAAAATACTCCTAGAAATAGTTTTCATGAACAAGAGAGCTCCATAAGAAAAGAAGACTCAATAGACGAATGATAATCACTGGCAGGCAGTAGTCTAGATCGGCATACAATGTGTATGTGATCGGCATAGACATTTGACATTAAAAAGGAAGTTCTATAGTACAACATAAATTGAATTGGTGGGATTATAATGTACAAAAATATCATGTGATTAAACCGAGAATATTGCACAGAACAAAACGAAATGGAAAGAATAGGATCCATGCATCCGACCACCAAGTAATTGGACCCGTGGGATTAAAGCACGTTGAACCAAGTGGAGAAATGCTACCTGCGTATTACGTGTAAGGTTTATACATTTGAAATTAAAGAAGAAAATATATCTGATGGCCTAAATTGTATTGGTGGGATATGTAAAAAAGAGAAAGAAAAAGAAAGAAAAAAAATCATGATATCATGTTGTTTGACAGGGGATATTGCGCAGAACAAAACGGAATGAAAAAATAGGATCCACGCATCCAACCCCCAAGTGATTGGGAAAAGGCTTTGTTGAGTTGAGTATAAAGTTAAAAACAATATTTACCGTATCATTAGCTTAACTTCCGAAAACGGAGGGGAGGGGTGATGTCGGCCTTACCCCTAATTTACGAGATTGGTGTGCATCACTACCAGCCAAGCAAATAAAAAAGAAACCAGAACTCCTTTGAAAAGTAAGGTAAGCATGATAGGACTTGGTGCAAAACATCACAAACCAATCCATTAACTGAGGCAGTGACATGAAAAGTTATATCGGCAATAAAAAGGTATTTGTGTTTGGTACGGGAACTACGTGTCCAAAGTATATTCCTTACAAGTTTTGCACAAAAGATGGAGGACAGGTAAAAGCTTTTGCAGCTTCATTCAACATACAAATTTTTACACATCCAGACTGAATGTTTTAACCAAAATAAGGGTAAAAGAAAAAGAACTAAACTGATTTTTAGAGGAGGACAGACCCCGTGAAATCAATGTCTCTAATAAAACTGATTCTTAGTGGTCAGATCCCATATCTCTTCTAACAAAACCAAAACTAATGTCTGTTAACCTGAATTAAACTGGAAGATTTCAAACCAATCAATAAGTAGCAATAATTATTATATGATATAAAAAATTGGTGCACATATCAATACAAACTATATAATTAAGTTAACTTCCTGACTTTCATAAAACATCATAAGCTATACCTCTCGTCTAGGTAGGCCAGCCAGAGTGAGCTTGACATTTTGTTCAGCGGCTTCCCTTGCCTGTGTGTGTACTGTTCGATCGATAGGGTGATGATATTTGCATGTCTCCCCAAACTTGCAGATCCCGGTTTTCATATAGAACTAAAACAAACACCACAAGGATATTAAAAAAAATTATTCAAAGAAGATTCATGATTAAACCAAACAAACTGACAAGGAACAACATAATCAATTCAAAAGCGTATCAAACGTTAACTGCATCAAAATTCACGACAGCATCTACTTTTATTTCAATTGAGAAACAATAAATATATATATATAAAATACCAACATGCCTTGTGATGTATTCTAAATTGCATGTAGAATCTTTAAATGAATTTGCCAAGCTTTCCAAAGAATATGTCAAAAGGGAAAATAAAGAAAATATGACAAAGTGATAAATTGACCAAATCACCCTCATATCTTGAAAGGCTCTTTTAAATAAACTTTAGGTAAATACAATTACTCCCCCAAGCACACACACAGAGGTGCCTTGTGGTTTGATTAATTATACTCATTATCAATAATTGTCACTAAAAGAGGTAATTAATTAACCATATTATCTTCATCCCTTACAAGGTCGTTTACTTGATTTCTTATAACATCATTATTATGCATCTCTATCCTCTTGGGAAAAAAACCTTAATTATCTTTATCAATTTTTCATGAAAACTATCAAACTTAACCCACGATTAAACTTAAGCTAGCCTTCACCCGTTGAATAATTTGCTCCCCCATTGAACTAACCATCACCGCCAAAATTAATTAAAAATAATAATAAATGTAATCTGTGTTGTAAATGATGTGAAACGGGGACAATAATTGCCATTTTTTTTTAAATAGTTTTGGGCATTATAGTATTTTACTCTCTTGTTATTTTTCTTAAAGCATTTTCTTGTGTTTTGTTTTAGTATTTAAAGGCTAGGAGTAGCAATGACATTTTTGTAATTAGTGTCTTAGCTTGTAGCCTAAGCTACTCCTACCTTTTACACACCCCCTTGTAACCTCATTTGAGGTAGACCTTAATTTTGAATATAGAAAAAGAGTATCTCTCTAGAATTGTGTGTTAAATATTTTAGGAGCCTTTTGACTGGTGGATTACGTAAGTAAATTTCCTATCTCAGTTGATAGCCATTATTATTTATAATAATTCAAACATTGTACAAAAATCCAAGATTTTATTTAGTAGACAATCTAAGAACTCGGAAGATTTTGGTAAAGGTGGAGAGATTGGGATTTGGAAGGACAAGAGATCTATAATCATATAAATGAAAAGTATTTGATTGCGAGCAATATAGTTACTTTAACAAATTATAAAAAATAAAAATGTAAATAAATAAAAAGAAACTGCTTTATTTAAATGGGATATCTATAACTTTATTATATGGACAATCAATGTAACGATCTAAATGACAGGGAAGCTGTGGGTATATTTAGTTTTTTTTTGGGTGGGGGTGGGTGGGGTGGGGGGTAAATTGTAAATATATAAACTGTGGGTATTTAGTACTTACCAAGAAAATATTTACAAAAGAAAGAACAGTACAGAACATGCGCTGCACACAAATAAACTAATGACTATACAAGTAACAGATCAGACCCCAAAAATCTCAAGTCTCTCCAAACAAGTATTGACAATCTAAAGGAATATGAATATCGCATGCCTTGCAACCAACTTTCAATATTTTATTCTTTGATAAACCTGAACCTCCACATGAACGAGCCCTTTAGACTCCCCCGTGCAAGCTAAACAGAGGGGGGGTACTGCGCAGAACTCACCTCCCACACGCACCCCGCTTATAAACTGGCTTACCAGCAGGGAATCGAACCCAGCACCGTGCGCCTAGCCACACAGTCCCAAGCTCGCCCTTACTGCTAGGACATAGCACATTATCTACAATTAGAATATGGAATGAGAGTTACTGAAAAATAATACGCACATCGCATTCGAGCTGTCCGGGTCGTTGAGGGTAGATGGTTGGGAACTGCGAAAGGAAAACAAAATCGTCATCATACAATTGAAAAAATCAAAAACTGCATATTAACTATATGCCAGGGCAGGAACTGAACGTAGAAAACAGAAACTAAAACGATATGTTCAGCAATTAAATGCTGCTATTAGTTTTGGGGGGGATGAACAAGTGAATATTAACTATAAAGAGCAAATAATTCATTGTTGGAAGGGCATCCACGAAGCCAACAAAAAAAATTGACACAAATTTGGATTATGTTAAGAACATAGCTATATATATTGTAGTCAGCAACGAAAATGGAACTATTAGGAACTGAATACGTGATAAGAAACCTGACATAAATAAAGCCAAACACATTTGGCAACTGACTAAGTAATCAAAGTGAAAGACATCTAAGGACATCAGCAATCCACCCCACACGTACGCAAGTGCAACCACAGCTGAAATATATCCTGTATACCAGTTGTCCAGAATTGGGCTGTTTTCCGGCCGGGTAGAAAAAAAAATCTTATAATAAAGACTTCCACTGAAATCAGAATTATTTGGTGTTTTCGGAATTTTCCAATATCAGGAATCGGGAAAAAATAAGAAATTCTAAAACCCGGAATACTTTAAATAGTTTCGGCTAAAAATTCCTAATCAGCATAAAATTACAGAATCGGAATATTATAATTTTGGAAGGAAACAGATTTTTTTCCTGAAGCATTAAATCAGAGATAATTTTGAAAAAAATGGATATTCAGAATCAATTCCTATTATGATCCAACTTTGGGTGGAAATCGGTAATTGAAACTGTTATTCAAAATCAGAAATTGGATTGGATGCCGAAAAAATTGTAATATTATAACCATCACACGTACTCCGTCCATAATATAAATCCATTTGAAAGCACAAGGAGTTTCTACTTTACCGCTGTCTGAGTCAGCCTCGGATCAATGGTTTGCAGGAGAGAGGCAGCTGGATTAACAACACCCATGTTCAAATGAGCTGCGGGCGAGGCTACAAAGGCAACAGACGGAGTGATCGCTGCACAAACATATAAGCAGACAACTTTAAAGCAGTTCTTACGAATTCTAGTCATGTAATTGGTGGAAGACCAGAGAAACCTACCATATCTGTCTGGATGATTGTAACGACAAGTAGCACCATACTTGCAACTGATGCATGAAAAATAACATAAATTTGACAAAATTAAGTCAGTCTTCATCTGATGTACTCAGCACACGTAAGGGAGGGGGGGTTCAATTTTTCATAGAAAGGGATAAACAGACCTGCCAGTTTTCAGGTAGAATGGACAATCCACCTCACCCTGTTTTAGGCAACACAATAAATAAGCAGGACAAGACAATTGAAAGCCAAGTGTTAAATTTAAGGAAGGGAGAGGTATAAAAGGGCAAATTATTCAACTACCTATTCAAGGGCCCACAATAATGTCTATGAAGCAGATACAACAATTAGATTTGGTAAAGGATATAAAAAATTTAGTGTTGCGATCATTAGCGTCCAATTATATAACTGGAACAAGCAGATAAATCGCAGCAGGTACAAATTGATCAACTAGTTTACGCCCGTAATCAAATCAGGACATTTATTGTAAGCTCAACTGAAAGGCTCAAGGATTGATAGTATTCGAGTCTCGCTGTGTATTTTTCTAATTAGTAATATCCAACAAGAACAACCAAATAAGGATGAAACCAATAGACAATATATGGGGGGAATACAACATTTCCAGAAAAGAACAAATATCAAAAAGTAGGAAAAATAATTTCAAGGAAACATCTGTGGAAACCAAAAACTAAATCACACACAATGTCCAATACTTCAGTTGCATATTCGGATTCAACACCTTCAAGAATTCCACCCGGTGCATTCCAAATATTCAAACTGCAGCACATCAGAGTAACTTCCCAAAGAATCCTTCAAATGCTTCACAGAATACACCATTTCTAACTACTCAATATTACTAGACTGACTCACACATAACCTATATTATCCAACCAATGACAAAAACACTGATCTCCTGGCAGGTGAGCAATGAAGCAAACCGTAGTAAATCTCCACTACTCAAAAATACAATAGTTCATTAAGGAGTTACCCACCATCTCAAAGTACTAGTAGTCCGGAACCCCCCACATGATAGACACTAAATGCATTCCCAATAATATGTTGAGGCTAATTAACCTGTAATAAACTTATTGTATGGTTTAACTAAGAAAACACACTCTTAGTGATGTAAATACACACAGCAGAAGACTTAATAAACAATTTCTCATTCCTATTTTTCGCCATATCCGTACAAAAACGGTTACAGGGTTTCATAAGTTTTTGAGGACTAGACTCCAAGCTACTCTAACATGCTAAAGGACTAGACTACCTCTAATTAATTATGGGAGTATGCCAATGGAATATCTTATTCTAACAATGGAACATTAAAATAATTATTTTAAAATACATTTTACTTTCAATTAGGAACAATTGTATGCGTCATTACTTCATTTGCATCATTCTTCAGGGAATGATTCGCTACAGTCCATTACAACCCGCCAAATACTAGGCTCATAAAATCCCAGAAATAAAATACCGAGACTTCAGCTTCAAACTCTAGAAGGAATAACCATTATTGAGTACTCCACCCAAAATCTATTCCCCATGATATCTCACTCTTCAAAAAAAAATGGGTCTGAATGACAACAGGAAAGAAAAGATTTGTTGGGCTAGGGAGGACCGTGGGTAACGACACTAGAATACAAAGAAAAAGGAAAACTAAACAAAAATTAGAATATATTAAAATCTATATATTTAATTGTAAGTTTAAAATTCTATCCCCAAAATATTGACGATGACGACAATAGTAAAATGCTTGTCAGTTCATTTATAAATAAATTCATCACTTCATTAGAAACTGTTAAATATGCATTACCGGTCTGATAGGAAGGCCTTTGGTGTTGTGCAAGGATGCTGGGGTGAAAAGTGGCTTCACAGCTGTTTCGGTGGTAACTGCTGCATTCTGCCCACCGGTGCCATTTTCAGGTACAGCTGGTGGTATCACGATATCTTTCGGGTGGTTGAATTTGCATGTTGCACCAAATTTGCAACTTCCAGTCTTCGAATAGAACTGCTCAAATATTCCAGGATGTTGAGCCATCAATTCAATAACAAAAAAATGAAAGGAAAAAAAAAAGAACAACAAAAAACAAATTCACAATGCTATCATGAGTAAAATTCAAGTATCATACCGCACACGTGGGCTCAGATGGCCTCACAGGTAAGGCGGAAGCGTCGACATTCTCTTGAGCACCCTGAAGTTGGAATCAAGGAAAACATTAAAATTTGAAACATGTAACTGTTATTAGAACTATCAGACCAACATCCCAATGAAACATACCGAAGGAACTACATTATCTTTTGGGTGGTTAAATTTGCACCTAGGACCAAACTTGCATCTTTGAGTCTTCAGAAAATACTGGCTCATAAAATGGTCAAAGAAATACAAATAAATTATGCACAATTTGACGTTAGACAAAGGATACATTAAAATATCTTAAGCTTTTGCTTACAGGACAATCTGGCTCTCCAGGTCTCTCCGGAAGAACTTCAGTAGTAACATCAAGTGGAACCTGCTATTAAAATAAATAAACCAAGCCAAGGGTGTTTAAGCATTGCAACATATTTTACTGCAGATTAGGTAGACAGATAGGAAACAAAATTATATAAAAAAAAGTAGGCAAAAATTACACTAACGAAAAAATGCTGACAGTTTAAAAGTTATTATCTGATCAAAAAAAAAAAAGAAATTAACACAACACTTTATTATAATGAAGACAAATTTGTTTCTTTTCGTATTCAAGATAATATCAGTTTTATAGTCAAGCATATATATGTTCAATGTTTCTCAATCATAAAATCAATAAACAAGTTTTCAGAGGAAATGTTTCTTCATAGATCCAACAAGAGTATTAAGAGAAACCTCTGAAATTTAAAAATAGGTAGAGATGAAAGAATACAAAGTGGTTGGATCGAAAGCTGTGAATGACAGAGCCACATCGGCATTATAAGTTGGGAGAAAATGGCATTATGGTAATTACAATCTCAAGCATGGGTACTGATTTATGCGAAGAAGTGAAACTTTGAACTGTCATGATTTTTTAAACTCAATATGGTTAACTCTCTCTCTCTCTCTCTCTCTCTCTCTCTCTCTCCACCACAAAGATTTTGTCTTCACCGACATTGCCAGCACCAAGGAAGCTACTGTTCTGTTCTCCCTCGACCCCTCTCTCATTTTCTGTCTGCAATACCCGAATATATCTCTGGTTCTTTTTCTCTCTCCACTTCAACTCTTTAATCGGCAACCACTCTCTTTCTCCACAAAATGAAAACTATCAATGGTATCTACAATATGCGTCAGCAACAGTTTATTAATACGTTATTTTTCCTACAGGGCATTGATGATTTCTACAATATAAAAATTAAAAATGACGTCTATCATCTGGATAGAGGTTGCAGAGAACATGTTCATAAGTTTATATTACCCAGCAATGTTCTAAGATCACGATCATGTACTCTGCCTTCCGTATCTTTTATTTGCTCTTCCTTTGGTTGAAAACATATATTTGTGCACAGGTTACCGATTGATCGTGGATCGAGCAAAGACATCCTTAGCATGTTTTCCAGTAGCAAACAATGGTGAGAGAAAAAAGTGGGGATGACTCGAGAATGAACAAATGAGCTCAGATTAATTGCACACATGCATTGACCAGAGAGGTGTTAGGAGCATGTTATATACAAGTGCATGTAGCTATATTACCATAAAGGACAATGCTGGATCACTTCAGGATTTGGAAGTGGACGAGTCTGGATAATGACTTACAAAAAAAATTGCCAAAGTGGAGATTTATGAGTTGTCATGTTGAATTTGCTTAAGGTGCAAGGACTCGTCCCACACCTGTGGGATTAACTCAAGATGCGGCTGGAGTTTGAAGTAACCCCATGTCGCTAAAAGTAGGGTGTGTTCAACTACAGGCATGCAGTTGTCTGAGCAATTTTTTCAACAGGGGCAATTTTGTCCAATTATTTCAAAAAACAAGGTAGACTCTTATATCACGTTTTGAGGCCGTTTTCAGTTTGTTTTTCTATCGGCACTGAGAGAGTAACTTCATGAAGAGAGAGAGACGTGAGAGAAGAGTTAAGGACTTCTAAACTTTATAGCTCTTGTAATTCCAACCACAATAACCGACATTCTGTTGTATTGTGTTCTTTCAGGAGGATGTAGGCAAATATAATTTTGTTGAACCAAGTTTTTTATCTTTATTTGTGGCTCATTTACTTTTATATCTTCCATATATCAATTAGTTAGGTTGTGTGGTGCCAAATTGTGAACAACACATCTCGTGCGCCCTCCTCATTATACCTCTAATTAATTAACATATTTGGTGTTTTCAATCAATCAATAATAGAGAAATATGAGGAAAATTAAGGCAAAATGGAAGTAATTATAATGGATCCTAAGTGGTTCAATAAAATTTTCCTGATCTTCCCCTTATATTGTCAGCTTACCCTACATCACCTAAACAAAGCCATACAAAGATGTATAGCCAACGCTGATGATAAAGAGACTTAAGGTTGTCTTGCAGTGGCTTAGGTAGTTTATTTACTCCTAGGTTGTGTTTGATAACAGAGTTAAAAAAAATTGAAAAACTTATTTCTATAAGAAATTGTGGAAAAAATGGGAAAAGAGACGAGTGCCTTAAGAAGTTCACTTACTATTCTTCTTTTACATGGAATTCAATTCTTTAAGGGTGGGTAAGACTTTTTTACATCGAACTGAGAAAAGACATCTGTCTCACTTGAGACAATTGTTAGAACCAAGCATCGAACAAGTAAAGATGAGTAAAAAATAGGAATTTTCTGTGGAAAATAATCTAACACCAATGAAACACACCCTTAAACAATTTGAACTCTGTGTTCCGTGTATCAAGACTTGAAATATCCCTCTATTTGCTAGCTAACATGAAATGGAAAATCTCGTAAAAGCAAAATTTTCTCTCTTCCCCTTTTTTAAGCAACAAAAAAAGATTAACTAGAACAGTAATAATCAAACATCCTTTACGACACGGGTGGGTAAGCAAACACTGGTTGCTTGCCCATTTTCTGATCAGATTTAATGAATTATGCGACCAAACTAGCAATTTTAGCCGCGATCCCAACGTGAGGGTATTATACAAAACAAGCCATACACATCAAGAGATATAGATGATAACATATGTTCAAAAGTATTGCTAGCATAACAAAGCTAGTTTTAAATGTAAGAAAATATAATCAAATTCAATTAAACAAAATGCGCCAACACATAATGAGTAGGCATAGTTTGTCCCATAACATTCATTGACTTAACTGAGAAAATACATTGTTCATTGTAACTTTAGAAAAGCTATGGTAAATTAGTAATACGAAATAATGTTTCTACGAAATTAAATAAGTTATCGTTATTGTAGAGAATAAAAATAGTAGTAAATAGTCACCTCTTTCCAATCTGGGATTCCACCTTCTGGAACCCAAATAGGATGGTCAAACTTGCAGCCCTCTCCAAACTTACAGGTTCTTGTGAGCATATAATGGGCACAATCTTTCTCTCCTGGTCTCTGCGGATAAATAGGCAAATTGCTTGCACTCTCGAATCTAGGGCGCTTGGCTAAAGGATTGGTAGAATACCAAGCTTCAGTCCCAAGTGTATTATGGGCACCCAGAACAGTCTGATGATAGAGCGCTATGATAGATAGTAGACACGTATAAACAAGAAAACATATATGTTATTATATAATAATGACCTAAAATAGTTATTTTAGTAACAGATGTATTAGAAAGGAATCAATACAATGAGTAATACAACGTACATATATTGAACTCAGATATTGAACTCGTATATAGATGATAGCTACAGAAGTACAATTTTTTAACAAACAATTATATACACTGATTAAAAAATAACAAAGATCGATATATCCTTATTTACTGAAAACTAAATAAATAGGGTCCTATACCAAAATAGTTCGCCAAGTTATACAATCATATCGACTTGCACTTCAGTATACATATCTTCTAGTATTTCTAATGCCGTTAATAACTTTATACTTCTTTTTACATGATTGGATGCTTCGCTGATACTCTCTGGATAGTTCGTGCTGATACTCTCAAATAATCCAAATTACATGGTCGGTATATTTTGTTACATGTGAATGCAAATGAGGAAATCAAATTATATTCTTTTAGTACACGGAAGATACAAGGATAAATCAAACTAGAGATTTTATCACAATAAAATTTAAATGGAACTAGAATATTTATAAAAGTATTCGTTTGAGAAAAAGATTCATCATAATAGGTTTGTATAATTTTATGATTACTATCTTAATTTATGACTCTAGATCGACGCTCGTTGGATAGTGAATATGAAAATTACAAACAACGGTTAGCGAAATCAAACTATATATTACATTATAATTAAAACAAGTAATTAAATTATTCCAGGAAGTAAAAAATTGGCCATAATTATTTGCACATATATATATATATATATATATATTATTTCTATTTGAAATAGAGCATTGATGATATTATTGATAATAACTCTGTATATGTATAAATAACAACACATTATTATTGTATCCACTTTTTTTGGATAAGGTGTATCCTTATATGTGCTTCCTAGAGCCAACATGAGTGCACAAGGCATGCATAGATTCAGCAGGTACCGCACTCAACTCATGTCCCATAGAGACCCGACCAACATGAATTGGAGAAATTAATTAGACTATATTGTAACAATTTCATATTGTTAAAAATAAAACCATCTCAAGAAATCCGGAAGACTCTTCTAAATTGTAAGGTGCTCGTGGTTGAGAATATTAACCTAATAATGCTGCTCTATAACCAAACATGATTGGAGTGACGTTAACTTATGATAACCTCTGAGCCCGTTCTCTTTTTGTTGTAATCAGTCTGTTGGATTGCAGACATAGACGACTGGTTGAAGTTTTTCTCAATAAGAAACAAAAATTTACTAGAGAACAAAATAGTTACAAGAGGTAACAGGCCAAGGAGTCCTCCACCATAAGAAGAAAAACAACGAAAACGAAACAATTATATCACAAAATTAAAGATGAAACTCTCATCAGATATCGCACAATGGTAGAACATCTAAACCCCTAATGAGCTAACGAAAATCTGCTGCAAATAAAGCCATGAACCTTTTTATTCCCAAATAGGGCTGACAAAATGGACCCAAACAGTATTGTCCATCCATTTCTACTCGCAATGGTTGAGAATGGGCACCATCGTATTTGTTTCAGGCGGGTAGCACGCGAGTCACTAAAAACTAATTGATTATTTACGGTATTAAATGCGTTGAGAAATGACTTACTGTCCTTCCTACTCATATAACTAGGAATAGGAATCTGTAATTAAAAAAATTTAATGAGAAAACGGATCGGCGGTTAATCCGACCCAAATCCGATCAGCAACAACCATCAACCCGTTATTAACCCAGACCCATATCTGACCCTAACCCTTTAATGACCCGACCAAATCCGCCCACACCCGTCCACTTGCCAGCCCTATTCCCAAATGACCCCTACCATTCTATCTATACCCCCACACAAGGTACCACCTCCAAAGACATTTTAGCTTCTTTTTACACACATAATCAACAGAAAAAATAATAAAAAACTCCTTCCCAGATTTCACTATAACCCGAACCCCCAAAAATATCATTCCGCGAGAAACAACAAAAGGACGAACAACAAGAGATAGTCAATTTGTTATCCTTGTACAAAATATCCCAAAAAGGAGAGAGACGAACATTTGCCCTCCCTTGAATTTGTTAACCTTCCTTTTATGTATAACTAACTCAATTATCTTTATTCCAAGCATTATGGGTGCTCGTGAGTTTGCTTGAGCAAGCCTGGATCAACTCTAGTTCTTAAAAAGCCAATACGCTGCGCCCAAAAATCAACAATTCTGATTGTCATCCAAAGAACATTGATTTTTTTAACATCATTCCAGCCTTGTCCATTGCTCGTTTAAAAGAAATGTCATAAAAAGCCCTATTTTTGTCATACAAAGTTCATTTGCACTATTTCTTTCCCTTTTTTTGTTGATGCTGTACAAATGGCTTTTAATTAAAGAATCACACATTGTACTATTCTAGAGTTCCCCAAAATCTAGCACATTCAATTCGTGCACTCTGAAGCATTTTATTTGACAAAACTAAGAGTGAGTGGAATTTGACAAGGGCTGGCTTACCATCAGAAGGAGGTCTCTTAAGGCCAGCATAAAGCGGATCCACAGCAGCTGCACCTGAAACATCGACACCTGGTGGACCGGGCCACGAAAGCCGACTCGCCGCCGACGAATAAGCCGAGTCAGTGTGGCCAAAGAGAGTCCTATCAGTTAGTGAAGAATAGCTTGATAAATTCGAATCCGTCCCCGTGAGGTACCGAGAAGAGTACTGGTCCGGGTATACACTCGACAGATTACTGGCGGCCCCGCCGTAGCTACTAGGGTTGTAGGAGCCGTACAAGTGATTCGCCATAGAGAGAGACACTCGGATGAAAGAGATTCTAAATGATACAAGCCCTAGATAGATATCATGCCCTTTTATACTCTTCAAATATACTATTCCATTTTATTTACCTACTAGTTGGGGATTTACATAATCTGGTGGTCAAAATTTTGTTGACCTTTCAAAAATAGTCACAAGGCCCAAAATTGGAAGAGTTGTGAACACTTAGAGTGTGTTTGATTCCAAAGTTGAAAAATGAATTGAAAATAATTGATTTCCATGAAAAATAATTCTGGGGAAATATTTTCCATGGAAATAATTCTTGGGTTTGTTTGATTACATTTATTTTCTTATTAGAAAATTAGGTGTTTTTCATCTCATGAGTAATGGCAGTTGCCCATATTCCAATATTTGTAATGGTTATATGGGTCAGTACCCTTAATACATCGTAGAAGAATGCCAAGTTTTCACTAGGTTGGTATCATTTATTTGGTGTGGTTTTTAAAGCAGATGTCCATGTACTTTGTTAGACAGTAAACAACTTTGCCTCATTTCACAAACCTTTTTTTGCCATTAATCCCTGTACCTTCTCTTTGTTTCCAAAACATTATGAAAGCTTTAATTTACAAACCACTGATGATTTATTTGGCCAAAACTTACTCAAATAGTGACAAACAGAAAGCCCTGACTTTCACCGCAGATCGACTCGCCAGAACCCTACTTCCGGTGAAATTTCTCCTTTGCTGGAATTTGTAGATGATGATGGGGAGGAGAGAGTTGTGGTGTGTGAGGAGAGAGAGAGAAGAGAGTTACCTTTAATAGATACAGAATGAGGTTGAGACATGGGGGGAAAGAGTCGTACATGGGTCGTAAAATATTGGCTGGAAACGAATTATTTGGTGGGAGTGGAGAATTGTTTTCTGGGTTTTTTAAGGAAAATAGGTCACGTGATCAGCTTTTAGAGAAATTAATTCTCTGGAAAAAATTTTAATCAAACACCTTAAAATATGGAAAATAGTTGAATTTTTTTCATTTTCCATGGAAAATAGTGACAATCAAACACACCCTTAAATATTTTGTACCAAAGTGGCTTTTTTAATATATTTTATACTAAATTATTTCATACGTTTCTTACTTTTTCACTTATTTTAATTTCGCTTCTATCCTTTTATTTTTCAATTTCGTCATCAACTTTTCATTTTCTCTTAATTTCATCCTTGTCCTTTTTTTTGTTTCAATTTAGTCCTCGGCCTTTTATTTTGTCTCAATTTAGTCCCTCTGTTAATTATTTTTTATACAATTGACTATTTTACCCCTCATTATTGAAAAATAATAAAATGGATGTTATAAATATTGAAAAATAAACTATTTTATTATTATTTGGGGATAAAGAATATTTTTTTTATTCGAGAATAATAATAATAATAAAAACATTTTTTTATCCCGGTTGTTTTTAATTCTAAAAAAAATAGAATAACAATTTAATAGTCAACATAAATTTTTCATTATAAAAATACTATTTTTTAATTTTAATTAAAAATGTTTAATTTGATTTCTTAGATTCAGATTGATTAGTACCGATGGCGCGGCCCTACATAAAAAAAAAATATTTGTCAATTGTATTACATAAATGGAGGAAAAATTGATGTATTAGATTCGCGATTTGTTAGTTCGCTAGATCGGATTAGTTAAATAATGTGGGTTCGCACAAACGGCATTAATCAAGCGTGAATCTAAGACATCAAATTAAATATTTTTAATTAAAATTAAAAAATATTTTTTATAAACAAAAAAACTATGTTGACAATTAGAATTATTATTCCAATTTTTTTAAAAAAGTAAAAGCAATTAGGATAAAATAAAAATTAAAACTATTTTTTATTATTATTCTTGGATAAAAAAATATTTTTTATGCCCAAATAATAATAAAATAGTTAATTTTTTAATATTTATAACATCCATGTTATTATTTTTCAATAAAGAGGGGTAAAATAGTAAATTATATCCAAAAAAATTAACAGAGGGACTAAATTGAGACAAAATAAAAGGTTGAGGACTAAATTGAAACGGAAAAAAAAGACACGGACGAAATTGAGACAAAATGAAAGGTTGATGACGAAATTGAAACAAAAAAAGGACGGGGATGAAATTGAGACAAAATGAAAGATTGATGATGAAATTGGAACAAAAAAAAATGATAGAGACAAAATTGAAACAAGTGAAAAGGTAAGGGACCTATGGGTTAGTTTACTCTATATTTTAAGGTGAAATGATCTTTAGATCTTTTTTATATGAAGAGTTATTCTATTTTTATTTAGTGCGAACAAGGTTGTTTCGTTGATGAGAGGAATCGAATTCGAGACCTTGGGGTGCAAGCTCCATATTATTTATTTACTATCACTCAATCAACCTCTTGGGGTTTATATTAGTACTTAGTTAAATATTTTATTTAATCTTTGGTTCAACATGATTTCAAAATTAATATTTAGTCATTATAGTTAGAGTGTCATGTGGATGATGACATTAACTCAATATAGTCCTATTAATGGGTCTAATTTGGATCTGAACCCGGTCCATTAAATATGGGTATGAGTACTTTTATGAAACTCGGTTACTCGATTAACTGGTTATCTGATTACCCGCTAATTAAATTAATCAAATACGGATATAGGTAGACCTAATCCATTAAGAACATAACCCGAAGTATATATATGTGTATATATAAGTGTGAGTTCAAGAAACATCACAATAAAGATCCATGAAAAAAATTAAAAATGCAGAAAGTTAAGATCACCCACAACAACGATGTACGTGGTTCGATAACTTGCCTACGTCCACAAAGAGATTATTATGTTCTTATTAGTGTCTCTTAATTCTCGAGGCTACATCCCATTGCCCCGAGCCAGGATTTACAACTTATAGATGTGTAAAATAAGAGATTGAGTTGTACAAGGAACTCAATTAATATGTGGATAACTCGTGGTGTCCCTGAATATTTCCTCTGAAATTGTTGGTAACCAATTTGAGTATATCCGTAAGTATTTAAGTGCATGTTAAATACACAATTCTTTAATGAATAACTAATTTGGGCATGCTGGGTCGGTCGACTACTCTCTTGAGCTAAAATAAATGGATCCCCACAATTGTCCCTGAAATTTTCAGGCTCAATACTTGGGCCAATAAATTTTAATTAAGTTTAAGGCCTATTGCCTAAAACTTTGTTTTAAAATCGGAGTGATAATTTTGCAATTCCAGTTAACTCAAGAGGGCACGCTCGTCCAAGGTCAACATCATGGCAAACTTATAGTTTTATTGAATAAGTGAGGATACGTTAGTCCGAGCAGATATGTGAAGCATCAAAATCCTCCTTGGTTGTCGTGTTCCACCATTAGCTCGGACTTCAAACAGAGATACATCACCTTCGACTGCTATCTTTCAAACGTTCCTTTGTCTACTAAGCTTCCAATTTCTACTTCTTCAGCGTCTCGTATTCTTCAGAGCCTCTATTGATTCATATAAATTCTGCTCATCTCCTTTTTGTTTACTTTTACGCTTGTTCTTCGTCTGTAACTAGAGTTTTTCTCTTTTATATTATCCACGGTACTGTTAGATAACAAGTCAATAGCAGAGTTTAGGAAAACTTATAATATCCCTGATTGGGCTGAAATCGATTAGGCCCCTCTCTCTAAGAATGTCCGTGACATTGAAGGGGGCACTGGATTTATACATTGTTGATCACCCAGGGGGTTTGACATTTCCCTCAAACCTTTTTTTCCTAAGATTCTTAAAATATTTTGATGTCATCTAGGCTCAGTGTGCCCCTAATGTTTGAAAGATTATAAATGGGGTTTACAGAATAATCATGATGTATGGGCCCAATCTATGACTTGTTGAGCTCTACTACTATTACGTTTAGTCATGCGCTAATTACGGTGTTTTATATTTGAAGACAAGAAAAGCAGACAGGGTTCTAATTGTAAACCTCCCAGATTCTCACAAAGATTACTGGGGTCATGGGTTTATTTCTAAAAATTGGCAATATCCTCCCCTTGTTGAGAGCGAGAGATGTCGGGGCCACTGGATTTTTGACTTTGGGGAAGATCATATAGGTCAATTTTTTTTTCTTGTTATTTTTTCTACTTTTGTTTACTTACTCGCCGCTTTTGTTTCTTATCCCTTGACTTATATTTTCTTCCTCTGTTTTGTAGCTCGCGATAAAAATCAAGAGCCTGATTTGAGCAACGTGAGCGTCCCTGATCTCTTAAAAGCTTGAAGAGTTCAAGAGAGCATCCATGTTTCGTAACCTACTTGATCGAATACAAGAACACCATCAACAACTTCATTGCTCAGTTGGTCGATAAAGTCCTTAACTTGAAGGTTCTTGAAGTTGGGCCCTCTGAACCAATTGTGTTAGAAGAATAAGTTGGAGATGTCACCCCATGTAAAGAAGAGAGTGCTAAATATTGATAATGATGATCAAGCGGTGTTGTCTGATTGAATAAAATCTTTAAAGACATCGGAGGGTTTTCCCCAAGGGATAATGGCTCTAGCCCACGAGCCAATGGGAAGGAAAAATAGAAGGAAAAGAAGAGAAAAGAAGAATAAGAGAGAGAGAGAGAGAGAGAGAGAGAGAGAGAGAGAAGAAAAGAAAAGAGGAAAGAGGAGGCTAAAAAAAGGTTGTCCTTAAAGGCACTTATTGTGCCTTTTTACTTCTGATGTTGAGGGGTCCAGTGTGGCCAACACCCCTATCATTACCCCTGACTTGCTGAAGGGGGTTGTGCTCGCGTCGATCGCGAGCGTTCCTCGTAATTAGGGTCGGCCGAGCTTGCACTCAAGTCTGCTCAGGGATTTGGTCTGGTAATTTTCTTTCTTTTATCCACTTACCTCTTTTAGTCTACAATTGTCTTCTATGTACTAACTCAGCTCTTTTTATTATGTATAGTTTTGGGCCGATTTCACTACTCTTTTTTATGGTTATGACGACCAATCCAAAAATAACCAGGAGCTGAAAGATGCCCTGGAGAAGTCTTAAAAAGACTTGGTCGATGCCCGTGCTTCTTAGGGGAGGGAGAGGGAGAACTCGGTAAAGGCCTACGTCGATCTCTTGGTGGCCAAGAACCTGGTAGTCGCTGAGATGGAGCAGTTGGTCGAAAAAAATTTGAACCTGTCCGGGAAGGTTCAAAATCAAGAGAAGGAGCTCCCACACGAGACGTAAAGTTACATCAAAGGCTAGAATGTGGCCTATGATGATGTTGAACTCTAGATTGACTATTCAAAGAAAGTGTCCTTTAAGAAAAGATGGGACCAAGCTCTTGGGGTAACGAGCATTCCCTCTGACTCTAAACTCTTCAAGCTTCATTCTCCTGGACCCAACCCTCTCGTAGAAGAAGATTCAAATGTTGGTCAGCCTGCCGACCAAACTGAGAACGAGTCTGTTGAGGTCAGAGCAGCTGCTGACCAACAAATGAGGGTTGCCGAGAAGAGGAAGGCAGTAGACGACTCTAAGTAGGTGAAAGAATGAGTCATTTAGTTTAGGACTTTTTCCTTTTTTTTATTTTTTGTATTGTGTAATCTTTTTTTCCTTTAGTTGTACTGGCCTTTGGCCCCCCTTACCAATCAATGAAAAAGAACGTATTTGTTTACTGTCCTTTTAAATATATTAATGTTTAATTACAATCTTATTTGTTATGTTGTTTGTATCCCGAAGAGGACTATATTCCCCCTACCTCAAAGTTGGGAATGATTTTGGGACCTAATATTACCCACCAAGTTTGCCAAGCGTTTGTAAGAATTTGCAAGTCCATGAGGTCGAGGAATGAGCAGTATAAAAATCAGTCTGAGATGGTCGTCAAGCTAAATGATGATCTTCAAGCCATGGAGGAAATTGATTATTCAGTTCAGGAGGAGATGAACGGTTTGAGGGCCAAGATCATGGAGAATAATGACGTGATACAGGCGGGTGAAGTGCTTCAGTCGAGAACGACGATCTGAGGAAGGAGGTCACCGAGCTAAATAATGATTCATAATTACAGTCGAACTCCAAAGGGACGTCAGGAGGATGAGAAATTTGTTCATAATAGCCCCTCGAGAAACATGGGTGGCTGGTTATGATGAGGGTTGGATCGATGCCCCAGTACGACTAAAGGAGGCTGAGGATGTGGCATTAAAGCATGGGTGGCTAACTTCCCTCACAGAAGTCAAGACTCCAAAGGGATAAGACCTACGGTGTAAGTACTAGGTTGATTACCCCTCTTAACATCACAATCCATTCTCGATGAATCCCCATCGATGCCATTCCTGCACAGCTTCTAAACCATTATCTTAAAGACAATGAGGAGGTGCTCACACCAAAACCAAGTGATGGACAAAGAGCACTCATAGTAGATTATCTTGCTCATCATCCCTAGGTGGTCTAGGTCTTTATTGGGCCTTTGTACATTTTGTCTTCATGTAATTGTATTTTTCAATTTTGGTCAATATATAAAATTTGATTTATCAACTCGTACCATATTTTGAGCATGTGCTGACTAAATATAAGTTAATGATTATCTTTTATTTGGATTATTAACTAGAAATAACTGTTATTTACTAGCCACCTAAGACCTTTATCGACTGTGTAATACTATTGATCACTTTAGGCTTCATGCCAATTAAATGAGTTAGTACCCGAGGTTAATTATTTTGGACTCCTTAGCAAATTAGATAATTTAAGGACAAGTGTTGACCATTTTGGCCCTATACCTACTAAACGAGTTTGTTAACTTGTGATTGAACATTCTTCCAGTCCAATATATCTTAGCAGTATCATTCCATCTATTTTACCTTCAATGTCGTGTCGTCACACTCCCTTAGGCCCAGGTGAGATAATGGCGAGAATGCACCTGGTTGATGGTCCATCCGTCCGATGAGTTTTTTTTGCGGCCAATATAGTTGGCTATCAACCTAATTTAGATTTCTTACCTAAGGATACCCTGTAGGGCTTTCACTGTTGTCGGGGTAACTCATAAGGTTTGATGTGTTTATTACAAAGACCTGAGAGTTCTAGAAACTGAAATATTTTAATCACTTATTGTAATTACTGTGACCCTACTCGATACGATGAAACTTTTTCATTCAAATAATTTGAACAACTTACTATAATCCACATTAGTTTTGTTATGCACAAGGAAGTTCTTTGGCTAAGACGAGCTAAATAGACTTCTGTTATCCAAAATTAATTTCTTCTTATGGTCGAGGGAGTTATCATTTGGAAAAGATACATAATACTGAGATGCAATCAAGAAATTTGAAGCAGCCAATACATGAAATCAAAATGTAAGCCAACCGACCTTTATTCATTGAATAATAACTTGCAAGCAACATAAGTTTTAAATAAAAATTTGGATAAACTAAATGTGCTAATAGAAGACGAATGAGACTTAAAAGTAGAACTTCTTAAGATTGGTTGCATTCCACGCTCTTGGTATCTACCTGCCCTCCAGCTTTTCCAAGTGATATGCTCCTTGAAAGTAGTCCCTTATCACCTTAAAAGGTCCTTTCCAGTCTGGTCTCAGTTTGCCATTTGATGGTTTTACAGTACTGTCAATTGAGGACTTTCCTTAAGACATAGTCTCCTACTAGGAATTTCCTCAGATTGACTTTTTTGTTATACTGCTTGGCCAGCTGCTATTGGTAGGAAGTCAGCTTAATCATGGCTTGTTCCCTTCGCTCATCTACTAAGTCAAGTTTAATGCATAGTGCATCAACGTTCAGGCCTTAATCGACCATTATGGTTCTCATAGTAGGGATACTTATTTTTAGCGGGATAATAGCTTCCATTCTATAGGCAAGCGCGAAGGGGGTTTCTCTAGTTAGTTTCCTAAAAGTAGTGCAGTAGGCCCATAGAACATGAGGGAACTCGTCCACCCAGGAACCCTTTGCTTTTTTCAGCCCCTTCTTTAGACCGTCGAGTATGGTTTGTTAGAAGTTTATGCCTAACTGTTGCTTTGGGTATACGCCACAGAACTGAAGTGGTGAATTATGCTATGCTCATCATAAAACCTTAAAAGAAAATACTTTCAAATTGCATGTTGTTGTCGATAATGATAGTCCTTGGTATCCCAAAGCGTGTTATGATGCTTTTATAAATGAACCTGGTCATGTTGGTGTCGCAAATGTTTGACAGTGGTTCTAGCTCTACCCATTTGGTGAATTAATATGTTCCGACTAGCAGATACTTGCGATTTTCAGGTGCAGTAGGTAGTGGTCCCACGATGTCTAATCCTCATTGCACGAATGGCTAAGGATTTGTCAAAGATTTCAGGTCGCTAGCTGGCTGGTGGACCAGAGGAGAGAATTCTGGCACTTTTGACATCTACAAACATAGGTACTTGCGTCCTTTTGCATGTGAGGCCACCAGTAACCTTCCTTAATTGCTCGAAAGTCTAATGACGTCCCTCTTGCGTGACTCCCATAAATACAATCGTGAAGTTAACTAAAAACTTGCTCGGTGTTTCATGGGTAAACACATTATTGGTAAAGGCATGTGAATAATCTTTTGTAGAGCTTTCCTTCTGGGGCAAGGTAAAAATGGTATGCTTTCACCCTGACTTAATGCGCCAATATCTTGTCATTCCATAGTACATCACTCCATATATAGGTGATGATGGAATCCATCTAACTAGGGGCCTTCTCTATGAGGATTATTTGTTTGGCGACATTGTCTGGTCGATGCTTGGTTGGGGGAAGAACTCTATCTGGATAGTTCTTTTGAGATCGGAGTCACTAAATTAAAAACAACAATTTGGCACACCTTAATATTACACGGTTTAATAACAATCTGACGCACTTTAAAATAGTGCCAAAATTTGGCACTGTTTTTTAGTGTGCCAAAATTGAGTATTGTTACTAAAATATAAAAATCTCTAAAAAAATTACATTTTCTCACTTTTGAGGCCTCCCGCTCAAACCCAAGCCTTTATCTCTCCTGCTCTCTCAAGAAGGCACTCGGGTAATTGTTTCTTACGATTTTTTCATCTATTCTTCTTGGATTCATGTGTTTCCTTGCGTGATTTTTTGCTTAATAATTACTGAAATCATAAATGAGATTTTGTAGAAAATTCAGGGTTTTGTCATGCGCTTTTGGGCTTTGAACGATTTCGACTATTTCTCTCTCATTACTTGACTTTGATATTAGGCGAATGTATATATTAATCTATCTTGGTTTTATGAAAAAGGAACCAACTGATTCTCTTGGTTGGATGAAAAAGGAAACCAACTGAATTAGATCTAACCTCCTATAAAAAAGATGTAATACCCAAATCGAGTTTACCCCCTTTTTGGGTTTTAGGAATTTTAATGATTTTTTAGGCTTTACTGGTTACTGGTGTCAATTAGTGTAGGTAGGATTTGTGCATGTGGGTGATGTTTTGTGTTGGATATAAATGGTTTTGAAGGGTCCAGGGTTTGCTTGGTTGAAGAACTGAATTATTATTTATAGTTGTTCTTGCTTAGAATTTTTAGGGTTTGGGTTTTGATTTTTCCCAACTGATAATAAATGATTTATGGTGTTTCTCTTTTTGTCTATGAATTTGAGCCTATGGTCGTGGCCTTTTGAATAGACTCGGACTTTCCCCCTTGTGCCAATTTAATTTGGCCGCAACTGCTTTGTCTATCATTGATTACCAATTTTTGTTATTACGATCATTTTGTCTTGTGAACTTTGATATTTGAATATGTTTATTTGTGAATGAAGGTTGCGACCAATTGCCTTTTGACTTATGAGATTGCTAATATGCATTAACTTTATTTGTACATGAGATTGTTGATATGTATTAACTTTATGTTTTGGTGGTTTACATCTTTTACACTGCTCCCAAGTTGTAGATGACTCATTCAAGGTCCCAAAATACTTCAAAGAAAATTCACGGGTGAGAAAATATACTCACTGATCCCATTCCTCAAATATTTAAGTAGGGTGATCTAATTATGTAATTATAACTACGTATGGAAGTCTTATTGATTGTTTAGAAATCTCCCTCTTCTCTACTTTTACCTTTTTTACTTAGGTTTCTTATTTTTTCCTCTGGCTTAATATAATAGGTGTAACACCCCGCCTAATTAAATACCGGGTGGACAGCCCCATACCAAATTAAAATAGAATATACAGTTGGCTCATTCTTAGCATCACTGTCGAAAATATTTACAACTCACCCAATACCCAATTAAGCTGGTGTTAAAAACTTTCCAAATTTAAATTTCAACAAAACCATTTTTAGTTTAAGAATAACACAACACATTTTATTCTACAACACTGATAACCAAATAGATAACATAAAAGAGTTTAAAAGCATTTGGAATAAACATTTCCACATAATATTAATCCATTACAGTAATCCCAACAATGTTAAATGTATTAAAAAGTCCCGAATACAATAGTATTTGACTCCGACAGAAAATGATAACTGAAATCCTTTGGGCGACATGCCCTAACTAAGAATACTGTGAATAAAATGAAGATAGGCGTCTAAGCAAAACTCCATAGCTCGTCACAATCAACTATGGTTGGCGTCCCTGTTGCTGGACACCTGATATAGAGATACAATAGAAGAGAAAATATGCAAGGAAACGGGTCAGAGCCCGATTGTGTAAATGATTTTTAAAACAGCAAGTATTTAACAAGTGCAATAAAGCATTTATTATGTACATGTTAGATCCAACTCTCACTTGCTATTCTCACCTCTCAACTAGAGTGCACACTTAACGTTTCCTATTAACCTCCTAGTTAATGGTTCCTCCTCACTAGTTCCATAATATAATTCCATTCCAATACCATAATCCCCGTATGTCCCATACCATACGTCACATTATTATTCATTTACATTTCTCATTTATATGATTAGTTTCTCATTAACATGAATCATTTCTCATTAATATGAGTTAAGCTTTTCAATTCTTTAAGAATAAACATTCATTAACTTAATTCCATTATCTTTCTCTATTCACCGTTATCTACAATTATCACCGTAGATAAATTTAACCACAATATATCCTTTCAATCATTTAATCCATTATATATATATATATTCATATATAATACGGCACCCCGTGTCACAGCTGCGGTGCAATGCATTACTCTGCTATCATGTCCCATCATCGCAGGTCGCCGAATAGGGGACTAAAGGTTCGTTAAGATTCCTCGAACCACAAACAACAACACAATCATTGGAGGCGAACATAGTTCTCATACCCATGGGTCACGCACATACCTACGTACCCATAGTCAGCGGACTTATCAACTCCCCGACAAGTCTTTCATAGACCTATGTTCTCGAGCGACAAAATAAAGATCCCATGAATTATCAGGATATGACTGCCCTCACGCGCAAACCTCCCACCGATAGCAAGTAAGCTAGGTATGTCATACACATAAATCATCAATCAATCCAATAGGTATTATCATACCTATAATATAATATCAATAAGGTAATTATCACTACCCTAAGATATTTCACATACGTAGCATTATATCTCTTTTAAATTCCACGTATTAAAATATCATAACTTTACTTCATAATTTAATTATCCTCGCATCCTATAATATCTCTCCACTCCCGACGTCGTTAAGGTTCATGCGCGGAGCGTCTCGCAAAGCGAAATCCAAACAAGGAACCCCTCCAATACACTACTACTTAACTTTGTCGATCGAGGAGGTCCGACAACTTCAACTATGCGATCGGGATAACCTCATACCTTCTTTCAACCAAATGTGTTCTAAACTCCCATCTCACAAGATTCAAATAGGATTTCCCTCATCTTATATTCAGTAAGAAGTAACTAATATCCTACTGGTCCATAACATTATTTCTCCCGAACAACTACGTGTTTAGTTCTCCTTTTAATTAAGGTTAAAACCGATAGTCTCAAATCTCTTATAAACACATCTTCTTTCACTTAGGATTAAACCCTCTTGTAAACTTAAGGATACCCAGGTGTTATATTAAATCACCCCTACTGGTCCTATCTTAAATCCTCATACATCCCCATTTGGAATTTAACAAATGAATCTAGCAACCGGAATTTCTTTAATTTAATTATCATCATTCTAATCAATTTAAATCCCAATCAAATTAATTCAAATCTTATCAAGGGTCTACTGATATTTTCTAAGTCCCATAATATCCAATTAATAATCACCAAAGATCCACAAAAGTTTTGGGATAAGAACCAACATTAAAAAGAAACAACATCATGAATTCTCATATTTTAAATACTCAGAAAAATCAGATCCAAAAATTATTCAAATCATCAATTCGACTTCAGATTTGGATTCTACACGAAAAATTGAGTCAGGTATGTGTTTTGAGTTTTTCTTAAATCTCATCCAAATGCACTCAAAAAGAAGATCTAAACATTCCAAATTGCCTCTTCTCATTCTACTCGTTTTTGCCTCTTTTTCCAGAAAATTATCAACATATTATCTTCAAGAACACTAAATTATTTTCAGAATTTCTTCCACAGATTGATGAATATTTATTGGATTATTATCATCCTACAACATGAGTTTACTTCCTATATCATTTCAGTTTCTAGAAATCCATAAAACAACTCCATTATGTCTTCCAAACATGAAAAATCATCTCTTTTCATAATTATTCTAACATGGACAATATACGAACTTAAATTGCAAATATCAAACACTTGCCTTTACTGAAGGTCTGATCCTTTGGTGTAGTATATCTCAGTTGGTTGTCCCTTCTCCGGTCAAACTCCGGTGGTGGTTGGTGGTGGTGAACCTTGGTTCATGTTCTTCTCCTTCCCAAGTAGGCTTTTCCCTTCCCAAGCACTCTTTCACTCTCTCTAGGAAGATGACTTCTCTATTTTGTGTAGAGGAGATGAATAACCCACATACACTTAATCTACCAATACTTATAATAGGCCAAAATCCGAAATCACTATTCATCCCCCTAGAAAAATGACCAAAATGCTCTTTCGGGTTGTCTATTCATTTCCAAATGACCCGAGACTCAAAATTAACATCCAAATAGACTTTTCTGACTATTTCGAACCTTACGGACGCAACGACGCAGTCGAAATGACTATAAGGTCGATAGAAAATAAATTTCCTTTTTAATTTAATAAATTAGTCCCGACACGTCCCATACCGCGTCTGACTAAAAATTCAAATTACCGAATTTATATCATACCGTCATATCAATGACATCACATTCATATATTACCTAAATATCTTTAAGTAATATTCAGAATCATCCATTTTAATATCCACAATTCGGATACAACCCAAATGAATTAATTAATAATAAAATCTAATTAATCCATTAATTTAAAATATAACCCATTTTAAAAGTCATTTAAAATTACGGGGTATTACAATAGGTTTTTAGGAGATCAGTAAGCTTTAATTAATTATATTATTTCATTCCATTTAATTTGTTGGCCTAACTTTACAATTTTGCAATCATGGTGTTTGATATATTGTCAAAAGGACATGTCACACACAAAATCATATTTGTCCTCTAACCTTTGAGAGGTAGATTTACAAGACAAGAGGTTTTAGGATGTATTACTATGAATTCGGTAATAGTTTGAGGTACGTACAATTAGGCATATTTGAATGGTCGTTATGGTAGACGTGTTTTTTGAATTGTGCGAGTTTGATTATAACAATGCCAGTCAAGCTTATGGGTGGAAATTTATGTTTTGGCTTCACGCCACACAACATTGCACGATACGACTAGAATAATTCATAGATGACACACAACGCATGACACAGATAAGTATATCGTGTTTGTGCCAAGAAACCCCAACACAAATACACATCTTGGGTGTATTTGACAAAAAATCCTATGAAGTTTTATTTCAATATTTTGGACTCTCAAGTAGTTTAATTTTCCCAATTAACCGATATCAAACTCCTAATCTTTGTATTTTTCACTCACACTAAGATGATATTTATGAAGGTGTGACAAGTACCGATTTATTTTTCTCTCCTTCAAATAATGATTGCTTAATCCAATATATTTTTCTCTCCTTCAAATAATGATTACACAATCCAATATGTAATTCTTTTTATTTTCCCTTATTTCATGCTTAATTATGTTTTAGTGCTTTTATAAAATATATGATTTGAAATTTACTTATATTATCATCAGAGATAATGACCATATGTACTTCAAAGTCACTATGGCATATTGGGTATAATGCATTGTGTAGATTGCAATGTAACATATTATTGTACACAAAATGGTGCTTACCCCCCCCCCCCCCCCCAACACACACCCACACCCATAGCCCAATTAATTATGTTTTTTCAGATATTTGTGTTTATGCCTCACATTAAGTAGTATCAGACTCTCTCTTGTAATTTGGGGTGTGGATTTTGTGGAAGCTAAGGACTTAAGAACTTGATAAGTAACCCAAGAGGTTTTCAAGAAAGAAGGTTATGAAGAGAATAAACTGTTTGGCATGACCATATTTGATGTGTTAGGAATAAGACTTTCTATGCCGAAAAGGCAAATGTCCATGTCACCTGTACAATTTTCAATAGTTAATACTATTGATCTTTTGTCAACAATCTTTATCATGGAGAGTTCAGTCCAATTATGTGTGAAGACTTATCTCTTTATACATTGTTTATGTTGAATGTTATGTTTGGATATTAATAGGCAACTCTACAGGAAAAAATTTCAGATAAACAAATTAAGGCTCTCATAAATTAAACAACGTGAACATAAGATGGTGGGACATAAGTTGTGGAAGCAAAGGCCAGAAAGGGATAAACTTTGGAATGCTTTTATTTGATAAGGTATTTGATAGTTGATTAATGGTCGAATGTTATAGAGCATATATATTTGTAGCCTAAAATTTATATTCCTTAAATACAAACGGCCTTATAAAATGACTCCTCGAACCTTATTGTAAATGTGTGACTTGGAGTCATCATATGCTCATTACTCATCGAGGATGCCCTATTGTAGAAGTTTTTGCTTGGCAGCCTGTATGACTTTTATGTTTTACTTTAAGCATAAGAAAATATCTATTCTAAAAGATTAAAACTGGGTCAGACAAAAGTCTCACCGATGTAAATTTGCTTTAAATTGATATGGGTTTGAAGTTTTAGGATCATATAAATGGCCTTTATGAATCATATATTGATAGTGGTAGTGTATGCCTTTCATTTTATGTTTAGGTTGCTTTAGGTTTGAACTTTTAGTATGGTGTTTTATTGGAATTATATTTATTTAATGTAAATGATGATTTACAACTAGTGCTACTGTATTCCTTTGATTTTATGTTTTAGTGTTCATTTTTTTCATTCATTTATACTAAACAAGGAGTAACAAGTTCTAAATACTTTTAAATTTGTATGCATGTCCGTATTGGGTCTTAAGATGTTATTCATTGCATTTCAGACTCTCTCTCTCTCTCTCTCTCTCTCTCTCTCTCTCTCTCTCTCTCTCTCTCTCTCTCTAGATTCTCTATAGTACTTTATGTTCTTTCATAGTACTTTATGTGCAAATCTCTCCCCTTGGATTTACCTTGCACAATTACTTTTCATGTGACATTCTTAGCATGGAAGCTCGGTTAAAACTGCCCTTACCTTTGCTAGTATAAAGTGAAGAACTCATTAACATAAGTATGTAAAGGAGGTTACCACCCATTAAGGGTTTAATTTAGGACTTTGTTTCTCCATATAAATAGCCGTCCATGCGACAAGCATAGGATTATGGGCGACTAGTGTTGGTGGTGATAGTCAAGCAAATATATCCACAGTTTTGTCACATCAGGATCCAGGATATATAGAAAATGTAATTCAAGTTAAAGTTTGCTTCATTCTTGAATTTCTTTCCGTGTCATAGATTAGTCCCAGATTTAGTGCCGTAATATTGGTTAAATATCCATATTGTGTCAATTGGTATATTAAAGTGATAGTAAATATCTTCAATGGGTTTTTGAAATGAATTATAGTTTTAATCATTAGAGAGAATCATAGTGGCTTCGTACATACTCAATACAGTATACAAAAGAATTCTTTCCATCACTTCTTCAAAGTTTAAGTTGCTGCCAAATTTTTAAGAAAATACAGTTATTTTGTTTAAATGAGGGAGAAAGTCATTGTTTGTATTTTTCCTTAAATTTTGAGATTTCATCTTGAATGAACCATGCTTTGTGGCAGATGGGAAAACACATTGAGTATCATGCTTTGTACATTGCGGTTATGACTAAATAAAATGCCCTGTTAGCATCAAGTAACTGCTATGAATATCTGAGGTAAATCTATAAAACTTCCTTTTAGGTTAGGATTTATGAGAAATAGTAACTTTTGGAATTAGGATTACCATTTTTAGTTGAGAGAAGATGAAAAGAAAGAAGGAATTTAGGTAGGAAACTCGAATTACAGATAAAAGATGATTATTAATGTAGACTGAAAAGTAACCGTCCATAGGTTATTTCAATCTCCAGTTCTTGAATTGTGCCTTATAATCCCTTATAATGTCATGCATGTGGAATCAGATTGAAAATTCATTATTGATATCATTGATTACAGGATTCATAAGATCCCTTAAAAATTTATGCTTCCGATCTAGCCTTCTAACATTATAGATATACTTATTATTGTACAAAATTAGACTGAAAATTCATTGTTGATATCCTTAATCAGACTGAAAGTTCTAATGGCAACATGAAGGGCGTGTCTCGACTATTTTGATGAAATGGGATTGGGAAAGACTCTTGAGGCAAATAGATCCTTTACTTCAAATTATATCGTATCTTCAACAATGTCTTTATGCTATTCTGCATGATACTTTTTATAAGCTTATTATCGGGTCACTTTTTACAGTGATCAAGGTTGGGAAAGGAGGTCAACTATATGATTATTACACTTTCTATAAGCTCACTAAACATGTTAATTGAAATTGAATTTTTGCTAAGTTATCCATTTGGCAACGAACTTGTACGTTCCTTTATTCTGCTTACCTGTATGATTCCGAATGTAGATAAACTTCATATTCATTATATTTAAATACATAATGATTGTGAAATTTTCTAACATTGGTAGTGAAGTTTGGGTTTCTATTTTCAATGATCAAATGTATGGACTAATTTCGATGCATAATAGATGAGCTTGATAAGATGAAATCAGAAGTCAACCATACATCCATTTAAAACTTACAGCATTTGTGTACTGTGATTACATACATATTCATCACGATGTTCAGTATTCTAGTTATGTAATATGTGTGTCTTATAGTAACCGATTTTTTATTTTCTTTTTCTGTCTCGAGATTCTGGTAGTTTGGATGGAAAATCAATTCACGAGCACAAAAGGTATATGTTGTTCTTTTACTTTCTCGATTTTTTTAATAAAAATGATGTCTTCCATTGGATTGGTCCTAAAAAATCTTTCCCTTGATTTTGTAGCATTGGGAAGTAATTAAGAACAAGGAGAGTTATTGAATATCAATTTTCGACAATGGAGAAGTGTGTTACTATAGCACATCAAACTATAAATAGGTTTGAATACATGATAAACTGTGTTTTCATCTCAAATTTCAGATTTGAATTGCTTATTATCCCTTCGTTGTCGTTCTATATATTTTCAGTATTTTACGAACTTAGAGGAAAAAAATCATACTAAGGAATTTGAGATGAGTCAAATCCACGTGAAAACACATGTAATGAGCCCATCCAAGTATTAGATGTTTGTAATACTTTAAGACAAATGGACTATTATAATACCCCACACTTTTATGGATATTTAAATTACATAAATGGATGTAATTTGGAGATTTGAGGAATTTCTCTGAATAATAATTTTTGGAGTTTAGGAGGGTTAGATGATTTTCGATGTGTGCTACATTTACTTTTGGGATTAAGTAAATGAGTTGATTTATTTTAATTACATGTCGTAGTTGGATAAAGCGACAAAGGATAATATTTTAATTGAAAAACCCGTATTAAGATGTCTTGGGTTTAATTAGTGAATTGCAGTCAAGTGACTCGGATGGAGATTTCTAGTGCGCGGTTGGTTTCGAAATGGCCGAGATAGTCAGAATAGAGTATTCGGGAGTAGTGTTTAGGTTCCGGGGATTTTTGGACTAGTAGGGACTCGCAATTGAGTAAACGAGTCATTTCTATGGCTATAAAATTACCAAAATGCCCTTGAACTTTCATATCTTGTCTTTCTTTTATTATTTTGACTTCTCTAGTGTACCACTTGCATAAAATCCATAAAATCGTGGAACGTGAAGTCGTTGAGGCAGATGTGGGACACTTGATGGATATGTTGAATGCTTGATTCCTAGAATTCGGATAGAAGCCATCATGTGATATCGTGAAGTGACATGCCAAATGTAGCGACGTACGACATACAAAAATGTAACATATCGGACTTGAGAAAAATGTCATTGCAAAAGATAAATTTTTCTTTGAAAAAATTGATATAAAAAAATGTAAAAAGGATCACACAGTAATTTAGTGCAACCGACTCTGATACCAATTTTAGAATGCTGGGATTCAATGAATTGATTTGTATTTTAGTTTGCCGCACACAAATTTAATTTTTACCCAACTTTTATCTTTGATTAAATTAGGTGTGTATACGAGATGTAGTTCAATATCAAAGTAACAAACCAAACATGCAAACAACACCAATAAGTGAGAAAAAATCCCTTAAAAGGGCAAAACATATATTCAACACTATATAATGATTGACAGAAAGTCGACTTACAAACTACTTAGACAAACTAAGTATGACGCACGAAGTCTTCAAGACCCAATTAAGAGCCATCCACGAGAATCCAACTTCCCTCAGTATCCATCGATCGACCTTTCCTTCTTCAGTAGTAGAGATTTCTCTCCACAAAGGATTTTGAACTAGAAACCCTATTCTTGATTTGGTAAAGGGATATTTATGATTCCAAGGGTTTGGAATGATTATAAAAGTATTTGATCACAAAGAGAACTCCCGTGCATCCTATTTATAAGAAGGTTTGTTATAAAAGGATAAGCATGAAAGCTTTGGATTAAAACTAATTAAAAAAAAAATCTCCAGTCGTTCAAACGATAGGTACCTAGTTCGAATGACATAACTGTTTTTGTTCGAACAGATATCAAATGATGCTTTTGAATGAGGTTCGAGTGGAATGAAAAAAATGGTTCGTTCGATAAAAAATGGATCTCGTTCGAACGAACCTATCAATCTCTTTTGAGTAATATACCTAGCTCGTTCTAACAAGGCGAAGACTTTTTCAAAAAAAATTATTTCAAAATATTTTAAACTCATTTTGAAAAATTAAACTCTTTAAAAATTCTAAAACCCCTGAAAGTATAAGGTAAGTCTTTACCAATCAAAACCATAATTTCTTCTAAATGCCTTCAGCTTCATCTTCGAATCCAGAGAAGTCGTGTAGGTGCGGTGTATGTGTAACGGGATAAACCAAAATACAATATAAAACTGAGCAATTATAAAACTTGCTTTTACAGTTTTGACACTAAGAAGGTATTATCTCTCTTCTCTAGATATATTTTATTCTTATAGTCTTATCGTCCACCATATTTTGAGAGTGGAATTATGGATTTGTTATTTAAAATTGAGGTCTCAAACTTACAAACTAAGCTTTAAATAATTTGTTTTCACTACATATATTTATTGTGTACTTGAAGATTAGTGTCGTTTTTTAGTTCTCATTCCCTGTATATTGGTGGTTTAAACCACCTTTTTAACATAAAATGGAGAACTCAATCATAAGTGTTATTATATTGAACATCCTATAAAAGCATAAAGAAAAAACAGAATATATCAATAATAAACAAAACACACACAAAAAGAAATAATTAAAAAAATCATCCTCTGCTAAGCCCCTTATACAACACGGTTGCATAAGCAAAAGTGAGATTTTTACTCGTAAGGCTGTAGACACTTTAATAACTCAAAGACGGTTTGGCTCATAATGAAATGTGTTGTAAAGTTTAATCTTTAAGCTTAGAACAATCAGATATCGTTACAAACTCAAGCTATCAAGAATTTCGATATCTGTATATTTAGGGAAAGTGACTTGAAATTCCAATCAATTATAGAGTATTTTGAAGTTTTACGGTTGAATACTTAGCCCTTCGTCAGCAAGAAACATTTGAAGATTGTTTGAAATAGGTTCTAACTGGTATATGCAATAAACAATTCATAATATAAGAATATAGTTTATTAAATTCTTACTGCGTTGTCCTATGTTTGAAAAAATGTCCCAAATCATAAATCTTTTTTTAATCGAGTGGAGAAACTTCTTTGTTTGTGTTTGGTTAATTATTATTGGTTCTTATATAGTTGACAAAATATACCAAGTAGCAAAACCACATTGCAATACATAATAATAATTCCTTGATTATATCACTTATTGGTGTTCCTTATCCTTAAAACAAGTTATCAATAAACTGATAATGTATATCTATATCACCTAAATGAAGCTCCTAAAATAGGGCCAATTTTTATTCAATCATTTTAAGCGAACTTAAACTCATTAAATTTAAGATTACAAGGTGTGGAGAATGGATAATTTTAGAATATTACCTCACATTGGTTAATATGTTTGGCTAACTTTATTCTTTAGGCTATGTTTTATACAATAGCTACTATTAAACTATGTCAAGGGGATAAAAATGGGTTATTTCATCCACATCATTATGAAATTTTATCAAAATTGGCTCAAATTTTATGATTTATGCATTACACTCGTAGGGCTTTGAACAGTGAGTTAACTCCTCTAATTAAATTCCTTTGTGCTACAATTCAATTTGAGATTCTGTCACAATTCACTGAGTTTTATACAAACACCAAAAGGCAAATTTATTCTATAATTTCCTTTATTATGTTTTACAACAATAATCAAAAGCAAACGGAAGAACAAAGAATCTTGAATCAAAACATTTCTCTAACAGTTCTTTTTGTTGGTATATTTGAGCTCATTACATAATGTTTTGATTTGGTAATTACATTATAAGCATATGTCATTATTGGTACTAGATTAATTATTTAGTGAGATTTTCATTCAAAAAGGATATGTTTCATGTTATGTTGGGGAATTCCTTTTTTTCCTCTTTAAAGTTCATTTCTACACAACTTTTAACTTAGGTTATTATATTCAAGGTTTTTATTTAGATTTATTTGGGTGGCACACAATGAAGGTGTAAGGACACAAGTCTCCGATTGAGTCTCAATGTTGTGTTGGCTCAATTCCGATTGACGTGTTAGTTGAAGATGTAGCGGCCAAGATTAAAGCTACTTCAAATGCCGAGTTTGTTGTGCCTCGTTTCTACGTCAACAACATGTGTTCCATTTACTCCTAAGGTATGAATGCATTACATATTTATATAGGAGCTTGAGACAATTTTAATTGGGTGTAATTTTTGTTTAAACTGTTGTTTATTTTCAGAAGGTTTCTTTAAAACTTTAAAATAAAGTTTCTGGGCTAAAAATAGAAGTTTAAGCTTTCTGGAAGTTCGTTCGAAATTGTCGTTCGAACGAGAATGTCGTTCGAACGAGGTTTGCCAACAACCTGCCACTGGAACTTCGTTAGAAGTATCGTTCGAACGAAAATTTGTTCAAATGAGATTTCTGATGGGAATTTTTTGGCAGTTTTTCCCCATGTTCCCACTTACCTTTTTCCACTAACTCTTGACAGAAGTTATATGTGCAGGAACCATGTTTGAAAAACCAACTTTTGACAATTTCTAAACGTCTTTTTTAGAGAGAAAATTGCTAAGTTCAAAAGTTCATGTTTTAAGTGTTTATTTTTTAAGAACATTATTCCAAAAACACTTGTGTTTACACCCATAGTTTGTTTATTCCAAGTTTTCATATAAATATCTTGCTTGGAGTGTTTGGCACCGGGCTTACTTTACCAAGTTAAAGAGTTCGTTTGGGTTTACTTCTACATCCCAAAAAGAAGAAGTTTATTGTTTTGCTGCGGCATTCTCACATGGTGAAAGGCACCATGTGTGGATGACGGTGGTTCCTAAAGCTTCATTGGTGGATTTCAAGATTTCGGTGGAGTTCGGGATTGTCAACTAAGCAGAGGTTGGTACAAGAAGACGCATCAGGGGCTTGAAGTGAGTTGAGTAAGTCATTTATCTTATACTTGTAAAAATACCATACTTATTAGACTTAAGGCTAGGGTCGTCCGAGGTTTTTCCCCCTTGTGGGTTTTTCCTCGTACATCATAGCGTAGTAGTTATTTGTGTATTTTATCTTTTGCAAAATTCACCTTAGACGCATGCTTAGGTAAAAAGATAAAATTGGTTTAAATCACTACTCATGCTTAAGTTGGTGCTAAAGTAAATTTGAGTAATGTTTAATTAATTTAGGTCAAGTCATTAACTTTAGTTGAGAAAATTTGGTTTGGCCTAATATTTTAAATGGATTAATTATTTATTGTTAGGCAAATTTCTAGGACTTGGATTGAATTAAGTTATTTAAGTGAAATATGTATCTGTTGATTAATTTAATTTCACTTTGTGTTTAAGTTTAACTTTACTTTAAAATAAATTAAAATATGTTGTTTGTGTTTGTTTATTTGAATCATATCGCTTCCGCATCTCTAAAAGGAAATCGATTTACTTTTTGGTTTAAAATTTAAAAAAACGGGGGCCTATCGCTCTTACAAATTGGTATCAGAGCCAAAACGATAAATTACTTCGATAAGATCTTTTTAAATATTATTGGCTAAAATGGAATTTTTCCCATTTTCAAAATTTCTTATGTTCGATGGTTCTAACTATGCGTATTAGAAAGCGTGGGTGAAATCGGCCCTAAAATCTATCGACGAGAGAGTTTGGCTATCTGTTGTTAACGGGTGGTCCCCACCTACACATTTAGTAAATAACGAGCGTGTTTCCAAACCCGCCAATAGATGGAGTGAGATTGAATTTAAACTATCTAATTTTAATTCCCGAGATTTAAATGCATTGTTTGGCGCGGTCATACCGGATGAATTCCGTCGCATTATGACGTGTGAAACCGCTAAAGAAGCTTGGGATATTTTACAACTCACTCTTGAAGGAACTAGTGTTGTAAAAGATTCGAAACTCTAAAACCTCACCACTCAATTTGAAACCATCAAAATGAATGGAAAAGAAACTTTTGATGAATTTTATGCTAGACTTTCCGATATTGCTAATTCATATTTTAATTTGGGAGATAAAATACCCGACAACCGACTAGTAAAGAAAATTTTTAGGTCCCTACTTGATAGATTTATTCCTAAGGTGATCGTGTTAAATTTTTTACCCACTTTAGCCTCTATGAAATTAAAAGAGCTCGTAGGTGATTTACAAACCTATGATCTAGACATGTTTTCCTCTAAATTTGAAAAGAAAATAGAAAAGGACGTTGCTTTGAAAGCCCGAAAGGAGGAAGAACAAGTAGTAGAGTGTGAAAGTGAGAGTGACTCGGAAGATATGGTTATGTTTGCTACGAAGTTTCAAAAATTTCTTAAATTTAACAAAGCTAAATTTAAAAATAATTTTAAGAAATTTGAAAAATCTAAGCATGACAAAGTCGAGAAGATCCCTAAAACTTTTAATGAAAATTCAAATAGGGACGAGTCAAATAGGTGTTATGGTTGTGAAGGAATTGGACATAGGGCAAAAGAGTGCCCCACTAAACTAAGGAGAGAGGGTAAGCAACCAATTTCTTTTAATGCAACCCTTAGTGATAGTGAGAATGAGGAGGGACCCGATTCCATCACTGAGCCCAACTTTGTGGCTTTTATGGCTAGTCATGTGAGTTATTGTCAACACTCATCTATTGATGAAATCTTAATACATGACACTTCCAAGGTCAAAGTTTACGATTCCCTTATTTTTTATGGTTGTGAAAGTGAAGAAGAGAGAGAGAATGAAAATGACGAGGTTAATGTGAGTGAACTTCAAAATGCTTTTCAAGAACTTTATGAAGAATCTATTAAATTAAAAAGAGTTAATTTGAAGTTAGAAGCAAGTTTAAGAGAGCGTGTCAAGGTCGTTGATGATAGTGTGTTGGTTAAAGAACTTAGGACACGTGAGAGGACTCTTCGAGAGAAGCTTGAATATATAGAAGGCGAGAGAGATAGCCTTAAAGGTTTAATAAAATTCTTAAAAAGGAGCTTCTTGCGTTTGAAGATCGGAATGTTTTATTAGAGTCTAACATTTTAGAACTAGAAAATAAATTGAAAGACTCTAGTAAAGTCAAATTTGATTTGGAGTGTTGTTCGGAGAAATTAGATAAAATATTAGGAACGGTCCAAATTAAAAATAACACGTATGGTTTAGGCTTCGATACTTGTAATGAATCAACTCATAAAGCCAAAACCAATGTTTTAGGAGAATCGCCTAGGAAAGCCTTTAGAGATTATTCCTTAGGTAAGTCTTTTTGCCGAGTCTTTAGGTACTTACATTGTAGTCGAAAAGCTCATCTTAGGAAAATTTGTTTTGATCTTAAACGAGGTCCTAGAAAATTCCAATGTAAGGCAACTGAGGTAGCCAAGATTCCAACACCCCGAGATTATCATTCGTCATTAGTTTAGGTTAGGAGATCCGACTTGGTTGCTTTGCAAAATAGGATTTTTGATTCTCATTTACTTTCACATGCTTCCTCACTTGCTAAATCTAAAGGTTGAATATGTTAGTTGTTTGCATACTTTAGCTTTTGTACTTCATGTTATATCACCATGCTAATTCTATGCTTGTTTTAATAATTATTCTAGTATATATTTCATACCACATCACATGCTAGAATTATGATGTTTGTTTATCTTTTGTATTGTAGTTCTTTCATTTTAGTTTGCGTTAAATGAAAAATACAAAAAGATTTTATTTATCATTTGTGTTTCATGTTTTATAATTTAGGCTTAATGAAAAATACAAATGATTATTTTTTATCTTTTGGAGTAAATATTTTTGTTGTTTGGTTTAAAAATTTCAAAAACTCAAAAAGATTTTTCTTATGTGTATTTTAGTTTGACACACTTTATGTGGCATATACTTATATTTGAATCCCTAGTTTTTTGCTTCCATGTGGCTAGAACTTTTGGTTTAGATTGTCAATCCCTAAAATGTTCTTTACCATGATTACATGGAGTAGTTGAATTTTGTGTTGATATAATGGATTCCATTTTTACATGCCTCAATTCACACATGCACGAGCTCTCTTGAAATTTTAACTTTACATGTTATATTTGAGCTTTGTGAGGTGTTCTCCTACCAATCTTGTCATCTACGTGTTATGTGACCCAGGAGGACTAGTGCATGTTAAAATCCGTTGCACGTGAGATTTGTGTAAGCGATAAAATGTTATATACATAAATGTGCACGGAGAATGGCTCCGAAAGGAAAAATCATCATTTGCGAGTAAGCTACCATTTGCTTGGACCTAAAAGAAATACGTGATCCAAAGGCCTAAAAGAATAATGGAATTAAAAGAAAATATTTGCCAAGGCCTATGTTTAATTGATATATTCATTCAAAAATATAGATGCTTATTGAGGGAGATTGGATGGTATATCAACGGTTTGCACAATGTCCGTTTATCCTTGTTGTACTTTCAATGTCATGACTCCATTGGTTTGTAGAATCATCAAAACTCTAGGCTTGTATGCATTGTATATGTTTGTTCATTGAGTTCAATTTTTAATGTCACATGAGGTTATATTCAAATGTGATGAAGTTTGCAATCAATTGAGAACTCCGCGAACATGTTTTAAGTGATTGGGTCTAAATTTAGTTGTTACTAGTTCACACCCCAACACTTCCGTTTCCATATGACACATTTTTACGATACGAGTGTTAAAAGCTTATTTTATTTTGTATCATGTGTGGTGTTTATACCTAGTATATGTGCGTGTGCGTTAATGATATTTATTATGTTCTCATATATGAGGTATTCTATTTGTCTTTGCCTTGCTTTCTAGTCCATATATGCTTCTACTTCATGATTTGTATCTATATTATTACATTCTTTATTGATATCACATGCTTAATACTTTATGTATCATAATGGTATCATTTTCTTGCATCTTAGTTGGTATCCGTTATTATTTTATTGGATTAGTTATGATTTTGTCTCCCATATGCTTTCATGCTCTTATCACTCTAAGCATCATGTTTAAATTCGTTTTATCCTTTGTCTATTCCTGAACAAAAAGAGGGAGAATGATATGGGGAGAAATGGTATCTAATCCTAGTGTAATCGTATCTTAGTTTGGGAGATTTAACTTAGGGGGATTCGCGACCTTCTTAGGTAGATCACAGTTGATTAAGGGGAGAATTAATTAAAGGGGAGTTTATTATTTTAATTGCATTTAATATTTTGATATTCCCTATACGTTTGATAGTTTGCTCAAGTGTGAAGGAATTCTTCTAAATGGCAACTTTCACCGGCAAAGATATTGATCCTTGGGTTTTTGATTCAAGCTATGTATTTTTTATTTTGGGTGCGATATATTTTCCAGTCTAGTAGAGCTTGACGGCCCTTTATGAGTTTTGTTTGGTTTTTATCCCGGAATAGCCAAAAGGGGAGATTTGTAAGGACAAAAGTCTACGATTGAGTCTCAATGCTGTGTTGGCTCAATTCCGGACAAAAATATTTGAGTCATAGGATAGAGTTCAAGTTTATCCATTCAAGCCTATGACATGTTAGTTGAAGACGTAGCGGCCAAGATTAAAGCTACATCAAATGTCGAGTTTGTTGTGCCTCGTTTCTACGTCAACAACATGTGTTCCATTTAATCCTAAGGTATGAATGCATTAGATATTTATATAGGAGCTTGGAATAATTTTAATTGGGTGTAATTTTTATTTAAACTGTTGTTTATTTTCAGAAGGTTTCTTTAAAACTTTAAAATAAAGTTTCTGGGCTAAAGATAGAAGTTTAAGCTTTCTGGAAGTTCATTCGAAATTGTCGTTCGAACGAGAATGTCGTTCGAACGAGGTTTGCTAACGACCTGTCACTGGAACTTCGTTAGAAGTATCGTTCGAACGAAAATCTCATTCGAACGAGATTTCTGGCTTGAATTTTTTGGGAGTTTTTAAGCAGTTTTTCCCCATGTTCCCACTTACCTTTTTCCACTAACTCTTGACAGAAGTTATATGTGCGGGAACCATGTTTGAAAAATCAACTTTTGACAATTTCTAAACATCTTTTTGAGAGAAAATTTTGAGAGAGAAAAACTGTTAAGTTCAAAAGTTCCTGTTTTAAGTGTTTGCTTTTTAAGAACATTATTCCAAAAACACTTGTGTTTACACCCATAGTTTGTTTATTCCAATTTTTCATATAAATATCTTGCTTGAAGTGTTTGGCACCGGGCTTACTCTACCAAGTTGAGGAGTTCGTTTGGGTTTACTTCTACATCCCAAAAAGAAGAAGTTTATTGTTTTGCTGCGGCATTCTCACATGGTGAAAGGCACCATGTGTGGTTGATGGTTGTTTCTAAAGCTTCATTGGTGGATTACAAGGTTCCGCAGGAGTCCGAGATTGTCAATTAAGCGAAGGTTGGTAGAAGAAGATGCATCAGGGGCTTGAAGGGGGTCGAGTCGAGTTGAATAAGTCATTTGTCTTGTACTTGTAAAAATACCATACTTATTGGACTTAAGGATAGGGTCGTCCGACGTTTTCTCCCGTTGTGGGTTTTTCCTCGTACATCATGGCGTAATGGTTATTTGTGTATTTTATGTTTTGCAAAATTCACCTTAGATGCATGCTTAGGTAAAAAGATAAAATTGGTTTAAATCACTACTCATGCTTAAGTTGGTGCTAAAGTAAATTTGAGTAATGTTTAATTAATTTAGTTCAAGTCATTAACTTTAGTTGAGAAAATTTGGTTTGGCCTAATATTTTAAATGGATTAATTATTTATTGTTAGGCAAATTTCTAGGACTTGGATTGAATTAAGTTATTTAAGTGAAATATGTATCTGTTGATTAATTTAATTTCACTTTGTGTTTAAGTTTAACTTTACTTTAAAATAAATTAAAATATGTTGTTTGTGTTTGTTTATTTGAATCATATCGCTTCCGCATCTCTAAAAGGAAATCGATTTACTTTTTGGTTTAAAATTTAAAAAAACGGGGGCCTATCGCTCTTACAGAGGGAAATGAATTGTTAAAAAATTAAATAATTTCGTACAATGAGCAATAAATCCCATGTTTAGGTCATAAACAATGGTTTAAACATTTAATATTAAAGACGTAATATGTTTCTCCAAATTGATTCTTTAAAAAAACATGTTGTCTTATTTGAAAACGGACGTGGGCTCTTGTAGTGCTCTTTATATGATTTTTATGCTTACGAAAATATGCTAACAATGCCTCTTTATGATTTTTTTATATTATGACTATCACATTCCTCTTCATTTATACTTCTTCCCTCATATTGTGCATCCCAATCTCATTGTTAAACCAATTTTTCCACGCCTCTTTTCATAACCATATAAATGTCTCTCAAGGCAAACTCGATTTCAAGTACCAAGAGATCACCGCCATATAAGGGATCACAATGATTATGAGCTGGCCAACGAGACCCTCCAAGTGATCGACATGATGGTAAAGACAATTTATATTATGAGCAAATCATTAGATCATTTTAGTCTATTCGCTAAAATTAGGTACTTGTATATTATATGTTACTTGATCTTCTCCCATTATGAGTATAGATGATTAAAATTTTATTATCAAAAATTTGATATTGGGAAATGATTACGGGTTTTGGTATTGAACTTCCATTTATATGTTATTGTTGCTTTAGATTCTCTTATCCTTGCTTTGAAAACCCAACCAATTTGAAGGTGTCATGTTTTTTTTCAGTGTAAAAGTTCAGTTACTTTAATCATGTTACACATTTATAACTAGTCATTTATATTTAGTTGGCAACTAAACATTAATTGTGATCATATGTATATTTGCATCCTTAGAATACCTATTTGGTTGTTATAGTTTAGTTAAAATATTTTGAGAATCTTACGTTTTTTATCATACAATAGATATCCAAGAAAAGTCCCAACTTAGAATTTTTTATGTTGAACATTTCATTAAAAGTTGACTTTTAGATTGTGTAAATGAAAACTTTATTTTTCGTAATACCCCCTTAATTTTGAGGATTTAAATTAATTAATAAATTTATCATGCAAAGAAATATATTTAACACTGAGAGACATTTCGTGTGAATGAGTTAGAATATTTTAATGAAGTAAAAACGTTAATTTTTATTAGGGGTGAAATTGGAATTTTGATAATTTATTTACTTAATCATTAAAATTATGGATGAGGATGATATAATTATTAATTACATTTAAGTGTTAATGTATTAAAGAATAAGGTTTAATGATTAATTAGTTAAAGTATAGTGTGGTTAATAATGAGATGGTCTTTAAGGTAAATAACGAGATGGTCTAAATTCATGATTCAATGCAAATAATAGTTTTGATGAGCTCGTGGACCAATGCGAACAAAGTATTAAGGCCCAAGGCCTTTTTCTATATTCTGACATGTGTGGAACAATAAGAAAAAAGGTTAATGCTTAGGATTGTTTATATATTAGATGAAACCAAAGAGGGGAGTAATTTATTCATTTTTTTTGGAAAATTTATGGGGGAATTAAGAGGGATGTTTCCCCCATTAATTTTCATGTTGGTGGAACCTTGCAAAGATAAGAGGAGACATGTGTTGTTTGGAATTCAAATAAGGGTAGACCGTCATGGTTGGGTTTAAGGAAATAGGTCAATGGAGGTGCTGACTATTGAGAGGATTTATGGTAAACGGAGGCGTTTAATAACCAAGGGACAAAATTTTTATGGGGTTGAGTGCATCCAGATGAGATTTGAAAAAGAAGGTCAATGTTGAAAATTTGGAGGAATAATTCTTAGACATCACTGAAATCGAGGATAAAAGGAAGGGATGAAATTTGCGGTGCGTGGGATGAAGTTTGTCGGTCTAGGTTAGGGGTGTGCATAAACCTAAATAGACCGATATAATCGAACCGAACCGAACCAAGCCTACATTTGCGAGTTTTTATAAATGTGTTCCATAATTATAAAGGACCGAATAAATCGATCCGATCTTGGTATTGGGTCTAAAAATACGGGTTTAGACTAGACCGGGCCGCATTTATATAATAAAGTAAAAAAATTATATATGTTAAATACATGTTATACGTAAGTGTAGCTAGCTACAAAAATAAGTAAAAATAAAAACTGACTTTCGCCTATCTAAAAAAACAATGCGCACTTTATCACTACCCATCCCAACCCTAAAGTCTAAATCTCTTATTCTCTCTCTTTATAACGTTCGTCACCAGCAAACCTCCACAAGCCTAAATCTATTTGGTCGTCCGTCGACTTTTAACTCCACAAGCCTAAATCTCTTCGGTTGTTCGTCAACAAAACACCTTTACAGGTTTATCCATACTCATTTGGTTAGTGGCACAAGTTATTAGGGTTTTGAGTTTACAAATTTGTTTTTTTCCCCTTTTCTCTTTCTTACTCTTTTTAGATCTTTTAGTTACCAGTACATGTTATTAAATTATGTTTTCCATGCTATTTTTTATAAGTTTTGGGTAATGTAATACCCCGTGATTTTTAATGACTTTTAAAATGGGTTATATTTTAAATTAATGGATTAATTGGATTTTATTATAAATTAATTCATTTGGATTTTTATCCGAATTGTGGATATTAAAATGAATGATTATGTATATTACTTAAAGATATTTAGGTAATATATGAATGTGATATTATTGATATTGTTGTGAGTTGTTGATTCAGTAATTTGAATTTTTAGTCGGACGCGATATGGAACGTGTCGGGACTAATTTGTTAAATTAAAAAGGAAACTTATTTTTACATCAACCTTTTAGTCATTTCGACTGCGTCGTTGCATCCAGAAGGGTTGAAATAGTCAGAAAAGTCTATTTGGATGTTGTTTTTGGGTCTCGAGTCATTTGGAAATGAAAAGACAACCCAAAAGGGGGATTTTGGTCATTTTTACAAGGGGGATGAATAGTGATTTCGGGTTTTGTCTTATTATAAGTATTTGGAGATTAGTTTTACGTGGGTTCATTCATCTCTTCTACACAAAATTAAAAGGTCATCTTCTTAGTGAGAGTGAAAGGTTGCTTGGAGAAGAAAAGATTGCTTGAAAATGTGGAGAACTAAAGACCAAAGGTCACCACCACCAACCACCACCGGAAGTTAGCTGGAGAAGGGAGAACCACCTATGTTATTCAACTCCAAAGGATTCGATCTTCATTAGAGGCAAGTGCTTGGTAATTGCAATCTAAGTTTGTATATTGTCCATGCTAGAATAGTTATGAAAAGATGAGATTTTTCATGTTTGGAAGATGAAAGGATAAAGTTGTTAATGGATTTCTGGAAACGGAAAATATATGGGAATCAAACTCAGGTTGTAGGTAGATAGTAATCCACGAAATAATCATAAATCTGTTGAAGAAATTCTGAAAACCATTGGTGTGTTCTTGAATATATTATGCTGATAATTTTCTGGAAAAATAGGATGAATATATGCTTTTAATTTAAACTCTTGATGATTTTAGGATGTTTAGAGCATTAGAAATCATTCACATATGTTTCTATATCATGTAGTAAGGTTTATAAGGAATTTGGATTGCTAATATGAAGGTTTGAATGATAAAAAATGATGAAACCCATAGTAGAAGAAATGCAGAAAAACTGGGTTGATATCTAGGCGATCGATCGATCGACCCCCTGCCTTCGATCGATCGACCTCCGCAGAATTCATATAGTTGTTTATTTTTAATGTTTGTTATTATCCCAAACCTTTTGTAGATCTTTTATGATTATTAATTGGATATTATGTGACTTAGGAAGGTCGAGTAAGCCCTAGTTAAGAATTGAATTGATTTGGTAATTATAGAAATTTCGGTTGCTAGATTCATGTGTTGGATTCTAATTTGTATGCATGAGGATTAAGGATAGGTCCAGTAGGGGAGATTTAATATAACACCTGGGTAGCCTTAGGGTTACAATTTGAGCATCAAGGACTGAGTTTAAGCTTATTATTGATTGCGCAAGGACTGAGTGTAGTACAAGCGCTTAGTGGTATGGCTCCTGGATAGAGATGGGAGTTCGGACCATATTTAGTTGAAAGAGGGGATGAGGTTATCCCGGTTGCGTATTTGAAGTTGACGGACCTCCACGACCGACAAGTTAAGTAGTAGTGTATTGGAGGGGTTCCTTGTTTGTATTTCTCTTTGTGAGACGCCCACGCATGAAACTAATAACCGTTGGGAGTCGAAATAAGTTAGGTCTTTAGGATATGAGTTTATAACCTTTGCGATCAATATTATAATGAAAGATATACGATAGGGTGTATGGGCGCCCTGGATGGTTGGATTATAGTAGTTTTCATAATTGTGAAATAGTAAGTAGTTGTGACTTCAGGATTTATTTGTTTAATAAGTGAGAATCATTATTTCCAAACTTTGTCATGAGGATGGTATAGGGAAGATTGGGTATAGTTTAAATTTGATTCAGTTGAAACTATATGGTGAGGCTTGGCGTATACATCAATGGGGATTTTTGATAATGTACTGTATAGGCGGTACTACTTAGATTTCTTGCGATGTGGGATTTATACTCAGAGTTGACCTTACCAGTATGATTTATCTTTTCGAATTTTGGGACGAAATTCTGTTATTAAGGGGGAAGAATGTAATACCTCATGATTTTTAATGACTTCTAAAATGGGTTATATTTTAAATTAATGGATTAATTGGATTTTATTATAAATTAATTCATTTGGGTTTTTATCCGAATTGTGGATATTAAAATGAATGATTATGTATATTACTTAAAGATATTTAGGTAATATATGAATGTGATGTTATTGATATTGTTGTGAGTTGTTAATTCAGTAATTTGAATTTTTAGTCGGACGAGGTATGGGACGTGTCGGGACTAATTTGTTAAATTAAAAAGAAAACTTATTTTTATATCAACCTTATAGTCATTTCGACTACGTCGTTGCATCCAGAAGGGTTGAAATAGTCAGAAAAGTCTATTTGAATGTTGGTTTTGGGTCTCGAGTCATTTGGAAATGAAAAGACAACCCCAAAGGGCATTTTTATCATTTTTACAAAGGGGATGAATAGTGATTTCGGGTTTTGTCTTATTATAAGTATTTGGAGATTAGTTGTACGTGGGTTCATTCATCTCTTCTACACAAAATTAAAAGGTCATCTTCTTAGAGAGAGTAAAAGGTTGCTTGGAGAAGACAAACTTGCTTGGAAAGGAGGAGAACTAAAGACCAAAAGTCACCACCACCAACCACCACCGGAAGTTGGCTGAAAAAGGGAGAACCAACTATGTTATTCAACTCCAAAGGATCAGATCTTCATTAGAGGCAAGTGTTTGGTAATTGCAATATAAGTTTGTATATTATCCATGTTAGGATAGTTATGAAAAGATGAGATTTTTCATGTTTGGAAAATGAAAGGATAGAGTTGTTAATAGATTTCTGGAAACTGAAAATATATGGGAATAAAACTCATGTTGTAGGTAGATAGTAATCCACGAAATAATCATAAATCTGTTGAAGAAATTCAGAAAACCATTGGTGTGTTCTTGAAGATATTATGTTGATAATTTTTTGGAAAAATAGGATGAATATATGCTTTTAATTCAAACTCTTAATGATTCTAGGATGTTTAGAGCATTAGAAATCATTCACATATGTTGCTATATCATGTAGTAAGGTTTGTAAGGAATTTGGATTGCTAATATGAAGGTTTGAATGCTAAAAAATGATGAAACCCGTAGTAGAAGAAATGCAGAAAAACTGGGTTGATATCTAGGCGATCGATCGATCGACCCCCTGCCTTCAATCGATCGATCGACCTCCCCATAATTCCTATAGTTGTTTCTTTTTAATATTTGTTCTTATCCCAAACCTTTTGTAGATCTTTGGTGATTATTAATTGGATATTATGCGACTTAGGAAGGTCGAGTTAAGAATTGAATTGATTTGATAATTATAGAAATTTCGGTTGCTAGATTCATGTGTTGGATTCTAATTTGTATGCATGAGGATTAAGGATAGGTCCAGTAGGGGAGATTTAATATAATACCTGGTGTTGCAGATAAATGATGAGGATGAGATTGAAGATGAAGATAAAAATTCACATCAAACATATATGAGACAAAGATTTTTAAAGTGGTTCGGCTAGGAATAAAGCCTACGTCCACTGTTATGTTATTGCTGAGTGTTTGTGGAATTCTTGATTACAAGTTCTCTCAAGAAATTCCGGTCCCTTTGAATGAGGGTGATACAATGTATTTATAGCCTTGAGGCTGTACATGAAAGGGTCGATACATTAAATGATATACATATGAAAGGGTAATACATTTAATGCCCTTAGGCTTGTGCGTCAAGGATAATCATTTAATGAACCAGTTGGACTGTTCGTTATCTGGCAATCAATGCTGTGGCCGAGATGCAGCTCGGACCGTCTGAGTAGCTCGGGTCTGTTGGTCTTCCTGGTATTCAAGAGTTCCTCGGAGAGGTCTATTCCTCGGAGCCTGTGAGTTCCTCGGAGAGGTCTGTTCCTCGGAGCAAACATAACTTGGTCGGGGAATGATCTTCCTTGTTGCTATTGTGCCACGTAGATTGACACGTGTCTTCTTATTATTCGTCCATATCAGCATACTAATTTTGGTATCAACAGAAGCCCCCAATGCTTCATGCTTGATGGTTTACTTGAAAGGATGGAGTATTTATTCTGCAGTGTTGCTCGGTGCTCGTGAAATTCTTGATCTACCTTCTTGATTTGTTGGACATAAAGGGCATTATCTCCTGGACGACATATGATGCCGCTTGTAGCTTATCATAATCTTCAAGTATGTTGATTGGTTTTGCTAGCCGACCTACTGCATTCTGTGAGCTAGTGGTGGACTTTGAAACATTTTCTTGCAACTTCTTCTTCGATGTTGATCGAGACAGTAGTAGCAAAGATCTCAGTGATGTAGATGCTGATTTTAACTTCTACCTCTACTCGGGGGCGAGCAAGAGGTTCTCGGGGACGAGCAAGAGCTGCTCGGGGACGAACAAGAGTTGCTCGGACAGACCATCTGTGATGAACATCAGAATGCTGAAATATCTTAACTTCATAAAATTCCCATTATGCTTTGGATGATCTTCCTGCTGGCGAGGAACCTGTTTCAAAATCAGAGGGAGAGAAACCAATAGAGTAGGAATCTCAATGTAATAGTTAGTACACAATTTAATATCAATGAAATAAATTTGCATAATTCATTTTGAATTCAGTGAAAGAATTTCATTTTTGTTCACAAATTTGAATTTGCTATTGTTTTGTAAATATCAAACACATTATTATTTGTGCTTGCATAACAATATTGTATGGTTCATCGACCAAAAAAGTTACAAGTATTAGTAATGTTGCTCGATCACTTAATAATAAAGTAATGAGTATAATTTATTCAAAGTGTTTCCAACCAACCAAGGTGGATAAATAATGTTTGTCGACCAACTACAGTTGATGGGTTTTTATCCCCGACCAACCATACTTGGTATAGTTTGGAATATTTTGTTCTTTAAAGAACTTTTTGTAATAATGTTACCTCCCGACCAACATAAGTTGTAATGCGAGAATATATAAAGTCTTACCAACCGTAGTTGATCATGCTGGTGTATACCTCCTAGCCAAAGGAGTAGTAGGGTTCTTTAGAACTTTTTGGCTCCTTAGAGCATGTCCTCCTAACCAAAGGAGGTTGGCTACTTATAGCACTTTTGCTCTGTAGAGCGCTCCGTAGAGCTTGTCCTCCTAACCAAAGGAGGTTGGCTACTTATAGCACTTTTGCTCCGTAGAGCGCTCCGTAGAGCTTGTCCTCCTAACCAAAGGAGGTTGGCTACTTATAGCACTTTTGCTCCGTAGAGCGCTCCGTAGAGCTTGTCCTCCTAACCAAAGGAGGTTGGCTACTTATAGCACTTTTGCTCCGTAGAGCATGGCTCCGTAGAGCATGGCTCCGTAGAGCGTGGCTCCGTAGAGCATGGCTCCTTAGAGCAGTCTTCTTGGTTGATCCTGTAACATCCACAGGTTGATCAGCGAGCAATTTTTGTTTCTCAGGAGTATTAAGATCAGTAAACTCTGCTATAGCTTGTATTAATGGCATGTCGGTATGCATGGTATGGGCCTGGAAACACAGCCTCCTTCTTCTATTTGCTTTAATTAATGCCACTGCCAATTTTTCCAGCTTTGGGTATCTGATCTCTGCACCTCTTCTTTCGTTTTTGGGGATCGCAACCCTAAAAGGGCTTTGATCTTGTCTGGATTTGCTTCAACGTCTCGCTGGTTGATGATGTACCCGAGGAACATTCCTTCCCGTACTCCAAATGTGCACTTCGTCGGGTTGAGTTTCATTTGGTATTTATCTAGTTGATCAAAAGTTTGACTCAAGTCAACCAAATGATCAGCAGCTTTCTTGCATGTCGTCAACATAGACTTCCATACTGCAACTGATTTGCTCGGCAAAAACCTTGTTCATTAGCCGCTGTTATGTCGTTCCCTGTCTTCAGGTTTCATTTTGATCTGGTGTTAGCCAGAGTAAGTATCCATGAGCAACTCGTGTCCCGAGGTAGCATCCACTGCCTTGTTGATATCGGTGAAATCAACACACATTCTTCATTTATTGTTTTTCTTCTGCCCGATGAGGAGATCTAGATGTCTCTCTTGCTCGGTCTTCATTTCCTCTTGTATAGCTTGATTCTTCTCGGGGCTGGATACTCTTCTTCTCGTATGTCATGTCAATAAGTGGCTCAGCTTCTAGCCACTTAGTAAAATAATCTACTGTGATGACGAGGTATTTGAATCTTCCTCGAGTCGTCGGCAATGGTCCAACCAAATCAATCCCCATATGGCAAATGGCCAAAGGGAGTTATGGGTGTCAACAATGCTTGTGAAGTTCTTCGGATGGAGGAAAAGCGTTGGCACTTGTCACATTTCTTAGCATAAGCTATACATCGTCGGCCAGTAGTATCTCTGCGTCATCACCTTTTGCAAAAGTGTCCGACCTGCTACATGAGCTCCACAAGATTCTTCATGGATTTCTTCAATCAATTCTTTGACTTCTGATGGATGCACATATCTCTGCAAACCTGCCATAATTCCTCGTCTATACAAAACACCATTAGTTAACACATACCGAGCAACTTTATACTTCAATTTCTTGGCAGCTAGTTTATCCTCCGGTAATTGTTCCTCCTCAATATATGCTCCGATGGGGTCCATCCAAGATGGTCCTAAATCAAGGGTAATAATATTCATCGTCAGGTCTTCATCTATGCTCCGACTTTCTAATACTTCAATTGGTATCGTTCTTCGCAGCTCGGTACGAATAGCTGATGCTAATCGGGCCAATGCGTCTGTTCTAGCATTCTCCATCCTCGGTGTCCTCACCAATTGAATAGCATCAAATTCTGTCAATAACTCCATCACCTTTGCATGGTACTTGACCATCGACTTTCCCTTCACTGCATATATTCCCATCATTTGATTCGATTAATTGAGAATCACTGAAAACAATTACTTGCCGTGCCTCCATGACTTTCGCCAAATGAAAACCTGCTATCATAGCCTCATACTCAGCCTCATTATTGGAAGCTTTGAATTGGAATCTCAAGGCATACTCCATGTCAATATCATCTGGGGTGTTTAAAACAATCCCTGCTCCACAACCAGCTGTGCAAGATGATCCATCTACATATAATCTCCATGTAGGTACCTCGTCTTCAAATTTCTGGTCTGACAGAGTTCCTCGGTGGAATACTTGTCGCTTTCTTTCATCATGTCGTGATACTTCTGAATACACCTCTTGAATTTCAATATACCTCCTGAACTTCAATATTCCTCCTGAACTTCAATATATCTCCTGAACTTCAATATCAAAAGTAATTCCTGAGAAAAATAACTCCTGAATGATGATTAGTCGGAGTTGAATTTGATGCTCGATTGCATGATGATATAAGAATGTGCCACCAAATGAACAAATATATCTGTAATATAAGCCCCCAACTGTGGAATGTGAACTTTGAATGAGATTTATCGACCAATACCAACCGGAGTTGGATTTTATCTACCAACCGGAGTTGGATTTTTTCTACCAACCGAAGTTGGATTTTATCTACCAACCGGAGTTGGATTTTGTCTACCAACCGGAGTTGGATTTTATCTACCGATCAGAGTTGGTGGTAATTGATAATAAATGATGAAGACTTCCTCGGAGCCGACCAACAGATTGTTGGGAATAAGATAATATAAATGCAGGATACCTCCTCGGCGATGACCAACAGATTGTTGGGAATAAGATATAATAAATGCAGGATACCTCCTCGGCGATGACCAACAGATTGTTGGGAATAAGATATAATAAAAATGCAGGATACCTCCTCGGCGATGACCAACAGATTGTTGGGAATAATATAAATGCAGGATACCTCCAACAGATTGTTGGGAATAAGATAAATGCAGGAAATCTCCTTGGAGCTGAATAAGATATAATAAATGCTGGAGACATCCTTGGAGCTGAATAAGATATAATAAATGTTGGAGACATCCTTGGAGCTGAATAAGATATAATAAATATTTGTCGAGCTCCATGCTGAAATGAGAATAGAATATGCATCCAAATAGATATAAAGAATAATTAAAAATAATAAAGTGCCTCGCCGATCAGTCGAGGTAGAATCATATAATGCCGAACAAGAATAAGATCTTTCAGAACATAATAATATGGCCGAGAATGTTGTCAGGCCTGAATATAAATAAGAATTATCCGAACGAATGTTGTAATTCTCCTTAAAGCTGAATAAGTATCCTGTCGAGGCATAATTGCAGAATGCCGAATAAGAATAATATTTTCCAGAATATAAGAATATGGCCGAGAACTTTGCTGGGCCTGCATATCAATAAGAATCACCCCGACCAACTATCCGTTGGGGGTGAAATATAATAAATGTTACAGTTCTCCTCAAAACTGAATATGATAATAAGTATCTCGCCGAGCTCCATGTTGAGATGAATATAGAATATGAATCCCAATGGATATATAGAATAATTTGTGCTGGAGCAGATATCTGGGCAATAATAAAATCAATAGTTCCTCGCTGAGGTGAAATTTCATACTGCCGAGCTATGATAATATTTTTCAGAAGAGTAAGATTATTTCCGAGCATTCGTCGGAGTTGAATCTTGTACCTGTAAAAATTAATATCTTGCTCTACCATTTGTGTAGGCTGAATTGATTAGTCATGAGAATGATTTACTCATCCAATCAATATATGATATGTATATGCTTGAGAAATAAAAATATTTATTTCAAAATATCAGGGTTGCTTAGCATTTCTTAATAGCCCAAGATTCTAGTCCTGCCGACAAACAACATGGATGTTGCCGACCAACATTTAAGGATATCTCAAATTATAAAATATATGGTTGGATGACTAGAATATCTCGAATCTTGAGATAAAAAAAAATAACATTCAATGTAAAATTTAGGCCTTAAGAATGTTAATTAAACGAATAACTATATAATCCAATAGATCATGTGATTTCGACAAAGAAACCTTGTGATGTGATGAACGAGGGGCCAAAATATTAAATTTGTGCCCAGAGTCTTGATATGGTCATGATTATTTTACTGATCCTCTTTTACAAGAGGTGGGTAATGATTTTTCAGGTGAGAAAAAATTATTTTTTATATTGATCCCTTCATATTCCCAATTTGGAGAGATAAAAATATGGTGAATGATTAAAGTTATTACCAAATAAAAAATCAATCAATTTGACTTTATTGACATAGATGGAAGATGAACCAATTATTTATATAGTTCATAAAAATGAATGCAAAGAGACTCAAACTTAAAGAGAGAGAGAATATATATGGGTCATGATTTCCATGAGAAGACTTTTCATTGCCTTTAACCTTTTCCCATTCTTTTATTAAAAATATGCTGGGAATTTGAATAGACATCAAAGATCTTACAAAATTTATTTCAAAATCAACAATGAAAATGATTAAATCTTACCACCGTCATATATATTGGCATATGTAATCATTTACAATATTTATTTCATGATATAAAATTAGAACTTGAGAATCAAGCAAAGAATTATGATTTATGAAATCTACTATTTTTCAGATTTCTAAATAAGAATTGATCTAATAGTTATGATTTAAAAATCATGATGCGCAACAATTTGCAGATAAAAATGGATGATTAATTTATGTATGTAAACATAAAAATCATGATTGAATCAGAAGATGTATGTATAATTGATTATACGTAGAGAAAATAAAAACTTAGCTTTTGGTGGAGAACAACGCTTGTAACACGTTCCCACAGACGGCGCCAATCTGTTGAAGACAGAAAATGGCCACTGCCATTTTAGTGGCGTCAACAGCAGATAAATGATGAGGATGAGATTGAAGATGAAGATAAAAATTCACATCAAACATATATGAGACAAAGATTTTTAAAGTGGTTCGGCTAGGAATAAAGCCTACGTCCACTGTTATGTTATTGCTGAGTGTTTGTGGAATTCTTGATTACAAGTTCTCTCAAGAAATTCCGGTCCCTTTGAATGAGGGTGATACAATGTATTTATAGCCTTGAGGCTGTACATGAAAGGGTAATACATTTAATGCCCTTAGGCTTGTGCGTCAAGGATAATCATTTAATGAACCAGTTGGACTGTTCGTTATCTGGCAATCAATGCTGTGGCCGAGATGCAGCTCGGACCGTCTGAGTAGCTCGGGTCTGTTGGTCTTCCTGGTATTCAAGAGTTCCTCGGAGAGGTCTATTCCTCGGAGCCTGTGAGTTCCTCGGAGAGGTCTGTTCCTCGGAGCAAACATAACTTGGTCGGGGAATGATCTTCCTTGTTGCTATTGTGCCACGTAGATTGACACGTGTCTTCTTATTATTCGTCCATATCAGCATACTAATTTTGGTATCAACACCTGGGTAGCCTTAGGGTTACAATTTGAGCATCAAGGACTGAGTTTAATCTTATTATTAATTGCGCAAGGACTGAGTGTAGTACAATCGCTTAGTGGTATGGCTCCTAGATAGAGATGGGAGTTCATACCACATTTGGTTGAAAGAGGGGATGAGGTTATCCCGGTTGCGTATTTGAAGTTGACGGACCTCCATGACCGACAAGTTAAGTAGTAGTGTATTGGAGGGGTTCCTTATTTAGATTTCGCTTTGCGAGACGCTCCACGCATGAACCTTAACGACGTCGGGAGTGGCGAGATGTTATAGGATGCGAGGATGTTGATTTTGTTGATAAGTCATATAGTGTGAATGAAACACTATAGACTATGAGCCATGTGATGTTGGTATTCAATCCTAGTTGATAGAAGATGTGTTTATAAGAGATTAGAAACAATCGGTTTTAACCCTAATTAAGGGAGAGTTTAAATTCGTAGTAATTCGGGAGATAAGATGATATGGACTAGTAGGATATTAGTGATTTCTTACTGAATAAAATGTTGAGAAAAAATCTATTTGAACCTTGAGTAATGAGTGAGGCTCGGGGATAATTAAGTTAAGGAAGTAAAGTCATAATATTTTAATACGTATGATTTGATAGATATAATGCTACGTATGGAGATTATCAAAGGGTAGTGTGAGTACCTTGTTGATATTATATCTATAGGTAGATGATAATGCCTATTTGACTGATTGATAATTTATGTGTATGACATACCTAACTTACTTGCTATCGATGGGAGGTTTGCGCGTGAGGGCAGTCATATCCTGATGAATCTATGGGATTTTGATTTGTCGCTCGAGAACATAGGTCTATGAAAGACTTATGGGGGAGTTAATAAGTCCGCTGACTATGAGTACATAGGTATGTGCGTGACCCATGGATACTAGAACTATGTTCGCCTCCAATTTTTGTGGTTCGAGGAATCCTTACCGAACCTTTAGTCCCCTATTCGGTGACCAGCGATATTGGGACGTGATAGCAGAGTAATGCATGCACCGTAGCTGTGTCTCGGGGTGCCGTATTATATATGTATATATATATATATAATGAATTAAATGTATGTGTATATTGTGGTCTACTGTGTGATAATTGTAGATAACGGTGAATTGAGAAAATAATTGAAATAAGTTCATGATTATTTATTGAAAAGCTTAACTCATTTTAATGAGAAACGTATAGGAATGATTATATAACGTATGGTATGGGACATACGGGGTTATGATGTGGGATGGAATCATATTGTGGAATTTGTGAAGAGGAACCATTAACTAAGAGGTTAATATAAAACGTTAAGCATGCACTCTAGATGAGAGGTGAGAATAGCAAGTGAGAGTTGGATACTAACATGTACGTAATAAATGCTTTATTGCACTTGTTAAATACTTGTTGTTTTCTAAATCATTTTCACATCGAGCTCTGACCCGTTTCCTTGCATATTTTCTTTTCTATTGCACCTTCTATATCAGGTGTCCCGCAGCAGGGACACCAACCTTATGGAATTATGACGAGCTATGGAGTATTGCTTATACGCCTATCTTCATTTGATTCACATTATTCTTTTAGTTAGGGCATGTCGCCCAAAGGAATTCAATTATCTCTTTTCTATCGGAGTCATATAGTCTTGTACTCGTGTCATTTTCATACATTTAATATTGTTGGGATTACTGTATTGGATTATTATGTGGGAATGTTTATTCCAATTGCATTTAAACTCTTTTTTGTTATCTGTTCGGTTATTAATGTTGTAAAACAAATGTGTAGTGTTATTCGTAAACTAAAAATGGATTTTGGTTGAATTAAAATTTGGAAAGTTTTTAACACCAGCTTAATTAGGTATTGGCCGAGTTGTAAATATTTTCGACAGTGATGCCAAGAATGAGCCAACTGTATATTCTGTTTTAATTTGGTATGGGACTGGCCACCCGGTATTTAATTAGGCGGGGTGTTACATGTAAGTTTTCCCCGCTATTTCTTTTAGAAGAAGAGTAATGGGCAACGAGACCTTGATACTAATTTTGCAAGTGTGGTTAGCCATTTATTATATTAATATTTGCTCTAATGTTTTATTTGATTATTTGTTTTATTTATTTTTATAGTTTTCCTCTCTAGTTAGGTTACTGTCTTGGTTTAGGAGTAATTATGTCAAAGAAGTAGTCGTTTTTGTTTAATCGGTTTTGTTTTTTGTTTTAATAACTCATCTAATGTTTTGTTTAGTTTATCTTGGTTATTCGGTCAGTGCCTTGATTATTGTTTTGATTTCGGTTTAATTTCTTTTAATACAAAGTGGTAATCGATTTAATTTCCACTATGCCTTTCTTTATTTTTTTTTCCAGGTTTAATTTCTGATTTCTGATCATTGTTCAATGCCAAGGAGGGGGTTAGTGATTTTGATGGGGAACCACACTCACAATCACATGTATCAATTTTTTGAATCTGTTATATATATTTTCTCCGTTTCATATTTCATATTGCTCTTATTTACATTATTGTTTTTGAATCTTTTTATATTATTGTGAGCTTTTGATTGTAGGTTGATCCAAAGTCCTCTAATGCCTGCATAGACTAATTAACCTTAATGTCGAGCCGACTACATCATCACAGAAAAAGAGAAAAAACTCATCTATGGTATGGGATCATTTCACTAAGAACAATGATGAAAAAAAATTCGAAGGCATCATGTAACTATTGTGGTGCTATGTATGCTTGTCATGCTCGAAAAAATGGGACTACAAATTTATTAAACCACACTCCCTCATTTTGAGCGTATCACGAAATGTGTTTGGATGTTTTAAATGATGATAACAATGGACAACAAAAACTATATTTTATTCCAAAGAAAGATGATGGGGGTAATGGTCCAAGTTTAAATCTTTTACCAATGTCGTTTAACGCCGAAGCTTGTAGGTGAGGACTTGCAGAGATGTTGATAATTGATGAGCTTCCATTTAAATTTTTTGAAAAATAAGGTTTTAAGATATTCATGGCACTCGAGCAACCGAGGTTAATTATATCGAGTCGTACCACGGTTGCGCGGGATTGCATCAATCTTTATAAAAAAGTTAAAAAAATAGTTAAAAGTTGCATTGAATGGGCAAAGGGTTGTCTTACAACTGATTATGGACATCGATTCAAAAATAAATTATATGTGTCTTACAACCCATTTTACTAACAAGGATTGGAAGCTTCACAAAAAAATACTTAACTTTTGTCAAGTTAAAAGTCATAAGGGTAGGGAAGTTGGGATTGTTATTGATGATTATTTAACTAATTAGGGAATTGAAGGTATTTTCACAATCAAGATCAATAATGCTATCTTAAATAATGGTACATTTCATCATATAAAAACAAAAGTAAAAAGTTACAAAGGTACCGTATTAGAGCATGGACATTTGCACATGAGGTGTTGTGCACATATCTTAAATCTAACTGTAAGTGATATTTAGAGGGAATTTGATGAATCAATTGCGAAAGTGAGGATGGACGTAAAATATGCCAAGTCTTCTTTATCTAGGTTGGATAATTTCAAGAAATATGTAGAAAAGTGAAAATAGAATCAAAAAGTCTGTTATGCCCAAATGTACCAACTAGATGGAACTCCACTTACATGATGTTAAAGTCGGCTTTAAAATTTGAGAAAGTCTTTGAGAGAATGGATGATAATGACTAACAATATAAAAAATATATTGTTGAGGAAGATGTAAATGATGAGGATATTGGAGGGAGATGGGTGGGGGCGTGAAAATTGGGTTTGCCAAATAGTGAGGATTGAGATAAAGCAATAAGTTTTGTGAAATTTCTTTCAAAATTTTACCATGAAACTTTGAAATTTTTCGGGACATTATATGTCACCTCCAATGCCTTTTTCCACAAGATTATCATGATTCAAAGCAAGTTGATATCTTTGAGAAACAATGGCGATTATTTTTTATCTACTATGGTGGCGAGCATGCAATTAAAATTTGACAAGTATTGGATTGTCGAGAAAAAAAATTCTATTATTTGTTGCAATTGTTCGTGAACCTAGATATAAGACGAAGTATGTTAAGAGTTGAATGGCTCTGTTTTGGAAATAGACTTGACTAGGATGGTAAGAGGGACATTAGTTCGACTTTTTGATTAATATCATGGAAATAGTTCTTCTAATACAAATAAGAGCAATACAACTCCAATACCAAGTTTTGTCATGCATAATGATGTCGAGGATATGGATGGGCGTGTGTTTTTGTCATATCAATATAAAAAATATTTGGAAGCGGAAGATAACTTTGGGGCTAAGTCGAAAGTTGAAAAATATTTTTAATTTTAATATTCTTAGTTGGTGGAAAAATAATCAAAATAGATACCCATTCCTCTTTCTTGTTGCTTGTGATACATTAGTCATTTCCGTGTCTACCATTTCTTCTGAATTCCCATTTAGCACGGGAGGTCGTATTCTTGACCCTTTTCGCAGCTCTTTATCAACAAATACGGTGAAAGTACTTGTTTGTGGTCAAAATTAGCTATGCTGCTCAACAAAGCCAATCAATATTCAAGATATATTGGATGGCATTCAACAACTAAAGAAACTCGATTCGGGTAACAAATTGTTATATTGTGATATTTCATCTTATTGAATTGTGCTATTATTGATAATCTTATTTTTAATGGTTTGTAGAGTTTTTGGGAGCTACAAGTGGAGAAGCCTAACGCATGGATGCATGGGAGTTTTTTTTATGAATTTGTGATGATTTTTAATAGTTAAATTAAACATGACACTTTGTTGTGAATGTATTTATTATGGCGTGGACATAATTTTGTATCCGTATGCGCATGATCTTATGGGTATTAGTTGTTTGTTATTTGCTATTTTTATTGGTGTTTATTAACTGTTTTTATGGGTATAACTAAATTTAAAATGTAGTTTTTTTTAAAGTACAGTTTTTGTTTTAAAAAGTACAGTTTTTTTTTTAAAAGTGATATTTTTATTATAAAAAAAATGTGTTGCATTTTATAAAATGCATTTTTTTTTTACTTTTTAAAAATAAAACGTGTTATTTTTTTCATATAAAACGTGTTGTTTGTATGAAAAACGTGCTATTTTTTATAATAGTTATTTTTTATATTAATTGTTTATGGACCGAATATGACCGAAACCGAAGACAGACCGCTTGAAAACTGAATAGGACCGAGACCGTTTATTCCAGTCCGGTCTCGATCCATAATTTTTTAGGATCGATTAATATGGTTCGATCCCATAAATACCTTAAAATCGGACCAGACCGGACGACGAACACCCCCAGTGTACGTTCAATAACTTTTACCTTGGGATTCCAAAGGCAGATGTTGCCTTCCTTTGTATATATTAGCGGCGGTATTTAGTGATAACCTTTGTAAGAACATGATTTTATAAATATCCATTATCAATTGAGTATGTAGTATACCACTGTAATTGTCAAAGAATATTCAAGAACATTCATACATCAAGGCGGATCGAAACATCAAGTTCTTCAACGTTCAAGCCTCTACGAGATAAATTTGGTAAAGGATGTGTTTTAATTCCTTAGCATTGCACTTAGAGTGCTGAGATATTTTTTTGTCAAATATTTGTTAGAGCAGAGTTTTTGAGTTTTTTGTAAAAAATTATTTTCCAAGCTTTGAGGCGGAGCATTTACTGGCGAAAGAATTTTTTTTAATATTTTAATATCTCGTTCGAGCGAGATACCCAGTCGTTCGAGCGACATGTGATCTCGCGCGAAGTGTCGTTCAAGTGATACGTATTTTTCGTTCGAGCAACTCCTCTTCTCGTTCGAGCGATGCGTCGCCTTAAGTTTTTTATAAATAGAGTTCTCCAACTTCGTTTTTTATCAGAAGACGTGAGATTACTGTTTTATGAAAACTGTTACTGCAGAAACGTCTGTCTTTTCTTTTAGGGATTTAATCCCTTTTGTTTTTCAATTCATAAGATCCCAATAGTTTGTGTGAATTATTTTGGAACCCAAGAACATATCTTGTGTTAAGTTTCTCTTATAGGGAGATCAACCTACTGCTGATCTAGGTGCCATTGGAGGTACTGGGCTGACTGCCACTTCGTGTCGATAAGGAGTACTTGCTGGTGTTCCTGGGCTGAGATAGGACTGCACTTTCTTATGGATCTTCCGCGGTTGATTCATTGCTGACTCAAGACTGCGTGTTTTTGTGGATTCTTATGGGAGTTCATTGCAGATTTTATTATAACTGTAAGTGTTACATATTATAGTGAAATAAAGGTTTTGCCCATCGGGGATATTTCCTCAAATCTGTGAGTCAGTAATTTTATTTGTGTTGGAATGATCCTCTACACCTAGATGTTTGTTTAGCGTTGAAATAAAATTGGACTTAATTAATTTGAATTAAAAATTATCACTTGATTAGATAAGGGTTTAAATTGGGGATTTGTGAATTTGTGTTTAAATCACTATCATATGAGTTATCTTTTTACAACCTTTCCATTCTTAACACCAGATGATGACAACCCTTTAAATGGAGACACATTTTTTTTAATTCCCAATCATTGGCAACAATTGGTAATGTGCCATTTCATTACCCATTATCTCGAAAACTACCACACTCTAAACCCCTACTGAACTAAACTTCTATCCCAAAATTTATTCAAATCCTGATGTTTATTTATATATTTTTAAGAGATAATTTTAAGACCATTTTCGAGGTGACCTTCAAGGGAGTTCTTCACCAATAAGGAAGTAATTTTCAGTATGCATTTTTCGAGGAAAATAACTCTCTACTCTCCTCCTTTTATAGGCATATCTCTTAAATTCACATAAACTAAATTTTAGTGTTAAAATTTATTAGTAACCCTTAGGAAATTATTAAATCCTAAATTATGCCATATTAGATGAATTTAAATAGTTTCATACACTTAAAAATACATGTTGAGCCTATTAGTTTGTGGAAATCGATTATTGGCCCCAACGCTTGAAAATGACATTTTTGGATTGGGACCCTGTTTGTAGAAGTTGACAATTTGAGATACTAGGAATGATGATACAAACTTAATTTAGAATTAATATATTTCGAAATATCTTTTTCTTATCAGGATTGTACCTTGTGATTTAAGAGTAGTACTTTTGATACGTATGTTCCAAATTAACGAGAGTTATTACGAGGACCTTATTCGTGCTATAATAATTAATAAGAATACTTTATCAATAACTCGAGACACTTGATACATATTAATGGACCTCTTATGATGTCACACACCCTCGTAAAATAATTGCGTGTTCCATTTGTGCAAGGATACAATATAAGCCAATGCTTGAGACCGTGTTATTGTTGATATAAATTTTGTTATATAAGCGATAGAAGGAGTATGGGAAATTATTGGTGGTTGCATGGTTGTTGAACAGTAGTGTTGTTTTAGTTAAAAATATTTCACACATGGATATATAAATCCTTGTCTTACTTTTGTATAATAAATGTTAATTAAATTACGTTAATAGCTACCCTATCTAAATGTAAGTGTATCAGGGGGATCCTTATTTGGATAAATGCTTTGCTACATGAAAGGTTATATGTAATGATGCTAATTCCTTAATTCCGTATGAAACAGACTAAATATGTAATGATTATGAATGAGAAGACCTGTGGGTGGGGAATTGGGTTCTGAGTAGATTGTTCAAAGTGAATAAAAACATGTAAAAAGATCAATGTTAAATGAACATGTGAAATAAAGATGAATGGGTGGCCACCTTGGAGGGACATCCTGATACTATGATATGTAAATTCCCAGCCATGCAAATACGAGGTGGCATTAGGGCGTGAAATGTGATGCTTATGATTTAATGTGATGTGTTATTCTGACATTGTGTAACTGGTGACTGAGACTGATGTGATTGTTTAAATTTGGCGTACCACATGTTTATGAGATGACCAAGAGGAAGGAACACATGCTTGTTACGTGTTGTTTAAATAACGAAATGGATTGAGATGATTCTAATGCATTGTCATGATCTAAATATAACATATCACATGTTTATAAATGACCAAGAGGAAGGGGCGAATATCAGTTACGTTTGCCAAAATATTAAGAATAAATAATTAGCTAAATAAATTGGATAATTTTAATACATTGTGAGACTAAGTTTATGGGTTAGGACACTCATTAAAGTCTTAAACTATGACTTTATCATCTATGCATATAACTTCTTTGAGTTGCCTAGCTATGTTACTTGCTAGGATTTTGACCCATGTCTTTACGTGGAACTCAGGTGCTAGGATTGGACCTTTCGTACAACTTCCTTATTCTAACGAGCATTGTTATTCATCTCTCTCGTTCATGATATTTTTTTCCAGAGATATTATGGGTGTTTATTGTATTTAGTTATTGTTTTACTTTTCAGTCTTAGATAATGCTGGGAACACTCTAGTTTATATATCGAGATGTAATTGGCTTGTATTATTAAAAGATTATTTGGGATTGTATCGCTTAGTGGTACCCAGGCATGAGATACCACCCGTAATACCTCGGTCTGTAACCCTGATCATTATGGGAGAGAGAAAAGTTTAGAGAAGGCATTTCAGACCTGGGCAGGAAAGGTACAAACAACATAGATATTAAGTGGTGCATATAGACCCATCTGAGCTAGTATATTTTAGATGTGTAAGAAGACGTCAAAAAATTTGAGTTTATCCTAGAGTAGAGATTCAGGGGAAACAAGATCATGGTTAGTCGGGTCGAGGTCAGGGACATGGCCATTATAGGCAAAGACAAGGGCAGGGGCACTAAGGCTTTATGCCCTAGTAGCAACATCAACCATATAAACCTCCACAGCTTCCAAGTGCCGAGTCCACAACCAGTAGCAATCGCTACCCATATTAACCCCAACCTTAATATAATAGAGTTTACCAGATGGAACATCAAAATAAGGAGGACACAAGGCAGGTCCCGGTGGTGGATGAAATATATTATGTTTTTTGAGAACTTTAGTTAGAGTTTTATTTTGACACCTACGCCACACACTCATACAGTTTTGTTTTATGGTTGTTCCGTAGACGTCTGCTTTGGCTCGAATGAGCGTTCTGAAGAAACTTCAGTTAAGTTATGTTATAGAAAAAGAAGATTTTTGCATTTTTTCCCTCCTGCTGAGAAAGCATTCATTCTTCAGATCATTTCTCAAAATACTTCAATTGGTACACGCAAGAAATATGCTAATTCAGCAGCTTTTTGTTCAATTTCCCCTGGAGTCAAATTCTCATCAGTACGAGTCAAAGGAATGGCCCCCTGGTATCACGTAGTTTTATAGGGATTATTAGTTTGCTTCCTAGATGTTATAACAAGTCTTTACTGATAGCTACTCCGTTAGACGTATAGATTTGTGATTATGTGGAGGTTTATATTAGTGGATTGTGTTTATATGCTCATTTGTTAGTTTTAGATACCCACTCTTATTATGCGATCTTAGGCGTGGACTTGTGGGTGAGGTATAGGGTTGATATAGGTCGTAGGGGCCGGGCTACCCTTTTTACCATTTTGGGTCAAAAGATGTATATTGTGGTTATTCCTACGCTAGAGGGTGGTGCCATTACACACTAGTATTTTATTAATGAGGAAATGTCAGAGGTGGTTACCATTTCACTTGATTTGATTATGATAGTCAGAGATTTTCCCGATGTGTTTTAAGAGGTGCCGAGATTACCACTTGCCCGAGAGATTTATTTTGTGATTGATTTGTCTCCTGGTGCGATGCCAATTTCTAAGGCACCATATGGTATGACTTTTATGGAAATGAGGGAGTAGAGAGAGAAAATTAAGGAGTTATTACAATCAGAGTTTATTCGGCATAGTATATCCCCATGGGTAGATCCATTCCATTTTGTAAAGAAGGAGATGGTTCGTTATGGTTGTATGTTGATTACCATGATTTGAACAAAGTAACCACGAGGAACAATTATCTTATTAATGAGTGATGATCTATTTGATCAAATTCAAGGTTTTTTATTCTTCTCGATGACTGATTTGCATTTGGGTACCAACACTCGAGGGTGAATGGGGAGAACGTGCCAATGAGTGCTTTTTTGACTCGTTATGGTTCCAACAAGTTCAGGGTCATGTCATTTGGGTTGACCAATGCCCCTCTATGTTCATGAATTTGATGAATCGAGTGTTTTAGTCATATTTGGATCTTTTTCATTGATGAAATATTTATTTATTCTTGGTCCGAGGAGGATCATGTCGAGAACCCTAAGGTTGCACTTAAAATGTCATGGGAGCATAAGTTGTATGCAAAGTTCCAGAATTATGAGTTTTTGTAACAAGAGGGCAGTGTTTGGGCCATGTAGTTTTGGAGTCGATATTATCTACGGACCCAAAGAAGGCGTCAACCATTTTGGATTGGAGACATCCCATGACACCTAGAGAGGCTCATGGCTTTGTAGAATTGCTCGGTATTATAATAGGTTTAGTCTAGGTTTTTTGAAGATTGCGGGACCAAAAATCGAGTTGACTCAGAAGGGGATCCAGTTTATTTGGAATGATATAATTTAACATAACTTTGCCACTGTCAAAGAGAAGTTGAATTCGGCTTTAGTTTTGGCTCTGCATTGGAGTAGGGTTGAGTATTTAATATACACCGATGTTTTCTTATAGGGATTAGGCGGAGTGTTATGTAAGATGATCGTCCTATTACGTATATGTCTCAAAATTTAAAACTACATGAAGGTAACTATCTGACTTATGATTCGAAGATAATGGCTATAATGTTATCATTAAACATTTTAAACGATTGTTTATGGGGTGTGAAGTTACATCTTTTTAGCTATCACAAAAGTCTTCAGAATTTTTTCACACAAAGGACTTAAACATGTGACAACGACGGTGGTTCAAGTTTATCAAGCACTACCAGTTTATAATTCAGTATCATCCAAGGAAGATCAATGTGGTGGTAGATCCCTTGAGTCGAAGGCCTAGTGGTAGTTTTCTCCTCTTTATTTAGTCAACGTGGGTTCAGTTCAGGTAACTGGCTAGTTAGCCAATGCATTTATGAGGATGCATACAGTGACTCCCAACATCCTTATGCGGGTGGTTCGAGCGCAGTAAGATAATGTGTCTTGTAAGGAGATAATGGTCGAGCTTTTGGCCACTTATGAACCCCTTTACACCGTTGGGTCAGATGGTGGATTACGGTACAAGGGAAGAATAGTTGTGCCGTTAGACGATGGGTTGTGTAGGCCATCGTGCAGGAGGTCCATGGATCAAAGTTTCGGTACATCCCGATGGGTATAAGATGTATCAAGATATGAGGAGATAATATTGGTGGTCTGAGATGATGCGGGACATTCCTACATTTGTGTCCCAATATAACACTTGTCAAATAGTGAAGGTGGGTCATCAACAATTATTAGGAAAGATTTTACCTTTACCCATTCTTGAAGGGAAGTGGGACAACATTTTAATAGACTTGATCATCGGGTTAGATTTGTCACCAATGCAGTATGATTTTATTTGGGTTATAGTGGACCTCTTGACAAGGGTTGCACATTTTTTTTCTATTCTCATGTATTTCGTGGCAAAGCAGTATGCACGTTTGTATATGGTGGAGATTGTACGTTTGGATGGGGTACTATCGTAGATCATCTCACACAGAGATCTGAATTTTATATCCCCATTTTGGGGCAATTTCTATGAGGTTATGGGGACCATGTTGCCCTTGAGTACGTCTTACCACCCTCAAACAGATGGATAAACAAAATGTAACACCCCGCCCGCCCGGGGAGAGCGAACGGAGCGCTACTGTCGATAAAACTAACCAAATCCACAATTAACAAGGTATAGAGCATCTAAAAATCTCACAATACAATAATAAGAATCCACTAATCTCAAATCTCTTAAAATAAAATAAATCTCCAAATGCTCTATACATCAAAATAAATACAAGTCTTCTCATCTCTTGTATTAAAAATTCTTCCCAAATATTCCTCGCTAAAATCATCCCAATTGGTCCATAGCACTCAAATCCGTGCTCACCTGCCAACTAAGAAAAAGATGGGGAAGTACACAATATGACAGTAATATGCTTGTTGACGCCACTAAAATGGCAGTGGCACCTCCTAGATCGACCATCCGTGATGAATATCAGGATGCTCAAAGACCTTAACTTCATAAATTCTCCTCTTGCTTTAAATGATCCACCTGCTGGCGAGGAACCTGTTTCAAAAGCAGAGGGGAAGAAACCAATAGAATGGGAATATTGATGTAATAAATTTGTATTTCATTCCTGATGTATTTTGTTTTTGATTTTAATGAAAGACTTTCATTTTTGTTCGCAATCTTAATTGCTATTGTCGTGTAAAATACTTTACATCTGTGCATATGTATAAGTTAAAAAGATAACAATATTGTGTTGTTCATCGACCAACTTAGTAATAAAAAAGTTACAAGTATTAGTAATGTTGCTCGATCACTTAATAATAAAGTAATGAGTATAAAAATGTTTAAAATTTTTCCAACCAACCAAGGTTGTTAAATTGTGTTCTTCGACCAATTATAGTTAGTGAAAGTTTATCCCCGACTAACCATACTTGGTAAATTTTTGTCTTTTTCATAAAATGTGTCCGACCAACCAAGGTCGATAAATTCTCCTCGTCGACCAACTATAGTTAGTGGGTTTTTATCCCCGACTAACCATACTTGGTTCAGTTTGGAATATTTTGTTCTTCGAGGAACTTTTATATTTTCTGTAATAATCTTACCTCCCGACCAACATAAGTTGGCATTTGAGAGCATATTTTGTTTTCAAACCAACCGAGATTGGCATTTTTAAGAATGTTGTTCTTGCCCTTTTACCAACCGGAGTTGGTCATGGGTTTGAACTATCATCTCCACTAACTCTTTTACCAACCGAAGTTGATCACATTAGTGTACGCCTCCTATCCAAAGGAGTATAGTTTGTTCTCGCTATTTTACCAACCGAAGTTGATCACGCTCGAACTATCATGTCCACTAGTTATTTTATCAACCGGAGTTGATCACGCTAGTGTACGCCTCCTAACCAAAGGAGTATAGTTTGTTCTCGCTATTTTACCAACCAAAGTTGATCACGCTCGAACTATCATGTCCACTAGTTATTTTACCAATCGGAGTTGATCACGCTAGTGTACGCCTCCTAACCAAAGGAGTATAGTTTGTTCTCGCCCTTTTACCAACCGGAGTTGGTCGTGGGTTTGAACTATCGGTGTTTGCTTTTATTGCTGAGCAGCGTAGTGTTGCACACTAGTATTCCCCGAAAAACTTTCAATAAAAGAAAGAAGATGGCGAAACATCATTGTTTTATTCCAACTTACTGTGCTTCTGAATGACATTCTTTAACACGTAATCTCCTTCGTTTAAGTTGCATTTCTTCACCCTCTTGTTGTAGAACAGAGCTGTTCGTTATTGGTAAGCAGCATTCCTAATCTTCTCTAACCTCCTCGAGCATATCCAAATCCAGTTTTCTTATTAAGTCGCTGACTGGGGAATTAAAATTCAGCACTCTGTGTGTTGGAAGACCCAACTCGGCAGGTATTACAGCCTCACTTCCAAACGCCAGCTTATATGGTGATTCTCCAATTGCAGCTCGGGGAGTTGTTCGGTAAGCCCATAATACTGACTGTAGCTCATTAATCCAATTAGCCTTACTTAGCCTCTTCTTCAAACCATTTAGTAATGTTCTGTTCGTCACTTCAGTTTGTCCATTATTCTGAGGATGACCTGGTGCTGAATGAACCTTCAAAATGTTTGACTGATGACAATAATCGGCAAGCTCCTCGTTATCGAATTATGTTCCATAGTCTGTGATGATGGCAACGACGAGGTATTTGAATCTTCCTCGGGTCGTCGGCAGTGGTCCAACCAAATCAATTCCCACATGGCAAATGGCCAAGGGGAAGTGATGGGTGTCAACAATGTTTGTGGAGTTCTTCGGATGGAGGAAAAGCGTTGGCACTTGTCACATTTCTTGGCATAAGCTATACAATCAGCTCTCATCGTCGGCCAGTAGTATCCCTGCGTCATCACCTTTTGCAAAAGTGTCCGACCTGCTACATGGGCTCCACATGACCCTTCATGGATCTCTTTAATCAATTCTTTCACCTCGGAGGGATGTACACATCTTTGCAAACCTGCCATAATTCCTTGTCTATATAAAATACCATTAATTAGTACATACCGAGCAACTTTAAACTTCCATTTCTTGGCAGTGAGCTTATCCTCCGGTATTTCTTCCTCCTCAATATATGCTCCGATGGGATCCATCCAAGATGGTCCTAAATCAAGGGTAATAATATTCATCGTCAGGTCTTCATCTATGCTCCGACTTTCTAATACTTCAATTGGTATCGTTCTTCGCAGCTCGGTACGAGTAGCTGATGCTAATCGGGCCAGTGCGTCTGCTTGTGCATTCTCCATTCATGGTATTCTGATCAACTGAATGGCATCAAATTCTGCCAACAACTCCATTACCTTTACTTGACCATTATTTCTCCTTTAACTGCATATGTTCCCATCGTTTGATTCACAATTAATTGAGAATCACTAAATACCACCACTTGTTGCGCCTCCATAATCTCTGCTAAATTAAGACCTGCTATCATGGCCTCATACTCAGCCTCATTATTGGAGGCCTTGAATTGGAATCGCAGAGCATATTCCATGTCAATCTCGTATGGGGTGTTCAAAATAATTCCTGCTCCACAACCTGCTGTGCAAGATGACCCATCTACATATAATCTCCATGTAGGTAACTCGTCTTCAAATTTCTTATCTGACAGAGTTCCTCGGTGAAATATTTGCTGTTTCCTTTCATCCTCCCCTGGTATTTTTCGTTCTTCATCGAATTTGATGATCTTTCTACATCTACAAGCTCTTTTACCAACCGGAGTTGGTCTGAGCTTATGTCTGTTGGTCGATGAACCATACAATATTGTTATGCAAGCACAAATATAAAGTGTTTAATAGGCACAAGATAATAGCAATACAGATTTGCAAATAGAAAATGAAAGTCTTTCATTAAAATTGAAAATAAATTACAAGTTACATATATGTGCTAACTATTACATTGAAAATCCTATTCTATTGGTTTTTTCCCTTCAGCCTTCGATACAGGTTCCTCGCCAGCAGGAGGATCATTTAATGTCTGAGGAGAATTGATAAAATTCAAGTCCTTCAACATTCTGACATTCATTACTGACGAAGTATCCAAGAGATGCTCGGGACGAGATACGTCAATTTGAGAATGAAGGTTATAGTCACCAAGATAATTCGCAATCAAGCTCCGAGGAATGGCGCGAGCTAGTATCCATTCCATGTCCAACTTGAAAGGTGGCACAGGCAAGTCAAGCACTCCAGGCTCGTAGTAGTACCACAAAAAATGTCCTTGCTCGAGCTTTAATACACATAAGGCATTCAGCCAACCTTGTTTATAACCCTCATTATTGGCATTCTGGATACGAGCATCTAAATGAACTAGAGCTTCGTTGTATCCAGCCATCCAAAATTCCCTGGGCTGTTTATGGAATTGGAAGGTTAATCTATCCAATTGTTCATGAAGGTTTTTAGCAAAAAGGTCCTTGGTATGTAAAGCAGACTTCGTCGCAGTAAGTTGATCTTCCAAAGTCAGGATTTTCTTGGACATTTCAGACAAAGCCCGATCTTTTGCGTTCAACTGGTACGCTTGAGTTTCCAATGTTGACAGAGTACGAGCTTCTTCAATACTACGAGGAGTTCTTGATCGACCCCGAGCAGCTGGAGTACTTCGTTCCTCGTTAACATCCTGAGCAGCTCTTCCTCGCCCACGAGAACCTCTTCCTCGTCCCTGAGCAGTAGCAAAAATACCATACCTTCTTAAAGTATCCAATTCTTGCCTTAATTTGGCATTCTTAACCTCTAAGAATGAGGACCCTTCGTCGGAGACTGGTACCAAGGCAGTGGAAGATGAAGCTGCAGACTTATACTGTGCTAACTCTTTCTGCAAATTGTTGTTCTCTTGTTCCAGCAGCTCGGCGATCTGTCTGCAGGCCTCAACTTCACCTTTTAGGGTCCTCTCCCTGATGTCGTACCCGACAATGATCTTTTTGTGGCCTGTATCGGAAGAAAGCTGTTGATACTTATCCTCATACCCCTCATGCAGCAGGGCATTCGATTCATTGTGCTGATTCTGAAGATCCTCTAAAGTACAATAAAGCTCCTCGATCAAGTCATAGTAGGCCACGTTGTTGGCCACAGCTCGGTCAAGTAAATCCTTTAGGTACTGATAAGCCTCAATTGCTTGTTCTGAAGCATCATGGCCAAGGATGTCACCAATTTCTAATACGCTCAAATCTGTGTGACCAGCCTTATAATATTCACGGCATTGCTGCATCAGCTTTGTATCATGGGCAGATATCAGTTCCATTCTAGCCATAAACTAATAAAGAGGAGAAGGCAAGAGTTAATAAATAAAAACAGACAGAGCATCAACAATGTAGAGGAACAAAAAGATGTGATTTTATTACATCATCAACAAGATTACATCATTTGGAATACAGAAGTACAAGTAAGAAGAAAAATAGAAAGATAGTACCAAACAACTTCACACATTTTCCTTGTCTCCCAAGACTTTCTCGGGAGGCTGGGACGAGGAGCTTGGTTGCTCGGTGGGAACACTGATTTGATTAGTAGAAGCTGGGACTTGTTCTGGAGGAGTAGGCAAGGAAGAAATCTCCTCGGTGGCTGTCTGGTTGGGTTGTGGAACAAGGACCTGATCACCCACAGTCATTGAGGATTCTTCAGATGCAGCTTCGTCTTCATCCTCATCTTGAATAACTGGAGGAGGACCAGGGAGATGTTGTTGAAATAGCTCGGAGTCCTCGCTCACCTTCAGTTCCTCTAAGGCAGCAACCCAACCATCATGGAAGTATTTCAAACTTCCATACTTCACCTGGGTCATCATCGCTGCTACCCCCCTGTCCCATCCTTTGTCCCAACCAGTTCGGAAGGATTTCTTAACAGCTGTTTTTCTCTTCATTTTTTCCGAGGAGAGCTTCTCGGACATAAGATTCTCGGTGGCCTTCAATTTGGTCTCCACCTCCGCCTTCTGACGATTTACTTCTCGCAGGAGGGTCAGCTCTTCTTCAGCTGATTTCAATTTATTCTCAAGCTCCCCAAAGCCTGAAAGTTTCTCGGCATAGTCTTTATTCTCTCTCTCCAAGTCCTTCACCTTATTACCCAGTTGTACCTTCTCTTCATCAAACGCATCCAACTTCTTCTCCCATTCAATTTTATCCTCGTCATACTTCTGACGGGATTCACTCATAGATTTGATAGCTCTCTCCAGTGCTCCTTCCACAGTGGACGAGGAGCAAGAAGCTTTGATCGCTTCATCCTTTTTAAGGATTATATTGAAACAGCTCGTCAACTGTAATCAGAAAAGGGAAACGACATCAGAAACAAATATGAGAAATAACAAAGGAAAATATGAAAAACTCAAAGTATAGATACTTACTGAAGCAAGATGACGAGCAGCCAGAGAAGTAACCATATCCCGAGTAAGGTCTTCTTCAGTACCTTGCACCTCGGGAATGGGCAAAAACTTTGCCAAGCTCATCGTAGAGCTCGGAGGAACAGTGATTGGAACACCATCTCCACCAGCTGGGAGCTGGGGAATGGCTCCAGAAATACTGACCGAGGAGGATTTCCTCAATCTCCTCGGTGCCTTTTCAACAACCTCAACCAAAGAAGAACTTTTGGTTGGTGAGATAGTGATTACTTCAACAGGTGCATCCTTCTGCACAGGAGCCACTGGGGGCTTCTCGACAGCCTTTTGAGAAGCAACAGGAGGGGTGGCATCTTTATTCTTTGTCCCTTTTTGAACATCAACCTTATTTTTCTTCCCATCTCCAGCAGAGGAAGTCTCCTCGAAGAGAGCGGGAACTCTTCTTTTGCCCATTTTTTGGCTCAAAGGAATATGAGATTCTGGATCAGACTCTTCAGGAATTTGCACTGGATCACTGATGCTGACCACATGACGAGCAGTAAAGGACGACGTATAGCTCCTATACTGCAACAAGTATGAAGCAGACCTGATGTGCTCGTCTGCAACTTTCTGATGCAAACTCCAGATATGTTTCAATTGCCTTATATTAACTTCTGATTCTTTAGGAGTTTTTCTCTTGTTGTTAACTGCAGACAAAAATAAATTGAAATGTCAATCATGCATTTATTCAAACATGATGAAATCATAATTTCAAAAATAAAATAAAATGAAAATAACCTATCCCATTGCCATATGGGGGGCATTTGGAGTTCTTCGGATGGAGGAAAAGCGTTGGCACTTGTCACATTTCTTGGCATAAGCTATACAATCAGCTCTCATCGTCGGCCAGTAGTATCCCTGCGTCATCACCTTTTGCAAAAGTGTCCGACCTGCTACATGGGCTCCACAGGACCCTTCATGGATCTCTTTAATCAATTCTTTCACCTCGGAGGGATGTACACATCTTTGCAAACCTGCCATAATTCCTCGTCTATATAAAATACCATTAATTAGTACATACCGAGCAACTTTAAACTTCCATTTCTTGGCAGCGAGCTTATCCTCCGGTATTTCTTACTCCTCAATATATGCTCCGATGGGATCCATCCAAGATGGTCCTAAATCAAGGGTAATAATATTCATCGTCAGGTCTTCATCTATGCTCTGACTTTCTAATACTTCAATTGGTATCGTTCTTCGCAGCTCGGTATGAGTAGCTGATGCTAATCGGGCCAGTGCGTCTGCTTGTGCATTCTCCATTCTTGGTATTCTGAGCAACTGAATGGCATCAAATTCTGCCAACAACTCCATTACCTTTACTTGACCATTATTTCTCCTTTAACTGCATATGTTCCCATCGTTTGATTCACAATTAATTGAGAATCACTAAATACCACCACTTGTTGCGCCTCCATAATCTCTGCTAAATTAAGACCTGCTATCATGGCCTCATACTCAGCCTCATTATTGGAGGCCTTGAATTGGAATCGCAGAGCATATTCCATGTCAATCTCGTCTGGGGTGTTCAAAACAATTCCTGCTCCACAACCTGCTGTGCAAGATGACCCATCTACATATAATCTCCATGTAGGTAACTCGTCTTCAAATTTCTTATCTGACAGAGTTCCTCGGTGAAATATTTGCTGTTTCCTTTCATCCTCCCCTGGTATTTTTCGTTCTTCATCGAATTTGATGATCTTTCTACATCTACAAGCTCTTTTACCAATCGGAGTTGGTCTGAGCTTATGTCTGTTGGTCCTGTAACATCCACAGGTCGGTCAGCGAGCAACTTTTGTTCCTCGGGGGTATCAGGATATGTAAACTCTGCTATAAAGTCTGCTACAGCTTGCCCTTTTAAGGATGATCTGGGTTCATACACAATATCATATTCACCGAGCTCTATTGCCCTATACATCAGTCTCCCTGACTTTTCTGGCTTATGAAGGGCTTGTCTTAATGTCATGTCGGTATACACGATGATGGTATGGGCCTGGAAATATGGCCTCATTCTTCTACTTGCCTCAATTAATGCCAATGCCAATTTTTCTAACTTTGGGTACCTGATCTCTGCACCTCGGAAAGCCTTACTTGTGTAATAAATTGGCTTCTGGACTCCATTCTCCATTCTGATCAATGCCGAGCTGACTGCATTCTCTGATACTGCCAGGTATAAGTACAACTTTTCTCCCGTTAATGGCCTGGACAACAGTGGAGGTGTTCCCAAATATTTCTTCAAGTCTTGAAAGGCTTTCTCACATTCATCATTCCACTCGAAAGTTTTTCGAAGTGTTTTGAAGAATGGAAGGCATCTATCAGTTGCTCGAGATACAAATCTGTTGAGCGTGGTAACTCGTCCTGTAAGGCTTTGAACTTCTTTCTTCATCGTTGGAGATCGCAGCCCTAATAAAACTTTGATCTTTTCAGTATTTGCTTCTATGCCTCGTTGATTGACAATGTAGCCGAGAAACATGCCTTCTCGTACTCCAAATATGCACTTCGTCGGGTTCAACTTCATTTGATATTTATCCAGTTGATCAAAGGTCTGGCCTAAGTCAACTAGAAGATCGGCAACTTTCTTGCTCTTTGTCAGCATATCGTCAACATAGACTTCCATATTGCAACTGATTTGCTCTGCAAAGACCTTGTTCATCAGCCGCTGATAGGTTGCTATGAAATTTTAATAGGCTGCCCGAGCACCTGTCGAGACTAGGGAAAATAATTATTATCATGAGAATAATTATTCAGCCAAACAATATGTGATGTGTATCAGCATAAAATAATAAAAATTTCAAAATATGAAATAATATTTTTGTGCCAAATGTGTGTGAGATGGACAATTTTTTATCAGATATGCATCATAAATAAGATGTAGAGTTATTTAATCTCCAACAACTAATCAGGTATAAGTTGCTGTTTGAAAATTATTTATCACTTGGTTTTAAAAATATTTTTGGGGTGATCACAAGTTAAAAAAGACTTAAGCCCCCTGCTTGTCCCCAAGCTGAACTCGTGTTTAAAGAAATATCTAGGGTGCTTCGCATTTTTTAATACCCCAAGATTCTACTGCTACCGATAAACAACATGGATGTTGCCGACCAACATTTAAGGATATCTCAAATTATAGAATATATGGTTGGATGACCAGAATATCTCGAATCTATAGATAAAAAAAAACATTCGATGTAAAATTTAAGCCTTAAGAATGTTAATTAAATGAATAATTATATAATCCACTAGATCGTGTGATTTCGATAAAGAAACCTTGTGATGTGATGAACGAGGGGCCAACATATCAAATTTGTGCCCAGAGTCTTGATATGGTCATGATTGTTTTACTGATCCTCTTTTACAAGAGGTGAGTAATGATTTTTCAGGTGAGAGAAAATTATTTTTTATATTGATCCCTTCCTATTCCCTATTTGGAGAGATACAAATATGTTGAATGATAGAAGTTATTACCAAATTTATATCAAAAATCAATCAATTTGACTTTATTGACATAGATGGAAGATGAACCAAATTAAGTATATAATTCATAAAAGTGAATGCAAAGAGACTCAAACTTGAAGAGAGAGAGAATATATCTGGGTCATGATTTCTATGAGAAGACTTTTTATTGTCTTTAACCTTTTCCCATTCTTTTATTAAAAATATGATGGGAATTTGAATAGATATCAAAGATCTTACAAAATTTATGATAAAAATTATCAATGAAAATTATCAAGTCTTATCATCGTCGTATATATTGGTATATGTAATCATTTAAAATATTTATTCCATGATATAAAATTGAAACTTGAGAATCAAGCAAAGAGTTATGATTTATGAAATCCACTATTTTTCAGATTTCTAAATAAGAATTGTTCTAATAGTTATGATTTTAAAATCATGATATGCAATATTTTGCAAATAAAAATTGGACAAGTAATTTATGTATATAAACATAAAAATCATGATTGAATCAAAAGATGTATGTATAATTGATTATACGTAGAGAAAATAAAAACTTAGCTTTTGATGGAGAACAATGGTTGTAACACGTTCCCACAGACGGCGCCAATCTGTTGATGCAAAAACTGGACCGAATCCCATTTTTATGATCACAGATAAATAGAAAAAATCAATCCAATCAAGCACATGAGAGACAAAGATTTTTAAAGTGGTTCGGCTATAAGGAAAAGCCTACGTCCACTGTTATTTTATTCCCAGGGGTTTACAATAGCACAATGTGGTGTAGAGAGAGAAAAAGGTGTAGATCTTGTGTATGGTGTCTCTCATCCTTGTCGAATCTCCTTGGATCTCTTGGATCTCTTGGATCTCCCGCTTTTTGGCTAAGGGAATACATGTATTTATAGTGATGGGAGATAAAGAGATTCATTGTATGTAGACATTTATACATTATGTCTACATTCAACGAATCTAATTGTTGAATTGCTTGGTATGCTATGTGTTGTCATCTACAATATAAATGTACATTAAGGCTCATTAATTGCGCTGCCATCTTCATTTAATGCACATTAAATGCATAGTTATCCTTTTGATCTTCCTGGTTGATATGCTGACCAACTCTCCTCGGGTGCCGACTAACACTCCTCGGGTGCCGACTAACACTCCTCGGATATCGAATATTGCCACGTAGGATGACATGTGTCTTTTTCTGATTGGTCCTCGTAGATGGAGAATTTTTGCATTAACAGAAGCCCCCAATGCTCCATGCTTGATGGTTTACTTGAAAGGATGGAGTATTTATTCTGCAGTGCTGCTCGGTGCTCGTGAAATTCTTGATCTATCTTCTTGATTTGTTCAACATAAAGTGCATTATCTCCTGGACGACATATGATGCAGGCTGATCGATGGTTGCTAATCTTTCTTTTGAGGAATTCCGTGTGCTATGTATCACCCCTGGGAATTTGGATGCAGCCATGCCATAGTATGCAGCTTGTAGCTTGTCATAATCTTCAAGTATGTTGATTGGTTTGCTAGCCGACCAACTGCCTCCTGTGCCGAGCAACTGAATGATAACTTTACGTGCTTAATTTTTCTGATTTATGATCCTCTGAATAATTAGTCGAGTAACATACTAGCTTTTGAACCCAACTCTTCAATCTGATTAGTACCAAGCTAGTGGTGGACTTCGAAACATTTTCATACAACTTCTTCTTCAATATTAGTCGGGATAGTAGTAGTAAAGATCTCAGTGCTGTAGATGCTAAATTTGACTTCTGAACTTCAATAGTATGTGTATAATAACTCCTGAATATGCCTCCTGAACTTCTAAATGCACCTCCTGAACTTCTGAATACGCCTCCGTGTGAGTTTGTGAAGTTGAATTTAGCGCTCGACTGCATGATGTTATAAGAATGTGCCACCAAATGAACAAATATATCTCTAATAGAAGCCCCCAAATGAACAAATACTTTATCGAGCACCTCCTAGATCGACCATCCGTGATGAATATCAGGATGCTCAAAGTCCTTAACTTCATAAATTCTCCTCTTGCTTTAAATGATCCACCTGCTGGCGAGGAACCTGTTTCAAAAGCAGAGGGGAAGAAACCAATAGAATGGGAATATTGATGTAATAAATTTGTATTTCATTCCTGATGTATTTTGTTTTTGATTTTAATGAAAGACTTTCATTTTTGTTCGCAATCTTAATTGCTATTGTCGTGTAAAATACTTTACATCTGTGCATATGTATAAGTTAAAAAGATAACAATATTGTGTTGTTCATCGACCAACTTAGTAATAAAAAAGTTACAAGTATTAGTAATGTTGCTCGATCACTTAATAATAAAGTAATGAGTATAAAAATGTTTAAAATTTTTTCAACCAACCAAGGTTGTTAAATTGTGTTCTTCGACCAATTATAGTTAGTGAAAGTTTATCCCCGACTAACCATACTTGGTAAATTTTTGTCTTTTTCATAAAATGTGTCCGACCAACCAAGGTCGATAAATTCTCCTCGTCGACCAACTATAGTTAGTGGGTTTTTATCCCCGACTAACCATACTTGGTTCAGTTTGGAATATTTTGTTCTTCGAGGAATTTTTATATTTTCTGTAATAATCTTACCTTCCGACCAACATAAGTTGGCATTTGAGAGCATATTTTGTTTTCAAACCAACCGAGATTGGCATTTTTAAGAATGTTGTTCTTGCCCTTTTACCAACCGGAGTTGGTCATAGGTTTGAACTATCATGTCCACTAACTCTTTTACCAACCGAAGTTGATCACATTAGTGTACGCCTCCTATCCAAAGGAGTATAGTTTGTTCTCGCTATTTTACCAACCGAAGTTGATCACGCTCGAACTATCATGTCCACTAGTTATTTTATCAACCGGAGTTGATCACGCTAGTGTACGCCTCATAACCAAAGGAGTATAGTTTGTTCTCGCTATTTTACCAACCGAAGTTGATCACGCTCGAACTATCATGTCCACTAGTTATTTTATCAACCGGAGTTGATCACGCTAGTGTACGCCTCCTAACCAAAGGAGTATAGTTTGTTCTCGCTATTTTACCAACCGAAGTTGATCACGCTCGAACTATCATGTCCACTAGTTATTTTACCAATCGGAGTTGATCACGCTAGTGTACGCCTCCTAACCAAAGGAGTATAGTTTGTTCTCGCCCTTTTACCAACCGGAGTTGGTCGTGGGTTTGAACTATCGGTGTTTGCTTTTATTGCTGAGCAGCGTAGTGTTGCACACTAGTATTCCCCGAAAAACTTTCAATAAAAGAAAGAAGATGGCGAAATATCATTGTTTTATTCCAACTTACTGTGCTTCTGAATGACATTCTTTAACACGTAATCTCCTTCGTTTAAGTTGCATTTCTTCACCCTCTTGTTGTAGAACAGAGTTGTTCGTTATTGGTAAAATATGATGGGAATTTGAATAGATATCAAAGATATGATGGGAATTTGAATAGATATCAAAGATCTTACAAAATTTATGATAAAAATTATCAATGAAAATTATCAAGTCTTATCATCGTCGTATATATTGGTATATGTAATCATTTAAAATATTTATTCCATGATATAAAATTGAAACTTGAGAATCAAGCAAAGAGTTATGATTTATGAAATCCACTATTTTTCAGATTTCTAAATAAGAATTAATCTAACAGTTATGATTTTAAAATCATGATATGCAATATTTTGCAAATAAAAATTGGACAATTAAATTATGTATATAAACATAAAAATCATGATTGAATCATATAGAAAATAAAAACTTAGCTTTTGATGGAGAACAATTCTTGTAACACGTTCCCACAGACGGCGCCAATCTGTTGAAGACAGAAAATGGCCACTGCCATTTTAGTGGCGTCAACAGCAGATAAATGATGAGGATGAGATTGAAGATGAAGATAAACATTCACATCAAACATATAAGAGACAAAGATTTTTAAAGTGGTTCGGCTATAAGGAAAAGCCTACGTCCACTGTTATTTTATTCCCAGGGGTTTACAATAGCACAATGTGGTAGAGAGAGAAAGGATGTGTATCTTGTGTATGGTGTTTCTTGGTTCTCTTTTTGATCTCTTGGATCTTTTGGATCTCCCTCTTTTTGGCTAAGGGAATACATGTATTTATAGTGATGGGAGATAAAGAGATTCATTGTATGTAGACATTTATACATTATGTATACATTCAACGAATCTAATTGTTGAATTGCTTGGTATGCTATGTGTTGTCATCTACAATATAAATGTACATTAAGGCTCATTAAATGCGCTGCCATCTTCATTTAATGCACATTAAATGCATAGTTATCCTTTTGATCTTCCTGGTTGATATGCCGACCAACTCTCCTCGGGTGCCGACTAACACTCCTCGAGTGCCGACTAATTCTCCTCGGGTGCCGACTAACACTCCTCGGATATCGAATATTGTCACGTAGGATGACATGTGTCTTTTTCTGATTGGTCCTCGTAAATGGAGAATTTTTGCATTAACAATACTCAACAAAGATGTTAGCGATGAACAAAGCACAACAATACGACTACGAATATTCAAATCAAATAATGCAAATCTCAATAGCATTTTATCAATAAATTTCTCAACAACACATTAACCGGAGTCACCAGGCCTCACCATACCGCGCCATACTTTATCAAGTAGCCGAAAAAGGAGTCTTAGCGGGTGCCCAATATCAGTGCCATATTAAAATCTCATGACATCGTGCTCAAAACAACATGAATATTACCTCATGAATGAAAATAATTCCAACAATTATTTTTCCAGATTTTCAAGAATTTAACAATTCAAAATATGAGTTCAATTAATAAGAATTCAACGAAATAAATACTCGCGAGATTTCAGGAGCATATTGTATAAAACCCCATACCTTAAACCACCAAAAAGAACCAACATGAATCATCACATAATTTTAGCCTCAAAATCTATTCACACCATCCCGTTCCTCTCGCGAAAATAATCCAATCAAATCTCGTTCTAGCCCAAACTCGAGAAAACACCAAATAAGCCTTCTAATCTAAGGTTGAAATCTTGAATAAGTTTGGGGCTATGGTTTGTAGATGAAAGGGAGTAATTTTGAAGAGGTCTTCTAGTTGAAAAGTTTGAGAAAAAGTGATTTGAAAAGCCAAGCCACGAATTTGTTGATATATAAATGATTAAGTGTTTGATTAAGAAAAGAGTTCTAATCAGATACAAACACACTAAAAATTTATTCCAGACGATCGGACCATTGGAATCACTTGAAATTTTAGTATGTTGTAACGAACGGCGAGACAGGACTGCTGACAAAAATTCAGCTTGATCTAACAGTCAGATTTCTAAAAATATTATTTTTACTAGAGAGTTTTATGTTCCGAGGACTCTTAGAGAGTTTTATGTTTTGAGGACTCTTCTAGATAATAAAAATTCAATTAAAACTCCATTTTAATTCCGATTTCGAAACCGTTTGAAATTATCGCCTTTAAAAATAATAACCAACATATTTGAGCAATACAAATAATTTTATCTCAAAAATTATTTTTTCTCTTTATTTCGAAAATACCCCAAAAATTACGCGGGTTGTTACACTTCCCCACTAACAATGGAATTTCGCCCTCGAAATTCTCCGAATACCTAACTCTCCAAAATCAGGTCAACAATCTCCAAAAATAATCTCGTCACCAAAAAATAATTTCCTCACATCTAATCTAGATGCCTAACGCAAAACGATTCTCTAAAAATTTCTATCTCCAAATTTGCGCCACAAAAACGCAACAGATCCAAAACCCAAGACCCGAGGGTTGTCGTATACCTAAGCTCTGATATCATTCTGTAACACCCCGCCCGCCCGGGGAGAGCGAACGGAGCGCTACTGTCGATAAAAGTAACCAAATCCACAATTAACAAGGTATAGAGCATCTAAAAATCCCACAATACAATAATAAGAATCCACTAATATCAAATCTCTTAAAATAAAATAAATCTCCAAATGCTCTATACATCAAAATAAATACAAGTCTTCTCATCTCTTGTATTAAAATTTTTTCCCAAATATTCCTCGCTAAAATCATCCCAATTGGTCCATAGCACTCAAATCCGTGCTCACCAGCCAACAAAGAAAAAGATGGGGAAGTACACAATACGACAGGAATATGCTCAACAAAGATGTTAGCGATGAACAAAGCACAACAATACGACTACGAATACTCAAATCAAATAATGCAAATCTCAATAGCATTTTATCAATAAATTTCTCAACAACATATTAACCGGAGTCACCAGGCCTCACCATACCGCGCCATACTTTATCAAGTAGCCGGAAAAGGAGTCTTGGCGGGTGCCCAATATCAGTGCCATATTAAAATCTCATGACAGCGTGCTCAAAACAACATGAATATTACCTCATGAATGAAAATAATTCCAACAATTATTTTTCCAGATTTTCAAGAATTTAACAATTCAAAATATGAGTTCAATTAATAAGAATTCAACGGAATAAATACTCGCGAGATTTCAAGAGCATATTGTGTAAAACCCCATACCTTAAACCACCAAAAAGAACCAACATGAATCATCACATAATTTTAGCCTCAAAATCTATTCACACCATCCCATTCCTCTCGCGGAAATAATCCAATCAAATCTCGTTCTAGCCCAAACTCGAGATAACACCAAATAAGCCTTCTAATCTAAGGTTGAAATCTTGAATAAGTTTGGGGCTATGGTTTGTAGATGAAAGGGAGTAATTTTGAAGAGGTCTTCTAGTTGAAAAGTTTGAGAAAAAGTGATTTGAAAAGCCAAGCCACGAATTTGTTGATATATAAATGATTAAGTGTTTGATTAAGAAAAGAGTTCTAATCAGATACAAACACTAAAAATTTATTCCGGACGATCGGACCGTTGGAATCGCTTGAAATTTTAGTATGTTGTAGCGAACGGCGAGACAGGACCGCTGACAAAAATTCAGCTTGATCGAACGGTCAGATTTCTAAAAATATTATTTTTACTAGAGAGTTTTATGTTCCGAGGACTCTTAGAGAGTTTTATGTTTTGAGGACTCTTCTAGATAATAAAAATTCAATTAAAACTCCATTTTAATTCCGATTTCGAAACCGTTTGAAATTCTCGCCTTTAAAAATAATAACCAACATATTTGAGCAATACAAATAATTTTATCTCAAAATTTATTTTTCCTCTTTATTTCGAAAATACCCCAAAAATTACGCGGGTTGTTACACAAAATGGGTGAATGTCACTTTAATGAATATGCTTCGGGCATGCTCATTGGACTTCAAAGGAAGTTAAGAGGTGCACTTACCTTTAGTTGAGTTCGCCTACAATAACAGTTATCCAAAAATGATTAGTATGACACTTTATGAGGTATTGTATGGGCGACCGTGTAGGTCATCAGTATGTTGGGTTTTCACGAGTAAGAGTAGCTTGTTGGGGCTTGAGTTCATTTGGAAGACATTAAAAAGAAATGTGGAAGACTGGTGATCAAATCAAGAGAGCACATAGTAGACAAAATATTTATGCGAACTTGAATAGAAAAGACGTAGAGTTTCAAGCCGGCGACCAGGTTCTCCTTAAGGTGTCAACTATGAAGGGGGTTATGCACTTTAGAAAGAAGGGTAAGTTGGACCCATGGTATGTCGGGACGTTTATGATAACAGATCGTGTAGGCTTGCTTCTTATCGTTTAACGCTTTCAGATCACCTAGCTAGAGTTCACAATGCATTCCACGTATGGTTGCTTCATAGATTCTTACGGGGTAAGGCCGCATATCAGGACATAAACTTAAACGATGTCCAATTAAATGCCGATGTTTCGTACACGGAGGAGCCGACTCATAACTTAGACCATAGGATCCAGACTTTGATGACTAAGGAGATCCCATAGTTAGTGTTCAGTGGGGTCACCACAATGAGGATAATTCCACTTAGGAACGAGAGGATGCGATGAAATACCAGTATCCCATTTATTTTAGTACAAGTATGCATTATTTTATGTGAATTCCAAGGATAAAATATATTTTATTAGAAGGGAAGAATGTATGTTGATGCAAAAAACTAGATTTGATCTAATTAATTAATCACAGATAAATATGAAATAAGAAATAAAACACAGGACTTTTAAACTGGTTCAGCCTTACGAAAATGGCCTATGTCCACTGTTTTGTATTGCTGGATGTCTCTGCCTTAATCTCGATCACAATTGCTAATGATCAATTACCCCGTTATTGAGGGTATTACAATGTATTTATTGCCTTGGGGCTGTCAATATGAATATACGATATGCCATTATTTAATAGACATATACATCTGTACAATAAGAATGTTCATTAAATTCGATGTTCATTGAATGTGCAATTGTCGTCTGATCTTCCTAACTAGATGCTATGCACGTTGAGTAGCTCGGCATGCTAAGTAGCTAGGGGTGATGAGTTGCTCGGGATGCTAGTAGCTCGGAGACTGAGTAGCTTGGTGCGTATAAGCATTTGCCACGTAAGATGACACGTGTCTTCATTTAATTGGTCCACGTCAGCTGACTAATTTTTGTATCAACAGAAGCCCTCAATGTTTCACAGTTGAGTTTGATATGAGAGGGTGGAATATTTTACTCGAAAGTTTCTCGGGCACCTTTTTATGTCTTGATTAATTACAGATCTCCAACATTTAGGAATGTTCTCTTTAGTCTTGTTATTTGAGCGCGAAATGGAAAAATTGTAAATATTTTGAATCTGCAACAGACGCTTGGGTATTTGCATCTTTTTCATCATTTAACCGCCGAAAATGCAATCGTCTTTTCTAGTAATCATTTCTTTTCCTACTTCCTGATGCAAGGTATTTAAAAGCGATAGAAACAGATCGTCATCTACTTTTTTACTTTTAGATTTCTAAACTCTTTATCTTCTCATTCTATCCTTGTATTGTCATTCTTTCTGTCACCCGCCTTAGCAGATTTCTCAATCCCTCTGTAAGAACTTCTTCTTTCTTTGCTTTAATCACCATGGTTTATCTTATAGAATTGCTGGATAAGTTCCGAGCTGATTTTGCGATTCCCTCTTGGGCTATTCTAGAAGAACCTCCTTGCCCCTCTAATTTATTTTCCCTGGCCGAGGGACACTGGTTTCCCTCCCTTTTATAGCGGAGTGTGGCTTTTCTTTTTCGCCTAATCCCTTCTGTTTGGAGTTTTGCCAATATTTCGATATTGTTCATGCAAGAGTAGCTCCAAATACATAGAGGGTGGTTAATGGCGTACGTAGGTTAAAACAGATTCATGGGACCCATTTAGGGATCCCTAAAGTTATGTTTTGTTGTAAATGGGTTACCAGTGATACCACATTTTATTTAAAAACTAGGTTTTCCAATAGAGCTTTAGTGGTCAACCTTCCCGATGCAAATAGGGACTATTTTGATCATGGAGTTGTGATGAAAAATTGGCAACACTCCCCATTAAAAGGAAATGATGTTTACCAAGGTCCCAGATGTCCACTATATGGCAATGGGATAAGTTGTTTTTAATTTTTTTATTTAGCACTATTTATGTTTGAGGAAATGCGTCACTGATATTTATTTTAATTTTTTATAGTTGATACCAAAAGAAATCCCCCCAAAGAGAGTGACATTAATATAAAAGATTTGAAACTCATCTGGGGTTTGCATCAATCAGTTATCGAGAAGCACGTTAGAGCTGCTTCGTATTTGTTGAGATACAAAAATACTACTTCCTCTTTTATTACTCGTCCTATTGCCCCTCCTGTGATAATTGATCATGATCAAATTCCATCATCTCAAGTCGGCGTAGAAGAATCTTCTTTTAATTTGGGTACCTGTATTACTGATTTGATGATAAGGAAGAGGAGAATGCCTGAATTCTTTGCCAAAGATGCTCCTGGCACTGATGGGGCAAAGAAGAGCAAAGGGGATGTCCCAGCTGAAGGGACGAAGAAAATGGATAGTACTCCAACCAAAGGAACAATTTCAACTGTTAAGGAGGTCGGTAAAAAACCACCTTCTGTCCCAAAATAGGCAGTACCTTTGATTGAAGGTATTGCTATTACACAAGAAGAGGCAGCACCTTTGATTGAAGGTTATCTTTTAAGGATATTGAGGAGTGGTCTTGCAAAGAGACCTATAAAAACTGCTGCTCAACCTTCTGATATTGAGGATCCTTCTTTGAGAGCTAACACTCCATCTCTCATTGCTCCGAGCTCGGTAAAAAGTTTGATAAAGTTTTGAAGTATTCCTGAATATCGAGCTGCTGAGGGTTCCCTTTCTCGGGAGAAGGTCACTAACTTAGTTGATCAACATATTGCGTCAGTAAGTATTATCATCCTTACTATTTCATCTTCATGTATCATGTTCATATTCTTATCCGAGCTTCTTTTCTTTTGCAGTTTATGACGTGTTTTAATAGTATCATGGAGAAAGATGAGGCTATCAAGGCTTCAACTTCCTCCAGTGGGGTGGAAGAAGCCTTTGCTGGGTTCTCACAATTTTTGAAGGACTCTCGACAGAAGTACGAGGAAGACAAAGTTGCTTGGAAGAAATAACTTTTATCTGTAGAGACAGCTCATCGACAAGCCGATACAGCTCGAGACCAAATGTAAAAGCCTCCAAGGAGTTGGAGGAAAAATTGAAGGTCGTCGTTTCCAGTAAGGAAGAAGCTGATGGCAAGCTTAAAGAAGATTAACGGCGTAAGAAATAACTGGAGGAGAAAGTCAAGCTTGCTGAGGGACATGCTTCTTTTGAGAAAGTGAAGAGAAAAGCTTATATGAAGAAATCCTTTAGCTCTGGCTGGGACAAAGGATGGAATAAAGCCCTAACTGCTATTACTTACTAGATGGATTATGCAAGTTTGAAGTACTTCAGAGATGGATGGGTCGCAACACTAAAAGAGTTGAGTGTTGCAGACGATTCTGAATTATTTCAGAAGCACACTCATGGTCCTCTTCCTACTATTGACAAAGAAGAAGAGGATGAAGCTGCATCTGATGAGTCTTTTATGGTGATAGTAGAATAAGTACCTGCTGTTACCATTCCTCAGCCCTCCGACAAAGTTCAGTCGGTGACAACTTCTACCGAGCAACACAAACTGCCCTCCGAACAACCAACTTCTTCCTCCAAAATGGCTGATGACGTTGTAGGGAATAAGGAGAAGGTGTAGAGTTGTTTGGCTCTTTAATTATGTTGTTCTTTTGCTTTTCCCTATGTTGTTGTAACTTTGGTTGTACTTGCTTCTCGCGTTGATTAATAAAAGGACTTTGTTATTTATTATGAGTTTCTCCTTTAATTGCTCTATCTGTATCGTTGTTGATGCATTTTTGCTTTTCCTTGCTAGTTTATTGCCAGGATGGAACTCTTATCAGCTCATGATACAGAGTTGATAAAAAAATGTAATGATTATTTCAAAGCCGATCACGACACACGTAGATTTTACTGATGCTCAAATAATCGATATCCTTGGACTTGATGCTTCTAAGCGAGTAGTTGATGCGTACCAATACTTAAAGTGTTTACTTGATCGTGCTGTAGCAAATAATGTGTCCTATTATGAAATGACTGAAGACCTCCAAGGAAAGATCGAGGAACTCCAACTTCAACACAAAGAAACCACTGCACTTCTACATGGAGGTTATGAGAAAAAGTACTAACAGTTGAGTGTTGATCGGGGTTATGACAAATATATCTCGGCCCATGAAAAGAGGGAAAGTGTGCTGAAACATGAGATCGAGGAACATAGGAATATTACCAAGCTGTTAGAAAAAGAGAATATTGCCTTACAAGAAGAAGTGAAACAACTCAAATCTGCTGCCTCATCTTCTTTGGGAGCTTTAGTCCCAGTTAATGATGAAGGTTTTTCCTTTTTAGAAACTAAAAATAATGCTTTGAGAGAAGAGCTTGAGACTTTAAAAAGAGCCGGACCTACCTCGTCTGCTCGTGGCAGAGCAAGGCCTTCTACCTGCGACCGAGCAAGGGCTGGTCGGATTAATATTGAAGAGACGAGGATCCAACTAGCTTTAGAAAATCAAGTCGTTCAATTGATAGCAAAAAATCACGCCCTAGCAAAAATGTTCAGAAAAATTCAAAGTCTTACCGATCAACTTTCCAAGCAAAGTTCTGCCTTGGAGAGTAAAGAGAATTTTGTGAAGAAGCTTCATCAAAACGTTGAGAGATTGACATATCAATTCCACAAACAGCCTAGAGAATTTTGGAATATGGGATACAATGAAGCTTTATGCCATCTCGATGCTTAGTTGAGACAATCAAACAATGAGGGGTACAAACAAGGATGGTTGAATGCTCTTGGTGTGATACGTCTTGAGAAAGGAAATTCTTTGTGGGATTGGTATGAACCTGGGTTTCTCGACTTACTAGTACCTCCTTTCAACTTAAACATTAGTTGGATTCCAGCTCGTGCTATACCTCAATGTTTGATCTCCAAGTACCTTGGTGATTACAATCTTCATGAAGATTATAAGATATCCCGACCTCCTCATCTACTTGAGTGACCAGATTTGAGCAACACTAGGATGCTACTGGATATGAATTTTATCAACCCTCTTTACGCTTTGGATGATCCTCCGGCTGGGATGGAACCTGTGCCAAAATCAAAAGGAAAAAAGCCCATAGAATAGGACATTTGTATTGAATGAAGAAAACTTCATCTTTTGTAATTTATTTTCCTGTATTTAATGAAATGAATTTTATCTTTATGCACTCTTCTTTCCCTGGAAATAGTGTTTATGATGTCTTTCTTATAACATAATGTCTGTTGATGGATGCATATATATCTATAGAAGGATAATTTGTCCTATTTTGTTTTATTTGCCTAGACAATCGAGCTTGCCCCACTTGCTGCCTAGTTGTAGTGACTTGTCACCCGTAAATGCCTAAGCAATATAATGATTTTCATCCCATAATCTTGCTTAGTTGTAGTAATATTTTTAGGATTAACTTGGTGCCTAGACAGTGGATGCCCCGTGAGGTCACCCATCTTCTTGCCTAGTTTGGGAGGCCCCTTGAGGTCACCCGTGATCAAATAGGCTTTGCCTTGTATGATTGTTATGCCAACATTGTTGGTTAAATTTATTGGTGTCGACCAATCGTGGTTGGTGGTTGCTGATATGCCGATCAATCGTAGTTGGTGGTTGTTGATATGCCGACCAACCGTAGTTGGTGTCGTGTATAACACTAGTACTAAAAAAAATAACAAAAGGAATATAGAGAGAATATCATCTTTATTCATACTGAAGGAACTGAAGTACATATGAATCTGTATTACTGATAATATTTGCGCAGATACTCCGCATTCCATGCATTTTTAAATTCTTCTCCCTCCAAGGTTTCTATTCTGTAAGTCCCAGGTCGAACAATCATAGTTACTCGTTAGGGGCCATGCCAGTTGGCCTCTAGCTTATTATGCTTCTGAATCACCTTCTTGAGAACATAGTCTCTCTCATTAAGATCACATTTCTTGACTCTTTTATTGTAAAACATGACAGTTCGTTGTTGGTAAGTTGCGTTCCTGGTTGTCGCATCTATTCTTACTTCTTCGAGCATATCCAAGTCTAAATGTCTTATCAAATCGCTTACAGGGGAGTTAAAGTTAAGCACCCTGTGTGTCGGTAATCCCAGTTCAGCTGGTATGACTGCTTCACTGCCAAAAGCTAGCATATAAGGGGATTCCCCAGTTGCTGTTCGGGGTGTTTTGTGATAAGCCCATAACACATAATGTAGCTCATTAATCAAATTTCCTTTTGCATTATCCAACCATTTTTTCAATCTGTTCAGCAGAGTTCTGTTTGTCACTTCAGTTTGTCCATTTCTCTGGGGATAGCTTGGTATAAAATGGATTTTTTGGATGTTGGACTGGTGACAATATGCAGCAAACTCCTCATTATCAAATTGGGTACCATGATTAGTAATGAAAGCCTGTGGAAGACCATACCTACAAATAATATTCTTCCAAATGAACTGGTAAACCCTTTCATACAACATGTCAAGGAGAGGCTCAGCCTCAACCCACTTGGTGAAATAATCCACATCGACTACTAAATATTTAAATCTCCCTTTAGTAGTCGGCAGAGTCCCGACCAAATCTATAACCCACATGGCAAATGTCCAAGGGGAAGTGATGGGCATTAACAATGTTTGGGGAGTTCTTCGGATGGAGGAAAAACGTTGGCACTTATCGCATTTCTTCGCATAAGCTATAGAGTCAGCTCTCATTGTTCGCTAATAGTATCCCTGCGTCGTTATCCTCTGTAGGAGAGTTCGAACTGCTACATGAGCTCCACAAGAGCCTTCGTGAATTTCTTCCATCAAATCTTTAACTTCTGAGGGATGCACACATCGCTGTAGACCTGCGATGATACCTCTTCTATACAAAACACCATTGTTCAATACATACCGAGCAGCTTTAAACTTCAGCCTCTTGATTGCAAGTTGGTCATCTGGTAGAACTCCTTCTTCGATATATGCCCTGATGGGGTCTATCCAGGAGGGTCCCATATCCAGGGTAATGAATCTCAGCATTAGATCTTCATCTATGCTCCGATCTGTCAGAATCTCTATAGGAATCATTCTTCGTAGCTTGATGCGAGTATCTGAGGCTAATCGAGCTAGTGCGTCTACTCTCGTATTTTCTAATCTTGGTGTTCTGATCAATTGGACTGCTGTAAAAGTGCACACAATCTCCATAACTTTAGAGTGATACCTTGACATTAAGTCTCCCTTCGCTGCATACAACCCAAGAATCTGATTTACAATTAACTGTGAGTCACTAAACACAACAACTTGCTCTACATTAAGTGTTTTGGCTAAACTGAGGCCTACGATCATAGATTCATATTCAACTTCATTGTTGGAAGCTTTGAACAGGAAACACAACGCATATTCCATATCCAGTCCATCTGGGATGTGAAGAATTATACAGCTCCGCTGCCTGTAGCACACGAAGAGCCATCAATATACAAATTCCATATAGGGATGCCATTGTCAAATTCTTGATCTGATAAAATTCCCTGATGGAATATTTGATAGTTCCTTTTATCATATCCTAATACTGGGAGTTATCTGATGGTTCTTGTTGCTCGACTTTTATTCCCCTTATTACCTCTGTTGATAGGAGTTGATCGGGGGTAGTATCCGATGATTCTCTAACATCCACAAGCTGTTCTGCATCAGGCCCTTGTTGGTTGGAAGTATCTGGGCAAGTGAATTCCACAATGAAATCTGCTACCGCCTGCCCTTTGAGTGAGGTCCTTGGCTCATAAATAATATCATACTCTCCCAATTCGACCGCCCAATACATCAGTCTTCCAGATTTTTCTGGCTTGTGCAAGGCCTGTCTGAGCAACATATCAGTGTACACCACTATGGTATGGGCCTGGAAATAAGGTTTCATCCTCCTACATTCCTCTATCAATGCTAAGGCTAGCTTCTCTAATCTAGGATATCTTACCTCTGCTCATTGGAAAGATTTGCTCATATAATAGACAGGTTTTTGTACTCCATCTTCAACTCTTATCAATCCTGAGCTGACTGCGCTCTCTGAGACAGCTAGATATAAGTATATACTTTCTCCCATCACCGGCCGGTAAAGCAAAGTTGGTGTCCCCAAGTATTTCTCCATAGCTAAAAATGCCTGCTCGCACTCGTCATTCCACTCAAAAATCTTTCTAAGCACAAGGAAGAATGGGAGATATTTATCCGTAGCTCTGAAGACGAACCTGTTTAAAGCTGCAATACGCCCCGTAAGGCTTTGCACTTCCTTTTTTGTAGTTGGAGATTTCAGTTCTAACAAACCCTTGATTTTATAAGGATTTGCTTCGATGCCTCGTTGATTCACAATATACCCGAGGAACATGCCTTCTCGTACGCCAAAAACATACTTAGTCGGGTTTAGCTTCATCTGATATTTCTCCAGTTGATCAAAAGTTTTGGCTCAGATCAGCTTTGTGGTCTACGACTTTCTTACTCTTCGTCAGCATATCATCGATATAAACCTTTATGTTGTTACCAATTTGTTCTGCGAACACCTTATTCATCAATCGCTGGTACGTTGCACCTACATTTTTAGACCAAATGGCATAACATTATAACAGTATGTACCCCTTGGGTTGATAAAAGAAGTACTTTCCATGTCTTTTGGTTTCATCTTAATCTGGTTGTAGTCGGAATAAGTATAAATGAAGCTCAACAATTCATGCCCCAAAGTAGCATCCACCAGCTGATCAATTCGGGGTAAGGGAAAGTGATCTTTTGGGCAGGCTTTGTTGAGATCTGTGAAATCTACGCACATCCTTTATTTGTTATTCTTCTTTTTTACCATCACCACATTAGATAGCCAATCAGGATATTTGACATCATCAATAAAGGAAGCCTTTTGTAGCTTCTCAACCTCATCCTGGATAGTTTGGTTCTTTTCTGGGCTAAATACCATTCTTTGTTGTTTCACTGGCTTGATCTCTTTATTAACATTTAGCTCGTGGCACAAGAAGGCTGTATCTATCCTTGGCATATCTTCATGACTCCACGCAAAAGCTTGGTTTCTATGCCTTAAAAATGCCACTAGCTCCTGCTTTATTGATGGGTCCAGTGAGGCGCCAATTTGAGTTGTTCATTCTGGACGTTCGTCGTCGAGAATGATGTTTTCTGTGGTCTCCATAACTTGACCCTTCACAAGCTCGAACTCATCTTTGGGGTCCAGAGTCTCGATCTCTGCATCTTCAAACTCTTCCACTTGGTACATGGTGGTTTTTTTCTTAGCTTCCTCCAAATCTTCCTACTCGGCAGATGAATAGTAGCATTCCCGAGCTACTTTCTGGTTGCCCTTCATAACTCCAACTCCGAAATTGGTAAAAAACTTTAGGCATTGATGAACCGTGGATGGCATTGCCTCAAACTTTTTCAAGCCTACCCTCCCCATGATTATAATGTAGGCTAATTGGACATTTTTATCCATTATGAAAAGCATACTTTTTTATTCTACAAGCAGGCCAGGTACCAATTAGCATATCCAACTTGATCGTCCTAAGTGGAAAGACTTTCTCACCAGTGAAGCCAATGAGGGGCCTCTGATATGGCTCCAATTGGGCTAACTTCAAATTCAAGCTGCCAAAGCACATGTAGAACATGATGTCTGCAGAGCTAGCGTTATCTACCAATACTCGTGAGATCACCACATCCTTTATCATCATCTTGACAACCAAGGGATCATCGTGGGGGTATAAGACACCTTCCAGATCATTTTTGGAAAAATCGATGACCAATTTATCCTTGTTCACCTTCCTCGGGCGATCATCTTCAGTCAAATTTATGCGCTGTATATAAGGACAAGCTTGGGCCTCATTGAGGTAAGCTTTCCTTTCAACAGTGTGATCCCCACCTCCTGAATCTCCACCTGTAATCATATTACATTCAAATGATCCAAAATAGATTGAAAAGATCTCGCGTTCGGGTTACCTTATCCTTTTGGGAAGGTCGGGGTCATCTTCTGGATCATCTTCATGGTCCCTTTTCTTATCATCGTTTGCTCGGCGAGGAGATTTGGACCTTTGCCTTCTTTCTTGGTTAGCCTTTTCATAATTTTGACGATCAACGAACCTGCTCAATTTTCCCCGTCGAATAAGTGCTTCGATCTCATTCTGGAGATCTATACAACGCTTGGTCGTATGGCCATAATCTTTATGGAACTCGCAATATTTGGACTTATCCTTCTTGTCAGGGGCCATCCTCATTTTCTTCGGCCAATTTAATTCCTCGCTGTTCTTGATCTTCTTAAGAACATGGTTAGTATCTACCTTTAAGGGAGTATAATTCTCATACTTCTTCAACTACTCTAGTGTTTCCTTGCCTTTCGACTGCTTACTGCCCCCATTGTGCTTTTGGTCTTTTCTCTCAGCTTTAATTGTAGCTTTTATCTCTGCTTTCGCGTCAGTATTCTTCTTCGCATCTATAGCCTCTTCGGCGTTCATGATCTTCGCTGCCTTTGCCATCAGTTCCGCCATGGTCTTGGGGGGATATTTGACCAGTGTATAGTAAAATTTATTATGTTACAGACCACTCATCAGAGCTGTGATGGCTGTCTTCTCCTCGTAGTCGATTACCTCTAGTTTCTCGTTATTAAAATGAGTGATATAATCTCTGGTGCTCTCTCATATTTTCTGCCTTACACTTAGTAGATGTGCTACTCTCTTTACTGGCTTTACTCGAAAATAAAAATTCCGTATGAAGAGCTCTACCAGATGATGGAATGTAGTAATCTGCCCCCGAGGAAGGTTATTGTACCATATTTGGGCTGACCCGGTAATAGTTCCTGAATATGATCTGCACCTCATTTCATCATGAACGGCATAGATATTAGCAGTAGCTTGGTAGTGCTCTATGTAAAGGACGGGATCACTTTTTCCATCGTACTTAGGCGTTACTACAGGAGCTTTAAATTTTAATGGTGTGGGAAAATCCACAATTTCCTGTACGAAGGGTAATCCCTTGACGAAAGTTCTTTGGAGAGGGTTCTTGGCCTTAGCCATTTCCCATAACCTGTCCTCCAACCTTTGAATGGAGCCCTTTCATGCATTATTTCTAGCCTTGGACCTATTCGTCTGAGCAATAGATCGTGCTGAATTCTCCTCTTGGGATATTTCATTTCGAGTTGTTGGTTGTGACTGGGCAGGACCTTCCCGTAGATCATCCGATCGTTGAGAATTACTCGATGCAATCCTAGTAGGAATTATATTCCTCCTAGGGCCCAAACGGTCAAAGGGAGAGGCTCTGCTCAACCTCTCTAGAGCGCTTGTTCATTCTAGGGCAAGAGTAATATTTCGTTGAGAATCTATAACCCTTATAGAAGAGGTCCGACCAGGCTGATAAGAGGGATCATTGGTCCCCTCAGTATGATGAGATCCAGTGCGTTAGGACTGAGAAACATTTGGAAATAGCATACGTCTGGTTCTTGAAGATGACAAATGAGTGGGTCTCTGGATGCTTCGTTGACCTGACTGGGCAGGCGCACCGTTACGAACGGTTTGAATGAGTTGATGAATGGTCTCTTGCATATCTATTTGCCCCTGGCTAAATTGGCTACTATGCCAGTGGGATCCTGAAGAGTTGGGGGAGCATATGGATTAGGGGGAACTCGGTCATTGTTCCTGTTACTGGATTCTGGGATCTCAGCCATTTATCATGAATATGTTATTGAAAACGCTACGTATAGTTGTTCCTACAGACGGTGCCAATATGTTGATGTAAAAAACTAGATTTGATCTAATTAATTAATCACAGATAAATATGAAATAAAAAATAAGACATATGACTTTTAAAGTGGTTCAGCCTTATGAAAATGGTCTACGTCCACTGTTTTGTATTGCTGGATGTCTTTGCCTTAATCTCGATCACAATTGCTAATGATCAATTACCCCATTATTGAGGGTGTTACAATGTATTTATAGCCTTGGAGCTGTCAATATGAATAGACGATATGCCGTTATTTAATATACATTTACATCTGTATAATAAGAATGTTCATTAAATTCGATGTTCATTGAATGTGCAGTTATCGCCTGATCATCCTGACTAGATGCTATGCACGTTGAGTAGGTCGGCACGCTAAGTAGCACAGATGATGTGTTGCTTGGGATGCTAGTAGCTCGGAGACTGAGTAGCTCGGTGCGTATTAGCATTTGTCACGTAAGATGACACACGTCTTCATTTAATTGGTCCACGTCAGCTGACTAATTTTCGTATCAACAATGTAATACCCTCTTTGAGAGTGCATTTTCTTGATCTCAATGGAATGACTTATATAATTAAATCTCAACTCACAAATCCAATTTTATCTTATTATCCTAAGACATTCATCTAAGTGATAAGATAGATAAATTAAACAGGCAATCACATGGAAATTGAGGAAAAATCCCTTTTCAGGGCATAACCTTTTTCAACACTCTAAAAATTTTATAAGACAAGTGACTCACAATACTACTTGATATAACCTATAAGCATAATGCTCAGTCTTCGCTGAATCTCCAAAGAATAATACTCGATCCCGAGCAGTCCACAGGTGGCGGTCCACCCTCGGTATGCACCGATCAACCTTTAGCCTTCAGGCTTCATCCGTGATCCTTCTGGGTTCACAAGTTAGCCGTAGAGATGATCTCTCCACAATGAGTATATCTTAATAAGGTTCAAAATAGATTCACAAAAATATATTTGGGAATGTATATGTGAACAAAAGTGTTTTATAAACCTAAAGGGGTGAAAACTTTTGAAACAGATATGCAAAAATCAATTTGGCAAAAGTCCCATAAAATTTGGAAACGAAACATATATTTATAGCTTGTGCACAAAATTTAAGGCGGAAATTCGTTCGAACAAAAAGTTGATGCTCGTTCGAACGAGAAAGGCAGTTCATTTGAATGAAAAGGGAGTTCATTCAAATGACAAGGCCGTCTTGTTTGAACCAACCTCAAACGACCTTCAAACGATGAAAAATCGTACGCCCTCGTTAGATGCACATTAGATGTAGTGATCAAACGATGCTTCAAACGACTTTAACATCTCGTTCGAACAAGAATGCCTTCTCGTTTAAACGAGGTCAATGAACTTTGAAATTTTTTAATAAAAAATGCCTCAATTTTTAAACTTGAAAAAAAAACTTGTTTCAGTATTAATAAAAATAAAACATCCCAAAATAAATTTCATGAATAAATTTAAACACAAGTTGATTTATACCTTTGAGGGATGTAGGGAAGTCTTCAATCTTGGAGTCGATTTGTCGTGACAGTACATGATAGTTTGTATAAAGATACGCCAAACTAGCCTAGATAAAAATACAATAAATACTCACCCTAAACTAAACTATTTGCCCTTCAAATATCCCTCTTTGGTTATTCCTGTTCAAAACTATACAAACCTAATCGAAATTCAAATTACATAAGATATCCCCATAAATAACAAAATATCCAAATAAGATTCTTTGTTTTCATTCCCTTCTTGAGCTTACCTTTGGTTCTTTAACTTCAACAGGTGTGTCTTGATTTTCGCATAAAATACCTACACATGTGAAGTAAAAAAAAATACCCCATTGTACATCGAGTTTGAAATGGAAAATAAAAACTCATAAAGTAAAGCAATCTCCCCCATAAACCAAACTCATTAATAAATCAATCAATTCTCCCCTTTAATTTGTTCTCCCTCCTTTTGTACCTAATAGTCAAACAAGTATAAACATAAGCATGAATTCCAAAGCTTCATGAAGATATCATCATAAAAGATATAAATAACTTACATGCAATGATAATTTCAAAGGCACACATTCACTAATTATTTTTGAAATTTTTTTAATTTTTTTTAAGTACAAAATTTTTACAAAAACAATATACCATGAATTAACACAAAAATACCGGATTCATGGAAACGAAATGTAGGGGTGTGAACATATTCCATAGGTTAATCAACGGAGATGAACATAACACACGTGAAAGCAGGCTTGAGACACCACTAACGAAAGATCTCAAAGTCTACCTTAGGTGTAAAAAATGGTGAACTCATGTGAAATTGACTTAACCGAATCGACAAATAAGATTGCAAATGATTTTCACACTAATGACGCCCAAAACTATGTAATGTCTTTTCAAGATTTTATAGTATACATAAACTCATTGATCTTTGACTTAACTCCCTCAAAATCTCACATATAGCAATTATACTCTCAATTATTTTGAAGAAATTAATGCTCAATTGTAGCGAAGCATCAATGTTCAAGCAAATGGCCCGAAACTTCTATTTTTATGTGCCTATAATCTTTGGAGGCTCTTTTCATTAGAAATGGAGTATTTTCACTCAAAGACTTTTTCTTTTACAGCCCTTTTCCATTTCTAAATATATAAGAATTTTATCGAAAAAATGATTTTTTGAATTCGGACAATGGTTCTTACATGTAGAACTTTTTTCACCTCGTTTTTCACATTTGGTTCTTTTTTAAAGCAAAATTGAGATAAAACACGATTGACATGTGACCGGTAAGTGCAATACTCATCTAAGCTCGTGCTCGTGTGCATTAAAGGAGACAAGGAGTCAAACATGAAGCAAGTTATCAACAAATCACATCTTAATGATTCCACACATTATAAAGTAGATATATGAAATGATGTCACGTCTCAAAACACTACAAAATAGTCACGTAGATATGGAATGAATGGGTGATTCAGACATCTTTAATGTTCATCCATATAAGGTGTAAAATAAATATAAAACTCTTTGTGCCTTTTTTTAAAAAAAAATTATCAAAAAAAATCTTTTTACCTTTTCATTTTTTCTTAAAAACCCAAAATCTTTTTGTATTTTTCAAAATATTTTATGAAAAACAAAACTCTTTTTAGATTTTTCTAAAAATATATCAAAATGAAAAATATAAGTACAATGATAGTACATACTAGTAATAAGGATATACGATATGAGCATGAAAAACACCCTATGCTAGACAACAAGTCTTAACCTCAATCATTAGGCCCGGAGGAGTTATTCAAAGGAGATGACATCCTATGAAATACCTCCAGTTAATCTTGTGAAGTCTTGACTAAATATTATAGTTGCTTTCAAAAACTCTCAAAATCTCTCAAATGATGTGCGGGAGCTTGTGGAGTAACATGTGTGTGAGTGCATACGGGAACTCGTGTTGGAGCATAGTGGGGAACATACATATGAGACACTCTACCCAACTTAAAACAATACTCTCTAAGGTGACCTCTTTGTTTGCAGTGGGAACAAGTATACACGGTCTTGGGTTCACCTTTCTCAAAACGTTTAGGCCAATTTCTCCTAGGTAGGTTAGGTCAAGGGCCATAAGGATCTAACACATACTCGGTAATCGGCTCAGGTACGGCATGCAAGCGGATGCACTGCCATAAGCTATTCCTTGCCTCTCGACGTCACCTAAAGCGGGACTGAGGAGCATTTTTCTGACCTTCTTAGATGTGTCCTCTAAAGTGACCTTCACCTCTTGATCACGTTCGATATCTCTATCGAGTTTGGATATACGGACTTCAATTTTCTCACGAGTCTTCATTAAATATTGGAGATCCTTTTAGACTAGCCACGGTGTTGGTCAAATCATTCATTTACCGGCCTAAAATGATAAATTCTCACAACAAGAAACCTTTATATTCACTTTCTTGAGTTGACTCATCGATGCCTCACACTCTCTCAAAACTTTCACCTCTCTCTCCAAAGCTAACACCTTAAGAGGCAAATTCTTATTAACCTTTTTAGTTTTCAAAGTCTAGGTGTAAAGATAACTAAACACCTTTTGGAGATCACCTTCTCCCTTACTCACAATTTCACTCGAATGGCTCGGAACATCATCGAGGCTTTCACGTTTAGATATGTCCTCATCGATATGGGATAAACTCGAAGTGCTAACATGACTAGCCATGAACGCAACGAATGGTTCATGTGGTGATTCTCCCCCTGAATCAACCGACTCGACGTCACTATCGCTGATAGTGACTTTACTTGCAACCTCCTTGACCTTTCTCTTTAGCATAATGGGACACTCATGTGCTTTGTGCTATTTATCTTTGCACTCATCTCCTCCTCTTTCTCACCACTACTCTTGCCTTGATTCTTAATTTTATTTGTATCAAAATCTTTTTATTGGAAGAATTTTTCTTCAGAAAATTTAAGAAACTTTTTAAAAAAATTCTCAAATAAGACCAAGTCATCAAAATCACAACCACCCTCATATTCAGACTCACAAACTTTTTAATTCTTCTTTATCTTAGTTTGAGTCTTTAAAGCAATCCCTATTTCCTTAGGTTTAATAGGTTTAAGGAATATATCAATCTCATATGTTTGGAGATCTCTTAAAAGTTCTTCTGACCTAAGGGTGTTTAGAATCCCTAATGGATTAAGAATGGTAACCATAGGAATAAAGCGGGTAGGGTGCGACCTCAAAATCTTTTTCAAAACTCTCGTCTTTGAAATTTTCTCACCCAAATTAAAACTAGAATTTACTATGTTCGACAAACGTGTATAAAACTCATTAAAACACTCGAACTGTAGCATGGTAATGGTATCAAATTGGGTGGTCAAATTTTGACGCTTAGATGATTTTACATCATTGGTACCCTCGTGTGTGAGCTGGAGGGTATCCCACGCTTCTTTAGACGTAGTGCACATCATAATGCGACAAAATCGACAGGGGTGATGGCTCCTGAGATGGCACTCGAATCGCGAGAATTAAATTTTCTCCATTTAAATTCGTCCTCTGTCCATTGAGAGATAGGTTTAGGGCCAACGACATTATCAATAGTAACAGTGAGTGGTGTCCACCTCACAGAGCAACCAGACGTGTTCATCAATAGACTTAAGAGAAGTCCTCATCCTAGATATCCAATATGCATAGTTGGTACCATCAAAGATGGACAGTTGATTATACAAATTCTTCATTAAAATTCGAAATTTAAAAGATCAATAATTATTCAAAAAAATTGACACCAAAGAAATTTTTTTTTTGCAGAAAAAGATCACACAATATTTTTATGTAATCCGCTCTGATACCAATTTGAGAGTTTGCTTTCACGATCTTAATGAAATGACTTATATAATTAAATGTCCACACACATATCCAATTTCATCTTATTATCCTAAGACATTCATCTAAGTGATAAGACAAATAAATTAAACACGTAATCACACGACAACTGAGGAAAATCCCTTTTTAAGGCAAAATATTTTTCATAACTTTAGAAATTTTATAAGACATTCGATTTACAATACTACTTACTATAACCCACAAGCATAATACACAGTCTTCGTAAAATCTCCAAAGAATACTACTCGATCCCGAGCAGTACACAAGTGACGATTCACCCTCAGTATCTACCGATTAGCCTTCAGCCTTCAGTCTTCAGCCGTGATCCTTCTGGGTTCGCAAGTTAGCCGTAGAGATGAACTCTCCACAATGAGTATATCTCAACAAAGTTCAAAATAGATTCATAAAAATATATTTGCGAATGTATATGTGAACCAAAATTATTTTATAAACTAAAAGGGATGAAAACCTTTGCAATAGATGTGTAGAAATAGATTTGGCAAAAGTCCCATGAAATTTGGAAACAAAATAGATATTTATAGGTCATGGACAAAATTCGAGGCGACGATTCATTCGAACGAAAATAATGCTCGTTTGAATGAGAAAGGTAGTTCGTTTGAACGAAAAGGGAGTTTTTAGAACGACAAGGCCATCTCGTTTGAACCAGCTTCAAACGATGCAAAAAAATGTGCAATCGTTAGATGTATGTTATCGAATGATGCTTCCAATGACTTTGACATCTCGCTCAAAGGAGAATTCCTTCTCATTTGAACGAGGTTAATGAACTTTGTGAATATTTTTCATAAAAAATGCCTCGATTTTTAAACTTGAAAAAAACCTGTTTAAGTTTTAATAAAAATAAAACATCCCAAAATAAATTTCATGAATAAATTTAAACACAAGTTGATTTATATCTTTGTGGGATATAGGGAAGTGTTCGATCTCTGAGTCGGTTTGTCGTGACAATACGTGACGGTTTGTATCGAGATACGCCAAACTTGCCTAGTGCAATTATAACAAATACTCAACCTAAGCTAAAATATTTGCCCTTACACCCTTAATTTTGAGTACTTAAGTTAATTTATAAAATTCAATGTGCAAAGAAATATATTTAATACTAAGAGACATTTCATGTTAACCAGTTAGAATATTTTGATGAAATAATTTTTTAAGCATTAATTAGGGGTGAAATTGGAATTTTGATAAGTTATTACTTAGTCGTTAAAATTTTGGATGAGGATGGTATAATTGTTATTGTGTACAATTGGTTTAAGTATTAATGCTCTTAGCTGGGAAATTCAGATGATAAATAATAATAAATAAGGAAATTATATACCTACCTACTTACTAAATTGGGATAAACAAAATGAAGTGAGAGACAAAGACGGAAATAAGGATTTAAGTGGTTCGGCTTAATATGGAGCCTATGTCCACAGGTGCAATGTTAGTTCTCTGTATATAATTAAAAAATAGCCATGAAAGTTAGGAATACAAGATTTGTTAGATTTCTCCCTAGGGTGTACCTCTCGCCGTCTTGTAGAATAATTTTGGATCCCTTGTTCTATGGGACTGAAGGTTATTTATAGGTAGTGATTAGAGATAAAATATTACGGGACATGTGAAGTTCCTTTATAGGTCAGGAAGTTACACCTTTTACGTTCATTGGTACAAATAGTGATTAGTTTGTTACAACACGATATGGGTGGGATATCGTGTAGCTTTCCATGTGTATAAATAGGATAAATATGACTACTGATATTACTCTATGTATGCAAGCTGGCACAAGATTGATATTGACGGGATTAATTAACGCTATTATTTAACACCATATTAACAGTAGTGGAGCAGTCAATGAAATGGCAGGATCGAACACATTTATACTTGTACTGACCTCGTTGTATGTGATCGAACAAATTGAGTATGAAGCTGACCTCTCTTTCAGCCTTTATTGAGGACACAAGTCACCTTTTGAGAGGTCCACGCGGTGTTCCATATTTATGGTACAACAAAAGCACCCGAGACTTCAGCGGCGATAAAGAATAGCGAGGCATATTTTCCATAATTATTTGTGATTTGGGGATGTTGGCAGAACAAATATTAAGAAAGTGGAATGTCAACTGAGCGAAATGTTTCCGGCCTTCATGATAGTGGTCATCCATGGATCCTGCTCGGCTTGAGCCGAGGAAAATATATATACTACTATAAAATGCTATACAAATAATTTAATTTCCTCAATTCTAAGAGTGTTCGCGTAGGTATCCATTGAAATGTGAGTTTTGTTTTCTCTCTCTTTCCATTTAATCCATCTACGAAATCGTGTGGCAGCTTATTATCTCTCTCTCGCTTTATTTTTTTAATTCTCATCAAGTGGTTAGGACTTTTCTACTCCTCTCTCTCTATAAAACTATTCATATTCTTTTTCATAGTATATAAGATAAACTCTTCGTTGTGTGTATCCACAACATAAAATTCCTTTTGTCTCTTAAACCTTTAGAGATTAAAACTTTGTTGTGACGATCTTTTCTATCGGAAGTCCGTGAAACCCTAACGATCCTTGACAAGGATGATGGCCACCCAGTAAGCCTGCCATTTTTTTCACCGTCTGGGTAATGGTTATCTCCTATTTTACCTATCCTAGGAAACTTACAACCTGGGGTCTGAATACCGTCCAGCTCCATGCCGCTATCAAAACTTTCCTGAAAATACAAAAAATAAAGACCCACTTAGCTTTCTTTCTTATCCACTCACATGTTAGCTAGAGAGAGAAAGAGGTTAGAGAGAGAGAGAGAGAGAGAGAGAGAGAGAGAGAGACATTTGGCCTATTATGTGGAGTTTGAATTAGGGTTTATAGTGAGACTTATAGGTGGGTGGGTGGGTGGGTGGGTGGGGGGTGGATGTACGTTTATGTGTGGGTTCCTTTCTCCTTTGCATTGATGATGAGTATACAGAGTACTTTAGCTTTTGGTGATAATATATAAATAAAGAAGAAACATGGGAGGAAGAGATAGACAGGAAAGAGATGTGAGTTTTTTTTAATTTTTGGGATTTCCACTGCAGCTTTATATATCAACTACATTTGGCACTTTTTATAACTAAACTTTGGACTATTTTTGTAAAATGCTTAGCATTTTTTTACCAAAACTATTTATTCTTGTGGTATTACTTTACGTGGTTGCAATATCAAGTTTGTAGACATTTTTTTTTGGTTTTGAGTAAAAATCAAGGGTTATTTCTTTGGACTATATCAAGTCAGTGGACATTTCTTTGAGTTTTTGTTTAAAATATAAAAATTTGATAATATTTCTGTAGCTTAACTTGTGTTTTTACATGCTTCTGACCTTCAAATACGCATTTTTTGTTGTTGAATCTCTTAATGAATGTTTGGTGGGGGTGTGGTCTCTTATAAAAAACTTAATACAAACTAGTTTTAAAAGTATGTTATTTGTCTTTCAACTTGATAATATGATTAATCTACAAATAAACTCAATTGCTTTTTAGTTATGGGAAGAAAAAAGAGTTACATATGTGAAGGGATGTATTAATTATAATTTCTTTAGATAAACTAACTTTTACTTCATTTTTGTCATTTCAAATAAAATATATTTGAATAAATTTCTATTAGACCTCTATTTTAATCGTGTCATTGGCACGGGCACCCACTATACATGTTTTTCTTACTAATAATTGTATTTGTAATTAATTAAATTATTTTTTTATTAATAAACATATTTTATTCTTTTGTTTTGAAATTTATTTTGATTTGAAATATTATTAAAAAATCCATGCGTGATAACTTTGACACCACTTCTTTTTAGACAATCTTTAAATAAGTAATAATTTTGTGCCAATTTTGAAAATATTATGTTATTTAAAAAAAAAATATTGAGTTAAGAAATTCCAATAAAAAATCTTAAACATAACTGGAGCTAAGGTTAGTAGAGACTAAAAGGGTGAGTATATAAACAAGTATATACTTAGGACTTCTCGTAAACGAATCGAAAAAAGTGAACAAAAATTTTATTCTATTAATTTGTCATATTTACATTTGTCTTCATTAATATGACTTACAATACTATATAAGTCCCCGATGGGTTTTCATGCGTGAAGTAATCATTATACATGGTTGGAGCGGTGCACGCGTGTTTAAATTAACATGTCCTTTCGATTTTCCAGATAGAACGCAATGTCTCATGATTATAGCGTTTCAAATCATTTGGCTCTTACCTAAAACATTTTGTTTTCAGTTACGTGTATTAGAGAGAGAGTGTTCCATAACACCTCTTTCTTCAACCCTTCATTTCCACCATAGCTATTTACCTTCCAAACGCTTTCTTCTTGGAGTTTGAGACGTCATTTAGTTAGCTTCGATACTTTTGTATAGTGTTTCAGATATGCTTCATTTTCTTCTATCTATGATTTTAGGGCTTTTCTTCTCTTTGGAGGGATTCCAATTAGATCTTTATTTTTTCCATTTTAATTTGTTGGTGGGTGGATTTTGGAGGGGTGCAGAATTTTAACCAGCGATTCACCATTTCCGAGTTCTTTTAGTCTCTTATGGCTTGTTTTGCCCAATTATTCACTTCTTGTGTCTGGGTAATCCGTTAGCTTTATAGCCCAGCCAAAACTCCATTTTCATTCACCTTGATTAGCTACCCTCCTCACGTCCAGCTGTTGTTTGAGATTTTAGTTGAACTAGAGACTACCTGCTCTGCTCTGGAATTACTTTTACTTATACAAGGTTACCAGCACCCATCTAAGTTATCAAGCATGGACATCCTAAGTATACCCCCATCGTGCGCTCTTTTAGTGACTCAGTGTCTTTATCGTTGAATGTGGACCTTAACAAGACTGAGTTCATGGGACCTAAAAATTCTGATCAAGATAACCCCTCACCTCCCTACTCTAATATGTCTGTCATTGACTTGGATAACCCTGTAAGCACGTTAGTGGTTGATAAGCCCCCAACTTCCTTATTTCCTCATAAGGTGCCGTCTGGTGAGGAAATAAGGGGATCACTCCTTTGATCCCCTTAATATTGATGCCAGGTGTCACGACTCTGATGTGTTATGTTTACTATTTATTAAGGTCCCGTTTGTTTTTACCTCTTAAGTCTGAATCTGAACCATTCAGATTTAAGAGGTACCAAAAAGTGTTTGTTTTTTTAAATGATTAAGAGGTTAACGGCTATATTTGGCTCTTAATGATTAAGAGGTAAAGTTACGTCTGAAGTCTGAATCTGAAGTCTGAATCAGTCTAAATACATTCATTAAGAGGTATATTCAGACATAAAAACAAACATATTTTTCAGATTCAGATTTCAGACTTCAGATTCAGTCTTCAGATTTCAGATTCAGACTTCAGATTCAGATGAAAAAACAAACGCAACCCAAATATAATTGTATAGAATTATGAATAATTAATACAATTACAGAAAGAAAAAGAAATTACAGAAAATTAAAACTTATTTACTTGAATTTGCCGAAATAATATTAGAATAAAGAAGAAAAATTTCGAGCGCTGTTTAGAAAAGTCTCCTTAAGGTAAATTTATTCCCTCAAATGTGCTTATAGGTTAATGAATAATTGCCTCCCATGATAAAACTGACTTTTCGAATTAATTATGTAGCACAACAATAATTTATCCCAACGAATACAAATATGTGTTAATATTCAACCAGAACAGTAACATGATATGCAGATATGGAGAAAATATTTTTCTCGATGAAAGAACATTTTCGGAATTTTTATGGCGGGGTTTTGTTGACAGCTTTTAAAAACTAGAGGGAAAGGTTTGTATTTATAGCTTTTGTATTAACTGCTGGAACAGTCGAAATCGAAATTAACTGGCAATAACAGTTAATTTGTTAACTGCTGACCTTTGGCAATTAACTGTCAAATTAATTAATAAAAGCCTAGAAATGTAGGAGAATTTTATAAGTCCGAGCTCGACGGACGACGCGCATGTGGGCTTTTGGCCCAAACCCAACACATGCATAGTGTAGGCCATCTCCCCTTCAAAGAGTTGGGATACCCTAAAGGCATCCAAGCCTTAGTCCATACTTGGGGTGTTATTAACTCATCAACTTTCCACTATTCTTCTAATGTGGGACAAGAGTTAAAACATAACCAATTCATTAACTTTCATTACTTTGTGAGTCACTTTGGGAACATATTTATCATTAATAACTTATTGAAATTGGACACATGAATATACTACGTTAATCTCCTTGCGGAGGAGAACGCGTTCGTATATGGTCCCACAATTATCATAGTGTGGGTCCCACATAAATTTGCACTCAAAATTGCTCAAAATTCTGTCTAGAAAATTCTCGACAATTTTTTAATTCCAACTTAAGTCCAATTTTCCAACATGATGTGCTTAAAGATGGACTAGATTCTTTAAGAGAGAAATATGGGATTCCTATTAGCATTGCAACCAAGCTACTGGACTGCGATGAGAGAGTGTATGATCTCCATAATTCTGATGAGGTTTCCCCCTCCATGGGCCCTCCAAGTTGGGCTTTTTCTTACCTTTGCACTCCATCATTGGGTCAATCCTAAAGGGAGATGGTGTTACACTTACTTAACTTCCCCCAATACCTATAAGACCATTTTGAGGGCAATGATGTTTTGGGAGGAGAACACTGGTTACAACCTCTTAGAAGACATATTTTGTTATGCCTACTGCTTGAAGGATAATGCTAAAGCCGATGGGTACTACTATTTTTTGCTCAGGAAATCCCACCCGAGGATGGTTTATGTGGTTCAGACTAGTAATCATGCTTAGAAGAACCAATTCATTTTTACTAGAGGGGGTTGGAAGTTTAGAGGCAATGAGAAGGGCATATCCTGTAAAATCCCTCGTGAATGGGTTTTAGTAAATACTTATTTTCTTTCAATTTATGTTGTTTTATTTTCTCATATTGTATTTACATGTTATTTCTACCTTTCAGTGAAAAGGGCTCCCAAGCTCCTTATTCCCGTCCCAGATTTGGTGGAATCTTACTGCGTGCCTAAGCCCTCGAAGTTTGAAGATTTATTCAGTGTTGAGAAATTCATCAAGGAAGGGTACTACACTCCTTTTGATTATCCCATCCCTATAGAGGTACGAGCTCCTTCAAATAGGGAGGTGTTAGCCGAGGCCAAGCAGAACGTCAAAGCCAAACAGGCTTATAGGGAAGGAGTAAGAGCAGGTAACACTTTTCTCCTTCATTTTTTTTATCTTTCATTTATGAGTTTATGTCTGTTTAAACACAAATCTTGCACAAGTTTTTCATTTTCTTCCTCTGGCTCTAAAAGTGAATCCACCATTGGGATGGAGCTAAGAAACATCGATCGCAAGGCCATGGAAATTACATGCCAGAAGAGGTTGGAAGTAGAAAAAAGAGGGGTGAAACCTAAAAAAGAGCTAATGTTGAAGATAAAAGTCATGCTGAGAAGATTGCTCGAAAAAAAGCTGTAGAGGATGCTACCACCCGGGTTAAGTCCAAAGGCTAGGCCACAATGTCATCTTGTGAAACCATTGTTGGGGACAGAAGACCCTTTGAAGCCCTACGACTTAAAATTCTGCCCAGGCCCCATGTGTGGCTGAGTCCAGGCCCTTGCATAGTCTCGTGCTTAGCCATGGATACGCTCCTTACTATGGTGAGGTAGATTGTGTAAGGACACAGATTTTCAATTGAGTCCTTCGTAGTTTTGGCTCAATTATGGACAAAAATGTTTGAGTCATATGATAGAGTTATTGACCATCCTTCAAGCCCATGACATGCTAAAGTTGAAGACGTAGCTGTGACACCCCGCCTAATTAAATACCGGGCGATCACTCCTTTATTAAATTAAATCAAGGTGAACAGTTGGTTCATTCTTAGCATCACTGTCGAAAAATAAAATTTCCAATTGATCACCCTAATTAATTAAGCTAAGTGTCAAAACCATTTTCAAACATTACTTTCCAAATTTTATTTAAAGAAAAATTATTTATTTATTAACAACATTCAATAAATAAGAATCACACCACAATAATTCCGCAACATAACTAATTAATTTAAAACATTCAACAATCTAATCCCAGTAATTAAAACTTAAAGTCAAACATCCACACTGAATAAATCCCACGATAGCAGTACTAAAAATAACTGAAATACAAATGTCCCAAATAAAACAGATCAATAATAGAAGGGGCGACACATGCCCAATAAATGAGAATGATAGAAGTGGAATCAATAAATGAAGTCGTCTACGCAAGTGGCCTGCAACTCTCACCTAAGCTGCAGCACGTTCCTTCCAAGGGATCCTAAGCAAGACGCCCCTGTGGCTGGGCACCTGTAATATATACATATATACACAAAAGAGAAAAGAGAAATAGAAACGGGTCAGAGCCCGATAGTGTGTATGATTTAAAATTCGTTTAGCAAGTATTTAAATTGATACAGGCCAATGCAACAACATATTAGTACGACTCTCTCTTGAGAAATTCTCACCTCTCTTCTAATGTGCACGTCTATCGTACTAACCTTCCCAACGGATTATCTATTATATATCAAATAAATCTCTTTCAACGATTTAACTTATCTTAGGTTACTCGTAAGACTTCAAGGCCGAACAATATAATTGTTTATAGAGTAAAACTTTAATTTGTAATCAAGGTTCTCATTATAACTTTATTAATCACTAAAGTTTTTCCAGTGTCATAGTATACTATCTAAAAACAAGTATTTACCATTTGAGCCATCAATCGTATCCTACTTATCAAGTCACAGTAGGCAGTTCCAAATTTCAGAATTTCATATATATATTAACTACTCGTACAATATATATATTAAAACAGCACCCCAAATAAAACTATGGTGCGGGCATACTCTGCTATCCGATCCCCGTATCGCTCACACTAAGGGAAATACAAGTTCGAAATCGCTCTCGAACTGTATCAACATATACAAAGCAACATTGAGGCGAAGCATAGGTTCCAAGTCTCTAAGAGGTCAGTACATACCCTCACGTCTCTTAGGACCATCTGAACTATCGATTCGATAGCCTGTACCAAGGATATCTATCTCCTAGAGTACGAATCAATATCCCCCATAAGGCAACACATGATAAGATCGTCCCAGCGCGGTAACCTCAGGGATAGCAAGTAGCGTGGGCATGATTTTCACATGTATATAATATATGCATACACAACCATATAAATATACCACTTGTTATCATATCAATATAGGTTCCTCTCATCACCCATAATTACAATATTTATCCTTAATTTTCACATTAAGTATTTCGTATAAGGGTTCGTCTCTAACCTTAACTCGGAGGGTTTCCTCGACTCATTTCGTGACACTCGTGGACTCTATCCTCCCAAGTATAAAATTCAGTAGGTGTCCTTATTATGTTCCAACGTAACTCTCTTACGCACCTCACCCTTTAATACATAAATTAATCGATTTATAAGTAATTATCCCACATGTACAATTCTCGTCCTATATTAAGGGCCCCAAAAATTATTCATATGCACTACTGGTCTTCCATATCTCCCAAAACATTTTATTAAGAATGCCCAAGAATTATTTCACGGTAAATTGAATTTAACTAATTTAACAATGGAAGTAGGAGTCTGCCAGGAGGGGTCGATCGATCGAGGTTTGGGGCTCGATCGATCGAAGGCTCGATCGATCGAAGCTTTAGGCTCGATCGATCGATCAAGCAGGTATTTCGATTTCTGCAGAATTGCAGATACGGGTTATACCACCTATCTTCATCCAAATCCATATTTTTCAATCCCAAACGTCCCAAAAATTCTACTACTAACATTATATCAATATACCAGATATTTTCAACGTAAAGCATGTGGATTTCTAACATTAAACATGGATTAACAAGCCCTATGAAAGAGTTGGCGCTTGCGTTCAATTAAGAAATAATATAATAAATACCATTTTTAACCCAAATTAACCCTAAGCATGCAACTAGGTGTGATTGAAACAATATGAAATCATGCAAGAATTATTCAACACACAAAGTTAAGGAAAAATCCCCCAAAGGGGCAAAACCATTTGTATATTCACTATAATTTGTAAGAGAAGCGGCTTACAATCGGATTACACTGAAATACAAGTTTTTGACTAAGAATTACCCGCAGGCATCGGATTCTGTAGTCGCGACTGGAATTATCCCTTTCCAGTAGGGCTGCAATGAAGAGGAAGGAGCGGTCCACTTCACAAGGGTTGAACAACAGCAATGGTGTTCTTGGGTTACCAAACTTGATTCACATAGATATGGAAGATGTGTGAATCTAAAAACCTAGAATCATAGGACTCAATAGGTGAAGACTTTAGGGTTGATATGCTCTGAAAATCGTTGAAAAGTCTTGAGAAAACCAACCTCCAAACGTGGTTTAAATAGGAAGCCAAAACCCTAAAAAATCTGCAACACGATCTGGCAGAGTTTATCCAGGGCGGACCGGTCCGGGCCTTAGGCGGATCGGTCCGATAGCGGACTGGTTCTTTTAATTTGAAGCTGATTCGGTTCGCATTCGGTTCGGGGCTCACTGGCTTCAAAGTGCAAGGCGGATCGGTCCGGGGCGGTCCGGTCCGGGTCTCAGCGGATCGGTTCTTTTTATATAAAGGCGGACCGGTCCGGCTGACTGGATTTATGAATTCTTCCTTTCTTTTGATCTTCGGATTTCATTGATGATGAATGGACTTTGAATCTTTGCAACGGTGTTACGGCTAAAGACATATACAAGTATGTTGGACAAAAATGTCCTTACAAATCTCCCCCTATGTCTATGCCAGAACAAACATAAAAAATCCGAATCATCTATAATCACAATGCCTATACAAATCTACCCTTCCATGAACCCAAAAATTGAAAGTGGTACAAATGACTAAGGCTGCATCGTTTGTTCTTCGAATCTTCAGAAATCTCACCGCTTTTCTCATCAGGGTGTGCAATATGGGATTATCAAAAGATGTACCTACACACATGAGACAAAGCAAATACCAAGTGACGTATCGAGTTTGAAATGAGATAAACGTAAGCATATATATCAATTTAAGATGATATTCTCAGAATTTCAAAACTCCCCCATAATCAGATAATTCATTCTCCCCCTTTTTATGATGTCCCCAAATAGACAAATGAGAGAAATAAATGAAGCAATCAAGTACCGGGGTGACACAAGGCATAAAATCACACCATCAATGAACATAAAAAAACCAAGTCGGTGATAGCGTAAAAGAATGGGTGTGATCAAAATTTGATAGGAAAATCAAAGCATACAAACATGACATATGTGCACGATGAATATTGGATATTCCTAACGAATGAACTCAAATGCTTCCTTTGGTGTAAAAGATTGGAAATATAAGACATTGACTATATCAAATCTACAAATCAAAGCTCAAAGTGATTTCTACACCAATAACGTCCAAAATGATTTTCATGCTTTTTCAGGACTTTCAAGGAAGTGCAAACCCGTTTTTCAATCTCCAACCAAACTCCCTCAGATTTAAATTTTGAATAGAGGAATACTAAATTCTCAAACTTTGGAGAATTGGGTGAAACCTAAATGGCCCATATTTGGCATGAATTGCTTTTTATTGCCTTATCAATTTTTTCGGGCTCTTTTAACCTCTTAGGACCTCGGATATTAAAATTCCTCCATTTTTTAGGTCCTTTTTAACGGTGGCTTTTGCGCAAAGGATAAGAATCAACTTTCGCAGCCCCTCCCCGTTATGAAAATATACACACAGTCTCACCAAAACGGTTTTTACATGCAATCCAATCTTGTCAAGTTTTATCGCATATTGTACATTGTATAGACAGAATTGAGATAGAAACACTCAAGCCAATATGTGATAGACAAGTGCAATAGACAAATACAGCCGTGCATGTGTGCAATAAAGGATATAGGAGTCAAGCATGTAGGAAATATCACTAATTACATCTCAAAGACTCCAATCAATGTAAAGCACATGGATGAAATGATGTAGCCTCTCAAATATCTATCAAACAGTCACATGGATATATGGAATGAAGTTGTGACTTGGCTAACTTAAATGCTCATCCATAAAAGGTACTTAAAAGTACAAAAATCTTTTGGTCTTTTTCAAAAATTTTATCAAAATAAAATCTTTTTGTGCTTTTTCTCAAAATTTTTCTTAAAGGAAAATCTTTTTGTATTTTTTTTAAAAAAAATGAAAAATTAACTAATGATACATGCTAGCAATAGGTAAAAAAATATGATAAACAACCTGTGCTAGCAATCAAGACTAGATCTCAACCGGGAGTAACGGTGGAGTTTTCTAAAGATGGTGACATCTTTTGAACCAACTCCACAAGATCATGTGTAATCTTGATCAAAAACTTCACTTGCTCGCGAATATGTAAAAACTCTCTATCAAAATGAGCAGGCAAAGTATCATGAGTGGGTGCATGTGCATGAATGTGTGAAGTGGCATGATATGGCACAAAACCCAACTTAGAACAAAATTCCCTAAGATGTCCTCGCTTCTTGCAGTGGGAGCAAACATAAACCGGTCTAGGAAGTAATTTATCAACAATTTTGGGATGAACAATCCTAGACGGACACCCATGGGACTCACTCACAATGGTGGATATAGGCTCGGGTGAATTCTCTAATGTGACTTGAACCTCCCGTGCTTGTTTGAGGTCATCCTCGAGATGGGATACACGTGTCGTCAGACTAGACACCGTGTTGGTCAAGTCACCTTTTTCCCTTTTAAGCTCATCATTCTCTCCATTCAACACACAAATCCGAAGACCTAGGATCCTATTAGTCCTTTTTATTTCCATGGTCTCGATAAACAACTTTCTAAAGGCTTTTTGGATCAAACTATCATCACCATTATCATCCTCACTATCACTTAGAGAAGTGGGCATATCAACTTTCTTGCCCTCTCTCTTAAGTCTAGTGGGACACTCAAATTTCTTGTGCCCTATCTTCTCAAGTTTTTTATTTTTCTCATTCTCACCACAACTCTCTCTCTCTCCAAACAATCTTAAATCATTCTCTAAAGTGGTGATCCTAAGGACTAAAGCATTATTACATTTCTTGGTTTCAAAAAACTCAGAATATAACTCGGCGTAAGCGCGTGGGAGATCACACTCGCTCTCACTTGCCTCATCCTCCCCTTCACTCTCATCGCTCTTACTGTCGAGGTGTCCATGTGACGTAGCGTCCTCATCGTCGTGAGAAGCATTGGAGGTACTCACATGACTTGCCATGAACGCGGTGAAGTTACGCTCATGCGGTGACTCATCTCTCGAGTCCACCGACTCGACCTCACTGTCATCACTAAGGGTAGTATTCAGGACAGTTTTACCCTTTTCCCTATTCAGACGCGTGGCACACTCAAACGCTCTGTGTCCCTTACCGTCGCACTCAAAACACCTCTCACTGTCTTTAGGGGGTTCTTTGAAATCTTTCTTTTCAAACTTATTTTTCTGAAAATTCTTTTTATCTTTGAAGTTTCCACTTTTTTTAAATTTCAGAATTTTCTTGAAGTTTTTAGCAAATAATGCCAAATCATCTAAGTCAAACTACATTCAGAATCAGAATTTTCTATCTTTCTAGATGACTCGACTTTCTTTCTTGCCGACCCCTCACTTTTTCTCTCTTGGGCTTTAAGGGCAATTCCCTTATCTTTTGGCTTGGCAGATTTAGGAAACATGTCTATTTCATAAGTTTGTAAATCTCCTACCAGTTCTTCCAATTTTAGTGTATTTAAATTACCCAAGGAATTTGGCACAGTGACTTTAGGTATAAAACGCTTAGGAAGGGAACGAAGAATCTTTTTAACAACTCTAGCATTTGGAATATGTTCACCAAGATTATAGCTAGTATTAACAATGTCAAAAAGCCTAGCATAAAATTTATCAAAACATTCATTTTCATGCATGGTGATGGTTTCAAATTGAGTTGTTAAATTTTACAATTTTGACTCTTTAACAGCATTTGTTCCTTCATGGGTAGGTTGCAATACATCCCATGCCTCTTTTGACGTGGTACACGTCATTATGCGTTTAAACTCATCAGGTGTGACAGACCCAGAAATAGCACTTAGACCCTTAGAATTAAAAGATGACCATTTAAATTCTTCATCAGTCCAAGAAATGTCAGGTTTCAAGTTGGTCACATTATCAACAGTTACGGTGGGAGGAGTCCATCCTCGTTCAACCAAAATCCAGACACGTTCATCAATGGCTTTTAAAGCCGACCTCATACGGGCTTTCCAATAAGCATAATTTGTCCCGTAAAAAATAAGCATTTTATAATATGACTTCCCCATTTGAACACGCACTTTTACAAAAATAAATTTTTTCAGAAAATTGATATCTTAGAAAAATTTTGCGGAAAAAGGAATACGCGATAGATTAGCGTAACCTGCTCTGATACCAATTTGAAAGAGTTGGCGGTTGCGTTCAATTAAGAAATAATATAATAAATACCATTTTTAACCCAAATTAACCCTAAGCATGCAACTAGGTGTGATTGAAACAATATGAAATCATGCAAGAATTATTCAACACGCAAAGTTAAGGAAAAATCCCCCAAAGGGGCAAAACCATTTGTATATTCACTATAATTTGTAAGAGAAGCGGCTTACAATCAGATTACACTGAAATACAAGTTTTTGACTAAGAATTACCCGTAGGCATCGGATTCTGTAGTCGCGGATGGAATTATCCCTTTCCAGTAGGGCTGCAATGAAGAGGAAGGAGCGGTCCACTTCACAAGGGTTGAACAACAGCAATGGTGTTCTTGGGTTACCAAACTTGATTCACATAGATATGGAAGATGTGTGAATCTAAAAACCTAGAATCATAGGACTCAATAGGTGAAGACTTTAGGGTTGATATGCTCTGAAAATCGTTGAAAAATCTTGAGAAAACCAACCTCCAAACGTGGTTTAAATAGGAAGCCAAAACCCTAAAAAATCTGCAACACGATCTGGCAGAGTTTATCCAGGGCGGACCGGTCCGGGCCTTAGGCAGATCGGTCAGATAGCGGACCGGTTCTTTTAATTTGAAGCTGATTCGGTTCGCATTCGGTTCGGGGCTCACTGGCTTCAAAGTGCAAGGCGGATCGGTCCGGGGCGGTCCGGTCCGGGTCTCAGCGGATCGGTTCTTTTTATATAAAGGCGGACCGGTCCGGCTGACTGGATTTATGAATTCTTCCTTTCTTTTGATCTTCGGATTCCGTTGATGATGAATGGACTTTGAATCTTTGCAACGGTGTTACGGCTAATGACATATACAAGTATGTTGGACAAAAATGTCCTTACAAATCTCCCCCTATGTCTATGCCGGAACAAACATAAAAAATCCGAATCATCTATAATCACAATGCCTATACAAATCTACCCTTCCATGAACCCAAAAATTGAAAGTGGTACAAATGACTAAGGCTGCATCGTTTGTTCTTCGAATCTTCAGAAATCTCACCGCTTTTCTCATCAGGGTGTGCAATATGGGATTATCAAAAGATGTACCTACACACATGAGACAAAGCAAATACCAAGTGACGTATCGAGTTTGAAATGAGATAAACGTAAGCATATATATCAATTTAAGATGATATTCTCAGAATTTCAAAACTCCCCCATAATCAGATAATTCATTCTCCCCCTTTTTATGATGTCCCCAAATAGACAAATGAGAGAAATAAATAAAGCAATCAAGTACCGGGGTGACACAAGGCATAAAATCACACCATGAATGAACATAAAACAACCAAGTCGGTGATAGCGTAAAAGAATGGGTGTGATCAAAATTTGATAGGAAAATCAAAGCATACAAACATGACATATGTGCACGATGAATATTGGATATTCCTAACGAATGAACTCAAATGCTTCCTTTGGTGTAAAAGATTGGAAATATAAGACATTGACTATATCAAATCTACAAATCAAAGCTCAAAGTGATTTCTACACCAATAACGTCCAAAATGATTTTCATGCTTTTTCAGGACTTTTAAGGAAGTGCAAACCCGTTTTTCAATCTCCAACCAAACTCCCTCAAATTTATATTTTGAATAGAGTAATACTAAATTCTCAAACTTTGGAGAATTGGGTGAAACCTAAATGGCCCATATTTGGCATGAATTGCTTTTTATTGCCTTATCAATTTTTTCGGGCTCTTTTAACCTCTTAGGACCTCGGATATTAAAATTCCTCCATTTTTTAGGTCCTTTTTAACGGTGGCTTTTGCGCAAAGGATAAGAATCAACTTTCGCAGCCCCTCCCCGTTATGAAAATATACACACAGTCTCACCAAAACGGTTTTTACATGCAATCCAATCTTGTCAAGTTTTATCGCATATTGTACATTGTATTGACAGAATTGAGATAGAAACACTCAAGCCAATATGTGATAGACAAGTGCAATAGACAAATACAGCCGTGCATGTGTGCAATAAAGGATATAGGAGTCAAGCATGTAGGAAATATCACTAATTACATCTCAAAGACTCCAATCAATGTAAAGCACATGGATGAAATGATGTAGCCTCTCAAATATCTATCAAACAGTCACATGGATATATGGAATGAAGTTGTGACTTGGCTAACTTAAATGCTCATCCATAAAAGGTACTTAAAAGTACAAAAATCTTTTTGGTCTTTTTCAAAAATTTTATCAAAATAAAATCTTTTTGTGCTTTTTCTCAAAATTTTTCTTGAAGGAAAATCTTTTTGTATTTTTTTTAAAAAAAATGAAAAATTAACTAATGATACATGCTAGCAATAGGTAAAAAAATATGATAAACAACCTGTGCTAGCAATCAAGACTAGATCTCAACCGGGAGTAACGGTGGAGTTTTCTAAAGATGGTGACATCTTTTGAACCAACTCCACAAGATCATGTGTAATCTTGATCAAAAACTTCACTTGCTCGCGAATATGTAAAAACTCTCTATCAAAATGAGCAGGCAAAGTATCATGAGTGGGTGCATGTGCATGAATGTGTGAAGTGGCATGATATGGCACAAAACCCAACTTAGAACAAAATTCCCTAAGATGTCCTCGCTTCTTGCAGTGGGAGCAAACATAAACCGGTCTAGGAAGTAATTTATCAACAATTTTGGGATGAACAATCCTAGACGGACACCCATGGGACTCACTCACAATGGTGGATATAGGCTCGGGTGAATTCTCTAATGTGACTTGAACCTCCCGTGCTTGTTTGAGGTCATCCTCGAGATGGGATACACGTGTCGTCAGACTAGACACCGTGTTGGTCAAGTCACCTTTTTCCCTTTTAAGCTCATCATTCTCTCCATTCAACACACAAATCCGAAGACCTAGGATCCTATTAGTCCTTTTTATTTCCATGGTCTCGATAAACAACTTTCTAAAGGCTTTTTGGATCAAACTATCATCACCATTATAGTCCTCACTATCACTTAGAGAAGTGGGCATATCAACTTTCTTGCCCTCTCTCTTAAGTCTAGTGGGACACTCAAATTTCTTGTGCCCTATCTTCTCAAGTTTTTTATTTTTCTCATTCTCACCACAACTCTCTCTCTCTCCAAACAATCTTAAATCATTCTCTAAAGTGGTGATCCTAAGGACTAAAGCATTATTACATTTCTTGGTTTCAAAAAACTCAGAATATAACTCGGCGTAAGCGCATGGGAGATCACACTCGCTCTCACTTGCCTCATCCTCCCCTTCACGCTCATCGCTCTTACTGTCGAGGTGTCCTTGTGACGTAGCGTCCTCATCGTCGTGAGAAGCATTGGAGGTACTCACATGACTTGCCATGAACGCGGTGAAGTTACGCTCATGCGGTGACTCATCTCTCGAGTCCACCGACTCGACCTCACTGTCATCACTAAGGGTAGTATTCAGGACAGTTTTACCCTTTTCCCTATTCAGACGAGTGGCACACTCAAACGCTCTGTGTCCCTTACCGTCGCACTCAAAACACCTCTCACTGTCTTTAGGGGGTTCTTTGAAATCTTCCTTTTCAAACTTATTTTTTTGAAAATTCTTTTTATCTTTGAAGTTTCCACTTTTTTTAAATTTCAGAATTTTCTTGAAGTTTTTAGCAAATAATGCCAAATCATCTAAGTCAAACTACATTCAGAATCAGAATTTTCTATCTTTCTAGATGACTCGACTTTCTTTCTTGCCGACCCCTCACTTTTTCTCTCTTGGGCTTTAAGGGCAATTCCCTTATCTTTTGGCTTGGCAGATTTAGGAAACATGTCTATTTCATAAGTTTGTAAATCTCCTACCAGTTCTTCCAATTTTAGTGTATTTAAATTACCCAAGGAATTTGGCACAGTGACTTTAGGTATAAAACGCTTAGGAAGGGAACGAAGAATCTTTTTAACAACTCTAGCATTTGGAATATGTTCACCAAGATTATAGCTAGTATTAACAATGTCAGAAAGCCTAGCATAAAATTTATCAAAACATTCATTTTCATGCATGGTGATGGTTTCAAATTGAGTTGTTAAATTTTACAATTTTGACTCTTTAACAGCATTTGTTCCTTCATGGGTAAGTTGCAATACATCCCATGCCTCTTTTGACGTGGTACACGTCATTATGCGTTTAAACTCATCAGGTGTGACAGACCCAGAAATAGCACTTTGACCCTTAGAATTAAAAGATGACCATTTAAATTCTTCATCAGTCCAAGAAATGTCAGGTTTCAAGTTGGTCACATTATCAACAGTTACGGTGGGAGGAGTCCATCCTCGTTCAACCAAAATCCAGACACGTTCATCAATGGCTTTTAAAGCCGACCTCATACGGGCTTTCCAATAAGCATAATTTGTCCCGTCAAAAATAAGCATTTTATAATATGACTTCTCCATATGAACACGCACTTTTACAAAAATCAATTTTTTCAGAAAATTGATATCTTAGAAAAATTTTGCGGAAAAAGGAATACGCGATAGATTAGCGTAACCTGCTCTGATACCAATTTGAAAGAGTTTGCGCTTGCGTTCAATTAAGAAATAATATAATAAATACCATTTTTAACCCAAATTAACCCTAAGCATGCAACTAGGTGTGATTGAAACAATATGAAATCATGCAAGAATTATTCAACACGCAAAGTTAAGGAAAAATCCCCCAAAGGGGCAAAACCATTTGTATATTCACTACAATTTGTAAGAGAAGCGGCTTACAATCGGATTACACTGAAATACAAGTTTTTGACTAAGAATTACCCGTAGGCATCGGATTCTGTAGTCGCGGCTGGAATTATCCCTTTCCAGTAGGGCTGCAATGAAGAGGAAGGAGCGGTCCACTTCACAAGGGTTGAACAACAGCAATGGTGTTCTTGGGTTACCAAACTTGATTCACATAGATATGGAAGATGTGTGAATCTAAAAACCTAGAATTATAGGACTCAATAGGTGAAGACTTTAGGGTTGATATGCTCTGAAAATCGTTGAAAAGTCTTGAGAAAACCAACCTCCAAACGTGGTTTAAATAGGAAGCCAAAACCCTAAAAAATCTGCAACACGATCTGACAGAGTTTATCCAGGGCGGACCGGTCCGGGCCTTAGGCAGATCGGTCAGATAGCGGACCGGTTCTTTTAATTTGAAGCTGATTCGGTTCGCATTCGGTTCGGGGCTCACTGGCTTCAAAGTGCAAGGCGGATCGGTCCGGGGAGGTCCGATCCGGGTCTCAGCGGATCGGTTCTTTTTATATAAAGGCGGACCGGTCCGGCTGACTGGATTTATGAATTCTTCCTTTCTTTTGATCTTCGAATTCCGTTGATGATGAATGGACTTTGAATCTTTGCAACGGTGTTACGGCTAATGACATCTACAAGTATGTTGGACAAATGTCCTTTAACCCCAATTTCATATAAAACCTTAAGAACCCTAAAATTTTCTTAAACAGGTTTCTAACAAATTTCCTCCAGAAATTCCTTCTTATAATCATCATAATTTCGTGGTTAAATTCCTCTACATGGCAAGGGTTTCCAGAATTATCATATAAACCAATACTACATGGATTTTCCTATCATAAATTGGGTTTTCTTTCATTAAAACTCATCCTAATTACTCCAAAACTAATATGAAGGATGCATCAACGAAATAAGCAAGATAAACACTTGCCTGGGATTTTCAGAGGTCTGGTTTGGCGCCAAATTCGGTGTGGTTGCGTTCCCCGTCTCGCGATCTACGCGTTGGTGGTGATGGCGGTGCAAACCGTTGAGTTTTGAGCCTTGGAATCCCTTGAGAGCTATCTCATCTCTTCTCCAATGGCCGTTCTAGGTTTTGGGTATTCTAACCCTAGGTGACAACCTCAATATCTGATATAACCCCTCTAATTTTCGTATGTTTAATTATCCATAAATGTAAAATGACCAAAATGCCCTCCCGGGTTACTAATTAGGCCTAAAAACGCTCCGAGACCCAAACTAAACTCCCGGGTACACTTTTCTGACTATCTCGACCCTTTCGGACGCGTTGGCGCACTCAAAAAGACCATACGGACAAATTATAAAATATTCACTTTTTATTTATCAAAATTTAGTCCCGACGCGACACGAGCACGTCCCGACTTAAAATTTTGAAATTGTCATTTTATTCACTCGTGACATTCCACATGATCAATATAATATATTACTTTGCTCATTAGTAATATTCAACCAATTTCTTATAATTACTAACTCTCGTCACGTTAATAATTATAACATAATTAATTTCCGGATTTTTATTAAATAATTAACTCACATTAAATTTAATAAATCCCCAAATTAATATAGCATGAAAATACGGGGTATTACAGTAGCGACCAAGTTTAAAGCTTCATCAAAATGTCGAGTTTAATGTGCCTCATTTCTACGTCATCAACATGGTTCCAATGCTCCTAAGGTATGAATGCATTTTGAATATATATATATATATATATGAGCTTGGAACAATAGTTATATGTGTGTACTTTGTTTTTAAAACTTTAAAATTAATTATATAAAGTTTCTGGGCTAAAAATAGAATTTTATACTTTCTGGTTTTTCGTTCGATATTGTCGTTCGAACGAGAATGTCGTTCGAACGAGTTACCACATTGGCCACTGGAATGTCCTTCGAAGTGTCGTTCGAACGAGAGTGATGTTCGAATAAGATTTCCAACGAGATTTCTAACGAGTTCACACTGGAACTTCGTTAGAAGGCTTGTTCGAACGAGACTTCGTTCGAACGAAAATCTCGTTCGAACGAGATTTGGTGGGAACAGTTTATTTGGCAATTTGAGCCGTTTTCTCCCTATTCCCCACTTATTTTTCCAATAACTTTTTACCTGAATAACTAAGTGCGGGAACCAAGTTTTTTAACTTAACTTTTCATACTTTTCCAACTCCTAGAGAGAGTTTTTGAGTGTTCATCTTTCCAAAGAAAAGTTCATTGTTCAAGTGTATATTTTTCAAGAGAAATTCATAAAACACTTTTGTTTTCACCCATATTATTTATTCCAAGTTTCAATTTATATATCCTTGCTTGGAGTGTTTGGTACCGGGTTTTTCTCTACCACATTGAAGAGAAGTTTGGGTTTGCTTCTACATCCCACAAAGAAGAAGTTTATTTTGCTGCGGCATTCTCACATGGTGAAAGGCACCATGTGTGGTTGACGGTGTACCTATATCTCATTGGTGATTCCAAGATTTTGGTGGAGCTCCGGGGTTGTCAACTAGGCGAAGGTGTTTACAAGAAGACGCGTCATGGCTTGAAAGGGGTCGAGTCGAGGAAGTAAGTCATCTGTCTTATAATTGTAAAACCATACTTAGTGGACTTAAGGCTAGGGCCGTCCGAGGTTTTTTTCCGTTGTCGGTTTTTCCTCGTACATCGTGGCGTAGTGATTATTTGTGTATTTTTATCTTTCGCAAAACTCACCAAGAACGCATGCTTAGGTAAAAAGATAAATTTTATTTAAATCACTACTTATGTTTAATTTGGTGCTAACTAATTATTTGGGTAAAAGTTAATTTAATTCAAGTTGTCACTTAATTTGGTAAATTTGGTTTGGCCTAACTTGATAATATTCAAAATATGACTTAGGCAAATTTCTAGGACTTGAAGTGAATTAATTGGTTTAAGTGAAATTTAAATTGTGTGTGTGTTTTAATCTTATTTCACTTTGCTTAATTTTAATTTAAAAAGTAATTAAAATTTGTTATTTAATTGAACCATCTTCCGCTTCCGCATCTCATAAAAGGAAACTACTCTTTTTGACGTAGTAAAGCATTTAAAAATTGGGGGCCTCGTTGTTCCAACAAGTGGTATCAGAGCCAAAACGATAAATTATTTCGTTAAAGATCCTTTAAAATATTTTTGGCTAAAATGGAATTTTCCCCATTCTCAAAATTTCCTATTTTCGATGGTTCTAATTACGCGCATTGGAAAGCACGAATGAAATCGGCACTTAAATCTATCAACGAGAGGGTTTGGTTATCTATAGTTAACGGGTGGTCTCCACCAACTCATTTAGTAGATAATGAACATGTTCCCAAACCAGCCGATAGATGGAGTGATAGTGAACTTAAATTTTCAAATTTTAATTCCCAAGGTTTAAATGCCTTGTTTAGCACTGTCACACCGAATGAATTCCGTCGCATTATGACGTGTGAAACCGCTAAAGAAGCTTGGGATATTTTCAACTCACTCATGAAGGAACTAGTGTCGTTAAACCTTCGAAACTCGAAAACCTCACCACTGAATGTGAAACCATCAAAATGAACGAAAAAGAAACTTTTGATGGATTTTATGCTAGACTTTTCGATATTGTTAATTTATCTTTTAACTTGGAAGAGAAAATACCCGACAACCGAGTAGTAAAGAAAATTTTAAGGTGCCTACTTGATAGATTTATTCCAAAAGTGACCGTTTTAAATTCGTTACCAACTTTAGCCTCTATGAAATTAGAAGATCATGTAGGTGATTTACAAATCTATGAACTGGTCATGTTTCTCTCTAAAACTGAAAAGAAAATAGAAAAGGGCGTTGCTTTAAAAGCCCGAAAAGAGGAAAAACAAGTAGTAGAGAGTGAAAGTGACAGTGAGTCGAAAAATATGGCTATGTTTACTACAAAGTTTAAAAAATTTCTTAAATTTAACAAAGATAAATTTTAAAATAATTTTAAGAAATTTGAAAAATCTACGCATGACAAAGCCGAGAAGATCCCTAAAAGTATTAATGAAAGCTTAAATAGGGACGAGTCAAATAGGTGTTTTGGTCGTGAAAGGTATGTCCATAGGGTAAAAGAGTGTCCCACTAAACTAAGAATAGAGGGTAAGCTACCAATTTCTTTTAATGCAACCCTTAGTGATAGTGATTATAAAGAGGGACCCGATTCCACCACTAAGCCCAACTTTGTGGCTTTTATGACTAGTCATGTGAGCACTGATAATGAATCTTTCCATGAAGATATACAAACACATGACACTTCCGTGGTCAAAGTTTATGATTCCCTTATTTTTTATGGTAGTGAGAGTGAAGAAGAAAGAGAGAGTGAAAATGAAGAAGAAGTTGATGTGAGTGAACTTGAAAATGTTTTTCAAGAACTTTATGAAGAATCTATTGAATTAAAAAGAGCTAATTTGAAGTTAGAAGCGAGTTTAAAAGAGCGTGTCAAGGTTGTTGATGATAGTGCGTTAGTGGAAGACCTTAGGACACGAGAGAGAACTCTTCGAGAGAAGCTTGAATATGTATAAGGCGAGAGATAGCCTTAGAGGTTTAATGGAATCCTTGAAAAATGAGCTTCTTGAGTTTGAAGAGAAAAATGTTTTATTAGAGTCTAATATTTTAGAATTAAAAAATAAATTAAAAGACTTAAGAAAAGTCAAATTTGATTTGGAGTGTAGGTCCGAAAAACTAGATAAAATCTTAGGCACCCTCCAAATAAAAAATGACACTTGTGATTTAGGCTTCGATACTTGTAATGAACCTACTTATAAAGCCAAATCCAATGTTTTAGGGTTTAGGGTTTAGTTTCTACATCTCTTACTGAAATCACCATCGCTCGGTAATAATTCATCTATCCGAATCATTTTAACGGTTTCCCCGTTAGGTCTTCCCCTTGTGGTGCTTGTCCAACACCATTTCCCCCGTCTTACTCTATATAAATTCCTCGATTCTTGCATCTCCCCGCCCAAGGAAACGTTTACTTCCAAATTAACACTACACGACATTACCATCTGCATTGACCGTCCAAGCAGAATTCCCCAGAAGAGCTAATAATTCTTCTTGTATGTAAATTCTCCCTTTAATGTCCTCTTCTCCATTTCACCTACTCCACCTGGTGTAAGGTTCGCTAAATAATTAAATTTCTTCTCACAAAGTGACTTCTGTCCGACCCTCTTGTGTGAGTTTAGAACAACATTCGCCTTTCACCCTGAACATTTGGTGAAGGAACTTATGGTCAAACCATACGTGTACGCCTTCTCTTGACGTTACATTCCACTTCTAAGTGTGGTGATTGCCTCCCACCATTGAAACTCCGCTCTTACGAGCCAAGAAAAAAATTACCCCAAATTTTCATTCTTGATTAGCCATACCCCGTCCTATGTCCAAGCCTTCGGATGTATTGCGTTCGTTTGGCTAGCACACGCCATCTCCGCATCTCGAGTATTTCCACTGCTAGTTCTCTTCAATATTTCACCTAACTCTTTCTCTCCCATTCCAACCTTGTTGGGTGAGTCTGATTTGACCTCACTTTATACTATAGTTTTACTTGGAAGTCACAAGTCATGCCTTAGCCGTCTTTACCGTCCTAGACTTCTGTGCCATAATATGGGTGACTTCAACTACGGTCATCCTTATTTAATAAATCAAATAACCTCAAGTGATCTTTACTTCCTGCTGTCTGCCCAACTGTCTTCGCCTGACGTACTGCATTGATCGGCACACGAACACACCCGAATGCAAATAAGATTCACTATCACATACATTATAGCAGGAGAAGGAAATCTCACCAAAGAAATCAACAATCCTAAACATAGGGCTCTATATTAAAGAAAGCTACGCTGGAAGCATAATAAGCCGCACAGATCGTAAAGGACACTAGAACCTAATGCTCTGATACCACCTGTAACACCTCGTCTAATTAAATACCGGGTAACTACTCCTTTATTAAATTACTACAAAATATCAAGTTGGTTCAGTCTTAGCATCACTGTCGAAAAATATTTAATCAATTACTAGCCACCTAATATTGAAAAAGAGAGATGTCAAATTTTATTAATTATGTTAGAAAATAAACAAGAATTTATTTATAAACCATCAATCGCATAAACAATCTCATATAAATGCTCAACGAGATGAAATCAAATAAATCTGGAGTAAACACTCCAATAATAAAGATGCCAGAGTAAATAATGTCCCAATACAAGAGTCTGAGTAAATAATAAACCAAAAACTAAAATAATGAAAGTCTGCAACTACAACCTCTAAATAAGAATGGGCGACATGCCCTAACTGATACAAACGACTCTGAAGGAATCAATGATACAATAAGAGTGTCTACTACCAAGATCCTGTAACTTCCACAGCAGCTATAACACGTCATCAGAATGGAACTCCTACGCTTGGCGTCCCTGTGGCTGGGCACCTAAAAGGGTTTTCAAGAAAATAGATTTGAAAGCAAACGGGTAAGAGCCCGATGTGAAAATAATTTAAAAATATAGTGAGTGTTTAATTGCATTAAACAATGAATATGAAGTACATGTTAGTTTCGTGCTCTCACATGAGTTTCTCACCTCTCAACTAATGTGCCCGCTTAACGTATATCCATAATCCATCTTAGTTATGCTGCTAACTAACTAGTCTATACTGCAACCCGTCCTCACATGATAATATAGGGGTTTGTTCAAGACATTCCAATCTATCTTATGTGAATCTACCTTTTCATTTATCAGATTAATTTATATTAAATCATATAGGAAATTCTCAATTTTAACTTTACTCAAAGTGTCGCAACTATTCGCACACATTAATAAGAACATTCACCCACATTAATAAGGAGTCTGTTATCATCACCAATATATAAATTTCAACATAATATTATACTTGGGGCACCCCTAGGCTAAGCTGTGGTGCACACATACTCTACTATCGGATCCCGGTACATCACGTATATAAGGACTACGTATTTCGAATCTCTCAGGAATCATTTTAATAAGCAAAATCACACATATTGGAGGCGAACATAGTTCACATACCCATGGGTCACGCACATACCTACGCTCCCATGGTCAGCTGACTTATTAACTCACAAATAAGTCATTCACAGTCGTATGTCCTTAAGGTACCAATCTAAATCCCCCCCGTAGGCACACAAAGATTAGATGGCCCTGTTCGAAAGCCGACCTCTCGTGATAGCAAGTATGGTAGGTATGTTATACATGTATAAGTTCATATACTAAGCATTCACACATCTTAGATATCTTATAATATTAATAGAGGTATATTATACATCCCTATACCGTTATTCCAATTTGTACATTTTTAAGTCTCCGAATAATATACAATATTGACCGCCGACACATCTCACGTCGTAATTCCAAGTACCTAAAACCTAACCCATAAAGGTTACCAAGTCTCTTATTATTCCCACATTTAAATCCACTATTCTTAAGGTTCTCATTTCTGCCACTAACCTTATATTATCCACTATACAAGATTTAATCATTTAATCTCAACTCTAATATTATCTCACTCGACGAGCCTTATTAGGTTTTATAAAATTCCCAAATTTGAATCCTAATTATACTCCGGTCTCGCAAACATACCTACTGGGGTCTTCCTCAAGTCTAAGAGTGTTCACAAAGTTCCCAACAATAATTCTCTAGGGTCGAAATTATTAAATTCTACAAAGGGAAAAATGTAACCAATTCTGGGAAGGTCGATCGATCGATCGACCTATGAATGTCGATCGGTCGATCACACCAGATGGGTTACGAAATGCTTCATTTTTCAGTCCAAAGTTCGTCCCAAAACTTCATTACAAGGTATGAAATTCTAATCTAAGGTTATAGGATCATCATACAACTAAAATACATCATTGTTAACGTCCCAAATCCTTTTAATCATCAATCATTGGCCTCATATGGATCAAAACTTCAATAAAACCCTAGTTTTCTATTTTCTTCAAGAATAATGATAATTCTCCTCTTTAATCCGTTTTTAAATCATCAAAAGTTATGTTTTGGGTACTGAATTCGTCTAGAACAATTCTACAAGTAATTCCTAACCAAAGCTTAGAGTTGTACATCAAATTCATTGGGTTTTCATCAAATATTTCAGGACAATTATTAATTTCTACACTAATCATGGAGCAAATATTCAATGAAACTAATGAAACCAAATCACTTGCCTTAAGTTTGATGTTCTGATTCTCTCTTCTTTCCGGTCATAATTTCCGTCCAAAATGGTGGTGGTGGTGGTGGGTTGTGGTTTTGGTTTGGAAACCCTTTTTGCAACTTCCCTCTGACTCACGTAGCCCACTCTCCTTTTTTTGGATGATAATGGCCCTAATGGCTTTTCTAATAATATATAATTAAACTCTAAAATTCGTGGGTCTTAATTCCTTAATTTTTAACATTACCAAAATACCTTTCCGGGTTTCCAGTTTGGCCTAATAATGCCCGGGACCCAAACTAAACCCCCGTCTAGTGTTTTCTGACTATTTCGACCCTTCCGGACACGTTGGCGCACTAAAAATGACCATACGGTTGGTAAAATTATAATTTACTTTTTAAATCTAATTAAATTAATTTCTGACGCGACTGACACGCGCGTCCCAACTTAATTTCCCAAATTGTCGTATTTATAACTCTTGAGAATTTTGATACTTTCAATACTCATATATTACCATATATACTCAGTAATGTATAATATCATCATCATAATCGAATACCAACTCACGTCTCGCTTGTATTTAAATCTGGATTAATTTCCAATTAATTCTCATATAATTCAATTAATCCATTAAATAAAAATCAATAAAATTTCGGGGTATTACAAAGGGCTCCAAAAGGAATTATTATCCTTTGCGAATAGTAAGCCACCGTTTGTTTGGACCTAAAAGAAATACGTGGTCCCAAGGCCTAAAAATATAATTGTGGCATTAAAAAGAAAAATAATTGCCAAGGCCTATTTTTGTTTGATATATTCATTCAAATATATATGCTTATTGAGGGGGATTGGATGGTATATCAATGGTTTGCACAATGTTCATTTATCTTAGTTGTACTTTCAATGTCATGACTCTATTGGTTTGTAGAATCATCAAAAGTCTAGGCTTGTATGCATTGTGTATGTTTGTTCATTGAGTTCAATCTATATTGTCACATGAGGTTATATTCAAATGTGATGAAGTTTGCAATCAATTGAGAACTTCGTGAACATGTTTTAAGTGATTGGGTCTAAATTTAATTGTTGCTAGTTCACACCCCAACACTTTTGTTTCCATATGACACATTTTTGCCATACGAGTGTGAAAAGCTTATCTTATTTTGTGTCATTTGTGTGTTTATCTCTCTCTCTCTCTCTCTCTCTCTCTATATATATATATATATATATATATATATATATATATATATATATATATATATATATATATATATGCGTGTGCATCTTTGGTATATCTAGAGTATGTATATTTATGATATTTTATTTGGTTTTTGCCTTGCTTTCTAGTCCATCTATGCTTTTAATTTATAATTGGTATCTAACTTGTTGCATTCTTTGTTGATATCACATCCTTAATACTTTATGTATCATATTGGTATCATTTTCTGGCATCCTAGTTTATATCCGTTATTATTTATTGGATTATATATATATATATATATATATATATGCGTGTGCATCTTTGGTATATCTAGAGTATGTATATATATGATATTTTATTTGGTTTTTGCCTTGCTTTCTAGTCCATCTATGCATTTAATTCATAATTGGTATCTAACTTTTTGCATTCTTTGTTGATATCACATCCTTAATACTTTATGTATCATATTGGTATTATTTTCTGGCATCCTAGTTTGTATTCGTTATTAATTATTGGATTAGTTATGATTTTGTTGCCCAAGTGCTTTAATGTTCTCATCACTTTTGCACATTTTTATGTTTAGCTTGTTATCCCGTTCTATTTATCCCTTGTTTAGTTTAAGGGGTGTCTATGCTTTTATTGGGGGAGATAAGTTACGTTTTGATTCTTTAGCCTTTGTCTATTCCTGAACAAAAAGGGGGAGAATGATAGGGGGAGAAATGGTATCTAATCCTATTGTAATCGTATCTTAGTTTGGGAGATTTAACTTAGGGGGAGAGCGCTATCTTCTTAGGTTGATCATAGTTGATAAAGGGGAGAATTAATTTAGGGGGAGTAATTATTTAATTGCATTTAATATTTTTATATTCCCTATGCGTTTAATGTGTTCGCTTAAGTGTGTAGGAATTCTTCTAAATGGCAACGTTCATCATCGGGAAAAGATATTGATCCTTAGGTTGTTTGAGTCAAGCTATGTATTGATGTAAAAAATTAGATTGCTTCTAATTATTTAATCACAGATGAGTTTAAATAAGACAAAGAATTTTAAAGTGGTTCAGCCTTATAAGAATGGCCAACGTCCACTATTTCTGTTATTGCCAAATGTTTTGGAACTCTCGATATGTGGTTCTATCAAGAAATTCCGGTCCCCTTGAATGAGGGTGATACAATGTATTTATAGCCCTTAGGCTGTACATGTGAAAGGGTAAACAATTAATGCCCTTTAAGTGTATACGTTTGTATGATGAGCATTCAATGAATAGTTAAACTGTTGATTATCTGGCAATTAATGCTATGGACGAGATGCAGCTCGGACCGCCTTAGTTGCTCGTCGTTCAGGAGTTTCTTGGAGCGATGGAGTTCCTCGGAGTACACCTGTTGCTCGGAGTGTCTGACTTGATCGGGGAGTAAAGTTCCTCGTTGCTAAAATAACTGTAGAAATGTGCCACGTAGATTGACACGTGTCTTCTTGTGATTCATCCACGTCAGCATATTAATTTTGGTATCAACAGAAGCCCCCAATGTTTCATAGTTCGAAATTTGAGGAGTATGGAACATTCTTTCTCGGAATATAGCAATATTAAATGACCCTCCTGATTTTTAGGAACGTTTCCTTTGTATTTATTTTTCCTTCCAAATTCGCAGAATCCGCCTTTTTGAATTTTTATAAGCGCTTCGAATTTCGCGCATTTTTGTTCTTTTAGCCGCCGGTAGCGTAATATTTTCTTTTTGTAATCATTTCCTTCACCGTTTCCCGAGGCAAAGTATTTAAAGTTCATAGACAATCCCATCGTCTTCTACCTTTTCCAATTTCTGCTTTCGAGTTTTCCATTGTCTCTCTCTTTCTTGTGCGTTCATCCTTTCCTCCGTTCGTTGTCAACAGATCTCCCTTTTTTCTGTAAGATCTTCTTCCTTATTCTTCATTTCTTTTATTCACCATGGTTTATGTTATTGAATCTCTTGAGAAATTCCGTTCTGATTTTTCTATCCCTTCTTGGGTAACTCTGGAGGATCTTTCTGAGCCTTCAGAATATTTTCGATTGGCTGAGGGACATTGGTTCCCCAGCCTCTTTATTGCTGAGTGTGGATTTTCTTTTCCACCAAACCCCTTATGCTTAGAATTCTGTCAGTATTTCGATGTTGTTCCTGCAAAAATAGCCCCCAACACATGGAGAATAGTTAATGGGGTGCATAGGTTAAATCAAACTCATGGAACTCGTATAGGAATTCCTGAGATTATGTTCTGTTATAGATGGGCCGTTCTGGATAATATTTTTTATTTAAAAACCAGATTTTTGAATAGGGCTTTAGTAGTTAACCTCCCTGATGCCAATAGGGATTATTTTGAACATGGGGTAGTTATTAAAAACTGGCAACATGCCCCTTTGGTTGGAGACGAAGTGTACCAGGGTCCCAGATGCCCTCCATATCGCAATGGGATATGTTATTTTCATTTTATTTTATTTCTGAAATTATGCTTTCATTATGTTTGATAAAATGAGTGACTGATATTTCACTATGTAATTATTTGCAGTTGACAGCAAGAGAAAAACTCCAAAAGAATCAGAAGTTAATTTAAAGCATTTGAAACTTATCTGGGGCTTGCATCAGAAAGTTGCAGACGAGCACATTAGGTCTGCTTCATTCTTGTTGCAATACAAGAGCTACACATCCTCTTTCACTGCTCGCCCTATGATCAACACTAGTGAACCAGTGCCAATTCTTGAGGACTCTTCTCCAGAATTTCACATTCCCTTGAGTAAGAAGATGGGTAAAAGAAGAGTTCCTGCTATCTTCGAGGAGACTGCCTCTGCTGGAGAGGGAAAAAGAAATAAGCCTGATGTCCCAAAGGGAACAAAGAAAGTAGATGTTGCTCCTTTTGTTGCACCTCAGAAGGCTGCCGAGAAGCCCCCAGTGGCTTCAAGCAAAAGTGATGCTCCCAAGGAAGTAATCACCATATCTCCGACCAAGAGTTCTTACTTGGTTGAAGAAGTTGCAGTGCCACCGAGGAGGCTGAAGAAAAGCTCCTTGGACAATTTGGCTGAAACCATCCCTCAGCTCCCAGTTAGTGGTGCTGGTGTTCCAACCATTATTCCCCCGAGCTCTGCGATGAGCTCGGTAAAGACTTGTATCATTCCTGAGATCCAAGGAATTGAGGAGAATATTTCTCGGGATATGCTTACATCCCTGGCTACTCGTCACATTGCTTCAGTAATTTTCTCTTATTCTGAACTTTCTTTATTTCCATTATTACATATATTTCTGCACTGACTTGTCGTTATTTCCTTTTTCCAGTTGGTGAGCTGCTTTAATACCATTGTAAAGAAAGATGAAGCAATCAAGGCTTCCTGCTCCTCGTCCGGTGTTGAGGATGCTTTACTAGGGTTGACCCAATCTTTGAAGGATTCTCGTCAAAAGTATGACGAGGATAAAGCTGATTGGGAGAAGAAATTGGCTTCAGTTGAGGCAGAGAAGGTGCAGCTTGCTGAGGTCTCCAAGGGGTTGGAGAATAAAGTGAAGAATTTAGAGGGGGAGAACAAAAAGTATGACGAGAAGCTCAAGAAATTTGGGGAGCTTGAAAATAAACTTAAACTGGCTGAGGAAGAACTAACCCTTCTGCGAGAAGTAAATCGCCAGAAGGAGGATGTGGAAATTAAATTGAAAGCCACCGAGGATCTTCTATCCGAGAAGCTCTCCTCAGAGAAAATGAAAAGAAAAATGGCAGTGAAGAAGTCCTTCAGCACTGGCTGGGACAAAGGATGGAACAAGGGGGTAGCAGCAATGATGTCCCAGGTGGAGTATGGGAGTCTTAAGTACTTTCGAGATGGTTGGGTCGCTGCCTTGCAAGAGTTGAAGGTTGATGAGGGCTCTGAACTGTTTCAACAACATCTTCCTGGTCCCCCTCCAAATATTGAAGATGAAGAAGAGGACGAAGCTGCCTCCGAGGAGTCCTCAATGGTAGTGGGTGATCAAATCCTTGCCCCATAACCTATTCAACCAGTCAACGAGGAGCTTTCATCTCTGCCTATTCCATCTGAACAACTTTCAGCTCCAGCCGACCAACTTATTGTTACCACCGAGCAACCGAGCTCCTCATCCCAGCCTCCCGAGAAAGTCTTGGGAGACAAGGAAAAGGTGTGAAGTTGTTCGGTATTTGTTTTATTTTCTTTTGTCATCTGTACTCTGAACATTGTACTCCTTTCTATGATGTAATAAAATAACCTTTTTGTTCATCTATGTTGTTGACACTTTTTTTGCACTCTTATTAACTCTTGCCCTCTCCTCTTTATTAGTTTATGGCCAGAATGGAATTGCTGTCGGCTCATGACACAACTCTACTCAGGCAATGCAACGAATATTTTAAAGCTGGTCATACTGACTTGGACAAATCCCAGATTGTAGACATCCTTGGCCGAGATGTTTCAGAACAGGCAGTTGAGGCCTATCAGTACTTGAAATGTCTTCTTGATCATGCTGTACCTAATAATGTGGCTTATTACGAAATGATTGAAGACTTGCAAGGTACTCTCGATGAACTTCAGCAGCAGTACAAAGCATCCTCAGCTCTTTTGCACAAAGGGTATGAAAATAAAATCAAACAACTCAGTGCTGAGAAAGGCTATGACAAGATGCTTGCTGGCTATGAAGTGAGAGAGAGAACTTTGAAGACAGAGGTTGAAGAGCACAGGCAAATCGCTGAGCTACTGGAGCAGGAGAATAACAATCTGCAAAAGGAATTAGCTCAGTTGAGGTCTGCTGCTTCATCTTCAACTGCCTTGGTACCTGTCACCGACGAAGGATTCTTCTTTTTAGAAGTTGAGAACGCCAAGTTGTGAGAAGAATTGGAGGCTTTGAGAAGAGCTGGCCCTTCTACTACTGTTCGGGGATGAGGAAGAGGTTCTCGAGGACGAGGAAGAGTTGCTGTCGAGGAATAAGGCACTCAACCTTCTCGGGGACGACCAAGAGTTCTTCGTCCTACCATTGAAGAAGCTCGTACTCAAGCAGCGTTGGAAAACCAGGCATTCTAATTGGTGGCAAAAAACCAAGCCTTGTCTGAAATGTCTAAGAAAATCCAAAGTCTGGAAGGGGAACTTGCTACACAGAAATCTGCCTTGGAGCATAAGGATATTTTTGCCAGAAACCTTCATGAGTAATTAGAGAGACTAACTTTCCAATTCCATAAACAACCTCGTGAATTCTGGATGGCAGGCTACAACGAAGCCCTCTGTCACTTGGATGCTCGTATTGAGAATGCTAACAATGAAGGCTATAAACAGGGATGGTTGAACACTCTGGGTGTACTGAAATTAGAGCAAGGTCATTATTTATGGGATTACCATGCCCTTGGGCTGCTCGATCTACCAGTTCCGCCTTTCAAACTTGACATGAGTTGGATCCCTGCTCGGGCCATTCCTCGGTGCTTGATCTCAAAGTACCTTGGGGATTATAACCTTCATTCACCAGCAGAATTATCTCATCCCGAGCATTTACTAGATACACCTTCTATAATGAACGTCAGAATGCTTCAAGACCCTAATTTCATTAACTCTCCCCTTTGCTTGGAAGATCCTCCTGCTGGCGAGGAGCCTGTTTCAAAAGCACAAGGAAAGAGACCAATAAAATAGGGTTCTTAATGTAATAGTTGTTTATACATTTCAAATCGATGTATTCATTTTTGTACTTCATTTTTGGATTTAATGAAATACATATAATTTTGTTTGCAAATGTTGATTGTCATTGTCTTGCAGTTGTAAAATACTTTATATATGTATATGAATATCTGTTAAAAAGATAGTAACATTTGTATTTTGTCGACCAAATGATTGTCGACTAGATTGAATGTATATCTGTTAAAAAGATAACAACATTTTGTATTTTATCGACCAACTGTAGTTGATTAAAACTTGTTGTCGACTAGCTTAAATTTGTAATAATCATTTGGTTGACCCAAAAATAATAATGTTTTGCTTCTCGACTAATTAAAAGTCACAAGTAACAAATTTTTTTAACTTGGTAATATTTGTAAAATTTCTCGACCAACAAGGGTTGGCATCTTTTACTTCTCTACCAATATAACTTGGTGAATTTTCTTTCCTGACCAACTTTGGAATTTTTCTTATTCTTCATTGACATCCTTTCTTTCCCTTTTACTAACCTAAGTTAGTCTGAGCTCGAATTTGATGATTCTGTCATGTCCACTTGCCCTTTTACCAAACTAAATTGGTCTGAGCTAGTGTCTGCCTCCTAACCAAAGGAGTATGGTTTCCTAACCAACCGGAGCTGGCATTTTTAGGAATGTCTTTCCCTAACCAAAACAAGTTGGCATTTTTAGGGATATTTTTGCCTCCTAACCAAAGGAGTATGGTTCCCTAACCAACCGGAGCTGGCATTTTTAGGAATGTCGTTCTTGCCCTTTTACCAACCTAAGTTGGTCTGAGCTTGAATTTGATGATTCTGTCATGTCCACTTGCCCTTTTACCAAACTAAATTGGTCTGAGCTAGTGTCACGATTTCCTAACCAACCAAGGTTGGCATTTTTAGGAATGTTGTTAATGTTTTTTTTTACTGCTGAGCAGCGTAGTGTGTAGCACTAGTATTCCCCGAAAAACTTTCAATAAAAGGAGAGAGGATGGAAAAATATCATCATTTTATTCATATTGATGGAACTTCTTTACATTTTACATCATTGATAGTACTTGCGTAGGTGTTCAGCATTCCATGCATTCTTAAACTCTTCTCCTTCTAAAGTTGCTATTCGGTAAGTTCCTGGTCGAACAACTTCTGTAACTCGGTATGGTCCATGCCAGTTTGCCTCCAACTTATTGTGCTTCTGAATGACCTTCTTTATCACGTAATCTCCTTCTTTTAGGTCGCATTTCTTCACCCTCTTATTGTAGAACAGAGCTGTTCGTTGTTGGTAAGCAGCATTCCTAATGGCTGCCTCTTCTCTAACCTCCTCGAGCATGTCCAAATCCAATCTTCTCATTAAGTCGCTGACTGGGGAATTGAAATTCAGCACTCTGTGTGTTGGGAGACCTAACTCGACAGGTATTACAGCCTCACTTCCAAATGCCAGCATATATGGTGATTCTCTAGTTGCTGCTCGGGGAGTAGTACGATAAGCCCATAGTACTGACTGTAGCTCGTTAATCCAATTTGCTTTAGCCTCACTTATCCTTTTCTTCAATCCATTTAGCAATGTCCTGTTCGTCACTTCAGTCTGTCCATTACTTTAGGGATGACCTGGTGCTGAATGGAGCTTTAAAATGTTGGACTGATGGCAGTAATCAACAAATTCTTTATTATCAAATTGCGTTCCATGGTCGGTGATGAATGCATGAGGAAGACCATACCTGCAAATGATGTTTTTCCAGACAAATTGATATACCTTCTCGTAAGTCATGTCGACCAGAGGCTCAGCTTCTACCCACTTAGTAAAATAATCCACTGCGACGACGAGGTATTTAAACCTTCCCCTGGTCGTTGGCAATGGTCCCACCAAATCTATCCCCCACATGGCAAATGGCCAAGGGGAAGTTATAGGCGTCAACAATGCTTGTGGAGTTCGTCGGACGGAGGAAAAACGCTGGCACTTATCACATTTCTTAGCATAGGCTATACAATCATCCCTCATCGTTGGCCAGTATTACCCCTGTGTCATTACCCTTTGTAAAAGAGTACGACCTGCTACATGAGCTCCACAGGACCCTTCATGGATCTCTTCAATCAATTCTTTCACCTCGGAGGGATGTACACATCTTTGCAATCCTGTCATGATTCCTCGTCTGTATAAAACACCATTAGTTAATACATACCGAGCAACTTCAATTTCTTGGCAGCGAGCTTATCCACCGGTAATTATCCCTCCTCAATATATGCCCTGATGGGATCCATCCAAGATGGTCCTAAGTCAAGGGTGATAAAATTCATCGTCAGGTCTTCATCTATGCTCCGACTTTTTAACACTTCAATTGGTATCGTTCTTCGCAGCTCGGTACGAGTAGCTGATGCTAGTCGGGCTAAAGCGTCTGCTCGTGGATTCTCCATTCTCGGTATTCTGATCAACTGAGTGGCAACAAATTCGGCCCCAACTCCATCACCTTCGCATGATACTTGATCATTAATTCTCCTTTAGCGGCATATGTTCCCAACATCTGATTCACAATTAATTGAGAATCACTGAAGACCATCACTTGTTGCGCTTCCATAGTTTTCACCAAATTAAGTCCCGCTATCATGGCCTCATACTCAGCCTCATTATTGGAGGATTTGAATTGAAATCGCAGTGCATATTCCATGTCGACTTCGTCTGGACTGTTCATAACGATCCCTTCTCCACAGCCTGTAGTGCAAGATGAGCCATCTACATATAACTTCCATATAGGCAACTCGTCCTCTAATTTTTGATCTGACAGAGTTCCTCGGTGAAATATTTGTTGCTTCTTTTCAGTATCCCCTGATATTTCTTTGTCGACCATCTTTTCTTGCCCTTTTACCAACTTGAGTTGGTCTGAGCTCGAATTTGATGATCCTGACTTGCCCTTTTACCAAGCTAAGTTGGTCTGAGCCAGTGTTTGTTGATCCTGTAACGTCCACAGGTTGATCAATGAGTTTCTTTTTCTCCTCGGGGGTATCAGGATAGGTGAATTCTGCTATAAAATCTGCTATTGCTTTCCCTTTAAGCGATGACCTGGGTTCATAAATTATATCATATTCACCGAGCTCTATTGCCCAGTACATCAATCTCCCTGATTTTTCTGGCTTATGAAGGGCTTTTCTCAATGGCATGCCGGTGTATATGACTATGGTATGGGCCTGGAAATATGGCCTCATTCTTCTACTTGCCTCAATTAATCCCAATGCCAATTTTTCCAGCTTTGGATACCTGATCTCTGCACCTCGGAAAACCTTACTTGTGTAATAAATTGGCTTCTGGATTCCATTCTCCATTCTGACCAATGCTGATCTAACTGCATTCTCTGATACTGCCAGGTATAAGTACAATTTTTCTCCCATTACTGGCCTGTACAACAGTGGAGGTGCTCCCAAATACTTCTTCAAGTCTTGAAAGGCCTTCTCGCATTCATCATTCCACTCGAAAGTTTTTCGGAGTGTTTTGAAGAATGGGAGGCATCTATCAGTTGCTCGGGATACAAATCTATTGAGCGCTGCAACTCGTCCTGTAAGGCTTTGCACTTCTTTCTTCGTCGTTGGAGATCGCAGCCCTAAAAGAGCTTTGATCTTTTCTGGATTTGCTTCAATGCCTCGCTGATTGACGATGTACCCGAGGAACATTCCTTCTCGTACTCCAAATATGCACTTCGTCGGGTTCAGCTTCATTTGATATTTATTCAGTTGATAAAATGTCTGACCTAAGTCAACTAGATGATCGGCAACTCTCTTGCTTTTTGTCAGCATATCATCGACATAGACTTCCATGTTGACACTGATTTGTTCGGCAAAGACCTTATTCATCAGTCGCTGGTATGTCGCACCTGCATTTTTCAAGCCAAAAGGCATAACATTATAACAATAAGTTCCCCTAGGGGTAATGAAAGAAGTACTTTCCCTGTCTTTAGGTTTTATCTTGATCTGGTTGTAACCGGAGTAAGCATCCATGAAGCTGAGTAGCTCGTGTCCCGAGGTAGCATCCACCAATTGATCAATTCGGGGCAATGGAAAGTGATCATTTGGGCATGCCTTGTTGAGATCGGTGAAATCAACACACATTCTCCATTTATTATTTTTCTTCTTTACCATCACCACATTTGCTAACCAGTCTGGATATTTAACATCTTCAATGAATCGAGCTTTCTGGAGCTTCTCGACCTCCTCTTGTATAGCTTGATTCTTCTCGGGACTAAATACTCTTCTTCTCTGCTTTACAGGCTTGATCTCCTTATTCACGTTGAGCTCATGACATAAGAAGTTTGGATCTATTCCTGGCATATCTTCATGACTCCATGCAAAAGTTTTCTTTATACTTCTTAGGAAAGTTATCAACTCCTATTTTATTGAGGCATCCAACGACGAACCTATTTGAGTTGTTCGTTCAGGGTGCTCGTCGTCCAGAATGACATTCTCTGTAGCTTCCGCCACCTGTCCTTTTACAAGTTGAGATTCATCTCTAGGATCCAGTGTTTCAATTTCTGAACCTTCATCCACTTGATAGGTAGTAGTCTTTTTCCTTGATTCCTCAAGCTCCTCTTGCTCGGCAGATGAATAATAGCATTCCCGAGCTACTTTTTTATCACCTTTCACAACTCCTACTCCAAAGTTTGTTGGGAATTTTAAGCACTGATGAACTGTAGATGGGACTGCTTCGAACTTCTTCAAACCTACCCTTCCCATGATGATGTTGTAAGCTGACTGAACATTCTTATCCATCACAAAGAAGCGTATTCTTTCTGTTCGACAAGCAGGCCAAGTTCCAATGAATATATCCAACTTGATTGTCCCAAGTGAAAAACTTTCTCACCAGCAAAACCAAGGAGAGGTCTGTGATAAGGCTCCAGTTGAGATAATTTTAAGTTTAAACTGTCAAAGTACGAGTAGAACATGATGTCTGCCGAGCTACCATTGTCTACCAGAACTCTTGAAATCATTACTTCTTTCATCCTTATTTTGATCACCAAAGGATCATCGTGAGGGTATAGAACACATGCGAGGTCGTTTTTTGAAAAATGAATGACCAGCTTCTCTTTGTTTACCTTTCTCGGACGATCCTCCTCGGCCAAATTTATCCGTTGAATATATGAGCAAGCTTGAGCCTCACAGAGGTAAGCTTTTCTTTCTGAAGTAAGATCTCCTCCACCTGCATCTCCACCTGTAATAACATTACAATCAAATGACCCAAAACGTATTGAAAATACCTCACGTTCCGGTTGCCTTGGTCTTTTGGGAAGATCGGGGTCATCTTCTATATCATCTTCATGATCTCTTTTCCTGTTCTCTTCTGCCCGACGAGGAGATCTAGACCTCTCTCTTGATCGATCATCATTTCCTCTTTCATTTCTACAATCAACATACTTTGACAATTTTCCTCGTCTAATGAGTGTTTCGATCTCATTCTGGAGGGCTATGCAATTTTTAGTCATATGGCCATGATCTTTGTGAAATTCGTAATATTTATCTCTATTTCTTCTGTCAGGGTCTGCCTTCATTTTCTTTGGCCATTTTAACTCCTCTTTGTTCTTGATTTCTTCCAAGACATGATTGATACCCATCTTCAAAGGAGTATAATTATCAAATTTCTTCAGGACTTCCCATGACGACTTATTCTTAGATTGTTTGTCACCACCATTGCCCTTATGCTCTTTCTTCTTAGCTTTGTCGACTTCCACCTTGGTTTCTTTATCCATATTCTTCTTCGCAGCCATAACTTCCTCGGCATTCATGATTTTGGCTGCTTTTGCCATCAACTCCGACATAGTTGTAGGTGGATCTTTAGCCAAAGTGTAATACAACTTGTTGGGCAACAACCCACTCATCAAGGCGGTGATCGCTGTCTTCTCTTCGTAATCTATAACTTCTAGCTTCTCGTTATTGAAACGAGTTATGTAGTCTCTAGTACTCTCACCAGCTTTTTGTCTAACTCTTAATAAATGCGCTACTCGTTTTACTGGCATTGCTCCAAAATAAAAATTACCAATGAACAACTCGGCCAGTTGAAAGAAAGTTGAAATCTTACCCCGAGGAAGATTGTTGTACCATATCTGGGCAGATCCAGTAAGAGTTCCCGAGAATGCTCTGCATCTCATCTCGTCGGGGGCAGCGTAGATGTCGGCGGCAACTTGATATTGCTCTATGTGAAGAACAGGATCTGTCTTTCCATCATATTTGGGGGTCACCACAGGTGCTTTGAACTTTGACGGTGTGGGAAAATCCACAATGGCTTGGACAAAAGGTGTCCCTTGAACAAAAGTTCGTTGTAATGGGTTCCTCGCCTTAGCCATTTCTCCCAATCTATCCTCTAATCTCTGAATAGAGCCTTTCCACGCATCGTTTCCTTCCTCGGGCCTATTGGTTCGAGCAATTAATCGAGCTGATGTGGCCTCCTGAGATCTATCATGACGAGCAGCTGGTCATGATTGTGCTGATCCTTCTCTTAGATCTGATGGTTGTCGAAAACTCCTCGACATGGCCTTAGGTGGACTCCTATTCTTCCTGGGACCTAATCGATTGAAAGGAGACACCCTGCTCAATCTTTCCAGGGCACTAGTCCTCTCTGGAGAGAGAGTAATACGTTGCTCAGTATCTGTGGCCCGTATATATGAAGTTCGCCAAGGTTGATAAGAGAAATAATCAGATTCCTCATTACGATATGAATCAGTACGCCTGGATCGTGAAGAAAGTAAATGGGTTTGCCTCTGACCACTTCTCTGTCCTGAATGAGCAGGTGCACCGCCATGAAGGGTTTGTATGAGTTGTCGCATGGTTTCTTGCATGGCGGTTTGACCTTGGGCCATATTTGTCATTATTCCAGCCAGATCTGGAACAACTGATGGTGCAGAGGGATTTGGAGGATTTCCAGCGTTTCCAGCGTTTTGATTGCTGGATTCCGGATTGTCAGCCATTGATGATGGATGATTTTTGGTGAAAAACGATAACAACAGTCGTTTCCCACAGACGACGCCAATCTGTTGATGTAAAAAATTAGATTGCTTCTAATTATTTAATCACAGATGAATTTAAATAAGACAAAGAATTTTAAAGTGGTTCAGCCTTATAAGAATGGCCTACGTCCACTGTTTCTGTTATTGCCAAATGTTTTGGAACTCTCGATATGTGGTTTTATCAAGAAATTCTGGTCCCCTTGAATGAGGGTGATACAATGTATTTATAGCCCTTAGGCTGTACATGTGAAAGGGTAAACAATTAATGCCCTTTAAGCGTATACGTCTGTATGATGAGCATTCAATGAATAGTTTAACTGTTGATTATCTGGCAATTAATGCTATGGCCGAGATGCAGCTCGGACCACCTTAGGTTCTCATCGTTCAGGAGTTTCTCGGAGCGATGGAGTTCCTCGGAGTACACCTGTTGCTCGGAGTGTCTGACTTGATCGGGGAGTAAAGTTCCTCGTTGCTAAAATAACTGTAGAAATGTGCCACGTAGATTGACACGTGTCTTCTTGTGATTCATCCACGTCAGCATATTAATTTTGGTATCAACACTATGTATTTTTATTTTGGGTGGGACATTTTTTATGTCTAGTAGAGCTTGACGGTCCTTTAGGACATTTTGTTGGTTTTTATCCCGGAATAGCCAAAGGGAGAGATTTGTAAGGACACAAATATCCAATTGAGTCCTTTGTAGTTTTGGCTCAATTCCAAACAAAAATGTTTGAGTCATAGGATAGAGTTATTGACCATCCTTCAAGCCTATGACATGCTAAAGTTGAAGACGTAGCAGCTAAGTTTAAAGCTTCATCAAAATGCCGAGTTTAATATGCCTCGTTTCTACGTCATCAACATGGTTCCATTGCTCCTAAGGTATTAATGCATTTTGAATATATATATAGGAGCTTGGAACAATAGTTATATGGGTCTACTTTGTTTTTAAACTGTTGGTTATTTTCAGAAAGATTTTATTAAAACTTTGAAATAAAGTATATAAAGTTTCTGGACTAAAAATAGAATTTTATACTTTCTGATTTTTCATTCGATATTATCGTTCGAACGAGTTTGTCGTTCGAATGAGAATGTCGTTCGAATGAGTTTGCCAACGAGTTCCCACATTGGCCACTGGAATGTCGTTCGAAGTGTCATTCGAACGAGAATGATGTTCGAACGAGATTTCTAATGGGATTTCTAACGAGTTCACACTGGAAGTTCGTTAGAAGGCTCCTTAGAATGAGACTTCATTCGAATGAAAATCTCGTTCGAACGAGATTTGGCGGGAACAGTTTATTTAGCAGTTTGAGCAGTTTTCTCCCTGTTTCCCACTAACTTTTTACCTAAATAACTAAGTACGGGAACCAAGTTTTTTAACTTAACTTTTCATTCTTTTCCAACTGCTGGAGAGAGTTTTTATGTGTTCATCTTTCCAAAGAAAAGTTCATTGTTTAAGTGTATATTTTTCAAGAAAAATTCATAAAACACCTTTGTTTTCACCCATATTGTTTATTCCAAGATTCAATTTACATATCCTTGCTTGGAGTGTTTGCCACCAGATTTTTCTCTACCACATTAAAGAGAAGTTTGGGTTTGCTTCTACATCCCACAAAGAAGAAGTTTGTTTTGTTGCGGCATTCTCACATGGTGAAAGGTACCATGTGTGGTTGACGGTGTACCTATGTCTCATTGGTGATTCCAAAATTCCGGTGGAGCTCCGGGGTTGTCAACTAGGCGGAGGTGTTTACAAGAAGATGCGTCAAGGCTTGAAAGGTGTCGAGTCGAGGAAGTAAGTCATCTGTCTTGTAATTGTAAAACCATACTTAGTGGACTTAAGGCTAGGGCCATCCGAGGTTTTTTTCCGTTGTGGATTTTTCCTCGTATATCGCGGCGTAGTGATTATTTGTGTATTTTTATCTTTTGCAAAACTCACCTAGAACGCATGCTTAGGTAAAAAGATAAATTTGGTTTAAATCACTACTTATGTTTAATTTGGTGCTAACTAATTATTTGGATAAAAGTTAATTTAATTCAAGTCGTCACTTAATTTGGTAAATTTGGTTTGGCCTAACTTGATAATATTGAAAATATGACTTAGGCAAATTTCTAGGACTTGAAGTGAATTAATTGGTTTAAGTGAAATTTAAATTGTGTGTGTGTTTTAATCTTATTTCACTTTGTTTAATTTTAATTTGAAAAGTAATTAAAATTTGTTGTTTAATTGAACCATCTTTCGCTTTCGCATCTTAAAAGGAAATTACTATTTTTGTAGTAAAAAGATTTTAAAATTGGGGGTTCGCCATTCCAACAGAGGAGTTCATGTTTTTTCTAGCACATAGGATTTGCTCTAAGGAGTTGAGAGATGATCTGAACACCATCTCTCTTCATGATAATAATGCCACAAACCTGTTTGGATTTCACAACCACAACAAGGACTTTGAGTTATTGAGGGGTTATGACCTTGACTCTTTATGGAGGTTGATTCAACATCGAATGTTTGTGATTACTTATGTTAACTTTATGTTCATCTTCTTTTTATCTGCTTGTGTTATTTTTTAATTTCTCTCCTCTTATTAACTCAGACTATTGCAATACCACTATTATGAGGGAGAAGGCCGAGGCCAATAGTTATGCCTATGAGGAACTTATTGATGAAAACCAATTATTGAAGGATAATCTGAAGTAATCGGATGATCTCTAGAAGGCCTATGATGAGCTTCAAGAGTGGGATGACCATTTGGTTAAGAAGGCGATCTCCCTTAGCAAGGCTAAAGGACAAGGCCGCCACTGATGATGCCAAGCTCGAGAGTCTAGCGGAGCCTTTTAAAACGATCAATGATGATATAAATATAGCCAACCAAGCGCTAGAGATGGCTAATCAAGTAATAACTCGATTGACTCTGGAACTCACTCAGGCCAATGAATCTTTGGATACTATTGAGGAGGCTGGCGTGGCTAAGTACAAGTCTTCCACTAACTACAATGTCAACTGCATGGGTTTTTTCCTCGATGGATATGAGGATCTCAAGAAGAGAGTGATGATTCAGTACCCTGACATAGTTGACGTTGTGAGCAGGTGGGAAAGTGATGACTTGGAAGCCAAAACCTTGGCCGCCGAACAGATGATGGCTGTTGATGAGATGGTTATAGAGGATATTGAAGGTGAAATCCAGATTGTCATCCTGAGGCCATTGCTCCTATCACTAGTGATGTTGCTCCGTCCGATGCTTTTGATGCTGTCCTAGCTTCCACAGATGCTCAGATGGCAAAGGCTGAGACTGAACACGCTCCCATGGCATAAGTTATCTTTTGTTTTTTTGGGAAGCTTTTTTGTGTTTAGTCTTCTAGCTTCTTTACAAACACTGTGTAACGTGTGACGAAATTTTTTAACCTTTCTCTTATAATTGTAATGATATAGTGCTTCCTATTTTGTGCTTTGAAGATATTTACACTGATATGATCAGGTTAAAACTTTTTATGCTAGTGATTCTTATGAGCTCTTAGTAGCGTATTATTTTTGATTGCCATGTTAACTTGCTAACTACTTTAATATTTGGAATAGGCTTGTTAATAGTTTAGTCTTATGATCAGATGGTCGATTTTTATCCAATTTGATCTTCCTTATTAGTTACCTTCTTTTGGACGAATCTTAGTTGTCCTGACCTAGGTTCTATCAGTGTTTGTTCTAGCTTATTTATCTTATGAACGAAGCTCGCCATTTTGACTATGTGTCAAGATAATGTTTATTAGGAGTTATCCTTGCGTTGGATTATGGTCAGATGTAATCATCCATAAAGCATGGAATCCTTTTACTTGGAAAGACTACTTATTGTTCGCAATCTGTCCTAAGACAATATCGTACATAAAGTCGCATTCTTGTTCATGACTTGTTGGTACACAAAGTCATACATGATGTTTATTCTTAATGTCATGCTGACTCCCCTTGTTCGCAAACTATCTTTTGACAAGACTGTACATTAGGTTAATGTATTACTGATGAATGTTGTTAGGGTATGTATATAGCTCATGCCCGTAAAATAGAAAAAATATAAAGGAGCGGTAATATTATATAAGTGGAATGTCACTTTGATTCATAGTAAATAAAAATTACATACAGTATAAAAACTTATCATTACATCACTGATAACACTTTATAAGTTTTGGGTGTTCCATGGATTTTTGAACTGCTCTCATTCTAAGGTTTCAATCTGGTAATTCCTAGCCTGACAACGTTGGAGATATGATTGGGGCCATGACTGTTGGGTTTCAGTTTGTTTTCTTTTTGGATGACCTTTTTTAAAATATAGCCGCCTTCTTTTAAATTGTTCAGCCTCACCCTTCGATTGTAGAATCGAGCAGTTCTTTATTGGTAAACTTTTACTCTTAGTGCGATATTTTCTCTCACTTCTTTCGCCAGATGAAGGTCTAATCTCCTCATTATTTCACTTCTTGACGAGTTGAAGTTGAGTATATGATGACTAGGAGGCCAATTTTAGTTGATACTACCACCTTTGTACCAAAGGCTAACATGTAAGGAGTTTCACTTGTTTCTATGCTAGGGGTCATTCTATAATCCCAGAGGACATTCTGCAACTCATTGATCCAGTTCTCCTTCTCATCGTCCAGTCTCTTCTTCATTCCATCCAATAATGTTTTGTTAGTTACCTCAGTTTGACCACTGTAGTATAGATAGCATGGCGCAAAATGCAGCTTTTATTTTTATTTTGGAATAGGTGTAATAAACCTCGACTTCTTAGTTATCAAGCTGAGTATTGTGGTTCGTGGTGAAAACATATGGCATTCCATATTGAGAGATACTATTATTCCAGATGAATTAGAATATCCCCTCATATGGCATATCTATAAGGGGTTCAACCTCCACACGTTTGGTGAAATGATCCACTGCCACCACCAATTACTTGAACGCTCCTCGAGCTTTTGGTAACGGGTTAGCCAAGTCTATCCCTAAAATTGCGAAAGGCCATGGTGAATTAATTGGCCCGAGCGAGGCTCCAGAATTTCGTTGGATTTTGCAGTACTTTTGTCACTTACCACACTTCCTAATCTGTCTTCATGGTGGGCCAGTAATAGCCTTGTGTAGCCACCCGCATTACCAGTGATCTTCCTTCCGAATGTCCTCCACAAAATCCTTTATGTACTTATTTGATCAAATCATTCACTTCGTTCGGATGAACACATCGTAGCAATGAAATAATGTATCCTCTTATGAATAGAATTCCTCATTTCAAGACATATCTTGCTACCTTGTAATAGAGTTTCCTTGTATTACTGGGGTCAAATGGCACAATGCCTGTTTCGATATAAGCCCATATCAAATCCATCCACGATGGTTCGAGATATATCTCCATGATATTTACTATCTCTTCGTCAGTGCTGCAATGTATGGGAATCTCCACAAGGACAGCTCTTCGCAGTTCTATTCTTGTGGCTGATGCTAATCAATCAAGTGCATCTGTTCCATCCCTTTTTATCCTGGGTATTCTGAGCATCCGTATTCCTAGAAATTTTACTAGCCACCATTTCATCTTAGACAGGTACTTAATCATAAATTCTTCTCTCGCCTTATATATCCTTAACAACTGATTGACCACCAACTGTGAATCACTACGCGCTAAATCTCCTAGTGATGAAGCTAACCCAAATCCTGCTATGAGCGCCTTATATTATTCCTTGTTGTTGGAAGCTTCAAATTAGAATCGAAGAGCATGTTCCACATTTATCTCATCTGGCATCATGATTATGAGGCCCGCTCTACTCCCTGTGATGTAGGATGAGCCATCTGTAAATAGTTTCCATATAGGAAGCTCTTGTTCAAAATCCCCCATATTCAATTCTCTATGTATGAATAGTTTATTTGCTTGCTCTATATCACAAATAAGTTCTTCTTGCCACGTCGATGATTTTGAAATGTCCTTACTCTGGTCTGATAAAGGAGTGGCCGAGTTATCTCCCGCAGGTGTTTACTCGTCTGGCTTGATGGATGAGTTTCCTTCTGCAAAAGTTTGCTCGATTTTATTTATATCTGAGCCCTTTTCCATAAAAGTCGTCTTTTCCACGATTACTAAACTTGTTTTTGAAGAAGTTTGCTTGACCAGTTTTTCCTTATAGGTAAATTCGGCAATGAAATATGCTTCAACTTGGCCTTTGATAGCGGTCCTGCGTTCATACTAAATATTATCCTCTTCAAGCTACACTTCCCAAGCCATTGGTCTACCTGATTTCTCAGGCTTATGAACGACTTGTCGTAGAGGAGATCTGTGTAGATGACAATCATGTAGGCTTGAAAATAAGGTTTCGTTCTCCTGGACGCTTCGATCAGTGCAAGGGCTAATTTTTACATCATGGGTTACTAGATTTCTTCTCCACGGTATGCTTTTCTAGTGTAGTAAACAGGTCTATGTACTCCTTCTTCATGTTATACCAGAGCCAAACTGACTACAAATTCTGAAATGGCTAAATAGAGATAAACTTTTTCCCCAAAAATTGGCCTTGATAAAAGAGGTGCAGACCCCAAATACCGCTTTAACTCCAGGAACGCAATTTCGCATTCATTATTCCACTTGAGAGTTTTTCTTAACCATTAAAATAATGGAAGACATTTACTAGTGGCTTTAGAAACGAACTTGTTAGGTGCTTCCAGGTGTCCTGTTTGTCTCTACACTCCATTCTTTCTTATTGGGGACTACATATTGATTAATGTCAGGATTTTCTTGGGATTATCCTCGATTACTCTTTGATTGAGGATAAAGCTTAGGGACAGCCCTTCCTTTACCCCAAAGGCACACTTCTCCTCGTTAAGCTTCATTTGATGTTTCTCTAGCTGATTGAAAGTCTGTCGTAAGTCTTGGATGTGGTCAATAGCCTTTTTTCTTTTCGTGAGCATGTCATCGACATATATCTCCATGTTCTTTTCGATCTGCTCTTCGAACACTTTGTTCACCAGCCACTGATAGACTGCTCCGACGTTTTTGAGTTCGAAAGGCATGACGTTGTAGCAGTAAGTACCTTTGCCGATGATACACAATGTTTTCTCCCGATCTTCTGGCTTCATTTTGATCTGATTATGCACAGAACAAGAATCCATAAAGCTATAGTATTCCATTATTTTAAAGTATTAAAATTAATTAAGTACCGGATATAATTTTGAGAAATTTAAACTGATTATGTATTAATAAGTTATAAGTGAATTAAGGTAGTGAATTTATAATGTTAATTACTAAAATGGTTTAATCTTAACTTGAAATTAAATTTTTATTGTAAATTGATTTAATTGTTGAAAGAATTAAAGGGTTGTCCACTTAATTGATTAGGCCGTGAATTATAAATTTTGGGAGTTTGAGCCAACAATTTGCTTAAGGTAGACAAGTAGCGTTTTAGGGTTAATTACACTTGGACCCCTGAACTTTGTCCCTACTTACACTTTCCCTCCCATTCTTTCAAAATTTTCAATTAACCCCCCAAACTTGGAAAATGACGATAATTAACCCCTTGCCGCTTAAGCCCGCTTACTTTTGGCGTTAAATAACATGTGGCAACCTTTTTTGACTTTTTCAAAAGTGTATTTTGGGTATTTTACCCCTTTTTAAAAAACCTAAAATCTTTTTTCTCTCTTTTACGAACACACACACACACACACACACACACACACACACACACACAGGCAGATCTGGGGCTAGGGCTGGGATGGGGGTGAGTTTTAATCACTGGTGGGTTAATAGCTGGGGGTAGTGGCAGGGGTTTTGGGGGGGGGGGGAGGGCGTGGCAGATTTGTATTTTTTCTTCTGGGTGACGAGGGGTGGTAGGGGGTGGGGTGGGGGGTGGCAAATCTGTATTCTTACTTCTGTGTGGCAGGAGGCGGGGTGGGGGGTTTGGAAGACCTATTTTTTTCTTTCTTTATATATATATATATATATATATATATATATATATATATATGTATATATATCATGTGTGGGAATAATTTTATGGAAATAATTTATTATTTGAGGGAAATAATTTTTTATTTCTAATTTATATGATGAAAATAATTTATATTTCTGAAAATATTTATTTTCTGCTGGAAATACTTTTTATTTGTGTGAAATGATTTTTTAAAAAAAAATCCTTTTTTTAAATATTTTTTGGTAAGTTTCAGGATTTAAATATACTTTTTAGTAATTATTATCTATTTATATATATATATATTTTATTTTTTAATATTTGGTGTATCTTTTTTTATTTTTATGTATTTTCCAATTTTTTATTTTTTCAATAGAAATTTGTTTGGAAATAAATATTAGTATTTTAAGTATTTTAGTGGAAATCAATAATTTTTTTGTTGTGAAAATCAATAGTTATTTTTTAGAATTTTACTGTATTTTTTTAATTTTTACTGTATTTTTTTGAATTTTAGTGTATTTTCTAACAACTATTAGTATTTTAAATATTTTAGTGGAATTCAATAATTATTTTATTAGTGAAAATCTGTAATTTTTTTAGAATTTTAGTGCATTTTGGTGTATTTTAGTATATGTTTGAATAAATATTAATATTTTAAGTATTTTAGTGGAATTCAGTAGTTATTTTTTTTTAGTGAAAATCAGTAATTATTTTTTACAATTTTAGTGTATTTTGGTGTATTTTATATTGTAGTTTTTAGAGTTTTAGTGTATTTGCCAATAAATATTAGTATTTTAAGTATTTTAGTGGAAATCATTAATTATTTTTTTTTAGTGAAAATCAGTTATTATTTTTTAGAATTTTATTGTATTTTAGTGGATTTTTTTTTTGTATTTTTTAGTGTATTTTATTTAGAATTTTAGGGTATTTGCTAATAAATATTAGTATTTTAAGTATTTTAGGGGAAATCAGTTGTGACACCCCTGCCTAATAAAATACCGGGTGATCAATCTTATATCAGATTAAACAGGAATCTCGTCTGGTTCATTCTAAGCATCACTGTCGTTAATTCATTAATTACTAACTACCTAATCATTTATTAAGTGAATGCCAAATTTTATCTTTATTAATCCAACCAAAACAATATAATAGAACAACAACAATCCAATACGAGAATAAAACTAAAACATGCCACAAAGTAAGTAGAATAGTCTGTCGAACAACGTCGACTATAAGCCATCCACAAATGCGAATATAAAAGTATCTCAATACATGCCAAGACCGAATATAAAAGTACAAGTCCGAAAGTACAACTGCCAAGATCCCTATCTAAGATAGAATGATATGAGCTACTACATCAAAGAAATCACAACACTCCAGATAACTGCAGCCACGTACCCTGTAGGAAGGAATCATGCTTGGCGCCCTTGTGGGAGGACACCTAAAAGGTTTTTGAAAATATTTTACAGCAAGGGTTAATACCCAAAAACATTTAGCAAGTGAATTTAAATGCTAGAAATAAATATGAAAATGCTCTTCATATTTAAATTAATGTCGCGCACTCCTTTGAGTTTACCTCACCACTCAACTAATGTGCACGGCTAACGTATTAAACCTAATGTTCCTAGCCCCTTACCTCGTTACTAGACTTTTTCAAATACTATACTAATTACCCCACTAATACACCCCAAGTGAGTATAGTATTTTACTTATTAAGTTATTATTCACATTATCTTACAAAAAGCATCATCTCCCATTTAATACCATATAATCATTTCACAAGTTATATAATTTATACGATTCTCATCATGTACTAACCTGTATATACTTATACCATATATAATAAATCATACTACAATATTTACACGTATATGCCGTAAATATATATATAACTATTCTCCCGAGTAGGCAATCATTGGGTATTCTCCTCCACCCGAAACCCTAATACGGTTAGCTCCCCGTTTCAAAACAAAACATACAATCGTTGTGGAGTCGGCTATAGTTTCCCATGGTAGTGAATTCGAATTAGGCACCATTCGTCTCACTCCTGAACGCGAACACTATGGCCTAGGGACTATACTCGCCCTGCTCCTTAAACCAGGGGATTCACCCACATCGCGCAACCTCCTATGATAGCATTTTGTAACACCCCGTAATATTGAGGATTTAATATTTAGTTATTTTTGGGAGATATAAAAAATATTTAAATTGGAGAAACTCAAATTTATGATTTGGAGAATTTATTTGAGTGGAAGAATTATTTATAATTGGCGACTTTAAGTTTAATTGTCCGAATTAATGTGTGTCGGATTTTTGAGGTCAAAATTTGGAAATATCAAAAAGTATTTCGAATGGAAATTCTGAGTGTGCGGTTATGTCCGAATGGGTCGAGATAGTCAGAAAAGATTACCCGGGGGTAGTAATTGGGTCTCGGGGTATTTTTGGGCATAGCCGGGCCCACACGGGGTGATTTGGGCTATGTTAATTAGGCCCATGTGGCCAAAAACGGGATTAAGGATTTTAACCTAATTTGGGGAAGTGTTAAAACAGCAGTAAACACAAATTATAAACCTAGGCCTTGAGAGGAAAATTGGGGGAATTAATTGATGTGTTAATTAATATAATTAGAGCCGGAATGTAGACTCGGGAAATATTACGTTTTGGGAAAAGTGAGGGAGTCCGGGAAAGTTGGTTGAGTGACATAAGGTTGTAGATTAATAAGGTGTAAATTAATTAAATAAGAGTCGGACCACAAACTCGGATTGGTATTAATTAATTAATGTGTAAATTAATTAAATGAGAGTCGGACCACAGACTCGGCTGAGTATTAATTAATTAATGTGTAAATTAATTATGTAAGAGTCGGATCATAGACTCGGGTGATTATCATATAAATTAGTGTGTAAAGTATTTATATTAGAGTCGGACCATAGACTCGGGAAAAATATTAATTTAATTGAGGTGTGAATTAAATATATTAGAGTCGGACCATAGACTCGGAAAGATGATAAATTATTAAGTGAGTAAATTAATTAAGTGAGTCGGGACAGAGACTCAGAAAGTTTCAGGATAGTGTTACGGATCTTGAAGTACACGGTAAAGCCGGGGTTTATAATATATATATACGGTGTAGTGATAGTATATATATAGGTGTATATATTGTGTATGCTATTAAATATCAGTGATTAGATATTTATTTAACTATATACTCTAGTGCTATCAAGGGGATTGCGCGATGTGGGTGAATCCCCTAGCTTGAGGAGTAGGGTGAGTATATCCCCAGATCATAGCGTCCGGTATATTGGTGAGGGGCTTATCTCACTTTCAGGGAAGGGATATGACCACCTCCACTTCGTTTATGTTTTGGGCCAGGTTGGTGAGCGAATCCAACTTGGGTAACTAGGTTATGTGAGCACACCTAGTGAGATGGCACTTTAGAGGGAATCATCCGGCGAGGGTAGACTCGGAGGGATGGATACACGTATGATATATGTGTGGATGTTTTAGTAAAGGTACGTATATAATTGTATTAAATATTATGTGCGGGTAATAATACAGTGTGTGATGTATTTACTTTATATAACTTGTGACACAGTTATATGCTATTATTTAAGAAGGAATTAATTAAGTTAATTGGTGAGACAACTTATAATTCATGAAAAATTACACTCGGGTTAGAGTAGTATGGAAGGGGAAGGTTATACCAGGACTAGTTGGACGGGATAGTACAACTAGGTGGGATTAAGGTAACCGTTGGGTGTGCACATTAGTGGAGGGGTGAGAATGTCCACAAGAGAGTACGACACTAACTTATATATGAAACGCATTCATGCATTTTAATTACTGCAGTTAATTCACTTGCTACATATTTTCAAAATGGTTTGGGTTCTAACCCTTGCTATAAAACTATTTTGAAAACCTTTTAGGTGTCCAGCCATAGGGACGCCAGGATTGATATTCTATTCTAGGAACACGAAGCTGCGGCATATGTGGATGCTAACAGGAGTTTGGATTAGATGCATCGTTCATTCATTCCTAGAGTATGAATCATTCATCAGTTTCAGATTTATTTAGGGCAGGTCGCCCAAATTTTTCAGTACAGTTTTTAGATTTATTTTATTCAGGTGTTCGATGTTTGTATTGGATTATTCGTTTTAGTGGCCGATGGTTTATTCGGCAAATTGTTTAATTAATGATTCAGTTGATTTTCATTCAGCTATGTGAATGGTTTGTTTTTAAATTCCGCATGTACTGTTTTGTTAATTAAAAAGTTAAAAATTTGGCACTAACTTTTGGGATACTTGGTGGTTAGTAAGTTTTAAAAAGTTTTTCAACAGTGATGCTAAGGATGAACCAACTGGGATTCCTGTTTTAATTTGGTATATGACTGATCACCCGATATTTTATTAGGTGGGGTGTCACAGATGGTATTAGAGCCAGGTTCTAATGTCCTTAGGATATGTGCGGCGTTTCACGTTTCGACTTAGCAATCTTTGATATAGAGCCCTATCATAGAATTGTTGTATTCTTATACGTATACGCATTTACATTTTTCTGCCATTTATTTTATTTAAGGGTGAACCCATACAATTCGATTCTCATTTTAGATGCCGCCCATGAGAGAGAGAACAACTAGGGCAGCAGGGGGGATGAGACTAGAGAGGCTCATCAGGAGCAAGAGTTACCGCAGCAACTACCAGAGATGATTTCTATAGTACAAGTAGCTGAATTAGTGGCGCAGGCAGTTGAAGCAACAATGATCGCTATGGTAAGGTACTTTCCATGAGATCAGCCTCAAGTGTTAGTGGCGTCAGATGTTCAGGCTCACGCGGGGCCGTCGGGGTGGCAGCAAGTACGAGAGGTCTTTCAAAAGGGCCATCCACCAGAGTTTTGAGGGGGTTCAGATATGGTACTAGCATGTCAGTGGAAGAGAGATATCCAGCGTCACCTACGCATGGTAGATTGCAACGAAGTACATAAGCAAATGCTAGCCACTTTTAAGTTAGTGGGAGTAGAGCTACAGTGGTGGGAGTCGATCACCACAGTTGAGGAAAGGGATACAGTAACTATTGCAGAGTTTTGGGTGCGGTTCGACCGTAAGTATTTCCCGCCAGCAGTCGAGGCTGAAATTGTAAGGACAAATTTCCAATCGAGTCATTTGTTATATTGGCTATATTCCGTTGGACAAAATAATTTTGAGTCATACTGCATCAATCATCATTCAACGCAAAGATTCAAGCATCGCATCCAAAGTTCATGCGTCATCAATATCCATGCCATGCTAGCTATCCTACAAAGGTATATGACCAAAATATAATTTTATGTGTTGGAGTATTTTGACTAATCAAGAATATTTCATATAAGAAAACGTTCGCAAATAAGTAATGTTCATAATGAAAAAATCCTTGAAAATAAATTTGAACAATTTTGGGCAAAAATTAAAATCTCGTTCGAAGTTTAATCCAGGTCGTTCGAACGACCTGGATCTAACGACTTTCCCCAACCTATACTGGAGCTTCGTTAGAAGTTCGTTAGAAAGGTCGTTCGAACGACCTCGTTCGAACGAGGTTTCTAACGACCTCTATAATTCTATACTGGAACGCCGTTAGATAACTCGTTCGAACGAGAAGTCGTTCGAACGACCTCGTTCGAATGAGTTCTGCCAGGTCTGATTTTTTAAACTTATTTTATAAGCAATTTTTTTCTATAACTATTTTTGCCCACTACTTTTTCAGTTATTTTAGATGGACGAAAATTAGTTTCGAATGATAAGGAAGTTGATTATTCTTATGAGAACTTTTTCCATAACTTCCCTCTTTTTGGTAAAAATTATCTCCAACATTTTTATCATCTTTTAAAACAAAACCCCTTCAATCAAATTCATATTCAACAAGCAAGTTTGCGGTGGATCTCTGCATTCAAGCTTTGAGGAGACGGTGGTTTTGGGCTTCGGTGGATACCGCAACACGAGGAGTGTTGAGCAACGCGTTGGAGCTTCGCGGACTACAACTTCATAGGTCGAGGACGGAATAAGCAAGTCTTGAGTGAGTCAATGTCTGTAAGTCTTTTGAGTCTCTTGTAAAACCTATTGTTGTAGTGGATTTTGTCTAGGCCCAGCAGTCCGAGGTTTTTCCCATTTGGGTTTTCCTCGTACATCGACGTGTTGTGGTTGGGATTTTCGCATTTCACTTTATGATATCACCTAGATGTATGCTTAGGATATAATGAATAACATTGGAATAATTTTATTTTAATTAAGTCAAGTCATCAATCCCTTTGCATTAATTGAAATTTGTTCTTGCTAACTTGTGAATCTGCATTTAAATTGAAATTGGAGAATATCACTTTATATCTAATATTAAAATTGGATTGCGTGTGTGTGTATTCTACGAATTAAACTAAGACCTTATAACCTTGCAACTTCAAATTGGTATCAGAGCTTATTTCTAAAAGTTATTTAGATGATTCCTGGAGGTTATATGGATAGTTTTTCGTCGAATAGACTACCTTTGTTTGATGGAACAAATTATACCTATTGGAAAGCACGTATGAAATCCGCTCTTAAATCAATTGATGAACGTGTTTGGGTTACTATTGAAAGAGGATGGTCCCCTCCTACTATGGTTGTTAATGATGAACGTATTTTGACTCCTGTTGAACAGTGGAGTGAGGAAGATCTAAAATGGTGTAACTTTAACTCTAAAGGATTAAATGCCTTATTTGGTGCCGTGTCTCCCGATGAATTTCATCGTATAATGACGTGCGAAACGTCAAAGGAAGCTTGGAACATTCTCCAAGTTACTCATGAGGGAACTAGTGTTGTTAAAGCATCAAAACTTTAAAATTTAACTACACAATTTGAAACGATCACCATGAAAGAAACTGAAACATTTGATGAGTTTTATGCTCGTTTATCTGACATAGTTAACTATTGCTTTAACTTAGGTGAAAAAATACCTGAAAATCGTGTTGTTAAGAAAATACTTAGATGTCTTCCTAAGCGATTCATTCCTAAAGTTACTGTTCTTAATTCTTTAGGAAACCTAAATACTTTAAAACTTGAAGAACTTGATGGTGATCTGCAAACTTATGAACTAGATATGTTTCCCAAAGATAACAAAGGCAAAGATAAAGGAGTTGCTTTAAAAGTTAAGAAAGTCGATGTGTCTGATTCTGATGAGTCTGACTTTGATTCTGATGATATAGCCTTATTTGCTAAAAAGCTTAAAAAATTTCTCAAGTTTAAAAAACAAAACTCTAAATTTGAAAAACCTAAATTTGAGAATAGAAACAAAGGAGGAAATAAAAAATTCACTAATCAGGATTCAAATAAGTTCAATAAAGACAACTTTAAAAAGGATGATTCAGAGAGATGCTTTGAATGTGAGGGACGTGGTCATAGAGCTTTCGAGTGCCCTACAAAACTTAAAAGACAAGGCAAAGAAAAAGCTGTTTACAATGCTACTCTAAGTGACAGTGATAATGAGTCTGAAGACTCAGATGACTCTAACTTGTCTAGAAATAACTTCACTGCCTTTATGGCAAGCCATGCTAGTAATTCGAGCGTGTCATACCTTAATGTTGACAATTCCGAACAAAATCTTGAGGTTGTTTCTACTCATTCTACTAGTAGTGATGAAAAAGAGAGTGATAGTGATATAGATGAGAGTGAACTACAATTTTCTTATTCCGAACTCTACAATGAATCTCTTCGCATTCAAAAAGTCAATAAAAGATTAACATTTAAAGTCTTAACTTTAGAAAAAGAGTTGAAAGGCCTGAAGGATAAGGAGGCTTTAGTTAGTCAACTCGAGGCTATTAAGATATCTCTTTCTGAAAAGCTTATAGTGATTGGTAAAGAAAAATGTGACTTAATTATCTCCTTAGAAAGTGTTAACAAAGATCTTAACGAGTCTCTAGAAATTAGAACATCTCTAGAAGCTAAAATAGCCCAACTTGAAAAAGATCTCGAGTCCTCTCGTGAAGTTAAAGTCACACTCGGGGACAATTCAGGAAGAATGGGAAAATTATTTCTAGGTCCTGTTTTAGGATATAAGGAGAAAGGTTATCAAGAGAGAAAGGGTATAGGATATGAAGAAGGTAATTCTTCAAAAGTCAAAACTGAACCTGTTGCTAAGTTTGTTACAAAATATAAAGTTCCTAAAGTAAATCCCTTTAAGCAACCTTTAAAAGCCGGCCCAAAGCAACCCTATGTATGCTCATATTGTCACAAACGGGGTCATCTTAAAGAGTTTTGCTACAAACTTGGAAAGAACCCTCAATTCATAAATTCAAAACAACCCTATAGCTCCTTAGCTAATCTTAAGAGTCAAGTAGAGTATCTAGTCAATACTTCTAAAAGTCTAATGGAAGAGTTTCTTAGGTTTTCTAAAGTACAAGGAAATAACTCTAATTATAAGACTAGAGCCAATCAAGGAAAGAAAACAACTCAAGCCTGGGTTAAGAAAATTCAAACCAAGAAAGATTTTGTCGCTCACGTTGCACTAAAGGCACAAAATACCTCTCAATGGTACTTTGATAGTGGTTGTTCTAGACATATGACTAGCGATAAATCTCTATTTACCACTCTCGAAAACCATAAAGATGGTAAAGTAACTTTTGGGGATGGTAGCAAGTCGCAAATCATTGGTAGAGGTTCTATTGAAATCTCTGGATTCCCTAAACTTGAAAATGTTCTTTATGTTGATGGTCTAAAGGCTAATTTGATAAGTATTAGCCAACTATGTGACGATAATCTTGATGTGAAATTTAGTCAATCGGAGTGCATCGTTTATGATCAGTCAGGTGAATCGATTTTACATGGTGTTAGAACTAATGACAATTGCTATGGAATCATTCCTAAATCTTCTTTAGTCTCTAATAATGTAAAAGCCTCATCTACCGATCTTTGGCATCAAAGATTAGGTCATGTTAACTTTAGAGATCTTGACAGACTTGTGAGAAAAGAGCTAGTTCGAGGCTTACCGCCACTAGGAAAGCCAACGTCCACCATTTGCGGACCGTGTCAATTTGGAAAACAAATTAAAAGTCCTCATAAGAAGATAAACTCTATAACAACATCTCGTGTCTTAGAATTGATACACATGGACCTTATGGGTCCCACTCGTACCGAGAGCATAGGAGGAAAAAGATACAACTTAGTTATGGTGGATGATTTCTCTAGATACTCTATTGTACGCTTTCTAAGAGAAAAATCTGAAACAGTTGACTTTCTTACTGTTAAATGTAGAGCTCTTCAAAATCTTCATGGTGTTACCATAAATCGCTTTAGGAGTGATAATGGAACCGAATTCAAGGAATCCCGTGTGAATGCCTTCTGTGATGAAATAGGTATAAAACATGAATTCACGACCGTTCGAACTCCTCAACAAAATGGTATAATTGAACGAAAAAATCAAACGATCCAAGAAATGGCAAGATCTATGCTCCTTGGAAGAAATGTGCCCCGCAGGTTTTGGGCCGAAGCGGTTAACACTGCTTGTCACACAGTAAATAGAGTTTATTTGCGTCCTAACACTAATAAAACTCCTTATGAATTGTGGACGGGTAAGAAACCTAATTTGTCCTATTTTAGAGTGTTTGGAAGTCCATGTTATATTCTTCGAGATAGAGAACTTCTAGGCAAATTTGACTCAAGGAGTGATGAAGGTATTTTCCTAGGATATTCTCAAAATAGTAGAGCCTTTAGAGTTTTCAACTTAAGTAACTCTAAAGTAATGGAATCCATTAATGTTGTCATAAAAGATGATGCTCCGGCCACACCAATTAATAATGAGGAAGATTTGTCATGTGAGTGTGATGTTGTGTCAAATGTTGAAAGTATTGAATCTATAAATGATTTGGTTGTTCCAACTACCGAGAAAAAGGAAGTTACTCCTTGGGTGCGTAAAAATCATGAAACTTCACAAATTATAGGAGATCCCGAGGTAGGTGTCAATACTAGGGCGCAATTAGAAAATGAAGTTACTTATCTATGCTATACTTCTAAAATTGAACCTAAAAACTTTAAAGAAGCATTAAAATATGAACATTGGATTAATGCTATGCAAGAAGAACTGTTTCAATTTAAGAAAAATGATGTTTGGGAATTAGTCCCTAGGCCTTCTAATACCAATGTCATTGGCACTAAATGGATTTTCAAAAATAAAATGGATGAAAATGGTGTCATTGTTCGAAATAAAGCTAGATTAGTTGCTCAAGGATATACCCAAATAGAAGGTGTTGACTTTGAAGAAACTTTTTCTCCTGTTGCTAGGTTAGAATCGGTTCGCCTTTTACTTGTCATAGCATGTCACCTTCAATTTAAATTATATCAAATGGATGTCAAAAGTGCCTTTTTAAATGGTATTATTCAAGAGGAAGTATATGTTGAACAACCAAAAGGGTTTGAGGACCCAAAACATCCTACTCATGTCTTCTTTCTAAAGAAAGCTTTATATGGCTTAAAACAAGCTCCCCGTGCTTGGTATGAAAGACTCACCTCTTATCTCCTTTCTCATGGCTTTTTGAGAGGGGGAGTAGATATGACACTTTTCGTTCGGCGTGATGAAAAAGGTATCCTTGTTGCTCAAGTTTATGTGGACGACATAGTGTTTGGGTCTACGTGTGATAAACATACTCAAATTTTTTCAAAAGAAATGCACAATGAATTTGAGATGAGTATGGTAGGTGAACTTACTTTCTTTCTAGGTCTTCAAGTTCGTCAACTCAAAAGTCGGATATTTTTGTCCCAAACAAAGTATTCTAAAGACCTCGTTAATAAATTTAAACTCGAATCCGCTAAACATGCTCGAACTCCTATGAGTTCATCTATTGAACTTAGTAAGGATACCGACGGAAAGGATGTAGAACATACTCTTTTTAGAAGTATGATAGGTAGTTTACTTTACCTAACTACGAGTCGTCCGGATATTTCCTTTAGTTTAGGAGTTTGTGCTCGTTATCAAGCCGCACCAAAAGAGTCTCATTTACTTGCTATTAAACGTATCATCAAATATGTTAGTGGGACCCTGTCTTTTGGCATTTGGTACTCTTTTGACACCAATGATTGTCTATCGGCATATTCAGACGCCGATTGGGCAGGAGATGTTGATGGATGTAAAAGTACATCTGGCGGTTATTTCTATTTTGGAAGTGCACTTGTCTCATGGATGAGCAAGAAACAAAATTCTATTTCTTTGTCCACGACGGAGGCCGAATACATTGCCGTCGGAAGTTGTTGCACTCAACTCATTTGGATGAAACAAATTTTGGAAGATTACGGTATTTCCCAAGGCACTATGACTATATATTGTGATAATACTAGTGCAATTCATATTTCCCGTAATCCCGTTCAACATTCTAGAACCAAACATATTAAGATCCGTGAACATTTCATTCGTGACTTAGTTGAAGAGAAAATTGTTTCTCTAAGCTTCGTTCCTACCGATCAACAATTGGCCGATATCTTTACTAAACCTCTAGAATGCCCTTAGGTTTGAAAACCTTAGGAAATCAATTGGGGTTTGCTCCATTGATTGAGATCGAAGCCGTTTATCTAGTTTAGGTTGCTTCTCTTGTATATTTTTATACCTATGAACTAGATTTCCTTTGTATATATTTTATTCAAAATCTCAAAAATATTTTTTCTTTATTTTCAAGGAAAACGGGAATGGTTAGAAAAGCTATCAAAATTTTTGTCCATATGGCTTTGTGGTCGATGTATTCAAATCCATATCTTTTTCCATGTTCACGTGGCTTTCGATGAATAGTTAATCCATACATTTTTATATTGTGCACAATAACGCTCTTATATTGTGCACGTATGAAATCTGGGCAGTTCGACCAGTTTGTTATATAAAGGGAAGTTAATTAGAAATTTAAGTTTCATACAGTAATAAGTGATAAAAAATTATGAAACACATATTCCTAGCAATTATGGGAGAAAGTAATTGGGACTAGGGAGAATTTAGGTGGGGCACTTTATGGATGGATTTGAGAAATTGTATTCCAAAATAGTGAGATACGGATCAAGTGAGCGAGTCTGGGTATATTGGTCAAGCGTCCCCAAGGTAGTGAATTAAGTTTGTAGATAAACTAATTAATTTAGAGTCGGGATATAGACTCGGGAAATATTTAATTTCGGGCCAAGTGATCGAGCTCGGGTATAATGGTTGGGTGACACCAAGTATGAAATTAATTGATGTGTTAATTAATATAATTAGAGTCGGAATGTAGACTCGGAAAATATTACGTTTTGGGCCAAGTGAGAGAGTACGGGAATGTTGGTTGAGTGACATAAGGTTATAAATTAATAAGGTGTAAACTAATTAAATAATAGTCGGACCACAGACTCGGATTGGTATTAATTAATTAATGTGTAAATTAATTAAATGACAGTCGGACCACCGACTCGGTTGAGTATTAATTAATTAATTAATGTGTAATTTAATTATGTAATAGTCGGATCATAGACTCGGGTGATTATCATATAGATTAGTGTGTAAAGTATTATATTAGAGTCGGACCATAGACTCGGGGAAAATATTAATTTAATTGAGGTGTGAATTAAATATATTAGAGTCGGACCATAGACTCGGGAAGATGATAAATTATTAAGTGAGTAAATTAATTAAGTGAGTCGGGACAGAGACTCAGAAAGTTTCAGGCTAGTGTTACGGATCTTGAAGTACACGGTAAAGCCGGGGTTTATATTATATATATACGGTGTAGTGATAGTATATATATAGGTGTATATATTGTGTGTGCTATTAAATATCAGTCATTAGATATTTATTTAATTATATACTCTAGTGCTATCAAGAGAGGTTACGCGATGTGGGTGAATCCCCTAGCTTGAGGAGTAGGGTGAGTATATCCCCAGGTTATAGCGTCCGGCATATGGGTGAGGGGCTTATCTCACTTTCAGGGAAGGGATATGACCGCCTCCACTTCGTTTATGTTTTGGGCCAGGTTGATGAGCGAATCCAACTTGGGTAACTAGGTTATGTGAGCACACCTAGTGAGATGGCACTTTAGAGGGAATCATCCGGCCAGGGTATACTCGGAGGGATGGATATACGTATGATATATGTGTGGATGCTCTAGTAAAGGTACGTATATAATGGTATTAAATATTATGTGTTTGTAATAATACAGTGTGTGATGTATTTACTTTATATAACTTGTGACACAGTTATATGCTATTATTTAAGAAGGAATTAATTAAGTTAATTGGTGAGACAACTTATAATTCATGAAAAATTACACTCGGGTTAGAGTAGTATGACAAGGGAAGGTTATACCAGGACTAGTTGGAAGGGGTAGTACAACTAGGTGGGGTTAAGGTAACCGTTAGGTGTGCACATTAGTGGAGGGGTGAGAATGTCCACAAGAGAGTGCGATACTAACTTATATATGAAGCGCATTCATGCATTTTAATTACTGCAGTTAATTCACTTGCTAAATATTTTCAAAATGTTTTGGGTTCTAACCCTTGCTATAAAACTATTTTCAAAACCTTTTAGGTGTCCAGACACAGGGACTCCAGAATTGATATTCTATTCTAGGAACACGGAGCTACGGCATATGTGGATGCTAGCAGGAGTTTGGATTAGACGCATCGTTCATTCATTCCTAGAGTAGGAATCATTCATCAGTTTCAGATTTATTTAGGGCATGTCGCCTAGACTTTTCAGTAAAGTTTTCAGATTTATTTTATTCAGGTGTTGGATGTTTGTATTGGATTATTCATTTTAGTGGCCGATGGTTTATTCGGCAAATTGTTTAATTAATGATTCAGTTGATTTTCATTCAGTTGTGTGAATGGTTTGTTTTTAAATTCCGCATGTACTGTTTTGTTAATTAAAAAGTTAAAAATTTGGCACCAGCTTTTGGAATACTAGGTGGTCTGTAATTTTTAAAAAGTTTTCGACAGTGATGCCAAGGATGAACCAACTGAGATTCCTGTTTTAATTAGGTATAGGACTGATCACCCGATATTTTATTAGGCGGGGTGTCACACATTTGTATTGGTATGACCTTACTATATATATTATTCACAAAAATATATATATAACTCATATATGTACTACACAACGACATATATAGAAATTCAGGCTATTGGAGTATCATGCTCCTACCCAAGCCTAAAATATTTAAGTCTACGCCCCTACTTCCTTATTATTATTACTATTTACACATTAATTTCCCCTATCTTAATGAAACACCTTTTGAAGTATAGCCGAACTCCCTATCTCGTGGATCGAAATCAAGTGGTTCTGGTCCACCTTTTAATTTACTACAATCAAGTTTAATCACTTTAAATAACAAAATTATAATATGCTAAATCATGAACTTACATCTCCAATTTCATGCAATGTAATCAAATAAATGCCAAGGTTAAGTATTCCCAAATTAACCCCAATTCAATGTTCCATTTCACAATTCAGTTAGGGCAGAAACTACAAATTTCTAACAGAAACTTGGCAAACTTTAGAGATGGTTCGAACGAAGAGCCCCGTAGTTCGAATGACAGTGGATCTCGTTCGAACGAAATACCATGTCGTTTAAACGACACTAATATTTCATCCCCTTCTTTCTGCTGCTAAAACCCAGTCTGCCATTAACGTATTTTAAACCTCTGTTCTAAATCGATTTCTGTAGTAACACGTCTCCAAATTCATCATAAGTTCTTTCTTTCATTATAATAACTCTAGTCCTAACCATCTCACCAATTTAATCATCATTTGCATCAATTATCAAATCCTCTACAGATTTATATTCCTTATTAAAAGAAAACCCCAATTTATTCAAGAACAAACCCTAGAATTAAATTGGATTCCACCTCTTTTAATATGAAAAGATAGATGCAATTTAACAAATAAGAATTTAAACCACTTGCCTCAACAATGAAGATCTAGAGCTTTGGATTGAGATGTTGAGTTGCAATTGACTCTTCAGGATCCCAAATTCCTTTTCTCTTTAGCTCTCCCTTTTCTTTTCACCCTTTAATCTTCTAATATGACTTAATGATGCCTAACCCCTTACAGATCTTAGGGTTAAAACACTATTCACGTTTTGGGCCTATGGGCCCTAATTAAAATGGCCCAAACTCTCTTTATTAAGTTCACATATGTGTAATTGGACCCCAATACCCAATATATGCATGTACCCACTTCTTTTGGACTATTTCGACGTTATCGGACTCAACCGTGCACTTAAAATCGTCATTTTAATTAAATTTCTAAAATTAACTCCTCACTCGTTAACTTTATTCAATATATTCACATTTAATTATTTCCATTAATTATTTTTCATTAATTAAGGATAACTAATTATCGAATTAATTAATTAAAATAATTACCCAGAAATTACGAGGTGTTACATCAATAATTTTTTTTGTGGAAATCAATAATTATTTTTTAAAAGTATTTTAGTGTATTTTTTAGTATTTTCTTAATTTTTAATTGTTTTTCTATTATTTAAATATTTTTTTCAAAAACAATTACTTTTGGACAAAAATACCCTTACTTAAAGGCATGTGCCATGCACATGCTTAACGGTTCCCGCAAAAAATTAATGGAGTTAGACGACGGGGGGCTATTTATACCTTTTTCAATGTATATGGTGGTATTTGAAAAATTTAAAGAATTGGGGGTGGGGGGTGGGGTGGTAGTGCCAATTAGGGAAAAGTTCAGGAGGCCTATATGTAATTAACCCAACATTTTAAACGCACATTGGGCTTTACCCTAATAATTTGGCAGTGCAATTATATGTTATAAATAAATATTTATGGATCAGAAGAGTATAGCAGCCGAGATAAAAAAATGATAGAGTTATAGTGTTGTAGGTTTATTAGCACCTCTTCATCGTTTTTTTTTTGGTAGTTCCTCTTTTTATCTATATAGGTATTGATGGTGGTCATCTTGGGTGTTGACAATAGGCATGTATAGGTGATGAAAATAGTAAAGGGAGAATATGTGTTGTCTTCCGTTTTTTGTATAGGAGACTGGTTTAAAAAGGGGTTGCAATTGTTTTAAAAAGGAGAGGATGGTAGGACATTGAAATCAAAGAGTGAGCTTTGGTCGATTATAGGTTATGGAAAAAAAGTTTTAAATAACTCAACTCTTTCGTTTTTCACTAAATCATCATCACCTTTGTTCTTCTCTCTCTATATCATTAACGAGTAATTTCCCTCCCTCCTTTTTATTCATTTACCTCGATTTGTACCTAATGGCATCCTATGAGCATCGACACTAGCAGGTAAAGTTACAAATCTAATAAGAGTTTTTACCTTCTGTCAGTCAGGGTTTTCACAGTGGGGATAAGTAAACACCAGTAAAGTTTTTTAAGGAAATGGTTCCTACGAACTATTTTTGTTCGTAGGAACTAAAAATACATTTCTTAAGAACAACATTTGTTCGTAGAAAATGTTATGAACAAATGTTGTTCGTAAGAACCCAAAAATATAATAAAAATTATATTTATATTTATTATGAACTTCTTTTTTCCGTAGGAATTCTTACGAACAAATGAAGTTCGTAGGAAACATTTGCTAATTCACTAAGCGTTCTGTAACTTTACAAACCCACTACCATTTATCCTACAAAATTTGATGAGTAATATTTCTTATATCCTATTATATTTATTTCTGTGAGTTTTAGACTCGTACATACTTGTGTCTCATCTGATGTGCACACTCACTCTTTCATAGTGATTTGTGATTTGGCGAACACTTACATCATTTTTTTTATTATTACTATTTTTGAGAACACTCGTGTGGATGAGTTTACTCCATTCATTCCATGAAGCGAGTTGGATGATTCCATTATCCCATTACTTATATTATACACATGTACACACACATCAAGGAGAAACAAGACAAGATTAACATTAGACCATGAGAGACTGAAAGGGGGGAATGGGCACCTAGCACCTTCCAATTCCATAACTTAGTCCCCAAACCTTCGAATTATTTGATTTCGCACGCATCAGTTTGATGTAATACCCCATATTTTATGGCATTTAATTATGGGATTAATTAAATTAAATTGGGATAAATGAATTTAATATTAATTCGAATTTTAAAATAAATATTTACTAGCGTTACGAGAGTTAGTAATTATTGATAAGAATTATGTTGAATATTACTTATTGAGTAAAGTAATATAAGAGATTGAATTTATTAAAAGTGTCGCGAGCTAATAATATGACAGTTATAGAAATTAAGTCGGGACGCGTGTGTGTCGTGTCGGGACTAAATTAATGGAATAACAAATAATTTAATTCTAAGTCGCCCGTATGATCATTTCGAGTGCTCCAATGTGTCCGGAAGAGTCGAGATAGTCAGGAAAGTGTACCAGGAGTTTAGTCTGGGACTCGAGACGTTTTTAGGCTTAACCGGTAACCCGAGAGGGCATTTTGATAATTTTCAATCTTAGGCCTTAAGTATGGATGACAATTGAAGGGTTATATCTGATGGGAGTTAGAGTTATCGAGGGTTAGAAACATTAGAGTTGCAGAGAGGGTAAGGAAGATAGAAGAGAGGAGAGAGGAGAGAGAAGAGAGAAGAGAGAAGAGAGAAGAGAGAAGAGAGAAGAGAGAAGAGAGAAGAGAGAAGAGAGAAAAGAGTTGCAAAGAGGGTAAGGAAGAGAGAAGAGAGAAGAGAGAAGAGAGAGGGCTTTTAAGGAGGAGAGCCACTAACCCTACACCACTCTCACCAATTTCACCACCAACGCGTAGATCGGAGAACGAGGAGCGAGAACATACCTTTCATTCTCTATGATTCAGACTTTGATTTCTAGTCAAGTGTCTAACTTGCTGTTCTTTAGTTGATAACATATCCATGCTAGTGTAGGATTAATTATTTTATGTCCTCATGAAATATAATGTTGTTGGGAGATTATTAGTGCAATTTTGGAGTAGAAACCACGTTAGGATGGATATCATATTATATATAGAATATTATCCACGAAATTTGATGCCTAGTAGAAATAGAAATCTGGAAATTAAATGAATTATTGAGAAAATTTAAAGAACTAGGGTTTAATGATAATTTATTGAATTAACCCATTTGATGACGAATCTTGAGGAATTAATGAATGTTTTACGTTAGAATTCATCCATATTGGTTTATATAATGTTCATAATGTTTGGTTGGAAGTATGGGAAATGTTAATGGAGTTTTGATAATTTAAGTTGGAAGAAACCCGTAGGCTTAATATGCAGAATTCTAGGCAATAACTGCTTGATCGATCGATCGACTGGATCGATCGATCGACCCCCTTTCATCGATCGATCGACTCCTCCTGGAAATGGAATTTTCCTCCCTTTTTAATATTAATCAAATCCCAATGTTTAAGGACCTTTGGGCATAATTTAAATATTATATTGGGACTTGAGGATGACTATTAGGGTATAATTAGGGTCCGGGGAATAAGATTTTATATGGGATTTAACCGTGGGATTTAGGGGTTATAAATTGAATGGGAAATCGTGCATACGTTAAATTAGGTCTTGCGAGAATCAAGGACTTAGACTAGTAGGGTAGTGAGTGTACACCTACTGATTTCATATTTATCAAGAGGATAGACTTCGAGAGTCGAGAAATACTTAAGGATTTGCGGTAATTGAGAAAATAAAAAGAATGATTTAATTATACGTAGAACTCGGGCGCTATGTGCCACGCATGGTTCGAATATATTATGGGTCGTGGGCGTATCTAGCCGAATAATGTGAATATATATATGGGAGCATGTATACATATATATAATGTTGTATATTTATGTGTAATCATACCCGCGCTACTTGCTATCACCGAGGCTCCGCGCCGGGACAGTCTTATCTTGATTGGATCTTTATGGGGGATATTGACTTGTACCCTTGAACATAGCATCCCTGGATATAGGCTATCTGAGAATGATAGTCAGACGATCCTAAGAGATGTGAGGGTATGTGCTGACCTCTTAGTGACTGGTAACTATGCTTCACCTCCAATATGTGTGTTTTGTGTTAATACAGTTCGAGAGTGATTCATAACTAGTATTTCCCTTTTTTACGAGTGATACGGGGGACTAAATAGCAGAGTATGACATCACCATAGATTTTACGTGGGGTGCCCGATTAGTATATATTTTATATGAGTGATAAATATATATACCAATACCTGTGATTCATCTACTGTGCTTGTAAGTAGATAAAATGGAATAATTAATATTAAACTAATTAAGTGGTTGAAAACTTAAGTTTGAATTGAGATGTATATAACTGGCTTAGTAAATTCATATGAAAAGGTTATCAGAAATAAACTATAGTCATGCGATCACTTGGATTAGACTTGGTGAATGGAAATTGGGTTAGACTAGTTAGCTGGGTTAGATTTAACTGGGTTAATTTAGTAGTACGTTAGGCGTGCATACTAGTTGAGAGGTGAGAATTCTCAAGTGAGTGTCGAGGTACTAAAATGTATGTATTATCAACTGGTAAGCATTTTAAATACTTGCTAAACTATTTTAAAGATGTTTTACGCTCGGGCTCTGACCCGTTTCCTGTTATCTTTTATTCCTTACACACACACACACACACACACACACACACAACAGGTGCCCAGCCACATGGGCGTTAGGCCTAGATCTTTAGACCATTGACGTGCTATAGTTAGTGTGAAAGTTTCGGGTCCTTGCAGTTGACGACTCCATTCCTGTCTTCCCAATTTTCTATTTAGTTATCCTCAGATAGGGCATGTGTCACCCATTTTCATATTTCATTTAGTTCAGAGAGGGACTTGTACTCTTTACTATGTCATGATTTAGCTATTGTTGGGATTGTTTTATTTATTTCCTTATCCTGCGATTGGGATTTATTATTTGGATTGGTTAATCTAGCTTGGTTATTTCATATGGATGATGTGGTTTTAATATTATTATTCGTGTTCGTAAAACTGGTTTCGTATATTAAATCATAACAATAGGTCTTAATTTATAAAATTAAATGTTTTGACACTTAGCTTAATGATTTATTAGGTGATTAATAAAGAAATTTTTTTTTTCGACAGTGATGCTAAGAATGAACCAACCGGACACTTTGACTTAATCTAATAAAGGACTGATCACCCGGTATATAATTAGGCGGGGTGTCACTGGTGGTATCAGAGCATCAGGTTCTAGTGTCCTTTAGGATTTGTACGGCTTTTTATGTCTTCTGCTTCGTGTTCTTTGATTTAGATCCCTAATATTTGGAATGTTGTATTCATCCTTACGTGTTGGAAATTCCTACTTCTGCGATTTATTTGTATGAATGTTGAACTCACCGAGTCTATTTCGACTTTTAGATGGCACTTCAGGAAGAACAAGATAACAATGGTGAGGGAGCCAATGACCAAGGTCGGCTGATATCTCAGGTACCCTCAAAAAGTGTATCAATTGCCGAAATAGCAGGCATTGTGGCACAATAAGCTACCAATGCAGTCTTACAATACCAAGATCGCGGTATGCAACCTATAGGAGGCAAAAGAACAAGAGAAAATAGTCAATATGGCATGACTAGAGTTAACAATTATGGGAAGACACCAATGCCGCAGTAACAAGTTCATTACGGTCGTAAAGACCGCGAAGGTAATAGAATTTGCATGAAGAGCCAAAAGCGTCCAGTCCAACATAGCTAAGGATAGAATGATGTCATAATAAGGTGTTTCAAATGTGGAAAAGACGACCATAAACATCAAACTTGTCCTAGTTAGGCTGGGGAGAAATTCAGACCTGACCAGTAGGGATAACAAGGCCAAAGAAAGCAAAGACTTACATGACTGTGCTATAAGTGTGAACAACAGGGTCACAGGTGGAGGGATTGTCCTCAACCTGATATCGCTTTTCATCAAGATGCTCAGTAGGGACACGAAAAGGTGAAATCAAGTAATAGGTCGAAAACAAAAGATTCGTAACGTGAGACAGTTTACTGGTAGATGCTTTAATTGTGGCAGGATGGGTCATAGGAGACATGATTGTCCAGATGAGGGTAAAATACCCCACCATCAGGGGAAACTACAATATGGGTATGTGTACAATGTCCAGCAGGCAACAGTTCAATGGTCACCATTCGCCTTTAAGGGTATGTTTCCTATCCATGGTACTATGGGACATATTTTATTTGACACTGGGGCATCACGCTCCTTCATAGCCACTAGTTTTGTATGGGTCACAGGGTTGTTAGATACAACAAAGAGTACAGTGACATGTGTAGACTCACTGTTGGGTAATGGGTCGTTGATTTTCTTTATATGTCGGGGAGTAGGTATAGAGATTGGGAGTCTAATTTTGCCTGCAGACATGTTAGTCTTAGATATGCATGAGCATGACGTCATTATTGGCATAGATTGGCTTGCTGTGTATAGGGCCATGATAGACTATTTCAGTAGGAGTATTATTTTTGCTATTCCGGTCTAGGAGATGTTTCTGGTGGAGATGCCTCATCCCGAGGAAGGATCGTCTACCCATTTATATTATATAGAGGAGGAGACCTCTAAGGAGATAGTGGTTTCCATTGATTCGATTCCTGTAGTTTGTGAGTTTTTTGAGGTGTTCTAGGAGATACCAGGACTACCCCTAGACGAGAGATAGATTTCATTGTAGATTTGATGCCGGGCACTCGGTTGATATCCCCCGCACCATACCGTATGGCTCCAGCCGAGATGAGAGAGTTGCGTGATAAAATTGAGCAGCTATTGGGATAGGACTTCATCCTTAGGAGTACCTCGTCTTGGGGTTCTCCTGTGTTATTCGCGAAGAAATAAGATGGGTCATTGAGGTTGTGTGTAGACTATCGAGAGTTGGACAAAGTCACGATATGAAATACGTATCCATTACCCCAAATTGATGATTTATTCAACCAGTTGAGAGGAGATGCCTTATTCTCAAAGATAGAGTTAAAGTCGGAATACCGTCAGTTACGGATTAGGGAGCCGGATGTGTCGAAGACTGCTTTCTTGATGTGATATGGATCTTACGAATTTCGAGTTATGCCGTTTGGGGCTAACCAATGCTCCATCCGTGTTCATGGACTTAATGAATAGGGTGTTCAAAGAGTTCCTGGGTCAGTTTGTCATTATCTTCATAGATCTCGATGTGTGAAGGGACTTTATTGATATGATTCGGAGTGTATTGGGTTTTCTATTGAGCGAAAAGATTTAGCTCGTTATTATGTTTAGTGCTCAGGACTTGGTGATAGGAAGAGCGCATTATTATATCTAAACTTTAGAGACGTGGGAGTTAAGACTTATATTCATATGTTTGGGTATAGGATTTTGATAGTCCTGATTGTATGTGTACGAGGTTTATGGAATGTGATTACCACAAATGCTGAGCGATAGTGCAATAGGCAAAAAGTTCTTAGTTTAAGTGTAATTGTGGGAGGAGATGTAACTTTTATGTCAAGAGACGGGAACATAGGGGTATATGTTATGGACGGAGGACATAACGAATTTCGATAATCGATAATGCTAGGTAGTAGTGTATCGGGGGGGTTCCTTATTTAGATTTCGCTTTGCGAGACATCCTACGAATGAAACTTAGCGTAAGGTTAGAAGTAGGGAGATGTTTGGTCATTAATCCATGAGTCCGGTACCTCGGTCGTCATAGGAACAGGTAGTTATAACGGTAAGTTGGAAGTTAAATTTTGATTTAAGGCCAATGGTGCCAGTTGTGTGGTAAGGGAAACATTGAAAATTTTTGTTTAATCACCACGAGTTGAAGGGTGGAACGATGATAAAGGGGATATAAAATTTCGATTTCTGGGATTATTGGGAATACCCAAGTCTTATGGCCACGATGTGAATACAGGGGCAGTAAAGAATTAAGTGCTACGTGTGAAGCGTATGTGATGCTTGCGCCAGCATGCACGATTTACAAGGTGTGCGGGCATCCTAGTTTGCTGATGTCAGAATCGTCCGGGTTAAGGGGGCGTGAGAATAGATATGTGAAATATGTGCCTGAGGGACTAATATACCGAAGCAGAAATGGTAAATGGATTAAGCATTGTGTGAGAAGGATGATAATCTATATATACGTGTGCAATCAGAATAGCACACCCAAATTTAGTTGAAAGGCTATGGGAAGCCTTTTAAAAAGGGGCATTCATTGAGAAGAGTAGAATTAAACTATTATGGAGCGAAGTTTTACCTAGTCAAATGTTGAGAGCGACTTATGCGTAGATAGAATAATGATGTTAGTATGGTATAGAAAATAGAGAATTTCACATCGTGGAGAAAAGTGCATGGGTCGGAACTTTGGGTATACGCCAAGAAAAAAAAGGGGAGTATTAAGTATCATTTAAGGTGAGACATTACAAGTGGAAGTCGATGTTGAGCGGGACATAGTGAGTAGCCTCCGCGTGCACCACTCATAGATAGAAATCGATTGGAGCAAGATGATCAGCCATAAATTTTGATATCAAGCCGACGATTTCGATAATGGAAGAGGGCAGTCAAGTCGATAAAAGTTCTTTGATGGGATGCCAACCTCAAGGTAAAGTTAAGAGTTCCTTCGAATGTATGGAACAACTTGACCAAGAAGGGATCGATTGATATCCCTTTGGGGTATTTTATAATATTAGATAGTGTGCCCCATTCTTCCTTTAAAAAGAAGGATTGCGTTGGTACGTGGTCCTTCCCGATATTTCTCTGAACTATGATGAGATTCTTGAACCCCAACTTCAATATGGGATTTCAAGAAGCAATGGGTATAACGTTTCGTTTTGAGAAGATTGTATCACCTATAACCCAGGGAGCAGGAAAAAGGTGATTAACGACTGGTGAAGCTGTATGAAATTAATTTTGGATTCAATGTGGTCATTCCATTTCCACAACGGATATAGCTAGTAAGTGAAGTATAACACGGTAATTGGGAGAGGATATTACCTAATGGTAGGGTTGTATGAAAACACGCATACAAGGTGCTTATTGAGGATTTAGCGTATCAAAACCTTAACTATTCTCCCTATGGATGTTTACAGGTGAGCGGATAATCAAAATTTTGGACTGGTCGAGAGTTAGAATCCGATGACTAAAGTGGAATAATCACATACTGTCTTTGGTGACCTTTTAAATGTCGTAAGAGTCACATCGCCAGGAATTGAGATTTGAAGAACTGACAAGAGTAGTCAGATATTCATATGGTTTATTCCAGGAATGGGAGTTTTATGTTTAGATAAATACGGTAGTTGATATGAAGTGCAGTGCGGCCTCCCAATAATATTGAGATAATGGGGCCAATGATGTGTAGGCTAGTATTATTTGAATGTTGTTTGGTAGGAGCAAGGTGAGGTGCCATTATTTACGTGCGACCCTATAACTGATAAAGTGTCGACAGTATTAAACAAGCTTGCTGTGATATGGGGGAAATAGTGACCGAGCCTTACTTTCAAATGGGTTTTGAGTACTGGAGGAGACTTGTTTTTACCAGGTATGCCTCCATAGTGACAAACGGATAGAGTCCCTAGATACTATCCTCCCCACTACACCTAGCGCCGCCTGTACCGCTTTCAGCCTCATTCACAAAGAGCGATCCACCTCTATCTGCTCTCCATCACAATCCAACCCCAGTAGCTATTGTACATCTATGGGAGTTACAGTCATCTCCCCAAAGTCAAAATGGAAGGTGTGGGTAGTGTCCCACCACCTCTCCCCCAAAGCGCATAAGACCGCCTTCGAACTAGGCATCTCATCTAGCACAAAAGCCAACCTCTCAAAGCCTGCTAATGATAATACCCAACGCACTACAAGTGGAAGGTGCTCCCAGACATTCTTAAGCCCCGTCGTCCTGCGGGCACGCATAGTAGATAAAGAAAAATCAGACTGCCAAAGAAAAACCTTGTCAAAATCCAAGAAAAAAAGGAAATCACAAAAAGAGAATGCCAAATGTCATTATGTACTTACATAACCACCAGGTTTCACCACCCTAGAAGAGCGATGACGCGACGACTCCTGTAGTAAAATCCGCTCATCCGCGACCAGCTCAACCACATCACAAGAGTTCTCACTCCCCAACGCAAGAGGCGCCCTGGCCCTCCACTCCACATTCACCCAGTCATCAACAACTAACCACTAATTGTGTGTCGTAGTGCTCATAAAAGCGGCCATTTTTTAGGTTGCGTAATGTTAGGACGATTCGTAGAAGAAAATCGTAGAGAGAGAAGGCAAGAAGCTGTAAAAAATAAAGGGACCCCCCTTTTTATAGGAAGCCAAGGGTCATGCCGATCGGCACTGCACCCCAACCTACCGATCGACACTGACCTTTCACCTTCTCGAGGTAGTCCAAAAGTCTGTGCCACTGCCGAATGGCACGCTCCAATCCATGCCTACCGGCACCCAAAACTCCCAGAAAATACCAAAAAAGCCTAAAAAATCCTCAGAAAATTCCTAAAAATCCTGAGGAAGATGCTGAACATTTTCACCAAGAAAATTTATTTTCTTATCACACTCCCTCAAGATGAATCCCTACTTCCCCAGTAGAACCCTCAAAATCCAAGTGGATATCTCCTCAGCAACGTCCCGAGAGGACCCCTAAAGTATTCCAAACTTCAAGTTATCTCCTATTCCCCAGTGGAACCCTAAAAAAACCATTACGACAAAGGTCTCAAATTTCCCCGAGCAAAACTTCCAAAACCCTGGATCACCTAATTGCTTCCCCAGTGGAATTCATAGCTATTCCCCTCAAAGTCTTCAGAAGATATGAAAGTTTCCCCAGCAATTAGCTCCCCAGCTCAAATAAAAATCACGAGGTAATTTCCCCGACAGAGTTCCCCGAGAACATCTCAATTTAAGCCCTCAGAATTGTCTTCGACCCGAAGAACTGGTCATCTCAATCTAATCCCTCATAATTGGCTTCGACCTGCAGAACTGGTCATCTCGATTTAAGCCCTTAGAATTGGCTTTGACCCACATAATTGGTCATCTCAACCTAAGCCCTCATAATTGGCTTCAGCGCGCAAAATTGGTCATCTCAATTTAAGCCCTCAGAATTAGCTTCGACTCGCATAATTGGTCATCTCAATTTAAGCCCCCGCAGAATTGGTCATCTCAATTTAAGCCATGAGAATTGGCTTCGACCCGCAGAATTGGTCATCTCAATTTAATCCCTGAGAATTGGCTTCATGTAACACCCCGTATTTTTGACGATTTAAATAATTATGTGATTAATTATTATTATGGGAATAAGTATGCGATTAATTATTGTTGTTGGATTAATTAAATTAAAATGTGAGAAATTAATTTGTTATTAATCCGGATTAAAATAATTATTAACTAGCGTGCCAAGGTTTAACACTTATTGTTGAGAATTATTGAATATTACTGTGTGATATGTAATACGGAATTATAATACTTGATAAATTGTCGGAAGTGAGAAATACAAAAATTTGGTAATTTAAGTCTGACACGCGTGTGAGTCGTGTCGGGACTGATTGAATAGAATAAAAAGAGAATTTATTTTTATTAACTCGTATGGTCATTTCGTGTGCACCGTTGAGTCCGGGAGGGTGGAAATAGTCAAAATAGTATACCCGGGTGTTTAGTTTGGGTCCTGGGGCAATTTTAGGCCTAACCGGCTTCCCGAGAGGGCATTATAGTAAATTATATTTTTGGATGATATTAATGGACGAAAATTAAGAATTATTTTTATCAGCCTAAAGAAGTCCATTAGGGTTGAGAGTTGGTAAAGAAAAGAACGGCCATAGAAAGTGTGGGGGAGAACCAAACTCCAAGAGAAAAGGGCCAAGATAACACCACCTTACACAACTGAGACCACCAACGCGTAGATCGAGAAGAGAGGAACGCGTATGTACCAACATCACCAACGGATCAGACCGTCATATTCGAGGCAAGTGTTTATTTCTTGCTTTCTTTAGCAATAATCATACTCATGTTAGTGTAGGTGAATTTAATCCTTGATTTACATGTTAATTGGGTGAAAATTGGAGGTTAAATGAGGATTGGAGGTTGGGGTAATTAGTTGCTAATATTTTGTCATGAATTTAGAGGATGAAATACGAATTTTAATTATATATTGATGAACAAATCTGGGTTGATTAGGTTCTTTAATTGAAAATTTGGAAACTAGGGTTCATATGAATTGATTTGGGGATTTTATATAATTATGATGATTTATGACGAATTAAGGATCCTAGGAGGTTAGGAATGATTTATAACCTGTTAGGGTTGATGGGTATTGATGATGAGGCATTGGGTGTTGAATCTTAGAGGTTTCCAGGTTCATAAATGGTGGAAAAACGTAGAATTCTGGGAAAGAAGACGAACAGTGACATCTCGCGTGATCTCGCGAAGTCGTTCGAGCGAGATGACATCTCACGTGAAGTCGCTCGAACGACACGTGGAAGTCGTTCAAACGACAACCCTTCTGGTTCGAGCGACTGAGGGAATTTTTGGGGATTATATCAAAATCCAGTTTTGAGTTTGCCGGTTTATTGGAGTGAGAGAAATTGCCAAATAGTAAATTCAAATAGGACATAATTTTGGGACAAGAATGGGAGAATTAATACTTTAATTATTTCTGTATAGAGAGAATGTACCTTGGAGATTATGAGAGAGATAGTAATCTAAATATTTATACTATACGTAGTGATGAGGTTGAAATACGTATGAGGAATATGTATGTAGGTTAGAGAAATACCTATAAATTATAATAGGATCTGTGTATGCCTATTATGTGATATTATTATTAAGAGCACTAATGGGTGATAACCCGAAGATGCAAGAACCTTATAATTAAGCGCACTAATGAGTAATAACTCGGGGCTGCAGAAACTCTATTGTTAAGTGTACTAATGGGTGATAACCCGGGGGTACAAGGATGACTATTGTTAGGCGCACTAATGGGTGATAACTCGGGGGTGCTGGATTATTATTGATAGGCGCATTAATGGGTTGCTGACCTAGGGATGCAAGATTCTATTGTTAGGAGCACTAATGGGTGATAACCCGAGGGTGCTGAATTGTTAATGATAGGTGCATTAATGGGTGCTAACCTGGGGATGCAGGATGTTCTGGATAGGTGCACTAATGGGTCTTAGCCCGGGGGTGCAGGATCAGTATATATATATATGTATAGGGATGATGTGACTATATATATATATATGAACTTGTGAATATTGCTGCTGTGTAAAATTAGTATGCTTGGTAATAGTAATAATCATTACATTGCACCAAGTAGTCTTAACCTTAGGGTGCAGGACTAGTGTGTATATATAGGGATGATGAGACTATATATATGTATGAGTGTACTTGCGTAACTTTCTACCTTGTGAAACTAGTAGATAAAATGGAAATGAGAAATAAAATAATTTTAGTGAATAAAAGATTAACCATTCAAACGGTGAATAATGAAACTTAGTATGTGAGATAAACTAAATGATTAGCGTATTGTATGGGCGATACGAGAATACTACTAGTGAGCATAGTTAGTATTAGTATGGTTTCTGACTAGTTAGACTGGGAGGTATAACTAGGGGGAGATTAGATGTACGTTAGGCGTTCACAATAGACGAGAGGTGAGAAACTCATGTGAGAGTTCGATAACTAACATTCGTATAAGACTTGTTTTAAGAACCAGTTTTAAATACATGCTAAATCATTTTTACACATCGGGCTCTGACCCGTTTCTTGTATTTCTTCTTTTTTTTGCTATGTATAAGTATTATATCAGGTGCTCAGCCACAGGGACACCGAATTTAGAGATTTGGATTGCTTGACGTGCTGCAACGGTTATGGAAGCTGTAGGTCCTTGCAGTAGACGCATCCATCTTTTCCATTCAGTTTGATCTGGACTTCTTATCTAGGGCATGGGTCTCCCACTTCTAGTCTTTCATCAGAGTTATTATATTCAGTTTAGTTTATGGTTTGGAGCTTTGAACTGAGAGTTTTACTCAGTCTTATTTATTTGAGTACTTGATTCATGTTCAGTATTTATTTACATTCCGATGTGTGGTGAATGATTTATATTTTGAAATTTAATGGAAATGATTTACTTGGTTTTACTAAATTGGAAATGTTTTGACACCTAGCTTAATTTTATATTAGGTGATTAATATGTTAAAAAGTTTTTCGACAGTGATGCAAAGAATGAACCAACTGAATATCCTATTTTGAATTGGTAGAGGACTGATCACCCTATATTTAATTGGGCGGGGTGTCACAGGTGGTATCAGAGCATCAGGTTCTAGTGTCCTTAGGATCTGTACGGCTTATTACGTTTAAGCGCATCGTTCTTTGATGTAGAGCCTTATGATAGGATTGTTGTGTTCCCTTGCGTGTGCAACTTACGTTCTCCTGCTACGAATTATAATGGATGTGACTCATTATACGAAATTCTGTGTGATTCGAACACTGAACATTTTAGGACGACCAGCGAGGGCCGTAAGAAGAACTGAGGGAGATGAAGCTCAACAGAAGACATAAGAGCAATCGGGAAAGAGTGATCGGGACAAAAAAAAAATCACCAAAAGGATTACTTAAGCTAGAGATAGTAAAATCGTCACTCGGGAACAGTGGGTTCCCAGGACACAGTCGTAGATAACGGTGGAGTGTTTTCAGGACCACCTAGCATAGTCGATAAAGGGGAAATCAGAGGGACTCTTTTGAAAAACACATCGGTGAAGATGCGGGGAAGAAAATAAGAGAGTGTAACAGACCAACGGAGGTAGAAAATCCGAAGGCAATTATGTAGAGTGGGGTGTGACGACACTCAAAAATTAAATTTGGAGTTCAAAGTTATAGCTCTTAGGAGAATCATGTAGTGATTAGGGGCAATCACCATATATGAAGAAGCGTGTTTGAAATTTAGAGAGAAATTTGGGTACGATTTGACTGTGAGGTCTTTCATTAGATATGGTAACAAAATGCCAGTGAAATTTTGATGTTTAGCACAATGGGTAAGATAGAAACCGATCGTGAGGGAAAGGTTAAATTGCATAATGAACTTCTTACCTGGCAGAGGGGCTTAAATTATCCAAAGGGTCCATAGTTGATAAAGGACCCGTGAGTTGAATACAAGCATAAATGAGAAACCCAGCTAGGATGACTAATATTGATGTCGTCAAGGTTATACGGTGAATAATTCTTGCATTCTTTCTAGAAGAAGCAAGCCAAAAATGTTAGAGAATCTGGCCGAAAAGAAAAACTTAACTTAACGGTGTTAGTGAAACACCACCTGAGAGTGTGACCAATAGGGAACATATTTAGGTGATTTTGATTGATTAACTCCCTATAAAGAGACGATGAAGTCAGTCCGGGCCGCGGAGGCCAACCATAGTTCCGAAAGGCCAGCGTAGCCAGTAAGTTAAGACTACTCAGTCCGAGAGAAGGACATTTCAAAATGGTCAGTGGGACCAGTGACGGGGAAATGGTTCGTGAAGTTTTCCTTATGTGAAGGAAGTAGAACTACAAGTATTGAAGGTGCCCACAATTGAGAAGTGAGATCGAAGAGATTAGAAATGGTAAATCGTTCCAGATAGGCATAACATTTGGAGGAGTGAGACTTCCAGCGAAGGAATTTGGGGTCAAGAGAATTAGGCCCAGGAAATTTATAACCCGAGAGTGATGGGTTCAGGCTGGACCAGTAGAGTCCTCGTTAATAGTACAAACAGTATGTCAGAGTCTACGGGACTTGGGATGTAAATGGGAGTTTAATAAAGCTATAATTGAGGCCTAGAGAGTTTGGGCCAACGTTTTAATAATAGGCACGAAACCGACATGATGGAATAAATTGTCCACGATGAAAGAGGACAACTATAGGATGAAATCCTTGGATGTATGACGATTACAGATGTTCATGGGTCGTGATGGCAGCCACGTGCTGAGACCCTATGATTTGGCGAGACTGGTGAGGTATTGCTTATTCCTTGTGAATAAAGGATAGATTCTAGTGACATGTGTGTGCCACAACTTTTATGTAAATTAGAAACCCTAAACTTCGCATGCGGGTCGAGTATAGTGGGAACGTCAGTTTTAATAGTCTTATTACAAACGTATTTCTCATTGTTAGCAAGGTATTTTGATGATTACCCGTGAGTGAACCGGGTGGACCCTAAGAATCTGTTTTGTTGTTATAATTTACTACTGCATTGAGTCAGCTTTAGTAGAGTTTATTATGGTAATGTGTAGTGATTAATCACCGTATGGTTAAACGATAGTAAAAATGTAGTGATATGACTGTCGTGCTGAATACTCCGGGAGAAGTGATCTTAGTTTTGTGCTGCGCCACCTGAAATAGGGTTGGGCCCAGATATGAGTATATATGAAACTTTCATGGTATTATAGACCTCAGCGATTATAGTGTCTAATTATATGTGATTCCCGAGGATAGGAATTTATTTGTCTATTAAGACTTAGAATACATTGTGTTCTTATCGAGCGGCGAAATATAGCTCGTTATATATTTATAGCGCCAAGTACTTGGGATAGTGAGGGCACCATGCTTCATGTTACATTTTAGGGACACGAGAGTGGACGAGTAAACTTTTATATCATAATACGTAGATTGTGGGAAAGTACATAGTATGTATTGAAGGCCTTACAGACCTCGGCAACCGGCTAGTTTAGATAGTAGTTGTGGGTACCCAGAATTTAGAACCATGGGCCTGGACGAGTAGCCCAGTCCTGGCGGCCCAAAATCCAGGCCCTTTATCTTTCATATTGATCCGGTCTCCCCCCACGATCCCATAAAGGGAAGTTATAGGGGAGATGGGAAACGTGGAGGAATCCATCACCTCCACTCACCTACATGTAAATGTATATATTAAACCCTAGGTCCTGGACAAAAGGATAAGTTGTATTCTCTGTACTCATTCTCCAGAATATAGAGAAATAATATTGATTGCACCATCGTGGATGTAGGCACATCTTTACTGAACCACGTATATCTTTTGTTGTGTGATTGGCATTTAGTTTTCCTTGTTCTTTCTCGGTAATTGCTTCTCTCATATTTATTTGTGTTGCATAATAATTGCCACCACAATTGGCGCCGTCTGTGGGAAGCGTTTATTTTTCCCTGAGAAGAGCCCACACCAAGAAAGGAGTCTAAGATGTCTGGTCACAACAGCAATGCCCCTCAAGTCGGGGACATTCAAGAACCACCTGCTCCTCGCAGTATTAGGTCTGAAGTCCGGCGATCAGATCAGAGAGCTCGCCCGGAAAGGCCAGCCTCAGAAGAAAGTCAGGGACCAGCAAGGTCCACACAGATATCCAGATTAATTGATGCATACGAGGCAAGGCTCTACGAGCAGAGGGAGTCTTCTCGCAGGTACGAGGCTGAGAATGCTCGCTTAAAAAGAAGACTGAAAAGACTGGAGAAGGAACTACGTCCTGACACCAGGAGACGCCCATATCGCACTCCTAGCCCTCAGGCGAGCAAATCTCGCAGCCGAGGAAGGAGCCCTAGGCGAGAATCCCAAAAAATCGAAGGTGACGAGTCAGACGACGACCTTCGTGAATAGTTACGAAGAGCTCGCCGCTACCAGAGCCCTACTCGCAGGGACGAGAACATACGAAACCTAGTCCGCAGAGAAATGGACCAACATCCTGCTCGCCACGGAGCAAGATCAACCAGAGAACTCGCGAGGAGAGCTCTTAAAACCCAGATGAAGTCACCCTTCACAAGGGAAATTGAAGAGGAAGAGGCTCCCAAGAAATTTTCCGTTCCAAGGTTCAAGATTTACGATGGGAAAACTGATCCCATCAATCACATTCGGCAATATCGACAGGCCATGACCCTCTGGAATCATCGAGATGCCCTGATGTGCCGCATTTTTCCTTCGAGCTTGCACGATGTAGCACAGAAGTGGTTCGAAAGGCTTCCCCACCGTTCCATCAAGAACCTCAAGTCTCTGGCCGAACTCTTTACGGCCCGATTCATTACCAGTAGTTCCCACCCCAAAAGGATGGATGCTCTGCTAACGATGAAGAAAACGCCTCAGGAAACCCTACGAGACTACGTAAAAAGGTACTAGGAGTTATTCAACGAGATCGAGGACTGCGCGGAAGAGGTGGCAGTGGTTTCCTTCAAAATTGGGCTACCTAGCTCTTCCCTCATTTACCAGTCCCTGACGAAGAAGGAAGCTATGACCATTGACGACCTGATGGCCCGGATCGAGAAATACGCAAAGGTGGAAGATGTCACCCGCCTTAACGCAGGAGAAAACGGTCGAGCTAAGCTCACTACCAAGGGAAGTGAGAAATTTGAGAACCAAAAGAAAGGAGAAAAGAGTGGGGGAAAGAATGGCTCCAAGAACGGAGGGAACCCTGATGTGACAAAATCATTCTAGGCGGTCAACACCATCTTTAAAGAACCAATTTACAAAATTCTCGCGAAGATCAAGGATGATCCGTTCATCAAATGGCCCCGAAAAATGGGAGGAGACCCCTCGAAGAGGAACAATGCATTAAGATGCGCTTTTCACAAAGAGGGAGGACATAAAACCGAACACTGCAAAGCTCTTAAGTCTCACCTCGAGGAGTTGGCCCAGTCTGGGCACTTGAATGACTACGTGGAAAAAAGGGTAGAGAAAGTGGCTGCCAACAGGGAAGCGAGACCTGACAACGTGTTGGAGGAAGACGCTGGACACTAGTTCGCAATAATCCACGGAGCATCTGACATCAAGCAAATACAAGGGAACTCAGCTCGGATGGAAGTGAAAAAACTTACGGCGGTAATGCAGGCCTTTCAAATCGATCCAGCAAAATCCCAATCAGGAAAGCGTAGATGAGCAGAGGACGTCAACTATAACAAGCATATTGTTTTCACAGATGAAGATCTGGTGGGAGTAAGAACCCCACATCATGATGCTCTGGTCATTACACTCAGGATAGCCAACTTTGACATCGACAAGCTGCTCGTCGATCAAGGAAGCTCATCCGAAGTAATGTACCTCGACTTATTCAGAAAGTTGAAGTTGAGCGTCACCGAACTAAAGGAAGCTACTGTTCCTCTGGTCGGCTTCGCTGGAAAAATGACCATGCCCCTGGGCAAGATAGTACTGCCAGTAAGTGCTGGAAATATCTCCAAGATGATTGAGTTTTTGGTAGTCGACATCGACTCGCCATACCAGGCCATCCTCGACAGAGGATGGCTTCATGAGATGAAGGCAGTCCCCTCGACCTACCATCAGAAGCTCAAATATGTTACCGAGCAAGGAGTAATGGAGATCCATGGTGACCAAGCAATGGCGAGAAGGTGCTTCATAGCAGCCATCCGGCCAAAGCTAGAAAAGAAGGCCAGTCAACCCAGCGAGAAAGTTGAAGAAGGTGTGTTACCTTCCAAATAGAAATTAAAGTACGGAAGACCTGGAGTAGAGGAGACCAGGCTCCTCCCCGCCGAGCGCGTTACCGAGGACCTAATAGAAATCATGGCCGAAGATGGTGATAGTAGTAGAGTTTTTTTGATAGGAGCATCTCTCACCAACGAAGAGCAGAAAGAGTTGACGACCTTGCTAAGAAGCAACATAGATGTTTTCGCATGGGAACCGTATGAGCTACCAAGAATTGATCCTAGCGTAGTCTGCCATCAGTTGCACGTCGACCCCACATTCAAGACGATCACACAGAAGGCACGGCGAACTGCACCTGAGAAGGCTAAAGCGATAGAAAAGGAAGTCGAGAAACTGCTGGATGCAGGATCCATACGGGAAGTGAAATTCCCCCAGTAGTAGTTTCGAAGAGTAATGGGAAGTGGAGAATTTTCATCGACTTCACCGACCTCAACAAAGCATGCCCCAAGGATAGCTTCCCCCTCCCAAAGATAGACCAGCTAGTGGATGCCATCGCAGCTCATGAGCGAATGAGTTTCCTGGACGCATATTGGGGATATCATCAGATCCCCTTGTATGCACCGGACCAGGACAAGACGACGTTCATCACGACAGTTGGTTTATATTATTGCAAGGTCATGCCTTTTGGACTAAAAAATGCCGGGGTAACCTATCAGCGACTGGTTACTAAAATGTTCAAGAGCCAAATGGGGAACACGATGGAGGTAAACATCGATGACATGCTCGTTAAGAGCAAGAAGAAAGAAGATCACCTCTCAGATATGTCAAGTACCTTCGAAACCCTCAGGAAGTACCGGATGAAGCTTAATGCGAGCAAGTGCTCCTTCGGTGTCCAGTCAGGAAAATTTCTTGGGTACTTGGTCAGTAAGCGAGGCATAGAAGCTAATCCAGACCAGATCGATGCAATCAAAAGAGTGCAGCCTCCTCGCACAATCCGGGACGTACAGAAGCTCACTGGAATGCTCGCTGCCTTAAATCGCTTCATTTCCAGATCCTCCGAGAAATGCAAGCCTTTTTTCCAGCTCCTGAAGGGGAACAAATCGATAGAATGGAACCCAGATTGCTCGCGAGCATTGGACGAGCTTCAATCCTACCTAAGCACTCCACCACTACTGGACATACCGCAGCAAAAGGACTCTTTATACCTATACCTATCTGTATCCAATCATGCCGTCAGCTCTGCACTGATATGCGAGATGGCAGGGATCCAACACCCCTTTTATTACGCAAGCAAAACGTTATTGGACGCCGAGCAGAGGTGCCTACCATTGGAGAAGCTCGCCTTTGCCCTCGTAGTAGCCTCGAGGAAACTAAAGCATTATTTCGAAGCTCACACTATCATCGTTCTTACATCACACCCCCTAAAGGCTATCCTAAGGAAGGCGGATTTGTCGGGCAGACTGTCTAAATGGTCAGTCGAGCTCGACCGGTTTGACATCCAATTTCAACCAAGGACAGCTATCAAGGGTCAAATCCTTGCTGATTTCATAGCTGAATTCACAGGCGAAGAACCCTCCTACCAGTCTCAGCCAACAGAGCACAACAACCAAACTACAGTGGAAAGCTGGAAACTATTCGTTGATGGAGCCTCCAACTCAAAGGGGGCAGGGGTAGGCATTGTTCTCATCACTCCAGAAAACACAATCCTTGAACAAGGAATCAGGATGGGATTCGCAGCCTCCAACAACGAAGCAGAGCATGAAGCCCTAATAGCAGGTCTCCAAAAAGCACAAACTCTGGGAGCGAAGCGTTTGCAGGTGTTTGGAGATTCGCAACTAGTCTCCAACTAGATAAGTGGAGATTATAATGCGAAAGATAAAAGAATGGCAGCCTACCTCGCCTTGGTAAAAAAACTCATGGCGAGCTTCGAAGAGATCAACATCCAGCAGTTTCCTAGGGGGCACAACAGTCATGCTGATGCCTTAGCAGCCCTGAGTTCAGCAGTTGACTCCAGCCTTAAAAGGATCATCCCCATCGATTTCCTCATTTGTCCGAGCATCAACCACAACAGCAAGCTGCCAAACGTGGAACAAATACTCCAGGTGGGATCAGCCCCCAACTGGATGGACCCCTTAAAAAACTATTTAAAGAAGGGCACGCTCCCAGAAGACAAGAAAACAGCCCACCAGATAAGAGTCAAGGCTGCTCGCTTTCACTTATCTACAAGGGGTGACTTGTATAAGAAATCCTTCTCCGGTCCCTATCTCAGATGCGTCCATCCAGGTGATGTCGAGCAAGTATTGCGCGAACTTCATGACGGAATTTGCGAAAATCACGTCGGGGGAAGGTCTCTAGCCTTTCGAGCAATAAAGGAAGGTTATTGGTGGCCATATATGCAAAAGGACTCCTCGGTATACGTCCGAAAGTGTCTAAAATGCCAACTCCATGCTCCTATGGTCCACCAACCCGCCAGCGACCTAAAATCCTTGACCAGCCCATGGCCATTCGCCCAATGGGGAATAGACATAGTGGGAGCACTGCCCACCGCTCCCGAAAATCGTAAATACCTGTTGGTCGCAACTGACTACTTCACCAAATGGATCGAGTCAGAACCATTGGCGAACATCCGAGATGTAGATATGATAAGATTCATATGGAGGAATATAATCACTCGATTCGGGATCCCCAAAACCATCATCACTGATAATGGGACACAGTTTGAGAGTGGTCCCTTTCAAGGCTTCTGCAATGAACACGGGATCAGGCACAATTTCAGTTCGGTGGCCTACCCTCAGAGCAATGGACAAGTAGAGGCTTCTAAAAAAACTGTGATCGATGGATTGAAGAAGCGGTTGGAGCGAGCCAAAGGTTCATGGGCAACCGAACTACCCCACATCGTATGGGCATACCGAACTACCCCTCGGCGAGCAACAGGGGAAATGCCATTCTCACTAACATACGGTATGGAGGCGATCATCCCACTAGAAGCAGGATTGCCAACAATGAGATCCGACCTTGTCGATAAAGGACAGAATGATGAGACATTGCTCGCCGAACTCGACCTTGCAGACGAGCGTAGAGAATTTGCACTGATAAGACTCACGAGCTATCAACAACAACTCGCGAAGCAGTACCACAAAAGGGTAAACCCAAGAAGGTTCCAAGTTGGGGACTATGTTCTAAAAAAAGTCCTGGGAATTGCGGTAAAGTCATCAGATGGCAAGCTAGGCCCAAACTGGGAAGGACCCTTTAAAATAACTAGAGACGACCTGCAAGGTGCCTATCATTTGGAAACGATGGAGGGCAGGGAGATACCACGAGCATGGAACGCAGCTAATCTCAAGAAATTCTATTTTTAGGAATTCTGTTATTAAGTCTTTTTATTGTATTCGTTATGAGAAAAGACAGTTCATTTCCCCTATGACTAATGAAAACCTCTTAGTTGATTACTCTCTAATTAGTAACAGTTACATTTTATTACACATCCCTTCCAAATCATAGGCACAATGGTCGACATAGCAGGGGAACACCCCTCCTCAGCTCATCATCATGAAGCACGAAAGACCTCTTAGCATTTCCCCTGGCAAAATATGAAGCCCTACAGAGTATTCTTAGGCATCAAACCTACTTTGGTTAAACAAAATCCTGATCGGATGAAGACATCCAATACCAGGTGTGTCCTCGCCAATTGCCCCACTTAGGCCTAAGGGAGTGTGACGACACAACCTAAAAGGTAAAGTGAGGGCACAATGGTATTTTTTTTATTATACTGGACTGGGGGGACACTCGCATGACAAAACAAGAAGGATTATGAAGCAACTAAAATATAAAAGATTGGATGAACACGTTTAGTCGACAAAATTGCCCAAAACACGAACTTTTCATTAATCTCTTATATTTACAAACAATGATGATACATGTTTAGTCGGCAAAACTCGCCCAAAGCATTTACATTATCAAAAAGAAAAAGAGTAACAAAATCTCAAGGAGGTGGAAGCCTCCGAGCAAGATAATCAGCAACTTTAGCTCTCCTTCCATCATCAGGAGCGGGGGCTAGCTCTTCCACGACCTCATTTGCATCCAACTCCAATAGTTGCCGGGGAATAGCATCAATGGGGATCCATCGATCATCCCTCCTGAATGGATTGGGCATCAAAGTGGAGGAGGACATCTCGTGTCGATACCATAACACCGAGTTCCTCGGGACTTGCAGCTCTTTCAGGGCACTCAACCACCCTCTGATGAAGGAAAGTTCCTCGAACTCTAATAGTCTCGTTGTAGCATCCAGCCAGCCTTGATCATAGCCATCAGACCACACTTGTCGAGGACCCTTCTTGAACAGATGCCGCAGTCGGGTGACGTCCCTCTGGAGCCCAGCAGAAATTACATAAGCTCGCCGAACATCGTCGCGCATCTCCTCCATCTCATGTCACGCTGTTCCTCGGCTTCCCTGTTCCTGCCCCTAGCACCCCTACCAGCACGCGGAAGGGGAGGATGAGATCCAGCTCGCGATGATGAGGAGCCTTGCAGGACTGCCGAAATGGTGCTCGGCGAATGCTCCTTAAGCTTTAAGACCTCCCTCCTCAGGTCTTCATTCTCCTGCTGCAGGAACTCCCCAACCTGGTTTATTTCGGTGGCCTCTAGTAACCTTGCTCTCAGTGCACTGACTTCTTCTTGTACTGAGGCACCGATTTCTTCCATTTCTTGGAGCCTGTCCTTTACCTTAGCCACTAGCTCAGACTGCTCCTTATATTTCTGATTCCTAGACCTTAGTGACTTGCAAAGTCTAACAAAGGCCTGGCGAACTTCAGGGCTTGCATTAGGACCAAGGGTCCTGCCCAGTTGGGAAGTGGCAGGAATATAGTCATCAACATCAACCAACTACAAGTAAAATAAAGATAGAGTAAAGGAAGAGATCAACACAAACAAAAGAAGAATCTTCTCATTTCAATAATCAAAGTCAAGTACATCGAGCAGAAACTTGAAAAATTACAAGCAAAAAGTACAGAATTAAATCCTAAGGGTAGATTAACTGGCAACCTCAGGTGGCCCAGTAGTGTCTGGCTGCTTCCCCTTGTCAGCAGTAGTAGCAGAGGCATCCCCCTCTGCAGGAATGCCCTCAGTCGCTTGAGCAGGGAAAACACCAGCAAGCACTGTATCAGAGGGAAGATCAGCACTCTCGAGGACTAGGGTAGGAGCTTCCTCATCCACAGTTGGCTTGGGACCCGGGTCATGCTTGTCGAGCAGGGGAGACTCAGCATCAACCCCAGCAGCTAGAAGAGCTTTGTTCCAGCCCTTCTTGAAGTTCAGACGGCTGATATAGCCTATCTGAACCTCGACATCGTCATAAGCAGCAGCCCACCTAGAGTTGTATGAGTCCTCCTTAATGGTGGCTGCCTGGGCCTTTTCCGCCCCCAGCTGCTCAGCCAGAACCCTGTTCTCCTCTGCGAGGTCCAACTTGCTCGAGCATACTAGATCATAAGCCTTCCTCAGCTCACCCAACTCCTTAACCTCATCATCCCTCTGGCAAGTTGAGTTGACGAGGGCCAGATCAGATGAAACTCGAGCTGCATCAGCAGCCTTTAGATCAGCCTCCAGCTGAGAACCCCTGGCTTCCAGAGAAGACTTCTGCTTCTCCAGCTCGCCGTTCCTTCTCACCAGCTCGTCGCGAGAGCGATAGAGCACAGCAAAGTCGGTCACAAACTGTAAGGAATAAAGAAGAAGTCAAGAAGAGGAAACCATCAAGACTTGTTAAAAAATTAAAAATTGGAAGAGAATCTTACCAAGGCAAGCCTCTGGCTAGCTTGTAAGGCCAATTGATCGGACCCCAGCGCCCTCTGGCGATCTGTAGGAAGAACTGCTCTCTCAAGCAGCGCAGGAGCTAGCTGAGGAGAAATGGCCACCGAAGCCCCCTCGGGCAAGGCAGATACTGGGGCCAAGGCTTGGCCTGCCTTGGTCCTTGATTCCATTTTCCTTCTCTCCTACTCCTTCTCTTTCTCTCTTCTCTTCCTCTCCTCCACTGTCTTCTTCTCCTCCAACTTCTTTCTCTCCTCCTCCTTTTTCCTCTCCCCCTCTTTCACCTGCTCCTCCTCTCTCCTCTTCCTCTCTTTCTCTTGAGAAAAAGGTCGAGAACCAGTAGCTATGGCCAGACTTCTGTTTCTTTGACCTTTGTGCAAGGAGCACGTCGTCATCATCGTCATCATCTCTGATTAAATTCTTCCTGGGAGGCATCTCTTCACCAGAACTGCTGGAAGTGCTCGACGATCCTTGAGCTTCAGAATTCTCCTCAGAGTTAGAAGAACTGCTACTGTCAGAGCTCCCTTCACCAAGATTTCCTGCAGTCTCACTCTCAGAGCTGCTCTCCTCTTCGTCCAACTGGATCGGCTCAGCAGTAGTCTCTTCCCAAGAATCAAACTCTGGTACACTGTCCACAGGTCGTGCTATAAAGTTGAAGCCTACGTTCTTATACTCTAACAGGAAGGCAGCAGACCTGGGATGCTCGCCGTCACCCAAAGGCTCTCTGATGTTCCAAGCCCTCACCAACTCCGAGATTCGAACCTCGCTGAGGGCAGGCTCCAAGTTCTTTGACCTCGCTGTAGAAGAAAAAGCAGAGAGGAGTTAGAAAAGTTATAAATCAGCAGAGATTGAAACAACAGTACAAATGTCTACCTATATATTCTTCCCCTTAAAAGGGGACAATAAACCACTCAGACCTCGACCATTCGAATAGGGGAGAAAATTGCCAATTTCTAACAAGAAAGCCCTCTTGCCAATAGTCCTTGTGGGAATCAGGTAGATTAACTACCAATACCCTGTCAGGACTCCTGGCTTTGAGGTAGAGGACACCTGAGCTAGTTCGAGAAAAGGAATAACAGAAACAGATCTCGGCAAGTCCTAATCTAGTACCGTACAACTGATTTATTCTATGAACACCGTTTACTATTTTCCATACATTTGGCGAGCACTGTGCGGGGACGATATTGAAATAACTAAAGAAATGCAAAAATAGATCATTAGGGGAAAAAGTAAGCCCCCCTTGAGAAAGCAACAAAACATGGATCCAGTGGGCATCCTCTATATCCCTAACATTCTTAGGAGGTGAGGCACAACACTCAATCTCTACCCACTCAGGGATGTTGTAGAACTTTCTAAACTCAGAGATCGATCTATTTCCAATCTTCGCCATTGCAAAGCACAAAGAAAAGCTACAAACCAAAGAGAAAATGCAAAGAAAGGGCACGAAAAACTTACAAAACAGAAGATCGATTCAAGTGCTAAAGAAGCACGAGCTCAAGATGACTAAAAAAGCAATGAAAATGGGGATCGAGAGTAAAGGGAATGATGCGCTAGAATTCTCAGAAGATGAAAGGGTGTTGAAAAGTATGAAACGACGGAGAAGATGTGGTTATCCCAACGAGCCTTCAAACTCTAATCATAGTGCACAGTAAGCGAAACGACTGCCGCCAAAATCAACTCCACAACTCCTGAGGAATTGCAACACGGCCATTATGGCTAATCATTTAAATCCGTTGGGCCCGTATACATGGCACAACAAATTTAGGGGTAATTGTGGGTACCCTGAATTTAGAACCATGGGCCTCGACGAGTAGCCCAGTCCTGGCGGCCCAAAATCCAGGTCCTTTATCTTTCATATTGATCCGGTCTCCCCCCACGATCCCATAAAGGGAAGTTATAGGGGAGATGGGAAACGTGGAGGAATCCATCACCTCCACTCACCTACATGTAAATGTATATATTAAACCCTAGGTCCGGGGCAAAAGGATAAGTTGTATTCTCTGTACTCATTCTCCAGAATATATAGAAATAATACTGACTGCACCATCATGGACGTAGGCACATCTTTGCTGAACCACGTATATCTTTTGTTGCGTGATTGGCATTTAGTTTTCCTTGTTCTTTCTCGATAATTGCTTCTCTCATATTTATTTGTGTTGCATAATAATTTCCACCACAGTAGTGTATCGGGGGGGGGGGGGGTTCCTTGTTTGTATTTCTCTTTGCGAGACATCCCACGCATGAAACTAGCAAATGTCGGTAGTTGGAGAGAAGTTTGGTCAATAGTACATAAGTTTTGTATGTGGGTTATTATACCTATAAAGGAATATAATTGAGAGTTGATAATTCTTTTATGACTTAAGGACAATAGAGTCGCCTAGTCTTAGTATCATTCTGAATAGAGCAATGATACCATTAAAGGATTGATTAAGTTTTGACTAGTGGGGTGGTTGAGTGTACCCCTACCACATCAGCATACTGAGTGTGTGAGAATTGAGGTAAGAAAATTTTATGTCATTTGTATAATGGTGCATGAGGCATGGGGTGTATGGGCGCCCTGGGTGATTGAATCAAACGGTGGATTATGATTATCTTGTGAATTCGATAACATGTAGTCGGGTAAGCCGAAGATTACTCTGTAAGATTTGTTAGAGACTTACGTTTCAAAATGAACTGAGATTTTTGGAGCAGGAAAAGAGACTTGTGTCACACGATACGAAAAAGTCACACGTATCACGATTAGAAGTACATTCAAGAGAATACAAAATTTATCAGGATACAAATAACAGTGGTAATGGGTTCAATGTGGAGTAACCTTCAAAGTTAGTCTTGCAGTGGGTCAGCTGACTGTTAGAAAAAGGGCGGACAATTCGAAACCAGTAGGGGCTTCTTCCACTAGAGAATGGAAGAGTATCCCAAGGATCTTCTCATGTAGCTGAGATGGTAATATTATAGGTAATAAAATGCGATTGAGTACGACCTAATACCCACAGAGGGATGGGCCGGACAAGCGGTCTAATCGGATGCGGGAGAGAAAATTTTATCTGGACCTTGAGACCTTAGAGGAGGACTGGAGCAGTACCTTACACTAGTGGAGTTTGTGTCTAAATAACTCCTCTAATTTCACCTTCGGGCAGAGTGGCAGTAGAAGTATGGCACGATAAACTTTGTTGTTGTCCTACTTGAGAGTTGGAGGTGGGGGACCAATTATGATTACAAATGTCGGAGAAGAATCGACATTATCGTATATATTGTGTGTGAAATATATATTGCAAAGCCAATTTACTTGTATGAATGACACGAAACGAAGTCATATGTATCTGAAAGGAGGATAAATCTACTAAGGTGCAAATAGTAGAGGGCTAGATAGTGAATATCTAAAATATAGTAAGTAGTGAAACTTAAACGGTAAGGCTAAGGGAGGAGCCTACATGATAGGGTAACCTGGAGCTTAAAAGAAACACATGTGAAGTGTTCACTATTAACGGTATTCGATAGCGTACTATATGGGTGGTACGGAGTAGCTTACTTGTGAGCGCCGGGATGCAATGCGCAATATTTTTATAGCGTTGTCTGTACCTGGTATACTTTTTCCGAATTTCGAGACGAAATTCCGTTGTAAAGGGGAAAGTATGTAACACCCCGTATTTTTAACGATTTAAATAATTATGTGGTTAATTATTATTATGGGAATAAGTATGCGATTAATTATTGTTGTTGGATTAATTAAATTAAAATGTGAGAAATTAATTTGTTATTAATCCGATTTAAAATAATTATTAACTAGCGTGCCAAGGGTTGATACTTATTGTTGAGAATTATTAAATATTACTATGTGATATGTAATACGGAATTATAATACTTGATAAATTGTCAGGATTGAGAAATACGACAGTTTGATAATTTAAGTCTGACACGCGTGTGAGTCGTGTCGGGACTAATTGAATAGAATAAAAAGAGAATTTATTTTTATTAACTCGTATGGTCATTTTGTGTGCACCTTTGAGTCTAGGAGGGTCGAGATAGTCAAAATAGTATACCTGGGTGTTTAGTTTGGGTCCCGGGGCAAGTTTAGGCCTAACCGGTTTCCCAAGAAGGCATTATGGTAAATTTTATTTTTGGGTTGAATTAATGGACGAAAATTAAGAATTATTTTTATCAGCCTAAAGAATTCCATTAGGGTTGAGAGTTGGAAAAGAAAAGAATGGCCATAGAAAGTGTGGGGGAGAACCAAACTCCAAGAGAAAAGGGCCAAGATAACACCACCTTGCACAACCGAGATCACCAACACGTAGATCGAGAAGAGAGGAACGCGTATGTACCAACATCACCAACGGATCAGATCATCATGTTCGAGGCAAGTGTTTATTATTTGATTTCTTTAGCAATAATCATACTCATGATAGTGTAGGTGAATTTAATCCTTGATTTACATGTTAATTGGGTAAAAATTGGAGGTTAAATGAGGATTGGAGGTTGGGGTAATTAGTTGTTAATATTCTATCATGAATGTAGAGTATGAACTATGAATTTTAATTATATATTGATGAACAAATCTGAGTTGATTAGGTTCTTTAATTGAAAATTTGGAAACTAGGGTTCATATGAATTGATTTGGGGATTTTATATAATTATGATGATTTATGACGAATTAAGGATCCTAGGAGGTTAGGAATGATTTATAACCTGTTAGGGTTGATGGGTATTGATGATGAGGCATTGGGTGTTGAATCTTAGAGGTTTATAGGTTCATAAATGGTGGAAAAACGTAGAATTCTAGGAAAGAAGATGAATAGTGACATCTCGCGCGATCTCGCGCGAAGTCGTTCGAGCAAGATGGCATCTCGCGCGAAGTCGCTCGAACGGCATGTGGAAGTCGTTCAAACGACAACCCTTCTGGTTCGAGAGACAGAGGGAATTTTCGGGGATTTTCTCAAAATCCAGTTTTGAGTTTGCCGGTTTATTGGAGTGAGAGAAATTGCCAAATAGTAAATTCAAATAGGACAGAATTTCGAGAAAAGTATGAGAGAATTAATACTTTAATTATTTCTGTATAGAGAGAATGTACCTTGGAGATTAGGAGAGAGATAGTAATCTAAATATTTATACTATACGTAGTGATGAGGTTAAAATAAGTATGAGGAGTATGTATGTAGGTAGGAGAAATACCTATAAATTATAATAGGATGTGTGTATGCCTATTATGTGATATTATTGTTAAGAGCACTAATGGGTGATAACCCGGAGGTGCAAGAACCTATAATTAAGCGCACTAATGAGTGATAACTCGGGGGTGCCGAAACTCTATTGTTAAGTGTACTAATAGGTGATAACCCGTGGGGTACAAGGATGACTATTGTTAGGGACACTAATGGGTGATAACTCGGGGGTGCTGGATTATTGTTGATAGGCGCATTAATGGGTGCTAACCCGGGGTTGAAAGATTCTATTGTTATCGCTCTAATGGGTGATAACCCGGGGGTGCTGAATTGTTAATGATAAGTGCATTAATGGGTGCTAACCTGGGGTTGCAGGATGTTCTGGATAGGTGAACTAATGGGTCTTAGCCCGGGGGTGCAGGATTAGTATATATATATATGAACTTGTGAATATTGCTGCTGTGTGAAATTAGTATGCTTGGTAATAATAATAATCATTACATTGCACCAAGTAGTCTTAACCTCAGGGTGCAGGATTAGTGTATATATATAGGGATGATGAGACTATATATATGTATGAGTGTACTTGCGTAACTTTCTACCTTGTGAAACTAGTAGATAAAATGGAAATGAGAAATAAAATAATCTTAGTGAATAAAAGATTAACCATTCAAATGGTGAATAATAAAACTTAGTATGTGAGATAAACTATCTGATTAGCGTATTGTATGGGCGATACGGGAATACTAGTAGTGAGAATAGTTAGTATTAGTATGGTTTCTGACTAGTTAGACTGGGAGGTATAACTAGGGGGATATTAGATGTACATTAGGCGTGCACAATAGACGAGAGGTGAGAAACTCATGTGAGAGTTCGATAACTAACATGCGTATAAGACTTATTTTAAGAACCAGTTTTAAATACATGCTAAATCCTTTTTACACATCGGGCTCTGACCCGTTTCTTGTATTTCTTCTTTTTTTTGCTATATATATATGTATTATATCAGGTGCTCAGCCATAGGGACGCCGGATTTAGAGATTTGGATTGCTTGACGTGCTGCAACGATTGTGGAAGCTATAGGTCCTTGCAGTAGACGCATCCATCTTTTCCATTCAGTTTCATCTAGACTTCTTATCTAGGGCATGGGTCGCCCACTTCTAGTCTTTCATCAGAGTTATTGTATTCAGTTTAGTTTATGGTTTAGAGATTTGAACTGAGAGTTTTACTCAGTCTTATTTATTTCATTACTTGATTCATGTTCAACATTTATTTATATTTCGATGTGTGGTGAATGGTTTATATTTTGAAATTTAATGGAAATGATTTACTTGGTTTTACTAAATTGGAAAAGTTTTGACACCTATCTTAATTTTATATTAGGTGATTAATATGTTAAAAAGTTGTTCGACTGTGATGCTAAGAATGAACCAACTGAATATCCTGTTTTGAATTGGTAGAGGACTGATCACCCTATATTTAATTGGGCGGGGTGTCACACATTGACCCGCATAATTGGTCATCTCAATTTAAGCCCCCAGAATTGGCTTCGACTCGTAGAATTGGTCATCACAATTTAAGCCCTCAGAATTGGCTTCGACCCTCAGAATTGGTTATCTTAATTTAAGCCCTCAGAATTGGCATCGACCTGCAGAATTGGTCATCTCAATTTAAGCCCTCAGAATTGGCTTCGACCCGCATAATTGGTCATCTCAATTTAAGCCCTCAGAATTGGCTTCGACCTGCAGAATTGGTCATCTCGATTTAAGCCCTTAGATTTAGCTTCGACCAGTATAATTGGTCATCTTAATTTAAGCCCTCAAAATTGCCTTTGACCCACAAAATTTATCATCACAAATTAAGCCCTCAGAATTTGCTTCGACGCACAGAATTGGTCATCACAACCTAGGCCCTCAAAATTGGCTACGACCCGCAGAATTGATCATCCCTAGCATTTCTTTAGGTCCTCGAAATCGACCTCAAATCTTTGGTCGACACTTCCTTTGGACCATCCCCAGTATGCCCTTAGGTCCTCAAAATTAGCCTCGACCCTCTGAATCGATCATCCTCATTTCTTAGGTCCGTAGAATTAACCTCGACCCTCTGAATTGGTCATCCTCGTTTCTTTAGGTTCGCAGAATCGATCTCTTTCAAAGGCATCATGAAGTGTCTATGGGCACTGAAACGCCTTTTTAACGGTCTTTCCCGTGCGCGATTCTGACTTACGGTGAGGACGAACGACCCATTTTCCCCCGAAACTTAATTAAGAGGCCACCAGACTCTCCCGGGATCCGTTTGACCAAAGTAAACTCTTTAGCTCGATCGAGACTGAATGAATCTTTAAAGGGCGCTGAAACCCCTTTCCAACGGTCCGCTACAGGCCCAATTCTGACTTATGATGCGGACGAACGATCTATTTTACTCTGAAAGGTCATTGAAGGCTTCCATGCCTCGGTTGACCAAATTCAACTCCCCAAACCGGGTCAAACTCTTTGGAATGTCGAAGAACATCTCATAACCTTTCCAACAGTCTACCCCATTCGTGAATCTGACTGACTATGCGGACGAACGATTCAATTACGTTCGACAATCCCCCATTTAAAGGACCAACGAGAGTTTTTGAGCCATATTTTTCCCAAAGACAACTCCCAGACTCGGGAGAAGTCTAAATGACTTTAGAAGGTCTCTAAAGTAGCTTTCCAGCGGTATACCCCATGCATAATTCGAATCAACGAATTGCATTTTACTACCATTTTTCCTAGGGAACCTGAATGAGACTACTAAATGGCAGGTTCAAAATCCAGCCTATCGGCAGTGTGCCTAAAGGCACCTGCCGATTGGCAGGACCAGACCTATGACGATAGACAATACCCTAAGCCTATAAAAAGGAGGGCCTGACCTCATTACAAAAGAACCCAAGATCTGAGATCCATCACTCTCAGCGAACTCAGAAAACCTCCCTCGAAGTCAACGTGATTTCTACATCCAAATACCTTTCCAACCCTCACTTTTCATCATCTTCTTCATCAAACTTGGTGAATTAACTACCCTTCATCATCACCCAAGTTCAAGGGTTACCCTCCAACATTCAAGATCAAGCTCAAGATCTTCAAGAAGGTCTAACTTTCTCAAATTCTCCTAAATTTGCATTAACTTGTTTTATTATTTAGCACTTTTTCTCTCCATCTCACATATCCTAATACACTTTTTTTACTTTAGTATTATAACACATCTTTTTTTTTGATATAAATAAAACCAAAAGAAAGAAGAAAAAGAGGGTTTGCTCATAAATTCCAACAGGAATTCTCACACTTTTCTCACAACTAAAACACCTTTTTACACGCACACACACATAAGAGAAGTCCTCGATTGGATTTATGGGATAAACCCCACCCCTCGTTTTGCATGCGAACTATGTGGACTTTGATGCCTCTATAGGCTACGTAGGCGTCTTGGGGTAAAACCCGAGACTCGAGTCCTACTTTTCCAATTTTCTATTTTTCTAATTCTTCAACTTAATTATCTTAGATTCTATATATTTATATATACATATATTTGTTCTTAGTGGCGTATTATTCCATACGCGTCATCGTTACATTATAACGATCAACACAAGAATAATCGCGTAAATCATATTTTATAATATTACTTTTAGGAACATTCCTATGGATGACTCGCTTTATCGTTTCCAAACTACAAGTCGATGATTCCTATCTCCACTACATATACACATGCACACATATCACGGGGAAATAGAGGAAAATAATAACAATCCACGAGAGACCGCAAGGATGGAATGGGTGCCTAACACCTTCTCATTTCGTAACTTAGCCTCTGAACCCTACTCGAATCATTTTTGGTTTTGTATGTATCAGTATGTCTTTGAGGCTGTCCTATGGGATGGCTCCTTCTTCTTTTGTCTTTTTTGAGTAAAATAGACTAGAGACTTCATCTCTCTACATTTTTCACCTCACATATCGCCGACGACGACCGAAGCGCTCCCGAGACCAAGATCCTCTCACCATACCCTCTCTCTCTCTCTCCGCGAGGATAAGAGGGTAAAGGGATGGCCGCTGTTCCGCGAGGATTGGGGATGGACACCGAGTCCTCAAGGGTTATAAACATTAGAGTTGTAGAGAGGGTAAGGAAGAGATAAGAGAGAGGGCTTCCAAGGAGGAGAGCCACCAACCCTACACCACTCTCACCAATTCCACCACCAACGCGTAGATCGGAGAGCAAGTAACAGAAACATACCCTTCGTTATCTACGATTCCGACTTTGATTTCCAGTCAAGTATCTAACTTGCTGTTCTTTAGTTGATAACACATACATGCTAGTGTAGGAGTTAATTATTTTATGTCATCATGAAAATATAATGTTGTTGGGAGATTTTTAGTGCAATTTTTGAGTGGAAACCATGTTAGGATGAATATCATGTTATATCTAAAATATTATCCACGAAATTTGATGCCCAGTATAGATAGAAATCTGGAAATTAAATGCATTCTTGAGAAAATTTGAAGAACTAGGGTTAAATAATAATTTCTTGAATTAACCCATTTGATGACGAATCTTGAGGGATTAATGAATGTTTTACGTTAGAATTCATCCATATTAGTTTATATAATGTTCATAATGTTTGGTTGGGAGTTTGGGAAATGTTAATGGTGTTTTGATGATTTAAGTTGGAAGAAACCCGTAGGCTTGATATGCAGAATTCTGGGCAATAACTGCTTGATCGATCGATCGACTCAAGAATGTCGATCGATCGACTTCTCCTAGAAATGGAAACTTTTTCCCATTTTTAATGTTAATCCAATCCCAATGAGTAAGGATCTTTGGTCATAATTTAAATATTGTATTGGGACTTGAGGAGGACCAGTAGGGTATAATTTGGGTCCGGGGAAGACGATTTTATATGGTATTTAACCGTGGGATTCCAGGGGTATAAATTGAATGAAAAATCATGCGTACGTTAAATCAGGTCTTGTAAGAATAAAGAAGGACTTATACTAGTAGGGTAGTGAGTCTACACCTATTGATTTCATATTTATCAAGAGGATACACTTCGAGAGTCTAGAAATACTTAAGGATTTGTGGTAATTGAGAAAATAAAAAGGAATGATTTAATTATACGTAGAACTCGGGCATTATGTGCCACGCATGGTTCAAATATATTATGGGTTGTGGGCGTACCTAGCTGAATAATGTGCATATATATGGGAGCATGTATATATATATATATATATATATATTGTATATTTGTGTGTAATCACGCCCGCGGTACTTGTTATCACGGAGGTTTCGCGCCGGGACAGTCTTATCTCGATTAGACCTTTATGGGAGATATTTTCTTGTACCCTAGAACATAGCATCCCTGGATACAGGCTATCTAAGAATGATAGTCAGATGGTCCTAAGAGACATGAGGGTATGTGCTGACCTCTTAGTGTCTGGGAACTATGCTTCGCCTCCAATATGTGTTTCTTGTGTTAATACAGTTCGAGAGTGATTCTGAACTAGTATTTCCTTTTTGTATGGGTGATACGGGGGACTTGATAGCAGAGTATGCCATCACCATAGATTTTACATGGGGTGCCCGATTAGTATATATATTATATGAGTGATAAATATATATACCTATACCCGTGATTCATCTACTGTGCTTGTAAGTAGATAAAATGAAATAATTAATATTAAACGAATTAAGTGGTTGAAAACTTAAGTCTGAATTGAGATGAATATAACTGGCTTGGCAAATTCACAAGAAAATGTTATCAGATATAAACTATAGTCATGCGATCACTTGGATTAGGCTTGGTGAATAAAAATGGGGTTAGACTAGTTAATTGGGTTAGATTTAACTAGTTTAATTCGGTAGTACGTTAGGTGTGCACACTATTTGAGATTTAAGAATTCTCAAGTGAGTGTCGAGGTACTAACATGCATGTATTATCAATTGGTAAGAATTTTAAATACTTGTTAAACTATTTTAAAGCTATTTTACACTTGGGCTCTCACCCGTTTCCTGTTATCTTTTCTTCGTCATATATATATATATATATATATATATATATATATATATATATATATATATTTGGGTGCCCAGCCAAAGGGGCATCAGGCCTAGATCTTTGGACCATTGACGTGCTGCAACTAGTGTGGAAGTTGCGGGTCCTTGCAGTAGACGACACCATTCTTGTCTTCCCAGTTTTCTATTTAGCTATCCTCAGATAGGGATGGGTCGCCCGTTTCCATATTTCATTTAGTTCAGAGAGGGACTTGTACTCTTTACTATTTCAGGATTTAGCTATTGTTGGGATTATTTTAATTATTTCCTTGTCCTGTGATTGGGATTTATTATTTGGATTGGTTAATCTAGCTTGGTTATTTCATATGGATCATGTGGTTTTAATATTATTATCTATGTTCGTGAAAATGGTTTTGTATATTAAATCATAAAAATAGGTCTTAATTTATAAAATTAAATATTTTGACACTTAGCTTAATTCGTTATTAAGTGATTAATAAAGAAAAATTATTTTTCGACAGTGATGCTAAGAATGAACCAACCGGACCCCTTAAATTAATTTAATAAAATGAATGATCACCCGGTATTTAATTAAGCGGGGTATCACATTTGACTTTGAGGCTGTTCTCTCGAGGCGATGATATTCTTTTGCCTGTTTTAGGAAAAGTAGGCTGACGGCTGTATCTCTTCGTGTTACCCCCATTTGACAATAGCTAATTTTTATATTCAAGGCCTGACTACAAAAAGGGAAGAAAGAGAAATACAGATAGATAGATAAATATAGAGAGAGAAATGGATATATATAGAGGGGGGGGGACTTTATTTCCTTCATTCTTCCTCCTCATCGTCCCGACAATCGAGGGCCTGAGCCCGTGCCGAATGAATCTGACCCAGATGGCCACTCAATGCTAGAATGCTTATGATGACCTACTGAGCCAAGATAAAAAAAATAAAAGTGTGTTTGTATAATCATTCCGATCAATCTCAATTTTATTATCGCATTCATTTGACTACATCATTTCATTTCCTTAAGTATCTTTTATGACAAAGAATGGCGATACACAAGGATGATGGATCTAAAGGGTCATCAAATTGGGGAAACTTTATTGAACCTTTTCAATTCCTTACCAAACAAAATGAAACAATCAACCAAGTTGTCTTAAAAATTCTCCCAACAATCACAAAATGATAACACGAGCAATTCAGAAGGACATTATTAAAGCCGATGCAACTTAGACCTCTAAAATCATCATTCGCGATATTAGGGATGAGTTATTCTCTATAATAGTTGATGAGTCCCTTGATATATCTATCAAGGAGAAAATGGTTGTGTCTTTATGTTATGTGGACTAAAATGGGTTTATGGTTGAAATTTTTCTTGGCAATATACATGTCCGTGAAACCACATCCTTATCACTTAAGGCAGGTATTTAGTCACTTCTTTTTAAACATGGGTTGAGTATGTCAAACATACGTGGGAAAGTTTATGATGGGGCTATCAATATGCAGGGAGAGTTTAATAGTCTCAAAATTTTGATTTTGATGTATCATAAAAGTACTTTCTATGTTAATTACTTTTCTCATCAACTACAATTGACACTAGTAGCAGTTTAAAAAAAACACAAGACGATTGGTTCCTTCTTTAACAAAGTTACAATTATATCTAATGTTATTAGAGCTCCCTATAAATGTAGAGATATAATTTGAGAGAAAAAATTTGAAAATTTTATTAAAGAAATTTATAGTGGCAACGTAAGACATGTCAGGGTTTAAACCAATAAGCAATATTCAAACATACGAGAAATACATGTTGAGATTCACATTATAGTACACTTATGAGTTTAATTTGTATGTTCCCCTAGGTGATTGATGTACTTGATATTATTGAAGAGGATGGGTCCCTTACAGAATAAATAATTGAAGCACATGATTTGTTAGGAAAATTGCAATAATTTGACTTCTTATTCAAGTTACACTTGATGAAATCAATTTTGGGGATTGCAAATGACTTGGTACAAGCATTACAAAGGAAAGATCAAGATATTGTGAATGACATGTTAAAGTATCTAAGAGATTGTCTACAAAGAGTGAGGGATAATGGATGAGATTCTTTGTTGAATCAAGTCTCTTTATCTTGCAATATAAGCATGGTATAACCATTTTAAATATGGAAGACTTGTTTACAATTCGCGAAAGATCACGTCCCAGAACTGAAGAATTGAAAAACCTTCACTACTATCATGTTGAATTGTTTTATTCATTGATATATATGGAACTTCAAGAGTTGAATATTCACTTTAATGAGGTGAATATATAGTTGCTTTTATGTATGTTATGTCTTATTCCAAGCGATTCATTCTCCGCATTTGATAAAGAAAGATTACTTTAGTTTGCAAAATTCTACCCGGATGAATTTTCACCACGAGAGCTCATGAAACTTAGAGATCAACTCCAAAACATTATGTTGGACCCCCAATTTTTAGATTTTTATCAAAATTAATTTTCTTTTAGATGCGGAATAAAGATGGCTCAATAAATTTTACATAAACCAAATTTTAATTTCTTTCAAATAAAAATTAAACATAACTCAGAGTGAAATTAAATTAATCAACAAATACATTTTTCACTTTAACATATTAACTCAACCCAAGTCCTACAAATTTGCCTAACAATAAATATTCAATATTGAAAATTAGGCCAAACCAAATTTTATCCAATAAAACTAATAAATTGAACTAAATTAATTAAACATTACCTAAATTAAGTTTAGAACCAGCTTAAGCATGAGTAGTTATTTAAAGCAATTTTATCTTTTTACCTAAGTATGCATCTAATTTGATTTTGCAAAAGATAAAATAAATAAATAACCACTACGTCGCGGTGTACGGGGAAAAATCCACAAAGAGAAAAAACCTCGGAGGGCCCTAGCCTCAAATCCACTAAGTATGGTTTTACAAGTACAAGACAGTAAGACTTACAACACTCGACTTGACTCCGTCCAATCCCCGACGGTCCTTCTTGTACACACCTTAGCCAAGTGAATAACCACGGAGCTCCAGCGCGATCTCAGAATCCATCGATTGGACTTTTCTCGGTCATCGCCACCCGAACAAGGTGCCTTTCTCCAAGTGGGTATGGCAAAGAAAAACGAACTTCTTCTTTGTGGGATGTAGAAGTAAACCCAAATAATCTTCAAACGGTAGAGATAAAATCGGTGCCAAAACTCCAAGCAAAGTATATATATTAAGGAACTTGGATAAACTAAACAATTGGGTGTAAACAAAAGTGTTTTTGGAATTTCCTTGAAAAATAAACACTAAAAACTTGAACTCTTTCTTTTTGGAATTTTTTCTCTCAAACTCTCTTTTGGAGATGAAGAAATGGGAAAAAGTTAGTTCAAAAGAGTTGGTTCCCGCACTAAGTAATTCTGTCAAAAGATAGTGGGGAAAGGAAGTGAGAAAAGTAGGAAAACCGTCAAAACCGCCCAAAATACCTCTTCCCTCCAAATTTCGTTTGAATGACTTTTCGTTCGAACGACTTTACTAACGAGGTTATAGAAGGGAAAAAGTAAATTCGTTAGAAGTCTCGTTCGAATGACCTGGAAATCTCATTCGAACGAGATGCGAATTCGTTCGAACGAGATGCCAGTTCGTTTGAACGACATGGAAATCTCGTTCGAACGATATTTCAGTGTGATTCGAACGATGTGCCAGAAAATTAAAATATTATTTTTAATCCCAAAACTTTTTATTAAAAGTTCTAAAAAATATTTTCTGAGTAAAACAAAGCCGTTAAAATTAATTTATAAAAATTATAAATTACACCCAATAAATTTCCAAGCTCCTATATATATATATAAATTGCATTCATACCTTAGGAGCATTGGAACAATGTTGTTGATGTAGAAACGAGGCACAGTCAACTCGACATATGATGAAGCTTTATAAACTTGGCCGCTACGTCTTCAACTAACACGTCATAGGCTTGGATGGATACACTTGAACACTATCCTATGACTTAAATGTTTTTGTCCGGAATTGAGCGAACACTACATTAAGACTCAATCGAAGACTTATGTCCTTAGAAATGTCTCCCTTTGGCTATTCCGGAACAAAAACCAAACAAAAATCCTAAAGGGCCGTCAAGCTCTACTAGACTGGAAAAATATATCCCACCCAAAATAAAAAATACATTATCTTTGCCGATGAAAGTTTTCATTTAGAAGAATTCCTGCACACTTAAACAAACTATCAAACGCATAAGGAATCTCAAAATATTAAATGCAATAAAAATAATAAACTCCCCTTAAATTAATTCTCCCCGTAATCAACTGTGATCTACCTAAGAAGGTCGCGACTCCCCCTAAGATAAATCTCCCAAACTAAGATACGATTACAATAGGATTAGATACCATTTCTCCCCTATAATTATCCCCCTTTTTGTTTAGGAATAGACAAAGGATAAAACTAATTTAAACATGATGCTTAGAGTGATAAGAGCATGAAAGCATATGGGAAACAAAATCATACCAACTAAGATGCAAGAAAATGATACCAATATGATACATAAAGTATTAAGCATGTGATATCAACAAAGAATGCAACAAGATATATACCAATTATGAAGTAGTAGCATAAATGGACTAGAATGCAAGGCAAAGACAAGTAGAATACCTCGTATATGAGAACATAATAAATATCATTAACGCACACGCGATTTTACTAGGTATAAACACCACAAATGACACAAAATAAAATAAGCTTTTCACACTCGTATGGCAAAAATGTGTCATATGAAAATGAAAGTGTTGGGATGTGAACTAGTAACAACTAAATTTAGACCCAATCACTGAAAACATGTTCACGGAGTTCTCAATTGATTGCAAACTTCATCACATTTGAATATAACCTCATTTGACATTAAAAATTGAACTCAATGAACAAACATACACAATGCATACAAGCCTAGAATTTTGATGATTCTACAAACCAATAGAGTCATGTCATTGAAAATACAACTAGGATAAACGGATATTGTGCAAACCGCTGATATACCATCCAATCTCCCTCAATAAGCATATATATTTTTGAATGAATATATCAATTAAAACTAGGCCTTGGCAAATATTTTCTTTTAATGCCATTATTCTTTTAGGCCTTTGGACCACATATTTCTTTTAGGTCCAAGCAAACGGTGGCTTACTCGCAAATGATGATTTTTCCTTTCGGAGCCTTTCCCCGTGCACATTTATGTATATAACATTTTATAGCTGACACAAATCTCACGTGCAACGGATTTTAACATGCACTAGTCCTCCTAGGTCACATAATATATAGATGACAAGATTGGTAGGAGAACACCTCACAAAGCTCAAATATAACATGTGAAGTTAAAATTTCAAGTGATCTCATGCATGTGTGAATTGAGGCATATGAAAATAGAATCCATTGTATCAACACAAAATTCACCTACTCCATGTAAGCATGGTAAAGAACATTTTAAGAATTGACAATCTAAACCAACATTTCTAGCCACATGGGAGCGAAATAGAAGGGATTAGAACACAAGTATATGCCACATAAAGTGTGTCTAACTAAAATACACACAATAATTTTTTTTTGAGTTTTTGAAAATTTTAAACCAATCAAACAAAAATATTTACTTAAAAGACACACAAAAATCATTTGTATTTTTCCTTATTCTAAAATTACAAAAAAAATAAAACACAAATGATAAACAAAAATCTTTTTGTATTTTTCATTTAGTGCATACTTAAAATGAAGCAAATATAATACAAAAGATAAACAAACATCATAATTCTAGCATGTGATAAAGCATGAAGCATAGACTAGAAAATAATTAAAACATGCATACACCTAGCAATGATATATAATATGAAGCACAAAAAGCTAGAGTATGCAAACAACTACCACATTCTACCTTTAGATTTAGCAAGTGAGGATGCTTGTGAAAGTAAATGAGAATAAAAAATCCGATCTTGTAAAGCAACTAAGTCGAATCTACTAACCCCAACTAATGACAAATGACTATCTCGGGGTGTAAAAATCTTGACTACCTCGGTTGCCTTGCGTTGGGATTTTCTAGGACCTTATTTAAGATCGAAACAAATTTTCTAAGATGACTTTTTCGACCACAATGAAAGCACTTAAAGACTTGCCATAAAGATTTACCTAAGGAATTATCTCTAAAGGTTTTCCTAGGCGATTCTCCTAAAATATTGGTTTTGGCTTTTTGAGATGATTCATTGCAAGTATCGAAGCCTAAACCATAAGTGTCATTTTTTATTTGGACCGTGCCTAAGATTTTATCTAGTTTTTCGAACCTACACTTCAAATCAAATTTGACTTTACTAGAGTCTTTTAATTGTTCTTCTAATTTTAAAATTCTAGACTCCAACAAAACATTTCTGTAATACCCCGTACTTTTGGCTATATTTATTTTTGGGATTAATTAATTAAATGCGTATTAATTGGAAATTAATCCGGGTTATAAATACTAACGAGATGCGAGTTGGTATTTGATTATGTGCATACATGTTTTGATATATGTATTTGGTATTATAAAATTTGTCGTGAGATTGATAGACGGCATTTTAGAAATTTTGTTGAGACGCGTGGGACCGCCGCGTCACGGTGTAATATTTTGATAATAAAAGTGAAATTAAAATCTATAAACCATATGGTCGTTTTGAGTGCGCCAACGCGTCCGGAAGGGTCGAGATATTCAGAAAACACTAGCCGGGGGTATAGTTTGGGTCCCGGGGTATTTTTAGGCCATACCGGCAACTTAAAGGGTATTTTGGTAATTTTACATTTTGAGGAATTAAAAGTGACGAAAATTGGTTAATTAAATCTGATGTGGATTTGACCCACTAAGCCCATAACCAACCCATATTAACCTAGAAGGCTACGTAGGTTATCATTTAGGTTTTCTAAGTTTCCCAAATCAAAACCCTAGCCACCTTAAGCCACCATTGGAGAAGGAGCTTGGAGAGAAGAAATTCTACAGAAAAGCTCTACCAAACCTACACCAAACTCAGAGACAATCAAGGCAAGTGACTTTATTCCATTAAAATTCAGAGAATGTCTTTTCCATGTTAGAAATTGAAGAATTTTGATTGTTCTTGAAAGATTGAATGAAAACCCATGTAGTTGGAGTTTAGAACTTGAAAATTTTGAAGAGAATTGCATGTAGAAGGATAGGTAGATGATTTCTCTCATAATAACTGTGATTAGGAGAAATTAAAACGAATTAAATTCTGGGATTTGATGATGATATAAAGTTAGGGCTCATGTTCTTGAGATATTGGGAAAAAGGGTAGAAATTTGTAAATTTAATTGATGTTAGGATGGATTGATCCCTTAAAAACATGTTAGGATGTGACTATATATGTTTAGTATTGATTATAGACCTTTAAACGATTGTTGGGACTTAGTTTAGAAGATTTGAGGTGTTAAAATGGATGAAAAACGAATTGGGGAAAAATCTGGGCCGAATCTGGTAGCTCGTTAGAAGCCCCTACCCAGGTCGTTCGAACGAACTCGTTCGAACGAGCTTCTAACGAGTTGACCAGTCGCTGCTAACGAGAATGGATTTCGTTCGATATCTCGTTCGAACGAGATATCGTTAGAAGGTACAGTTCGTTCGAACGAACTGGGACCTCGTTCGAACGAGACTTCTAACGAGTTGGGAGAGAAATCTCGTTCGAACAGTCTCGTTCGAACGAGACTTCTAACGAGTTGACAGTTTGGTCCTTTTTGGACTGTTTTGACTTTTGGAGTCCCGTAAACTTGTTCGAGGATATAGATGACCTTCCTAAGATGATGTAAGGAAAGAACTGGGACTTTTGGGTATTTATGAGAAGGAAAATTATATACGAGAGTTATATTAAATGGACTGGTTGGGTTGAGACGTGAGTGTCTACTACGACGTGAGAGAATTATGGCGCGTAGGATTACAAACCGGAATAGTATAAATTGTGATAAGTATAAGTTAGTACGAGAATGCGATATGTACTACGATTAAAATACGGTATTACTAAGACGTGTGTTTACTTAGTATGGGTATATGAATTGTGTGTATGACATACCTACCATACTTGCTATCACGGGAGGTTGCGTTCGCTTAGGACCCTCTAATCCTTGTGTGCCTACGGGGGGGATATAGACTGGTACCTCGATGAACATAGGTCAGAGAAAGACTTATTGGGATGTTAATAAGTCCGCTGATCGTGGGAGCGTAGGTATGTACGTGACCCATGTGATGTGACTGTGTTCGCCTCCACTATTTGTGATTTGTGTTATCTGAACTATTCCTGAGAGATTCGGAATATGTGATCCTTATGTACGTGATGTACCGGGATGGATAGCAGAGTATGTGTGCACCACAGCTTAGTTCTCGGGGTGCTTGTATTGTATATTTATGATGTGAATAATATACACTTAATTAATGAGAACCTTCACGTTATTGTTGTGAATATAAATACGGTATTGCTTCGAGAAATATAACGAGTTAACTGATAGTTATATATATATTTCATATTGAACATCTGAGTTACGTTAAACCCCTACTTAATTACGAACGTTATTATATTAAGAGAACCGAGTAATAAGGGTAGGACCTATGATAGTCTAGCTAGATATGTTGTCACGTAGCTAGTAGTCTGTATCACTCTAGATGGGTACTTACTTTAGGAGTGCACAGTTAGACGAGAGGTGAGAATATCATGTGAGTGCACGTCCTAACATGTACTTTGCATTTAATGTTTTAAATGTTTTTAAAGCACTTGCAGGTTTTTAAAATATAACTCCACATTCGGGCTCTGACCCGTTTGCTTTTCAAATCTTTTTCTTGTAAAACCTTTTTAGGTGCCCAGCCACAGGGACACCAAGCATAGGATTCTCATTCAGGTGACGAGCTGTAGCTGTTTGTGGAAGCTACAGGGATTTGCTTGTAGACGCTTCTATCTTTTGGATTCCAGAGTCACTATCTATCAGTTGTAGGGCATGTTGCCCATTTCTATTTAGAGACATCTTTTACATTACAGTTTTCAGACTTTGTTTTGTATTGTTTTAGCATTCGGTTATTTATTTCAGTATGGGATTGTAGTGAGGAGTTTTCCTCCAGACTTTATTACACTATGTGATGGTTATTCGTTTTACTTCAGTATGGTGAATGGTGTTGTTATTCTTTATTACCTTGTTGCATGTTAATCAGACTTATATTAAAATTTGGCAACTTACTTTTTAAATACTAGGTGGTTAGTAATAATAAAATGTTTTCGACAGTGATGCTATTAACTGAGCCAACTTGGCATTTTGAATTAATTTAATAAAGGAGTAGCTACCCGGTATTTAATTAGTCGGGGTGTCACAATTTCTCTCTTCAAACTTGAGAAGCTCCTTTTTCATTGAATCCATTAATCCTCCAAGGCTATCTTTCTCGCCTTCTATATATTCAAGCTTCTCTCGAAGAGTCCTCTCACGTGTCCTGAGGTCTTCAACCAACACACTATCATCAACAACCTTGGCACGCTCTCTTAAACTCGCTTCTAACTTCAAATTAGCTCTTTTTAATTTAATAGATTCTTCATAAAGTTCTTGAAAAAGCATTTTGAATTCACTCACATCAACCTCTTCTTCATTTTCACTCTCTCCCTCTTCTTCACTCTCACAACCATAAAAAATAAGGGAATCATAAACTTTGACCTCGGAAGTGTCATGTGTTAAAATTTCATCAATAGAAGAGTGCTCACTTTCAGTCACATAACTAACCATAAAATCCACAAAGTTGGGATCAGTGGCGGAATCGGGTCCCTCTTCATTCTCACTATCACTAAGGGTTGCATTAAAAGAAATTGGTTGCTTACCCTCTCTCTTTAGTTTAGTGGGGCACTCTTTTGCCCTATGGCCATAGCCTTCTCAACCATAACACCTATTTGACTCGTCCCTATTTAAATTTTTATTAAAAGTTTTAGGGATCTTCTCGGCTTTGTCATGCTTAGACTTTTCAAATTTCTTAAAATCATTTTTAAATTTATCTTTGTTAAATTTAAGAAATTTTCGAAACTTCCTAGCAAACAAGGCCATATCTTCCGAGTCACTCTCACTTTCACTCTCTACTACTTGTTTTTATTCATTTCGGGCTTTCAAAGCAATGCCCTTTTCTATTTTCTTTTCAGTTTTGGAGGGAAACATGTCTAGTTCATAGGTTTGTAAATCACCTACGAGCTGTTCTAATTTCGTAGAGGCTAAAGTGGGTAAAGAATTTAAAACGGTCACTTTTGGAATAAATCTACCGGGTAGGGACCTTAAGATTTTCTTTACTACTCGGTTGTCGGGTATTTTCTCCTCCAAATTAAAAGATGAATTAAAAATATCAGAAAGTTTAGCATAAAATTCATCAAAAGTTTCTTTTTCATTCATTTTGATGGTTTCAAATTGAATGGTGAGATTTTGGAGTTTTGAAGCTTTTACGACACTAGTTCCTTCATGAGTGAGTTGTAAAATATCCCAAGCTTCTTTAGCAGTTTCACCGTCATAATGCGACGAAATTCATCCGGTGTGACCGTGCTAAACAAGGCATTTAAACCATGGAAATTTAAATTAGATAGTTTAAATTCATTCTCACTCCATCTATCGACGGGTTTGGGAACACGCTCATTATCTACTAAATGTGTAGGTGTGGAGCATTCGTTAACGACAGATAACGAAACGCTCTCCTTGATAGATTTTAGTAACGATTTCATCCGCGCTTTCCAATACGCGTAGTTAGAACCATCGAAAACAGGAAATTTTGAAAATGGGAAAAATTCTATTTTAGCTAAAGATATTTAAAGGATCTTAAATGCAATAATTTAGCGATCCCGCTCTGATACCACTTGCTGGACCCCCAATTTTAAGATTTTTACCAAAAATAATTTCCTTTTAGATGAGGAATAAAGATAGCTCAACAAATTTTACATAAAGCAAATTTTAATTTCTTTCAAATTAAAATGAAACATAACTCAAAGTGAAATTAAATTAATCAACAAATACATTTTCACTTTAACATATTAACTCCACCTAAGTCCTACAAATTTGCCTAACAATAAATATTTAATATTTCAAATTAGGCCAAACCAAATTTTATCCAATAAAACTAATGACTTGAACTAAATTAATTAAACATTACCCAAATTAAGTTTAGCACCAGTTTAAGCATGAGTAGTGATTTAAACCAATTTTATCTTTTTACCTAAGTATGCATCTAATGTGATTTTGCAAAAGATAAAATAAACAAATAACCACTACGCTGCAGTGTACGAGGAAAAATTCACAACGGGAAAAAACCTCGGATGGCCCCAGCCTCAAATCCACTAAGTACGGTATTACAAGTACAAGACAGTTTGACTTACAACACTCGACTTGACTCCGTCCAAGCCCCGACGCTCCTTCTTGTACACACCTCTGCCTAACGAATAACCACGAAGCTCCACCGCGATCTCGAAATCCACCAATGAGTCTTTAGGAACAATCGTCAACCACACACGGTGTCTTTCACCGTATATGAATGTCGTAGCCAAAAATAACGAACTTCTTTTTTGTGGGATGTAGAAGTAAACCCAAACACTCTTCAAACGGTAGAGATAAAACCGGTGCTAAAACTCCAAGAAAAGTATATATATTAAGGAACTTGGATAAACTAAACAATTGGGTGTAAACAAAAGTGTTTTTGGAATTTCCTTGAAAAACAAACACTAAAAACTTGAACTCTTTCTTTTTGGAATTTTTGCTCTCAAACTCTCTTTTGGAGATGGAGAATTGTGAAAAAGTTAGTTCAAAAGAGTTGGGTCCTGCACTAAATAATTACGTCAAAAGATAGTGGGGAAAGAAAGTGAGAAAAGTGGGAAAACCGTCAAAAACGCCCAAAATACGCGTTCCCGCCAAATTTCGTTCGAACGACTTTACTAACGAGGTTCCTGAAGGGAAAAAGAAAATTTGTTAGAAGTCTCGTTCGAACGACTTGGCAATCTCGTTCGAACGAGATGCCAATTCGTTCGAACGATATGGTAATCTCGTTCGAACGAGATTTCAGTGTGATTCGAACGACGTGCCAGAAAATTAAAATATTATTTTTAAGCCCAAAATGTTTTATGAAAAGTTCTAAAAAATATTTTCTGAGTAAAACAAAGTCGTTAAAATTAATTTATAAAAATTATAAATTACACCCAATAAATTTCCAAGCTCCTATATATATAAAAATTACATTCATACCTTAGGAGCATTGGAACAATGTTGTTGACGTAGAAACGAGGCACACTCAACTAGGCATATGATGAAGCTTTATAAACTTGGCCGCTACGTCTTCAACTAACACGTCATAGGCTTGGATGAATACACTTGAACACAATCCTATGACTTAAATATTTTTGTCCGGAATTGAGCCAACACTACATTAAGACTAAATCGGAGACTTGTGTCCTTACACTTTATAGATATTGTACGTAATGATGAAACGTTCCATGATTTGAAAAGGAATTGGTGGGCTTGCTAAAAAAGGGTTGAAATGAGGAAGAATAAATTGTTCCCATTACTATACTTGCTTGTAAAACTTGATTTAAGCTTTCCAATTGCAACTGCAAGTGTCGAAAGAGTATTTTTTGCAATGAAGATCATTAAGAGTCCACAAAGTAACCGAATGAGAGATGTTTTATGAATGATTATTTGGTAACGTACATTAAACAAGATAATTTCAAGAACATTGTCACAAAACATGTCCATCAATATTTTCAGAATATGAAGCCGCGTAGGGGAATATAGTAAACAATCGCTTGTGTTTGCACTTTTTAGTTATGTATGAAACAATGCATACGAAAAATTCGCACTTTATAATTGTTTCGTTGTAAATTTTTTAGATTAAATTTTATTTGGTTTTATCTTCGAAAAAAATATTTGTTTGACCCCTCCTGAACTAAAATTCTGGATCCGTCACTGGTCTCCCTCACATGTAAGTAGTATAGTTAACACATAATGATATTATATTCACATAATATAAAGCATATAGTTAAAAGTATCAGAGAATGCACCATGTATTTCAAGCGCAATTTTATTTCAAAATATTTATTCTAGACACCTCACTTTTAAGAATACTATGCTTTTAATAGACCTAATAGGTGGGGTTATACATAAAAAAATAATTTTACAATTATTTCTATGAAACTAAGATAAAGAAAATTATTCCCTCTTACAACACTTTACACATTTTCAAACTCCTATGTTATTAATTATTGTTTAGAACTCTTCCCCTAACAACGTTGAAGGTAGCTAGTAGCCCACAAAAAACATATCCTATTATTCTTTCCTTGCATCTCTTAAATTTGCAAGCATACAAGAACAAAACATATATCCATATGGATCGGGCTCTAAATTTGTTAAATGCTTTATCACATATTTGATATGATATCTTTTTTCATTAAAAATTGTGAATAAGGATACACGTTATGGATTATTCAAATTTGTTGCAATATTTTGTTATTATTGTCATGATGCAGAGAATTATATAAATTTTGTTAACACGTCTTAGCTTCGTTGTTGAGGCTTGATCACCCGATACATGGATAATATGGAGTGTTACAATGTCGTTGGGTGTTTAGAACCTTATAGGTCGAAGGTGATCGTACAATCATCATAGACTCTAGTTGCAAGGTCACTAAACGAGAGGTTTACCCACCATGAGAGGTAATTCGATCACACCATCAAGGTAGACTTCTTCTCCAGCAAATTCGATGAGACGCCCTTAGTAATTTGAAAATTTTCTGATGTTTATAAAAATTTTAGGACGTTTAGGTTTAATTTCGTGATATTTAAAGGCAAGCGTAATCTATGATGGTAGAAATTTTAGCTTATCATGTCATTCAATAGGTAAATATAAAGGGGTTCTTATACATTAGTCCCATATAAACTAGTTTTCATCATATTAGTCCTATCAAAGTAAAAACTATTAAATAAGTTCTATTAACCTAAATTAAAAGATACACATGAAAAATACCCCTGACATTTAAAAAAAATACTAAACCCTAAATTATTTATCAACGCTTCCACTGCCACCACCTGCTCCTGCTAGCACCGGATCCACCCCCACCACCTGCTGCCATCGCCACCACTTGTCCCTTCCATCGCCACCAGATCTTCCATCACTACCAGATCCTTCACCACAATAACCACCATATCCACCACCATCATCACTATCGCGGTACAATAACCATCGTTGTTCTTACAACCACCACAACCCACCCATCACCGCTTCCACTATCTCCACCATAATTATTTTTACTAAAAAGCTTAAATAGAAGAAGAAGAAGGAGAAGGAGAAGGAGAAGGAGAACGAGAAGAAGATGAATATGAAGAAGAAGAAAAAGAAGAATAAAACTTAATGTAAATATTTACTTAAAGATCAAACATTTACTTTCACAAGAAAAAAAGGAAGAAAAAAAATTAAAGACAAGTGAAACAAAACCTACAACACGTATTTAAACAAAGTAATTATTTACATTTATAACAAACTTTTTTAATAAGAAAAAAGTAGAAGGAGAAAACTAGAGAACAAATAAGCTCAAAGTAAGTATTTATTGTGAGAGTATTTATATAACTATAAAACTAACTCATAATTTTATTATTTTGAGTGTAAATATTTACTATAAAAAAGTACTCTCACTTAAAACATACATGTTGTTCAACTCCTTCATCTCATCATTATTATTCCTTTCTCTATGTTATTCTTCTTAGTAAATAACTACTTTAGAGTGTAAATATTCGCTCCATTCACTCTTTGCGAGTTGAGTAAATATTTAGACTCTAAGTAAATATTTACTCCTAATCATTTTATATACCGAACACACTAACAAACCACATATTTCTCTCTCTTAGCACAACACACATATACATACACACACACACACACACATATACATATACATATACATATACATATACATATACATATACATATACATATACATATATACACATATATGCGCTCACACACGTACACACACTACATATATACATATACATACCACCTCACACATATATACATACACACGCACTCAACACACACACATACATACAACATATTGGAGATCTAAAATTAAGATCGGGGAGAGAGAGGATCAACTGAGCTGGAGATAGAGAAAATGAAACAAACGAAGTGTTGTTGTTGTAAATGGTAAGAGATAGGAGTTGATTTCTATTGGATATAATAGACATTCTAGTTTAAGATATTTTAAAAATAGGACTAATGTATAAACTAGGACAATGTATAAACTATAAATATTTATCATATGTTTTTCACAAGTTGCACATACATGTTTTCTAACGGGATCTATAGGAAGAAAAAAGTTTTTTAATAGATATAAATGGTGAAAAAAGTAACCAAAATATTTGAGCTCAACTTGTGCCAACCTCGACATACTTTAAAGCTTGTGATCTTATTGAACTCGATAACCAATAATCAGATAAAATTACTTGAGCCCATTTTGTTTTCTTGATCCCTATTTGTGTTCATTTGCATGAAGCTCATTCGAGCTCGGACTGCAAAATAATCGTGTCAACTTGAGAAACCTTTTCAATGGCTCGAGTTGTCTCATTTACACCTCTCAAGTCACACCATGGGTGGTACATATTATACACTTCAATAAAATCGTACATAAGCAACAAATGAGATGATTGAGAAAAACAATATTTCTCTCCAATTACAATGGCTAAGTACAATTCAAATATAACACTTTAAAAAAAGATCTTTTGAAATATTACTAACATATATAATAAAAATGACCTTTTACTCTTTTGTACAACATAGTTCCACTTAGAAGATGTGTATCATAATCCAAGCTCTAAAAGTATTCAAAATCAACATAAGAGGAATCACTAGAAGTACTCTTGTTTCTATCAACTCCAATTTCCACCATCTTTTTGTCTGCATGGGCTGCTGCTGCTGCTGCCTCTTTACTAGCAAAAAGCCCAAAATCTACCGGTTCCGGTATATGGGGAGGAGCCGCGCTCCTAACTAAAGCCCAATTCACCCCCTCGAAAAACGGGTGCTGTTTTATTTCAGTAGCACCCCTCCTATACGCGATTCGCTTATGTGGCTCTTTGACTAAGAGCCCGCGTATAAGGTCGCGTGCGACAAAACTCGATTGTGGAGTTTCAGGAAATCTTAGGGGCTGCCCCACAACGTTAACAAGGGTGGCGCGATTTCCCGACCCCTTAAAAGGGGTTGTCCCATGCAAAAGTTCGTATAAGAATATGCCAAACGTCCACCAGTCCACTGCACTACCATGCCCCTCTCCCCGTATAATCTCCGGGGCTAGATACTCGTGGGTCCCGACGAATGACATTGAGCGCACGTTTGTGGGCTCCGCCATTAGCTCGGGGAGGGACCCACCGACAAAAAGGCCAAAATCAGATTTAGATTTGCGATTCTTTTTTGAAGGTAGGATGCGTGGGAAAAAACTTGATGGCTGGATACAACCGTGCACCATCGCGTTCTCGTCATCTAAAATGCCACCAGAACCACCACCAATATTGCCTACGTGTACGGATGAGGATTTGACAAGTGTCGGACTAACTGAGCAACGGAGTGATAAGTCAAAATCGGAGAGCATAATATGACCCTCTTCTCTTACGAGTACATTTTCTGGCTTGAGGTCTCTATACACAATGCCCAACATATGCAAATATTCAAGTGCCAACAGCACCTCAGATGCATAAAACCTGTAAAAGTTATAGGACATAAGATGCTGAACAAAAACAAAACACACATTAATAATGTATGCCCAAAGCTTGGCTACAAGTGAAATTAACCAATGATGATATAAATTATAATAAGTCAACTAATGTTAAGAAACTCTTTGCATCATTAAACAACAACCTTTCTCTGTTGCAAGATAAAAGACATAAGACAAAAACAAAATTACACCACTTCCCTTCAATTTAATTTAATTTAGTTTAATGATATGTTGTGTTTCTTATAGCAAAAAAACTCGAAAATGGAATTGGGCGTTTTCGGATCTAAACTTCATTGAAGCAAAAGTCATTGTATTCACCTTTGAACTCGGTACTATCTTCCAATCTTCTTACCGTGCAGATTTGATGGATGTCGATCCCAAAACATTTTATGATTTCAAATGCATATATAATGATCTTCAACAAAATGAATAAATGCTTATTTTTGTTTTTATGTAAAAACAAAAATCAGAAACTGTGGTGTAGTGGTTTTCAAGAGTAACATGAAACAAAATACTGGAAGTTCTTTTAGTTATGAATTTTGTTCTCATACAATTGATGTATTAGATTTTAGTGTATGATTCTATGGCATATATGAATAACAATCGAAAGAGATCCATAACTTTTCAGACTTCAGTAAAATTCCACTAATTTTTAAATGGTCAAATGCGTTGCGCATGACCGTTAAGTCTGACATGACACGAATAGAAGAGGTACTAAATTCAATAAGAATTAGCGACAGGTACTATAGTCTAAAAAGACTTTTATAAAACTTGTATATAACAAAAATCATCAGAACTATATCATATGAAATGGATTTGTATACTAACCTAGCTGCTTCCTCAGTAAAATGCTTATTGGGCTGCTTCTGTCGAAGAGTATGAAGATTACCCCCACTGCAAAATTCCATGACCAAGCAATAGAACTTCTCTGTCTCAAAGTAAGAATACAAGGTAGGCAAAAATGGGTGATCAAGAAGACCAAGAATCTCCTTTTCCGTTTGAGCCCGAAGCAACTTATTTCTACTTGCAAGGGACCCTTTGTCCATTACTTTCATTGCAAAGTAAGCGTCAGTTCCTCTGAGTTCAACAAGATAGACACTCCCAATATCCCCATATCCTAGTCGTTTCAGTAGCCGGAAATGGCTTAGGCCAAGAGATGTGTCTTTAGAAGAAACAGAGTTAATCGCGTCCCATCGAACATCACCACCCGTGTGGGGCTTAACCGGTCCACTTGAGCTCTCTATGCTGTCACTTCGGCTACTACTGCTATTGGCCCCGCTAACTCGGCCGTGATTGGTGGCGTAATGGTTACTCTTAACATCACTTGTCTTGGTGTTTTGTTGGTTTCCGGGACTTGTAATCATCCTTGGACTAGGAAAGGGGATTGGGTAAGTAGAGGGATTGTAACTAGGCTTTGTGATTGGTTCTATCTTTTTTGATTCACATGATTGGGTACTAGTTGGATATGCATTGTTTTTGGGAAGGTGATCCGCGTGTCCTGGTCCACACGGTAAATTATGAATGGAATTGGCGTTGTTCTTTGTTGTTCGATCTGTTTTGTAGGAATCGTGTATAGTGTTCGTGGATGATGTGGTGGTAGGATTCTTGGCAACCCGGTCCATCTTTCGGGGTTCGTATGGTGCTTGTTCTGATGATACATAGTTCATCTGTATCCAAGGAGAAAATATTAGCGCATCTTTCATCAGCATTACAACTTTTTCCATGAAAAACTAGTCATTTTACTCATTTTTCACTTGTGTGGTGCTTGTTCCTAAATCTATTCTACGGTTACAATAGCCTTAAATTTGACACGTGCCGCAATCATTTCTTACCCACACCCAAACTAATTGGATTCAAGGGAAAATGAAAAAAGTAAGCGATGTTGCCATCATTTTTCACTCTTTTTCCATCTTTTCAGGCATGGCTATATCTCAAATTTTGTTCAAGTTTGTAATCAATTGGAACCTTAAATTTTCTTTTTATACAGGGGAAAAAGGGAATTTGGAAGGGATTTAACATTCATGATATTGTTGGAGTTTGATAAAAGAAAACAAGTAACAATAAGAAATTGTAGGGCTGATTAGTAGTGGTGAATGTTTTAAGGTACTTATTTTCAGATGTAAAAAACAGAGTGTGCTATTTGAAAAGTGATTTGTTATAAAATACTTCTATGTTCGAATTTGACTGATAAATAGAATCTATGAAATGTGCACGAGGATTACAAGTTCATGCTTAAATACATAGATGTGTACTAGCCACTTCCATATGAACATAGACCTTGACTAGGTATTATAACAAGGTAACTGTGTGTTTTCATATAATTACGGCGATCGCTCCTAACTTTTATAATTATTACAAACAACTCCCGTGTGTTCAAGGAGCAACAATGACCTCTCTTGACATCTGTGTTTTGTAACAAGGACCTCAACCTCCAATCTAATTATGAAATTTCCTTTGTAATTTTGAAATTTATCACATAGGACAAACTTATAAAGTCGAAAAATAATCCATATTCAAAGAAATTATTAAAAGCGATTGAAAGTAGAATCAAATATGAATAATGCTGAATGCGAGGAGGTAATTGAAAGCTCCCAAAACACTGGGGAAGTCACTGTAATTATCCCCCCCAAAAGAAAAAGAATAAAATAAATAGTTAGAATAATCAAGAACAATTTTACATGGATATTATTCAATTCATAGAATCCTTGTGCCACATCATTTAAGCATTTACACTATTTTAATGTGCCTTTCATAACATTAATCAACATCAGCCTTTTATTTTAACACTTAGTTGAGATGATCACGCTACCATGTATAGTGATTCCATAACTCTATAAATCTTGCCTCGTGAATTTTAATTTTCCGTCCAAAACAATAAAATTCTTAAAACAAACAAATAAAAATTAAATGGTAATTTTGCCACTGACTCGCAAGAAGTGAAAATGGACCCCCCAAAAATGGTTAGCTTAATAAGTATATGCATTTGGAACACTAACCTCATATAAGTCTTCCTTTCTAGGCATCGATGCAATTGATGGGCAGACACGACAATACCCAACACGAGGATGGAGATTCTATCGAGGAGTCAATTCAAATCTCAATATTAGCTTTCACACAAATGAATATAATTGTACTAAATAAATGTGACTAAGAAATGCATATATAAATACACATACGATTAGGGCGTCAATTCTTGCATGTCTCGTCGTGTTTGTCATTTCCATAACGGTATAAAATAATGTGACATTAACTCGGACATGCTTATTAACCGTGTCGTGTTTGACGTACACAATTACTCGAAAAGTATGATTTCAAGTTTGTTGACCCTCTTCTTCGAAGTAACTATCTCATCTTATTGGCTAAAGGGTTCCCACACTTTTTAATGATTAATTCAATAAGGTTTACATTCTTTCTCAATCAACCATACCGCTTATGTTCAAAACTAGAAGTTTGTTCATCCTATATTATAGAAAAAGAAAATTAACATATAATCTAATTCTTCATATCAAGGTATAGAATATATTAAATTCTTTATTCGTACATGATCAAAGTATAATATCATTTTTTTTTTGTAGCATACCATGAGGTGTCCTGGCCAACTTACGCGCACCTCGATTAATCCCCATTCGGGGTTCGTGACTTCCGCTGGCCAAGCATTATTTTGACAGTGTCAAGTGTCAGGGATCGAACTGAGGACCAAACTCAATCCATCCTCAAGACTATTCCAGTGACAACCTTATACCACTGGATCAAAAAGCATGGTTTATGATATCATTTAAAGAGGTTGACTAGTGTCATTTTTGGGTATCATTTGTGTTGTCCATTACTACCACCCAACCTATGATGTTCTTAGAACAAAAATGTAGAAAACAAATAAAAAAGCTAACAAAAGGATAAAAAAGCATACCAATACAAACTGATACGCTGAAACATGTCCTCTTTTTTGGTGCCAAAAGTCAACATTTCATTCTTAACCATCTTCAACCTTGCATGAGTAGATAAAGAGAAAGAAAAAGAAGAAAACTCAAAAGGAGAGAAAATCTCAAGTGGGTAATGAAAATGAGCTAGCCTTTGATCAAACCCATGATTGGTACGAGCATTAGAATTATTATTATTATTGGTTTTGAAAATAGCCGTGAAGAGAGAATTGTGGGAAGGAGGAGAGAGAATAACAGAAAAAGTAGCAAAGGCCATGTATGTGTGTGCATGTACGTGGATTTTTAAGTATTATGCGTACGGAAAAATGAGAGAGAGAAAAGGTCACCGCTGTCCTAAATTAGGAAGGGGATGGGTGGATGGCCATTTAAAATTAAAGCTGTGAAATCGTGATAGAAATTGTTTGTTTCTCTGCGCCTCACGTCGTGGTTTCTCCTACCTCTAGTTGGTGGATTTTTTTCTTCCCCAATAGATAGAATTACTTATTTTACACATGTATTAATTATTAATATATTTGATATTTAATACATTACTATATGTTTTTTTTTTCAAGTTGGCTGTATTTCAATCAAATTTATTGGAGCAAAAATATTTTGTAATAAAATTCTATTGAAGCAAATTAAATTCTAAGGAACTATTGGATCACAAACTTAGTAATTGGGATATATTCGTAAAAATCCCTTTACAAAGTTGAAAATAGGTAATAAAGAGGGAGCTATCCTTTTAGTCATCGAGCAATATATTTTTTTGGCTCTAATCCAGTTGCATATTTTTACAGGACTAAGGTTCTTCACCGCTTAATGTATGTCTTATAAGGTAGGATATAAACAAGTTTAACGCATATATACTTTAAAAATTCTTGTATACATTATAAAATTTCATGTACAATTTACTTATATATTAAAAAAAAATACAAAAAGTTCATGTGTACATCACAAAATATAATATATTATGGTAAAATCGAGTATACACTAATTGTTCCCTTAACCCAAAATGAATTACTAAGAAAGAAGTTAAGCAAAAAACCGCAAACTTAACCATATTAAAAATGAGTTGAATGGGTCTTTTAATTAAGGGTCATTTAGGGTATGAGGCAGAATAGTTCTTATTATTTGTGATTTGTTATCAATTAGATTTCTTATTAATTTGTTAGAGTCCAAAACTAACAGAAATCGCCAATTAATAACTTTTTATAACTAAAAGCCTTGTTTGACATTAAATACAATACATTAATTGTTAAAGAAAATAGGATGGAGGAAAAAATATTGGAGAGTATGAAACTTCTCTTTAACGGTGTTTGAATAATGGAGCGGGTGGTCACCCCTTATTTTGCTGCAAATGTGTGCCTTATTACTCATTGAATAAATGGGACAATGTTATAATACAAGAGTCCTAACCATATGTAGACATTCATATCAATTATAGATAGCTACAACACTCCCACTTGGATGCACAAAACTTCCACCATCCATGATAGTTTCCTTATCAAAACTATGCTATGAAACATTGATATAATTAACTTGGGATACGCCTAACATTCTTCCAACCAATCTAGCGAAAGATGATCATAAAGATGTGACTGACTTGTCTTAAGTGTTTTATATCAAATATTCAAAGAGCCACACTCCTATATAAGACAATACTCCCACCTCGTTCCTGATTAGGCAAATATTATCCACAAAATATATTAGAAATACCACCCCATTTTCGTCATGCTTTTTATACTAAAAAATGTTATTTGAATTTCGATAAAAAACAAATTTTGATTATCTGATCCAATCGAAGGACCCAAGACCTTGATGTTAGCTTAAATCCATATATGGATCTCGTAAAATTAGATCACTTTATTGTTCCCACCTTTTACTACGTACATTTCAAGACAAATATTTGAGAATGTAGTCTTGGCATTAAAAGAATTTCGACAGACTTCAACATGGATATCTTCAATCCCTATCTTTTTGAGTAAACCCTTTCGCAAGACTTGCCTTGAAGGTTTGCACCTTTTCTTCCATCTATCTTTTAACTTCTTATAGGTCGACTTGTACCCAATGGGTTTTACCCCATCAACAAGTCTATAAGCCCCAAAATTTGATTCGAATACATCGAATCCTTTTGGTATCCAAGTCAAAATAAAAAGTCATTGTCTTGGAATGCCTATTTGTAAATGCTAGGACCCGATTTGTGTTTCTTAAGATCATATCGAAATGATCACACAAAACACTAATCATTCAGGATGACTCGTGAAGCTCCCACTATGATTTGGCACCACTTACTATCCTGTATAAGTGAAATATTTATCCTAATTATTAGTAATGCTCCCGCTACAACAAGGTAGTGTATTATTGACATTGAATCCTATTTCATCCTATACGGGTGGTCTAACAACATTAGTAATACGATGTTCCATTATATCTTATAAGTCTAACTTACACTTGGGCCCGTGGTTTATTACATAATCCTCTTACAAGAAACCATCATTGATGTAATCACCGACCCTTTTTTTGTACTTAGGAGTATGATATAAACTACCATTATAACTTTGGGATAACCGATGAAGAGCCATACCTCTGTCTTAATTTCAACTTCCTTGGCTCCTTCCACAGAACGAATGCCAGGAACACCTAAATTCAAACATGCTCTAGAATCTGCTTGCGCTTATTCCAATGTTCAATGGGATTTTAAGAGAATGATTAAGAATAAACTAATTGCCTATAACTAGTAATATCTCTTTTTAAATTAATAATATCTGATTACCTAGAACCTTTGTAATGTTTGTAATCTTGATTTATGGTTCCTGAGTCTACAAACTAGGTTACCTTATATCAGACCATAAATCATGCAATTACTTTTAAGAGATAAACCATTACCATGTCTTTTTCCTTATATAGCAAGGAAAAACCAGACACTAAATCTATAAAAGTTTTAACTTACTTCTAGTGAGAATACTTGCTTTTCGACTATTTTTCTTCTACCCAGGAATATAAACCTTTCTTAACCCAAAATTTAGCACTTGAGACTTAGCGTTATCCTCCTACTTTCATTTTAGGAAATAAGTAAAGATATTCTCAAACATATAACATCAACCTTTGGCTACTGATGATCCTCACTCCCAGATTATAAAATAGTACCAGGTTGATTTGGCACGAATATTCCATATTTATCCTTCTAATTTTTGTATTTTTATGGTTCCAAACATCACATTTATCCCGAACTTAGTGCATATTTATTTCAACTAACCTTTTTGCCAAGTGTTTTGTGTTTTACGTATTTCTCATGTATTTTAGAGGTAATTTATGCAATTGGACGGAAGAGACTAGCCAAAATAATAAAAGCAATGCGAGAAATAAATGTCATGGGCAAAACGACAAATTTTCATCCAAAAACCAGAGAAGGAGCCAACATGAAAGTTAAATATCTCAAGTTCGGGAACATATGAAGAAATGATACCTTGATCCGAGTTACAATGAAGAAGGTACAACGATTTAAAGTTAGAGAAAAATTCAAGGGGTAAAAACTGCAAATGGTGGAAAGACACCAGTTACAAGTACAAAACCTATCCCAGAAACCGAACTAGTTTAGTTCTGGACCGAATCGGTTCACTTTCCTTGAGGGTTTGGTTCCATAGTTCGGTTTGGTATGGGGTTTAGTTTTTTGCGGGATTTTTTATCCTTTCCTATTTTGTAGCTAGAGTTGTTAGGGTCCATGTTTAGCATTTTGACCAATTTTTAACACTTATATAGTTCATCTAGGAGTCTTATTTTATATTCTTTACACAATATTAAGCAAGGAATTGATCTATAATCATTGGAGATTTAAGAGTTCATCATTTCACATCAATTAAATTCAAGCTCTTGCAAATTTTCGAAATTCTTTTTTGGTGTGAAGTTTTTCTTGCAATTTTATTTCTTCACAATTGGTATCAAATTCTCAATTCTTTCTTCTTGATATTAAAATATCTATCCTTGAATGATAAATATTATTTGTGTAGAATTGAATTCTATGTCTAGCTAAATTATTTGGGGGTTTGGAAACATGAACCCAACCTAGAGTTTTCGACTTCAAATATAAAATTCGCCATAATTAAATGATTATTTTTTTGAGTTTGATTTATTAATCGGGACTAATATTATAGACCTCTTAACTCAGTTTGTTAAAAGTCAACCGAATGTTTTGAGGATGCAATATATGTGTCGGTGAATATATCATTCGCGCTAATTAATTTGTTGACCAATTATCGCTCGGATTAACACCCAAACATATTTGGTTCTTCGAATTGATTTGTGCTTATAATTTAATAAATTAATTAATTTATAGAATTTTATATTTATTGTAGGAACTCTACAGTTTGGGGGATTATATCCCAACCTTATTTTACAAAAGTGTTTTAAAACCAAAAATTTCAGTCTTTGTTTCAAGTAGTTTAAATTTACAATTTTAGCTCATAATTTTCCTAGGTAATTAGAAATCCTTTAAAGTAAGAATCATCACCTTTTCTTTTATTTTTCAAGTCTAAGCCTAGATTTAAGAAGCCAACCCTACCTTCGGTGTTACTGATCTATTCCCTGAGGATTCGACCCTATCTTACCGAGTTTATTACTTGAGCAATCAACTTGCACTTGATCCATAGGTACACATGTAGCACACACTTTATGTTGCTCGTTAAGTTTTTGGCGCCGTTATTAGGGACTAGATATATTGTAGGTTAGGTTGAATTGATCTTAATTTGATTCTAATCGAAAAATCGTAAATTCTAAAAATACAAAAAAATAAATAAATTTTTTTAAATATCCAAAAAATTAGAAAAATAATAATAAAAATAATTTTTACCAAGTGCTTAAATACAAAATACACAGCCCAATCCAATTCTCGAGCCAATAGTAAATCTCCCATCCTCTATTAACAACATTACAAATTTTTGGGTACCACTTTCTACACCGAGTAGCCATACTTTGAGTAGAACATCTAGAAACTCTAGTGAGGGTAGTTATTCTCCGAGTGTGAGCGTGATATCGAATAATGCTTGTTTCGGAATGGACGAGGGTGAGATGTCATACCACCCTATTAGAGACTTCTTATACCTAGAGTGAACCATTGTTCCGGAATGCATTGTATTCTCGTATAATGCAGAACAATATTACTTTAGGAATGGATTGATCCAAATTCTTCCTATTTTTCATGGAATGGAGTTAGAGAAGCCATATCTCCATATATGTGAGTTCGAGAAGGCATGTGAAATGTTTAACGATCAATCTTGCACTCAAGACATCTTATGTCTCAAGCGTTTCCCTTTCTCGCTTATAGACCAATACTTGGCTTTGGTCTTTAGCACCGAACTCTATCAGTTCGTGGAGAGATATGTAAGCTAAATTTCTCTAAAAGTTCTTTCCCACCTATAAGACCAACTCTATTAGGGCTGAAATTCAAATATTTAAGCAAAACGATAGTGAGCCCTTCGATAGGTGTTATGATAGGTTCAATCAGATGGTTAACATGTGCCCACATCATGATATTGAGAAATTGAGACTCATCTCTTATTCCCATCATGGGATTACACTAAGCTCAAAGGAACTCATAGAAACCATGTGCCCGGGAGAGTTCTTTAGGATAGATGCGGATAATACGGAGGGCCATTTTAAGTATGTCGTCGAGATTATTCAATCTTGGGACACATCCGATCTGAACACCCAACCCAAGGCTAGAATCACGTCACTAGCTCATTGCTTGTCCGGAATTTACTAATTGGACACGAAAGCTGAGTTGAAAATTCAAGCTAATCAATTAACCAAGCGACTAAAAGATATGGTAGAAGCTAGGAGGAGAGATACATCCTGCCAATCTTGAGCTTTCAAGGAGGAGATTTGTGATATTTATGAGGCAGTATATTTAATGAAGGAATGTCCAAATATCCCTACGTATAAAATTATGCTTCAAGAGCAAGTTGAAGTGGTGGAAGCCTATAAAGAGAACTTTAATACCCTTTACGGAAAGACTTATAATCCCTCATGGAGTGACCATCTCAGTTTCATTATAGGAAATCGAATGCATCATTGAATCCTAAATAACCCGTTGCCCAAAAATCGCCACCACTCCCATCTTTCCAACAAGTGCCACTAATGCAAGCACCTCCTCCCGCGCCTATATGCTCCCCAAATGGAAGAGTCTCGAGGACACTTTTTCCCAATTCATGCAAACTCAGTTAGCGATCAATGCCCAAAATGCTCAAAATTTTTTCGACCTAAAGGCATCACTATCTAAGTTGCAATCCTTTTTGAGTCTCCAAGATAAGGGGACGATTACAGGCCAAGGCCAATGACCTCCCTAAGGTTAAAATTGTGTAAGCTCTAATCCCGATAAAAATCAAGAGCAATGTAAAGCAGTAACTACTCTATGTAGTGGAATAGTTGTTAACTTATCACCTCATCCATAAGACATACTAAAAGATAAGGACGTTTCGCCCGACATGCAAGAGGTTGAAGATGACCCCTTAAAGGAGAGTGAGAACGAAGACACAATTGGGCCCAAAGTGGTAGTAAAACCCCCGATAGCCGCACCATACCCTCAACGGTTGGTCCCTCCTTAATGACATTTTAGAGGTGATTAAACAAGCAAAGCTAAACCTATCTTTTCTTGAGGATATAAAGGAAATTACCATATATACTAAGTTCTTAAAAAACTTTCTCATGATGAAAAGAAAATTAGAGGTAAATAAGAAGATTTTCCTAGCATAAATGTTAGTTCGGTACTTTTGAGTGACCTCCAACCAAAGTATAAAGATTCAGGAGCCCCCATAATTTCGTGCATTATTAGAGATAGTAAGGTAGAGAGAGATTTATTAGAATTAGGGGAGACTGTCAACATTCCACCTATTCCATCTGCAAAAAGCTCAATTTAGGAGATCTTAAGCCCATACAAATTACTCTCCAGCTTGCAGATTATTCCATGAAGGTTCCTCGTGGGGTAGTTGAGGACGTGATTGTCCAAGTTGATACTTTTTACTTCTCAGTAGATTTTATCATTTAGGACATGAAGCCCTCCTCCTCATCAAACCATCATGTTCCCATCATTCTTAGCCACCTTTTCCTAGTTACGGTTAATGATTAATGGGCAGATGTAACTAATGTTTGGGAATATGACACTTGAAATGAATATCTTCAATATCACCAAGCAAATGGGTGATGAGGACGATTTACACAACACGGATCTTATTGAGGAGGTAGTACACGAGCATTTTTAGGGTAATAATTGTAAGGATCCACTTGAGTTATGTTTAGTAACAACTAGCAAGAGCGAGAGAGATATTCCGAGTTCAATTGTGAGTTGAGTAGGATGAGGGAGATGCTCGGTGAGGGAGAGATTGAGGATGATGTGAGAGATGTGAGTTGGGTCTCATGATTCGAGGAATTACCACCAGGGAAATCCTATGAGGTTCCCTCCAATATTAAATTTCCTAAACTTGAATTAAAGAAGCTACCTTCCAATGTTAAATATACTTTTTTGGGGGAGGATGAGACATATCCTATTGTTGTCCCATCTAACCTAGATAAAGAGAAAGAAGGGAATCTTATGGAGATATTAAGGAATCATAAGGGTGCTTTTGGTTGGTCTATTGCAGATTTGAAAGGTAAAAGTCCCTTGATTTGTACCTATAAAATCCACCTAGAGGAGGACGCGAAGCCCTCTAGGGAAATGTAAACAAGATTGAAACCCAATAATGAATGATGTTGTAAGAACGGAAATTATAAAATTATTGGATGCAAGCATGATCTATCCCATATTGGATAGTAAATGGGTTAATCCAATTCAAGTCGTTCCCAAGAAGTCAGGAATGATCGTGGTTGAGAATGCTAAGGAAGAACTTATTCCATAACGTACCCCCATCGGGTGGCGCATTTGCATTGGTTATCGAAAACTCAATGCCGGCACTAAGAAAGACCACTTTACTTTGTCGTTCATGGACCAAATGCTCCAGAGAGTGTTGGACCACCCATTTTACTATTTTTTAGACGGTTATTTCTATTATAACCAAATAGAGGTTGACGTGCTTGATCAAGAAAATACCACATCCACATGTCCTTTTAGCACTTTTACTTATTAAAGGATGCCATTTAGATAATGAAATGCGCCCACGACCTTTCAAAGGTTCATGTTAAGTCTTTTTAGAGACATGGTTAAGAGAGGCCTTGAGGTGTTTATGCATGACTTTAATGTTTTCGGCCCCTCTTTTGACCAGTGTTTTGATAACCTTAAGAAAGTACTTGCCCAATATGTGGAAAAAAACCTAGTGATAATTTGGGAGAAATGGCATTTCATGGTTACCAAAAAATTAGTTCTAGGCCACATAGTTTCATCCAAGAGGATAGAAGTGGATAGGGCAAAAATTGACATCATTGTTGAACTTCCTCCACCCAAGTCACTAAAAAACTTGTGTTTATTTTTAGGACACGCGGGATTCTATCGTAGGTCTATGAAGGACTTTAGATCCATAGCTAGGCCTTTAAGTAACTTGCTCATTAAGGATGACCGGTTTGAGTGGAGCAAAGTGTTCCAAAAGGAATTTTGAGAAATTAAAGAGTATGCTCGTCTCAAACCGGTCATCCTTAATGAGCTCCGGATTGGACCCTTCCATTCAAGCTAATGTGTGATGTGAGTGACTATATAGTAGGTGATGTTTTAGGGCGACAGACAGATAAGAAGTCTCATGTCATATACTATGATAGACGAACTTTAATCTAACCACAACTAAACTACTCCACTAAGGGGAAGGAGTTGTTAGCGGTAGTTTTTTCCCTTGATAAATTTTATTCATATCTTATCGGGTCACCCATCTGTGACACCCCGCCTAATTAAATACCGGGCGATCAATCCTTTATTAAATTAAAATCAAGGTGAACAGTTGGCTCATTCTTAGCATCACTGTCGTAAAATAAAATTTCCCAATTTAAACACCCTAAATAATTAAGCTAAGTGTCAAAACAATTTAAAACTTTATTTCCATTTTTTTTTTAAATTCCAATTTGAAAACCTTTTTAAATAACCAACAATTTAAGAATCACATAAGTGCTACGGATAGCAATCAACACAAAATATTTAATCCATCTAGATTAACCAAACCAAATTTAAACTACAAATGAAATCATCCTGACAAGAATTAATACTCAAAGAGTACCGAATACTGAAAATAAATGAACATACATCTCTGAAAAATCTATATTGAATGGGGGAAATGGGTGACACATGCCCTAGATATGAAGAACTATAATAAGAAACGAATCAATGAAGAGGTCGTCTACAACAAGGATCTGCAACTCCCACATAAGCTACAACGCGTCCAATCCAAAGAACCTATATATACATATATATACAAAAGAGAAGAGATAACAGAAAACGGGTCAGAGCCCGATTGTAAAACAGTTTTAAAATTAGTTTAGCAAGTATTTAAAATGCTTACCTGCTAATGCAACAACTATGTTAGTATGCGACACTCTCTTGAAAATTCTCACCTCTCGTCTAGTGTGCACACCTACCGTACTAATGAACCTCATAAGTCTCTCTAACTTATTCTCCATATGGTTTTATCACTTGGAAATAAGGTTATGATATTTACTTTAGAAAAATCAATCTCTTCAAGATTTATTATGCTATTTAGAATAACTCCGTACCGTTTTCAAGTTTTCGAATACTTATAGTAAAGTTGAAGAATTTATTCATTACTTAACTTCTATTACGCACAGTATAAAGTTCTCATATAGATATACATATATATATTAGTTACACATATAATATATATACTAACGGCACCCCACATAAAATCTATGGTGCAAGGTTTCCATATATAAGTATATATATACCAATCACTCATTTAATATATATATATATATATATATATATATATATACTATCTACACCCCACATACAATCTATGGTGCAAGGTTTCCATATATATATATATACCAATCACTCATATAATATATATATACTATCTGCACCCCACATACAATCTATGGTGCTGGCATACTCTGCTATCAAGTCCCCGTATCACGCATACTAAGGGAAATACTAGTTCGGAATCACTCTCGAATTGTATTAACACAAAACACATACAAATGGAGGCGAAGCATAGTTTCCGGTCGTAAGAGGTCAGCACATACCCTTACGTCTCTTAGGACCATCTGACTATCACTCAGATAGCCTGTAATCAAGGAATCCTATGATATAGGGTACAAGTCAATATCCCCCCTAAAGGCCCAATCGAGATAAGACCGTCCCGGCGCGGAAACCTCTGTGATAACAAGTATCCCGAGTATGATTTTTATATAGATATAATATATGCACAATCACACAGTCATATATATATATATATACACACACATCCACATTGCTAAATTAAGTGCGCTCACGACCCGAAAATATAATTATCCGTTGTTACACCTTTTTACTCGATTATTTCATATAACAGACTCGTTGTTTATATTCTCATTTATTATTCACTTCATACCCACTTCTCCTCTCTCGAAGCCTTCTAAGTAAAATTTCAGTACGCATTCACTCAATTACGTTCTGGTCTAACTCCCTTACGAGTCCAGATCTTTTTATTAAATATGCGCATGATTTCTTATTCACATGAAAAATTCCTCTTTAACCCAAAATCCCATCCTACACTAAAATGTTATTCAACGGGGTCTACCTAGGCCCTACTGGTCTTCTCTATATCCCATTATACTCCAACAACAACAATCAAGGGATCCCATACATCTTAATCGGATTAAATCAACGGATGAGAAATATGTAGTTTTCCAGGAGTAGTCGATCGATCGATCAAGCAGTTCTTGCCCAGAAAATGTAAATTAAACCTACGAGTTTCATCTTCCAATTTCTCCAAAAACGCCATTAACAAGTCTAAAATTCTCAAATAACGATACTACAAGTTCTATATACATATATACAAGATTTCCTACTGAAACATGTATAAAAACATCAACGATATCGAATTAATGGGGTAAAATTGACATAATTTTCAAGAACCCTAATTTTGAAAGAATTATCCATTCCTCTAATTATCTCCCAGATTTCTTGTTTCTAAACTCATAGTAATTCATGGGTAATCCTCTACATGTGCTGGGTATATCCAGAATATATTGAATCTCTCTAAACATGCGATTTAAAGTTTCCAAATTTATAATTTCTTTCATTTAACATGATCTTGACAATCCTAAACTAACATGGGTGAGGCATTAACCAAAAATAAAGCAAGATAGATACTGGCCTGAAATTCAAGGTTCTGATTTCGTGGATGAAATGGTATGGTTGCTTTCCCCGTCGTGTGATCTACGTTTTGGTGGTGGTGGCGGTGCAACCGGATGAGTTCTTGGCCTTGGATTGCTTGGAAAGCTCTCCAACTCCTTCTCTAATGGTCGTTCTTTGATTTTGTGTTTGCTAACCCTAAGAGACAACTCCTAAAGGATGATATATCCTTAGGAAATTCGTGGGTTTAATTCCCTAAAAATATAAAATGTCTAAAATACCCTCCCAGGATGTCAATTAGGCCTAAAAATTCCCCGAGACCCAAACTAAACCCCCGGGTACACTCTTCTGACTATTTCGACCCTTCCAGACACTTTGGCGCACTCAAAACGACCATACGAGCAACTTATAATTTATTCACTTTATATAATAATAATTTAGTCCTGAAACGACACAGGCGCGTCCCGACTTAAATTTCCATAATTGACATTTTATTTACTCGTGACAATTTTAATAAAATTCTCATATATTACTTTACTCGTCTAGTAATATTCAACAATTTTCCAATAATTACTAACTCACATCACGTTAGTAAATATAAAAATAAATTTTCGGATTAATATTAAATTAATATCTCAATTTAAATTTAATAAATCCCCAATTTTAAAAGCTATAAAAATACGGGGTATTACATACTTCCCCCCTAATAACGGAATTTCGTCCCGAAATTCAAAAAATAAGGCCTACCTGGTAAAACACATTTTGGACACCTTAACAGTACGCAACCTATCCACATAGTAAGACGCTCAATCACTATAGCCCTCGCCTCACAGCAAACTTGTTTAACACTCTTTATTAAAGATACTTCACATTTTGCTCTTATCCGACAACATTCACATAAGACACGTATATACACTATTAATTACCATTATTTTAATATCATTGGGAGGTCGCACTTCACCGCATGACAACTACTCGGATTTATCTAAACATAAAACTCCCATTCTGAGAGAAACCATACGAACATCTGACCACTCTTATTCGCCTAAAACAATAGTGGAATTCCACCATAGTCATCGTATTATTCTCGACCGATTCAAAATTTTGATTATCCGCTCACCTCTAAACATACGCAGAGGGAGAATAGTTAAGGTTTTTCCACACCAAAACTTCAATAAGCACCTCGTTCACGACAAACAGGTATGAGTACTTCCACGAAACTCCACCATAAGGTAATATCCTCCCCCAATTACCATACTGCTCCACTTGTTAGCTATAACCGTTGTGGAAATGAAATGATCACCAAGATTTTAAAATCACCTTCACGCGTCTCCACTACTCGGTAATCACCGTGCGCCTGCTCCTTGGCTATGGGTGATACCTCCTACTCAAAACGAATCGTTATCTCCGCTGTTTCCTGAAATCCCATATTGAAGGTGGGATTCACAAATTTTCATCCTGATTCAGAAAATAATACCGTGTAGGACCACGTACCGGCGCGATCCCTTCCTTTCAAATGAAGACTGGGGCACACTAGTTAATATTGTAAATCACCCCAAAGGAATGTCAATCACTTCCTTTTTGGGCGACTTGCTCCACATGTTCGGATGAACCCTTGATCTTACCTTGAAGATGGCAACCCATCCAAGGACTTTACCTACTTTACCGCCCTCTTCCGTTACAGGAATTGTTGATAACCACAAAATTTTCTAGTTGATCCCCTTATTCCAACCGATCTCTATCTATGAGTGGTGCATGCAGAGACTACTCACTATGTCCCGCTCAACATCGACTTTCCTTATAATGTCTCACATTAAGTGACACTCAATACTCCCCTTCCTTCCTTGGTGTATATCGAAAGTTTTGACCCGTGCACTTTTCTCCACGATGCATACTTCTGGATCTTTTATACCATACTAACATTATCACTCTTTGTACGCACAACTCGCTCTCAACATTTGACTAATTACAACTCCGTCCCGAGTGTTCTCCATATAGTTAAATTCTACCCTTCTCAAGGAATACCCCTTTATAAACGGATTCCCACAACCTTCCAACCAGATTCGGTGTGCTACTCTGATTGCACACGTATGTATGGATTTATCATCTTTCACACAATGCTTAATCCACTATACCACTTTTACTTCGTTATGTTAGTCCCATAAACATATATTCCACACGTCTATTCCCACGTCCTTTCAACTCGGACAATTTTTAACATCAACTAACCAGGATGTCTACTCACCCTATAAATCGTGCATACTAGTGTAAGAATCACATACGCTTCACACCTAATAACCAATTCTTTATTTTCCTAGTGCTCACAACGTGATTGCAACACTTGGGTACTCTCACTCACCCTAGAAATCAAAATTCTAAATCCTCCTTATCATCGTTCCACCCCTCAACTCGTGGTGGTAAAATAAAACTTTCAATGCTTTCTTACCACGCAACCGGCTCCACTGGCCTTAAATCATAATTCAACTACCAACTTACAGATATAATTACCTGCTCCTATTATGACTGAGGTACTGAACTCATGGACTAATGACCAAACATTTCCCTATTTCCAACCTTACGCTAAGTTTCATGCGTGGGATGTCTCGCAAAGCAAAATCCAAATAAGGAACCCCCCGATACACAACTACCTAGCATTGTCGGTTATCGAAATCCGTTAGGCCCTCCGTCTATAGCATGTACCCCTATTTTCCTGTTTCTTGGCAGAAAATTACACCTCCTCCCGAAATTACACTTAACAAGGAACATTTCGCCAATTGCACTATCGTACAGTATTGGTGGTAATTGCATTCCATAATCCTCGAATACATACAATCGGGATTCTCTAAATCCCTTTCCCCAATCAGAGGGGTATAAATCTTAACTCCCACATCTCTAAAGGATAGATATAACAATGCACTCTTTCTATCACCAAGTCCTGAGCGCTAAACATAATGCTTAGTTAAATCTTTTCGCTCAACCGTAAACCCGATACATACTTAATTATAACGACAAAGTCCCTACATACACTGGTATCGAATATCTCGAGCCCACTATCCCCTCCTAAGTTTCTAGGATAGATAATATAAGTGCGAGTCCAACCCTCTTGCAGGTGAGGCCTCGCCAGAATAAAACATGCTGCACTAATGCAACCACTCCGATAGCCTTGCAATAACTGCCTACTATTGTACTGACCATTTCTATAAAGTTGTAATCAATACCATATTATATTCGTATATTACATCACTAAAATGAGTAACCTCAATAAAGTATATAACACTATTAATATACTCATTCATCCTCCGCGGATAGCACTAAGGAAAATCCCGCCACACTAGCGAAAAATATTCACATAATAATATCGTTTATAGTTATACGCATTAAACTCGTCTCACATGCTGATCTAGCAATGAACAAAATATAATGACTCGCTCGTGTCACGTAAAACACGCCTCATCCTCTGAGGATAAAACTTATACTTCTACCTTGCCAATCGCCTTGATTGTACAAATGGTCTCCGGACGTAATACGTCTGCCCAACCAACACAAAACTACTTTAATCATTGTCTTTTACTAGGCACCATACTCTTATCCCTTTACTCACTTCGGGAAAACATCAACGCGTGCGATTTCAATCTCCACAAAATACCTCTCCACATAATCCACTTATTACCTGTCATACCAACCAGATTAGGATTATCCTTCTCTTGGACTTTGGTAGACTCAATACATGTTGGCTATCCCCCGTGGTTCCCTTAGCCTTGTTGGTCCTAAAGAACATGCTACTGGTTACATTAGTCCTTAATGAATTCGTCATCGCTTTGGTAAGAATTCAGCTATTCGAATCATTTAAATGGGTCCCCTGACGTGTATCCCCCCTTGTGGTGCTACACTACTATTGTTGCGTCCAGTCTTATTCTTGACTAACTTCTTCGATTCTTTTAGCTTCCCACACCAAGAAGCATTAATATCTCTATTGTCAAAGCACGACATTGATAATTTCAGAATCGACCATCGAGCAGAATTCCCTTTTTGGTGTTATTAACTATTTTTACGAGTCGATCTCCCACTTGGAGTTCTCTCCTCCATTTGTATCTACATCCTCCTATATAAGATTTGCTAACGAATTATATTCATATTCACAAATGGACCTCTGTTAGGTCCTCCTGTGATGAGTTCAGAACTATGTTCACTTCTTATCCTGAACATCTGATGAAGGAACATGCGGTCACACTGTACTTAAGATTCCCCTATAGGCATAACATTTCATTTCTAAAAGTAGTGGCTGACTCCCACCATGATAACTTTGTTCATACATGTCAAGAAAATTTGTTTCCAAATTTCTCTTCCACTTATCCACACTCCGTCCTATGCCTAAGCCATTGGATACTTTACCTCCTTGGGATAACACACATAATTTTTGCATTTCTAGAATTTCCACTCACAGTTCTCTACAATGCTTCGTTTGACTCTTTCTCGTCGTGCCACGTTGGGTAAGTCTACTCTTTCACCTCTTTTGACTATAGAAGCACTTGGAAATCATATGTTGCGCCCTATCCGTCTTTACAGTCCCGGCTTCCCATGCCATAATAGGGGTGACCTAGACTACGGTCATCATCCTCGAATATACTTTACAACCTCAACTAAGCCTTGCCTCCGGCTGTCCGCCCAATGGCCCTTGCCTTCCATATTTAATTGTTCGAACACGTCCGAACGCAATTAAGATTCACTAATGTATATACGTTGTAGCAGGAGAACGGAATCTCACCATAGAAAACAACAATCCTAAACATAGGGCTCTATATCAAACAAAGTAACGCCAGAAGCATAATAAGCCGCACAGATCCTAAGGACACTAGAACCTGATGCTCTGATACCACTTGTAACACCCCGCCTAATTAAATACCGGGCGATTAATCCTTTATTAAATTAAAATCAAGGTGAACAGTTTGTTCATTCTTAGCATCACTGTCGCAAAATAAAATTTCCCAATTTAAACACCCTAATTAATTAAGCTAAGTGTCAAAACAATTTAAAACTTTATTTCCATTTATTTTCTTTTTTTTTAAATTCCAATTTGAAAACCTTCTTAAATAACCAACAGTTTAAGAATCACATAAGTGCTACGGATAGCAATCAACACAAAAAAATTAATCCATCTAGATTAACCAAACCAAATTTAAACTACAAATGAAATCATCATGACGAGAATTAATACTCAAAGAGTACCGAATACTGAAAATAAATGAACATACATCTCTGACATATCTATACTGAATGGGGGAAATGGGCGACACATTCCCTAGCTATGAAGAACTATAATAAGAACCGAATCAATGAAGAGGTCGTCTACAACAAGGACCTGCAACTCCCAGATAAGCTACAACGCGTCCAATCCAAAGAACCTATGCATGACGCCCCTGTGGCTGGGCACCTGTAATATATACATATATATACAAAAGAGAAGAGATAACAGAAAACGGGTCAGAGCCTGATTGTAAAACAGTTTTAAAATTAGTTTAGCAAGTATTTAAAATGCTTACCTGCTAATGCAACAACCATGTTAGTATGCGACACTCTCTTGAGAATTCTCACCTCTCGTCTAGTGTGCACGCCTACCGTACTAATGAACCTCATAAGTCTCTCTAACTTATTCTCCATACGGGTTTATCACTTGGAAATAAGGTTATGACATTTACTTTAGAAACATCAGTCTCTTCAAGATTTATTACGTTATTTAGAATAACTCTGTACCGTTTTAAAGTTTCCGAATACTTATAGTGAAGTTGAAGGATTTATTCATTACTTAACTTACAGTAGAAAGTTCTCATATAGATATACGTATATATATTAGTTACACATATAATATATACACTATCTGCACCCCACATACAATCTATGGTGCAAGGTTTCCATATATAAGTATATATATACCAATAACTCATATAATATATATATACTATCTGCACCCCACATACAATCTATGGTGCTGGCATACTCTGCTATCAAGTCCCCGTATCACGCATACTAAGGGAAATACTAGTTCGGAATCACTCTCGAACTGCATTAACACAAAACACGTACAAATAGAGGCGAAGCATAGTTTTCGATCCTAAGAGGTCAGCACTTACCCTCACGTCTCTTAGGACCATCTGACTATCACTCAGATAGCCTGATATCAAGGAATCCTATGTTCTAGTGTACAAGTCAATATCCCCCATAAAGGCCCAATCGAGATAAGACCGTCCCGACTCGAAAACCTCTGTGATAGCAAGTAGCCCGAGTATGATTTTTATACAGATATAATATATGCACAATCACACAGTCATATATATATATATATATATATATATATATATATATAGAGAGAGAGAGAGAGAGAGAGAGAATGGCTCAGGTGAGGACCTTATTTGCGGTCCTCACTTGCGGTCTAAAAATTCAGCAAACAAAGTGCCTACAGTCTGAAAACGAAACTCCTACAGTAGTTGTTCTTTGGGCCCACCTCAATTAAATAAAAGCCACACAAGACAAACAAACACTTTCTCACCCAAAAAAAAAAGTACGAAAGTGACTCTCTGCAAAACCAAAAAAGTCCCCACCTGTTTCAGCTCAACCAAACTGCAAATCCAGGTGAGAAAGTATTCCTATTTTTGTACTGTTGTTTTTCATTGTGGTTGAATAATAAATCTATACAAGTCCTAGTTTTTTACATTTTCTTTTTGTCATTGTAGTTGAATATTAGTCTAATTAAAAAGCCTAGTATCTTGCATTTTTTTAAGATGTAATGCAAATTATTATTTATACTAAATTTATTTTAACTTTATTTCAGATAAAATGGATGATTCAAGTGTGGGATTGAACAAAGAAATATGGGTTGGTGATGTTATGTAGTTTGAGTTTGAAATTGAGCAAAATGTGAATGTGCAAAATGTGAATGTCCAAACTGAGATTATAGAAGAGGAAATTTTAGTGGATTCGAATGTTAATGAATTTGATAGTGTTTTCAACCCTCAAATAGCAATGGAAATTACTCCAAAAATTGGGCAAGAGTTCCAAACACTTGATGATGCTTGGGATTTTTATAATACATATGCCAAAGAAGCTGGATTTAGCGTTAGAAATTCGTCTGTTAAGAGGAGCCGAGTAACAAATGATATCATTAGAAAGGAGTATGTGTGTTTCAAACAAGGAAAGAGTAGCCTCGTAGCAAATGCAGATTCAACAAGACGTCGGGGCTCCATTAGAGAGGCTTATAATGAAAAGCTTGCGGTTGTAAGGTCTTCAAATTCGACATATGTGGTTAGTTTATTTTTTGAGGGCCATAGCCACCCATTAACCACCCCAAGGAAGACACATTTTTTACGATCTCACCGTAATGTTTCCAATGCCCAAAAATGCTTAATTGAACATCTCGGTATGATTAATATTCCCCAGAATCAACAATTCAATTTTTTGGGAGTACAAGCTGGAGGGTTTGAGAACATTGGCTGCACTCAAAAAGATTTGTATAACGAAGCAAGGAATAAACGTAATGAAATTAAAGGCCACGATGGCGATATGTTGTACGAGTTCTTCAAATTAGAACAAGGCAAGAATCCGGCTTTTGTTTTTGAAATCGCAACGAACGGGAACCAAAGTATTAAGCATTGTTTTTGGGCTGATGCAACTTCTAGAAGGGCTTATAGTTATTATGGTGATGTCGTTATATTTGACACCACATACAATACTAATAGGTATGGGATGATTTTTGCATCAATTATGGGAGTTAACAATCACGGCCAGACAATTGTATTTGGGTGAGCATTCCTGAGTGACGAGACCTTTGAATCCTTTGTTGGCTTTTTAATCATTTTTTGGAAACCATGCCGGGCAACGCACCAAAGATGATAATCACCGATCAAGATCCGACAATGACAAAGGCTATATCAGAAACTCTCCCACACACTTATCATAGGTATTGTAGTTGGCACATTTTGATGAAATTTCCTGAGAAGATTTATTCAGTGAAATTTAGTGCTTATCGGGGGGAATTTTCGGATTGCATATGGAACTCAGAGACAAAGGAAGAGTTTAACTCCAAGTGGCTTGATCTTCTTGTTAGGAGCGGTCTAAATGACAATAAGTGGCTTAATTCCATATATGAAATTCGCTCAAGATGGGTCCCGGCTTACGTGAATCATGTTTTTTTCGCCAATATCTCCACTAGTCAACGGGCGAAAAGTGGCCATTCATTCTTTAAAAAGTATGTTTCCAAAAAGAACTCACTTGTTGATTTTATGATTCAGTTTGGTAGGGGGATAATGCGGCAACATCATGAAGAGTTGCTTGCTGATCACCTCGATGTGACAGAGAAGCCAAAACTCAAGCTCTCACACTATGTTTTAGTGCAAATGGTTGACATTTATACTCGAGAAATATTTTATAAATTTCAGGATGAGATGTGGGAAATATTTAATTATAACTTTGAAGTTGTGAATGAAGATGAAAACCAAATCGTGTATAAAATTCGAAGAAAAGAAAAGGTGCGAGAAATTATTTATAATAAGTGTTTGAATGTTGCCTCATGTTCTTGTAAGATGTTTGAAAGCTCGGGTATCCCATGTAGACATGTGTTAGCTTATTTGCAAAAGTTTCATGAATTTGACAAATTACCATGTCCATACATCTTAAGAAGATGGACTAGGGGAGAAAAACCTTTAATTGTTACCGATTCAAGTGGATTTGAGATAACGGATGACAAATCATACTTTCTTCAAAGGAGTCGGCTTATCCAAAGGTCTTTAGATGTGATTGAGAAAGCCCTCGTTAGTCTGGAAGCAACAGAAATTTATAATGATGCTTTGGATAGGGCACTTGAGAAAATCAATGTAGTCGTAGGTCGTGGTACAAGTGGGACCGAGGTACGACCTATAATGGGACCGTCTAATCCTATATTGGGTAATAACGAACACATTTATAATGAACCGCAACAAGTCAGGGCCAAAGGATGTGGTAAGCGGATTAAAGGAGGGAAAGAGAAAGGCAGGAGAAAAACCAAAAAGTGTAATAAGAGACGTTGTAACGGGTGTGGCTTGGTGGGACAGGCGCACGATAAAAGGAATTGTCCACTTCTTATAAATACGTAAGATTTCATTAACTTATACGTCCTTTACTTATTTTATAAAAATATAACTTTTTTTTAGGTTCGTGTCTGCAACTCAGGATGCAAGTTTGTATAGTGACGGTTCCACATCCGGGGAATACTCAAACTAATTTCGATATTCAGCAAGTTTGTGGAGACAAGTGTTATGCAGTCCAATTCAACAAGTGTTAAGTAGTCCAATTCATCATGTTAAGCAGTTCTTTTGTAATGCAATTCATTAAGTTCTTTTGTAATGTAATGCCATCTTTTGTAATGTAATGCGATCTTTTGTAATTAAGTATTGTAATGCAATGCTATCTTTTGTAATATAATGCCATATTTTAAGCAGTGTAATGTAATGCCATCTTTTGTAATGTAATGCAATGTTTTAAGCAGTGAAATGCCATGTTTTTGTAATGCATTTCAGCACCCTATTTTAATACAATTCAGCTCTATTAAGCAGTGCTTCATTTAATGTATTTCAGCACTTTTTTGGTTTGTAATCCCATGATTTAAGAAGTGCAATTCAACACTTTTTGTAATGCAATTCAACAGTGTAATTCAGCACTTTTAAGCAGTGCAATTCAGCACTTTTTGTAATGTAATTCAGCACTTTTTGTAATGCAATTCATCACTTTTTATAATGCAATTCAGCATTATATTTTAATGCTATTCTAATACAATTCGACACTTTTAAGCAGTGCAATTCAGCACTTTTTATAATGCAATTCAACACTTTATTCTAATACGATTCAACACTTTTTATAATACAATTCAGCACTTTTTATAATACAATTCAACACTTTTTATAATACAATTCAACACTTTTAAGCAGTGCAATTCAGCACTTTTTGTAATGCAATTCAACACTTTATTCTAATACAATTCAACACTTTTTATAATGCAATTCAACACTTTTTATAATACAATTCAGCACTTTTAAGCAGTGCCATTCAACACTTTTTGTAATGCCATTCAACACTTTTAAGCAGCGCAATTCAACACTTTTTGAAATGCAATTCAGCACTTTATTCTAATACAATTCAACACTTTTTATAATGCAATTCAACACTTTTTATAATACAATTCAGCACTTTTAAGCAGTGCAATTCAACACTTTTTGTAATGCAATTCAGCACTTTTTATAATGCAATTCAGCACTTTTAAGAAGTGCAATTCAGCACTTTTTGTAATGTAATTCAGCACACAATTCAGCACTTTGAAGCAGTGCAATTCATCACGTTTTGTAATGTGATTCAACACTTTATTCTAATACAATTCAGCACTTTTAAGTAATGCAATTCAGCACTTTTAAGAAGTGCAATGCAACACTTTTTGTAATGCAATTCAACACTTTGAAGTAGTGCAATTCAACACTTTTTGTAATGCATTTCAGCACTTTATTCTAATACAATTCAGCACTTTTAAGCAGTGCAATTCAGCATTTTTAAGTTGAATTCGTCACACAAGAATCTCATCCAATCTCAAAGTAAACATATTTTCATTGACATTAAAACAAAGTACATTATAATTCATTACATCCATTGTACACAAAGCATGACAACAACAACCGCAAACATCGTACAATATAATCGCTTTTGCATATCACATTTCTCATTGAGTTTTGCAAATTCCTTCTCTAATATATCACATTTCTCATTAGCTCTTGCATTCATATCCATCTCATTTGCAATCATTTGCTCCAATTCCTCAATTTTCATTAATAACTCGTTGTATCCGTCAACAGTTGGCTTGGGAATATCAACCCACTGAAAAAATCCGCAAGAACCAATTTTATAATTGGTACACCCCAAAAATCTTCTTCCCGGATTAGCAACTGTCTTTGATGTGCGCAATAAAGCAGGATGTCCACAATAACATGAGACGTGTGAACTAGTTGAGCCACTTGATGCCATTACCTGTTAGAAAAAATGAGTTGCACATAAATTAGTTTGCATTCTCTCAACAAATGCCCCAAAATAGCAAAAAAAAAAAATTGCTACTAAAAATAAAAACAAAAAGCTAGGGCTTCAACAATTGCAAGAAAACTAGGGCTTCAACAATTGCTACAACGATTTCTTGGTTCTAAATAAGAAAAAAAACAAGGGCTTTTCTTTTAAGAAGAAAAAAAACGCAAATGCTCCATAGGTGAAAGAATTAAACCTATCAACTATAGATATATTTGATAAAAATAAAAACGCAAATGCTCCATAGATTTATTATTCAACCACAAGGAAAAACAACAGTACAAAACTAAGAATACTTTATCACCTGGGTTTGCAGTTTGGTTGAGCTGAAACAGGTGGGGACTTTTTTGGTTTTGCTGAGAGTCACTTTCGTAGTTTTTTTTTTGGTGAAAAAGTGTTTGTTTGTCTTGTGTGGCTTTTGTTTAATTGAGGTGGGCCCAAAGAACAACTACTGTAGCAGTTTTGTTTTCAGATTGTAGGCATTTTGTATGCTGAATTTTTAGACCGCAAGTGAGGACCACAAATAAGGTCCTCACCTGAGCCATTCTCTCTCTCTCTCTCTCTCTATATATATATATATATATATATATATATATATATATATATATATATATATACACACATCCACATTGCTAAATTAAGTGCGCTCACGACCTATAATTATAATTATCCGTTGTTACACCTTTTTACTTGATTATTTCTTATAACAGACTCATTATTTATATTCTCATTTATTATTCACTTCATACCCACTTCTCCTCTCTAGAAGCCTTCTAAGTAAAATTTCAGTACGCATTCACTCAATTACGTTCTGGTCTAACTCCCTTACGAGTCCCGATCTTTTTATTAAATATGCGCATGATTTCTTATTCACATGAAAAATTCCTCGTTAACCCAAAATCCCATCCTACACTAAAATGTTATTCAACGGGGTCTACCTAGGCCCTACTGGTCTTCTCTATATCCCATTATACTCCAACAACAACAATCAAGGGATCCCATACATCTTAAACGGATTAAATCAACGGATGAGAAATATGTAGTTTTCCAGGAGTAGTCGATCGATCGATGGCAGGGGGTCGATCGATCGATCAGTCGATCGATCGATGCTCTTGGGTCGATCGATCGATCAAGCAGTTCTTGTCCAGAAACTGCAAATTAAAGCTACGAGTTTCATTTTCCAATTTCTCCAAAAACGTCACTAACAAGTCTAAAATTCTCAAATAACGATACTACAAGTTCTATATACATATATACAAGATTTCCTACGTGAAACATGTATAAAAACATCAACGATATCGAATTAATGGGGTAAAATTGACATAATCTTCAAGAACCCTAATTTTGAAAGAATTATCCATTCCTCTAATTATCTCCCAGATTTCTTGTTTCTAAACTCATAGTAATTCATGGGTAATCCTCTACATGTGATGGGTATATTCAGAATATATTGAATCTCTCTAAACATGCGATTTAAAGTCTCCAAATTTATAATTTCTTTCATAAAACACGATCTTGGCAATCCTAAAGTAACATGGGTGAGGCAGTAACCAAAAATAAAGCAAGATAGATACTGGCCTGAAATTCAAGGTTCTGATTTCGTGGATGAAATGGTATGGTTGCCTTCCCCGTCGTGTGATCTACGTTTTGGTGGTGGTGGCGGTGCAACCGGATGAGTTCTTGGCCTTGGATTGCTTGGAAAGCTCTCCAACTCCTTCTCTAATGGTCATTCTTTGAGTTTGTGTTTGCTAACCCTAAGAGACAACTCCTAAAGGCTGATATATCCTTAGGAAATTCGTGGGTTTAATTCCCTAAAAAGATAAAATATCTAAAATACCCTCCCGGGATGTCAATTAGGCCTAAAAATTCCCCGAGACCCAAACTAAACCCCCGGGTACACTTTTATGACTATTTCGACCCTTCCAGACACTTTGGCGCACTCAAAACGACCATACGAGCAACTTATAATTTATTCACTTTATATAATAATAATTTAGTCCTGAAACGACACAGGCGCGTCCCGACTTAAATTTCCATAATTGCCATTTTATTTACTCGTGACAATTTTAATAAAATAAATCTCATATATTACTTTACTCGTCTAGTAATATTCAACAATTTCCCAATAATTACTAACTCACATCACGTTAGTAAATATAAAAATAAATCTTCGGATTAATATTAAATTAATATCTCAATTTAAACTTAATAAATCCCCAATTTTAAAAGCCATAAAAATACGGGGTATTACACCATCATATTCTTTACCGATCGCTAGGCACTTAAATACCTCATTTGCAAGAAGGATTCCAGGCCGCGCCTCATTAGGTGGATCTTTCTACTCCTATAATTTGACCACTTCATCAAAGATAAGAAGGGAGTAGAAAATGTTGTTGCCGATAACTTGTTTAGGCTTTCATCCGATGTGCCTCAAGATCCCGTACCCATAGACAAGTATTTGATGAATGAGTAATTTTTGTCCACTTCCTATTTACCTTGGTTTGTGAACATTGTGAACTATATAGTGTCGGGGGTCGTTCCCTTTAATTGGACTCCACAAGAGAATATGAGATTTTTCACTAAGTCGTACATATTCTTTAATGATGATCACTATTTATTTAAATAGTGTGCGGACAAAATAATATGGAGGTGTGTACCAGATGATGAGATCCAAAGTGTCATTCGATTTTATCATGCAGAAGAATGTGGAGGACACTTTTTAATGAAGAAGATGACCGTAAAAAATCTTCAATGCGGCCTATATTGGCCCACTATCTGTCAGGGTGTAAACATATTTTGTGATCATGCGAGAGATGTTAAAAGATATGCGCTATTACTAGATGCGACATGATCTCATTGACCCCTATCCTCACTATTGATATGTTTGACTGTTGTGGCATCAACTTCATGGGACCCTTCCCTCACTCTTTTGGCTTTCTCTCATTTCGATGCTCCTAAAGCCGTCATTAGTGACAAAGACTCACACTTTTGCAATAAGACGTTCGAGAAGTTAATGAGGAAGTATGGAGTTGTCCACAAGTTGGGAGAACTTACCACCACTAAATAAACGAACAAGCCGAGTTAGCTAATCAAGAGATAAAAAACATACACAAAAAGACCATTGATCCTAATCGTCGGGATTGGTCTATCCGATTACTTGATGCACTATGGGTTCACCGGACCGCATACAAGAACCCCCTTAGAATGTTCCCATTTCTCTTTGTGCATGGCAAGCCATTCCACCTCCCGGTCGAGTTAGAACACAAGGCATTTTGGGCAATCAAGAGGTTGAATTTTAACTTGGATAAATCTGGTGAAACACGGAAGCTCCAATTAAATGAGTTAGAAGAAATACGTAATGATGCGTATAAAAGCATCTAAATTATAAAATAACGGATGAAACTTTACCATGATCGAAACGTAAATCGAAAAGAGTTTCATTTAGGACAAAATGTGTTCTTTTACAACTCATGTTTGCATTTGTTTATCGAAAAGTTAAGGCCAACATGGTCCGAACTATTTATTGTGAAAGAAGTGTTCCCCCATCGTGCGATCGATGTGGAAGATCCGAATGATGGGAGAACATTTAAGGTAAATGGACAACGTAAAGTCATATCTAGAGGCATGTATCGGGAAAGTGGAGATAATTATATTCTCGAACGTCGAATATGGGGATGATTAGGAGAGAGGTCATCACACCCTCGACGTGTATGGGGTGAGAGTTAGTTGTATATAGGAATTGTGTGAGTGTGTCATGTATGTAGGAGTCAGTCGTGTGTGTTTCAGCAAGAGTGGAGTATTTTGATTTTCGAGACCCATCCCGAGAGTACCCAATGATTCCATGGTGGTTTTGATGAAATTCGGTAAAAAAAGTGAATTTCAGTTAAATCTGGAGAAAATTTTAGGTAGCCCACCACTTGTACTCGAGAGATCGTGAAAATTTTGAGGAAAATGAGAAAACATAAAAAAAGTTGCTTCAAAAAACCAAACCCATTAGCTAAAAAATGGAACCTTCAGCAGGGGGTTTGGTTTTATCAGTGCTGAATTTCTATTCGGTTCGGTTTTTGAGCAAACTGGTTTGGTTCCTCATGCAAATCCGTTCATTTTTCTGACCATACACAAAATTACACTTAAAAAAATACTCTCTCCATATTCCAACCCTTTCATTAAGCAATCCCATTCATTCCCCCTAAAACAAACCTTCCATTTTCCCTCCCTTTCCAACCTATAAATACCCCCTCCCCACACACAAATCACCAACATGCATCCTCACCCCTACCATTATCTTCCTTTCCTAAAATTCTTTCTAATTCTTCCCAAATTTCCATCCTATAAATTCCATGGCCCAAAAAAATATTTAAAAAAATTTAAGTTAACCGACGTGCATAAAGGCGATGAGTGGGGCATGTTCCATTCTCGTTATGAATGGGGATTGGTGCCACGCATATTTGAGCACCTGTCGAACCTTGATTATCGAGAGATGTATTATTTAGAACGATATAACTGAAAATTGTTTCCCTCTTCTCTGAATTTAGGTGAAAAAATTGGTACGCCCATGACAAAGATATCGTATATGAGCACTTTGCTCGATTATTTTACGGGACTCTCGTCCACACTTTCGATGGGAACTATGAGGCATATATTGACGGGGTTGTTATTACTTTTTCTCTAAAAATTTCAAAATGGAAATTGCAAGCGATTTGGTTCAAACACTACAAAATCTACAACTACCCATACCGCTGTAAAGATATACCCCACACCGAGCTCTCTAGTCGATGGGCAACCCACACTCATTGGACGAGCAAAACATCCCATCGGGGCGACTACCTTCTCTTACCCGGTTGGACAACCTTATCATGTGTCGAAAATCTTCCCTATTGTTGATGCAAAAAACTAGACTAGGCCTAATTAAGTGATCACAGATAAAATAAGTAAAACAAGAAAGACACAAGAAATTTTAAAGTGGTTCGGCTCAATGGAACATACTACGTCCACTGTTATGTATTGATTGCCTTGAGTTATTTTTTCGGTCCCTTGAAATGAGGGTGATACAATGTATTTATAGCCCTAGAGGGGTATTGATAGTTGTCGTGTGAAAGGAAGGAATGCCTTCATTTGTTAGGCATTTACATAAATACATAATGAGAATTAAATATATGAATGCTATCGCTTCATTAGCAATACATGTTGTAAGACTGCTGTCTCTTTGATGGCTATACATGTTGGATTTTTGGCTGTAGGTCGGGCTTCCCAGTTGGTCGGGCTTCATTGTTGGTCGGGCTTCCCAGTTGGTTGGACTTTATTGTTGGTCGGGCTTTTATATCATGATGACTTGGAGTTGTCCCACATTGGATGACACATGCTGGCTTGTAATTGGTCCATGTAGGGTGGTAAATTTTGGTATCAATAGAAGCCCCCAATGTTTCATACTTGGAGCTGATGTAAAAGTGTGGAATATTATGCTTCAACAGTAGTTCGTGCTGCTTGGTTGGCTGCAGACCTTCCAGATTTGTGAAATTTATCCACTTAATTGATAATTTTTGAGTCCGAATGGCAATTTCGTATATATTTTAAATTTTAGCAAACATTTCTGGGGCATCTTTGTCTTTTCCTTTGTTAGCCATCATAAACTCAACCATCATTCACTTCAATAATTACTTTTCTCAGTTTCTGAGGCGACTTATAAAAACGGCGGTAAAACTTCGATCATCTTTTACCTCTCACTTCTGATTCTGTTGCTGTGTTCTTTGAACTTTTGTGCGATCGTTTTATTTTTTGTCTTCAGTTCTTGCTGAATCCTTAACCTTTTTAAAGAATTTTTCTTCTTTGTTTTCTTCATCATGGTTTATTCTATCGACTCACTTGATAAATTTAGATTTTACTTTAACATTCCATCTTGGGTTGTACTGGAACATCCCACCTTTCCTTCTGATTTTTTTCCCTCTTGCTGACGGCCATTGGTTCCCTTTCGTCTTTATTGCTGAATGTGTGTTCACATTTCCTCCCAATCCCTTGTGTCTGGAGTTTTGTCAATATTTTGACACTGTTCCTGCAAGAGTGGCTCGTAACATATGGATAGTAATGAATGGAGTATATAGGTTAAATCAAATCTATAGAACCCATCTAGGGATTTCAGAAATAATATTTTATTATAAATGGGTAACTAGTGTACTACTTATTATTTAAAAACTAGGACAGTTAGTAAAGCTTTAGTAGTTAACCTCCCTGATTCTAATAGGGATTATTTTGGTCATGGGGTAGTTGCAAAAAATTGGTAAAACGCCCCTTTAGTTGGAGGTGCTAAATATCAAGGACATAGATGTATGCTCTTTGGCAATGGAATATTTTTTTTGTATTTTAGTAGTTTTGCCTTATATTTGATAAAATGTCATACTAACTGTTGCTTTGTAAATTAAATTGCAGTTGACTAGAAAAGAAAATCCCCCAAAGAGAGGGAAGTAAATTTGAAAGAATTGAAGTTTATCTGGGGGCTTCACAAGATAGTTGCTAATGAGCACGTTAGGTCCACTTTCTATTTGCTTCAATATAGAAATACTGTTTCTTCCTTTATTACCAGACTTGCTGCTTCTCCTATTATGGTGATTGATCTTGATTAAGAAGTTGCTGCTGATTCATACACTCCTCTTTCTGTAATCATGAAGAAGAGAAAGTTTCCTGACTTTTTTAGTGGTATCACTTCTGGCTCCCAAGCACCTACTGAAGGAGATAAGAAGAAAACATGGGATGTTATGAAGCCCCCACTCCCCAGAGACTCAGCCCCTAAAGACCCAGCCCCTAAATATGCAACTCCCAAAGATGATGAAATTCCTTTAAGGAGACTTCGGAGAGGGCTTGCAGAGAAACAGGTCGACTAGGTGACTAATCAACTGTCCTTAGTTGAATTACCTTCTTTTGATGCTATTCCCCCGATAACTATTTATCTTGGTTTTTCTAGGAAGTTGATTAATTCTGGTACTCTTCCAGACCACAGGGGGTAGATACCATGCTCCATCGAGTTAGAGTTTCTGAATTGGCTACTCAGAGACTTGCATCCGTAAGTAAATTGATTTTCTTAGTTTAGTTGTCTAATATATTTCTCATAAACCCATCTTGATCTTCATCTCTTGCAGTTCTTGCTACACTTTAATAATATGATGGAGAAGGATGATGAAGTTAGGGCTTTTTCTCCTTTAAATGATGTGGAGGAGGCATTGGCTGGCTTGAAGAAATCTTTTTTCGAATCTTAGCAAGCCTTGGAGATTGAGAAGATTACTTTGGAGGATAAACCGAAGACAACTGAAACTACTCGTCAGACGTCTGGTGAAAGTTCCCTTGAAGTAGAGCGCCTGGCTAAGGAAACTGAGCACATGGCAAAGATTGACGAAGATCTTGTGTCCTCTAAAAAGTCTAAGAGGAAGTCTGCATTTAAGACATCCTTTAGTGCTAGTTGGGACAAGGGCTGGAAAAAAGCCATTTCTGTTATCTCTGCTCAAATTGAGTATGCAAAATAAAAGTGTTTCAAAGATGGTTGGGTTACTTCCCTTCAAGAGCTAAATACTATTGAGGGCTCTAAACTTTTTTAGATATATACTCATGGTCCTCCTCCAGTCATTGAGGATAAGGTTGAAGATGAAGCTGGTTCTGGAGAGTCTTCCCTAGTGGTTGAATCTGCTACAGACCAACCTAATATTTCTAAGTCTTCTTTTCCTCCAGCCGAGCAAACTGAGAAACTCCAGTTTATAGCCCCTTCTTCAGAGCAGGACAAGAAGGTTGAGAATGATACGGAGAAGGTGTAAAGTTTTTCGGCATTTACTCTTTTGCTTTTTTTTCTTCATTTTTATTGCACTTGAACTCTTTGTTATCAATAAAATAACCTTTTTTTTCCTTTTTATCTCTTGATGATTATACCCGTTCTCTATTTTTTTTGTCGATTGGTGGTCATTTCTTCTTACTAGTTTATAGAGAAGATGGAACAACTATCTTCCAATGATACCGAGCTATTGAGGAAGTGCAGGGCATACAAACTGATCCGAAGAAGAAATTATTCAGTTGCTTGGTGATGATGCATTAGAACAGGCTAAAGGAACCTACAAATATTTGAAGTACTTACTTGATCGGGCGGTAGCAAACAATATTTCCTACTATGAGATGATAAAAGAACTTTAAGAACAACATAAAGAATCCATTGCGTTGTTGCACTAAAGCTATGAGCATAAATATCAAAGCTTAAGTGTAGGTCGGGGTTTTGATAATTTTTTTTCTATTTACAATAAAAAGGAATCTTCACTTAAGCTTAAAGTTGAAGAAACTAGAACTGTTGCCAAACTCCTAGAAGAGGAGAATAATAATTTGAGATATGAAGTGAATCCTTTGAAGTCTGCATCTGGAGCTGTTGTTGCTACTACTGATGAAGTTTACTCCTTTTTAGAGGCTGGAAATGCAAGATTAATGGATGAGTTGGAATCATAAAAAAAGATTAAGCATGCATCTTCCTCTCGAGAAAGAAATAAGCCTGGCCGAGGAACCACAAAAGAAGTTAGGACTCAACAGGCCCTTGCCAATCAAGCTGCGCAGTTAAAAGCTAAATACCAACCTATTACTAAGATGTCTTAGAATCTTCAGACCTTGTCTAAATAATTATCCACTCAATCTTCCTAATTACAAGTTAAGGATAGAGTACTGAATAACCTGCAGTCGTAGGTTGATGAATTAACCTTTCAATTCCATAAGCATCTAAGAGAGGTTTGGATGGATGGGTATAATGAAGCTTTGAGGCATCTTGATTATAGGCTTCAACATGATAAGAATGAGTCCTATAAATGGGGTTGGATGAACGCTTTAATCGTGATGAAGGTAGATCAGAACAACTCTTTGTGGGATTGGTATGACCCAGGCTTGCTAGATATTGACAATCCTCCATTCAAGTTAGATGTTAACTGGCTTCCTATTCATCGTATTCCTTAATGCTTGATTTCAAAATACTTCGGAGATTACGAGCTACATGATGAACTAGAGATCGTCCAACTTCCTCATCTGCTTGATCGTCCTAGTAGAAGCAATACCAGGATTCTTCAACACTTTAACTTCATTAACTCCCCTTATACGTTAGATGATCCTCCAGCTGACATGGATCCTGTTTCTAAGGCTGAAGGAAAACATCCTATAAAATAAGGCTTTGTATTTTGTTTTTTCATATTTAAGAAATAATATGTAATGATTTAATTTAATGATAAGCTTATTTTATGAATGGATCAACTTTTAGTCAATCTTTGCATATATGAATGTTTCTTTAGTCTTTGACTATGAATGAATCAACTTTTAGTTAATCTTTAGTTTTTCACCGGTTCTATTGATATCTTTAAGATTATCCAAAGTATTATATCAATTACGAATGCATCATGATGGTTCTACTAATGTACCTAATGTTTTTAGGTAGTTGCATTAGTTACCTTGGTTCCTAGACGTGAGTGGAACATTTGTCCATATTTTAGCCCAGTTTAGATGAAAAATATTCATCCGGTTCTTCATTAACCAAGCATTTGTGACTTACAATTTTACCTTTCGTGGTTTTTATATATTTGACGATCAACTTTGCTAGTGCCTTTATTTATACCGACCAACATTTCTCTGGCATTTTTTGTTAACGACCAACATTGTTGGTGGTTTATGTGTTGGCAACCAACTTTATTGGTGCCTTTGTTGTTGCCGACCTACATTGTTGGTATTTTTGTGTTGTCAACCAACTTTGTTGGTGCCTTTGTTGTTACTGACCAACATTGTTGGTATTTTTGTGTTGCCAACCATCTTTGTTGGTGCCTTTGTTGTTGTCGACCAACATTTTTGGTATTTTTGTAGATGCATAATGTAGTGCGTGGCACTAGTACTCCGACAAAAATAACAATTTTGGGAAAATCGCATTCTCATTAATATTTAAATGAATTTAATACATCATGATTACATCACTGATAATATTTCCTCAGGTGTTCTGCATTCCATGGATTCTTGAACTCTTTACCCTCTAAAGTCTCAATTCGATATGTGCCAGGTCAGATGATTGTCGTAATACGATAAGGCCCATGCCAATTGGCTTCCAGCTTATTGATCTTCTGAATCACTTTCTTCAGAACATAATCACCCTCTTTTATGTTGCTCGGGTTCACCCTCTTATTACAGAAACGCGCAGTCCGTTGTTGATAGTATGCATTCCTTAAAGCTGCATGTTCACGTACTTCTTCCAGTATGTCTAAGTCTAGCCTTCTCATCAAATCACTAATTAGGGAATTGAAGTTGTGGACTCTGTGATTAGGTAAATCTATATCAATAGGGATTACGACTTCAGTACTAAATGCTAACATTTAGGGAGTTTCTCCAGAAGATATTCTAGGAGTTGTTCAGTAGGCCCATATAACAGAATGCAGTTCATTGATCCAATTCTCTTTAGCATTTTCCAGTCTTTTCTTCAACCCATTTAGCAAAGTTCTATTAGTTACCTCTGTTTGGTTATTTCTTTGAGGATGTCTATGAGCAAAGTGGATTTTTTAGATATTGTATTGGGCATAATAATCAGCAAATTCGTCGTTGTCGAATTGTGTACCATGATCAGTGATAAAGGCGTAGGGCAAGCTATACCTGCATATGATATTCTTCCAAATAAACTGATAAACCTTTTCATAGGATATATTAATAAATGGTTCAGCTTCCACCCATTTAGTAAAGTAATCAACAGCCACAACCAAGTACTTGAACCTTCCTTGGGTGGTCAGTAAAGGCCTGATCAAGTCAATTACCCACATAACAAAAGGCCAAGGTGAAGTGATTGGTGTTAAGAGAGCTTGTGGAGTCTTGGGTATGTTGGAAAACCTCTGGCACATGTCACACTTCTTGGAAAAAACTGCACAATCTACTCGCATAGTTGGCTAGTAGTACCCCTGTGTGTGGATTCTTCGCAACAACGTTCTTCCCGCTACATGGGCTCAACATGACCCTTCATGGAGTTCTTCAATCAAATCCTTCACTTCACCTGGATGTGCACATCGTTGTAGACCAATAGGAATAGTTCTTCACAGCTCAGTTCTGGTTGATGAAGCTAGCCGAGCAAGTGCGTCTGCTCGGGCATTTTCTAATCTTAGAATTCTGATCATCTGGACAGCTAGAAAAGTGGAAATTATTTCCAAATCTTTGGCCAATTATCTGGTCATAATTTCTCCTTTAGCTCCATATAAGTTTAACACCTGATTTACTTCCAATTATGAGTCACTATATACCACAACTTGCTCATCATTCACCGATTTGGCTAGATTTAACCCCATAATCATAGCTTGATAATCTGCCTCATTATTGGATGCTTGAAATTGGAATCGTAGAGCGTACTCTATATCTAGTTAGTCCTGAGTATTGAGAATGATTCCAGATCCACATCTAGTTATATAGGATAACCCATCAAGATACAATCTCTATATGGGAATATCGTTGTCAAACTCTTAGTTTGTCAGAATTTCGTGATGGAAAATTTTATCCTTTACCTCCTCATATTTCTTTTTCATCTCATGTACTCCACTGGAGAGTTCTGGTTGGTCGGTGGTAACTGTTTTTGCAGTTTCCCTTGCTTGGAGTTGGTCGGGCGTATCTTTCAGTATGTCTGCTGACTCCTGTATGTTGCTCGAGTAGAATCCTTTTTGCTCGACTAGAATCCCTTATTGCTCGTAGACCTCTAGGTAAGTGAATTATGCAATAAAATTTTCCATAGCTAGGCCTTTTCAAGCAGTCCTTGGTTTGTTTACAAGGTCATATTCCCCAACTCCACAACCCACTACATCAATCTCCCGAATTTCTCTGGCTTATGCAAAACTTGCCTTAGTGGCATGCCAGTGTATACCACTATGGTGTGAGCTTAAAAATATGGCTTTATCCGTCTACTAGCCTCAATTAAGTCCAATGATAATCTCTCCAGTTCGAGATATCTAACTTCTGCTCCTCAAAAAGCTTTGCTAGTGTAATAAATTGGCTTTTGAACTTCATTCTCCTCCCTAATTAAGGCAGAGCTAACAGGTGACTCAGAAATGATCAAATATAGATACAGTTTTTCTCCCAACACTGGTCGAGAGAGTAGTGGCGGTGCTCCCAGGTATTTCTTCAATTCTAAGAAGTCCTTTTCACATTCATCGTTCCATTCAAAGGTTTTTCTGAGTACCTTAAAGAATGGCAAACATTTGTCCGTTGCTCGGGATACAAATCTATTGAGTGCTGCTACTCGCCCTGTTTGCCTTTGAACATCCTTTTTGTAGCTCGGGAATTACATTTCTATCAAATTTTTGATCTTATATGGATTAGCTTCAATGCCCCTTTAATTTACTATATACCCGAGGAAAATTCCTTCTTGAACTCCGAAGATGCATTTGGTGAGGTTTAACTTTATCTGGTGCTTTTCCAATTGATCAAATGCCTAGCTGAGGTCGGTAATATGATCAACAATTTTTTTGCTCTTAGTGAGAATATCATTAATATACAGCTCTATGTTCTTGCCTATCTGTTCTTTAAATACTCTGTTCACCAGTCTCTGATAAGTGGCACTTTCATTTTTTTAGACCAAATGGCATAGCAATATAGAAATAAGTTCCTCGAGGAGTAATAAATGAAGTACTTTCTTTATCTTCTGGCTTCATTTTGATTTGGTTATAAACATAATATGCATCCATGAAACTCAGCAGCTCATGCCCCGAAGTAGCATCCACTAGTTGATCAATTCGTAGCAAAGAAAAGTGATCCTTTGGGCACACCTTGTTCAAGTCAATAAAATCCACGCACATCCTCCACTTATTGTTTTTCTTCTTGACCATAACTACGTTGGCCAACCAGTCCGGGTACTTTGCGTCTTCGATAAAGTAAGCTTTTTAAGGTTCTCCACTTCTTCCTGTATAGTCTAGTTCTTCTCCGGGCTGAAAACTCTTATTCGCTGCTTCATGCGAACACTTGCTTTCTTTGTCTCAAGAAAGCCACCAACTCCTGTGTAAGAACCGGTTCCAATGGTGCTCCTATTTGAGTTTTCTCTCTGGTTTAGCATCATCCAAAATGGTGATTTCTGTTGCCTCCATCACTTGGAATTTTACGAGCTCAGATTCATCTCTTGGATCTAAGGTTCCAACTTCAAATTCGCTATTCGGATCAAATATATCCACTTGATAAGTGGTTATTTTCCTCTTTGTTTCTAGCATATCTTCCTCCTAGATAGACTAATAGTAACATTATCGAGCTACTTTTTAATCTCTTTTTACTACTCCAACTCCAAAGTTGGTTGGGAACTTTAGGCATTGATGAACAGTAGAAGGTACATCTTCAAATTTCTTCGGACCAACTCTTACCATAATCATGTTATAGGCAGGATGAACATTTTTTTCCATTACAAAGAATCTTATTTTCTCTATTCAGCTCGTCGGCCATGTCCCGATCAACACATCTGACTTGATTATTCCTAATGGAAATACTCTCTCTAGAGAATCCAATGAGTGGCCTATGGTAAGGCTCCAGTTGGTTGAGTTTTAAACCCAAGTTGTTAAAACAGGGATAAATCATGATGTCTGTCGAACTGCCGTTATCCACCAATGTTCTTGACAATAGCACTTTTTTCATCCTGACTCTGATCACTAAAGGATCATCATGAGGATACAACACTCCAGATAGATAGTTCTTGGAAAAGCCAATTACGAGCTTATCCTTATTAACGTTTCTTGGTCGGTCTTTCTCGACAAGGTTAATTCCCTGGATATAAGAACAAGATTGAGCCTCATTGAGGTAAGCCTTCCTTTCATCTATATGATCTCCTCCTCCTGCATCCCCACCGGTAATCATATGACAATCAAACGATCCAAAACTGAGTGTGAATACCTCGCGTTCAGGATGTACAGGTTTCTTGGAAAGATCAGGATCATCTTCTGGATCATCGTCATGGTTCCTTCTTCCCTAGGCTTAACCGGTGATTTATATCACTGTCGACCTGTTCCTCCAGTTCTTCCACCAGCCTACTGATCAACAAATCTGTCCAATATTCCACTCTGGATGAGTGCTTTTATCTCATTCTGGAGAGAAATACATCGGTTGGTCGTATGACCATGATCTTTTAAGAAATTCATAATACTTGGACTTATCCCTCTTATCAACAGGAGACCTTAACTTTTCAAGTCAACTCAAATCATTATCATGCTTCATTTCTTCTAAAACATGATGTATATCTACCGTTAAGAGAGTGTAATTGGTAAATTTTCTGAGCCTATCTAGGCTTTCTTTTACTTTTGAATTCCTATGCTCATTGTGATTCTTGTGCTCCCTATTATCTGACTTCCCTTCTATCTTTGCTTTCGCCTTTGCATATGAATTATTTTTAGTAGCCATAACTTCCTCGACATTCATAATCTTTGCTGCTTTGGCCATCAATTCTGTCATCGTCTTTGGGGGATCTATTACCAAAGTATAATACAGTTTGTCGGGGAGCAAATCACTCATGAGGGCAGTGATTGCAGTATTCTCTTTATAATCAATGACTTCCAATTTCTCATTGTTGAAATGAGTGATATAATCCCTGGTACTTTCTCCCACCTTCTGTGTCACACTAAGCAAATGAGCTACTCGCTTGGTTTGCTCCAATGCAGAAATTACCAATGAATAGCTCAGCGAGTTATTGAAAGTAAGAAATCTGCCCCCGAGGAAGACTACTATACTAGATTTGAGCAGATCCAATGATTTTTCCTAAAAACGCCCTGCACCTCATTTCATCAGGAACATCATAGATATTAGCCGCTGCTTGTTATTATTCTATATGAAGAATGGGATCAGTCTTCCTATCATATTTGGGAGTGACTACTGGAGCTTTAAACTTGGTCGGCGTAGGGAAATCTACGATGGTTTGCACAAAGGGAGATCCTTTAATAAAACTTTTGTGGAGGGGATTCTTGGCTTTGGCCATTTTTCCTAACCTATCTTCCCAGCGTTGAATGGAGCATTTACAAGCATCACTACTAGAACCAGATCTATGGGTGGCAGATTTTTTATGCCGACCAACTGATCGTGATCATCTTTTTTCTTGTGAGCCTTCTCTTTGGCTGAACCGAGAAGTTTATCGGGTGTTAAATTTGGATTGGGCTGAACTTTACCTTAGATCGCTTGGTCGTTGAGTATTTCCAGACGTAACCCGTAGGGAATTTCCCTTAGGTCCCAAACGATCAAAAGGAGAGGCCCTACTTAGCCTTTCTAAGGCTTTCAATCTTTCTGGGATGAGGGATTGTCCGTCAGAGGAATTAGTAATCCTAATAGAAGAATTTTCTCCAGGAAGGTATGAATTATCCCTTGAAGTTATAGAATGACTATGCCCAACACTCCTTATTGGCGACGGTGGCATACTCCTTTGATTGAATTGTGAAGGAACTCCAATTTGCAGAGTTTGGACCACCTGTGGTATCGTATACTGCATATCCTTTTGACCCTTGTCCAAGCTAGCCAAAATTCCAATTAAATCATTGTTGTTTGTAGGGGTAGAGGGATTAGACTGAATTCCCTCATTTCTGGTAGTCGATTCAGGAATTTCATCCATGGATGATGAATTAGTGAAAACATTTAGCAATTCGTTCCCACAGACGGTGCGCCAATCTGTTGATGCAAAAAACTAGACTAAGCCTAATTAATTAATCAAATATAAAATAATTGAAACAAACCAGACACAAGAAATTTTAAAGTGGTCCGGCTCAATGGAATAACCTACGTCCACTATTATGCATTGATTGCCTTGAGTCGCTTTTCCGGTCCCTTGCAATGAGGGTGATACAATGTATTTATACTCCAAGAGGGGTACTGATAGTTGTCGTGTGAAAGTAAGGAATGCTTTCATTTGTTAGGCATTTACATCAATACATAATGAGAATTAAATATATGATTGTTGTCGCTTCATTAGCAATACATGATGTAAGACTGCTGTCGCTTTGTTGGCTATACATGTTGGATTTTCGGTTGTAGGTTGGGATTTCCAGTAGGTCGGGCTTTATTTTTGGTTGGGCTTCCCTGTTGGTCGGGTTTTTGTATCATGCTGACTTGGACTTGTGCCTGATTGGATAACACGTGCTTGCTTGTAATTGGTCCATGTAGGGTGGTAAATTTTGGTATCAACACCTATGAAGAATGATTTCACAATTCGCTTATGACATGGAATCTTTTTTTTTTCGACACCGCATCCAAAATAATCCTAATGCACATTTACTTTGAGGAAATCAAAAATGCAGATTATGATCCCAAGGATATAATTTTTTTATTGTATGCCCGTTTTATCACCTCCCCATGCTTAAGAGAGGGAGTTGTACCATGGGTGACAAGGCTTGGGAGCCTAATCCCATCAATGGAACCTCGGTGGATATGTAAGGACTTTTTCCGTCACATTTAGTTATGTCGTATACCGCTACAAGTCAACAAAGAATCGAGGATACAAACTACGGATCCGAATTACAAGTGCACTTCAACATTCAAGCATCACCAAGATAATTTTGGTAAAATTATGTTTAAAGTTCCATGAGCATATTATATTTAAAGTGTTGGGATTTTTTTTAAGGGTTAGAATTTTTTTATATAAAATTTCTTTTTTATAAAAGAAGTTTTATGTAACAAAAAATGGACGCTACGTGTTTATAAAAAAGGAGGACAAAAGGGAGGTCTCCATCAAAAGAATTTTTTATAAAAGAAGTTTTTTTTAAGAGTGTTTCATACAGTTAAGAAGAAAAAAAAGGAGGACAACCTTGATATACCTTTTAAAGGCCATCTCACCTTTGATACCTGTTGAAGTTTTCGACAGCTAAGAAGGATTTTTTGCCTTGGTTGGTGTTAAAGTGTTCATTGGCAATTAATCCAATTCATATAAAGCTGCCACGCGCTAAACAAAGGGAGGCCATATAAGGCTACCACGCCAGCGTGTTGGATTTAAAAGTGGATGCCAATGATTTGGTAATCATTGGCATAAAGCCACTATAATTTTTCTTAAAATAAAAATATAATTTAAAATTTTCAAAAATAAAAATTCGGAGATCTCAATTTAGATCACACTTTAAAATTCTAATTAACCCGATTTTAATTGAATTTAGAAAAGAATGAAATGCAACACACATTTTCATAGAAAATCGATGATCTAGGTTAGTCTCAAAATAAATAATCCAAGTTGTTCATAAAATGGCTGTTCCTAATTATTTAATTAATTATCACACGAATTTTGCAACATAATATATGTAAAACGACATGCAAACAATTAAATAATTAAAGGCAACAAAATAGAAAGACATTTCATGCCCTTTCCATCATGGATTAGACTTCTTCTTGAAGTAAAAATCTTCAAGTCCAAGAGTCCAAATTGAAGTAGACTTATTCAGAAGGGGATACAAGAAACCTTAATGATGTTCGGCCGAGATGATATTTTGAACACAAGTTAGTCTCGCCTTTACCGAGAATATATCCAAAATTCAAGGAAATCTGACAGTCCGATCTCCAACACGTTATGCAGGAAACCTTAATGATTTGATTGGGCTGATTATTGCATCACAACTTCGTCTCTTCTTCATCAAGAACATATCCAAAATTTAAGGCAATCCAATCATCCGATCTCCAAAATGTGATGAAAAATACCTTAAAGATAGATCGAGCTGAATTTTGGACATCAACTTCATCTCTCCTTCATCAAGAGCATATTAAAAATACATTGAAGTTTAATGGTTCAACCGTTCACTATGAACGAAATAAGATTTTATTTTGGGAGAACTCAATCTTGAGAGATCCAAAACTACTTTGATTTTAAAAAACACAAAATTTTTCAAATCTACATCGAAACCCATTCACTTATTTCTTTAACAAGAAGTTCTTAAAATATGTCCAAATTTTTTTCATGATCAAGATCCATCATTACAAAGGAGAATAACAGTAAAAAATATTATATCCACTCACAATTTCCATCAAAACATGATTTATTCAAAACCAAAATTGAAGAAATTTAACTACGGATAAATCGATCATATGATCCAATCATAGAAACTAAACACTATAAAATAGAGTTAGCATGAATTCATACACAAACTACGAATATTCATACGAACTAAATTTGGGTTTCTAGTTGAATAAAATGGATTTTTTTTATTACAAAATCAATATCAACCTGGGCCCTAATACCAAATTATTGGTAAAAATAACTTCAGATTGACATATAAATGTGGAAAAATTTCATCCCTAAATATCTTTGATTAATCATGCATTGAAAAGAAAATTAGGGTTTAATTAGACCTATGGTTTTAAGAATATAATTCCTTTGCGAATCTTACTGTAATTTGTTTGAGGAGACACATATAAATTATGATAAAATCCTTAATGCCCTCTAGGGTATTCGAAAAACCTTAACCAAACCTTGTGTACGCAGGGATCTTTGAGTGTATGGTCCTCCGCAAGATCAAGTAAGTGGATGGACACCTTTTGAGATGGAAAACCTTTGCTAAAACTTGAGATATGGGGGTCTCTCTCTAACCCTCTTCACCAAAAGTGTGAATAATGTTTTCTATCACCCCTCTCACTTCCAATGATGAATGATAATGTTTAAAACTCCTTCCCACACCTTTTTGAACAAGTACAAAAGGTAGCTTTGAGACAAATTGAGTTTTTTGAGAGTATGATCTAGACTACTTGGGTACATGGACTATACCAGAGACCCACGACAAATAATTAAATTATCTTTAAATAATTTCTCGATAATCCCAATTATAATTATCGAAATTACTTTGTTTTTTATTTAATCATGAACTAACTCTACTAAATACTCAACGTTGCAGTCTAACTTAATTATCCCATAAATCGCTCGAATATGATAATATCTTATTTGCAAATTTAACTATAGTATATAATACAATTCCCCACATAAAGTCTGAGACCCACTTGGTCAAATTAATTTGCTGTTAATCGAATTTAACCTACATCTAATCAATTTTGTTGATTCTTAGACTTAACTTGTTTTGATACTTTCACTAGGATTATAAAATATTCCACAAATCGATTTTTCTTGTTGGAAGTAAAATCTTTTAAGTCTATCAAGGGGGTATCGTAATCTTAGGTATTTCTAAACGCAGATTCCACTGACATAGGACTTCAGACCTACTTATATAACTATCATCCAATCAAGGGTGTAAAACAGACGAATACGAATCGGATACCGTAGTTTCCATATCCATATCCGCTTACAAAACGCATTATCCGTATCCATATTCTTATCCGTCCGGGTAGTAATTTCAACTTTTCATATCCGTATCTGCTTGGATTTCTTGAATTCGGAAGATATATGTATCCATTTTTATTATTTAATAAGGTTACCCAACAACATCAATATAACCACTAAATCCAATTTAATTCTTTAAGTACAAGACCTAAAATGTGTGAAATGTGATATCAAAATGTAAAAGAAAGTACAAACATAAAATAGTACTAACCTTAGTGTGCATTTTATTCAGTTGTTTATAATACTCCATTGAGCTCCGCAACCTCATCGTTTCCTTCCATTGAACCTGAAGCAACATATTACCTGAAAATTGTATTGAATTAAAATATGAATCAATATCAAGAATTTGAGATAGTAAATATAAAGGAATTTTGAATCTTTTTATACCTTTTTTGTTCCTTACGGGAGTGCTCCTCTCTTTTGTATCATTGTCGTATTTACTATTTTGATTAACTTCAACAGACATTTTAACTACATAAACAAAACAATCATCATTAGTGATATATATATATATATATATATATATATATATATATATATACCTAACAATGAATGAACAGTATATTAGACTTCAATGCAAATTTAACAGTTTATGAATGAACAATGTATCTACATAAATAAAAAAATAAAAAATGATATTGACAAGAAATAAACAAACAAGGAATATGAGCATTGTACATATTCATCATAATTTAACAAATTCTCCAATTTAATACCACCACCCCCAACGAACCAATTTTTAATAAACCTGTAACACTCTCCTTGTCTGGAATTGAACTATTAAGATTTCATTATACAATGTTTTTGTGTGATCTAGGGAAAATTTGTAATTCTAGTATCTGTAACAAGTAGTATTGTAGTGTTTGCAGGATACAATAAAACCCTATAAATACCCAATTTTGGTATAGAAAATAAAAATCATAAACCTAACATTTATCCAAAATACACACCAAACCCGCACAAATTTTATAAAAAATACTCAAATTCTGAGGGAGAGAGACAGAGACTCACATTTAACTATCACTTGTAATTTTTTTTTTGGAAAAGTTAGATTTAAAAGAATAGTAATAAAAGTTAGACAGAGTTATATGATGAACTGGGGGTAACTCGACCTTCTCATTTGATGGATACACTGAGCAATAGTAATAGAAGAATGCTCCAGGATTTCAACTTTATCAATTCTCCTTATACTCTGGATGATCCCCCTACTGGCATAGAGAAAGTGCAGTCTTCTTCCAAAGCTGAAGGAAAACGTCCAGTAGAATAATTATCCTGCAATTTATTTGAAATACATTTGATTGTAACACAATTTATATGAAATATGTTAGTTTTTTATTTTGGTTAAGCTATTATTATTTAAATCAATTAATTAACTTGTAATAGTTTGTGTCGTTGGTTATACTAATACACTTAGATATATTGATCCAAATTTTAGTATTAGTTACCATTGTAGTGCCATAGGTTCTACTGATGCACTTAGATTTATTGACCTAAGTTTAACTCTAGTTACCAGTGGTATTGCTATAGGTTCTACCGATGCACTTAGATTTATTGACCTAAGTTTAGCACTAGTTACTAGTGGTGACCAAGTGTATGTGGAATATATGTTTATATTCCTTTATTTTGGAATTTTTACATGCCTTCTTTCATTTGACTTGATTTGGGTAAAATGAATCTTTACCACTAAATCTTTTGTCTAAGTGATGAGGATTTTAATCTTGTTTTGACTTGGATTTTTAATAGCCGATCAAGTACCGAGGATTGAAATCCTATTTTGACTTAGTCGATTATTGCTTTGATTTTTGCCGACCAAGGATATATATATATATGTACCACTAAACTCTAAAAAAAATTGAACTAATTAATAATTTTATTGATAATCAACTAAAAGAAAATGAAATACAAAACTGAGAATCTTTTGAACTACTGACAATACTTTCTAAGGTGCTCGTAGTTCCAAGGAATCTTGAACTCTTCACCATCCAAAGTTTCGATCCAATATGTGCCTGGTCGGATAACTGCAAAAATGCAATATGGGTCGTGAAAATTATCTTCATGCTTGTTGCTCTTCTGTATCACATTTTTAAGAACATAGTCTTCTTCCTTAGAGTTGGTTGGCTTGACCCTTTTATTGTATAATTGAGCAGTTCTCTGTTGGTAGGTAGTATTTCTCAGGGCAGCATATTCCCGTACTTCTTCCAGTATATCAAGATCTATTCGCCTCATCAAATCACTTACCGGAGTATTAAAATTAAATACCATGTGGGTAGGTAGGCCTAGTTCAACTGGTATCATGGCTTAAATTCCAAACACAAGCATATACGATGTCTCTCCTATTATTGTTCTAGGCATTATTTTATAACCCCACATCAATGAGTGTAGCTCGTTAATCTAGTTTCCTTTAGCAGCATCAAGCCTCTCCTTTAATCCATTTAGCAAAGTTCTGTTTGTCACTTCTATTTGACCATTACTTTGAGGATGGCCTGGTGCTGAATAGAACTTTTGGATTTTAGATTGGACACGGTAGGCTTCAAACTCCTCATTATCGAACTGAGTTCCATGAGTTGTAATGAAAGCATATGGCAACCCATATCTGTAAATTATGCTCTTCCATATGAACTGGTACACCTTCTCATAAGGCATGTCGACCAGTGGCTCTGCCTCAACCCATTTGGTGAAATAACCAACAATAACGACCAAGTATCTAAACCTGCCTTTGGTGGTTGGCAACGGTCTGATGAAGTCTATTCCCCAGATAACGAATGGCCAAGATGAAGTAATTGGAGTCAGAACAACATTGGGTATTCTATGAATGTTAGAGAACCTCTGACACTTATCACATTTCTTTGCAACTTCAACTTGCTTTTGAGCTGAGTTTTCTCCTCCTGACTTCTGCTCGGCGGTCAATCTCTGTTGGTCGGGCATTTCTTGGTAAGTAAATTCAACAATGAAGTCTGCCAAAGCTTGACCTTTCAATGAAGATCGGGGTTCATAGACAATATCATATTCTCCTAACGCCACTGTCCAATACATCAGCCTTCCCGACTTCTCAGGTTTATGGAGTGCTTATTGAAGAGGCAAATCTGAATATATTATTATGACGTGCTCCTGGAAATAGGTTTCACTCGCCTAGAAGCCTTAATAAGCGTTAATGCCAACTTCTCCAAGCGTGGGTACCTAATCTCAGCTCCCCTAAAGCTTTGGTGGTGTAGTATATTAGATTTTCCACTTTATTGTCCCGTCTGAATAAATCCGGGCTCATTGATGATTCAGAGACACCAATTATAAGCATAATTTATCTCCTAGAATTGGTTGGGAGAGAATTGGTGGTGACCGCAAGTATTTCTTCAATTCCTGGAAATCTTGCTCATATTTTTCATTCCACACAAAAGTTTTCCTCAATACTTTAAAGAAATACAAACACTTATCAATTGCTCGGGAAACAAATTGATTTAAAGCCACCACTCTTCCAGTCAGCCTCTGCACATCTTTCTCATAAGTTGGTGATTAGATCTCAATCATAGCTTTTATCTTTGCAGGGTTAGCTTTAATTCCCCTTTGATTGATAATGAAGCCGAGGAGCATCCTTTCTCGGACTCCGAACACGCACTTGATTGGGTTCAACTTCATCTGATGCTTCTCTAATTGGTCAAAAATTTGAGTTAGGTCAGTGATATACCCATATATACACATGGCCAGGCCGAGGACACCCTGTACCTGGATAGGGTCAGGGTGACCTCATCATCAGGCTCTAGACGACCCCTCAGTGGCCGACCCTTCATCAGGCCCGGACGACCCTTCAAGGGGCCGACCCTTTATTAGGCCCGGACGACCCTCTAAAGGGGCCGACCCTTCATCAGGCCCGGATGACCCTTCAAGGGGCCGACCCTTCATCAGGCTCCAGACGACCCTTTGAGGGGCTGACCCTTCATCAAGCCCGGATGACCCTCCAAGGGGTCGACCCTTCATCAGGCCCGGACGACCCTTCAAGGGGCCGACCCTTCATCAGGCTCCAGACGACCCTTCGAGGGGCCGACCCTTCATCAGGCTCCAGACGACCCTTCATCAGGCCCGGACGACCCTCCAAGGGGTCGACCCTTCATCAGGCTCCAGATAACCCTTCGAGGGGCTGACCCTTCATCGGGCTCCAGACGACCCTCCGAGGGGCCGAAAGTACGAGGCCTAAATTGGGCCTGACTCACTATCAGAAGGAACTTTGCCCTCGGCCTCGTGTTACAGGCCGAGGGTGACGTCATTACAGCACATGGTTTGGGAGACGCATGGAATAGTGCGCATGAGGCTCACAGGACACGTGAAAGACCGTTACAACCGAATCACCCCCTCATGTGAGGGAATATTATATCATCATTTGGCATCTACAAGTGTCAGCAGGAGATTGGCTAAATCATCATTCACATGCACCATGCATACTTGGGGGGTATACTACACCCCCCAAGACCTATATATACTTGTCACCTACAACCCTATAATGGGATTGACAGATCGATAATCATAAACCTAGCAAAAACTCTGCTTATACACACAGTAGAGAGAGAAAGTGAGCTTATGTGCATTGTATCCAAGGCCATTAGTGCCCATACTTAGTGGATCACACACTCACAGTAGATGTAGGCCTAATTGGCTGAACCACTATACATCATTATCTTATTCCTCTTATACTCATCTCCTTCTACACACTTACACACTTATACATATACATCTCTATGGCTGCCATGGTTACTACTGTTTGAGCTCATCATCACTTATCCGGTGGTGCTAAATCCAAGCATCATCAGTCAGTAATATAATCGGAGGCTTTTTTTCTTTTTATCAGCATGTCATCCACATAAGCCTCCATATTTTTACCTATCTGCTCTTGAAAGACTTTATTCACTAGCATCTGGTATGTTGAATTGCATTTTTATGACCAAAAGTCATTTCATTATAACAATAAGTTACTTGGGGAGTGATGAAATCTATACTTTCCCAGTCATCGGGCTTCATTTTTATCTGGTTATAACAAGAATAGGCATCCATAAAGCTTAAAAGTTCGTGTCCCGGTGTAGCATCCACCAACTGATCAATTCGGGGTAACGAAAAATGGTTTTTTTGGACAGGATTTATTCAAATCAGTAAAATCTACACATATTCGCCATTTATCATTCTTTTTCTTGACCATTACGACATTGGGCAACCAAGTTATGTATTTAACATCTTCAATAAACTGGTCCTTTTGAAGATTCTCTACCTCCTCCTGAATATCTTGATTTTTCTCTAAACTAAAAACTCTTAACCTCTGCTTGATCGACTTTACCTCTTTATTAATGTTGAGCTTGTGATAGAGGAAATTAGGATCAATCCTAGGCATATCCTCATAGCTCCAAGAAAATACATTTCTCCACTATCCCTGGAATATAGTCAACTCCTGTTTGAGGGATAGATTCAGTGTTGAGCCGATCTGTGTTGTCCTTTTTGGTTTGTAGTCATCTAGAATGATGCTTTAAGTTGTTTCCATAATCTGGCCCTTGACTAACTCTGTTTCATCCCGTGGATTTAAGGTTTTAACCTCAGATTAACTTTTAGGCTCAGTGGTATCAACTTGATAAGCTGTAATTTTCTTCTTCAATTCAATCAGTTCTTCTTGTTTAGCTGAAGAATAATAATACTCTCTGGCCACCTTCTGGTCTCCCTTCACAATGCATATGCCAAAATGAGTGGAAACTTCAAGCATTGATGAACTATTGATGAGAAAACCTCAAACTTCTTAAGCCATACTCTCCCGAGGATCACATTATAAGTTGATTGAACATTTTTGGCCATTACGAAGAAGCGTATTTTCTCCGTGTGACTTACTGTCCAAGTTCCAAACAACACTTCTAACTTGATTATCCCTAGAAGGTAGACATTTTAACTAAAAAATCCTATTAATGGCCATTGGTATGGCTCTAGCTGATTGAGCTTTAGTTCTAAACTTTGAAAATAAGGATAAAACGTAATATCTGTCGAGCTCCCATTGTCAATTAGAATTTTGGAAACAACCACATCCTGGATCCTGAATTTTACAACTAGTGGATCATCATGAGGATATCGGACGCTATAAAGATCACTTTTAGAGAACCCAATCACCAGCTTATCCTTATTGACCTTTCTCGGGTGATCATCTTTAGCCAAACGAATTCTTGAATTTAAGAACAAGCTTGAGCCTCATTGAGGTAGGATTTTCTCTCAGCCGTGTGATTACCTACTCCTGCATCACCACCATAATCATATGACAATCAAAAGAACCAAAATTGAGCATAAATACCTTAGGTTCAGGTTATTTAGTCTTCTTTGGTAGGTCGGGATCATCCTTATAATTATCCTGGTGATTTCACTTATTATCTACTCTAGAATGACATGGAGAATTTGATCTTCCTCTGGATTCTCTGTTATCATGCCGATTAACAAATTTATTGATATTTCCTTGGCGGATGAGATATTCTATCTCATTTTGCAAACCAATGCAACCATATGTTGTGTGACCATGATCCTTATGAAACTCACAATACTTAGATCCGTCCCTCTTATTGGGGGTGCTCTTAATTTTCCAGGCCATCAAAAATCCTTATTGTGCTTGATTTCTTCCAAGAGATGGTGGATACTAACACTCAATGGAGTGTAGTTCCCATATTTCTTAATATTTTCTTCCTTTTTTCCCTTTGTTCTTTTAACTCCTTGTGGTCCTTTTGATCCTTCTTCTCAGAATTCATATCAGGCTTTGTGGATGGACTCTATTTTGCGGCCATTATTTTCTCGGTGTTTATTATCTTTCCTTCTTTCACAATGAGTTCAACCATTGTCTTGGGAGGATCTTTGGCTAGAGTGTAGTATAGATTCTCGGGAAGAATACCAGTCATAAGAGCAGTGGTGGATATTTTTTCCTCGTAATCAATCACCTCCATCTTTTCATTACTGAACCGAGTAATGTAGTCCCTGTTGCTTTCTCCCATTTTCTACCTCACATTCAGAAGGTGAGCTACTCATTTTACAGGCTTAGCTCCAAAACAAAAGTTGTTGACGAATATCTCGACCAACTGATTAAAATTAGTGTTTTATCCCCGGGACAAGTTGTTATACCATATTTGGTCTGAACCCGTAATAGTGCTAGAAAATGCTCTGCATCTCATCTCATCTACTACTGCATGGATGTCTACTGCTTCCTGATACTGCTCTATATGGAAAAATGGATCAGTTTTTCCATCATATTTGGGAGTAATCATAGGAGCTTTGAATTTAGACGAGGTTGGAAAGTCTATGATTATCTAAATGAAAGGAGATCCTTTGATAAAACTTCGTTGTAAAGGATTATTTTCTTTCACCATCTCACCTAATCGATCCTCCAGCCTTTGGATTGATCCTTTTTAAGAGGGATTTCCTGTATCCGACTTATGCGGAGTTTCTCGGCTCTTTCGATGATCTTTTTGCACTGAACTCTCCTCATGAGAGGTCTGCTCGGTGCCTACATATTAACGAATGCTTGATCTTAATCGTATGGACATTTCACGTTGGTCGGAAGTATGTCAAGTGTTCCTGAATAACGCCTTGGGAAGATTTCTATTTGCTTGGGGTCCCAGGCAATCAAAGGGCGAAGCTCTGCTTAGCCTTTCCAAGACACTCGGTCTTTCAGGTGACATGGAATGAATATCATAAGGCTCTGTGGACCTGAGTAACTAAATTTCTCCTGGATGATAAGAGGTATCACTTGAAGTTCGGGAATAACTATGCCTGCTATATTATGGAGGTGGAGGCAGTATTTCTCTCTGTCTGGATAGGGCTGGAGATTTGGCTTGTAATGTTTGGGCCAATTGTCTCCTCGTGTCTTCCATGACCTCCTGTCCTCTTGCGAGACTAGCTAGAATCCCATTCATATCATGGTTAGTAGGTGGAACAAATGAAATAAGTGGATTACCATCGTTCCTGGCACTAGATTCAGGGATATCAGTTATCTTTTTGTTAACGCAATTAAATGAAAGTGAAAATGGTTATTAGAAACACAATTTCCATAGACGACGCCAATCTGTTGATGTAGAAAACTAGACTAGATCTAATTATTTAATCACAGATAATATATGTAAATGAAAAGCTATGTATTATCGTCGTATTTAGGATGATTTGGAAATTTTAATATCCAAGTATCGAATGACCATATGTACTAAGATGTTATGGTTTAAGCATTACGGCAATCCTTTAGTAAATTATACACATGGATAAGTGCTTCACTAAAACATTTCTTGATCTTTCGGACCAGACAAGAAGCAGTTTCTTCAATGTCTTTCATTTTTGTACTCCTTATTAGTCATTGCACATTTTTAATGACATCTTTAGGGAAAATCCTTTTAAGAATCATTATATAACGACATATGGGAATATAAGATTTCTTCCACCTGGAGTGCTAAGAAATCATAAGTCTCCCATCGAGAAAATTGAATATATTTTTAGGTTCTTGTTAAGAGGAGAGATCATTATTATCCCATATCTCCATCCTATCCAAGTGATGCCAATTCCAGGGGAACTCACCCCAATGATCTAGCTCAAACCACCACAGTCATCATCATGAATTTCCTTCATTAGGGATATCCTTTTGGAATCCATCACATTGGTTAACCATTATGAAGAATGCTTGTTGAAAAATGATGGTGAGTTTCAATGATATATAGGTAAGAATGTTCTTTTAGGAAGATGATTGGGATGAAGATAAAAGGGACATTGATATAATACTCATGGTCCTAATCATCACCAGAGCAAAAAAGTCACTGCTTAAGCCCACCTATATTAACAGGTCCGTTAGAGTATGTTTATATAATCAATCTTAGGTTTTCTCTAGAGACCTTGTGCCACATTTTATAAATTTTTAATGATTTTCTCGCTTTGCATTAGAGGCAAAATGTAACTTACTTGGCCCACAAAGTTAGACTTGTTGCAGAATTTACCTAAAATACCATCAGACTTAACAACCACTTAGTAATTGAAAATAATTAGGATCAAGTTACTATAAATTCATTTGGATAATCGCATACATATCCCTTCACATTGTAATACCACATTGACTAAATTATAGTACATAAGATAGACCTAAATAAAGGCAGATCATGATGAAACTTTGTTACCAAGACCATACTCACTTCTGGATGTTCAATAAAACCTATTGTCTCCTGCGGTTAATTAGGACTCAATGAATGTATAAATAATACCCTCAATTATGCATAAAGATAATTTGTCAAAACTTATACTTATGTATTCATGGTCTGGTCTCTCAGGTAGCAACCTTAACACTCAAATATCACATCTTTCTTAGTAAAATAATTACCCTCTATTTCAATAATAGAAATTGGAAAGACCGACTTGTCGAACCGTACATATAATTTATTAAAAAATTTCACTTAATTTTTACTTTAGTTGTAAATTGCAATATTGTAGATTCAATATCCCTATAATCTGGTGTTGGCCTACCATTTAATTTCTAAATTTTCCACCTAGTATCTATAAATGGTAGGAAGTGGCAGACTCAACCACATGGAATTTGACATGTGATGTGAGGTTGCCCATTATTATACCAATATTTATATAACAAACAGACTTAGACATTTGGCTATCATATCTAAAAATTGAAAGTGTCGTTGCGATCAATCTACTTTAAAAAAATTATCAGAATAAAATGAGTTAATTAACATGATATTGATCGAGGCAACTCCATCCATTAAATAATGAGAGAAACTGGTCCCGTTGATGTTTGAATTTACATATAAAGGTCTATTATGGGGGAACCTGATTGCTCTATCAATGTCTGGAAAATTTATTTTAGATATAAATTTTCATACCAGCCTAGCCATATGCCCTTTCCATTTTAATGAAAGAATAACATTCTTCCTTATTATTTCTAAGATTGCCTGGGTAATGTCTAGCCTGTTGTCTTAAGGAACCCCAACCTTGTTAAAGAACCATACAAATTTTGTTGATTTCAAAATATCCTAATACTCCAAGATAGGATCAACCTCATAATCATTCGTCTTATAAACTTGCTCACTATCTCTGACTCAAGGTCCATCTTAGGAAATGACCTTGTTATTCATTCTAAGAACGCAAATTTCATATAATATTTTAAATTCCTCCTCTTCTCTTCTATCTATTCTCATCTCACCTTTATCTTTATCGTTAAATTCCACCACCATGTGTAATCCATGTAGCGGTAACAAATTATTTTTTAGGTTTCACTTAGGAATTTGCAAGGTTATAGCGAACATAGGCTTATTGATAATCCTTCTCAAAGTCCAACATAAGTTTAATGAGTGGAAAACACGCCAATGAATGTGATAATACTTATGGTCAGCCTGAACATTTGCACCGGGAGCATATGGTAGTGCATTTTTGGAGGATAAACTAGGTAATTTATGACCATAATTTTGTAATAACTTATTACCTCCTTAATAGTACAAGGAAAGGGCGGTGTATCTTCTCTATGAAATTTCCATTAGTTATTTTTCTTCTTTGCCTCTTCGCCACCTTGAGCTACCTCACCCCTTTGTGTAATTGAATCGTGGAGCCTAGACTCCTCTTCTAGTTTGAGTCATTGGTTATTTGAACACAATATTTATAACAATAGTGCTGGGGAGAATAACCCATGAGATGTTTTTGGGTATTCTCGTGAAGTATTTAAATGTGCCTTCATGATTTTAATTTATTAAGTGGAAAATGTAGTCTGATAAAAACTCCTCAATACAAAATTTTAGCAATTTTCCCTCCATGGCATCTTCTCTTACATTGATAGATCTTTATCTAAATCTCTAGATGTAGACCATCACTTCTTCCCATAGACTTTGCTTCTCTTAAACAAGTTGGTTTAGTGTAAACTTAATTCCCGCCTCTAAATAATTTTGGATAAACTAAACTCCTTCAAAATTTCCACATTCCTTGGGGCTCGATGGGAGTACCAAGTGTGAGCTTTGTCAGTAAGTGATTTGGAAAACTCCTTTAAAAGTATCTTTTTATTGTTATAGTTAGAACTAAGGTGCTCAAAAATGTTCTTAATGTGCACCTTTAGGTTCTCCCTTTCCCATTTAACTTCTAAAAAAATGGGGAAATATACTTCTCTAGGTAAGGTTCATCGTTATACTCCTCTGAGTAAGGAGTACAAAAATCGTCATAAATGGAGGCAACCTTACTAGAACTTTATAAGGATGATGCTAATATTTTCAGCATCTAATTCTTAACTTACTCAATGGTCACAGAAGGTGAGGTGGTTGGTTCCACTACCTTGGCCCATATGGTAGAGCCATCACTGGTGTGGCTTTGATAACAACAGTTGCTTCAACGGTTGGTAAACAATAAGATTGATCACATAGGTACCATCTGGTCTTGTAGGTATGATGAGTGTAACCACCAAAGGAACTATAGGTGTTTCCGTGAGTGTGATGAAAGATCTAGGGACAATCAATGCCCCAACCAAAGCCATCACCAATTATGTTCGTAAAAACTCCATAAACTTGGCCATGAGGTTAGCCACTTGGACAAGCCCTATCTCGGAACTTGTGGGAGCTTGACCTACCTAAGAAGTTGCCGTAATGGCTACAATTGGAGGAACCTACTCATTGTGTTCCTCCTAATGTTGAACATCTTCAAATTTTAGAACACAATTGATGTTATCATCGATAATTTCTAAGATAATATCTCCCGAGAAGAGTCGACACATATAAGAGAGTAGTTCCCTAAGTGCTAAGGTGTTTAAGGATAAACTAAGGCATAGCCCGTATATATAGTGATAATACTATAATAAATTCACTCCCAAATGATAAGGAATAAACTCAAAAGTATAACTCTTAAACTCTCGTGTATAACTAAATAACAAGTAATAAATTCAATCTATTTATAATGATAAATGAACCTATGAAACAACTAGGTAGAGGAGAGAAAATCAAGAACTCTAGATACACCTCAGGTTGGCAGTTCAAACATTAAGATATGAAGAAACAATGATTAAATCTTAATAAATGCTTATGTTCTTGAATAGAACTGGGTAAATCATTAATATTGGGAAGTGAATTCTCTATGGATTGTAGTAACTCTCAAAAAGTGGTATTTTTGCTTAAAGATCACGTTTTTTTCCTTTCTCTAAAAACTACTCCTTTTCTCAAAGAATTTCCGAGGGTATATATAGGCTAAAATATACACCCGATGAATCTCAGGTGCATAAAATTATGTGTCAGTCCACCATGCCCAACATGACAAATGCATTAAATGCACAGTGAAATATTGAGTGACCACCTACTATGTCAGACAACACTATAATATGAGGTAAGTTAATTTTACATGTTTAGGTACGGTATGATGTTACTCAGATCTTGTACCGAAATATACTCAATTTTTCACTAAAACCTAGTGGTGGATAACCGAATAAGATCTAGTTTGCTCGAATCTTCTCTCTCGGGAAAAGCCATGGTTTTACGTAGTTTATCCAAAATGGATAAGTCATGTCTAAACATTTCATTGATATCAATCCTCCAGATAACACCATTACAATATTCCCAAAGTGAGGTTCATTGATAGAGCATGAAATATCTCATAGTTCTTACCGGGCCTAGTCCATCGTAGGTACCGAGGAACCTGATCTTAATATTAACATATAACTCAAATTTATGATAAAACTCGTAAATAGATAACACTCATAAAATACATGGTGGATTTAATTAGCTTCTTATGTCCAACTTCCTCAGTCTTTGATTGAGATCTTGCTTTACCTTGATCTCGAATCAACTTAGTTGACTCCTTACACTCCTTTATGTTTTCATTAATCTTTGATGAATCCTTCTATAGTTTCATAACTAGTTTTGTAATGAAGAGGTTTATATAAGTAAGGGGTTAATATATAAGCCCCTACTACAAGCTTAAAGCCATAAACATAAGTAAGAATGACTCAAAATAAAGATAAATGAATAAAATAAATAACTGCACATAAGTAAAAGGAAAACCCATACACATTTGTTACCATAGTTGACATTAACAAAGTCTAATACAAAATATATATCTATCCCAGTGTTGATGTAAAAAACTAGATTTGATCTAATTATTTAATCACAGATAAAAATGAATATATAAATATAAGACAAAAGATTTTTAAAGTGGTTCAGCCTTGTAAGAATGGCCTACGTCCACTGTATTTGTTATTACTGACTATGTTTGCAGAATTCTCGATAATGGGTTTACCAAGAAATTCCGTGTCCCCTGCTAATGAGGAGGTAACAATGTATTTATAGCCTTTCAAGTCGTATTAATGAAAGGACAATGCGCTGTTATGCAGTAGACCTGTACATATGTACCACATTAATGAGTATTTAATGCGCAATTATATCCTGGATTCTCTTGAATTGGATACGCTGTACACTTATGTAGCTTGGAACGCCTAAGCTGCTCGGACCGCCTAAGCTGCTCGACACGCTTGAGATGCTCGGGGCCCTTGAGTTATTTGGGGACGAGCAAGAGCTGCTCGGGGCCCATGAATTCCTTGTGGCTTCTTAGTTTCTTGGGTGAAATCGAATTGCTTGGTAGAATCATATGTAATTGCCACGTTGTCAGACACGTGTCTGTAGGTGAATGGTCTATGTCAGTAGACTAAATTTGGTATCAACAGAAGCCCTCCATTTTTCGTAGTTTGATATTGAAGAAAAGTATGGAACATTGTGCTGCTTAGATTTTCGGTTTGTAGGGTTTTTAGGAAAGCATTCGTTGTATACAACTCCTTTTTAAATGCACAGTATCAGTCCTCATAAATATTTTGAATTTGCCTAACCGCTTCATTTTTCGTGCCCATTTTCTTCTTTTTAGCCGCCGGATACACAAACGTCCGTTTTGGTAATCATTTCTTTTTTTATTCCCGAAGTAAAGTATTTAAACGTGACAGAAATCCTATCATTTTTTCACTTTTCAAATCTGCCGTTGAGCTTTTCATTTCTTCTCTATCTTGTGCGTTCGTTTCTTTCCTTGTTCGTTGTCAACTGATTCACTCTTCTCCTGTAAGATCTTCTTCCTTCTCTTTTATTTTGCTTTGATCATCATGGTTTATGTTGTTGAATCGATTGATAAATTTCGTTCTGAATTTTCGATTACTTCATGGGTCATTTTGGAGGAACTTTATGAACCTTCTGACTATTTCTCTTTAGCTGAGGGACACTGGTTCCCAAGTCTCTTTGTGGCCAAAAGTGGCTTTTTTTTTCCTCCAAATCCTTTATGTTTGGAGTTCTATCAATATTTTGACGTTGTTCCTGCAAAAATAGCGCCGAATAACTGGAGAATAGTTAATGGAGTCCATAGGTTAAATCAAATTCATGGAACCCGTTTAGTAATTCCAGAAATTATATTTTGTTACAGATGGGTTATCAGTGATAGTACTTTTTATTTAAAAACTAGGTTTTTGAATAGGGCTTTGGTTGTCAATCTTCCAGATGCCAATAGGGATTACTTTGAACATGGGGTTGTTATGAAAAATTAGCAACATGCTCCATTAAATGGAGATGATGTATATCAGGGTCCCAGGTGTCCCCTTTATGGCAATGGAATAGGTTATTTTTTATTTTTTAAAATCTCATTTTCTTGATGTTTGATAAAATATATCACTGACATTTAATTTTTATTATTTGCAGTTGACAGCAAAAGAAAGTCTCCAAAGGAGACATATGTTAATTTAAAACATTTGAAACTTATCTAGAGTTTTCATGAGTCTGTGGCTGACGAACATATTAGATTAGCCTCCTATTTGTTGCAGTACAAGAGCTATACTTCATCCTTTATTGCTCGTCCAGTGGTGGTTGACATCGACCAAGTACGAGCTGCTGATACTAGTGTAGAAGTTTATTCTTCAGAGTCAAGTATTCCAATTTGTAACATAATGAAGAGAAGAAGAGCTCCTGCTTTCTTTGACAAATCAGACTCTGCCAATGTGGAGGCAAAGAAAAATAAGCAGGATGTTCCAGTGGAAGGAATGAGAAACATTGATGCACCCCCTCTAGTTGCTGCCAAGAAAGTTGCTGAGAAGCCCCCAATGGCTCCGAGAAAGGCTGTTGTTATCTCTCCTCCTAGTGAGGTTATTGTCATATCACCATCCAAGACTTCTTCTTTGGTTGAAGATATTCCTGCTCCTCTAAAGAAGTCAAAGAAAAGTCCGTCTGAGATACCTGTTGGACCTGTCTCTCAGGCTTTAAATGCTGAAAGTGGTATTCCCACTTTTGTTCCTCCGACCTCTGGCATGGGCTCTGTGAAGTCTTGGACTATCCCATAAATCCAAGGTATTGAAGACACTCTTCCTCGGGACAAGGTCACTACCTTGGCAGCTCAACATATTGCCTCAGTAAGTATTACTAGTCTAAGTTTTCACTTTTCATTAATATGTCCTTGTATTGACTCATAATTATTTCTTTCTTCAGTTGGTAACATATTTTAACAACATTATGAAGAAGGATGAGGCTATTAAAGCTTCAAGCTCCTCTGGAGGTGTAGAGGAGGATTTTGTTGGTCTAACTCAGTCCTTAAATGACTCTCGTCATAAGTATGAAGAAGATAAAATGGTTAGGGAGAATCAACTCAAGTCCATTGAGAAAGAGAGAGACCGAGATGTGGAGGCCTCCAAGGGTTTGGAGAACAAATTATAATATTTCGAGCAGAGTAACAAGGTTTTTGAGCAGAGCAACAAGGAGCTGGAAGCTAAGCTCAAGGTGTCTAGAGAGGAAGTTGTTAGACTTCATGATGTTGAACGTCAGAAAGTGGAGGTGGAAGGGAAATTGAAAGCTGTCGAGGAGCACCTTAGGGAAAGGACCTCCTCGAAGAAAGAAAATAGGAAAAAGGATGTTAAGAAATAATTCAGTGCTGGTTGGTATAAAGGCTGGAACAAGGGCCTGGCTGCCATGACCTCACAAATGGAGTATGCCAGCCTCAAGTACTTCAGGGATGGATGGGTTGCTACCTTGAAAGAGATAAAGATTGTTGAGAATTCAGAATTATTCCAGCAACACACTCATGGCCCTCCTCCCTCTCTTGGGGAAGAAGAAGAGGACGAAGCTGCCTCAGAGGAATCTTCCATGATGATTGGAGACCAAGTTCCTCTTGTTCCAGTTGTTCATACTTTCTACGAGCAACTTCAGCCCACCAGTACTTTAGTTAAGCAACTGCCACTATCTTTCGAGCAACCAACCTCCTCATCCCAGCTTTTCGAGGAAGTTGTAAAACACAAGGAGAAGGTGTAAAGTTGCTCGGGTTTTAATTTTGTTATTTCTTTTGAATGTAACTTGGAGCTTTGTATTTTTTTTTATGAATAAAAATTTGAACTTTTGGTTGTTCAAATTAACTCTCTTCTTCTTTCCCTGTCTTTATCATTATTGATCCTGTTTATGGCTTTTCTTTGCTAGTTTATGGCCAGGATGGAGCTATTATTGGCTCATGACACAGAATTGATGAAAAAATGCAATGACTACTTCCAAGCTGGTCATGCAGATCTGAATGAAGCTCAAATTATTGACATCCTTGGTCCAGATACTTCTGAACGAGCAATCGAAGCCTACCAATATCTGAAGTGCTTGCTCGACTGTGCAGTTGCCAATAATGTGGCATATTACGAGATGATTGAGGATATCCAGGGCACCATTGAGGAACTCCAACAACAATATAAGGAGTCTTCTACTCTTTTGCATCAGGGGTATGAGAAAAAATATCAGCAACTAAATGCTGACAAAGGATATGATAAATTCATCGCTGCTTACGAGAAGAAAGAGAGAATTCTAAAGGTTAAGGTCGAGGAGAATAGGCAAATCGCGAAACTGTTGGAGCAGGAAAATAATGTTTTACGAGGAGAAATATCCCAACTGAAATCTACAGCATCTACCTCGGGAGCCTTGGTCCCTGTCAATGACGAAGGTTTCTCTTTATTAAAGGTAGAGAATGCCAACTTAAGAGATGAGTTGGAAATTTTGAAAAGAGTTGGACCCTCCACTTCTACTCGTGGTCGAGCAAGATCTTCTCGGGGATGAGCAAGAGATGTTCGGATATCAATTAAAGATGCGAGGACCCAATCAGCCTTAAAGAATCAGGCATTCTAGTTAATGGCGAAGAATCAGGCCTTAGAAGAGATGTCCAAGAAGATTCTGAACCTCGACGAGCAACTTTCTACACAAAGCTCAGCCTTGGAGAATAAGGAAATTTTAGTAAAGAATCTTCACGATCAACTGGAGACGTTGACCTACCAATTCCACAAACACCCCAGAGAGTTTTGGATGGCTGGATATAATGAAGTCCTTTATGATCTCGATGATTGGATCCAACAGTCAAATAACGAGGGTTACAAACAAGGATGGCTGAATGCACTGGGGGTGTTAAAGTTGGAGCAGGGCCACTATCTATGGGATTATTATAACCCTGGATTGCTTGAGTTGCCTGTGCCACCTTTTAAACTTAATATGAGTTGGATTCCTGCTCGGGCAATTCCTCAGTGCTTAATCTCCAAGTATCTCAGCGACTACAATCTTCATTCTAATTTTGAGATATCTCGCCCGGATCACTTGCTCGATCGACCATCTGTAATGAATGTTAGGATGCTCCGAGATATAAATTTTATAAACTCTCCTTATGCCTTAGATGATCCTCCTGCTGGAGTAGAACCTATTTCAAAGGCAGAGGGAAAGAAACCCATAGAGTAGGATTTTTATGTAATAACTTGTACTTTTCACAGCATATGTAATTCTTTTTGTTTTAAATGAAGAAATTTAGTCTTCTGCTATTTCATATTCTTCTAAACATTCTGCAGAATATCTTTGTTTGTGAATATATGTGTATTTTGATATGTCCATTCTGTTTTATTTTTTGGCCGTAGTGACTTATCACTTCTTTGATCTTAAGCAGTAAAATGACTTACATCCCATGATCCTGCTTAGTTTGACCAACCTGAGTTGATTGTAAATTGTTTTTGCTGACCAACCGGAATTGGTGAATATTGATTCTCGATCAACCGGAGTTGGAGAAAATTGATTTTGGTGACCAACCAGAGTTGGTAGATTTTGTTTACCGACCAATCGTAGTTGGTGGATTTTGATTTACTGACCAACCGTAGTTGGTGGATTTTGATTTACCGACCAACCGTAGTTGGTGGATTTTATTTACCGACCAACCGTAATTGGTGGATTTTGATTTACCGACCAACCGTAGTTGGTGGATTTTTGTTTACCGACCAACCGTAGTTTGTGGAGATCATTCTGAATTTGATGCGTAGTGTGTAGCACTAATACTCCGAAAAATTTCATCAAAAAGAGAGAACTGGGTAAAAATTTCGACACTTTATTTATATTGAAGAAAACTGCATTTACATAGGAATCCCAACTATTGATAATACTTGCATAGATGCTCTTCATTCCATGCATTCTTAAATTCTTCTCCCTCCAAGGTTTCAATCCTGTAGGTCCCTAGTCGAATAATTTCTGTTACTCTGTAGGGTCCATACCAGTTAGCTTCCAGTTTGTTGTTCTTTTGAATTACTTTCTTCAGCACATAGTCTCCTTTTGCTGCATACACTCCCAACATTTGATTTACAATCAATTGTGAGTCACTGAATGCAACGACCTGCTCTGCTTTCATAGTTTTGGCTACACTGAGACCCACGATCATAACTTCATATTCAGCCTCATTATTTGAAGCCTTAAATTGAAAACGCAAAGCATACTCCACATCGATCTCATCAGGGATTTTTAAAATAACTCCTGCTCCACTGCCCGTAGTGAAAGAAGATCCATCTACATATAAATTCCATACAGGTATCTCATTATCAAACTCTTGGTTAGACAGAGTTCCTCGGTGGAATATTTGATGCTTCCTCATATCCTCCTCTAGCACTTCTTGCTGCTCGTCGATTATCTTCTTTTGCTCGTCTACCAACTTAAGTTGGTCGGGATTTAAATTCGATGATCCTGTAACATCCATAGGTTGGTCAGTATTCAACTTCTTCTCTTCGGCGGTGTCTGGATAAGTGAATTCTGTAATAAAAGCTGCCATTTCTTGCCTTTTGAGTGACGACCGAGGCTCATAAATTATATCGTATTCACCCAATTCTACCGCCCAGTACATCAATCTTCCTGATTTCTCTGGTTTGTGCAGAGCTTGCCTTAACGGCAAGTCTGTATACACAGCTATAGTATGAGCTTGGAAGTATGACCTCATCCTTCTACTTGCTTCGATCAACGCCAGTGCTAATTTTTCCAGCCTTGAATATCTGATCTCTACTCCTCGGAAGGACTTGCTAGTGTAATAGATTTGTTTTTGCACTCCATCCTCCACTCTTATCAACGCCGAGCTTACTGCATTTTCTGAAACTGCCAGATACAAGTATAGTCTTTCTCCCATCACTGGTCTGGATAACAATGGAGGTGCTCCCAGGTATTTCTTCAATTCTTGAAAGGCATTCTCACATTCATCATTCCATTCAAACATTTTTCGGAGTGTTTTGAAGAATGGGAGACATCTATCAGTTGCTTGTGATAAACATCTGTTAAGTGATGAAACTCGCCTTGTGAGACTTTGCACTTCCTTCTTCGTCGTTGGAGATCATAGCCCCAATAGAGCCTTGATATTTTCAGGGTTTCCTTCAATACCTCGTTGATTGACAATATACCCGAGAAATATGCCTTCTCGTACTCCGAATATGCATTTAGTAGGGTTCAACTTCATTTGATATCTTTTTAATTAATCAAAAGTCTGGCTCAAATCAACTAAATGATCATCAGCTTTATTTCTCTTCATCAACATATCTTCAACATAAACTTCCATAATGTGACTGATTTTCTTTGCAAACACCTTCTCATCAACCGCTGATATGTTGCACCTGCATTTGCGGATCTTTGGCTAGAGTGTAGTACAATTTATTTGGCAACAGTCCACTCATCAGAGCATTGATTGCTGTCTTTTCTTCTTAATCAATAACTTCGAGCTTCTCATTATTGAAACGAGTTATATAATCCCTGGTGCTCTCACCTGTCTTCTGTCTAACACTTAACAAGTGTGCTACTCGTTTAACTGGTTTTGCTCCAAAACAAAAGTTCCCAATAAAGAGCTCGGCCAGTTGAAAGAAAGTCTCAATCTTCCCACGAGGAAGATTGTTATACCATATTTAAGCAGGTCCAGTGAGAGTTCCTGAAAATTCCCTACATCGCATCTCGTCCGGAACAGCATAGATATCGGCAGCTGCCTGGTATTGTTATATATGAAGGACAGGGTCAGTTTTTCCATCATATTTAGGCGTCACCACAGGAGCTTTAAATTTTGATGGTGTGGGAAAATCGACAATCGCCTGTAGAAAGGGGGTCCCTTGAACAAAAGTTCTTTGTAAAGGATTCTTGGCCTTAGCCATTTCTCCTAATCTGTCTTCTAACCTCTGAATAGAACCTTTCCATGCGTCATTTCCTTCTTCGATCCTATTGGTTCGAGCAACAGACCGTGTTGAATTATCTTCTTGGTATCTTTCACGACGAGCAACTGGTCGTGATTGGGCAGAGCCTTCCTTTAAATCAGAGGGTCGTTGAGAGTTCCTCGACATAATCCTAGGGGGACTTCTATTCCTCCTAAGACCTAAACGATCGAAAGGAGAGACTTTACTTAATCTTTTAAGATCACTTATCCTTTCTGGAGATAATGTGATGTTTTGTTGAGTGTCTGTAGCTCATACCGAGGAAGTCCGTCCAAGTTGATAAGAAATATCATTAGATCTCTCAGTACGATATGAATTGGTGCGTCTAGACTGAGATTCATCTGGGAATAATGTTTGCCTAGTTCGCGAAGAAGGTAATCGGGTATTTCTTTGAATGCTTCGTTGTCCTGACTGGGCTGGCATTCCACCCTGTATAGTTTGCATGAGTTATCGCATGGTTTCTTGCATGGCCGTCTGGCCCTGAGCCAAATTAGCCATTCTTCCAACCAGATCTTGGACATTTGGAGGAGTAAATGGATTCGGAGAGATTCCAGCATTTCGATTGCTGGATTCAGGATGATCAACCATTGGTGATGACTTGTTTTGGTGAAAAATGATAATTACAGTCGTTTTTCCACAGACGGCGCCAATCTGTTGATGTAAAAACCTAGATTTGATCTAATTATTTAATCACAGATAAAAATGAATATATAAATATAAGACAAAATATTTTTAAAGTGGTTCAGCCTTGTAAGAATGGCCTAAGTCCACTGTATTTGTTATTGCTGACTATGTTTGCAGAATTCTCGATAATGGGTTTACCAAGAAATTCCGAGTCCCCTACTAATGAGGAGGTTACAATGTATTTATAGCCTTTCAAGACATATCAATGAAAGGACAATGCGCTGTTATCCAGTAGACCTGTACATATGTACCATATTAATGAGTATTTAATGCGCAATTATATCCTAGATTCTCTTTATTTGGATACGCTGTACACTTATGTAGCTCGGACCGCTTATGCTGCTCGGACCGCCTAAGCTGCTCGACACGCTTGAGATGCTCGGGGCCCTTGAGTTATTTGGGGACGAGCAAGAGCTTCTCGGGGCCCATGAATTCCTTGTGGCTTCTTAGTTGCTTGGGTGAAATCGAATTGCTTGGTAGAAGCATATGCAATTGCCACGTTGTCGGACACGTGTCTGTAGGTGAATGGTCCATGTCAGCAGACTAAATTTTGTATCAACACCCAGGATAATATAATACACTAAAATGAAGCTACTACATAAACCCAACTTGAGTGAATATGAAAAGTAAGAAAGAGAGTGAGAATGTGGGCTCAACACCTACATCCTAACTGAGCATTAATGGATGGAGATGCAATTAAGAGACCAGGGTAGAGGAGACAATAATGCCTATGTCCTGAAAACTAAAGTCAATAACAACATAAATAATAAGTCTACGAAGAATAATATTTAACCAAATTTGGGCTATAATAAATAACTGCACATTATCCTCCCATCTTTTAGTTATTTTTAAGTTATCCCATTCTAAACAATCGTAGATGTCACATACGTATAATCCTATACCCATATGATCCTAATATTTAATTATTATTCATTTATATCGAACATAGTTAAAATTCCAAAGGGTCTATGCAAGGTTACTTATCTTAAGTAAAATATCAAGTAGGAATAAGACCATATCAAGTCTGATATCCATATAAGTACGATCCCGACATGTACAAGAAATTTGAGTTAATATACATATAAGTACAATCCTAACACGTAAAATAAATTTGGACTAATTACCATATAAGTACAATACATTTGGACTAATATCCATATAAGTACGATCCCAAAATGTGGATGAAATTTACACTAATATCCATATAGGTCAGATCCCATCACGTACAAGAAATTTAGACTAATATCCATATATATATGATTGCTACATGTATAATAAATTTGAACTAATATCCATATAAGTAAGATCCCAACACGTACAATTACACATGTTATGCTTACTCAAAAAGCAACATAATACACAAGAAAAGTAATCCTTATCACATACAGATTGCCAGACTTAAATCCATATGCATTAATTTAATTAGTCTCACTTAATTAAGAACACAATCTTTAAATTGTCCTCGTACATAATACCCAAGAAAAGTAATCCTAATCGCATAAAGATTACAAATCCTAAATCCTATATATAAACTTAATTAATATATTTTAATTAACAATAAAATTTCTAAGTTATAGCCGCATTCCAAAAATCCAACTAAACCATAATCGAAACCATCCTTAGCCGAATTAAGGGGGATCAAAAGATCGACTCCTAGGGCTGATCAATCAAGTTTTCGAGTATGCAAGTCCTTATTCCCCATTAGAGGATTCAACCTCACAAACCTCCATTAAAAAAATTTCAAGACCACAAATAATATTAAGACTTAACTATATTCATATATAAGTGTTTTAACATCAATCCCAGCCTATAACTTAGTTTTTTACACAATTTGCAAATGAATTAAAGAGGTAATTTTAGATCCAATCCAAGACCCCTATAGTGTTATATTTGATCAATTAGGTTCATATTTGTTGTCAATTTATTCAACTAACAAGGGAATTTTCAAGGATTTACAACTCAGAATGTGTATTGAACAAAATCCATTGCTAGTTTACTCCAATTTCAAGGGGTTTGAAACTAATATTCTTACCATATTAAACTAAGATTAAGGCTTAATCTCTTATATTGATTAAATTATTAAATTACTCTAAATCATATTTCTAATTATGAATTCAATAGATTCAAATGAATAATTATCATTATAACATAAAATTTAAATTAAATATTTAGTCTAGGTACATTTGCCTTAGAATTTTAGTATTAAGACAAGATAAATTCCTCTAAATTCTCTTCTTCTCTTGATTGCTTCCTATTTTTAGCTTTAGAATTCCTCTCACTACCCTATAAGATGAATTATGATAGGTTTAGTTACCCCTCAACCTACTTAACAATGAATTCGCTATAGAGCCTATGTAAACCTCAACCTAATGACTCCAATTACTAATCCAATAGGCCTAGAACTTAGCCCAAACCATATACACACCCATAAGACTTAAAATTCATTCTTTTTGAATCCTAAAAAAAATTCTAAATGCCCCAAATGTCCCCTCCAAATTATAAGATAAAATAATTAATTTATAAACAGTGACACCACATGTCACCGCGGGCACATATAATAGTTAATAAATTTTGTCATTTAATTAATTTATTAAACCTACGGGGTAATACACTTCGGGACAGATCAGAATGGCCCTGGAACATTGTTGGGGGTTATTTAAGTTATTTTTTAGGTTCATTTTGGTTTCAGGTTGATCCCGGGTGGGTGGGGGGTTCGTACATGTTTTTAATAAATAATTTGGTTAAAAATAAAAGGTTACTTAAGACTGAAATTATAGATAACTTTCATCATGAGATGGGTTGTGTTTAACAAATGGTTCATAAATATTTTTAATAAAGGTGAATATTATGTTAAATAAAGTAAAGCTAGAATCCTTTACACATCTCGAGAGGGGATTCTTAATTGATATTATTCAACAATTTGATTAATATGGGGACTTAAGACTAGAAATCATCGATACTCTAAATAAGAAATTCGGTTACATGTAAATAATATTTATGAATACTTTGATATTATAAGGACCATATATAATGATTTTAACGTGAAACTCCGTATGATTAAGTAATCAAAGCAACATGCATAACTTTAATAATAAGGAACTATTAAATAGAGGAACTTTTAACCATGTTATGAGTAGTTTGAGACCAAGTGTATTTGCTATGTGTTAATGCATGTGGACTCTTTACGTCATGTCTTTATGTATGTTTGGGATATAAAGGTGATAAGATGATAAACCTAAGGGTATTGAGGCGAGTTCTCATTATATGCGCGGGAGGATCCTGTACACCATGTATAGAGGCTAGGACAATGTATAAATTACATATGATATATTTAGGGTTGTGTGGATGTATTATATACTATTTGTTGATATGCATGTGTGACATATGTCATGTATTTATGTGATTTCAAGGTGTATGTACGGGAGGACGATTTACCTAAGGGTACTGAGTTGAGTTCGCACTACATGCACATGAAGATGCTTTACCCGATATATGGATGCAATTACGTTTTATATTTTATATTTGATCCATGAGTGAGGACATGTATATTGTACGCATGGTGTCTATGCTAAAAAAATAAATATATAGTACTTAATCTATTAGTGAGGCCATGAATGAAACATATAAAATGTTGAGATTTTCAATAGTCATGTATGATCTGATTGATACCTTATATAATTTACTCTAAATTTTTAAAGATATACTAATTGATTTAATAATGGCTATTAATAACTGGAAGTTTATGAACCAGGTTAATAATTATGTGAGAAATTCAATTATATGAGAAATGTCAAATTTATAGATTTTTTTAAAAATTTAACGTAAGTAAATTTGGTTGAGTGGCCCTTTTAAATTATTGAATTAGTTTGTGTAGTTAAACACCTCTGGACAAGGGTAGTTTGGTCTTTTTACATATCTTCGTGGCTAAGTTAGGGTTTGTAAGATAACCCTTTGTGTGTAATATAGTTTAAGATTTATTGGTGTGAAAATAAGGAGAGGGAGACAGATTGGCGGTTGACCCTAAGAGGGGACCCGTTATCGTGCCAAACTTGTCCGCGATTGCGCCCCCTTGCGGACCCGAAGCGGGATATGCAAGGCGGACCTTTGCTTATCTTATTTGGATGAGATTTTTTTATAGTATTTTACTCCCCTTTTAAAATAAAACCCTCAACTGTATTTAACCCTATTTTCTCTTATTCCCCAACCTTTAAAACCTGAAATCCAATGAATATACAACCTTCAAACCTCCATTTAAAGACCTTAAGCTTTGAATTTAGGAGTGACTCAAAAGACAAATTTGCTCAGATTTTTTAGGAGATTAAGGAACTCAAGTCAAATTTTAGAAACGGTTGAAAGAAAAGAATAATATTCTTTTCCCTTTTAGTTTTTTATGACTTATATATTACTTAAAGAATGATTATTCTTAATTAAATTGATTATAAGTTTAATTAGGGCAAGATAAACTTAATTAAGTTCCTATTGTTATTATGTCATATTGAGATTAGTGAAACCACTCTTATAATGAAAAGTTTTAGAAAATGTTTATGTGAATTAAATGATGTGATTATTATATATATGAGAAAATTAAAAGGTTAAAAGGTAAAAAGTTGAATTATGTGACCTATGAGAATTGTAATACGAGTTATGTGTATACTTTTCCCATGATATTTTATTCGTTAGAAAATATTATGAGTCCTACTTGGTATGTGTATAAATTGGTAAATGTACCCTTGAAAATAGAGGTAATCCACATGGGAATTGGCAATGATAATGGTTATAAATAAAATAATATGTTATTTGAGATTTTGAATTTTATATGTTTATCAACAAAATTATTATTTTAGCTCTATGCTGTTGTTATTGAAGAATTTATGTTGTGAGTATTGAAGTTTCTCATAGGTGTTATAGTTATTGGCTATTTGGTTGCCTTTGAGTGATTAATGAGTATTTAGTTGAATTTTTGTGGAAACTTAAATTATTGAATAGATAATTTAAATTTATTTTATGTTATTCTAAGTTATTTATGGGACTTAGGTTTGTTGGATAATGTTTGTTTTTGGTGATATTTTGACCACTAGATAACAATGCTAGTGAATATAGTTTATATTGTTGATTATATGTCATTAAAGAGGTGATGGATGATGTTGTCTTACGATGCTCGTCTATGGGGAGTTATGACACGTGGGGTTACATATTGTTGAATTTGGGATCATAAATTATGGTATATATACATGTAAGTTTTGAAATGAATGAAATGAATGATGTTTGAAGATATTTGTTTTAGCATTAAAGTGTTGACTTGAAAATTAAATGATGAAACATTTTTAAGGATTCTTAGGATACGTGATATTGAGTATGAGTGGGTATGCGACTTAATAGCGATTCATATTCTTGGGACTATGATAAATTTTCTAAAGTAGTCCATGTAATGAGGTGCATTAGTAATCATAGAGTGAGCAATGGATTTGATGTGAATTACATGTATCGAATTGATTTGGTTGAATATAGTGGTTATAAAAGATTAGGATTAGTGTATGTCTACTCCTAACAACTATTTAATTTAGATCGAAGAGTATTAGGAGGGTTCCTTGTTTTGATTTGATTTATGAGACATACTACACATGGAGTCCAGATAAGGTAGAAGTTAAGAGTTAGGATTTGTAAGACTTGTAGGTGATTCTAGTAGTTAATTGATAAGGGATGGAGAAGTGGCTATTGAATATGTGGCTTTATTTATGAATGATGAGATGCTTGGGGAGTGTGTAAAGTGTCTTAAAATAAAGGGCGGGAATAATATAAGGTGAATTATTTATGGTTTAGTATAATATGTGATGGACGACTAGTTTAGTATGATTTGTAAATAGGTATAAATTGTTAGATTTTGAGTGACGAGTAACTCATCTGGGAAATATGTGACTTGTTCATATAAATCATTTACGAATGATAAGATGTATACTAGGTATGAGTAGTATTTAAAAAATAATGATGGGATAATACATGTAGTGCATTTATATTGGATTTCGAATGGTATACAAGTAATGTTTGGAGGTAGGTATCTTGATATTTAGATGTTGAGTAATAGTTGTTTGCTCTCAAAGAATTTCCAAATTTAGACATAAGTATATCGGGAGTTACTTTTTGGATTTCATTTATGAAATGTTCCAGGCATGGAGTCTATAAAAGATTAGGATTTAGGAACTTAGGGATAAATATCTATGTCTTAACTAATTTGAGATGATAGTATAAAGGGTGTGTGACTATAGAGAGCAATTTTATGTTAGCATACTCTAGGCATACAATTATATGGGAATTTTAGTGTGTTACATAAGTTGTGAAATCTGTTCGTGCGAGTAAAATATGCTTATCTAATGAGTAATGAGATGTGTGTGCGTCATATGGAAAGCCAACACTGTGAAATAGGTACCACAGTGGTGTGACGATTCTTTATCATGCATGTTTTGGAATGAACTTTTAGTGCTTCAAATGGAAATCTAGGACTATGTAATATGAGGACTATGGTGTCTCTGGTTCTGTGAAGTAGGTGGCTTAGGTTATGTAATAGTTTTGTATGTGTGGACCACATGTTTCTTGATATGGACAAAGAGAAGAGGCGCATGTTGACATGTTAGAATTAATTTAGAGTTTCACTAAATGATGAAACTAATGTGATATTTGGAGCTATGATGGAGGATAAATAATTAATATGAGACTAACAAGATAAAGATGACATAATTGGTATTATATATTTACACTGGGTAGTGTTTCTTTAAATGTGATGATGATAAAGCCACTAGAGTATAATATAAATGAAATATGAAATGATATGATTCATAGAAAGAGGAAAGATGAAAATAACAAAATATGAAATTGGAAAGTGGATAAATTACTTGTAATGATATATAGAAGTTGAACATTATGGGTTTCTTTTATTTCAGTTGATAAATAAAAAATTGTTAAGATACTTCTTTATAAATAAATTCTCTTATTATTTATTAATGAGTAAATAGTCGTGATTGGCTCGAGATTATATGGTTAGTTGTTATACCCTCTTATTCTCTCAACATCATGAAACAACCAGTAGAATACTTTTGCCTCCACACACACACACATTTGGTGTGTGTGTGTGTGTAAGGACATATTTTATTAGTTCTGTTTTACATTAGTGTATGTCGTATACCGCTACAACCGTCAAAGATTTATTCAAGACCTGTCATGCATCGAGACAGATTCGAATATCAACGTTCTTCAAGGGAAAAGCCTCTTCGAGATTAATTTTGTTAAGGTTGTATTTAAGTCCCTTTATAGTTCATTTTAAAATATTGGGATAATTTTTCTGAGTGTTCGAAAAATTTTCTAAACTATTTTTAGTCAGTTGAGGCGTTGTTTTTGTCAAATGGAATTTTTTGTAAGTGTTGAGGTGAAGAAAATTTTGATGCTGACGTCATTCAAACGACATCAGTATGTCGTTCGAACGACATAAGGATGTCACGCGAAGTCGTTTGAGCGGCACGTGTCCTCGTTCGAGCAGCATTGTGACTTCGTTCGAGCGATCTGCCGACTCAATTTTTTTTTATATATAGCATGTTAAATGAGTCATTTTTCGTTAAGGAGATTGGCATTTTTCATTCTGCACAAACTGCAAACCAGTAGAATACTTTTGCCTTCTTCAATTTAGGGTCCAATCTTTTTTTTTTTAATTTACAAAAATACCAAAGGTTTAGTGAATTATTTTGGAACCCAAGATACAACCTTGGTAAATTTTCTTATGAAGAGAGGATAAATTTATGGCTTATGACTGCGTGTCATTTGGGCGTACTCGTGGATGTTCCTTGGTGATTCAGGACTGCGCGTTCTTGTGGGCTGCTACGATTGATCCATTACTGACTCTAAGCTGCGTGTCAATGTGAGTATCTACATGATATTCATTACAGATTTCATTGTGTATGTAAGTTGCAATTTATTTTACATAGTGAAATAATTTTTTTCCCTTTTGGGTTTTTTTCCTGAAATCTGTGTGTCAGCAATTTATTTACGTTGGTTAAATATTACCCATGTAGTTATATGTTTTAGGGCTAAATTATATTGGTTTAAAAATTGACTCTAATTAAATAAGTTTACAATTGAAATTTGCGAACTCGGTTTAATTAATATCACATAGCACTCTCAAATTTCTATCAGATCAGGTTTCACTAATTTATTGTGAATTTCTTTTTTTCACAAAATTTTGTGATATTGATTTTTAAAAAAAAATATGATTCTAAAAAATCGCAATGTTTCTGAATGAGAACTTATATAATCGGATGCCTATTTTGGATGGCACAAATCATAGTTTTGACGATCTAAATAATTTGAATTTGACGTTTGCGAAAAGAATTAAAGTTTTAGAAGAAGAAAATTGTCGTTAAAATCTGTTATGGATCTTTTGCAAACGGTTCAAAATCAAAGATATTTTTATCATGAATTTTTTTTTTCCTTGGGCCATGACTTTAGAAAATTAGAACTGTCTAGAAAGGAGGGTGATGAAAGAGTTCTATTTTTAGAAAAAGAAATAGAGGATTTAAATAATCTAGGATTTATGTTTGTGCCAAAGATGATAACAATATTTTAATCGATGAATTTGTGGCACGTGAAGAGACTCTTAGGGATAGGTGTGCATATCTTATGGGAAAACATGATAACCTTCTACGAATAATTGAAAATTTAGAGAATGAGTCCCTGAAATTGGAAGAGTCTAATTCTTTGCTTGAGTAAAAATTGATTGAGTTGAATAATGGTTTGACTGATTTGAGTAGTGTTAATAGGAATGGTAGTGACTTGTCGTGTTCTAATGCTCTTGTTGTTAAAGCCAAGACCCTTATTTATTTTATAGGGTCAACAAATCCCAATGACATTAGAAAAGATCAATCCATAGGCGTTGTTCCACTCATTTTCACATGTTCACACTGTGGTAGGAAAGTTCACCTTAGTCGTTTTTGTTTTGATCTTGAAAAAGGTCTTAGGAAGTTTAAGGATAGTTATCGTAGGTTCCCATAATCCCTCGAGTCAGGTACACACCCGTTTGGGTTAGAAAATCACTTTTAGAGACGCTAAATGCTAGATTGGTTGAATCTCACATGCTTGTACATGATGCGTCATAAGCTATTTCATATCGATGATTGATTGCATGGTTTATTTGTCATACGCTAGTTGTGCTTCATGATATATTCTTGATAGTGTTATGACTTGTGTACTTTTTGTGTTAAATTTTTTATTTTTTATTTTTTTTGGAAAAATACAAAAAGATTTTCTATTTTTAGAAAGAAAATTTAAAAAGCCAAAAAGATTTTATTTTGATAAAATTTTTGGAAAAAGACAAAAAAGATTTTTGTATTTTGTTTTACACCGTTTATGGATGGACATTTAGGATGACTGAGTTATAATTTCATTCCATATTCATGTGACTGTTTGATAGAGTTTTGATATGCGTCATTATTTCATTTTTGTGCTTTATAATGTTTGGAGTTATTAAGATATATTTTGAGATTACTACCTATATGTTTGACTCTTAGTTTCCTTTAATGCACACTTGCAGGGATTTCTTTGATTATTGTACTTGTCTATCACATGTTGATCAAAGTGTTTCCATCTCAATCCTATCTTTAAAACAAACCAAATGTGATAAAACTCGACAATGAAAGTAGTGAATGTAATAACCGTTGCCCCTAAATAATTTATTTAAATTTGAAAAAATGATGAGTGAACACGGGCAAGGACTGCGAGAGTACAAAATTAACTCGTCATGACAACCACCGTTTAAAAGAGCCCGAGAAAAAATTAAGGCAATAAAAATAATCATATGCCAAAATGGGGCCAATAGGATTTCTCTAAGGAGATAAAAATATATCACCTCAAAGAAAAAAATAACTGCATTATTATTTATAAGGGTGTTTGGGTGAAAAAGTAATCAACGCGTTTTCACGTTTTGACAAAGTCTTGAAAAAACATTATATAGTTTTAGACGTTATTGGTGTGAAAATCATTTTAGACTTTGATGTGTCGATTAGATTGAGTCGATGTCATACGAATTCACATTATTTCACACCTAAGGACGATTTTGAGATCATTTGTTAGGAGTATCCATATTTATCGTGCACATACGTTATGTTTGATTGCATTGATTTTCCAATCTAATTTGTTCATACCCATTTATTCCGTTTCAACTATTTGGTTATCTTAGTGTAAATTCTTGGTGTGTGAATTTTGTAAAATTATTTTTTCATATTTGTTTAAAAAATAGAAAAATAAATCGTTATTTTTTCTTTGCTTGTTGTAATACCCCGAGATTTTTGGGAGAATGATTTATTTATTTTTGGGAGAAATATATATTATTTTAATTGGAGAATAATTAAATTAGCATTTGAGGTCAAAATTTGAAGATGGTAGAAAGTGATTCAGATGACAATTCTGAGGGCGCGGTTGTTTCCGGAAGGGTCGAGATAGTCAAAATGACCGTACTTGGGGCTTATTTAGGTTCTGAAATATTTTAAGTTCGTTTGGCTCGAATTAAAGTGACCGAGTCATTTAAAGTGTGTATTATCATTTAAAGTTGTGTATTTTGGGAGATAAGTCTTATTAAGCCTACGGGAGAACAAATCTCCTTAGAGAGAAAGAGAAATAGAGAGAAGAAGAAAAAAAGAAAAAAGTGGGATTTTTCGCCCAATTTGTGATTTCGAGGACGAATCAGACTCTACGAACTTGAGGTAAGTGATTAAACTTGCTAAATAATTGTTGTGTATCATTTATTTCATGATTTGTTGATAGAAATTGTGAATTTTGGGTTAAAATGCTAAAACCTAGATTTTGGGTAAAATCTTAGATTGGTTGTGTATAAAATGGATTTGAGGTTATAAATTAGTTGAGGTGTGTTATTTGATGAATTTTAATGTTATATATATGTTTTGATTGATGAGGAAGGGTTAGAAGATGATTAAAATGATTTTTGGAAATTTTGGGTTTTGAAGAAATCAACCCATTTCGTAGCTTGCTAGCCAAACCGAATCGATTCGCTCCTTCCGAATCGATTCGGTAGGAAGCAGACTTACAGGTCCTTTGGACCGAATTGATTCGCTGGGTCTGAATCGATTCGTTTTTGGACCGAATCGATTCGGAAGGGCCGAATCGATTCGAAAATGAGGCTGTTTTGAGAGTTTTTTCTGGAGTGAGTTTCGGTCGGTTTCGTTTGAGTTTGTCGATTGGGAACCTCTATAGGAGTTATGAGAAGTGTGTTTTGGAGACTTTTATGGAGTTTCCCTTATGAGAAATTATTGGAGTCATATTGACTTAATTTGAGAGAATACCGATTAGAGAGTATTGTGTCGATAAAGTGGGGAAGCCCACTATCATTGAGAATTTCGTGGGGAGATAATTATGGATTTATAAGAGAGAGTTAGGATGCGCTGAGTGATAATGGATTATAGAATAAAATCCCAATTGGGATAACTTTAAAGGTTTATATGATTGATTGAACCCTATTATGGATTGAGAATAATAAATGCTGATAGATGTGCATACGGATATAGGGAATATCCTTAACATAAATTGAATTGGGAGAAGTTTCATATAAATGATAAATGCTAATCGAGGTGCATTAGGATATAGAGAATATCCTCAACGTAAATATAATTGAGAGACGATTCATAAATATAAGTGATGTGTGAATTTCAAGTGAGAAATAATATAGTGTATACTAAGTGGGGAAGATGTGTGACCTATTATTGACGCATAGTATATCGAGAGTAAAATAAACTAAATAATGATATTATATCACTTACGCCTAAGAGCGTACTATGCGCATGTAATAGTGTGATATATACCTTGTGGGATGGTATACATTTATATGATGTGATGAAGTATATATATCTTGCGTGATGATATATATATGTATATATATATATATATATATGTGTGTGTGTGTGTGTGTGTGTATGTGTGTGTGTGTGTGAAGCGTACTCCCTCTATGCTATCATGGGAAGTTGCGTGATGTGGGTGAGGCCCCTGGCTTGAGGAGCAGGGCGCGTATAGTTCCCAGGTCATAGCGTCCATTTATTCTTGTGTGATTTTTATTAGGGGTGAGACGTGGTGGGTATGTTTCGTCTCGAATCTGGGGAGGTACTATGACCGCTTCCCGTACGTTGTGTTATGGTTTTTGCCAAGGCGGTGTGACATTCCGATCGTTAGTACCCAGGATGATATGTGAGTGATTCCCTGGTAGATGATAACATTGAGAACCTGCATCCTCGAGTTATAGCTCGCTGGGATGGTTATTATTATACTTTTGTGAATAGTATATTATATGATTATGTGATATCATATTTGTCTCTAGAGTAAAGAGACATAAGAAGATTGCTTGAATCTCATTCTGGGAGATTTTATCCGGAATTAAAATTGTGATGAATCAATTATGAGAAAATGATGAGTAGTAATTATATGAGTATATATAGTACCTTGGGTATCGAGGGCATAATGGACCTCAACAACCAACATTGCCAAGGAGTAGTGTATCGGGGGGTTCCTTGTTTGGATTTCGCTTGCGAGATGTCCCACGCATGAAACGCTATGCAATGTTGGGAGTGAGGAGAAGTTAATCCTTAGTGCTCATATTTATATATTAGTATGTATCTCGACGATCGACAGTGCCAAGGAGTAGTGTATCGGGGGGCTCCTTATTTGGATTTCGCTTGCGAGATGTCCCACACGCGAAACGCCGTGCACTGTTGAGAATTGAGAATAATTAATAAATCATTTATAGTATAAGAGAATTTGGGTTATACGCGTCATGCATTGAGGTCATAATGAATCTTGATAATCAATACTGCCAAGGAGTAGTGTATCGGGGTGGTTCCTTATTTGGATTTCGCTTGCAAGACGTCCCACGCACGAAACGCAGCGCAGTATTGAGGATTGAGAGGAGTTTAGTCCTTAGCACTTAGATGCTAATAACTCATATATATATATATATATATATATATATATATATATATATATATATATATATATATATATATATATATGTCAATAACTAGAATATAAGAAATTCTAGTAAAAGAGAACGTTTATGTAGATTTTATATGTTAAGTAAGTGAGCGAATAATTGAGATCGTTAATAATAGAAGTTGAGGATTATGAGTTGGATGGATTTCAAATGAGTATAAATTTTGGGGTAGGTTAGATTATTGCCCTACATAGATTTGGGCAATTATTTGGAGATCATGTGCATACGTTTTGTTGCTCGCTTTAGTTGGAGTTTATGGAGAGTACGACTCCAATTAAATCATGTCATAATGCATTTATAATTATTTTGCATTTTAATGCACTTGATAAAAATGTTTTCACACGTCGGGCTTTGACCCGTTTATATTTTCTCTTGCCTCGTATATATTTTGTTATTCTAGGTGTTCCTCCGCAAGGACGCCGTCGATGTTATCCATCCAGTGTATTTGTGGAGCTGTGGGAGTAGCGGGCTGTTGAAGTATTTTGATATAGTCGATTCCTATCTTTTGTATATCTAGAATAGGATTCACTTTGTATATCGGGGTTATACCCAAGTGTTGTAGTGTAGCACTTTTATATTTACCCTTCTGGATTTTTGTATTGTCTATGACCCGACAACTTATTCGGGTATTTTATTTGTACATTGTGTTGTACTCCTTTATTAGTCTCTTATATATCATTTGAGTATGTGTGTATTTCTCATTATGTTTAGAAGTTGTGTTGTTATTTCTCATTATGTTTAGAAGTTGTGTTGTTGACTAGTTGTTGCATGGTTTGTTGTAGGGATGTAAATAAAATGTTTTAAATTTTTTTGATACCCTCTTTTTGTGGTAATGGGTAGTTAGCCATGTTTATTTTAGAATCCTCAGTAGATGCTGGGAATGATCCACTTGAGATTCCTGATTATTTTAGTATAGGTCTGGCCACCCGTTATTATTCTAAGAGGGGTGTCAGACTTGTCATGACACTCCATGGTTATTTTGTTTATTCTTTTCCTTGTCTATTTCGGATAAATAAAAAAGGGGAAATTGAGATTTGATATTTGTGTATCTCATTTCAAACTCGATACGTCACGAAGGTATTTTCTTTATCTCATGTGTGTAGGAACAAAGTTAAAGATCATATTTTATACACCCTAATGATGACATATAAGATTTGAAGATTTCAAGTTGACGATTTTTGAAGAAAGTTCATAGACTTTCAACTTTAGTACCTTTTTAGTTTTGGGTTCATGGGGAGGGGGGTATTAGATATGTTAGGATATTTGATTTAATAATTCCGATGTTTTTAGTTTGTACCTGCATAGATATAGGGGGAGATTTGTAAGAACGTATTTTATTAGTCCTGGTTTATATTAGTGTATGTCGTATATCGCTACAACCGTCGAAGATTTATTCAAGACCTGTCATGCATCGAGACGGATCCGAATATCAACGTTCTTCAACAGAAAAGCCTCTGCGAGATTAATTTTGGAAAGGTTGTGTTCAGGTCCCTTTATGGTTCATTTAAAATATTGGGATAATTTTTTTAAGTGTTGGAAAAATATTTTATACTGTTTTTAATCAATTGATTCGTTGTTTTTTGTCAAACGGAATTTTTTCTAAGTTTCGAGGTGAAGAAAATTTTTACACTGACTTCGTTCAAACGACATTAGTATGTTGTTCAAACGACATAAGGATGTCACGCGAAGTTATTTGAGTGACACGTGTCCTCGTTTGAGCGACCTTGTGACTTCGTTCGAGCGATCTACCGACTCCATTTTTTTATATATAGCGTGTTAAATGAGTTATTTTTCGTTAAGGAGACCTGACGTTTTCATTCTGCAAACCCGTAGAATAGTTTTGTCTTCTTCAATTTAGGGTTCAAATATTTGTTTTTTCAATTAACAAAAATCCCAATAGTTTAGTGACTTATTTTGGAAACCAAGCTACATTCTTCGTAAAGTTTATCGTGTAAAGAGGATAAATCTACGACTGACAACTGCTTGTCATTTGGGAGTACTCGTGGGTGTTCCTTACTAATTCAGGACTACGTGTTCTTGTGGGCTACTGCGGTTGATCCATTGCTGACTGTAGGCTATGTGTCTATGTGAGTATCCGTGTGATATTCATTGTAGATTCAATTACATAGGTAAGTTGTGATTTACTTTACATAGTGAAATAAAAAGGTTTTCCCTTTTGAGTTTTTTCCTGTAATCTATGTGTCAGTAATTTATTTATGTTTGTTTAATTTTACCCCTATAGTTGAGTGTTTTAGGGCTGAATTAAATTGGTTTAAAAATTGACTCTAATTAAATAAGTTTATTATTGGAATTTGCGAATTTTATTTAATCAATATCACATAGCATTCTCAATGGGGGTTAGGGTTAGAATCCCTAGGACGTAGAAGGATGGGCTATATAGTGCTTGTTATTTGGTAAATGGGTAATATATTAGGGAAGATACTAATGTAACTGATATTAAGGTCTATAAATTATTAGCTCTCAATGACCACTTGATCGAAAGAATGTATTAGGAGGGTTCTGTGTATGGATTGCATTTATGAGACCTCTCACACATGGAGTCTAGAGAAGATTAGGAGTTGGGAGTGAACATAGAGCTTCGATGTAAAGTTTAAATATGAATAGTACTTTGAGTTAGATGCTTAGGAAGTCCTAGAAGTTCTTAATTATGTTCAACTAATATTTTTTTTGTGATAAATATTGTGAAACCGATTGAGAAAATGTTTATTCATGGTAGTTCTTCTTTGAAAACCTAAGAAAAGATCAAACGTGAAATAACTACATGAGAGGTTTCTATAACTCCTATAGCTAAGTCTAGTGTTACATATTTTAAATCGTGAAGTTAACTCATAAATTATGAATGGTAACAAGTAAAAGTACAAGTTAACATATATATTTATTTATATATATATTATTTAAATGGGGGTTATGCTTAAACTCCCTAGGGAGTAAAAGGATAGGCTAGCTAGTAGTAGTTCTTTAGTAAATGGGTCATATATTAAGGAAGATTTTTAATGTAATTAAGTTTGAGGTCTAGCAACTTTATCTCTTGAAGACTACTTAATATAGACAAAAGAGTATTAGGAGGGTTCTTATTTGGATTTCGTGTATGAGGTGTATCATGAACGGGGTTTAAATAAGGTTGGGAGTTGGGAGACAATGTGGTGTTATGATGTAAAATATGATATTTGAATAGTACATTGAGTCTGATTCTTAATAAAGGGTGAAAGTTGGGTAATCATGTTCAAGTAATAATGAATTAAGATAGACATAGTAACATCAATTGATAATATGGCCCTTAATGGTAGTGCTTCCTTAGAAACTGTCATAGAGAATAACCCTTATCTAGTGTTGAGATATTACCTTAGGAATTATGCTTACTTTTTAAGATTTGAAATAATGTGATATTATCATAAAGTCATTAGTTGTATATTGGAGTCTCATAGTCGTGCTTCTTGGGGATCACATGTTTCCATATTATACTTTATTCTTATCATTGATGGGTTAAATAGAAGATTTCTTGTAGGGGTTTAACCCCGTTTTGTTAACTAATATTGTCCACGTTATGTATCAAGATATTTGATTGCAGTAATGAAGTTATCATGTGTATAACTCTTACGTTTCAGTAGTATTGGAATATATATATATATATAGGGAGAGAGAGAGAGAGAGAGAGAGAGAGAGAGAGAGAGAACGACTCTCGCACATACTAAGTATACATACTTACGGGCACAAACCTATTTTTTTAAAATATTAAAAAAATAATTTTGAGTTGAATTTTTTTATGTGGTATTTAAAAATTTCAAGGGAGCCATATAAAAAAATCAACTTAAAACAATTTTTTTTTTGCTATTTTTAAAAAAAATCGATCAAACTTTCACCGCTTTTAAAATCCTTTAAAAGGTGTGAAAGTTTGATCGATTTTTCTAAAATAGCAACATATTATTTTGAGCTGATTTTTTATATGGGTCCCTTAAAATGTTTAAATATCACACAAAAAACTCAACTCAAAAATATTTTTTTTACTATTTTAAAAAATCGGTATGTAAACTTGGTATGTACTGGAGCTTGTATATATATATATGTATGTATTCATTAGTGTTGTTATTTCATCCATAGCCTTGTACTTTATTTCAATTGACCTTATTATAGTTGGAGGAGTTGCAATGATATATAAAATGTACTTGAATCATATTTTGGTTTTTAACAATTAGAATATTTGTATGGTTTTATTTCATTTATATTTATTGCACTCTTATGTCATTACACTCACTTATAATGTTACTAATTGTTTGACTCTCATAAATTTGATATTTTGAATTGATCAACCTAAATATGTAACTTATGGGGTATCACACATATATACATCAAAACCATAGATTGAGGTTGATATTGGAGGGGGAGAGGTAAATAGAGAAAAAGATGAAGAGATGGTGAATGGTAGTGTGGTGTTTCTTCAAATGGTTATATGTAGGAGTTAGGATTTTAATGGTAGTTTAGACATTTTAGTTTAACATATTTTAAAATATAATTAATATAACTAAATAATATTCAAATGGATTTAAATGAGGGTTGACTAATAAATAGGAATATAATGCAATATCACATATAGTTTTAAAAAATATTAAGCAAAAAAAAATACAAAAAAGATATATTTAAGGTTGAAACCAAATAAAAAAAACTATATTCTATGCTAAAAGTGGGTAGTATTTTTTCTCCAGCAATCAATGAGGGTAAAGTTAAAAACGATGTGATGAATTGTGTGGGCTAACAATTTATTAAGCCCAAATTCGGATATTGAGTAACCCATACGTTGACTTGGTTTGAAACGACCATGATAAGGTGAAACTTGTGAAGTATTAAAGCAAGTATATATATATATATATATATATATATATCTCTTTGTGTGTGTGTGTGTGTGTGTTTATGATAGACAAATAAGGATATAAATCCAGATTCAATAGGCCTAAATTGTTTAATCAGTATACATGACCAATAAGTTTTCCTTTAGAGTATAAGTGATCAAGTAAACTAAAATATGACAAACCTCATAATATCTCGCTATAATCGCACTTCGTATTCTACTCCTGGGTACCATCCATAGCAGATGATGGCTTAGAACAAAAGCATAGTAAGGTGCAACAATACATATACACACACTACAATATATATAATAATTGAACGACATAATAACGCAATGCAATAATAACCATCACCGTATAATAACTATTTTAATAATAGTAATATCCACAACTTAATACTTCAACATACTATAGAAAACATAAATAACACACTATTATTGTTGATACCAGAAGTTACCACCCTACGTGGACCAATTACAAGCAAGCATGTGTCATTCAATATAGCACAAGTCCAAGTCAGCATGATACAAAAGTCCGACCAACAGGGCAACCCGACCAACATTGAAGCCCGACCAACTGGGAAGCCCGAAAAACAATGAAGCCCGAGCAACTAGAAAGACCGAACAACTATCGAAAATCCAGCCTGTACAACCAACGAAGCGAAAACAATCATAGAGCTTGTGCAAACAGTGAAACGACAGCAATAGTGCATTTAATTATCATTATGTATTGATGTAAATGCCTAACAAATAAAGTCATTCCATCCTTTCACACGACAACTATCAGTACCCCTCTTGGGCTATAAATACATTGTGTCACCCTCATTGCAAGGGATCAAAAAACAAATCAAGGCAGTCAATACATAACAGGGGATGTTGGCTTTTCTTTTTTAGCTGAACCACTTTAAAAATTCTCTTTGTCTTATTTGTTTCTAATTATTTATCTGTGATCAATCAATTAGGCTTAGTCTAGTTTTTTGCATCAACAAATTGGTGCCGTTTTTGCGAACGTATTGCTAAATGTTTTCACTAATTCATCATCCATGGCTAAAATTCCTAAATCAAGTACCAGAAATGAGGGAATTTCACCTAATACCTCTGCCCCTCCAAACAACAATGATTTAACTGGAATTTTGGCTACCTTGGCCAAGGGTCAAGAGGCTATGTAGGAAATAATACGAGAGTTGGCTCAAACTCAACAAACTAGAGTTCTTGTGTAATTCAATCAAAGGAGTATGCCACCTCCACCAATAAGGAGTGTTGGGCATAGCCATTATAGAACTTCAAGGATCTTTTGTACCTTCCTAGAGTAACTTCTTCTATCAGTATTACTAATTCCTACGATGGACAGTCCCTTACCCCAAAAAGATTAAATGACTTGGAAAGGTTAAGTAGAGCTTCTCCTTTCTATTGTTTGGGACCTTAGGGAAATTTCCTTCGGGTTACGTGGAGAAATATTCGACGACCAAGTGATTTGAGGGAAGGTTTATCCCAATCCAGATTAAACACTCGAGGAATCTCTCAGTCCAGGCAAAGAGAAGGCTCACAAGAAAAAAGCTCAGTACGAGAAGTTGGTCGGCATAAAAAATTCACCACCCATAAATCTGGTGCTGGCAGCGATGCTTGGAAAGGTTCTATTCAGCGCTTAGAAGATAGGTTGGGAGAAATGGACAACGCCAAGAATCCCCTTCACACAAGTTTTATTAAGAGATCTCCCTTTATGCAAACCATCATAGATTTCCCTACGCCGACCAAGTTTAAAGCTCCAGTGGTCTCTCCCAAGTATGATGGGAAGACTGATTCAGTTCTTCATATAGAACAATACCAAGCAACTGCTGATATCTATGTCGTTCTCGCTGAGATGGGGTGCAAGGTATTTTCAGGAAGAATAACTGGATCTGCTCAAATTTGGTATAATAGCCTTCCTCGGGGATAAATTTCTTGCTCCCAACAACTCACCGAGCTATTCATTGGTCATTTTTTCTTTGGAGAAAAACCAATGAAGCGAGTAGCTCATTTGCTTAGTGTGAGACAGAAGGTGGGAGAAGGTATTAGGGATTACATCACTCATTTCAACAATGAGAAATTGGAAGTCATTGATTACGAAGAGAAGATTATAATCACTACCCTTATGAGTGGTTTGTTCCCTGACAAAATGTACTACACTTCGACAAAAGATCCCCTGAAGATGATGACATAATTAATGGCCAAAGAAGAAAAGATTATGAACACCGAGGAAGCTATGGCTGCTAAAAATAATTTAGATGCAAAGGCGGAAGCAAAGATAGAAGGGAAGTCAAATAAGAAGGAGCACAAGAATCACAATGAGCGCAGGAATTCAAAAGTAAAAGAAAGTCTAGATCGGTTCAAGAAATTTACTAATTACACTCCCTTAACGGTGGATATATATTATGTTTTGGAAGAAATCAAGCACAACAATGAATTGAGTTGGCCTGAAAAGTTAAGGTCACTTGCTGATAAGAGGGATAAGTCCAAGTATTATTAATTTCACAAAGATCATGGTCATACGACCAATCGGTGTATTACTCTCCAGAATGAGATAAAAGCACTTATTCGAAGATGAAAATTGGACATATTTGTTGATCGGCAGGCTAGTGGAAGAATTGGAGGTAGAGGTCGACATAGATATAAATCACTAGCTAAGCCCAGAGAGGATAAGAAAAGGAACCATGACGAGGATCTAGAAGATGATCCTGATCTTCTTAAGAAGCCTGGACAATCGTAATGTGAGTTATTCACACTCAGTTTTAGATATTTTGATTGCCACATGATTACAGGTGGGGATGCAGGAGGAGGAAATCATACAGTTAAAAGGAAGGCTTACCTCAATGAGGCTCAAGCTTTTTCCTACATCCAGCGCACCAACCTTGCCGAGGAAGATCGACCAAGAAAGGTTAACATGGATATGCTCGTAATTGGATTTTTTAAGAACGATCTATATGGAGTGTTATACCCTCATGATGATTCTTTAGTGATCAGAGTCAGGATGAAAGAAGTACTAGTGGCAAGAACATTAGTGGATAATGGTAGTTCGGCAGACATCATGTTCTATCCCTGTTTTGATAGTTTGGGATTAAAACTCAGCCAACTGGAGCCTTACCACAAGCCACTCATTGGATTCTCTGGCAAGAAAGTATTTCCATTAGGAAAAATCAAACTAGATGTGTTTATAGAGACATGGACGGTGAGCAGGATAGAGAAAGTGAAATTCTTTATAATGGATAAAAATGTGCATTCTGCCTATAACATGATCATGGGAAGAGTTGGCCTAAAGAAATTTGAAGTTGTACCTTCTACTATTCCTCAATACCTAAAGTTCCTGACCAACTTTGGAGTTGGAGTAGTAAAAAAAGATAAGAAAGTAGCTCAAGAATTTTACTATTCATCTATCGAGGAGGAAGATATGCTAGAAACAAAGAAGAAAACAACCACTTTTCAAGTGGATATATCTGAGATGAACAACAAATCTGAGGTTGAAGCCTTTGATCCAAGATATGAATATGAGCTCGTAAAAGGTCAAGTGAGGGAAGAAACAGAAAGCATTGTGCTGGACGATGATAAACCAGAGTGAATAACTCAAATAGGAGCATTATTGGAACCAGTTCTTAAATATTAAATGGTGGCTTTCTTGAGAGAAAGAAAGAAAGTGTTCGCGTGGAGCCATGAAGATATGCCTGGTATAGACCCAAATTTCCTATGCCATGAGCTTAATGTTAATAAGGAGGTTAAACCTGTGAAGCAACGAAGAAGAGTTTTTAGCCCGGAGAAGAACCAAGCTATATAGGAAGAAGTGGAGAAGCTTCAAAAGGCTTCCTTTATTGAAGACGTGAAGTACCCGGACTGGTTGGCCAATGTAGTTATGGTCAAGAAGAAAAATAATAAGTGGAGGATGTGTGTGGGTTTTACTAACTTGAAAAAAGCATGCCCAAAGGATCACTTTCCTTTTCCACGAATTGATCAAATGGAGGGTGCTACTTCGGGTCACGAGTTATTGAGTTTCATGACTGCGTATACTGGTTATAACCAGATCAAAATGAAGCCAGAAGAGAGAGAAAGTGCTTCGTTTATTACTCCCGAGGAACTTATTGGTATAATGTTATGCCTTTTGGTCTGAAAAATGCAGGTGCTACTTATCAGAGACCGATGAAAAAAGTATTTGAGGAGCAAATAGGTAAGAACATAGAGGTGTATGTTGATGATATGCTCACTAAGATAAAAAAAATCTGCTGATCATATTTCCAACCTCAGCCAGACAATTGATTAATTGGAAAAGCACCAGATGAAGTTAAACCCCACCAAATGCATCTTTGGAGTTCAGGAGGGAATGTTCCTCAGGTATATAGTAAGTAAAAGGTGCATTGAAGTTAATCCATATAAGATCAAAGCCTTGAAAGAAATGCAATCCCTGACCTGCAAAAAGGATAATCAGAGGCTAACAGGGCGTGTGGCAGAATTCAACAGATTTGTGTTCCGAGAAACAGATAGGTGTTTACCATTATTTAAAGTGCTTAGAAAAACCTTTGAATGAAATTATGAATGCGAAAAAGCCTTCCTTGAATTGAACATGTACCTGGGAGCACCACCACTAATCTCTCGACCAGTGTTGGGAGAAAAGTTGTATTTGTATCTGGTTGTATCTGAATCAACTGTTAGATCTGCCTTGATCAGGGAAGAAAATAGAATTCAAAAGTCGATTTAATACACTAGCAAAGCTTTTCGAGGAGCAGAAGTCAGATATCCCAGGCCGGAGAAATTATCATTGGCCTTAATTGAGGCCAGTAGATGGATGAAACTATATTTTCTATCTCACACCATAGTGGTATACACTGACATGCCACTGAAGCAAGCTTTACATAAGCCATAGAAATATGGGAGATTGATGTATTGGGCTGTGGAGTTGGGGGAGTATAACCTTGTATATAAACCAAGGACTACTTTAAAAGGCCAAGCTGTGGCTGGTTTTATTACAAAATCCACTCACCTTGAGGTCCCTGAGCAATAAGGGCCTCTGGCCGAGCAACTTTCAAGAGTCAGCAGGCCTACTAAAGATACGCCCGACCAACTCCAAGTAAGGGAAACTACAGAAAAAGTTACCACCGACCCACCAGAACCCTCTAGTGGAGTACATGAGATGAAAATAAAGTATGAGGAGGTGAAGGATAAAATCTTCCATCAAGGGATTCGAACAAACCAAGCGTTTGACAATAATATTCCCATATGGAGTTTGTATATTGATGGGTCATCCTGTGTAACTGGATGTGGAGCTAGAATCATTCTCAATACTTTAGACGAGTTAGATATAAAGTATGCTCTACGATTCTAATTCCAAGCCTCCAATAATGAGGCAGGGTATAAAGTTGTAATTGATGGTTTAAATCTAGTTAAATCACTTAATGCCGAGAAAGTTGTGGTATACAGTGATTCACAGTTGGTGGTAAATCAGGTGTTGAACTTGTATGCAACTAAAGGAGGACTGATGACCAGATACTTAGCTAAAGCTTTAGAGATAATTTCCACTTTGCTAGCTATCTAGATGGTCAGAATTCTAAGATTGGAAAATGCTCGAGCAGACGCACTTGCTCGTCTAGCTTTAGCAACCAGAACCGAGCTACAAAGAATTATTCCTATTGAGTTACTTGCTAATAGGAGCATTGATGACAATTTCATGATTAATTTTATAGCAGTTGATATGGGGCCATCCTGGATAGATCCCATAAGAGCATATATCTAATAAGGGATTCTTCCATTCGACCTACTTGAAGCTAAGAAACTCAAGTACAAAGCTGCGAGATATGTGCTAGAGAATGGTGTGTTGTATAAAAGAGGATTAACTGCTGGTCTACAACGATGTGTGCATCTAGTTGAAGTAAAGGATTTTATTAAAGAAATCCATGAAGGATCCTTTGGAGCCCATGTAGTACAAAGAACTTTGTTATGAAGAATTAAAACACAGGGGTATTACTGGCCAACTATTCTTGATCGGTTGAAGTCTATCATCAAAATTCCCAAAGCTTCATTATACCCATCAATCTAAACTTCTCTTGGCTGCTTGTTGAATTGAAAGGCTAATTTATCAACCCGAGATTGCAGTTTATTCAATACTCCATCATTAACCTCTAATTGGGAAGATTGAGTGCATAATTTTTCAGATAAGGTCTACAGCTTTTGGGACATCTCAGCAATAGCTCGATCTTTTACTTTTAATATGAAACTTGATTGGAAAGGGCCTGCTGGGTCCTAATTTCTTCTGTAGTTCCTCGACCATGCTTATTTCTTACTCGGGAAGAGGATGCAGGCTTAATCTTTTTTAAATCTTCCAACTCATCTCTTAATGTTGCATTGTTAGCCTTTAAAAAGGAGTAACTCTCATTAGTAGTAGCAACAATAGCTCCAGAGGATGAATTCAAAAGATTCACTTCATCCTTTAAATTATTATTCTCCTCTTAAGGATTTTGGCAACTGTCTTAGTTTCTTCAACTTTAAGCTTAAGTAAAGGTTCCTTTTATTATAAATAGAGACAAATTTATCAAAGCCCCGACCTACACTCAATATTTGATACTTCTGCTCATAGCTCTGATGCAACAGTGTAGTAGATTCTTTATGCTGTTCTTGAAGTTCTGCTATCATCTCATAATAGGCAACATTATTTTCTACCTACCGATCAAGAAAGTACTTCAAATACTTGTAGGCTTCTTTAGCCTGCTCTGATACATCATCATTGAGCAACTGAATAATTTCTTCTTCGAATAACTTTGTATGACTTGCTTTGAAAAAATCATTATATTTCCTCAGTAGCTCGGTATTATTGGAAGACAGTTGTTCCATCTTCGCTATAAACTAGCAAGAAGAAATGACCACTAATCAACAACAAGAATGAAGAACAGGTATAACAAACAGGAGATAAAAAGTAACAAAATATTCTTTTATTGATAATAAAGAGTTCAAATACAATCAAAGTAAAGGAAAAAGAAGAAAAAAATCAAAAGAGAAAATACCGAAAAACTTTACACCTTCTCCATACCATTCTAAACCTTCTTATCCTACTCAAAGAAGGGGCTACATGCTGGAGTTACTCGGTTTGCTCAACTGGAGAAAGAGAAGACTCAGAAATTTTAGGTAGATTTGCAGCAGATTTAACCACTAGAGAAGATTCTCCACAACCAGCCTCATCTTCAACCTCATCCTCCATGATTGGAGGAGGACCATGAATATATCTCTGAAATAGTTTAGAGCCTTCACTTATGTTTAACTCCTGAAGGGCAGCAACCTAACTATCTCTGAAGCGTTTTTGTTTTGCATACTCAATTTGAGCAGAGGCAGCAAAAATGGATTTGTTCCAGCCTTTGTTCCAACTAACACTGAAGAAGGCCTTCACAAATAGATTTCTCTTAGATCTGGCAGAGGATATAAGATCTTCAGCAGACTTTACCCTGCGCTCAGCTTCCTCTGCCCTGCGCTCCATTTTCTCTTCCTTGCGCTTAGCTTCCTTAGCCTTGCGTTCGGCTTCCTTTGCCCTGCGCTCCACTTCAAGTACATTTTCATCAAACTTTTGATGAAAAGTTTCAGCTATCTTCATTTTATCCGCCCAAGTACTCTTCTCAGTCTCCAGGGCTTGCTAAAATTCGAGCAAAGACTTCTTCAAGCCAGCCAGGGCTTCCTCCATATCATTTGAAGAAGAAGCCTTAATTGCATCATCCTTCTGCAACATAATATTAAAATGCACTAAGAACTGTAAGAGAAGAAGAGGAACTTAGTACATGATAAATATAAAAGATAACCAAACCAAGAAGATAGAAATCAGTTACTGATGTAAGACTCTAGGCAGCCAATTCGGAAACTTGAGCTCGAGGGAGCCTGTCATCCACCCCTCTATTTTCTGGAAGAGTACCAAACTTTATTAACTTCCTGGACAAACTAGGAGTAATAACTGATGGATGAAGAACATCAAAAGAGTGTAATTCAACTAAGGACAGTTGATCAGTCACTTAGTCGACCTGCTTCTCTGTAAGGACTCTCCTAAGTCTCCTCAAAGGAATTTTAGCTTATTTGGGAGCTGCATATTTGAGGGTTGGGACTTTAGGGGATGGGTCCCTAGGTATTGGGGGCTTCATAACATCCCCTATTTTCTTCTTGGCTCCCTCAATAGATGGTTGGGAGCTAGAAGTGATACCACTGAGAAGGTCAGGAAACTTCCTCTTCTTCACGATTTCAGATAGAGGAGTGTCAGAATCAACAACAACCTCTTGATTAAGATCAATTACCAGAACAGGAGAAGCAGCAGGTCTGGAATTAAAGGAAGAAATAATGTTTCTATATTGAAGGAGATAGGAGGCGGACCTAACGTGATCCTCAGTAACTACCTTGTGAAATCCCCAAAAAAACTTTAATTCTTTCAAATTTACTTCACTCTCTTTGGGGGACTTTCTTTTTTGATCAACTGCAATTCAATTTATAAAGCAACAATCAATATGCCATTTTATCAAATATAAACAGGGCAAAATTACTAAAACATAAAAAACCCTATTCTATTGCCAAAGAGCGGACATCTAGGTCCTTGATATTTAGCACCTCCAACTAAAGGGGCGTGTTGCCAATTTTTTACAACTACCCCATGATCAAAATAATCCCTATTAAAATCAGGGAGATTAACTGTTAAATCTTTACTAACTGCCTTTAGTTTTCAAATAAAAAGTGGTATCGCTAGTTATCTATTTATAATAAAACATTATTTCTGGAATCCCTAGGTGGGTTCCATAAATTTGATTTAACCTATATACTCCATTCACTACTCTCCATATGTTAAGAGCCACTCTTGCAGGAATAATGTCAAAATATTGACAAAACTTTTAGACACAGGGTATTGGGAGGAAATGTGAACCCACATTCAACAATAAAGATGGAAGGGAACCAATGGCCTCCAGCAAGAGAGAAAAAATTAGAAGGAAAGGTGGGATGTTCCAGTATAACCCAAGATGGAATTCTAAAGTAAAATCTGAATTTATCAAGTGACTCGATAGAAAAAACCATGATGAAGAAAACAAAAAAGAAGAGAAGAAAAATTCTTGCAAAAGTTTAAGGATTCAGCAAGTACTGAAGACTGAAAAGAAAATGATCACACAAAATTTCAAAGAACATAGTAGCAGAATCAGAAGTGAGAGGTAAAAGATGATCGGAGTTTTATCGCCCTTTTTATAAGTCGCCTCGAAAATTGGGAAAAGTAATGATTAAAGTGAACGACGATTGAGTTTTTGGTGGCTAACAAAGGAAAATACGAAGATAACCCAGAAATGTTAGCTAAAATTTGAAATATTTATAAAATTACCATTCGCACTCAAAAACTGTCAATTAAGTGGATAAGTTTCACAAGTCTGGACGGACTGCAGCCAACAAAACAGCCCGAACTACTGTTGAAGCATAATATTCCACACTTTAATATCAGCTCCAAGTATGAAACATTGGGGGCTTCTGTTGATACCAAAATTTACCACCCTACATGGACCAATTACAAGCCAGCATGTGCCTTTCAATGTGGCACAAGTCCAAGTCGGCATGATACAAAAGCCCGACCAACAGGGAAGCCCGACCAACACTGAAGCCCGACCAACTGGGAAGCCCGACCAACACTGAAGCCCGACCAACTGGGAATCTCGAGAAACTGCGGAAAATCCAGCATGTACTGTTAACGAAGCGAAAACAATCATAGAGCTTGTGCAAACAGTGAAGCGACAACAATAGTGCATTTAATTCTCATTATGTATTGATGTAAATGCCTAACAAAGAAAGACATTCTATCCTTTCACATGACAACTATCAGTACTCCTCTTCGGCTATAAATACATTGTATCACCCTCATTGCATGGGATCAAAAAACAAATCAAGGCAGTCAATATATAACAGTGGACGTAGGCTTTTTCATTTTTAGCCGAACCATTTTAAAAATTCTCTTTGTCTTACTTGTTTATAATTATTTATCTATGATCAATCAATTAGGCTTAGTCTAGTTTTTTGCATCAACAATTATACTTAACAGTGATATGTATTATTTATACCTTGAATTCGCTATTTGGTCCCAATAATGAAGAAACCATTTTTAAAGTAAGTGTTAATTCCTAATAGTAAAACCAACTCACATTATATTTCTTGTTTTATGTAACACCCCGTATTTTTGAAAAATTTAGAATTTATTATATTCTGGCATTTTTAAATTACACATGTGCAGTAATTTAAATTAAAAAGAAATGTTGCGAAATTATCTAATATTAATTGGATTGATTAAGATAAATATTTATGTATTGAATTCTCTAAGTATCTATAGTAAATAAAATACAGTAAATCATAATACGTCATCATGGGTGGGAATGACGAGAGACTATTTTAAAGGTAAAAATAGGAAATTTATGTTAGACAACTGGGATGGTAATTTTGAGCTCACGATTGGTCCTAAATGGGCCGAAATATGCAAAATTTAGTACATGGGGGTAGTAATTGGGTTCCGAGGATTTTTAGACAAGATAGGCTCACACGGGGGTGTATATGTAATTTGGACTTGGCCTTTTATAGTAATTTCGAGATTAAGACTATTTAATCTAGGGTTAAGGTTTGGTATCAGTGTAAAAACAAGTCTAAACCCTAATAAAGTGAAGGACGAAGGTAAAGTGAAGAAGGAAGAATGAAAAGAGAGTTTGGAGAGCTAATTCAAGGAGCAATTCATCTTCTCCAACAGAATTTCAGACCCTACGAATCGTATAAGGCAAGTGGTTATCTTGATGTGAATTTTATGTGTGAAATTCATGTTCATATCATATTAGGTGTAGAAAATTATGTTTGGGAAGGGTTTTTTCACATAAAAAGTGGATTTTGGGGTTGAATCTATCTCCTGTGATGTTTAATTGATTTAAATAATGAATTGATGAATTTAGATGACTTATAACTACTGGGAAAGTTAACTTTGATGAGTTGTAGAGATTAATTGAATCTAAATTCGGATTTGTGGGGTTGAGAGATTTGAAAATAAACTAATTGATTGATTAAATATATACGTATACGGGTATAGAGACAACACATATATATATATATATATATATATATATATATATATATTTATATATATAAGCATGATGATAATATCTATGTTAATGATATTGATTAGAAAATATCCCTCTAGTGCTATTAGTGGAGGTTGCACGATGTGGGTGAACCCCTGTCTAATGAATGTAGGGTGAGTATAGTAAGATTGGTCATAGCGCCATGCACGTACCCTCGTGAGGGTTGGAGTTCGAAGTGAGATAATTGCGAGTATCATTATGACTCACTATCAAAGGACTATAGCCACCTCCAATACGTTTGCGATTTTATCGAGTCGGTGTGAGATTCTGACCACCGGTATCTCTGATGATATGAGTATTCCTCAAGATGTTAGCATTGTAGAGAAAGACCACTGATGAGTTATTACTTGGGGGATTATAATTATACGTGATATATGTGTACTTGTTGTGGTATATCCTTTATGTATATAAAGGTGTAGTAATTTATATACGGATTTAACACGTAAATAGTAATTATATGTGCAACTCTTACAATGCATCTATAGGTATATAATCGGGTGATAAATTATATACAAGATTTATTACATTAAGTTTGAATGTTTGGAAATAACTAGAGTAAAGTTATATATAATAAATAATTAAATAATTAAATAAGCTAATGAGCAAACTAGCTTAGTAGTGAATGGATAGAACGTACTTGGGTTAGAGTGGTGTGTTAGAAAGAATTTCAACATGGTTAGTTATCTAGGGTAGCGTAACTAGGTGGGTTAAGATGTACGTGCTAGGTGTGCATAATAGATGAGAGGTAAGGGGTATCTCAAGAGAGTGTGACACCAGCTTATGTATGAAAAGTTTACTGCATATTTATTTACTGCCTTTTAATCACTTGCAAATATTTTCAAAATATTTTGGGCTCTGACCCGTGTCAAAAAGATTTTCCAAAAAAATTTAGGTGTCCATCCACAGGGACACCATGGATGATCATTCGTTCCAGGGATGTGTTGCTGCAGTATATGTGGAGCCTTACAGAGTTTCGGTGTAGCCACTTATTGTTTCCTAGACTAGGTTTCATCTTAGTTATCAATTGGGCATGTTACCCTTCATTCAAACATTAATGATGTTCAGTTCATTTATTTCATTTTGGATACAAGATTTGTGGTGACTAATGGTTTATTCGGCATCTTGTTATTATTATGCATTTAGAATTCTATTGGATGTGATTTATCATTTAGGATTATTTCACATGGTTTATGTATGGATGTTTTTATGTTACATGTAACGATAAGATTAAAATTGACACTGCTTGTTAAATTAATAGGTGGTTAGTAATTTAATTAACGTTTCGACAGTAATTCTAAGAATGATCCATATGAGACTACCGTTTTATTTTGTTAGGGGGCTGGCCATCCATTATTTTGACACGTGGGGTGTCACATATGGTATCAGAGCATTGGGTTCTATTATCCTATAGGATCTGTGCGACTTTTGGCATTTAAACGTAGAGCCCTTTGATATAGACCCCTATTTTTAGGATTATAACATTCTTTTGCTAATTATTTGTATTTTACCAATGAGATAATACAAATTCAATCCCCTTTCATATGTTGCCAAAGAGAACCCGTCAGACGAGAGCAAGCGCTGGGGAGGAGGCCCCACAAGGGAATATTATGCCGATAGAGGTTGCCGAGATCATAGCCCAAGCAGTTAATGAGGTTTTGATCATAATGGCACAATATTTTTTATAGACTCAGCCACCGTAGCCGGTGGCACCAGTCATTCAGGTCCACCCGGGGCCATCTGATTGGAAGAGAACGAGGGACTCATTTCAGAAGGGACACCCACCAAAGTTACAGGGTAGCTCGAATGTAATCATTGCTAGTCAGTGGAAAAGGAGATACAGCACCACCTCCGTATGGTTGAGTGCAGGTAATAGCCAAAAGAATATTTTGGTGACATTTAAGCTAGTGGGTGTAGCTTTACAGTTGTGGGAGTCGATCACCACCTCCGAGGAGAGAGATAGTATGACGATCACTGAGTTCTGGGGGCTATTCGATTGCAAGTAATTTCCTTCAGCGATCCAGATATAGATAAAGAGGAAATTTAATGAGGTGTCACAGGGAGATCAGTCCGCAGCTGAATACGAGGAGGAATTTACCTGCTTAGCAAAATTTGTACCCGATGAGGTAAATAGCTAGGAGAAAAAAATATTGAGGTTTATGGATGGACTCACTTGGAGGATCAGGCAATGCTTACTTGGTAATCTAACGTTGAATACCTATACTAAGGTCATTAATGTTGCACTACTACATTGTCTGTACCATTGCTTCCACCTAAAGGGAAGGGAGAAAGCGGTATAAACCAGTCACAGTGAGAAGGCAAGTGGGAATGGTACTAGTGGGGCACAACCGCAACAGTTAAATAGGTAGCCCGATCGGGATTTCCTATAGGGAGATCCAACTAAGAGATTTTGATCCAAAGGATTCATACCAGAGGGTAGTGGGTTTAGGAAGGTCCAGCAGGGTCCTCATCATACTCAGCAACAACAGTAACAGTAGGTTCCCTAGGATAAAAAAGGCCAAGGGAATAATACGGGTGGCTAGCAGGGCCAGGGCTAGCGGCAGGGACAACCCCAATAGGGACACTATGGCTAGAGGTAGAGATATTTAATTGGTCATTGCTATAATTATAAAGAGACGTGTCATCAAAAGAGGAACTTTCCACACCCAGGTAGGGGATTACAGTAAGGTGCCCAGTAGGGGCAGCATGCACAGTTACCACCAGTAGCACAAGCTCCACCGGCCCCACAGCAGTAGGGGAAGTTACAGTATGGATGTGTCTATAATGTATAGGATGCTGCCATACCCCAGGGATTGCATACACCACCACCATTAGCGAGTAAATTTCCTATTTATGGGCAGATGGGTAGGGTATTGTTTGATACGGGAGCTACACATTCATTCATAGCCACTAGTTTAACATACGCAACCAGTCTATTAGAGACAATCGATAGTCTTTTTATGTGTGTAGAGTCACCTATAGGCATCAAGTCCCTTATCCACTCGATATGTATGGGGAAGATATAGATATGGGAAGATTATATTTTGCAGCCAACCTACTAGTGTTAGATATGGATGGGTATGATGTCATTCTGGGCATGGATTGGTTAGCCGGGAATAGGGTAATGGTATATTACTATGAGAGGACTATTATATTCTCCATTCTAGGGCAGGTGGTATTTTTAGTGGGGATGCATCTATTTAAGGGAGGGTCGACCACTCACTTGTATTGTATTGAGGAGGAGACCTCGTAGGGGTGGTTATTACCTTAGGCTCTATACCAGTTCTGAAGGAGTTTGTGGAAGATTTTTAGGACATACCTGAGTTATTACCCAGTTGGGAAATTGAGTTTGTGATTGACCTATTATTGGGGAGGAGGTCAATTGCACATGCACAGTACCGCATGACCCGGTTAGAGATGTGAAAGTTGAGGGATCATATTCAGCAGCTCTTGGGGCAGGGTTTTATTAGGAGCAACACATCGCCATGGGGTGCACCAATGATGTTTGTTAAGAAGATAAATGGGTAACTTCGTCTGTGTGTTGACTATCAGGAGCTAAATAAGGTCAAGATTCAGAATAAATATCCTTTACCTCGAATCGATGACCTGTTCGATCAGTTGAAAGGAGCAACATTCTTCTCGAAGATAAATTTATGATTAGGGTAGCATTAATTACGTATCAGGGAAGATGATGTTCCTATGACCGCATTCCTGACACGATTTGGATTTTACTTATTTAGGGTGATGACGTTTGGGTTGACTAATGCGTTGATAATATTTATGGACCTCATAAATAGGGTCTTTAGGGCATTTCTTGACCAATTTGTGATTGTGTTCATTAATGACATCCTGGTGTATTCTCACACTGAGGAGGAGCATGAAGAGAATTTGCTTTTGGTTCTGTAAACATTATGGGAGCACCGATTGTATGCCAATTTTGAGAAATGAAAATTTTAGTTGAGGGAGGTGAAGTTTTTTGGGGCATATCATACCAGATAGGGGAATATCCGTAGATCCTAGTAAGGTATTAGTAGTGAGGGAGTGGGGATAGCCCACGACATCGACACAGGTTCAGATCTTTTTAGGGTTGACTGGGTATTATCGCCTCTTCATTGCGGGCCTATTGACTAATCTAACTCGTAAGGGGGTACCGTTCATTTGGGATGACAATTATCATTTGGATTTTGATGAGCTAAAGGAAAAATTGATTTCAACACTCATGCTCGCACTGCCTATGGGAGGAGTGAACATATGCATCTCTGTAGGGACTTGGGGTGTATTGGAGGAGGAAGATAGGGATGTAACTTATGCATCTTGGAAGATTAAGCATTATGAAAGGAATTATCCCACATACGACTTAGAGCTAGAAGTAGTTATATTTTCCTTGAGGATTAGGAGGCACTATCTTTTGGGTTAGAGGTTCAAATTATTCACAGATCATAAGTCGCTACAGTATCTGTTCACGCAGAAGGATATGAATATGCAACAGAAGATATGGTTGGAGTTTGTGAAGGATTGCCAATTTGATATTCAATATGATCCTGGGAAGGCTAACGTGGTAGCAGACACATTGAGTTGACGACCTACTGAAGAGGTAGAAGAAGTCCGGAAGGCGAATCTTCGACATGATGATGAAATCACATGAGCTTTCATGTCACTTTTAGGTATCACACCCGAGATCATTATATAGGTAGTTAATACATAGGTTGGGGACTAGTTCTATCAGGAGAGGGTGACAAAGTTGTTAGCAGATGGGGTAGATTCCTACTCAATCAACTTCGAAAAAGGATTAAAATTCAATGGGAGGCTTGTGTTTTCGAGGGATGAGGATTTGAGACACGAAGTGATGATCGAGTTTCACAGGTCGAGGTTTGTGGTATATCCCGATGGAGATAAGATGTACCAGGATATGCGCAGGCAGTATTGGTAGTCATGGATAAAATAGGACATAAAAGAGTTTATATCGATGTGTGGTACTTGCCACTTATTGAAGATAGGCCACTAGGTACCGATAGGGATGTTGTAAACACTTGAGATCCCATTGTGGAAGTTCGAGAGCACCTATATGGATTTTATTACTGGGTTACTGACATCACAGAGAAGTCACGACTCCATATGGATGATTGTGGATTGATTGACCAAGGTAGCCCATTTTCTATCAATTTGTACGGACTATGAGACGAGGTAATATGGGTAGTTGTTTATCACCGAGAGAGTGAGGTTGCATGGGGTGCCGGTTAACATTGTGTCCAACATAAATAAGATTTGTGTCCCATTTTTGGCAGAGCTTTGAAGAGGCTATGGGCACTGATTTACGATTGAGTACAAAATATCATCTACATATGGATGGGCAGGCTGAGCGATTAATCATATGTTAGAAGACATGCTTAGGATGTGCATACTTGACTTTAGGGGAGGATGGGAGCAGTACCTTCTATTGTTATATTTCACTTATAATAACTCATATGAGTTTACCATTGGCATGGAATCATTTGAGGCGCTTTATAGACGACCTTGTCGTGCGCCCATTGGAATGGCACCATTTGAGGCGCTTTATAGACGGCCTTATCATTCGCCAACTTGTTGGTTAAAGGTGGGGGACAATAATATTTTAGGACCAGAGATGATTCAAGATACTACTGCCAAGATCGAGCTCATTCGGGGATGCATACAGATAGCTCAGGATAGGTAGAAGAGTTATGGATATGCATAAAGAGATAAGAGATATATCTTTGGTGCAGGTGTTTCCTATAAAAGGAGTCATGCGATTTGGGAAGAAGGCAAAGTTATCACCGAGGTATGTTGGGCCTTTCCCAATTATTGGGATAATGAGTACAGTCGCTTATAGGCTAGATTTATCAGAGCATCTACAGCGGATCCACGATGTGTTCCACGTATTGTAACTAAAAAAATATCATAGGACCGAGAGGGATTATTGCCATATTCCATTAGAGGAGATAGATTTGTAGCCAAATTTCTCATATGAGGAGAAACCGGTTGCTATTCTTGATCGTAGTGAGCGTAAGCTACGATCTAATGTGGTGCCCTCGGTTCGAGTTTAGTGGGGGCACCATAATGCAAACGATTCGATGTGGGAGTGAGAGGATGATATCCGCGAGCAATATCCCGAGCTTTTTGACGTAGGTATGTAGGAATTTCAGGACTAATGATCATCTTTGCAATCTTCTTAGATGTGTCCTTTAAAGTGACTTTTACCTCCCCAACATGTTCGATATCTCTCTCGAGTTGGGATACACTAGCTTCAATTTTCTCAAGAGTCTCCAATGAAGATTGAATATATCTCATAATACTAGCCACAATGTTGGTCAAGTCTCTCTTCTCCCTACCTAAGACGATCAACTGCTCACTCAAATAAACATTCACCTTCTTGAGTTGACTCACTGATGCCTCACATAACCTCAAAACTTCCACCTCTTTCTCCAAATATAACACCCTTAATGGAAAATATTTGTACAACTTTTTTGTTTTCAATGTCTCGGTGTACAAATCACTAAAATATTTTTGGAGATCCTTCTCCCTCACTCGTAATCTCATCCTCACTCTCACTAGAATGGCTCGAAACATCATCTAGTCTTTCACATTTAGATACGTCCTCATCGTCATGGGACAAATTAGAAGTTCTTACATGGATAGCCATGAACGTAACGCACATTTCACCTGGTGATTCTCCCTCGAATCAACCGACTCGATGTCACTATCGCGAAGAGTGGATTTATTTGCAATCTCCTTGTCCTTTCTCTTTCTCTTAGTGGGACACTCATATGACTTGTTACCTTTACCCTCTCACTCAAAACACATTATCTCTTTCTCTTCCTCACCAATATCCTTAACCTCATTCTTATTTTAGTTTTTCTCAAAAATCTTTTCATTAGAAGAATTTTCTTTCAAAATTTAAGAAAATTTTTAAAATCTTTCTCAAATAAGGCCAAGTCATCAAAATCACTATAACCCTCAGATTCAGACTCATAAACTCTCTCCTTTTTATTTTTCTTAGTTTGAGTATTTAAATCTACCCCTATATCCTTAGGTTTAATGGCTTTAGGGAACATATATATCTTGTATGTTTGAAGATCTTCTATAAGTTCTTATACACTAAGAGTGCCTAGGATCCCTAATGAGTTAAGCACGGTGACCTTAGGAATAAAGCGGGTAGGCAGTGACCTCAAAATATTTTTCACGACCTTAGTTTAATGAATTTTCTCACCCAAATTAAAACTAATGTTCACGGTGTCCGACAACCTAGCATAAAATTCATCAAAACTCTCGGACTCTAACATAGTGATGGTCTCAAATTGGGAGGTCAAATTTTGAAGCTTAGATGCCTTGACAACATTGGTGCCCTTATGTGTCAGCTGGAATATCCCATACTTCCTTAGAGGTAGTGAACGTCATGATGCGTCGGAACTCATCAGGGGTGATGGCTTCAAAAATCGCACTAAGGCCGCGGGAGTTGAAGGTACTCCACGTAAGCTCATCATCAGTCCAGGAGGTGACATGTTTAGGACTCTCAACATTATTCACATTGATTGTGGGTGGGGTCCACCATCTTTCTCGTAATAACCAAACCCTCTCATTTATGTCTTTTAAGGAAGATCTCATTCGAGATTTCCAACAGGAATAGTTCGAACCATCGAAAATTAGCATCCTATTATATAAGTTATCAATCAGATAATTTGCGATTTTTCACAATCAATTTAAAAAAAATTGATATCATAATTTTTTTTTGAGAAAAATCAGGATCTCACGATAACTTAGTGAAACCTGCTCTGATACCAATTTTTAAAGGGTGCGCAATAGTCCAATGGCATTAACTTATTAAATTCAGATGACAAACCACACCAATTTTTAAGTCTTTTTACGCTAGAACATGCAACTAGGTTATTATTACGTAAAACTGTAAAACATATAGTCAAACCAAGTAATACACAAAAGGAAAGTTTTAGGAAAAAAACCTTCCGGGTAAAACCTTTTATTCAGTTTATAATACTCACAAATCTTTACTTATAAATTTTATAAATGAATCTACTATGATCCTTGTAAGAACCACAAAAATTGCAGTCTTCCTTAAGCAATGATCCTCATAATAATCATAAGAATCACATTTATACTTCAGCCTCAGCCTTCATCTTCAGGAGTGATCCCCTTGGGTTTCATAAGTCAGCCACGGAGATGCCTTCTCGACAAAGGTTGTGCATTCAAGGATACAAACTATCGAGTTTAAATTGAGTCACTCAAATTTATCACAGGGATGTGATTTGTGAATCAAAAATATTTTCTAAACTCAAAAGGTTGAAAACTTTTGCTAAAAGAACACAAAAATAGTTTTACAAAAGTCTTAATGAAAAGAAACACGAAACAAGTATTTATATGACATACATAAATTTTGAGGTGGCAGCTCGTTCAAATGAATTTTGAAGCTCGTTCAAACGATAATGGCAATTCGCTTGAATGAAATAAATCTCATTCTAACTAATCATCCATCTCGTTTGAACGAAGTTCAAATGACCTAAAATAGTACTCCCTCGTTCGATGTTTGATTGAAGTAAACTTCAACGAATTTGAACGAAAATGGACTCTCATTAGAACGAGATGCGGAAACTTTAAAAATTTCTAAATAAAAAAAAATGCCTCGATTTTTAAATAAAAAATATTGTTTGAGTTTTAATAAAAACAAACATCCCAAAATAAATTCAAGCAATAAATTCAAACACATAATAGCATTATACCTTCATAATGTGGAGATCCTTGAAATTTGGAGATGTTGGAGATTTGTCTTCGTGATGGCTCGAGTTAAATGGTAACATGATATGACAAAAACTATGTAAGCCTAAGCTATTTCAGCAATGTTAGAAAATATGATCTTGCATAGTCATGTGTACATGATAGTTGTTTGAATTATTGTGACGTTTAAATTGTGTGTTATAATAAATTTAATTGGTGAAATTAAGTTATTTGCAAATTACTAGTAATTTAACAAGAACGTGGTATTCTATTTTTATATTTTGAGTTACTACACTTGAACTGGACTCTAGTGGATATAGAGGCTCGAAGTGGTGTTTTTAGTATATCGCAATGGGCCCATGAGTGGGTACCCATTTGCTATAAGTTTTGGAATCATTTGGGTAGTGTTTCAGGCTTATTTATAGGTTTTAAATTATTCCCATATGATATCTATAGTTGGGTGATATTCGATCATTTTTGCAAGATATCATTGTGCGAACTTAAGTTGGACCTTGGTACTTTGCAAAAGGTTTTTTTGGATGATTAGGCTTTCAATCCAATATTATTTGTGAGGATTGCGTTTCTGAGATTGAGGTTATATCTGGGGTACTTATGGTTTGATGGATACACTTAAGATGGTATACCATATTCATTTATGAATATTGGTGAATAATTCCTTACATGTTATTTGTGGACATACCATCAGTGTGTGTATTTGTGAAGAATCTATCAGTGGGGATTTAAAGGCATTATTTCTCGAGATTTGGTAATACGCCTCTAGTTGATAATGTAGATTGCATATGGATCTATATCATGATCCTACATGCATTTGGTCAATCGTCTCTCAAGAAGAAGACATATGAGGTTTGATTTATTAGGTAATATTATTATGTGATTACACGGTGGTGTGATAACTTAGTGATTTCACATTTTTTTTATGTGCAGATATTTTACAATCCATTAGGAGTAGGACCTCCTACGGATTGAACTGATAGATGTACAAGACGACGTCCGAATGTTACAATCTTCGTGTGATACTTATTTATGTGTAGCTATTCCGGTGATGGACATATTCATACGAGGATTTTATTCGTAAATTCTTGTTGTGATGTGGTTTTTGATTTCATTATAAGGTATTATATTGGTTCTACATATGATCATTAATCTTTATATATAGTTAGAGATACGTTTCTATGTTATGTCCTTAGGAGTGATATCATGTAGCTTACTTATTAGTCGTGGTACTGGGATTTATATGTGGTAGTTATGTTTAGTGTAGTGGGACATCTATCTAGGATATACATTCAAACAAATGGGGTGAGTCATTTTGGATATGAGTGTAGTTGGTACGGCATGAGGAGTAAATGAGTCATATTTAATAGTATTTAAATAAAGTAAGTTATTTGTTTCTAATAATTGGGATCTAACCCACATTATTTTCCTAAAACCCTTTTTTAGGTGTTCATAGTTTAGAGCAGTAGACTGAGCATATTCAGTTGATTATTAGAGTAGGAAATTTAGGCCCATTCAATATTTTATTTGTATAAACTCTTCAATTATTGATTAATTATTATAGAGATTTTATTTATGCTCCTATGGTGGATTCCAAAGTTTTTTGCTTATTCTACTAAGATATTCAGTATTATGGAGATTTGTTTGTTTATTTGATTCAGTCTTAGAAACTATTAATTATTATTTCACTTTATTCACATAATTTATTAACTATTGCGGATGATTTATTTATTTATTTATTTTATCCTTGATGTTAAGAATGATATGAATTGTTTGACTTATCTTCGTAATTGAGTCTTGTCCACTCGATATGTGAAAAATTGGGGGGATACATTAACTTTGTCATTTTCATTCCCATTTGTGTATTTTCTAAAGTGGATTATGCATTTCTATTGCATTATGAGCTGGATTTTGAATCTGTCATTTCATTCCTTGTCATGGAATTTCCCAAGTGAATTATACCCTTAAATTTGAATTTACATGAATCAAGATTTTCATCAACCGCGAGTGGTCGAGGTGCATGTATTAATTATTTTAGAGATTTTCATCAATTTTTGACATTCGTTGGAGGATGTGCTACACAATTTTGAGGGAAATATCTTCTTTTTGAATTAACTTCGTTTAACCATTGCATCATATTTTATGGCTAATTGTTTGGAGTAGGTTTAGAAATTCTTCTCTACTTTGTCTCTTATTTCATCAAGCAATTCGAGTCAAGTGGTGAAAATATATGGGATGATTTTGTTCTCCATAAACATTCATGATGATGGTACTATTAGTTCGGTAGGCAGTATGGCATCTTCCTCATAAAAAAGTGAAAGGGAAAAACCCAATCAGTTTACACTTTAAAGTTTGAGAATCCCATAAGACTAAGTCAATTTCTCAATCCTATGCTCATGGAAAGTTTTTTCTTATATTCATGTGGATGGTCATTAATATCTTTTGTGTGGTTTCTAGATGTCCATTTCCTTTTGGGTAGGATACAAAGGAAAAGTGGTGCTCGATGTACTGATTGGTCAATGCTTGCACTTATTCGTTATTTAATGGAGTTTTTTTTTATTGTAAAATAGAGAGGCTATATAATGTTTTCTCTAATTAAATTAGTGATGACTCTTTTCATGTCGCGTCGTAGGGAAATTTCTTTTTCCCATTTGGTATAATTATCTGCTATAACGAGTATCCATATCTTTAACTTAGAGGTCGATACTATCTTTCCCCCTAGACCAGTACCCATGTATGGAATGGCTATGGTTTTGAAAGTGAGTGAAATTGTATTGATGGAGCGTGGACGTGGCTTCCATGGATCTAGAAAGGCTTGCATTTCTTCAGAAGTTATTACAATTTATCTCCATAGTTGGCTAACAGTATCCTAGATGCGCTATAATTTCGTTAAATTTTCCTCCCCCTATATGTGATGACTAGTGAGATTTTTTGTTATCATGGGTGTCATTTACCACCAAACATGCCATCATATGTTTATTGTATTCCGTTTTGAATAATTTACCTTCAGTGAATATATATTAATGGTCTCTTCTTTAAGGTGCGCTATACTCCATTCGATCCTCAAGGATTGTGTTATATATGAAGTATCTAATAAATATATGTTGGTTTTGGCTCTCCTACGATGTTTGGGGCAGAATTGAGATTGAGGCAGAGGCCTCCCCTTTTGCTGAGTGTTTTTTTCTCTAGTTTTGATTTATTTACAAATTTGTCATTTTTGCTCAAATCTATAAATACAAATGTTATTTCTAGGTTTTGGTAGAGGACAAGTTTGAGAATTATTAAAACAAAAGAGAGATAGAGCTTCCATTTGAGAGGTGAGTTCTTGTGAGGTTGTGAGTGACTTTCTAGGAGAGATAAATTGTGTGTATGTATAACCTTTGGGTTCCTCCATTTATCTATAGAAAGAAGAAATCCTCCTTGGTGGATGTTGCCCAAATTTGGGTGAACCACGGTATATCGTTGTTTTTTTGATTTGATGGTTGCTTGTATGTTCTTATTGTCTTTTCATTGATGCTTGGTTGAATTGATTGGGAGTTTTCACACTAGTTCATTTACGGAACAAGGTCTTGGGTATTTTTCGCACACCAAGTGTTCGATAAAATTCCCGAGTGAGTTTTATCGTCTTGGTCGCTAGAGAAAGTCTTGCTTTAGCGCAATAATATATATCTCCAATCCCCTTAAACTACCAATTGGTGGACTTCCTTTCATTGTGGTACTTCTTCGTACATATCATATCGCTCAAATAATTTTGGTTCTTCCTTAATCATGAATATATATTAGTGACTATCTCTTTCTAGTCACCTATAAAAATCCAATTCATTGGCTCCACAGTGTTTTTTATAAGTCTTATTGTATTCCTCACATTAATAAAGTATTACTCTCGATCCTTAGTAGTAAAATCATCATCGATGATGAAAAAAATATTAAGTGTTTCGGATTGTAGTGGGATATATATGGAAGTTATTTAGTCCTTGATCTATCTAGGTATTTAAGCACTCTAATCCGAGGGAGTTATTTTGAAGATTGTGAGCATGGTGGAGGTTTCTAGGATGTTGATTTTTTCTATAATAATTAATAGTGCATTTGGGTATTTGTTGAGAATTTTCAGATGACGATGGATCTAAATTGGCCAAACATGTGTGGAATAAGGTTTTATATGGTGTTCAAGGTGTGTGCTGTAATGCATATGATATCTCAATGTATTTGATCACCAAATTGGTCCCCTTTGATTGATAGCTCTTTGATTACTCATTGTTGTGACTCTAAGATTCCGAGATCTAATGTCGTGTATTCTTCCTCATTGTTTGAAGAAAGTAAGTCTAGTTTGAAAGGTAATTGGATTAATTTCTCATCTCTTGACAATATGACATAAGGATTTTATTAAGAATCTATTAAATTTCATTCTCCATTCTTCATGATAGGTGAATATTCAAAACTCATCGCCAATAATTTCCTCACTTGGTGGCTCATATATTCCCCTATGGAACTATGCCAATAGATCATCCACGACTTGGGGTTTAACTTCTTTTGGAGTGATTCACATGATATCATATTGTGAAAAAATTAGAAACTAATGGGCCAATTTTCTCATTAGGATAATCCTAGAAATAGAGAATTTTATGGGATCACAACGTGTTACGACCGATACTTGAAATGAAAGGAAGCAGTGTTTGAGTTTCTTTGTGATAAACAATAAGTCCAAACTGTAATACCCCACATTTTTGTGATTTTTAATTATTATTTAATAAATGGGATTAGTTATTACTTGTGTGAATTGGTAATAAAAATGCATTGTGTACCAAATGTTATGAATAATTAAATGGTGATATTAATTATATGAGATTTAACTATGTATGGTTATGAATAAAATAATAATATGAGTATTTTATTTGCGCTGTGAGGTATTACTGTGTGTTGTGAGGTACTACCGTTTTAAAATTGCAAGTGCATGTTCAATCTAAATAACCTAGATGGGTGAATAGATTAAGTTTTTCCCAATTTTAATTTTTGATTTCTTTAAACCTATATCTAAAATGATTTTTTTAAATCTCAAGTTGATCTAGTGAAATGATAATCATAGAAACATAGACAAGCCATTAAAATTGACAAGCATCCACACAAAAATGCACAACAATATGTATACGAGGAAAAAACCTAACCTATTGGTAAAGAATCTCGGTGTGACCTTGCATCTCATTAAATTTGAAAAGTTCATTTACACGATACAAGAATATATATCAATCAAATTCAGTCGCAAGAAAAGTCCAAAGGAATCTCGATTACTCGAACACAGTAGTCCATTCTCACACCATACTCGGATTCTCAATAGCTAGAACACCTTTATTTTAGATCTCTGATTATAAATCAAGTGTTGAATCAAAATTCAGATGTAAACTTAGCAAAATTTTGGATTGAAACCTCTCAAATATAGGTCTCATTATAAATTAAAAAATCTCACAAACTCTCAATTGAATTTTCAAATTTGAGTTAGAGAGAGAAATAAAAACTCTAAAACATAAAAACCTCCTCAAGTAATGTATTTTGAAATAATGGAAAAAGTTGCAAACAATTTGAGAGAAATAAGGATATTTATAGAAAATTTTCAAATTCACTCTGACGTGCACATGATTGTATTTTATCAGTGCGCCCGATGTTTGATAGTGAGTCCCCAACTCGATTTTGAGCTGGTGTCATGTACACAGGAGAAAAATATTGTCGTGCACACGGTTTATCACTAACCATGCGAACGATTTAAGTTCTCATCCATGGGAGCGACTAATACTATAAACCTTCAAAAATAAAATCAAAAATAATAATTCAAATACACCTTGATCCCATTTTCAGAACTCAAAAAAGTATTTTTCAAAAATAATTTTATGAATTTTTTTCCTCAATTTTAATAACCGTGAGTGTGTGTAATAGCCAAGGTTGAATCATACTTCGTTAAAGGATATACTTCAATTTCAGCAACGGGTGGTTTCAAAACCAAGTGTTTTGTATATCGTCAAATGACTCTCTCCATCGGTAAAGGACAAATACACTCTCATTTCGATTGTGAATCAAGCTTTTGGTCTCGACGTATTTCATGACTCAAGTGTTTTGACACAGCAGATAACCAATTATATTATATACAAATGTTTACATTTTCAATCTCCCTTTTTTACTATTCCATGCCCCCCCCCCCCCAAAAAAAAATAAATAAATCCAAAATAAACGTGATTACGACAAGAAAGATGAACTTCACAATACCCAAATAATTGGGCTTGATTCTCTTATTCCTAAGTCGACTATCGTGATAAGGGTTTTTAGTGACAACGAACTTTACACAAAAAAAATTCATTCATTTGTTGCTAAGTTGAGATACTCTCGGTGGGTAGGTGCCAATACCATGTATATGCCTTTCCACTCAAGGATTTTGGAAAATCCTTTAGTCATAATAGGTGCTCTCTTATCAAATTCCAAGGTTCTCGATAAATCTACTCACACACTCTTGTGGGTTTCCTGATCTTCCTTTAAATTGCCTAAATATTTGTTGAGCCACATAACCCTTGGATAAGGGAGCCATGTAGACACACTTAATATAAGGGTTCCTTTGTCATGATCCACAAGTTGTTCTAATATAAACTTTAAACTATTTTATTGATATCTTCGAGGGTAAGAAAACCCGTGGCAGATTATATTGGGTTACCATTAGTTGTTGGGGTGGAGGTATGCTAGGGATAATAATCCATGCATTTGTATTAGGGAAGTTTAATATGGTCATGGATTGTGATTTTGGTTTTTGAGGAATGATGGGGTCTATGATTGAAGAGATATTATAGCTGGAACTTATTTTGTTTTTGACTTAGAGGATTGTCTTGAATTTTTGTGGGGGTATTTTTTATGCATGCCATGTTGGGTGAGGGAGTAAATGTAATGGTGGAATGCCACATTAGGACAAATAGTTCCATATCATGGTGGCAAGTGGTTAGTTTGGATTCGATTATATGGTTAGGGGATTATTATAGGTTAGAGGCAACTATGGAAGTAGGATTGAGTTTTTGGACAATAGTTTGGTTTTTAAAGTTGTTTTACGTGTGGGGAGTTTAGGGGGATTATTCGAGGAGTGTTTCTCTTTAGATTAAGGTGAGATCTCACTAAAAAATATCATAAGGTTTCTTGTCGATTGAATTCTCCATTGGCACTATAATATCTCCCTAGTATACTTGCCCTTTGTAGGAGGGTAGAAAATATGGGTTAGAATTATGTCCCTTAATAATGAAGATGTAACCTTCTTGGGATAATTCTTGACGAGAGATTGGTGATAAGAGATAATGTATTTAATCTTTAATAAAAATAACTGGAAATGTAGAAGATAAGGATATTTATAATGTGTGTAAAGTAATAGTAAATGATAATAAACCTAATAGATGTCAAAGACGAATCTTGAAAGTATTTCCACATAGGGTGAAAGAAAAAACACCCTAGCGATGTTAAGGATTGGGAGGAATCCCTACACTAGTTCTTGTACTTATAACTAAAGTTGGCTTAATTATATGGAAAGTTGTTTTTCTTTATGAGAGATTTGCGATGGGTAATAGTATTTGTGATGGCAGAGTAAGTGTTCAGGGGATGACCAAGAGAATGTGATACTTTCTCAAATAATATTTTGAAGGTGGAATAAAAGTGGAATTGAAAATGACTATGAGTACTAATGACAGGTAAAATTATGATGGTGGAATAAATTATATGGGTTGTATATATAATGATTGGTGATATTATCTTGGCCATTGATCTTGGGGTTTGTTAACCGAGGTTCAACTAATATAGGGTATGGGAGGATTTAATATATCTTTGAACAGCTAATTCCCTTGATTAAGTATCATGACAAATGACTGAAAGTAATTTGGTAGTGAATGTTTAGGGAGCTGACGTGATGGGGTTATCATATCTGATTGGTGTTGTTAGGATTTTGTATTTGGTTATTCTTGAACGTTTTCTTATAAGGGTGTTACTTACTTTCTTTGGGGTGGTTGTCTAAGTGTAATCCCAACACTATTTTTTCTACAACCTCTATGCCTTATGCCTTGAGAGATCCCACAATTATAAAGCGTGCCATTATGATTGCTAATTTGAGTTTCTCTCGAGTTCTACCTAGGTTAAAACCCATTTTAGAATTTGAATTAATGCTACAAGAAGAGATAAAATACCTAGTGTTGTAGCCGAGATAATTTTTTTCTTATATAATATTTGATCCCTTCAAAGGTCCCTATGAATGCTTTCGGTTGTGATGTTGTCGAGAGCTTGCTTTGTTGATAATTTTCAAGTGCTAATAATTTTGTGATTAGTTTATCGTAATTTCTATCTACTTTAATTAATTATGGGAGATTAGGCTATAGAAATAACCCACCCATCCCCGGGTTAACCTAGAAAATATCTGTCAGCATTACATTGATTTCTTCCCTAATTAAGGACATGGTATCGCGTGTAAGAATGGAATGCTATTTTGGGATAGATCCTAAGAAACATGAGAACATTCAAACTATCTATATGCAATCTCTATGACTAAGACCTGGATTCCGTTCTTTTCAAAACGATCTAGTAGTCTTTGATCTCGTTGACACATAAGTACATATGCACAATATCAATCCACGTTCGTTAGACAAAGACTCCATTATATATACCTCTATATATCACCCTATGATACATTACGACAATGTATTTCTCCCAATAATCCTAAACATCACTTTACAAAAAACTATTGTCCACCCCGAGATACACAATATCTCCACCCATGGCCTTTTCCATTCACCCCACATGATATCACGATGTCTCCAAATAAATTTCACCTCCGAAGAATGCAGGATTTGATATCATTAACACACGAGTATGTAGGAGAAATATTAATCCCCAATCATGAGTATAAGCCTTGTGATGTGTCCCACAACATATTACATAGTAATATGTCCTAGAAATACCTAACCATATCCACAACCTCAAATATACCATTTACCCACCCAATACAATACCATTGTTGATCACTTTTGAGACGCCACCATCTCACCCTGTGGCGAAATCGCATGCCCCCCTTACATGTCACATTTCTAACAATGTATCATTTTACACATACCACAATTTATAATCCCCATCCTTCTGATACTAAAATTCCTAATTCATCTCCACCCATCTGTCATCAACATGGCCAAATATCCCGAAGCCCCGACATGTCATTCTGTACACGCCGATTTGAAATCGAGGTGTGGTTCAATGTATGCCATTCATTAAAATACCCTTAAAGCAAAACCCCTAGAAAAATTACAAAAGCCTAAGTGACAAAACCTTGAGGGAATAAACCACAAGAACAAAAATTTGAACGGTCAAAATGCAAATATAAAAAAATTACAAAAAAGTCCTTTCACCTAACGGTTAAAGGGCTTTAACCGAACAGTTATCCCCACCAATGTAATCATTACAAGATTTTAGGAGATCTTTTACTATCCATACATGTGTCCCATAACCCCAGTCCACCATATACGTGTCACCATAGATGACTGTATGATTAAAGGCCATGGATGACTGTACAGTCAAAGGCCATTATCACACCCATATAAAATGAGGTCCCTTATTAGTGTCAAAAATTATTTTTTATTACCCCTTTTTCTATGAAATATTTCATCCATGTTCCTTAACCTTAATTTTCATGATTAATCGCTTTTGCAAGATTTATTTGAGTATTTACAGGGTTTTGAAAGATAATGGTGAAGTCTGGAAGTACTCTAAGCAAGAAACGTCCATAAACACACTTTTAAGGGCAAAATGGTAATTTTAAAAGGGAAGCAACAAGCTCGAACTCTTCACGAATATTGTCGACCTCGAAATAAATAACATTCGAGTTTAAGCGACGTGTCAATCTGATCTCAAATAAAGAAGTTATAATGAGTCAAAGTTTAAAATAGATAAAGTTAAAAGTCAAAGCTTTGGGTTAACGAAAAAGTCAAACCTTATAACCCAGAATCTGCTTGAAATTTTTTAACCTCGAAACAAGGAACATATCGATACAAATGGCGCACAAATTTGATGTCAAGCGAAGAAGTTACCAGCTTTGGGGTGAAAAATGGGTTAAGTAGATTGTAACACATGGCACTATTGTTGCTTCTTAAAATTAAATAGGTTTGGGGAGAGTTGAACCCAGGACCTCCCCCTCCCGTTTCCCTTCCTTAACTAGGAACACTCATTCATTAAAAATCATGCACCCATTAATATATAACCCATGTTCCGAGCCAAAATTTTTTCTCACCACTTCCTTATCTATTCCGCACGCCAACTCCTTTTCCAAATACCCAACATGCCTATTCTTCACTTCCCATATACTTTCTTCCAACAAAAGATTAAAAAAATATTACAACCCATAATTCCCATTTTCATCATCATCTCCCACATTAGTTAAAATAATGGGAAAAGATAAGATTCCTTACAAAAACAAAAACACCTTTCAGATTTTAAGGACAATTTGATCCCATTTCGTATATCCCATCCATCTTTGGACCACTTTTGTGTATTTTTAAATACCCACCCAATAATGTTGTAATTCATATTTTAAACCTCATTCAACATTTCCTCACCTATAAATTTGGCATTTGGGCATCCAAAAAAGGTTGAACTATCATTCCTAAGAGTAGTTTTAGTTTAGATTTTTGTACTTTTAATTTGTAATCATGTTTTACTAATTAATTTAAATCTTTCTCTATACTTATTTGTTTTTATTTAGTTAAATGCTTTTACAAAATTAGTTTGTCTGTCTTATTAATTAGTTTATTAACTTGATACTTGTTTCAAACATTTAAAAATATTTTTTAAGTAATTTTAATTAGGTTGAGATTAATGAATTCGCCTTGGGTATTTAGTTGCTTTGTTATGGTATGATAGAAGATAACTTGTTTTAACGGGTTAATTGTTCCCAATTTTACACCTAGGAACCCTAATGGGGTATATCACGTATGTAACATATTGTCTACCTTGCATGTATAATTTTGAGAACATTGTTGATGCCAAACTTGTATTCATACTTTTATGAAAATTTGGGGAGTGACACTCTGAGTTTAAATAATTTTTTAAATAAGTATTAATCATAATTTAAATTTATATAACCATGTAAATTAATCATAACTTTTAAAAAATAGAAATAATCTTTTACATTTTTTAGAAGTAATAAATAAATTAAATTTTAAATGACATTCTCTGTGGATTCGATACCCGAACTCTCCATTATATATATAACACATGTGTAGTTAAAGTTTAATTTTTTGTATCGAGGTGCAAAACTGATGATAACAGCAAAAGTATTTACATGATTCTCGATTTTCACCTTTTCAGTCCCCACCAACCTTGAAAATACCTCATAACTTTCTTAATCCCCATCTCCCAAGACACTCGCGCTCATTATAAAAATTCCCAAGTGAAGTTTTTACTTCAGAAGAGTCATTTTTCTTTTGAGAAAATTTCGTACTTTCGAAAAGTCGATTCCCCCCGAGTGAAGTTCATACTTATGAAGAGTTTCTTCCTCCGAGAAACAGAGTCCAACCTCTACGCACATCCCACAAAATTCGACACTTTAAATGGAGCTCTGCCCAATTAAATGGAGATCTTCCCAATTGGGCACCTCAAGAGGGGACACTCCCCTAGGAAAAAAAATCAATTCACGCTACAAGGGTAAAGAAACTCTGCACAAATCTCTGGATAAGACTATGTGTATATATATATAAAAACTGTCCATATCTATTTATCTCATTTAGCCTGGTCCCCGTTTAGAGGACCGGGTATGCACTTTACAACGCCTCTATTAATTGAAATGACATACTCATTTGTTTAATAAATGATGACTAAATACAAAGATGAAAACATTACATTTCAAAGCTTTTCTCATGAAAGTGCCAGTGAGCCGAATTAGCCCGAAACATTGCACAAGCCAAAGTCTAAAAATAAGATTACTCCCATTGCTTCTCCGAGCGAACAAAGATGGTCTCCATGGCTTCTATACAGAGCCAAGGTTATGAAGCCCAAGATTTCTAATCTTTTGACGTATGATCCATTAGGGATGCCTCCATCTCTAGTCCAAATATGGAGTAACCAACCAGAGGACTATGACACCTAAGAAATTTTACTCACGTCGATAATGGATACATATATATATACTAGGGTGTACCCGTGCCGATGGCACGGTGAGATACAATGTCTTCCCTTGAATATTGAAGTTTTAATCTTAAATGCATACAATGTCTATTATTTTTTCGTGCCAACATCACATGAGATTAGTTTTCATATAAAAAAACCTTATTATATTCGTGCCAACATCACATGATATTACACCTTAACAAAATCAAGTTCTAAAAAGTATCATATTCTTTTCATGCCAACATCACTTGAGTTGAAATGTGTGTACTTTTGACCGTTTGATCTAGTTCGTAATAATCATAATGATAAATATGATAGTTCCCTTTACAACAATTGTGGGCCATTTTATAAAATTAGAAATTTAAGAAACTAATTTTAAAAACTTACAATTAGTGTCACGCTTCTCATTAATATGAGATTTTTTAATCACGTTGCTCTAACATTAATATTGTTTTTAAAACCATCAACATAGCCCCAATTTATCAATTTTTTCTTTCCAATATTCAACACCATGATTAAAATATATCAAATTAAACAAACATGAAGATGTATCAACATATATCAATATAGTAGTATGTAAGTTGTAATTGGATACATATCAATTTTCATGCATCTCCTACAAAACACTACTCATCATTTTCTTAAGTGAATAAAGTGTACAGAAACGCATAGCTACAAACATTGATGAAGTTTAAACAAAAAAAGTAAATAAATACTTCACTTAGACTTACAAACTTATTGGGTTATGAGGTAGTGAGGATAAAGACTGCAGAAACCCACAAAATCCACACAATCACATATAGAGACAATTTTTATCTACTCTAAAAACAGTTTGAGAAGTTACGAAGTTACGAAGAAGATAGGAGGTGAGAAACGTATAAAGTCTTAAAACCATGCCATCGGCACGGGTACACTCTACTCTAAAAAAAGTTTGATTTGATCACTGGCTAAATGTCCATTGCTCTCGAGAATCAAATATGCAGACGCACCAAATATTTCTTGAACATCACTTCCACTAAAAAAATAGAAACTCATCCACTTCCTACCTATACATGTACATCAAAACAAATTGTGAGTTACCAATTAAAAAATAAAGACTTTTCAACAGATAAAATCTCCAAACTTTTCAACAGATAAAATCTCCAAACAGGTCATACCCTGGTATAAATAAAATCAATATAAACCAACCAAACAATCCAAATAAGTTAGATATCGAATGTAAATAAATTATTCCAAAAATTTCAAACATCTGCAATAATTTTAAGCATAAACGCAATTAAAAATGGCACTGAAAAGGTCTTAAAAATATATCTGAGAAAGAAAAGGTGTGAATATGGTATAAAGCCAGATCCAAAGTCACTTCGTAAGGTATCTAGGTGTGAATATGGTAAAGCTCGGAACTGTGTCACGACAAAAAATAGGGAAGGACTATTGTGCATTTTGACAATAAAATTTCATAAATATTTTTTACCTAGCACCTGACATGGAAAACAAAATACCAAAATCTGCCTCAATCACAAAGATCACGGGATAAATCTTTAAATACCAATATCAGTTAATGTACGGGATGTTATGATGATGAGGTACCTGACATGGAAAATAAATACCAAGCACATGACATGGAAAATAAATACCAAAATTTAAACTCTGTTTTAATACACCTTGAACTCACTTTCAATATACCTTAAAAATCTTATGTTGAGCTCTGTTTCAATATACCTTGAACTCTGTTTATTTTTCTTCAATATAACAAACTTAACTTATTTTCCTAGACAAAAGATACCAATAATGTCCAAATCAGAGACAAAAGATAACATAACTTATTATACCAAAAATTTGACAAATTAAGGCACCCAAAGATGAAATATCAACATTATCTAAACTTGCAAATTTTCAATTTAAAAAAATTACCTAGAAATGAAATTAGTGTCCTAGATAGAATTTGCTCTCTAATAAAATTTACATCCAATAAACATGTATTACCAATACTCATGCCCACACCATGTTTTCGACCATTTAAGAATTATTAAAGACTTTACAATATAATGGAGGGGGGGGTCAAATATTTAGATAAAGTTGGTTACAATATTTAAGAAAATGATATGATGCTAAATAGAGAGACAACAAAGGCATACCCACATTTATGTGACTTTGCATTGATATCACACTGTGTGTCTTCAACTATGCATCCAACAAATAGTTGGTTCCCTGATCCAATAGATATTGGAGATTTCAAATATCGAGACTGATAAATGTAATACATCTTGAGAAACATTCGTTCAAAATTACAAAGTACTGTAGCAAATGGTATTATTATTGTGTCAAGCGAGACAAACATTTTTCCTACAGTAAAGTCACTTTATAGTAAGGTGACTAAGAAAATAACACACGGGGAAAGGCTCTAGGTTTTGTTTCTTCAACTTTGATTATGTAAATATATTATATAATTAATATAATTTTGTATCAAGATGATACTAATAACACCAACTACATTATACAACTCAGTATAGTTTCCATTGTTTGTGGAGTACCATTTCTACATTTCTACAACTCAGTATAGTTTCCATTGTTTGTGGAGTACCATTTCTACAAACATTTGTACAAAAAACAAATAATCTAATTACAAACCCCATACTATACCTGAGGTAGAGATGAGCTGGTTTGTTTTTTAGATCAGACTCCAACCCAAACTCCTCACTATTATCGTCGAATGGGGACGCCGGGCTTCGTCGCTTAGTTACCAACAGGCTTCGTCATTCAGCTCGAGCATACTTCGTCAAGTCCCTAAACCTGTAAAGTCAAATGGGTGGGTGAATATTATATCACAACGAAAACGGATCAGATATAATAACTGCATATTAGGCAGAATTGATTGAGTTCAGAACACGTCATACTTGAGGTAAAGAGCAAAGATATAAAAAAATTAAAAGAACTGTCCAACTCGTGGAAAAACATTGTCTCTCCAGATATCATGTTTTCCAGCTAAAGCCAACAACTTTTTCTCTCCAGATCTCATGTTTTATTTTATAAAACTTTGAGAAAAATAAAGATCCTTATATTATCTTATACGACTTTTAGTACAAACTTGCTTCCAAGACATCAAAGCCAAAAAAACATAGAGAAAACACAGTGGTTGGAGCCATCACCTCCTTTAACACCATGGGTATGGAAGCTCAGATCCGATTTTAATCAACAATAAAAAAAATAAACAAAAAAAGAACCCGAAACCTCCTCCGAATAAAAGTAATTTCTAGCTTGGTTATGGAAGCTGAGAAAGGATAGAATCAGTACCTTAACCTCCTCCGAATATTTGCTCTGTTATGTTTGTTGGATAAAATAACAAAGATCGCCGGAGATCGCAGAGGAAATACCACCAGTGATCGCCGGAGATCATCAGAGATCCCCACCAGATAACAAAAAAAAAGGAAAACGGCAGAGGAAATACCACAAGAAATCATCGAAGATCATCACATCGGCGGCCAGATCTCACTCCCGATCTATCACAGTGCTGACTGATCTGCCCTGATATCACCCCTGTCATGGATGACCACACCGTCCCCTCCAGCCATAACACCTATCATGCTCATCGTGCCTACCTCTATTGAAGCACCTCCGCTGGGAAACTCGCAAGTGATAGTACCACCAGCAAGAAGATCAAACGGTAATGTGTATACAAAGCCCCAAGATGAGAGAGAGATGTTATTAAAAGTGGGATTCTCTGGATGGAGAGAGATAAAAGTGATAAGAGATATGTCATCTCGAGCCTTGTGCTTTGTGAATAACTATTGTGCTCCAAATGTGTTCCTCAACTTGGATGTAGAGTCATCAGATTCAATCCCAGGCGTCAGTTGATAAAGACCAAATTTATCAACTTTCGATCTCAACCATCAGTTGGCTTGGACAAAAAATCCCTCCTCCTTTATTATATATATATATATATATATATATATATATATATATATATATCATTGGCTTCTAGTCTACATCAATCCTAAATATACACCTCTCCTATCTTTTTACACCTCCAAACAAGTCTAAAGATTCAACACCACCTTCTAGTTATTGATCGCTCGACATACATGAATATCTTTGTCGATGGGTTTTCGGGTCAACTCTTATTCTAGCCCTCCATCCAAACTATCCTATGTCTTACATATAACTTATCCCTATTTTAAGACAGGTCATACACTTGTTCACACATCACGTTAGAACACATGTACAACTAACCTATATAGGCTTTGATCTCTTGGTTACACGAGTAGGTGGGCGCAATACCGAGTCCTTCTCGTGAGACCTCGACAACATGTCTTATGACATGCTGTCCCCATCGAGATGAAACCATCGCTTAACTTTTACTTATTATCCCTTACGCATCCAAACGAAATATCAAACTATCTCAAGTCGAGCTTTTTTGCACACTTGCATACATATCAACGACCACACATTACTCAAGACGATCTTTCTCTCACATTTACATATATACTAGCGGCCACCCATTAAGCCAAATAAAAAGTCATACACAAGAACTCTTGTGTACCCATGTCGGTTTAACTGACATTCCTTCACCTCTTAGTGAGACCATTTTCATACCTAAGCACCTATCTACATTTAAAGGAATTCTTAAACTAAGGTCTCTAAACAAGTTATAAAATAAACTAAAAAATAATCAAATAATGTTGAGAGCAATAATAATCATATAATTAAGGAGTCATAAAGAACAATTGGGGAGCCTAACACCTTTCCCACTCATAACTAGGTTCTGAAACCCCACAACAGGAATCTCTAGAAAATCACAGACCTAAACCTGCCTTAGGATTAGCCTAAAAGGGCTAACCTGAATCTTTTGTTTGTTATTATATAAAACAAACTGGTGACCCTAAACAAGGCTCATGCCTAAATTGGGAGTGTGCACCAAAAACTAGATATGATGTCAAATAACTTCCAGGGGAAAATCATTGAACCCATCGAACTGATAACCTGACCTTAGGGGGAGGCAACGGAATGGGAGACAAGCACTCCTGCATCTATTGTGACAACACACATAAGTTTTACCCTAGGGAGCATCACCTCTCAGGGCCTGTAAAACCATAGCCGCCACCGAGATATTAACTTTTTGAAATTCCCATGTCTTAAGCCACCCCTTAGACTATGCACATGCGCAGATAAAGAAACACACATTTAACTATGTCGTCTTTGATCTCATGACCTCATGAGTACGCAGGTGCAATGTTAAACCCTCTCCCATGAGCCCAAGACACCATATAAGAGACACCCTTATGTTTGACCTTAAAAGAGTCATTTAAATTTCTATCCTCACAAGTGGCACACATATGTCCACTATTACGACCATTACCTAGTTGTCCACTCTAATAAGTGGTACTTAATTGTCCATCACCAGTGGCACAACACTCCCCGTTCTTAATGCCATTTGTTTTAGGCTTAAAGAAAATGTCTATATGTTTTAAAGATTCCAAATATTAAGTGATGATGCTAAGATTCAGCACCACCAGATAAGTGATAATGAGCTCAAACAGTAATAACAATGGCATCCATAGAGATGTATATGCCTGTAAGTGTATAGAAGGGGATGAGTAAAAGAGGAATAAGACAATGATGTATAGTGGTTCAACCAATTAGGCCTACATCCACTGTGAGTGTGTGATCCACTAGATATGGGCACTAATGGCCTTCGATACAATGCACATAAGCTCACCCTCTCTCTCTCTCTCTCTCTCTCTCTCTCTCTCTCTCTTTATTATGTACAAGCAGAGTTTTATCTAGGGTTAAAATTCTCGATCCCTTTACAGGGTTATAGGTGACAAGTACATATAGGTCTTAAGGGAGTAGTGTACCCCATAGTATGCATGGTGTATGTGAGTTACGATCTAGCCAATCCCCTCCTGACACCTGGAGGTCCCACCAGTGAATAATGATGACATAATATTCCCTCATGTGAGGGGGTGATATTGTTATAGCGGTTTTATCCACGTGCCATAAGAGTCCCACGCGTAATGTTCCATGCGTCTCCCAAATCACGCGCTGTGATGATGTCACCCTCAGCCTATGACGTGACGCTGAGGGAAAAGTTCCTGCTGGCAGCGAGCTTGGCCTGGTTTGGGCCTCGTACTGTCGTACCCTCATAGGGTCGTCCAGGCAGTGATGAGGGGTTGACCCCTTGAAGGGTCGTCTGGGCCATACTGAGTGGTCGGACCCTTGAAGGGTCGTCTGGGCCATGATGAGGGGTTGTCCCCTTGAAGGGTCGTTTGGGCCATGCTGAGGGGTCGACCCCTTAAAGGGTCGTCCATGGCCGATTCTTCCTATGATGGAGCCGTGGTCATTGGACTCGTCCTGGGCTTGAGCCCTCGTCTTGGAGGAGTACACCCTTAGCCTGGCCGAGGGTACATATGGGTATATCAATCACCCCCCAACCCTTAGCCATCGATGTTGTTGAGATGACTGAGGGGTAATGTTTCCTTGGAATTCTCAAGTGTGGTCAGATGGGTGAGTGACATCGGTCAAGCTGCATATTGTCAGGTGTATCATCATTTCAGTTTTCCAGATGTGGTGGCTGCACACTTAGCTTGGGACTTTGTGCCCAAATGATGTTTCACCTCGTGGGCTGTGTATAGCCTTGGTTAATGGGCCCCCTTAGTAGTAAGATATTTAAATGATTTTTGAATCAATCATTTATTCTTCTTCTTCTTCTTCGTGCACAAGCTCTCTCTCTCTAACTCCTTTTCAAACCTCCATTGCTATAACACCTTGTGTCTCAAGCTTGGCTATCTAGCTGTTCTTTCTCAGGTAATCTCTCTACCCTAATTTCGCTTTTAGCCTCTAATTTCGCCCGTTTCTTAAATTTGATCTTCATTCCAGTTTTTCTTGGAATTTTACATTTTTTCGGCGTAGAGGTCCGCCTTACTGTGGTGGCTGTAGGGCTGAGCATTAGGTTTTAGACTCTTTAGGATTCCTGCACCATCTTTCAGTGGAGGCTTTAGTGTCCCCTTGTGGCATTTTTAGGGCTTCAGCGTTCTCTGGTGTTCGTCTCCGGCGAACTGGGTTTTATTTGTTCTTGAGTGTTTATCTGCAAAAACTTTTCATTTCTTCAGGTTTGATCCAATAGTCAAACTTAGTCAACTGTAAACTTGTTTGTAGTTACCTTAGCCAAATTCCTTTAAGTGTAGGGTGTTCCCCTTAATGCTTAGAAGACTTTACGATTTAGCCGAGGAGTTCCCATCCTTGAGGGAGAAGTTCTTTGCTGAGATTAGACGAATAGAGGAAGAGGATGAAAGAAGACGAGGGGCCGACCCTAATTGGGTACGACCCATTTTCCAGGTTCCTTTAGCCACAATAATACCCCCTAAGTCCTGTGGGTCGTCTTGCCGTCCAACCGAGAGTCAATCATACGAGGGAGAAATGAGTGAGAGAGCATCATCGCCAATGGGTACTGGTTCTTCTGGGAGGAAAGAGACATCAAATCTCAGCCCAGGTTGAAAGGCCGAGGGGACAGATCATGCAAAGGTTGTCCCTGTGATAGCCCTGTCCCCTCTTGATTTTCAATTAGCCTTTCTAGATGGTCCTCCGATAGGCGACGAGGTTGAGGGATCTGGGGGCAATAATGAGAGCTCTGATGATGATGGCCGAGTTGACACTTCTAGCGCCTCAGCTTACGTATCTTTAGTTAAGGATCAAGACCTATTACTATAGAGGAGAGGGTCATTATTGACTACCCGAGGGAGCGAGGGAAAGAGGGCGAACTTGCTAAATTTGAAGAGTTGATGACCCCTCACTTCCTCAAAGAAGCTGGTCTGAGGGTCGGCCCCCTGACAGAACTATGTGAGTAGAATTTTGACCCATTTTTACTTTTGTCTAAGTGTTTCCTCTTCCCCACTATATATTTATGATGTATCGTCTCCTTTTCAGGCCGTCCTACAAACATATCTGATCAACTCTGGGAGATGACTACTCCAATTTTATTGTTTGGCTTGGGAAAGAAAAAAGGCAAAGAGCCTCAGCAGCCTCCGAGAAAGACAAAGATCGTGGGGCCGACGCATGTTGAATAGACAGTCGATAGTCATAAAAAGAAAGAGCCTGAAGTTCCTGAAGGCTCTCGGTCTGACTCACGGACGAGGGTGAGGGTGGAGGTGTCTGAGGGGTCCGGCTCTTCTTCCAGTATGGGGGCCCATTGGTCTCAAATTTTGACATTCTTAAAGGCTGAACCCTCTTCCCTCATAGCCAACCTGAGGGCAGCCAAGGCTTTGAGGTTTTCTGCTCCCTCGGCCGTAGATTACGACTTCTTGTCAAAGATGCCCCCGACCAAGGTCTATGACTATGGTCTGCACACTTTGGCTCAGGTATCTCTTTTAATATTTTATTTATTAATATTTTATAAACTGTTCCCTTGGCCCCTTTTAACTTGTGTTCATCTGTGTAGTCTGTCTACGGCTTCACCTCGACCACCAAGTGGATGGCTGAGAATTAACAAAAGTTTCACGAGGCTGAGAGGGCTATTCAGCATGAGGCCAACTTGAAGACTGAATTGGAGATCGCTCGGGCTAAGCTGGAGAGTACATGGACTGAGCATTCAACAGTCCTGAATGAGCTGGTGAAGCAGCATGAGGCCGACCTGAAGGTGAAGGACTCCCTCATCAAAGAAAAGGACGAGGCCTTGACCAATCAGGGAGCCCAATTCAGAGCTGAGCTTATTGAGTCCGTGAAGAAGGCCGAGGATGATGCTGTGTCGTCCATCCGCCCCTCTCTTGAAGCGGTGGAAATGGAAGACCCCCTTATAGCTGAGGCCCTATCCCACGTGGAGTCTCAAGTACAGATCGAAGGCATCGGCACCTCTGAAGATCGGCCTGTTTTGGTCATCGAAAAGACTCCTGTTGTTAGTCTTGAAGCCTTGCCCTCTGATGTTGCTCAATAGGGTGGCTTGTTCATATTCCTCCGCATGGCTTAATTGTTCAAAGGGAACATCCAAATTATTTTTGTTTTTCAAATTATTTAGACCCTATTCTTGTAAAGCTTTTGTGTTTGACTTTCTTTTGGACAAATATTGTAGCACTTTGTAGTGAAATTTGCTCTTGCAATAGAATTACCCTCTTCTAGGTTGTATCTTGTATGATTTATCTTGTTATGCTTTAAATTAACCATCTCATTAACTCCCCTCTCGTCTGTCTTGAGCGTGAATGGGGGGTCATCCCCACCATTTATCCTTATCTTAGCCGAGGGTTGTTACCACCAGCTTAATGAGGTTTTAAAATTTGAAGTCCCCCCTCATCTTTTTTGAGCGTGAATGGGGGGTCATCCCCACCATTGACCCTCATCATAACCGAGGGTGGTTACCACCAACTAAATGATGTTTAAAATTTGAAGTCCCCCCTCGTCTTTGTTGAGGGTGAATGGGGGGTCATCCCCACCATTGACCCTCATCATACGTGAGGGTGGTTACCACCAACTTAATGATGTTTTCAAATTTGAAGTGCCCCCTCGTCTTTTTTAGGGTGAATGGGGGGTCATCCCCACCATTGACCCTCATCATAGCCGAGGGTGGTTACCACCAACTTAAAGATGTTTTAAAATTTGAAGTCCTCCCTCATCTTTCTTGAGGGTGAATGGGGGTCGTCCCCACCATTGACCCTCATCATAGCCGAGGGTGGTTTCCACCAACTAAATGATGTTTAAAATTTGAAGTCCCCCCTCGTCTTTCTTGAGGGTGAACGGGGGGTCGTCCCCACCATTGACCCTCATCATAGCCGAGGGTGGTTACCACCAACTTAATGATGCTTTAAAATTTGAAGTCCCCCCTCATCTTTTTTGAGGGCGAATGGGGGGGTCATCCCCACCATTGATGCTCATCGCAACCGAGGGTGGTTTCCACCAACTAAATAATGTTTAAAATTTAAAGTCCCCCTCGTCTTTCTTGAGGGTGAATGGGGGGTCGTCCCCACTATTGACCCTCATCATAGCCGAGGGTGGTTTCCACCAACTAAATGATGTTTAAAATTTGAAGTCCCCCCTCGTCTTTCTTTAGGGTGAATGGGGGGTCGTCCCCACCATTGACCCTCATCATAGCCGAGGGTGGTTATCATCAACTTATTTCGAGTCCCCCCTCGTCTTTCCTGAGGATAAATGGGCAATATGACATTCTCATTAATATTCCAAACACAAGCTGAGTGGCCAATATGACATTCTCATTAATATTCCAAAGTGTTCTGTTGGAGCAACACATTCATTACAACTGTGGTCCGATAGGACATTACATTATTGATAGTATTTCTTCAAATTATCTGCATTTCAGGGGTTCAAAAAGGGTTCCCCTTCAAGGTTTTCTAGTCTATAGGTTCCAGGGACAACTTCATCGATGACCCTGTATGGGCCATGCCAATTTGGGTGTAGCTTGTTAGGATTTTGCCAAGTCTTTTTGAGGACAAGGTCCCCCATAGCGATTGGCCTTTTCCTCACCCTTTAGTTGTAAAACCTGGCAATCCTTTGCTGATAAGCTGCCTGCCTTATCTCAGCGTCTTCTCTTCTCTCCTCGATCAAGTCTAGATCAAGTCTCCTTTCTTCCATATTCCTCTGGGGGTCATACATTTGGACTCTATGAGTAGGAAACCCAATCTTGGTGGGGATGACGGCTTCTGAGCCATACTCTAGCATGAACGGGGTTTGCCTGGTAGGGGTCTTGGTTGTCGTCCAGTAGGCCCACAGTGCAGCGTACAGCTCCTCAACCCATCTTCCTTTTGCCTCCTCGAGATTTTTCTTGATCTCGTCTAGGATGGTTCTATTTGTAACCTCAGTTTGCCCATTAGCCTGAGGTCGGCCTGGGGTTGAGAAGAATTGTTTGATACCGACCCTTTCGTAGTACTTTTCCATAGATGTATTATTGAATTGAGTCCCGTTATCCGAGATGAGGGTGTTAGGGAGCCCATATCTGCATATAATATTTTTCTAGATAAACTAGAAGGTCTTCTTCTCGGTGATTATTACCATCGGTTTTGCCTCCACCCATTTTGAAAAATAGTTAATTGCCACGATCAAGTATCGATAGTTATTGACGGCCCTAGGCAAAGCCCCTACTAGATCGATTCCCCATACTGCGAATGACCATGGGGATGTGATGGAGGTAAGAGGATGATGGGGCTACTGAGGGATGGTGGAAAACCTTTGACATTTATCGCACTTTTTCACGTATGCCGTGGCGTCTTTCCCTAGGGTCAACCATCAGTATCCCTGGGTCACTATCCTCTTTGCTATCGATATGCCCCCAATGTGGCTTGAGCATGACCCCTCGTGCACATCTTGCAAAATGTGAGGGACCTCAGATGGGTGTACACATCTGAGCAAGAACCCCTTTTTGTACAAGGTGTCTCCAATGACACTGAATTTCGCAGCTCTGTATCTCAACTTCTTCCTTTCTTATTTTGCCTCTGGCATCTCCCCCTATTTAATGTATCTGATTAGAGGGTCCATCCACGAATCTTCCCAGTTGATGTTTAAGTAAGAGCCAAGTGTCCCCTTTGCCTTTTCAATCGCTGGTCGAAGTAAAATTTCCACTGGGACTGTCCTCCTAATATCAATCCTAGTTGCCGAGGCCAGCCTTGCAAGCGCATCGGCTCGACCATTATCAAGCCTAGGTATCCTCTTCAATTTCACTTCCCTGAAGCTCTTCAATAATGACTTCACTCTTTCAAGATACTTAGCCATTCTCTCATCCTTAGCCCCGTAGGCTCCCAGTATCTGATTCACTACTAGTCTTGAATCACTATGGACCAAAATATGGTCGACACTAAGAGACTTAGCCAAGGATAGGCCTGCTATCAGGGCCTCATATTCAGACTCGTTATTGGAGGCTTTGAAGTTGTACCTTAGGGAATACTCAATGTCTGTGCCATCAGGTGTTATTATAATTAATCCATCCCCACTTCCGCTTTCATAAGAGGACCCATCAACAAAGAGGTTCCACACGGTCCTTTCCTCTGAGAAATTTCCCTCGATGAGGGACCCTGTCTAAAGAGATATCTTCCCTTTTTATTTTCTGCCACTTTTCCTCTAATGGTGCTTGTCTCAGACTTGTCTGTGGATGGATCAACAATTCTGCCTTGTCGGGTATCTGTCTTCTCGAGGCTTTCCTCTTCAGCCTTATCATCTTTCCAAGTAAATTCATCCACGAAATCAGCTAACGCTTGCCCCTTGATGTCCATCCTTGGTTGATATACAATGTCAAACTGTCCCAACTCTATATCCCAGGCCATTAGCCTCCTCGATTTTTCTGGCTTGTGTAAGACCTGTCTGAGAGGAGAGTCGGTGAGGATGACCATTGTATGGGATTGGAAGTATGGCTTCATCTTTCTCGACGCATGGATCAAGGCATAGGCTAACTTATCCATCCTTGGGTATCTTTGCTCCGCCCCTAGAGTGACTTACTATTGAAATACACAAGCTTCTATACTCCATCCTCTTCTCTCACAATGGCTGCGCTGATGGCTGACTCTGAGACGATTAAGTCCACATGCAGTCGTTCGCCCTGCACTGGTCGTGACAACAGCAAGGGAGACCCTAGGTATGACTTTAGCTCTTTGAAAGCCTGGTCACACTCTTTGTTCCATTCAAAGGCCTTCCTAAGAATTTTAAAGAACGGTAAACACATGTCTGTGGCTCTAGACACGAACTTATTCAAAGCAGCCACTCGCCCAGTGAGCCTCTGAACATCTTTGATGGTCTTGGGAGTCTTCATTTCTATGAGGGTCTTTATCTTTTCAGGATTGGCCTCAATGTCTCTTTGATTGACGATGAACCCCAAGAACTTCCCTACTTTAACCCCGAAGATGCATTTGGCCGGGTTGAGCTTCATTCGTTACTTGTCCATCGTGTTAAAGGTCCTCTCGAGGTCGGCTACATGATCCTCGACCTTCAAACTCTTGGTCAGCATGTCATCTACATAGACCTCCATGGACTTCCCGATTTGATCTTCAAAAATTTTATTCATAAGGTGCTGATATGTTGCCCCGTATTTTTTAGGCCAAAGGGTATGACCCTATAACAGTATGTACCCTTATCGATAATGAAGGCCATTTTTTATGAGTCTTCAGGGTTTATGAAGATCTAGTTGTACCCTGAATAGGCATCCATGAAGCTCATGAGCTCATAGCCTGCGGTAGCATCTACCATCTGATCAATGCGAGGGAGAGGGAAGTTGTCTTTGGGGCAATTTTTGTTGAGGTCTATGAAGTCTACGCACATCCTCCACTTTCCGTTGGCTTTTGGGACTATGATTGCGTTGGACAGCCATTCGGGATAGATGACCTCTCTGATAAACTCAGCATCTTCCAGCTTCTTGACCTCGTCCCTTATGACCTCATATTTTTCTCGAGAATAAATTCTCCTATTCTGCTTTACTGGCTTTACACCCTCTACCACGTTGAGCTTGTGGAACATGATTTCAGGGTCGATCCCCGGCATATCTGCATGACTCCATATGAAGACGTTATGTCTTCTTCTTAACAACTTGATGATGTCTTCTTTGATGTCTGTCCTTAGAGCCTTGTCTATTTGGACCATTTTTTTCAGCTCATCCTCATTGAGGATGATGGATTCTACCTCTTTCGCGTCTTCTCCTTTCTTCAACTTTGTCTCATCCCTGGGGTCGAGGGTGTCAATATTATAAGTGGTCGTTGCCTTCTTGTGTGCCTCCTTTTCTTCGGTAGAGTTGAAGTAACATTCCCGTGCCGTCGTCTGGTCTCCCTGAACTTCCCCTACCCCAGAAAGGGTCCGGAATTTTATCATCTGATGAACCGTGGATGACACGACCTCAAATTCCTTGAGGGCCACTCGCCCCAGTATAATGTTGTAAGCTGAAAAGACGTGTTCATCCATCACAAAAAGTTGACCTTCTTAGTGAGCCATCTCGGCCACTCATCCACCATCCTAACATCGAACTCATACACTCCTAGAGGATGAACTTTTTCCCCATTGAAACCAATCAAGGGGTGATAGTATGGGACGAGCCTTGCACGGATGAGACCTAAGGCTTTATAGCACAGCCAAAATATCACATCTACAGAACTACCCCCATCTACCAGTATCCTCGGCACCTCGCACCTGTGTACCCTGGTAGTGATGACAAGAGGGTCATCATGTGGGGCTAAAAGGCCTTTGAAGTCCATTATTGAGAATCCCACTATCAGGGTATCCATGTCCACTTTCTTCATCTTTTTTGACTTTGCTTCCATAGAGGTCGAGTGTATAATTTTTGTCACTGCTTTGGCTTCAGCAACATGGGCCTTCCTGTCGGCGACCTCTGACCCTCCTCCTGTTAGACCCCCGGAGATCATCCCCATGCCAAGTGAGATCATATTAAGTCTTTTTATGGGGTCGTGGTCATCTCTCGGAAGGAGGTCAGGGTCGTCCTCATCATCCGAAGGGTCGTCCCTTCGGTTTGGAGGATCTTCTCTGCACGTATCGCCTCTCTTCTTTCTAGGGTCGTCCCCTCGTCCCCTCTTGAAGGCATTCTTGTCAACGTATTTCCTTAACTTCCCTTCTTTTAACATTTTCTCAATTTCATCTTTCAGAGCAAAGCACTTATCGATCACACGGTCGTGGTCTTGGTGAAATTCACACCATAGGTTTTTGTTCCTCTTGTGAGGGGCTGCCCTCAAATTCTCAGGCCATTTCAAAGACTGTTCGCTCTTTATATCATTCAGAATGTGTTCGTAGATGACCGTCAGAGGGGTATAATCAACAAATTTGTCATCTTATAGCCTCTTTTTCCCCTCTTTGTTCTTTTTCTGGTACTTACCCCCACTAGTACCTCCTTTCACATCTTCATATTTTGCGGCCATCACCTCTTCAGCGTTCATCACCTTTCCCGCTGTTGACAGCAATTCAACCATCTCTTCGGAGGGTCTTCAGCAAGATTCCATAATAGTTTCCCCTTTTGGAGTCCTTCGATGAGGGCTGTCATGGCTATACTTTCCTCATAGTCTTCGGCCTTCAACTTTTCTTTATTAAATCTGGCTATGTAGTCTCTTAGGCTCTCATTCTTCCCCGGCTTAACATAGAGCAGGTGTGTGGTCTTCTTCTATGGCCTCACTCCAAAGCAAAAGTTATGAATAAACCGATATGCTAACTGTTTGAAGCTTTCAATGGAATTCTTTGGAAGAGACATATACTAGACATGCGCAGCCCAGTCAGAGTGCCAGAAGAGGCATGACACCTCATCTCATCTGAGATAGAGTATATGTTTGCCGCTGATTGGTACATCTCAATATGATGGACATGGTTGGTACTCCCATCGTACCGAGGGGTGACCACTAGTGGTTTGAACTTGGACGGCGTGGGGAAGTTGACTATCTTCGCCACAAAGGGTGAGCCTACGGAGTATCCTCTCTGAAGAGGGTCCCAGCTCTTCAGAATATCACCAATCTTATCCTCTAGTCTCTGGATCGAGTTGTTCCAGGGCCTCGTAGGGTCGTTTTGGCCGATATTATCCCCCCCGTCGCCTCTTTGAGGTGGACGAAGGGTTCTGCTGCGGCTGGCCTGTGTCGGCTGTTTACTTCCCCCTGACCGTCGTCCCGTCCATGGGACCTAACCCCATGGGGTCGGCCATCTTCTTCCTCCCTCCTGGACCTCGCAATACTTCTCGATCTGGACAATTTTTCCCGTAGGTCATTTACCGGTCCTAGACTTTCAAAGGCCGACCCTCTGCTCAGACAATCGAGAGCAGAGCCCCTCGGGCAATCTTCTGGATTTTGCCTTCAACACTTCCCTTTGCACTCCTAGACAGGTCGCACAGTATTGTTGGAGACCTCATATGGCTCCCAACATTCTATGGGGGCCTCTTCCCCCTCTAGATCGTTATATCTGTCTTCTGGGCAAGGGTTTCCTTGCCTCCCCAGGCGTAGATTCCAGGGGTCATCATCATCTCTCCGTCGCTGAGGAGGTGGCAAGTCTTTGCGTGGTGCCTGGGGTGGTCCCCTGGCCTCATGCTACCCTGGAGATACTGCTGGAGTAATCATCTCTGCTGAGACTCCCAGTGGTCTTAGTATGTTTTGGCTAAGAGTTGTAAATTGCTCCTACATAATCCGCCGGCTTGCTGCTAATGACTTCAGGGAGGCATCCACATCAGCCATCTCAGACTGAGGTGGTGCATGACTGGAACTAGGTCCCACTCCACTATCCGATGGAGGAAGTGGTAGTGGTGGCATCTCCGGTGCCATGCGTTTGAGCTATAGAGAGTTGAATTATCAAAAGACTCATGAGCCTGAGAACCTTAATGGGTCTCTTTCAATGGTGAAATAACTCCATAAAGGGGTAGAACAGGTTCACCACCAGAGTGCCCGGTGAGGTCAAGCTATATAAAGGAAGAGATGTCTTCTCGTTCCCACAGACGGCGCCAAACTGATGATGCTAAGATTCAGCACCACCAGATAAGTGATAATGAGCTCATCCATAGAGATGTATATGCCTGTAAGTGTATAGAAGGGGATGAGTATAAGAGGAATAAGACAATGATGTATAGTGGTTCAGCCAATTAGTCCTACATCCACTGTAAGTGTGTGATCCACTAGATATGGGCACTAATGGCCTTAAAAACAATGCACATAAGCTCTCTCTCTCTCTCTCTCTCTCTACTGTGTACAAGCAGAGTTTTAGCTAGGGTTACAACTCTCGATCCCTTTATAGGGTTGTAGGTGACAAGTATATATAGATCTTGGGGGAGTAGTTTACCCCCAAGCATGCATGGTGCATGTGAGTTGCGATCTATCTAATCCCCTGCTGACACCTGGAGGTGCCACCTGTGATTAATGATGACATAATATTCCCTCACGTGAGGGGGTGATATTGTTATAATGGTCTTGTCCACATGCCATAGGAGTCCCACGCTCACTGTTCCACGCGTCTCCCAAATCATGCGCTGTGATGATGTCACCCTTGGCCTATGACGTGAGGCCAAGGGCAAAGTTCCTGCTGGCAGCGAGCCTGGCCTGGTTTGGGCCTCGTACTGTCGTACCCTCATAGGGTCGTCCAGGGAGTGATGAGGGGTCGGCCCCTTGAAGGGTCATCTGGGCCATGCTGAGGGGTCGGCCCCTTGAAGGGTCGTCCATGGTCGATTCTTCCTGTGACGGAGCCGTGGTCATTGTACTCGTCCTGGGCCTGAGCCCTCGTCTTGGAGGAGGACACCCTCGGCCTGGCCGAGGGTACATGTGGGTATATCATTAAGGTTTCTTAAAAAATTCATATCTTTGAGATTAAGCAATAGTAAATCAGTATATGTATATAGAGCAAGCCTCTTATACACCATGCTTCCTACATCACCTGTACATCGCATCTAGTTCTCGACCCTAAATTTTTTTTCCAGTTTTTTTATATTACCCATTGAGTTAACCTTCCATCCAACACATGCTCAGAAAATTAGGTCAAAATATAATTTCTAGTTATTTTTTAAAAATTCAACAAAAACTACTGAAAATACTTTATTTATAAGGGTCCGCGCCAACAGAATTTGTGAATTTTTTAAAAATAGCTAGAAAATGTATTTTGACCTAATTTTTTGAGCATGTATTGATTGAAAAGTTAAATTTTAATAGAAAAATAAAAAAAATTAGAAAAAAAGTTTTTTAGGGCCTAAAACTAAATATAATGTATGATGTGATGTATATAGTGTGATGTGGGAGAGCACTCCTCAATGTATAGCAAATAAAGAACAATCGGAATGCCTAACACCTTCACCATTCAGAACACAATACGGGTCATCAAAGCCATAGGATGAGAACAAAATGTCTCACCTGATCTTTTTTATTTATTTTTATATAAGTTAAATTGGTGAATCTGATCAACCCCATACACACACCGGACATGGTAACAAATTTTCACAAGAACAACCTCACACTTGTCAAAAAGTTGATGTTCCCTCAAACGCGATGCATTCATAGGCCAAGTCCGAAATTTTACACTTGAATTACTGAAAATGTGCTTTAAAGAGTTGTGCCCTGATGGGACCCACACCAAAATACCATACTTTTAAAGTACATTCGGTAATTTTTCGGTACTCAATTTTGGTGTATATAACATTTTTCTTCATAGGACACATTACCACATACCCATATTTAGGGTTGTAAATCGGGCTGGGTGATCCGGGCTTGGGGTTGCTCAGGCTCGGCCCGAACTCACTTACCCATGCTTAAGCCCGAGCTCGGCCCGAATTACTTTTTCCCACCTAGGCCAGAACTCGGCTCATTAATAGTATGGGCTTCGGGCCTGATTTCAATTTTTTTTGTTAAAAAAGTTTGAATTAATTTGTTTTTCTTGTATTTCCATCATGGACAAAATTACACATTAAAATCTAATTGATATTTCATGAAATAAAGTATATAATTATGAAATGTATTAAATTAAAACAAGGGAAATAAGAGTGAAAAGCTACAAATGCCTATTAAATTTCAGACATTTAGCATAATTTGATCACTTACAAATGCCTGTTGTAACTTCATCCATTATTAAATCAAATACCCATAATGAGATTAACAATAAAATCACAAAATTGAAAATCACATGTAATCTAATGTATTATGACAAATGATTTTTTTTAGAAAAAATAATAAATGAAATAAAAGGACGAAACCTAATTAAACAATATTAACATAAATATGTTATATTATATAAATTATTTATTTATTTATTTATTAATATGAAGTTCGGGCTTCGGGCCCAATTCGGGCTTGGCGAAGTTCGGCTCAAGGTCGGCGCGAAATTCATTCGGGCGTGGAATTTTGGTTCAGACTCGCCTCAGCTCAAACTCAAATAAAGCTCGACCCGAAAATAGCGGGCCGAACGGACGGGCTTCGGGCCTCGGGCGCTCAATTTACGGGCCTACCCATAATCATACAAATGAATCCTCTTGAACCCCCTTAAATAGGGGAGGAACCACAAGGGATATCATCTTCACTCTTTACTAGCAAAGTGCCCCAAAGAGATACAAAAGGAAGATGTTCATCTTCTACCATACATGCTTCTCAACGGACAAGTCGATTTGCGAGTCCTCTATCTGAATATTTAACACCTTTAACCGAATAGACTCTCCCAATAGAAATACCCTTTTTGCCCACAAAGAAAGATACTGAATTCGCATTGCTATCTGTTTTGATCACACCATTTTGAAACAAGAGAAGGATGTGCTGACCTTAATATAAATAAGAAACTTCTATGAGCCAGAAATGTTGTCACATCTAAGTTTTTTGTCCATAAAGAAAATGAAACTGAACATATTTTTCAATAACAAAGATTTTTGTACATATAGCATTAGGAACAACCTAGTTAGACCTTGGTCTTATGTTCTGGTCTATGAGTGAACTCAAAATCTATATGAACAAAAGCTCGTTCCACTTCTGGCAGTCGCTCAAGCTTTTCTTGTAGAGTTTCACCAATGTTATGTGCTTTACTAAGAAACATGTCTTCTGGTAAAACAATGTCAACCTCCACAAAGTAATGACAACCAAATGTGTAAGCCCGGACCGTGTCGATATGCTTGATCTCCTCGTGGTGGTTCCATATAAGATACGTTAATTTTGTCAAGAAATCTGGTGGAGCTGTTCTTCCAATTAGGGAACACACATTTTCAATAACTGTTTTTGCCCACGTCCGAATTGTATATAATGCTATCTGCAAATCGTTTTCAAACTTATTACGTAAATGAAAAGTTAACCCGTATTAAAGAACTATGAATCGCGGACATGGGTATGGGCATAAAATTTGACACAATGCGAACATGGTAAATTTCAAAACATGAGGACACGACGTATCAGACACGCGATGTCAAATATTTTTTATTATATAATTATACATATTTGAAGCCAAGATTATGTGAGGTCCTAAAATGAGGATCTAAACTTCAGACATCCCCATTACAAGGGCTAAATGAATGAGTTTTTCATGATATTTGGTAGAGATGATCTGAATGAATGACAGTATATTGACAGCGGAAAATAGACATACAACGTTTTCGCAATTAAATTTTCTGATAAAATTGGTGGAGATGATCTCCATTATATGGGAGACTATCATCTCCAACAATTTTCATCAAACAACTCATTTGGTTACCCCCTAGAAGGGGCAGGTCCTCAATTTAGTACATTATCATAGGATCTCAAAAGACCCTTACTATACATTCGGATTTTCTCTCAAATGGACCGGAAAAAATGAACCGTGTTTTTTCACGCTTCGTTTTGTCCGGACCCTTAGAGAGAATGGTTGTATGTGTATATATCTCCATCAGTTTCTTTAAAACAAAAATTAATGGTCAAACTTATTTTTCCAATCTATAAGTCAGTAGTCTCGAATGAGAGAAAGAAAGCAAAAGTCTCACTTATGTCCTTAAGACTTTCTTTTTATTTTTTGGAAACCCCAAAAATATTTTAATTATGTAATGATCCCGAAGTTTTGAATGTTCTGAAGTGTCCCCTACCAAACAAATCTGACACGCCACATGGAGTGTCAAACACATGTACCTTGTTCGGAGTGTCCGACACCAGTACTTTACCTCAGAAGTGTGCATGGTTCTTAGTTAAATAGACTTACACAAATATGGATTAGATAATAAGATAAGAAGTGGGTGGTCATGAACTCACAATTATAGCCCCAATGGGGTCAATCCACCAGTAGAAATGAATAGCTAGGACAGCTGTTGCTAATCCTACTGAATTAGTGATGACATCAAAGAAATGATCCTGGGCATAGGCTCTCACAATCTCGTTTTTGAATCTCCGGCAGTAGATAGTGAGAAGAAACTTCACTACAGTGACACAAACCATAATCCCAATCATCCATTTTTCCTTCTGAGGATCCACATCAGGACCAGACTGTATCCAAAATTTAAAAAATAAAACATTAAATAATCAACAAAAGTGGTTCAAACTTCAAAACCTAGCATTTGACAGTTCATATCTTATTTTTCATAAATCAATTTCCCCCTCGAGATAAGAAGTAGAAATTCGAAATGGCAGTGCTTAGAACAACGAGTTCTATGATGACGACAGTCCATCGCACACTTGTTATATATGAAGTACACAATTTTTGAACAATTGGAAAGGTAAAATTGCAAACATTTTTTTCTTGTATCTTACATTATTTTTTAGAGATCAAATGTTGTAATTTATGATATTGAGGATTATAAGTTGAGTGTTTTTAGTATTTTACTTGCTCATTTAATCTACTCCTGGAAGAATAAGGATTAATAGTAAGTCTACAAATATTGATATATTCTTCTTATTTTACTGGTGTTAATGAACGGGTAAGCATCTCTTCTTTAGGCCTGTACATTGATCCTTGTCAACATCTTCTTCTATCTTATTCCTTACTGTTCCTTCATTCACTTGTAGAATTCGAATGCAAAGTTTACGTTTTATCAGTTGATGATTTTCCAATCAATTTTAGACTAGCAGGAAAAAAAAAATATGCTCTCATTTTCATCAATAGTCCATTAGAATATTTTTTAATCAAAAACAGATCATAGAAGTTCATTATAATCACAAAGAAAAACAGATGAAGAAATATATCACAGGAAAACAATGGAGGCTGTGATGATTATCTTAAGAAATTATCTTTCCAATGAGATTTTGCATATTTTCAATGAAGCATTATGTGATCCACACTCTTCCCATCCCCATGAGAGGATGTTTTACAAGGCTTTTTTTGTTGAGAAAATCACAAGTATTTACCCTCTCTTATGGTCAAACATATAAAGGCTTGAACTTTTGACAGACATCATTCTATATGGTTCAAACATGGTGAAGGAGGGGGGATCCATACAAATATCAAAACAGGACTTACAAGAAAAAACATAAGAAAATAGAATGGGAGACAAAATGCTAAAGCTTATTATCACTTGAAAGAAGAGTCTTAAGTAACGAAAGAATTAATAGACCCTTAAATGACAAACAATAAAAGTTTCGACAAATTACTATCTAGAGAAGAATCCCACACCCATAGGTCAATCCAAAAGAAAATTTTCTCACACCCTCGCACAACAAAATTAGTGTGGTTTAGAAGAGGATATAAACTTCAATGGAGAGTGATGACAACCCTCTTTTACCAAAGTGGAATCTCAAACACTAACATGAATACCATACTTGCTCCTAATTATTGATACTCAAACCTTCATTAATAGAATACTTTTGAGAATGAGAGTGATTTTTCTTTCAATCACGGAAATTTGGTCATATATATATATCTTCTATGTCACCAGAAACCGTCGACTGTTTTGTATGGATTTAAAATGGAAAAACTCGTGTCGTTGGTAGAATACTGAAAGAAAGATTGATCATGAATTTGGAGAGTTCTCTGAATCAAAGAGTTTTCTTCTACTAAAAAACGAAGACCTTCGTGACACAAGCGAGGAGGGGCGTAGGTCAGGTTTTACAAAATTAATTGAAATATCTTTCGATAATATCATTTATTGATTGGTATGGCTCAGAGACTAGGCACTCACTGAAGTTTCTTCCAAATGAACATAAGTTACATTTCCTGATTCTGAATCCCTCATCTTCCTCACCAATAACGAAAATAACAATCGTTCAGACGGAACACTTGTGACTCAAAAGTTCAGTACTAGACAAATAACGAGACAAAAGTCATGTACCTTAGAGATGAGTTCCCGAGCAGACTCGAGCAATATTTGTAACCCAAGAGTTGCCATTACTGATGCAAAAACAATAATACCCTGCAATATTGACTTTTATTAGAATATATTCATTAAGTAGAAAAAATTACAAATTTTCATTCAAGAACAAAAAAAAGGCATGATCTTTATGGCACCTACAAGCAAGGCTATGTTGTCATTGGCAGCAGTGGAATAAATAAGCAAAAGTTTGCCATTCTGTTATTCTTTTCATATATGTAATATTTTTTTCTAGCTAACACTTGTTAAGAATGCACAATATGAGAGTCCCTGCAACAATTTAGTTTGAATGAAAAAAGTGTAAGCGCCAAGATTATCTGTAAGAAACAATTTTCATAATTTTCTCAAGTCTTTCTGTACTTAACAAAAAAATATGAAAAATTTATTGGAAGGTTCGTCTGGAAATAAGTAACAAGATATTTGACATGAAGTTGATAAATTCTCGCTATGAATTATATGTAAGCACCATTAGCACGGGTGCAATTTGCATACACTGTTAGCTTTCTCTTTCACAGGGGCATTGATTGCTTAATTAGAAAATTTGGCCAAGCAGCAAAACAATCGATGCCTTTTGACAAGGAAATAAAATTCCACTGCTAAAGAAACTCAAAATTTGTCGAAACTAACATCATTTCAGTGTGTATGTTAGTGAGTCGGGGGGGGGGGGGGGGGGGGGGGGCTGGTGCTGCAGCGAAGGGCTGCCTTGACGTCTTACCTCAACTCACAGACTATATTAAAAGTCCATCATGGAACTCCCACTAGTAATCTTCTAATGTGAAAATAAAGTTGTGGTCGATGCCAATTGATGTCTTACCTCAAAATCTTCTATATAAATATATTGCAACTTGGATAAAGATGTTATTTTGCAAAATTGGAGCTGGCTTTGGAAGTTAAGACTTTCTCGAAAGTTGAATTTCTTAATTTCGTTGACCTTGCATGATAATTTGTTAATCAATAAAAATCGCGTTAAAAGGAACTGTATCTTCTATGTGTGTTCACTGTGGTATTGCTACAGAGTATATCATTCTTGTGTTAAGAGAATGTTGCAAGTGTAAAATTATTTGGAACTGCATTATTTGGATGATGATGAATGACTTTGTGATAACCTGAAAGGAAGATTGTGCATCTCGCTAAAATATTCTAACTCTCCTTGGCTGCATATTTTTGTAGCTTCTATTTGGGATGTATGGAAATCTTAAATCAAAGAATCAATTGAACATGTTTCTGTTAGGAGGGAGTATACTTTATGTAATATTGACTTTCATGTTGCAAATCTTAATACTGCTTTTTCTATGCAGGGAAATCAGCAGCTAAAGCACTCCAATACTCTTCATATCATGGAATAGTCTTTCTATGTGATGGTGCAAGGTAAACACTTACGGGACTGTAAAGATGGAAAAAAAATCTGCTTGTATCGGAGGTCTATTATGTGACATGGCCGGTATCTGGATTTTAGGCTTTTGTGGCAACATTGGTTTTTGCTCAATTATTGTTTCAGAACTCATGTCCATCAGAAATGGATTGAATTTAGGTTGGGAGAGAAGGTTCCTTGAATCCAGGTGGAAACTGAGTTCTGATTGAAGACCGAACGCTTATGAGGAAGCCATGCGAGTGACAGTCAATTCACACATGTTGGGAAAGTAATAGGTGTGCTAATATATAGGCGGCTATGGGCCGGAACAATTATATTGTTGATGTTTTTTGAAGATCCACTTGATAGTTTGGCTTGTAATTTAATTGAAGGGAGTTAGGTATTTCTTTTGCTAGGCTGTAGGCCTTCTGTTCATTTAATGTACCAAAGAAACTGAGAACTTACCACTGGTTGCATCCGGTTCTTTCCAATTGGATAGTGGTACTGGTTTGGGTGTCTCATGGCATTTGCAGTAAACCACAGAATGAAGCCAGATAAGAGGTCCAAAAAGGAATCCAATGTCGACGCAATGACTGCCAAAGATCTACTAGCAATAGAAGCATACAATTTTGCTATGAAAAGCACCATGTTAGCTATGTTCGACACGTGAATGGCCAACCTCTCGCTTCTCACAAGCTGCTTCATTTCATGCTGCAAAATTGCTTATCTAGGCCGGTCAAAACTGATTTTCCTTTAAGAAAATTTTGAAACATTTGATGCTTTCATAAAAAATCATACATGACACCTACAAAAAATATGTAGTAGTAATTCAACAACCAACCTCTGTTAGGCTCTCAGCTGGTAGACAACCCAATTCATTCATTGTTTCCATCTCATTGAACCCTTCAAGGAGCCTTTCCTGCCTTTCGTAATATTCTGCAATCTTTCCTTGTTTCCCTAAGAATGTTAATAAAGCAAAAAACGAGAAAACGTTAAATAACTTATATGCCACGAACATCTTGATAGATATTGTTACATAATCTGGAAATGGGAGGTCTCCATTTGAAACCTGAACAGAAATGAAAAAGATGAAAGGAAGATTCTCAAAAAAAAAAAAGGAATGATACTGTCTTGAGTAATGGATATTCATTTATAGACAGGATCATAATGTAATGCCCCAAATATATTTAAGATAAAAAATAATTTTCGGTGACAAATATATGTACACATTTACCAGTTCAGACATGGAATTCAGCATCTAATAAATCAAAACTCAATGAAGGATAGAAATATTTCACAAAAGACGGGAGCAGGGGATGAAATTTTATCGAAACATTATGATCTAATTTGAGTCACAAAAGACCGGTAGTCCGCACAAGAGCATTATTATATATATATATATATATGTGTGTCACTTGGCGGTGAGCCTAGAAATTATCGCTTAAATTATAGGCACACTCTCTTTTTTCTGGGGTCACTGTCAGGTGAGCCATGTCCGGTCCGCATTCTTAAAATGCGGACTGATCCGCAAAGAGCAGGACTGATATATATATATATATATATATATATATATTGGGTTTAGTTTCATGCCAAATATTTTTTCAGGTTTCCTCCATGTATTTTTTAAATTGTATTAAGTCTCGTAACTACTCAAAACCTCCCTCATTCGCCATGACACGTGTTCTAGAATTGTTATAATACTAAAAAAATAAAAACATGAGAATCGATACAAATGAATCTTCGAAACTAGGGCTAAATACATGTGATCCCATATGTATAGATAGATATAGAGAGAGATGAAATGTAATACTTGGAGGGCGAAGTAGACTTCGGAAACTGAAAGATTGATCAGAAGAGCGACCACGTTGGGGTAGACGAAACTGGTCGATGTTTAGTCTCCATGAAGACTCCATTTTTTTTTTCAATGGGATTTGTTGGTTAAGCTTCAAAACTAAAACGATGTTATCTCTATTCTGTTTTGAGTTTGTAACATAACATGCAAGGGTGGATGACTAAAAGTAGTGGAGTGTTGAAAAATAACAAACTTAAAGGGAGCAGTTATGGGTGCTATTCGAATCGAAAACCACTTCATCCTAACCTCTATCCTATATAGGAAGCATTCCGCATGGGAAGCAAAAGATCATGTATTCCTAGTCATTCGATTTTTTCTTTCTTTTTTTGAATTGGGTCACTATGATTGGGTTGTTGCTTTATCCGTCACGTTGTGTATTTTATTTTTGGGGGATCTTATGATATTACCCTTCATTAATATCAAGTATATCCCTTTGCTTTTGGTTGAGGATCCGATGGAGAGGGGGAACAAACAAGATAGACATTTATTTCCATAGGGTTACTATATAATAATGTACTATATTTAATTTAAAATCGGAGGTTTTTTGAGTTAAAATTCGCATACCACCAATTTTCCACACCTTAAATGTTGAGAATAGGAAGTATCAAACAATTTATATCTTCCTAAGTATTAAAAGAATAACTTATAAGATTATAATCTCTATAACTACCATATAATTCGTGTGATGCACGGAGGATGTATAATAAACAAATATAAATGTAAGTGCAATTAATCACAACTAATGAATTCTAGAAAGCAATTAATAAAATAACAGGTAAATGTCACACAATACACAAATATATGTGGTTCGATAAATTGCCTACGTCTACGGAGAGGTTACTGAATTTTTATAGTATCTCTAAGAGTGCGAAAATTACATTCCCCTTGGCACTGGAATGTGCGTTGTGTTTATAGTCTTGTAAAACTAAAGAAGTTGAGTTGTTCAAGAAACTTTATTGCCTTACTATTGGCTCATGTGGTGATTCCAGATTATCTCGTCCAAGATTGTAGGTAACCGATATGAGCGTATTAAATGATAATTATTTCGTATTTATCCACGTGATAAATGATTATGCCAATCTTCCTATTAGCGGAGTGGATTGGACTGATGTGTTACTTTATTGGGCCTCCTCGAGCATGTCAGAATTAGGCTCAATTATGGTTTGGACTCCACAATTGCCCCTAAAATTTCGGGTCAAAATTAAGCCAAAATTGGGCGAAAGAATTTTAAATCTCTTGGAGGCCCATTAAATTGATGTAGTCTTTGACGAAGTTTTGTCGGTAGGTCAATCTTGTAAATATGTGACAACTATCAAGGGCACACTGGTTAAAAGAAAAGATGAAGCACGAAAAACTCAGTTCGAAGTTAATAAAAAATTAATAAATGGCCAAAATTAAGCCATTTATTAATTTTGTATTATTTAGATTAATGTAGACAGATATGTATTTGGTCAATACATGCATTTGGTTGGTTTATGTAATAGGAGGTTCATGTTTAAAAGTCTAAATGGATTATGATTACATTAAATGTAATAGATACATGTATTTGAGTAAATACATTTTAGAGTTCCTATAAATACCCATATAATGCTGGCATTTGAAGTGAAGTCATAAAAAGTCAAAAATATTGTGTAAGTGGTAAAGAAAAATTATCTCCTCATATTTAGTATTATCACTCAAATATTGAGCGTGTGTTAGTGTATTTCATTATCTCTCAAATATTTTATTTTTTATATTTGGCAGTCATGTATTTGGATGAAGGGGTTTGCGGAGGCGTTTTCAAGTTGAATGAATACTTTAGTTATTTGAATAAAGGATATGATGAAAATTCTTTTCCTGTATGAATTTTTGGGGTGTAATGGTTTTAAATACTTTAGTAGGCTTCTAATTTTGTATGTTTGCTTCACGCATTAGTAGTGCCTATTAAAATACTGGGTGGCTAGCCCGTGATCAAAATAAAACGTTTTTCCTATATGGCTCATTCTTAGCATCACTATCGATTTTTTTTAAAGTTACTAACCACTTAGTAATTTAATTAGACTGATGCCAAATTTTATCTTTCTTTAATTAAAAACATGCGGAGGTAAATCAGGTGAAGTTGCAAGGTTATATGTTCTTTGTTTAATTCGTGGAATACACACACGCAATCCCAATTTAAAATTAGCTAATAAGTGATATTCTCCAATTTTAATTTATGTAGCAGATTCACAGGTTCGCAAGAACAAATTTCAATTAATGCAATGGGATAGATAACTTGGCTAATTAAAATAAAATTACTCCAATTTTATCCATTTTATCCTAAGCATACATCTAGGTGATTTAATAAAGTAAAATGCGAAAATCCCAACCACAACGTGCTAATGTAGGAGGAAAACCCAAATGGGAAAAAACTCGGACGGCTGGGCCTAGACAAAATCCACTACAAAATAGGTTTTACAAGAGACTTAAAAGACTTATAGACATTGACTCACTCAAGACATGATTATGCCGTCCTCGACCTCCGAATTTGTAGTACGCGAAGCTCCAACGCGTTGCTCGACACTCCTCGTGTCGCGGTATCCAATGAAGTCCAAAACCACCGTCGTCACTAAGCTTGAATGCAGAGATCCACCGCAAACTTGCTTGTTGAATGTCAAGAAGATTCAAGGGGTTTTGTTTAAAAAATTGTTAAAAGTGTTGAAGATTGATTTTTGCCAAAAAGGGTGAAGTTATGAAAAATGCTCTCAAGAGAATATATAACTTCCTTCTTCTTTGAAACTCATTTTCGTTCATATAATATAACTGAAAAAGTAGTGGACCAAAACAGTTGTGGGAAAATAACTGCTTTAAAATAAGTTCAAAAATTCAGATCTGGAAGAACTCGTTCGAAAGAGTCATTCGAACGACTTGTCGTTCGAACGAGTTATCTAACGAAGTTCCAGTATCGAATTAGATAGGTCGTTAAAAATCTCGTTCGAACGACCTTTTTAGCGAACTTATAACGAAGTTCCAGTATACCCTGGGGAATATCGTTAGATCCAGGTCGTTCGAACGACCTGGATAAACTTCGAACGAGATTTCTTATTTTGCAAAAACTTGTTCAAATTTATTTCAAAGAAAGTTCTTTATGAAAATTACTTATTTACGAACATTTCTCTATATGAAAATTTCTTGATTAAACAAAATACTCCAACACATAAAATATATTTTGGTCATATACCTTTTTAGGATAGTGAGCATGGCGTGCATATTGATGACGCGTGAACTTTGGATGCGATGCTTGAATCTTTACGTTGAATGATGCTTGATGCAGAATGACCCAAAATTGTTTTGTCCAACGGAATATAGCCAATATAAAAAATGACTCGATTGGAAATTTATCCATACAAATCTCCTCCTTTGGCTATTCCGGGACAAAACAGAATTAATAAAAATAATTAAAAAGACTGAATTTGCTAAACCAGCCGTTAAGCCGATTTTAAAGACCGTCCCAAAAACCAAAAAAAGATAGACAGACTCAAAGACAAGACTGACGAGCTACAAAGGAGTAGGTGATGTATCCTACACACATGAAACAACAAATTCATAAATGCATGGGCAAGTAGAGAATGAATTATATATAAAACTATGTGTTAGCATATGCTGTGAATGGTAAATGAAAGTCCCCCTAAAAGATGCATATGTTAAATATTAAGAATTTAACTCCCCCTAAAATATGAATTCAATTAAATATTAATTCCAATTATGAATTCCTCCTAGTCAATATTTCTCCCCCTTTTTGTCCGGAAAAGACAAAGGGATAAATGGACTGCAGGTTAAAGAATTAGCGAGAGAACAATAGGCAATTAACCAATAAAAATGAAGAAATGAAATGACAGAGGAAATAGCATGATGATTCATTAACTAATAGGAACGGGGAAATAGTCATAGTGCATATACGACATAAGGAGAAATGAACAAATATCCAAATCAAAAGAACTAATACATGAAATAAAAAATATCCACTCAGCCTGACAAGTACATGGAAAATAGAAATGAAAAAATAAAGTACATCAAGGGGCAGGAACATCATGTGGAGTATCATCGGGAAGAGATCCAGAGCCGGAACCGGATGAGCCTGCACCGCGGCGCATCTCCGTACGGTGAATGGCATCAAGATGCTCTAACGGAAGAGAGTCTCGACGGGCCTGGGCTTCATCTCTGCGCGCCTGTGCCTCCTCCCGACGAGTTTGTGCCTCGCGGTCCTGCTGCATAGAAACTAAAAGCTCCTACATAAGCGCCTTGTCCTGACGTCTATCCTCCTGAAGCTGTTCAACCTAAGAACGGACAAACAAAAAATTCTCCGACTCGACGGGTGCGGGAACATAGGAAGAGGAGGCGCGATGGATAGAGCGAGAGGGTGCGGGACGACCGGGGACAGGGTGAGAGGAAGTGGCGGAGTGAGAGGAGGTGGAGGGGGTGAGGTGAGGGGTATCGGGGGGAAAATGACCACGAGACCGACTGACCGAGGACATGTCAATGGTTTGATATTTGGTGACGGGGATATCGGTGGATAGGCGGGGGCAGCCGATGGTAAGACAAAATCGGTTAATGATAGCCGCATATGGGAGGGCTTGGCGAGCAAGACTGGAGGGGAGGATCCTAACCGTTCGAATGACACTAAAAATGAAGGTGGGGAGGTCAATGTCAGCCCGAATGCTTATGGCAAACATAAGGTCCACGTGTTGTTTGGTTATTTGGGTAGTGTTTGCACGTGGTAGAAGACATGCACACACGATAAGGACAATAAAATCAGGATGTAAATGCTTGTGGAAGATTGTGACAGTACCGGGAGGGAGGAACCTAAAAACTGTGCTTATAACGAGGGAAGCGTCGGGACGAGTATCGGATGTCCAAGGGAAGGAGGGATTAGTGACCCTAAGTAAGGGGATGAGTTGGGCAATGGATTTGGGAGAGACAATAATCTCCCTACCGCGCACTCGAGAATAAATGTGATTACCCTTATCATGCATCCCAAAATAAAATTCCCGAATAAGGTCGGGAAAAACAGTATCCGTGAGAGAGAAGAAAGGGTCCCACCCTAAATCAGAAATCCACGAATGCACAGTGGTGCCGTGGAGAGATTGGAGATTAATAATTTTCTCCTGAACGATAGAGCGTGTAGCGAAACCTTGTGTGTGATAAAGAGTGTGTGAGGAGAGTGACCTCCAACGCAACCTAAGGTCAGGTATAGCTGCATTGGCATTGGTCTCCTCATCAGAGGAAGAGGAGCGTTCCTCGGGGGAATTACTTATACGGCATTGGCGACGGTTACGGGCCATGGTAAACAAGAAGGAAACTAGAACCTACCCGAACAAAATTCCAACCAAACCACCAATCACACCAAGAAACCAACAAACCAATCAGAATAATCCCATCCTCCGTTAGGAAAAAAAAAAGACAAAATAATAAAGAATTTAGCTAAGATAAATTCCATGAAATTAAAAAATTTGAATTTGAGAAAAAAAAACTGATAATATCATGGAATAGAGCTTAACCAGGGGCAATCAGAAACAAAATTAGATAAAATAAAAGGTCCCCCAAAAAAATGTGGAGATATACACACATTTATATATATGAATGTTGGGTAACAAAAAAAATTCGATTTGGTTTAAAGAGGACCCAATATATATATATATATATATATATATATATATATATATATATATATATATATATGCATAGCAAGGTAAAAAGAATACCTCGAAATGAAGAGGGAAACAACACACCACAAATCAACACAGCAAATGGGGGAAGAGGGAAACAACACACCACAAATCAACACAGTAAATGGGGGAACAAAAATGATGTTAATAGAGGAGGTGAAGGGAGGTAAAATCGTGGGAGAATGAGAGAGTGGGAGAGAGTAAGAATGAGTGGGGAGAAAGATGAGGGATAGAGGAAAGAGAGTGGGAAAATGGAAGAGAAAATCTAGGAAAGTGGGTTCAAGGGGAAACGTGGAGAGAAATAAGGGGTAAATGCTGAGGCGGTAGATTTTGGGAAAGAGTGAACGCAGAGTTTAAACCCAGGTCGTTCGAACGAGTTATGTCGTTCGAACCAGGTATTTCGAACGAAGTTCCAATAACGGATTGGGAATTTCATTAGAAATATCGTTAGAATTTCGTTCGAACGATATTACGAACGAAGTTACAGTAAAGGGGTTAGAAATTTCGTTAGAAATCTCGTTCGAACGAGAATTTCTAACGCAAGACAATATTTTTAAATAAAAATAAAATAAAATAGAGTTTAAAAATAGCATAATAGCAGGAATTTGGAAGGCCAAAAATATGCCAAATATGTGATTTATAACAGTCCTAGCTTGTGTCAACATATCCAAATGGTGGGAGCGAGAATGTAGGGGTGTGAACACTATGAGTGAGAGTTTTTAGCCACAACAATGTACAAGTGCGGAATGCCAAACAACATATAAGCGCAATATTCACTCACATAGGCTTGTGTGAAAAAAAGGAAATATTATTGAACACTTAAACACGAATGCAACAAGCATACAAAATAGATGATTCTCTCGCTAATAATGTCACAATGAGAAAGCAGAGAATCGATTAAATGTGCATTACCATTGATCTTCAACTTATATCTCCCATGAGCAACAATAGATTGAGACTATTCTTTTTGAAGAATCAATCAAGCTAATTATTTTGGCCTTGGCATTATATATCATTTTCAATGCTTCTATTTTAGGCACACAATCGAGAATGCAAATGGAGGCTTTTCATGCAAAAACTTTATGTTTTTCGCAGCCCGAGTCCATTGCTTGAAATGAAAACCAACCGGAAGAATATAATCACTTTTGTTTCAATCCGGGCAACGGATGATCATGCACAATTTCGATTGTTTATAACAGATGTGACAGGATTGAGAAGACAACACCAAATCTCATTTTTGCAAGTACAATGTGAACAAGATATCCGCAATATTTTGTGAACGGTGTGTGCAAAAAGGCAAAGATGTGAGGAAATCGCAAAAATATATATCATAAAAGAGCATTTTTGTGCACAAGATAAACAAGGTCTGGATTAACTACTCATCGAAGGCCACGTGAACATGGAAAAAGATAGGGATCCGAATACATCGACCACAAAGCCATATGAACAAACAAAATTTTAAAAGCTTTTCTAACCATTCCCGTTTTCCCTTGAAAATAAAAGAAATATTTTTGAGATTTTGAATAAAGTATATACAAAAGAAATCAAGTTCATAGGTATAAATATATGCAAGAGAAATAACCTAAAGTAGATAAACGTCTTCGATCTCAATCAATTGAGCAAACCCCAATTGATTTCCTAAGGTTTTCAAACCTAAGGGCATCTAGAGGTTTAGTAAAGATATTGGCCAATTGTTGATCGGTAGAAACGAAGCTTAGAGAAACGATTTTCTCTTCAACCAAGTCACGAATGAAATGTTCACGATCTTAATATGCTTAGTTGTAGAATGTTGAACAGGATTACGAGAAATGTGAATTGCACTAGTATTGTCGCAATAGATAGTCATAGTGCCTTGGAAAATACCATAATCTTCCAACATTTGTTCATCCAAATGATTTGAGTGAAACAACTCCTGGCGACAACGTATTCGGCTTCCGCCTTGGACAAATAAATATAATTTTGTTTCTTGCTCATCCATGAGATAAGTGCACTTCCAAAGTGGAAACAACCGCCAGAGGTACTTTTGCATCCATCAACATCTCCTTCCCAATCGGCGTCTGAATATGCCGATAGACAATCATTGGTGTGAAAAGAGTACCAAATTCCAAAAGACAGAGTCCCACTAACATATTTGATGATACGTTTGATAGCAAGTAAATGAGACTCTTTTGGAGCGGCTTGATAACGAGCACAAATTCCTACACTAAAGGAAATATCCGGACGGCTAGCAGTTAGGTAAAGTAAACTATCTATCATACTTCTAAAAAGAGTATGTTCTACATCCTTTCCGTTGGTAGCCTTACTAAGTTTAATAAATGAACTCATAGGAGTACGAGCGTGTTTAGCGGATTCGAGTTTAAATTTCTTAACGAGGTCTTTAGCATATTTAGTTTGGGACAAAAATATCCCACTTTTGAGTTGAAGAACTTGAAGACTTAGAAAGAAAGTAAGTTCACCTACCATACTCATCTCAAATTCATTGTGCATTTCTTTTGAGAAACTTTGAGTATGTTTATCACACGTAGATCCAAACACTATATCGTCAACATAAACTTGAGCAACTAGAATAGCTTTTTCATCACGACGAACGAAAAGTTTCATATCTACTCCCCTTCTTAAAAAACCACGAGAAAGGAGATAAGAGGTGAGTCTTTTATACCAAGCACGGGGTGCTTGTTTCAAGCCATATAGAGCTTTCTTTAGGAAGAAGACACGAGTAGGATGTTTTGGGTCCTTAAACCCTTTTGGTTGTTCAACATAGACTTACTCTTGAATAATACCATTTAAAAAGGCACTTTTTACATCCATTTGATATAATTTAAATTGAAGGTGACATGCTATGGCGAGTAAAAGGCGAACCGATTCTAACTTAGAAACAGGAGAAAAAGTTTCTTCAAATTCAACACCTTCTATTTGGGTATATCCTTGAGCAACTAATCTAGCTTTATTTCGAACAATGACACCATTTTCATCCATTTTATTTTTGAAAATCCATTTAGTGCCAATGACATTGGTATTAGAAGGCCTAGGGACTAATTCCCAAACATCAGTTTTCTTAAATTGAAACAGTTCTTCTTGCATAACATTAATCCAATGTTCATCTTTTAATGTATCTTTAAAGTTTTTAGGTTCAATTTTAGAAGTGTAGCATAGATAGGTAACTTCGTTTTCTAATTGCTCCCTAGTCTTGACACCTACCTCGGGATCTCCTATAATTTTTTAAGTGTCATGACTTTTACGCACCAAAGGAGTAGGATCTTTTTTCTCATTAGTTGGAACAACCAAGTCATTTTGAGATTCAATACTTTCAACATTTGACACAACATCACACTCACATGACAAATCTTCCTCATTATCAATTGATGTGGCCGGAGCATCATCTTTTATGACAACATGAATTTATTCCATGACTTTAGAACTACTTAAGTTGAATACTCTAAAGGCTCTACTGTTTTGAGAATACCCAAGGAATATACCTCCATCACTCCTTGAGTCAAATTTGGCTAGAAGTTCTCTATCTCGAAGAATATAGCACGGACTACCAAACACTCTAAAATAGGACAAATTAGGTTTCTTACCCATCCACAATTCATAAGGAGTTTTGTTAGTTTTAGGACGCAAATAAACTCTATTTACTGTGTGACATGTGGTGTTAACCGCTTCGGCCCAAAACCTACGGGGAACATTTCTTCCTAGGAGCATAGATCTTGCCATTTCTTGGATCGTTCAATTTTTTCTTTTAACTATACCATTTTGTTGTGGTGTTCGAACGGTCGAGAATTCATGTTTAATTCCTATTTCATCACAAAAGGCATTCACACCGGATTCCTTGAATTCAGTTCCATTATCACTCCTAAAGCGGTTTATGGTAACACCGTGTTAATTTTGAAGAGTTCTACATTTAACAGTAAGAAAATCAACTGTCTCAGATTTTTCTCTTAGAAAGCCTACAATAGATTACCTAGAGAAATCATCCACCATTACTAAGATGTATCTTTTTCCTCTTATGCTCTCGATACGAGTGGGACCCATAAGGTCCCTGTGTATCAATTCTAAGACACGAGATGTTGTTATAGAGTTTAACTTCTTATAAGGACTCTTAATTTGTTTTCCTAATTGACACTACCCGCAAATGGTGGAGGTTGGATTTCCTAGTGGTGGTAAGCCTCGAGCTAGCTCTTTTCTCACTAATCTATCAAGATCTCTAAAGTTTACATGACCTAATCTTTGATGCCAAAGATCGGCAGAAGAGGCTTTTGCATTATTGCAAACTAAAGATGATTTAGGAATAATTCCATAGCAATTGTCACTAGTTCTAACACCTTGTAAAATAGATTCACCTGACTGATCATAAACGGTGCACTCCGATTGACTAAATTTCACATCAAGATTTTCATCACATAGTTGGCTAATACTTATCAAATTGGCATTGAGACCATCAACATAAAGAACATTTTCAAGTTTAGGAAACCCGGATATTTCAATAGATCATCTACCCATGATTTGAGATTTTCTACCATCCCTAAAAGTGACTTTACCATATTTATAGTTTTTGAGAGTGGTAAATAGAGATTTATTACCAGTCATATGTCTTGAACAACCACTATCAAAGTACCATTGAGAGGTATTTTGAGCCTTTAGTGCAACATGAGCAACAAAAGGTTTATTGGTATGATTTTTTTTAACCCAAGATTGAGTTATTTTCTTTCCTTTGTTGGCTCTAGTGTTATAATTAGAATTATTTCCTTGGACTTTAGAAAACCTAAGAAACTCTTCCATTAGACTTTTAGAAGTATTGAATAGATACTCAACTTGACTCTTGAGACTAGCTAAGGAGCTATAGTGTTGTTTAGAATTTGTGAATTGAGAGTTCTTTCCAATCTTGTAGAAAAAATCTTTAAGATGACCCCGTTTGTGACAATATGTGCACACATAGGGTTGTTTTGGACCAACTTTTAAAGGTTGCTTAGTAGGACTTATTTTAGAAACATTAGATTTGATAACAAACTTAGCTACAGGTTCGGGTTTGACTTTCGATGAATCTCCTTCTTCATATCCTATACCCTTTCTCTCTTGATAACCTTTCTCCTTATATCCTAAAACAGGACCTAGAAATAATTTTCCCATTCTTCCTGAATTATCCTCGAGTGTGACTTTAACTTCACGAGAGGACTCGAGATCTTTTTTCAGTTGGGCAATTTTAGCTTTAAGAGATTTTCTAATCTCTAAATACTCATTAAGATCTTTATTGACACCTTCCAAGGAGATAATTAAGTCACATTTTTCTTTACCTATCAAGATGAGCTTCTAAGAGAGAGATATCTTAATTTCCTCGAGTTGACTAACTAAAGCCTCCTTCTCTCTCAGTCCTTTCAACTCTTTTTCTAAAGTTAAAACTTTAAAGGTTAATCTTTTGTTAACTTTTTGAATGCGAAGAGATCCAGTGTAGAGTTTAGAATAAGAGGATTCTAGTTCACTCTCATCTATTTCACAGTTCACTCTCTTTTTCATCACAACTAGTAGAATGAGTGGAAACAACTTCAAGATTTTGTTCGGAATTGTTAACATTAAGGTATGACACACTTGAATTACTAGCATGGCTTGTGATAAAGGCAGTGAAGTTATTTCTAGACGGGTTAGAGTCATCAGAGTCTTCAGACTCATTATCACTGTCACTTAGAGTGGCATTGTAAACTGCTTTTTCTTTGCCTCGTCTTTTAAGTTTTTTAGGGCACTCGAATGCTCTATGACCACGTCCCTCACACTCAAAGCATCTCTTCGAATCATCCTTTTTAAAGTTATCTTTGTTGAACTTCTTTGGATCCTGATTATTGAATTTTTTATTTCCTCCTTTATTTTTGTTCTCAAATTTAGGTTTTTAAAATTTAGAGTTTTGCTTTTTAAACTTGAGAAATTTTTTAGCAAATAAGGCTATATCATCAGGATCAAAATCGGACTCATCAAAATCAGACACATCGACTTTCTTAACTTTTAAAGCAACACATTTATCTTTGCTTTTGTTATCTTTAGGATACATATCTAGTTCATAAGTTTGAAGATCACCAACAAGTTCTTCACGTTTTAAAGTATTTAAATTTTCTAAAGAATTAAGAATAGTGACTTTAGGAATGAATCGCTTAGGAAGACATCTAAGTATTTTCTTAACAACACGATTTTCAGGTATTTTTTCACCTAAGTTAAAGCAAGAGTTAAATATATCTGATAAATGAGCATAAAACTCATCAAATGTTTCAATTTCTTTCATGGTGATCGTTTCGAATTGAGTTGTTAAGTTATGAAGTTTTGAGGCTTTAACAACATTAGTTCCCTCATGAGTAACTTGGAGAATATTCCAAGCTTCCTTTGACGTTTCTCACGTCAGTATACGACGGAATTCATCGGGGGACACGGAACCAAATAAGGCATTTAAACCTTTAGAGTTAAAGTTACACCATTTTAGTTCTTCCTCACACCACTGTTCAACAGGAGTTAAAATAATTTCATCATTAACAACCACGGTAGAAGGGGACCATCCTCTTTCAACAGTAACCCAAACACGTTCATCAATAGATTTAAGAGCATATTTCATACGTGCTTTCCAATAGGTGTAATTTGTTCCATTAAACAAAGGTAGTCTATTCGACGAAAAACTATCCATATAACCTCCAGGATTCATCTAAATAACTTTTAGAGACCAGATCTGATACCAATTTGAAGTTGCAAGGTTATATGTTCTTAGTTTAATTCGTGGAATACACACACGCAATCCCAATTTAAAATTAGCTAATAAGTGATATTCTCCAATTTTAATTTATGTAGCAGATTCACAGGTGCACAAGAACAAATTTCAATTAATGCAATGGGATAGATAACTTGGCTAATTAAAATAAAATTATTCCAATTTTATCCATTTTATCCTAAGCATACATCTAGGTGATTTAATAAAGTAAAATGCGAAAATCCTAACCAGAACGCGCCAATGTACGAGGAAAACCCAAATGGGAAAAACCTCGGACGGCTGAGCCTAGACAAAATCCACTACAAAATAGGTTTTACAAGAGACTCAAAAGACTTTCTAACATTGACTCACTCAAGACATGCTTATGCCGTCCTCGACCTCCGAATTTGTAGTACGCAAAGCTCCAACGCATTGCTCGACACTCCTCATGTCGTGTTATCCACCGAAGCCCAAAACCACCATCGTCACTAAGCTTGAATGTAGATATCCACCGCAAACTTGCTTGTTGAATGTCAAGAAGATTCAAGGGGTTTTGTTTCAAAAATTGTTAAAAGTGTTGGAGATTGATTTTTGCCAAAAAGGGGAAGTTATGAAAAATGCTCTCAAGAGAATATATAACTTCCTTCTTCTTTGAAACTCATTTTCGTCCATATAATATAAATGAAAAAGTAGTGGACCAAAACAGTTGTGGGAAAATAACTGCTTAAAAATAAGTTCAAAAATTCAGATCTGGCAGAACTTGTTCGAACGAGGTCGTTCGAACGACTTGTCATTCGAACGAGTTATCTAACGAAGTTCCACTATCGAATTAGGTAGGTCGTTAAAAATATCGTTCAAACGAGATCGTTCGAATGACCTTTCTAACAAACTTCTAACGAAGTTCCAGTATAGCCTGGGGAATGTCGTTAGATCCAGGTCGTTCGAACGACCTGGATAAACTTCGAACGAGATTTCTTATTTTGCAAAAACTTGTTCAAATTTATTTCAAAGAAAGTTCTTTATGAAAATTACTTATTTACGAACATTTCTCTATATGAAAATTTCTTGATTAAACAAAATACTCCAACACATAAAATATATTTTGGTCATATACCTTTTTAGGATAGTGAGCATGGCGTGCATATTATTTACGCGTGAACTTTGGATGCGATGCTTGAATCTTTACGTTGAATGATGCTTGATGCGGAATGACCCAAAATTGTTTTGTCCAACGGAATACATCCAATATAACAAATGACTCGATTGGAAATTTGTCCTTACATCAGGATTAAACCATCAATCATAAACTGATAAATAAATCCAACACCGATGAATAATGAAAATACAAGTAACCGAATCAATTATCGTCTCAACAATAAAATAAAACAGTAAACTAAAATAATAACTGGAATATATAATGATCAAATAAATAAATTGAGGGGGACATGCCCAAATGACTAAGGGAGTAAAGATCCTACACTAGAGATAAGTGAACAAAGCGTTTATAACAAGTCTTGCAACTTCCACATGAGCTGCATCTTTGCATCCCTGGATAGAATATTCAATTGATAACCCTTTGGCTGGGCACCTAAAAGGTTTTGAAAAATATTTTGACACTGGTCAGAACCCAAGTAAAACATTTTGAAAATGTTTAGCAAGAAGTTAAATTGTAGTAATTAAATATGCATGTACACTCTTCATATTTAAGTTAGTGTCGCACTCTCTTAAGGTATACTCACCTATCTTCTAATGTGCACACCTAACGTTTTCATGCTAACCTTTCCTAGTTAAGCTACCCCACCTAACTACCCGTATTGAGTCTCTTTCTACATACTAACTCATTATGCCGCAATACATCACTGGATTCTTTATCTCAATTAGCCAACTATGAATTTCTCATTATATCATTAATCCTCCACCCACTAGGGTTATTTTAGATGTCACTATCTTTCTAATCTACTAATTACACACTGTAGATTAAGTCATAAGCATATATTTATCACTTCATCACATATAAACTAATACAACACCCCTAGACTGAGTTGTGGTGCATGTATACTATGCTATCATGTCCCAATACATCATCTACGAAGCACACATAGTAGAATAAAACACAAGTATATATATTTATTATTCTAATATATATAACTATATAAAAACTGTAGACCAAAATCATGTGAGACTGACACGTGGCAACTTAATAAATGATATCATAAATGAGAGTCTCTATAGAGAAGGATACGTGAAGGTAATAACTCATCTTTCTCTACACTCCAATACAATGAATTTAGTCCATCTAACCGGCTTCCTATTCAATGTACTCCATTTTTAATTTTTCAAAAACCTACATTGAAATCTACAACCTTTTCCTCTTCTTATTCTCTCTCTCTCCCCTTTAATATATAAACCATCCGTTAAGGCAAGCAAAGAAAAAAAAACACAAGCCCAAACGACGACAGCCGTCTATCAATGCATTCTCGGTTGAATCATTTGAAAGGTATGATATAGTTACAAACATTCATTTATTTTTTATATGTGAATAATTGTATATCTCATGTTTATCCTATTGTTTTATGTTATAAGTGGATTTCAGCACATTAGAGGAGGATTTGTTTGGAGCCATAGACGTTTATGATAATAGTTAAGAAAAATATCTGAAAAATAGTAAAATGCAAATGATATAGACGTATGGCTAGATTTTTAAATACGATTATTGCTTTCAATACAATCATGCTTCCAGAGAGATTTTCTAACCCAATTCCATTAATAAACAAATGTGAATCTGGAGAGGGCACATCTAGTGTTCATTCCTTTGGTAATGTCAGGGAAGTCAACATTGATATAGATCATGTCAATGATAGTACACCCAAGCTACCGCCCACTTTGTTTCCAGGTATCATTTTTTGGGGGCTTAGTTTTGTTTTCCATTTATTCTGCAGATTTAATTTGCTTCACACTTCAAATTTAGTTTAAGAAATTTTGTGTTTGTGTGTGTTGAAATAACAAAACTTATTGTAAGTCTCAACACTTATTGTAAGTGGGTTTTGATATCCAACATCTAAAATTATGCCACTTATCAAATTACCTTATCAATCATCTTTACTTATTTCTTATTTAAATTTTTTCTAAACATCCGATTATAAATGTGTTTGCTAAAAACTAATTCATATAGTCTTTATAATTAAATACAAATTTATATTCGGCCACGCATCGCGCGGCCTACTTATTACTTATTTAATTTTTTTCTAAAAAACCGATTATAAATTCGTTTGCTAAAAACTAATTCATACAGTCTTTATAATGAAATATAAATTTATATTCAGCCACGCATCGTGTGGCCTTCATGCTAGTTATATGTATACAATACAACACCCCTAGGCTGAGACCTGCGGTGCATGCATACTCTGCTATCAAGTCTCGATACATTATACATTGTATAAAGGGCCATTGGTTCAGTATCTCACTCAAACCATCATCACAAATCACACATATTGGAGACGAATATAGTTCCAAGCCTATGGGCTACGCACATACCTATGCACTCATATGATCGTCATCACTATCATTATCATAGATAGACCGTACTTAGGTTTTATATTTTGAGGCGCAAGTCAAAAATCTCCCCAAAGGCTCATCAGGATATGACTGTCCCGACGCGAAAACCTCTCATGATAGCAAGTAGTGTCACCTAAATACAATACTCCGACTCACTCACTCGGTAAGTATCATTACTCTAGAGGATTTATTCTACAAAGCCCAAATATTAGTTCACACCTCTCGTTTCATTTAATATTCAATAATTTATTATATTTTTCCAATAATAAATTAATTCGTCCAATCCGTGCCCAACTCTTGACGCACTTGCCTGAAAATATTCGAGTCACAATCCTCGACTCATTATTAAATAAATATTAACTTACATTCATATTTATTTTTCACTAATCACATCACAATCCACTACGTATCCTTATTTCATCCGAAATTTCCATTCGAATCCATATCCCGAATTCATTCCCATCCAATTCTAAAGTGAAAATAATGTTCCTTAATATTTTCTAGAGTTCTAGACTCATCTACATACATCCTTAAATAATCCAGATTTGATTTTCCCCAAAGAATTTCGGTTTTAGACACCATTCCGTAGTAAAATCATAACTAATTTAAAAAAACAAAAAAATACGAAACTGACGGCCACAAGTTCGTAACGAAAAAATCTATCTCCATATCCAAAACCTAGGGTCGTTTGAACGAGATAAAAATATCGTTCGAATGAGATACTAATCTTGTTTGAACAATGTGCAATGTCGTTTGAACGACTTACAATGTCGTTTGAAGTGCGTTATTCAGCTTCTTCTTCTTCGTTGATCTCTTTTTCGCCATTTTTTATCCATGGAAGCTTCTGTACTGCTTCTCCGAATGTAACCCAACGAAGATAACCTAAAACCCACCTCTAACATGGTTTGTAATAATCATAGTAACGTTAAATATCATCTATTTTCATCAAATGTTATTAAATCCCCGAATTGGGTTTTCACGGTTTCGTACAATCGTTTCCAAAATTTCAATTCCATAATCCCAATTACTTCACATCTACTACTGGGTATCTAATATAATTCGAATTCCAACCTCACTAAATCATATAACATAATCAATCGCATAATCAATATATACAATAACCTCAAATCATCGAAACCCATTTTATATAATAACCCACTCCCCAAAAAAAATTTCTTTATTACACCCACTATGATATGAATGAATCGAATTACTGCAATTAAATTGAAAGCAAGTTTAACTACTTGCCTGGATAATTCGTAGATTCTGATTTATTTGTTGTAGACAATATTTTTGATGAAGAACACATCAATTTTTTCTTGGTTTGGCTCCAAAAAGCTCTCCCACTTTATCCCTATTTTTTCCTCCAAAACTAGGATTTTTCTTATTTGAGTTATGTCTATCACTACCTCTCTCACGTAAGTTTTATTAGGTGAATCCTAAAATGAAGCATATGGGTCAAATTAAAATGGCCCAAACACCTTCGTGTGAGCCCGGTTATGCCTAAAAATACCGCGAGACCCAGTTACTACCCCCGAGTACTCTTTTTCGACTATTTCGACCCTTCTGAACTCAACCGTGCACTCTGAATTGCCATCCGAGTTACGTAACTAAAATCTCCAATTTCAACCTCAAATTGCGACACATGTATTCTTAAAAAGAAATAACTGAAATTTATTAAAATCTCAATTCTCCAAATAAATTGAATCTTCCAAATTAAATAAATTCTCCAAATTAACTAATTTCTCCAAATCATCAATTTAGTTGAAATTTTAATTCACTAATTTAAATAAATTCTTTATCCTAAAAAATACATGGTGTTACATACTTCCCCCTTACAAAGGAATTTTGTCCTCAAAATTCAAACGAGTCTAGTACTCCACGCCTCGAATACTTACCTATTCACATGCCCTTAAAATCGCTACACATATCTCAACCCCTTGCAATCGCGAATTATATTAGAATTAAATTAATTAATCAGGGCGCCCATACACCCTGTACCATGCTCGTCTGCATGAAATTCACCCGGCTCTATTAGCCTTAAATCGTAATATAACTTTCAACTCATAGTTATAATCACACACACACACACACACACACACACACACACATACACACACACACACACACACACACACACACACACACACACACACACATATATATATATATATATATATATATATATATATATATATAATAAGGAGTAAGGGTGTTTTTACTTTTCATAAGATGCGAAGACAATTTGTGGTTTGGATTAAAGCCACCTAGGCATGAAATGAACAAATGAGATTAATTCATACGAAAGACTTACCCCAAAACCCAAACCCATCCACCCCTCTTCTCATTCAGCCGCACCCCTCTCTCTCTTCCTCCCCTTTCTCGCACGCACTCACCCTCACAAAAAAACCCTACCCTCAGTCACTCACCATCTACCTCTAACTCATCGTCTCCTTCATTCCCCCCTCCCACGCTTCCTTCCTCACCCTCCTACACTCACACGTCCCACGCTGCCAATCTATTCAACTCAGATGTGTTAAATATCCACCGGATCTATTAATTTGTTCTTTACTTTTTAATGACTGATTTGCATTTGGTTTCTCCTTTACTTTGCAGATCTGTCCCCTTTGCTAACAGGTTCATGATTATTTGGTGTGGAGAATCATGAATAGGTATTCCATTTTATGTTCACACATTATTTTTGTATTTGATTTTTAACACTTACATGAAAAAATTTCTGAATATGTCACTGCTTTACCCATTCTCGGTTCTATTCATGTTAGAACTATGATATTAAATTTTCTCTATTGTTGATAATGGAAACAATGTTGAGATAAAGAGATGAACCCAGATGTTTGAGCAAATGTGCAAAGGCTTGAATCAACTAAGCTTTACACAAGTACACAAATTAGATGTGTATTGTTGAGATCCAAAAATGTACAAACTGAACTTTTCATCTCATTATAGGAAAGTTAATCTCACTCTCTCTCTCTCTCTAAAGGTTTAAGATTTTATCTTTGGGTTCTTCAATTTGGTATGTAAGTAATTGATTTTGTCTTTGGGTTCTTAGATTTTTTCCTTGGAGGAGAAGAAGGTATCATATAAGATTTCACCTCATCAGTTTCATGAACAAAACCCCTATGGTGATTTTATTTTTATTTTTCATTTCGAAGCCCTTTTTCACGCGTTTTGTGTTTCAAATGTGGGCTATATTCATGAATCTAGAAATTGTTTTTATTAATGTTTCTTATTTTTTTTAATGTTTATTTCATTTTTCAAATTTTAGATTTGTTATTTTCCATTTTTTTTTTACCTTCATTCATTTCTTGGATTGTTTTAGTCATTTGCATATTGTATTTGAATTGTTGAACTGTATTGTATCCTTTATTCATATTTGTTTCACCATTCACATATTATGAGGTATGTTGTTTACAAACTTGATAAATTTGTTTTTTTTTCTATTTGTATTTACAGGCGTTTCCTTATTAGACCTAATTTTTGTCCAATCTTTCTCAATGTCAGGTATTTCTATGTTAGAAAGGAATCTTAATTATTGAATCCGTCTTAATTTTCTTCAAAATGATATGTTAGTTATTTTTTACATCTTCCATTAGCTTGTGTTTGGTTTTAAGAAGTTATAATAATCTGATATCTCTCTAAAGGTGTGCTTCTTCTAATTCCTTTATGTATAAGTTCAGGTTTTTTCGAGATGTGAGCACCTCGAGGCTTTAGAATGGCTTATGAAGAAAGTGAGTTTTAGTTTTATTCTCAATTTTATGCCTTCTATGGTGAATTTTTTCACGTTTTTATTCTATTGAGACCTTCCTTTATAACCATTATTGCACTTCGGGTGCTTGACAAATTGTTCAACTTAATTACCTGCAAGGAACTGAAAGAAACTTGCATCAGATGCTAGAAGACCGGTTGAAACCTTAGTATCGTGATGCACAATACCAGAGGAGTTCACACCAGATTTTGGTAAAGTCTTGCACTCATCTCCGTTTATACCGACAATGAAGTTGATCTAACTGAGTGCAACAATTATTCTTCTCAATTCAATTGAGAATATTTCAATTTATATATAGATATAGATATATGCTCCTTCTCCACGTTTTTTAAAAGAGGAAGAAGGAGAAGACCCACTTCGTCGCAGTGAGTTCTTTTGGATTTTAATTTATTAGGTTAAAATTTTCAACGTTCAGATTCTTCTAGGTATTATTTACAGATCTATTTTTTTGCACATCTAATTTTTTGTTTGTGTGGTTCAAATTGAGTTTGATTAGTGTTCGATTAAGTATTCTTCAATTTTTTTGTTTATATGGTTCAAATTGCAGATTTATTCAGGTTTACTTCATTTTATGGAGTTTAGGTTTATAGAGATTTTTAGGGCTTGCTGGGGTTATTCGTGTTATTCATTTTTAGATTTTTGGATCTTCAAACGACTACACACACAACCACGTACCAAACCCACTGAGATTTTGGGATTTTCTTTAAATTTAGGGGTTTCAAATTTTGAATTGGGGGTTTTCTTGAAATTTACTGCTCTAAACTTTGAGTTATACATTTTAATAATTAAATTTTTGTGTTTGTGTTTGTGTAATTTGTGTGTTTTCCTTTACCAAGTACTAATTTGGTCTTGAGTTATACATTTCTTAAGTACAATTCATGACCCTTTCATCACTTGAGCCAACAAAAATACTGAAAATAATCATTTCTAGCTTTTCTCTCAATCTCAAACTCTGTCCCACTCTATATTTTTTGTATTTTTAATTAGTATTTTGTGGAGTTCCAACTTTAATTTTTTTTTTTTGGGTTGTTATTACTATTTGTTTATTAAACTTCACTAACGTTTTTTATATGTTTTCCTGTATATCTTTCTTATCTGATTAGGTGGATTTTTGGTCCACCAGCTTCATGTTATTGCTATGATTGCTTATAAAAATTCTTTGTATCTGATATAAACATAAAAATTAACATTGCAAATGTTGACAAGTGATAACAAAACAAATGATACAGAGTGAGGAAGGATACTTAAAAATTATCTTCAAACTAAGAGACAATAAGGACACATGAGTTTGAAAAGGCAGATATAACAACCATTTTATATCCAGTGATTGCAAGAATCGAATTATGTAAGAGTCGACAAGGATTTAGGATGAAAACCTGGGTGATTTTTTTGACATCTTTATTTTGAAGGTCTAAAAATGGATTCAAAACTTGATACTCAAAACTATTAAAATACTCCATCCATCCTAAAGTATGAGTCATTATTTCCAAAAATATCATATGAAATAGAGTGCAAATCTTACTCTTCAGCCACTGCATATCTACAAACTTGATACTCAAAACTGTTCAAGAACTCGACAAACTATGTCATCATTTCAGATCTCAGGCAGTCCTCACCTAAATTAACGAGAAGGTGCAACTCGGGGAATTCAACACGTAGATCCTGTAGACGACAATCTGTCATTTCTCAATTAGCATTGTTACATCACATGCATTACCTGATTGGGCTTTGACAAAAAATAACATTATGGTAATGTTTCTTCACCTTCTCCTGCACAGACTCTTTACCACAGTTTGCAATATATTTATATTGGCACTTTCATTTCTCATTTTGAAGGTCCTAATTTGGGACAGATGGTTTTGAAGGTGAAAGTGCTCCAGTGAAGGGTTGCGTTCTTCTACGTTAATGATTTGATGGTGATGGGTTGTGATAAGTTTCTTATTTAATAATAGGCTTAAATTTACGATTTAATTTGTGATATTTTCATTAATGTAGATTCTGATTTGTTTTTGGTCATTAGTTTTAAACATTGAAAATGAATTAATGGCCAACAAAAGTTAATAGCTTCTTTTTATTAGGTTCAATAACTTTTGTTCCTTTTGAATGCATCTAATAATCTAAAAGTCCCTACAAATATTATCATCTGTTAGTTTCTTTTTATTGTAATTGGAGTCGGTTGGGCTATTTGTGAAATTTTAGTTTAGGTATCATTCTCCTCTAAATGTATGATCATCGTGTTAGTGTGTGATAGGTGTGTGTTATAAGATCTTACCACTGTTCCAGTCTTGGATCCATATAAGATTTAGATTCCAATTTAGTGTAACTTTCTATTTTAAAATTCAAATAAGAGAGTTCACGTAAGTGCATTTAACACTGAATAATCAATTTCAAAGAATGATGCATTCTCACTTTATCATAATAGTGTGAACTATTCATAAACTTGATTTTATAGAGTATTGAGAATGGGAAGAAAAAGCGAAGGTTTGGCAATCAGAATAGATCTCAGGACAACCAACTCATGCATCGGGGTGTGGAATAAGAACCATGCTAAAAATTATCACCAACGATCAGGAAACATGACAACCCCATCTTATGTGGCTTTTACCGTTACAGAGAGACTCATCGGCGATGGAGCTTAGGGCCATGGCAAGATGAACCCCACCAACACGGTGTTTCATGCAAAGCGATTGGTTGGTAGGAGATTTAGTGATTCGTGTATACATCGTGCTATGAAGTTATGGCATTCAGGGTTAGTGAGGGCCCCGATGATAGGCCCATGATTGTGGTCAATGACAAAGGGGAGGGCAAGGAATTCACTGCTGAGGAGATGTAGGCTATGGTTCTCACGGAGATGCAGGAGATTGCTGAGGACCACATGAATAAAAAGGTATTTGATTTACCCATTTACGCACTATATTTTACATTGTTCTACCTCCAAAGGGTTCTATTGAAAGAATTTTGATGTCCAACAAGTTGATTTAATTCCCTGAGTAATATTTGGTTATGCATTTTAATTCCCATAGTAATGTTATGTTTTTCTCTGGTTAAATGATATCAGTAGGAAATTAGATTGGTAATAGAATTACATACCTGCTTCGATATATCAGAAGTAGTGATACCTGCTTAGAATTACTAAGTGATGGATACCTACTTAGATTTACTATTATGTAAATGATGGATAGTAGTGATTTATAGTTGCTTACATAGTAATACCTTCTTAGATTTACTTAGTGATGAATACCTGCTTAGATTTACTACTTCTTCTCATTAGATAGTAGTGTTACTTAATTCATAACTGGTGCATAACTAATTCATAACTTCGTGTAAAAAATACTACACGAAAAATCATGTCAATTTTGGAGCATTCTGTGTCGTGTTTTCATATCGTATCTAAAATTGTCACCCTTATCCCAAACCATAAACATTAAGGTTATTAGTCCTTTAAACGCCTTTGGTGTTTTTAATGCCTTTGGTGTTTTTATATGAAATAAAATTAACGTTATTAGTCCTTTTAACTTCTTGCTTTAGAATTTTTTAGGCTTGTCTACCATATGAATCCGAATTTGCATTTGAGGTATATGTATCCATACACCCCTATTCAGTTACAAGAATCCATTTTTAATTGTAATGTTGATCTACTTCTTCTTTAATTTCGTGTAAAGTGAATAAGCGTAAGTAGTTCCCTGCAGCCATTTATCCATTGAGGCATCAATGGAACCAATTCTTCCATTCAAAGCGTGTTTTGTTCGTAACAACTAAAATTTGATTCAGTTTGGTTGCCCTCTATTGTTGCTTTCTGTTGGATGCATGCTTCGGAGTTATGATGGATGCAGAAAAGTTTCGAGTTTTGGAAGGGGAGTATGTACTGGATGAACTTATGAGACGTGATGGATGAACTTCTGAATTCAAACGCAACCCGAACACGAGCCAACTGCCACCACAAAGCAAACACACCGCATATCTTCTGCTTCGAGATCGCAAGAGCTGCTCTGCCCTAACTGCTGAGTTTAGATAGGTTGTGTTTGTTCCTTTACAAAATCTGATGCTATATGTTTAAAAAACATGAGTGAAAAGTTTAATGAGTAGTGGGGGGCCATAATTTACTGATGGATATAGTAGGAGTTTCGAATCCTCAATATAAAAGGGTAAATCATTGTAGTTTATGTTGTAAATCTGTGCAGTTTGGTTATGTATTATATGGGTAAATTTATCTATGATGCTGAGTATAATTTATGGAAATTTAGATGGGTATATCTTTTTTATAATGAAGTGTATTATTCAGTGTATAATGCAATGTATTGTTCATTTTATGTTCAGTATATAATGCCTCCTATTAATAAATTAATATCCAGTGTATGTTGTTGCATTACAATGCATTATTATCCAATGTATAATGTTATATATTTACAAGAATGGTTTATAGATCCTATCCAATGTTCTTTTTAGATATACACAAGTTAAATTGGGGATATTCCCCTAACAAGGGTGGTGATTACTTGCAAAAAGTTTTTTTTTCTTTTGGTTTATTTTTTGCAACTATATGATTTGATGATAGTTTATGCATCCATTCTTTTAGTATGCAGACATTCTTTTAGCAATGAAACTCTAGCCATAGAGTCCATTCCTAAAATTGTAGACATGGTGGAGAAGTTAACAAAAGATACAACACTGTAAAGAGAGGATAGTGCGTCGGTCTATTAGGAGTCTCTATTGGATTTGCATTTCGATTTGTATCAGATGCGAAAATTGAATGTACAGTAGTACGAGTATAGTTTATTGAAGTATATGGGGTGGTGAATTTACTCTTGCATTAAAGTAACAATTGAGGTAACTAAGATTTTTTTTATTTGTACAATAATTGAATGAAAATTGGAGTATTATAACTGTTATTTATATTCTTATATACACATTTTTGCAAGCATGATTCTTGGAGTGCACGAGTAGCATTCAAAGTGCATCGACAAGTAAATAGATTCAATTTCCAAAGAGTTTACCCAAAATTATATCTACATATGAAGGTGCACAACATTCTTTCTACCTCATATTTTCAACTTATTCTTTCTACATATTGTTTCTTTACAGTTTTTAAGTTTAGTTGGTGCTCTGCATACAAGTTTTTTTTGGAAAAATCAAACACGTTCAAATGCCAACGATAATCCAAATGCCATAGCTTGATGGCAACTATTGAATATCATCAACTTTCTTTTCGGGGAAAGTTGCATCCACCGATAGTCCGAATGCCAACCAAGCTTGAAATTTATCGTTTGTGATATTATTTTTTTTATTGTTTGGGATGTTAGTGTTTCAGATCCCTAAAATTAATAGTCAGATAATTTGCAACAAGTAACTTATTTGAAATGTGAGTTTTGTAAGGTCAAAGTCTCATGTGCTCAGTACATGTGAACGTGAACTATACAACTATACATTTTTTCACTTTTATGTTTAGGTGTGGGTTGTTGAATTGGGTGTTTTTGGTAGTTGGTGGCGGGTCGTGCAGCAAGCACAAGTACAAATATTTGGGGGGGGGGGGGGGGGGAATATCTTTGTGCCTTCAGGCACGGGCATACCCTAGTATATATATATATATAATAACCAAAGTACCTAACCCATGTCCTATTGAACATACATCTCCCCACTTCCAATGTTGCGCTAAGTTTCATGCGTGGGACGTCTCGCAAAGAGAAATCCAAAAAAAGAACCCCCCGTTACACTACCACCTAACATTGTTGGTCGTTGAGATCTGCTAGGTCCTTAGTCCATATCACGTACCCCCAAATTCCTGTCTCCTAATATAAAAGTATACTTGTCCACTCTCATGTTACAAAAGACATCATGCAATACTGCTCCTCTCACTATCACTAGTTTCTTAGCGCGAACTAATCACAAGTTATATCTTCCCCCTCGATAATAAGCATATTCACCCAGAATCCCATCGGTAAATGTCCCTACTCCCTGGGATTAAATATAAAAATAAAACCACTTTGTTATAAGTCTATTATGCGACACACAATAATATATATACTAGACCCTTTTTCAGGTGATAACTATCACAAGTAAATCATATCTCGAAATAGAAAACACAAAGTTCATATTATATACTATATCCCAAAACAATCCCGCATAAACATCACTAACATATCGTACGTAACACACTTATCTTAAGCTCATTTTCGTACTCTCTCGGTGCGGCTATATCATACGGGTATTCGCGATTACCCCACAACTTGCCATATAATTCTTCTCGATACTTCCCCACCCATTAATTTGTGGTACATAATTTTTTTTCTTAGTGTTCCTTCATAGCACTCCTCGGCTCCACTGGCCATATATCGCAATAGCTCTCAGCTTCAAACGTTTCCTATATACGCTTAATAATTTAACATTTAAATCTTATGTACTAGCATCTAACAACGTCTCACTGTTCCCAATATTTATTAAGGTCCATGCGTATAACATCCCGCAATGAAACTCGAAAGAACTTTTCCCAATGCACTATTTCCTAGCATTGTCGATCATCGAAATCCGTGGGTCCAAAGCACGTAATTAAGATATCATAAATTCTATCTCTCGAAACATCAAATCGTCTATGCCCATATTTCTCAAGACATCACACAATATGATACCCTCACTATCACTAAGTTCTCATCACGTAAACAACAATGAGCTAAAAACTCTCCCCTCAATGGTGAACCCGCTATACCCTAAATCACATTAGTCTAAAGTCTCTACACACCGTGATTCGATATAACTAGACATATTTAAGATGTGAAGTCTACTTCATAAAAATATCTCCACAAGCTCGACCCTCTTTTAAGTGTGACATCACAAAAATATACATCCTGCCCCGAAATAGCGAACATGATAGTCATGCTGTAACCGCCCACCATATCTTAGCAGTCCGTACCCTGGATAAAACCATAACTTAAATATCACCTCTCAAAACGAGCTATCCCAATAAAATATATCTCCTCTCAGTGTCCCCACCCACTCCCCTGCAGATGGAACTAAAGAGAGCTCCGCTAACTCAATGATGAATAAACATACACTATAGAGGTATTAACGATACTTATACTAAACCCGTTTCGCATGCGAATCTAGCACTAATAAATTACCGTGACTCGCTTGTGTCACACCAAACAGACCCCAATCACCTTGGGATAAAACTCATGCCTTAAATTGCCAATACCACTTGCGGTTCAAATGGTTCCTAGACATAACACACTCATCCCAACCAAAACGTCTTATAACTGTTGCCCCTACTGGGCATCTCGTCCTTATCCCCCAATTCACTGCGGATAATGTCCACACATGTTTTCCTACTATTTATACATAAGACACTTCAATCTGTCACTCCCCTTCCTCTGGCCCTACTGGCTATGTCGGGGTTATCCTTCTCGCGGACTTGATAGTCTTAACCGTAATAGCTACGCCCATTGTCCCTTTGGCTCCGCTGGCCCTATGGGACTCGTTGCTGGCCTTGATGGCCCTAACTGAATCCACCATCACCTGGTAGGAATTATATTTATCTCAATCATTAAAATGAGTTCTTTACATAGTTTCCCCTCTGGTGGTGCCTCACTAGCACCGTAAATCTATCTTTCCCTTTGGTTAGATCCTTCCACTCTCTTGGCTCCCTTCTCATGATAATGACAACAACGATACTCGCTGGTCTCTTCAGACTTACCCATCCATGATGGTATATTCTACCCACGAGTCCATTTTTTAACTTACGAACCTTCTTGATTCTTCATATCCCCCTTGCCTGGTACCAAGTTCACTAAACAAGCCAACTCTTCTTCATGACCAACCATTGTACGACCCTCTTTTAAACAAGTCTTAAAATCCTTTTTTTGTTTGAGCAGTTAATGAAAGGATTTGCGGTCAAACCGCACCCCAAGCTCCTCGTTACCAATAGTATCCCTTCATGGTTGTGGTAATCGACTCCCAACATTACAACACCGCTCCTATGAGCCAAAAATTTTCGCTCGAAATTTAATCTTGGGTGTCACTGCACTCCACCCTATATAATTGTCCTTGGATCTTCTCCTTCCATTGCTATGGCGAATCCTATTGCGGCCACCGTTCTCGAAATATTTATGGTTTTGGTTAACCCTCTCTTCCTGCATTCCTTTTAATGACTTTCGTCAGTCTACCAGAATTGTTCAATGTGCAAAGCCCAACTGAACTCATAAATAAATATCACTACTATACACAATAGCAGGAGATCATAAGTCGTATACGTGAAGGAATACAACAATCCTATACTGAGGCTCTATATCAAAGAACGCTACGCTGAAACGTAATAATCCGCACATATCCTAAGGACTTTATAACTTGATGCTCCGATACGATCTGTGACACCCCGCCTATTAAAATACCAGGTGGCCATCCCGTGATCAAAATAAAACGTTTGTCTCATATGGCTCATTCTCAGTATCACTATCGAAGTTTTTTTAAAAGTTACTAACCACCTAGTAATTTAATTAGACTGGTGCCGAATTTTATCTTTCATTAATTAAAAACATGTGGAGGTAAATAAGGATTAAACCATCAATAACAAACTGATAAATAAATCCAACACCGATGAATAATGTAAATACAAGTAACCGAATCAACTATCGGTTCAACAATAAAATACAACAATACACTGAAACAATAACCAGAATATACAATGATCAAATAAATAATTGAATACTAAAACGGAGGGCGACATGCCCAAATGACTAATGGAGTAAAGATCCTACACTAGAGATAAGTGAATGAAGCGTCTATAGCAAGTCTTGCAACTTCCACATGAGCTGCATCTTCGCATCCCTGGAAAGAATATTCAACTGGCATTCTCGTGGATGGACACCTAAAAGGTTTTGAAAAAGATTTTGACATGGGTCACAGCCCAAGTAAAACATTTTGAAAATATTTAGCAAGCAGTTAGATTGCAGAAATTGAATATGCATCTACACTCTTCATATTTAAGTTAGCGTAACACTCTCTTGAGGTATACTCACCCCTCTTCTAATTTGCACACCTAATGTTTGCCTGCTAACCTTTCCTAGTTAACCTACCCCACCTAACTAGCCGTATTAAGTCTCTTTCTACATGCTAACTTCTTATGCCGCAATACATCACTGGATTCTATATCTCAATTAGCCAATTATGAATTTCACATTATACGATTAATCCTCCACTCACTAGGGTTATTTTAGACGTCACTATATTTCTCATCTACTAATTACAAATCGTAGAATAAGTCATAAGCATAAATTTATCACTCCGTTATGTATATACTAATACAGCACCCCTAGGCTGAGCTGCGGTGCATGTATACTATGCTATCATGTCCCGATACATCATCTACCAAGCACACAATGTAGAATAAAACACAAGTATATATATTTATTATTCTAATTATATACAAACAATACAACACCCCTAGACTGAGACCTACGGTGCATTCATACTTTGCTATCAAGTCCTGGTACATGACGCACTGTATAAAGGACCATTGGTTTAGTATCTCACTCGAACTATTATCATAAATCACACATATTGGAGGCGAATATATTTCCAATCCAGTGGCTAAATGATGAAAAAAGACGCAAATACCCAAGCGTCTGTCTAAAATTCAAAATATTTACGAGTTTGCTATTTCGCGCTCAAAATCATTAAATGTCACAAGTGTTGGAGATCTGTAATCTAACAAGACTGGGTAAATGTGCCCGAGCAACTTCTGGGCATAATGTTCCACACTCTCATATTCAACCTCAACTGCGAAACATTGGGGGCTTCTGTTGATACAAAAATTAGTCAGTTGACATGGATCAATTATATGAAGACACGTGTCATCTTACGTGGAAAAAATATATATTCAACGAAAAACTCATAGTGCCTAGCTACTCAGCGTACCGAGCTGCTCAACTTGATGAGCGACTCAACGTACAGAGCATCTAGTCAAGAAGATCAAGCGATAATTACCAATTCAATTAACATCAGATTCAATGAACATTCTTATTATATACATATGTATATGTCTACTAAATAGCGGCGTATTGACTATTCATATAGACAGCTCAAGGGCTATAAATACATTGTAACCACCCCATGATGGGGCAAGGATTCACGGGCGATCATAATTGAGGTCAAAGTAAAACACCCAGCAGTACAAGATAGTGAACGTAGGCCATTTTCATTAAGGCTGAACCACTTTAAAAATTATTTTTCTTATTTCTTTATTCGTATTTATCTGTGAATAATTAATTAGATCAAATCTAGTTTTTTACATCAACACCCCCTCTTTTCAAAATAACAAAAATATTTTCCTTCCTTTTATCATAAATGTCAAAAGATGTTTTTTCCTCTTCTGCTACTTCCTCCGAGTCCGAAATCCATCCTCACCCACTTTTTATGGAGAATGCAGACCCAATGTCGAATGTGCAACATGATTTCTTGACTGTCCTAGTCCAACTTATCGCCAATATTGACAATCTTCAAACTGAGGTTCATGAGATACAATAATATCGGGTCTCTATTTTCGAAGAGCCCGAGGTCCTCTTCCCTCGTGCTATGAGTTTGCCCGCACCTAAGCTTATTTGGGTCCCGAAAGAGTACCAACATGCCCTGTGTCCCTCTTGCCAATGGTCCACCTCCAGCTCAGCTCCATATCCCAAACCTTGCCCAACCAAGGGCTAACATGCCAACACCCATCGATCCGAAGGAAGAAAAGTTGAACAATATCAGGGATGACCTTAAGTTGTTGGAAATTTGACCAAGTCCGAATCTACCGAAACTACATGGATTACACCCATATGTCTCCCTACCTTATATCAAGGCTGCCGAAAAAATTCAAGATGCCCAACATTTAGAAGTTTGGGGGTAGTGGACCCCTAGTTGTCCATCTCTGATGTTACCACTGAGCCATGACTCTCCTAGGTGCCTCCGAGAAAATAATGGCCCAGATGTTCCAACAGACTTTGATGGACAATGCTCTTTACTGGTTCTAATCCCTCAAAGAATCCATAATTCACAATTGGGAGGATATTGCCAATGAATTCGTGTTGCAGTACAAATACAACGAGGAATTGGAGTTAACATACCGTGATTTAGAACTTCTTAAGAAGAATCTCGAAGAAATAGTCAGTAACTTCATAGCAAGGTGGAAAGAGAAAGTGACCACCATGACCAACCGGCCCTCCGAAGAGGAGTAAGTCAGTATTGCTAAGAAAAATTTCTTACCCCTTGTCCGAGAGACGATGGGAGGAAATTATTACCCCCATTTTCGATCCCTTTGGGAAGCAGGAGTGGAGATCGAAGAAAATCTTGTTAAGATAGAATTTGAGCTAAAGATAGTATTCGTATAATTCACTCCCAGAAAGTCCGAGAAGCCTACTAAAACCACCATTTCAACCATCAATAACATCTCTCAACCTGTCACTTCATGGGCACCAGAAAGCAGCCCTAATCAAGTCAAAAAGGAATATACCGAGCTTCATGCTCCCCTCTCTAAAGTCTACCAAGCTTTATTAAGTCAAAATCTCATCAAGCCGTTGGACCCTCGTCCATTACCAAACCCACTTCCCAAAAATTTCAAACCCGATGCCCATTTTGATTTTCACCAAACTTTCGACTATACCACTGATCAGTGCTTCCATATTCAAAATATAATCTAAGGTCTGATTGAGCGGGGTACCATCGCCCCAACAGCTAATCCTAAACCAAACACTACTCAAAATCCACTTCCAAATCATGCAAACACCATCTTCTTAGAAAATGATATGAAATTTGACCCATTTACCAAAATTGTACACAATAAATCACCCATTATACTCGTATATTCACCTAAACCCTTGAAAGTTTGCCCATACTTTCTCCTACACCCTACCTGTTTTGTCGATTAGACCTTGTCACTTCTTATAAGAGCATGCATTGCCATTCGTACTCGTTCCGGAGGGAAAAATATGGAATTATTAGCTGTACTAAACGAACTCCTAGAGTTTAGGCTAAAATTGCCCTTCGAAATGACCATTGACTGCCATAGGTTCATCACACTGTTCTTGGAAGCTCGAAAGTGGGCTCGAGAGTCAGATAATTGGGTGGTAACTGCCGATGAAGTTAGTTTAGATGATGCCATCCAGATTATGGAAGACTTGTTTCGAGAGACCAGTGAAATTTATAGTATATACGAGCTACTCGATTCTTTAAAAATTCAAGGGTGGTTCACTTTTTCATCTCCCCGTTGAGTGGGAGGATCTTTATGAAAATCCCATTGAGGGAATATCATGTATTGACTTCTCGTGGAAGGATGACATCATTGCCACTAGATGAGGGGACAAATTTGATAGTTCAGATGAAGATCAAAGACTACAAAATACTAGTCTAGCGATCAGTGTATGTGGGATGATATCGTTTGAAGATCTACTAGAAGAGATCAACAAAGTGGTCGAATAAACCGAGATAGATGAAGAAATAAGGTTTCTATTTTCCCCTCTCCTGTGAACCATATGACTAAATATGAGAGGAACTACCAGGTTTCGAATACTTCATAAGAAACAATAGATAAGGTAAAAGGTGTTGAGAAACTCCCCATATCGAAAATGACCCTCTAGGAGAGCAAGATCCTTGATCTGCTGAAGAAAACTCAAGCTAACATCACTCTGTGGGGACTCTTAATGTCTTCCCAACTAATCGAAATGCCTTGATTAAACTTCTTATCGGGACCATAGTCCCTCCTTCTACCACTTTTAAGTAAGCCATGAACTTGTTCGGGTCTTTAACCTCTATTGGAATGCTCTTCTTCTCCAAGGAAAAATCCCTAAGTTTGGTCCAAATCATAACTATGCTCTCAATATCTCTTTCGAAGTTATGGGAAAGACCGTCCCGCTTTCGCTTGTCGATAACATGTCAGCACTTAATGTTTGTCCATTAAGAACCCTCAACTGATTGGGATTACCTTGGTCTAACTTCTCCCATGATCTGTGCTTATGACAATACTCGTCGGGAAGTAATGGGATACATAAAGCTTACAATAGGGCCTAGCCCTACAAATTTCGTTACTGAATTCCAAGTCATTATCATACCGACTTGTCTCAACATTTTGCTCGACTGACCCTGGCTTCATAGCATCAAAGGAGTATCCTCTCCTCTCCATAAGAAACTAAAGTTCTTCGATAAAGGTCAGGTCATCACCATCTTGGGCGATGATGATAATACCAATAATGTGAGCACTATTAACACATTATTGGAGATACAACATGAGGCGAATGATATGCCTTTGTTTGGATTCCGAGTCGAACCACTTCCGCTCCTAGAAAGGGATGATTTAAAAAATAGAGTTTTCCCAAAGCACAACCCTCACGACAATGTCAACATGATACAGTTGTTCAAAAATATGCACTTTATGCCCGAACTGGGGCAGGGACGACGATAACAGGTAATAATGGAACCCATAGTGCTGAAGAGGGCCTTTCCTCCATATGGACTGGTTATCAACTATCATTAAAGTAACTCAGAATGATCCGTCAACCTCAGTTAAATAGAAGGCTTAAAAGTACCAGGACTATCTCAGGGGATTCCTTGAATGGGAGATTCATCAAAGAGGGTGAAGATTTTCCCTTTTACGACTTTATCAAAACGTGGTATGATCACGTGGATAAGAAGATAAAGCTAGGAATGGAGATCTTCTTCTAAGATAGCTACTCATGGTTCAAAGATTCCGAGCATCATTTGCAACCACTCATTGAGAAGACTATAATTGTTAGTGGAGATTCTGAGGCAAGTAAATCTGAGGATTCATTTAACTTATAGACACTGGGACTAACACTCTACATGATCCACTTAGGCGCTAAATCATCAGATTCGTCCATCCTGATTAAAGATGCTGATGAACCTCTCCTCAATTGGAATGATGTACCAGTTCCACCTACTAAAAATATAACCAGACCTAGATGTTTATCTCATTTCTTCTTTTGTTACTCCTGCCCGTTCTGATCACAATGTAATAGACCTCCTTTGACGAGGTTCTCAATGCTATTTTTTCCAGCATGAAATAAATGAATATTTGAGTATCTTGTTGTGCTTTACATTAATTGTGTTGATTTTAGTCAAACTCTTGATGATGATGATTTTGCAAATGAATAATTCTTAACTGATCTTAATAATGTTAATAACAAACAACATAATCATGTTCAAATTAATGAAGATGAAATTGATTTAATAATCTAGGTTCAAGTAGCCAACTGCATAAGATTAGGATAGGGTCCACCCTTGACAAGCATGAGCGCGCACAACTCAAAGAACTATTGAAAGAATTTTTAGACTTCTTCGCGTGGTCCTATGATAACATTCCCAAAATCGATCCCGAGATCGCTCAGCATGAGATTCCAACCCTCCCAGAATGTAAATCGGTCAAATGGAAACTGCGAAAGCTCCACACTGAATGGTCACTCAAGATTAAGGAAGAAGTGGTCAAGCAATTGAACGTGAGCTTCATCTGGGTGATCGAATATCCAACATGGTTATACGACATTTTATCCATGCTAAAATCAAAAGGGAAGGTTCTCATGTGCGTTGATTATCTAAATTTGAATAAGGCCTCTCCAAAGGATGATTACTCGCTATCCAATATCAACATAATTGTGGATAATACGGCCAGTCATGATCTCAAGTCATTTGTTAATGGGTTTGTCGGATACAATCAGATCAAGATGTACCCTGATCATCAAGAAAAAAACGCATTCATCACCCCTTGAGGAACTTTTTGTTACACCATTATGCCATTTGGTCTGAAAAATGCAAGGTCTACCTACCAAAGAGTTTCCGTCACCATTTTGCATGATCTTATACACAAAGAAGTTGAGGTCTATGTAGATGATCTAATTATCAAGTCTAAAATTTTGAAAGGTCATGTTCTCGCTCTACGAACGTTCTTTGAATGGCTACGGAGATACTAAATAAAACATAACCCACAAAAATATCTCTTTGGTGTTACCAAAGGAAAAATATTAGGATTCATGGTTACTGAGAAGGGAATTGAAACATAACCTACCAAATTAAGAGCCATACTCGAAATGCCCCCCCCCCCCCCCCCGAATGGAGAAGGAAGTCTGAGGATATTTGGTAAAATTACAGTATATTAGTCAGTTCATCAGTCAGTTAACTTCTATTTATGAACCCATCTTAAAAATCCTCCAAGAAGACTCTACCAAAGTTTGGAATGAAGCTTGTCAGGAAGCCTTTGAACGAATCAAGCAATATCTAACCCGACCTCCCGTACTCGTGCCACTGTAACTTCGTCTCCCTCTAATATTCTACTTGATCATAACAGACACCGCAAGTGGGGCTTTCTTAGCCCAATACCTTAAATAAACCCACAAAGAAAGGACCATCTACTATGCCAGTTGTAAATTGGTCAAGTAAGAAGTTAACTACACTGACTTAGATAAAGCATATGTCGCCCTTGTCTGGATCACTAAAAAATTGTGGCACTACATGCCCACTTTCCCCATTAGACTTGTGTCCCGAATGGATCCTATCAAATACTTGCTTGAGAAACTTTCCCTGTCGAGCTAAATGGCCCTACGGTTGATGCTTCTAGCTAAATTTGACACTGTGTACATCACGCAGAAGCCATAAAAGGAAGATCCATATCTGAATACCTTACCGATTACCCCATGGAGAAAGTTAACGTTTGGACCTCCGAGTTCTCGAATGAAGGTTTCCTTCGCACCTCTCAAGAAAAACTCTGGTGGAAAATGTTCTTCGATGGCACTAATAATAAAAAAGGGTACAACATTGGGATACTCCTAATCACCCCTGATGATTCCTATACTCCCATTGACATCAAGCTAGAATTTCCCTGCACCCAACATGATCGAATATGAGGCCTGCACAATAGGTCTCAAAGTAGCTCTTGAGAAAGGAATACAATGCCTAAATGTCTACGGAGTTTCTGCCCTCATCATCAGCCAAGTTCTTAGAAGATGGAAAGTCAAAGGTGAAAAGATCCTACCCTTCCACACCCACCTAGAGTAGCTGACATCCAAATTTTGAGATATCATCTTCCACTACCTACCCCGAAAAAGGAACAACTTAGTTGATGTTGTTGCTACCTTAGGCTCCATGGTTGACATGCCCGAAGGAATAGCGATGGCCCCTTTCATAGTCCAAAAATAAGCTAAACCAACCCACTACTACCACATTGAGCTCATCACAGAAGAGGACTCCGATATGGTCGAATGCTAGTACTACGTATTTGGCACCTCCTCAAGCACGTTAAGTATCCCCGAGATGACAACAAGAAAGACCGAGCAACTCTCTGTAAGTTGGTTGCCCAGTACGTTGTCTATGATAAAGCACTGTTTAAGAGAAACTTATATAGAACCCACTTACACTGCATCGCAGGGGCTGCCATTGAAAAGATTATGTAGAAAATCCACAGAGTGGAATGCAGACCCCACATGAATGGCCATATGATCACTAAGAATATTATCCTAGAAGGTTACTATTGGGCTACTATGTTTTAAGATTGCACCGCCTATGTTTGAAGATGCCTTAAAAGCCAATAATTTTCCAATCTCCAGCACTTGCCTCCACTGGAATAATACAACATGACTTCTCCCTAGCCTTTTTCCACATGGGGCATCGATATCATAGGTAAAGTCACACCCAAAGCCTCCAATGGGCATCGGTTCATTTTGGTTGCCATTGATTACCTCACCAAATGGGTCGAAGCCAATTCGTATATAATCCTGAATGCTAAAAAGGTTGCCAAGTTCATCCGAAAAAATATTATCTGTCGATACGGGGTCCCACATGATCTAGTATCAGATAACGCATTATATTTCGAGGCAGAAGTCACAGAATTGGTTTATGAGAATGGAATCTAAAGACACAAATTTTCTCCCTATCGACCACAAACCAACGGTGCAGTTGAAGTCGCTAATAAGAACCTTAAATCGATCATAAAAAAGTTGTCAAGATTGGGTTTATCAGATCCCTTACACGCTATAGGGATACCACACTTTAGTCCGAGCATCTATTGGGGTTTCCCCTTACTTTCAAGTATACAACATGGAGGTAGTCCTACCCGTTGAATTAAAAATTCCCTCACTACGCGTCATGCTTTAAAACAAAGTCAGCGAAGAAGACTGGCATCAGAGCTGACTTGATGAGCTGTCACTCTTAGATGAAAGGAGGCCAAGGGATCTATATCATATATAAGGGTACCATCGTTGGATCGTTTAACAAGAGAGTCAAGGGCCGAGGTGTCCTAGAATGAGATTTATCCCTCAAACAAATTATAGAACCCGTTTGGGACCCCAGAGGGTAATTCAAGGAAAATTAGAGTGGCCCCTACATCGTGAAGAAAATCCTATCCGGTGGCTCCTCTATGCTCACTAATCTTTACGGAGAAGAGATGGTGCGTCCAGTCAACCTAGACCGTCTCAAAAATTTTTACCCCTTTTATCATAATTGTCAAAAGATGTTTTTTCCTCCTTTTGTAAAAAATATACCAAAAATATTTTGGCTTCCTTTTTCCAACTGCTGTACTCACTCCCTCATTGCCGATACCTTACTCGAATCAACTACTGTACCCCTGTCAAATGCAATGTGACCTAGAAATTGCACCTCCCGATGCCAAAACCCATATTTCTCAAATTTGGCATACACTGGTGATCTCGTAGTGTCTGTAACACCATCCGCAGATGCTCGTTATGCTCATCCTCAGAGCGAGAGTAAATTAGAATATCTTTAATGAACACATTCATGAACTGGTCGAGGAACTCTATGAAAACCTGGTTCATCAAATCCATGAACACTGCTGGCGCATTGGTGATCCCAAATGGCATCACCTTAAACTCGTATGACCTATATCGTGCCAAAAAAGTAGTCTTAGGAACGTCCTCCTCTATGACGTGCAACTGATGATAATCGGACCTCAGATCTATCTTGGAGAAGTAGGATACTCCCCTGAGCTAGTCAAACAGATCATCAATTTGAGGTAGCAGATACTTATTCCTGATCGTGACCTTGTACAACTCCCTGTAATTGATACATAATCGAAGTGATCCGTCCCTTTTTTTGACGAATAACACTAGTGCACCCCACGGTGATGTACTTTATTTAATGAAACCCTGCCCCAAGATCTGCTGAATCTGATCCCTTAACTCCCTTATCTTAGATGGGGCCATACGATAAGGCGCTCGGGCGATAGGCCTTGTACCCGGTGCTAGGTCAATTATGAACTCAATTTCCCAGCTAGGGGGCCGCCCGAGTATCTGCTGGAATATGTCCTCAAACTCCCTCACCACTGGGATCAAGTTTAACGAAACAATCACTTCCTGTGAGGTATCATCCTCAATGTAGTATATATATGTGCTCAACCTTCTCTCAGGAAGAGACATCATCACTAATAATGTCTCCTGCCCTGGAATTGAGAACACAATAGTCCTCCCGAAATAATCCACCATTGCTCGGTATCCAGCTAACCAACCCATACCTAAAATGACGTTATACCCCCCCATATCTAACACAAGAAGGTCTTCAGCTAAACATAATCTACCCACACATAAGTCCACACCCCTACAAATCGAGTGTATAAGTGACCCACTACCCAACAGGGACTCCACACACATAAGAAGACTACCGACTGTCTTTAATAGGCCGATAGCTTGTGCAAATATGGTCGCTATGAAAGAGTGTGACACCCCCATATCATATAGAATCCTACCCTCAAGCCATGAATATGAAACATACTCTCTACTGTTGGTGGTGTTGTGGGGCCTATTGTATGGCTTCATCTCGGACGTAATAGACACGTCCGTGCTATAACAGTGCTTGCTTCCCCAACTGGGCACCCTGCTACTGCAATGCTCTACCTTGCTGTGGGCAATCTCTCCTTTTGTGGCCCGTATTTTCACAAATAAAGCACTATTATGGGAATCTCTCTGCCTTTAGCCCTGATGGCCCTGATGATGCTGACCCAGCTATTAGCCCTGATGGCCTCCCCCGTTATTCCCCTAGACCTGATGACCTTGAGGAGCCTACTACTACTGAGGACCCTACTGGCTTTGCCTGTAACCTCTATCGGGTCGATAGCCTCCAGATCTAAATCTCTTGGCCTGATCCCCCTGTCGGGAATCTAACCCCTTGTGTCTGCTTGACTGTTGCTGCTACCGTGGTGCTCCTCTAGCACCATTTCCCCCTGCCTTTCCCTGCTGGCTAGGCTCACCTCCTCTCTTACTTCACTTTATATGGAAGGGATGGTCCTGAAGGTGTAAAAATATGGCATCGATGACATCTATATAATTAACCAACGTAGGGTTTCTAATAAAATGTTGCTTGATCCTCTAGGATAGCCTATCCATAAACCTCACCTTCTTCTTTTTCTCACTATTCACCCCATCTCGCATAAAATTATCTAAATGAGTGAACTATTCCTTATACTCGCCTACTGAATGGTCACCCCGAGTTACTTCACTGAATCTCTTTCGCATCTCTATCTCAACGGCTGGCGGAAAGTATTTTCCATCAAATCGCACCCAAAACTCTACAATAGACAACATGTTCCTCTCCTTAAGAGTAGTAATCGAATCCCATTGTTGTAACACTAATCCAACCAGTTTAAAAGTTCCCAACATCTGCTTCTGTACATCGCTACTCTCTACCATGCGTAGGTGGTGTTGAATATCATTCTTCCAGTGGCATGCCGCAATCACGTCTGAGCTACCCTGTAACTCGAGTGGGTGGCTCTTCTGAAAAGTCTTGCTAACTTTCTGCCAATCTGAAGTCCCCGAGTGGGCTTGGAAAACCGGTGCCACCGGCTGTGGTGGCTGTTGGGCCTGAGGAAAATGGAAATCCATAGTAGTCATAAAGGCATTAACTGCCTATGCCACAATCGCTGCCACCTCTACTGCTTACACTGTCCCTTATGGTGGTTGTGGTTGTGGCTGCGGTGCGTGTGTCTCTTACTGAGCCTCTTTCACATTATCCCTGGACGCTTCTCTCGCCTCTCATCCTCTCTTGGGTGGCATCTAAGAAAATATCGAATTGTATGAGTTCAGAGTTAATATAAATATAATAGCAGAAGAACGTAATCTCAAATACGTAATCATGAATGCAATAGTCCTAATAATAGGGCTCTATGTTAAAGAACACTACTATGAAATCGTAGTAAGTCATACAACTCGTATGGACATTAGAACCTAATGCTAGCATCTGTGACACCCCGCCAATTTTAACCATGGGTGATCAGTCCTTCATTAAAACAAATAGGAATCTCATTTGGTTCATTCTTAACATCATCATCGAAAACATTTTTTTTACCAATCACCTGTGTCAAATTAAGTCGGCATTCAATTTTATCTTTCATTATTATAACAACATAAATGAATTAAATTAACCAAACCATCCACACAATAATAGTATGAACAATCACATGACATATATATAATTAAATAAGACCGAATAAACCATAGGTTCCCAAAACAAATAATCCAATAACAATCTGAAGTACAGAAAAGTGAATCTGAATAAATTCTGGTAACTAAACTAAATAACTAAATAGTGTGAAGGGGAAACACGACCAAATGAAATACTGAAAGATCACCTAGCTAAGAATGAATAAACTTAAGCCTCTAAAACAACTCCTGCAAGCCTCCAAAAATGCTGCAGCTACGCATCCCTGGAATGAATCATTAAGTTGGGCGTCCCTGTGGCTGGACACCTAAAAGGTCTTAGAAAAAGGATTTGACACGGATCAGAGCCCAAAAAAATGGTTTCAAAATATTTTGCAAGTATTTAAATCACAGTTTAAATTATTTATTAGATACATATGTTAGTTCAACATATACTCCATTGAGTTTCTCACCTCTCAACTGATGTTCACGCCTAACGTCTCCTACTAGCTGTCTTACCCAACCCAACTAGATAATGTATCTAACTATCCACAAAAGGTCTAACTCCCTCGTATTTCACATGCGTCACGCTACCACAGTATTGATGAGTAATATTATCCACATATTATTATTGATTTAATTATCTAATCTCTTTACTTAAATTACTTTTAGACACACACAATCTATCAGTTCTACTACCACACATAAGTAAACAAATCACATTTATATATCTATCTATCACACATATAATATATACAACTATATCATCTCCGGAATGGCCCCTAATGATGCTAGCATATTCTGCTATCATGTTCATGTACCACTCGTACCAAATCAAGGACTAATGGTTCGACATATCTCCTTGAACCCAAAATCAATCAACACACAATGGAGGCAAACATAGTTCTAAACCTTTGAGATACGCACATACCTAACGTACCCAAATGAGCTACCAATCCCACTAATACACTATACAAAGTGAACCGCCCTAAGTTCTTTGTTCAGGGGAACACATCCAAACCTCAGTGGAATCGTCAAGGTGGGATCGCCCTCGACGCGGAACCTCCCGTGATAACAGGCAGCGTAGGTATGTTCACAAACATAATCAAATCATAAAAATAGTTATTCACACAACTTATATATACATATTATTCCGTTGGTATGCACACAACCCATTATATCAAGTCGTACACAATATATCTCTCGCATACTCAACGTACTCATTATAGTATATTTTCATATTTTCTAGACTATCACTCCCATCCCCTTTATTTATTTCCTTAGCAAATGCACTCATACACTAATGGTCAGAATCATAGGTTCACTTATATTTCCTTGACCCATTCTAAATCTTGCAAATTCATTAATTATGAATATATGCCCGATAATTTCTAGCCTTAATTATTCTCAATTTGGGTAAACCTCAACCCCGCCATAATCCTACTGATATTCACTATATCCCCCTCTATAGTTTAAGGATGCCCCAAAAGTTTTCCCATAATTTATTAATGAATTTAGGACATAAAATAAAGAATCTGGGCAAATCTGGGTAACCGACTCGATTCGCTCCTTGAGCCGAATCGATTTGAAATGCTACAGGTCGTCTTCTTCAACACGCTATTACGTTTTTCACCATTTTTAATCATCATAACTCTCATATATATCACACCCAAACTACGACATACTTCAACCCAACATCAACTAATGGCATACAAAAAATTTCTTACGCGAATAACATATTAAATCCGTATTAAATCTACCCAAGAATGGATTAAAATCCCGATTTCTACCAAACCCTAGTTTATGTGTTCTTCATTCATAATCAATCATTTACCCATATTTCTCCCATAATAACTTTCACATATATTCTGATTTTGCGTCCTCTACATATGTGAATTCATTCTATATGCAATCCTACCCCAAATCTTGAGTTTTATTCATTAAATCCCAAGATATCATCAATTATCATCAAATCAAAAACCCTACACTACATGGGCATTATAACTCATTTGAACATGAAAGATAAACAATTTTCGTATCAGTAGTAGGTCTGATTTCATTTTGAGTGTGATGAGGATGCCTTCCCTTCCTTTTGATCACAATTTTCGATAACTGTGGTGAAAATAGGGGTGTGACAAAGCCTAAGTTCTTCTCTTCTTTCTCTCCTATGGCCTCTCCTTTCTCAAGATTGTTATAACCCTAGCCCCACACTCCCATGGGATAATATACTACTTCAATTTTAGGAGTTCTCTCTACCACAAACTCCCGAATGATCGAAATGCCCTCTCGTGGTGCCGGTTTGGTCTAAAATCACTGCGAGACCCAATTTATACACCCGGGTATACTATTCCGACTATTTTGACCCTTTCAGAACCAACCATGACATTGAAATCACCCTTTGAGTAACCCAAAGCAATTTTTCTATTTTGACTAAGCCCTCTGAATTATAGAGGTTTTACAAATAACTCCCTAATCTAAAAAACCATACAAAGAGCTCCCTAAACTATTAAATTTTGACACCTCTCACATTTTTATTGAAAATGATTTGATGAAAACATGATTTTATGCATTGAAATTGTTAAAAAATCATGTTTTATTAAAAAATCATGTTTTCATCAAATCATTTTCAATAAAAATGTGAGAGGTGTCAAAATTCAATAGTTTAGGGGTTGTTTACCTGATTTTTTAGATTAGGAACTATATGGAAACCTATTATAGTTTAGGGACTTTTGTGTAATTTACCATAATAGATAATAATGATATTCGAGTATAAGAGTTAGCAAGCTATAGTAACTTTTTAAATTTAAGATTGTTGACCTTCTTGTACTATTTTTTGCGTCACTTAATGTATAATCCCTAACATAAATACGTATTTTGTAAAAAAAAATACCTATTTTTAGTTTAACCAATTTAGTCCCTCAAACATCTATTTATCCAATACTCTCTTATTTTGAAAAACCGCGTTAGCGCCCCCTGCCCTCGCCGAAGCTCCGGCAACACCCATCAGAGCCCCGATAAAAGTTTCCAAAGTTTCGGTAGTGGGATGGGGGGTGGGGGTGGGGGTGGGGGTGGGGGGAGAGGTGGTTAAAATGGGTTTGTGAATCTCCTTATGTTTAGTGTTTTTAAGTGGTGAGAGATATTTTGTAAGAAAATAAAAGTTTTGAACTAATCATTCATTAAAAAATGTTTAGGAACTATTCGTCGATTGACCCTTATGTTTTTCCAATTGCTTTGTGCTTTTTTAACCAAATAATACAATCATAATTTCTTAAGTATTAGCTTCTAATATTAACAGTGTAAATTTCTCACAACATAATTTTCACTGTGATGATGTTATAGATAAATTATCATTTGTTTTACCACTTTCATTCCCAGCTTTAGATATAATCTGAAACTCGGAGTTAAATTTGGGTACTTGAACAATCCGTACGAATTATCATTTTTTATTATGAATGTTTCAGCATATAATATATATATATATATATATATATATATATATATATATATATATATATATATATATATATTTAAAAATGGTAGTCTCCTATTGGATATTTTTCATCTGACTTCAAAATTGATTTACAATAAATATTAGGCCTTTTTCCCATTACCTCCCGTTTCTATCTCATTTATCTCTCCACCTTTCTCCCTTTCGTCTTTTTAGATGCTTGGATGGTTTCTTCCTCTTCTCTATGTGCCTTTTTAAATACTTGTATTTAAGATATGTACTATAATTATAAATATAAAGCGCCTGTTTGTTTTGCAAGTATAATTCTATTTTTCGTGTTTAAATACAATTCTAATAAAAATTTGCATTTGGAAACTTGTTTTTAAACACTGAATTTTCTATGTTATAATCAAGTTTTTCAGAAAACAGAAAAATTGTGTTTTATAACTTATGTTTTTTATTTTTCAACTCAAAATTATTCATCCTTAATATTTTAATTCATTTATACCATAATATATAATATACATACATAATACATTAATATGTTTGTAATTCTTATAAATAATAAATAATATATATATATATATATATATCTGTACATGCACACAAAATTACGTATATTTATATTATTAAATTATATAATATACTAAGATCCATATGCTAAATAATATTATCAATAGATACATGATACTTATATATAGTTTTATATAAGCATTATTAATGTATGGAATAATATAAAATATACATATAGTATATATGTATTTAAAAATATTATTAATTCATTTACGTATATAATTTTATTGTGAATTATACATTCAATATCATTATATAGACATACACACACACACACACATGTATAATATAAATATACATTGTTGATACCAAAATTAGTATGCTGATGTGGACGAATAATAAGAAGACACGTGTCAATCTACGTGGCACAATAGTAACGAGGAAGTTCATTCCCCCGACCTAGTCATACTCACTCCGAGCAACAGGTGTACTCCGAGGAACACCAGCCCTCCGAGGAACACCAGTCCTCCGAGGAACTCTAGCGCTCCGAGGAACTCTTGGACGACGAGCAACTAAGGCGGTTCGAGCTGCATCTCGACCACAGCATTGATTGCCAGATAATCAACAGTTCAACTATTCATTGAATGCTTATCATCTTAACGCACACACTTGAAGAGCATTAAATGAGTTACCCTTTCATGCGTATATCATTTAATGTATCATCCTTTCATGTACAGCCTAAAGGCTATAAATACCTTGTATCACCCTCATTCAAAGGGGGCGGAATTTCTTGATAGTACTTGTAATCGAGAATTCCCAAACACTCAGAAATAACATAACAGTGGACGTAGGCCATTCATATAAGGCTGAACCACTTTAAAATTCTTTGTCTCATTTATATTTATCTGTGATTGAATTATTAGAGTAATCTAGTTTTTTACATCAACAGATTGGCGCCGTCTGTGGGAACGACTGTTATTATCGTTTCTCACCAAAAATCATTCATCATCAATGGCAGATAATCCGGAATCCAGCAATCAAAATGCTGGAAATGCTGGAAATCCTCCAAATCCCTCTGCACCTCCAGATCTGGCTGGAATTATGACGAATCTGGCTCAAGGACAAACCGCCATGCAAGAAATAATGCGGCAACTCATACAGACTCTTCATGGCGGTGCACCTGCACGTTCGGGACAACGAAGTGGTCAGAGGCAAACCTATTTACTTTCTTCATGATCCAGGCGTACTGAGTCATATCGTAATGAGGAATCTGATGATTTCTCTTATCAACCTGAGCGAACTTCGTCAATAAGGGCTACAGATACTGATCAACGTATCACTCTCTCTCCAGAAAGACCCAGTGCCTTGGAAAGACTGAGTAGGGCGTCTCCTTTCAGTCGATTGGGCCCTAGGAGGAATAGAAGTCCACCTAAGACCATGTCGAGGAGTTTTCGACAACCATCAGATCTAAGAGAAGGATCAGCACAATCACGACTAGTTGCTCGTTAAGATAGATCTCAGGAGGCCACTTCAGAGCAATCAATTGCTCGAACTAACAAGCCCGAGGAAGGAAATGATGCGTGGAAGGGTTCCATTCAGCGGTTGGAGGATAGATTGGGAGAAATGGCTAAGGTGAAGAATCCCTTACAATGAACTTTTGTTCAAGGGACACCTTTTGTCCAGGCCATTGTGGGTTTTCCTACCCCGTCAAAGTTTAAAGCACCTATGGTGACCCCCAAATATGATGGAAAGACAGATCCTGTTCTACAAATAGAGCAATATCAAGCTGCCGCCGACATCTATGCTGTCCCCGACGAGATGAGATGCAGGGCATTCTCGAGAACTCTTACTGGATCTGCCCAGATATGGTACAACAATCTTCCTCGGGGTAAGATTTCAACTTTCTTTCAATTGGCCGAGTTGTTCATCGGCAATTTCTGTTTTGGAACAAAGCCAGTAAAAAGAGTAGCACACTTGTTAAGTGTTAGACAAAAATCTGGTGAGAGTACTAGAGATTACATAACTCGTTTCAATAACGAGAAGCTGGAAGTCATAGATTATGAAGAAAAGACAGCAATCACCGCCTTGATGAGTGGGTTGTTGCCTAACAAGTTGTATTACACTTTGGCCAAAGATCCACCTAAAACTATGTCAGAGTTGATGGTAAAAGAGGACAAAATCATGAATGCCGAGGAGGCTATGGCTGCGAAGAAGAATATGGATAAAGAAATCAAGGTGGAAGACGACAAATCCAAGAAGAAAGAGCATAAGGGCAATGGCGGTGACAAGCATTCCAAGAATAATAAATCGTCATGGGAAATCCTGAAGAAATTCGATAATTATACTCCTTTGAAAATGGGTATTAATCATGTCTTGGAAGAAATCAAGAATAGCGAGGAGGTAAAGTGGCCGAAGAAACTGAGGTCAGACCCTGACATGAGGAATAGGGAGAAATATTGCGAGTTCCATAAGGATCACGACCATATGACCAAAAATTGCATAGCTCTTCAGAACGAGATTAAAACACTCATCCGAAGAGGGAAGCTAGCAAAGTATGTTGATCGGGGAGGCCAAAGAAGAAATAATGACCGAACTAGAGAAAGGTCTAGATCTCCTCGTCAAGCAAAGGAGAAAAAGAAAAGGGATCATGAAGATGATACAAAGGATGACCCCGATCTTCCCAAGAAACCAAGGCAACCAGAACGAGAGGTATTTTCAATACGCTTTGGGCCATTTGATTGTAATGTCATTACAGGAGGAGATGCAGGAGGAGGAGACCTTACTGCAGAAAGAAAAGCTTACCTCGGTGAGGCTCAGGCTTGCTCATACATTCAACGGATAAATTTGGCTGAAGAGGATCGCCCGAGGAAGGTAAACAAAGAGAAGCTGGTCATCGGTTTTTCAAAAAACGACCTTGCAGGTGTTCTTTACCCTCACGACGACCCTTTGGTGATCAAAATGAGGATGAAAGAAGTAGTGATTTCAAGGGTTCTGGTAGATAATGGTAGTTCGGCAGACATCATATTCTACTCATGCTTTGACAGTTTAAATTTAAAATTGTCTCAATTGGAACCTTATCACAGACCTCTATTGGGTTTTGATGGCGAGAAAGTTTTTCTACTTGGGACGATCAAGTTGGACATATTCATTGGAACTTGGCCTACTTGTCGAACAGAAAGAATACGCTTCTTTATGATGGATAAGAATGTGCAGTCAACTTACAACATCATCATGGGAAGAGTTGGTTTGAAGAAGTTCGAAGCAGTTCCATCTACAGTACATCAGTGTTTAAAATTACCTACAAATTTTGGAGTAGGAGTTGTGAAAGGTGATCAGAAAGTAGCTCGGGAATGCTATTATTCGTGTGCCGAGCAAAAGGAGCTTGAAGAATCAAGGAAAAAGACTACTACCTACCAGGTGGATGAAGGTACAGAAATTGAAACACTGGATCCCAGAGATGAATCCCAACTTGTAAAAGGACAGGTGGTGGAATCTACAGAAAATATTATTCTGGACGACGAGCACCCTGAACGAATAACCCAGATAGGTTCGACGTTGGATGCTTCAATAAAATAGGAGTTGATAACTTTCTTGAGAGACAGAAAGAAAACTTTTGCATGGAGTCATGAAGACATGCCAGGAATAGATCCAAACTTCTTATGCCATGAACTCATGCGAATAAGAAGATCAAGCCTATAAAGCAGAGAAGAAGAGTGTTTAGTATCGAGAAGAATCAAGCCATACAAGAGGAGGTCAAGAAGCTCCAGAAAGCCCAATTCATTGAAGATGTGAAATATCCAGACTGGTTAGCAAATGTGGTGATGGTGAAGAAGAAAAATAATAAATGGAGAATGTGTGTTGATTTCACTAATCTCAACAAGGCCTGCCCAAAGGATCACTTTCCATTGCCCAGAATTGACCAACTAGTAGATGCTACCTCGGGACACGAGCTACTCAGCTTCATGGACGCTTACTCTGGATACAACCAGATCAAAATAAAACCTGAAGACAGGGAAAGCACTTCTTTTATTACCCCTATGGGAACTTATTATTATAATGTTATGCCTTTTGGTTTGAAAAATGCAGGAGCGACATACCAGCGGCTGATGAACAAGGTTTTTGCTGAACAAATCAGTTGCAATATGGAAGTCTATGTTGATGATATGCTGGCAAAGAGCAAGAAAGCTGCTGATCATCTAGTTGACCTAGGTCAAACCTTTGATCAACTAGATAAATACCAAATGAAGCTCAACCCGACGAAGTGCACCTTTGGAGTACGAGAAGGAATGTTCCTCGGGTACATCGTCAACCAGCGAGGCATTGAGGCAAATCCTGCAAAGATCAAAGCTCTTTTAGGGTTGCGATCTCCAACGACGAAGAAAGAGGTGCAGAGTCTTACAGGACGAGTTGCAGCGCTCAACAGATTTGTATCCCGAGCAACTGATAGATGTCTCCCATTCTTCAAAACACTTCAAAAAACTTTCGAGTGGAATGATGAATGTGAGAAAGCCTTTCAAGACTTGAAGAAATATTTGGGAGCACCTCCACTGTTATCCAGGCCAGTAATGGGAGAAAATTTGTACTTGTACCTAGCAGTATCAGAGAATTCAGTCAGCTCGGCATTGATCAGAATGGAGAATGGAGTCCAGAAGCCAATTTATTACACAAGTAAGGCTTTCCGAGGTGCAGAGATTAGGTACCCAAAGCTAAAAAAATTGGCATTGGCATTAATTGAAGCAAGTAGAAGAATGAGGCCTTATTTCCAGGCCCATACCATCGTCGTGTATACCGACATGCCATTGAGATAAGCCCTTCATAAGCCAGAAAAATCAGGGAGACTGATGTATTGGGCAATAGAGCTCGGTGAATATGATATTGTGTATGAACCCAGATCATCATTAAAAGGGCAAGCTGTAGCAGACTTTATAAAAGAATTTACATATCCTGATACCCCCGAGGAACAAAAGTTGCTCACTGATCAACCTGTGGATGTTACAGGATCAACAGACATAAGCTCAGACCAACTCCGGTTGGTAAAAGGGCTTGTGGATGTAGAAGGATCATCAAATTCGAGCTCAGGACAACTCCGGTTGGTAAAAGGGCGAGAAAAGATGGTCGACGAAGAGCGAAAAATAACAGGGGAGGATGAAAGGAAACAACAGATATTTCACCGAGGAACTCTGTCAGATAAAAAATTTGAAGACGAGTTAACTACATGGAGATTATATGTAGATGGATCATCTTGCACTACGGGTTATGGAGCAGGGATTATTTTGAACACCCTAGACGAGATTGACGTGGAATATGCCTTACGATTCCAATTCAAAGCTTCCAATAATGAGGTTGAGTATGAAGCCTTGATAGCAGGTCTTAATTTAGCAAAGATTATGGAAGCGCAACAAGTGATGGTATTCAGTGATTCTCAATTAATTGTGAATCGGATGATGGGAACATATGCAGTTAAAGGAGAATTAATGGTCAAGTATCATGCAAAGGCGATGGAGTTGTTGGCAGAATTTGATGCCATTCAGTTGATCAGAATACCAAGAATGGAGAATGCACAAGCAGACGCACTGGGCCGACTAGCATCAGCTACTCGTACCGAGCTGCGAAGAACGATACCAATTGAGGTGTTAGAAAGTCGAAGCATAGATGAAAACCTGACGATGAATATTATAACTCTTGATTTAGGACCATCTTGGATGGATCCCATCAGGGCATATGTTGATGAAGGAGAATTACCGGAGGATAAGATTGCTGCCAAGAAATTGAAGTTTAAAGCTGCTCGGTATGTACTAACTAATGGTGTTTTGTATAGACGAGGAATTATGGCAGGTTTGCAAAGATGTGTACATCCCTCCGAGGTGAAAGAATTGATTGAAGAGATCCATGAAGGGTCTTGTGGAGCCCATGTAGCAGGTCGGACACTTTTGCAAAGGGTGATGACGCAGGGATACTACTGGCCAACGATGAGGGTTGATTGTATAGCCTATGCTAAGAGATGTGATAAATGCCGACGTTTTTCCTCCGTCCGACGAACTCCACAAGCATTGTTGACACCCATAACTTCCCCTTAGCCTTTCTCCATGTGGGGAATGGATTTGGTTGGACCACTGCCAGCGACCCGAGGAAGATTCAAGTACCTCGTCGTCGCAGTATATTATTTTACTAAGTGGGTAGAAGCTGAGCCACTTATTGATATGCCGTACGAGAAGGTATACCAGTTCGTTTGGAAGAATATAATCTACCGATATGGTCTCCCTCATGCCTTCATCACAGACCATGGAACACAATTCGATAACGAGGAGTTTGCTGCCTATTATCGACAATCAAATATTTTGAAGACTCATTCAGTACCAGGCCATCCTCAAAGCAACGGACAGACTGAAGTGATGAACATAACATTACTAAATGGTTTGAAGAAGAGGCTAAGTGAGGATAAAGCTAATTGGATTAATGAGCTACAGTCAGTATTGTGGGCTTACCGAACAGCTCCCCGAGCAGCAACTGGAGAATCACCATATATGCTGGCATTTGGAAGTGAGGCTGTAATACCTACCGAGTTGGGTCTTCCAACACACAGAGTGCTGAATTTCAATTCCCCAGTCAGCGACTTGATGATGAGATTAGATTTGGACATGCTCGAGGAGGTTAGAGAAGAGGCAGCCATTAGGAATGCTGCTTATCAACAGCGAACAGCCCTGTTCTACAACAAGAGGGTAAAAAAATGCGACTTAAAAGAAGGATATTACGTGCTAAAGAAGGTCATTCAGAAGCACAATAAGTTGGAAGCAAACTGGCATGGACCCTACCGAGTTACTGCAATTGTCCGACCAGGAACTTACCGAATAGCGACTTTAGAAGGAGAGGAATTTAAGAATGCATGGAGTGCTGAACACCTACGCAAGTATTATCAGTGATGTAAAATGTAAAGAAGTTCCATCAATATGAATAAAACGATGATATTTCACAATCTTCTCTCCTTTTATTGAAAGTTTTTCGGGGAATACTAGTGTTTAACACTACGCTGCTCGGCACACAACGCTGCTCGGTAGTAAAAAGAAGACGATAGTTCAAACCCACGACCAACTCCGGTTGGTAAAAAGGCGGGAACAAACTATACTCCTTTGGTTAGGAGGCGTACACTAGCGTGACCAACTCAGGTTGGTAAAAGAGCTAGTGGACATGATAGTTGAAACCCACGACCAACTCCGGTTGGTAAAAGGGCGAGAACAAACTATACTCCTTTGGTTAGGAGGCGTACACTAGCGTGACTAACTCGGGTTGGTAAAAGAGCTAGTGAACATGATAGTTCAAACCCACGACCAAATCCGGTTGGTAAAAGGGTGAGAACACCCCGTACTCCTTTGGTTAGGAGGCTTACATTAGCTCAGACCAACTCCGGTTGGTAAAAGAGTTAGTGGACATGATAGTTCGAAGTCAGACCAACTCCGGTTGGTAAAAGAGCAAGAACACGATAGTTCGAACTCAGACCAACTCCGGTTGATAAAAGAGCGAGAACACAAGATGATCGACGAAAGGCCAATCTCGGTTGGTTAGGAAACAAGATATGCTCTCAAATGCCAACTTATGTTAGTCGGGAAGTAAGATTATCTCAAATGCCAACTTATGTTGGTCGGTGAAGTAAGTTTATTACATAAAAGTTCCTCGAAGAACAAATATTCCAAATTGAACCAAGTATAGTTGGTCAGGGATAAAAACCCACTAACTGTAGTTGGTCGACGAGGAAAAATCATCGACCTTGGTTGGTCGGGCACATTTTATGAAAAAGACAAAAATTTACCAAGTATAATTAGTCGGGGATAAAAACTCTCACTAACTATAATTGGTCGACGAGCACAATTTGACAACCTTGGTTGGTTGGAATAATTTTTAACATTTTTATACTCATTACTTTATTATTAAGTGATCGAGCAATATTACTGATACTTGTAATTTTTTACTAAGTTGGTCGATGAACCACACAATATTGTTATGCAAGCACAAATATAAAGTGTTTGGCAAATACAAGAGCAATACAAATTTGCAAACAAAAATGAAATTCTTTCATTAAAGTTGAAATGAATTACACAAGTTTATTACATTGATATTAAATTGTGTACTAATTATTACATCAGAATTTCCTATTCTATTGGCTTTTTTCCTTCAGCTTTTGAAATAGGCTCCTCGCCAGCAGGAGGATCTTCCAGGCAAAGGGGAGAATTAATGAAATTAATATCTCGGAGCATTCTGACATTCATTATTGAAGGAGTGTCCAGTAGATGCTCGGGACGAGATACCTCAATCTGAGAATGAAGATTGTAGTCACCGAGTTATTTTGCAATTAAGTTCCGAGGAATGGCACGAGCTGGGATCCATTCCATGTCCAATTTATAAGGTGGCACAGGCAAGTCTAGTACCCCAGGATCATGATAGTCCCACAGGTAGTGCCCTTGTTCGAGCTTCAACATGCCCAAGGCATTCAGCCAACCTTGCTTGTAGCCCTCATTATTGGCATTCTGGATACGATCATCTAAATGGAATAAAGCTTCGTTGTATCCATCCATCCAAAACTCTCTGGGTTGTTTATTAAATTGAAATGTCAACCTTGCAATCTTCTCGTTAAGACTTTGGATGAAAAGTTCATTAGTCTTCAATATTGAGTTCTTTGAAGAAAGCTGTTGTTCCAGTTCTCTAACCTTCTTGGACAGATCAGACAAGACTTGGTTCTTAGCCATTAATTGGAATTCTTGATTTTCCAACGTTGGTCGAGTATGAGCTTCTTCAACATTACGACTAAGAGCTCTTGATCCTCCCCAAGCAGGTCGAGAACTTATTTCCTCGACAACATTCTGAGCAGCTCTTCCTCGACCACGAGAACCTCTTCCTCTTCCCCGAGTAACAGTAGAGGCACCCAACCTTCTCCAGGTATCCAACTCTTGCCTTAATTTGGCATTTTCAACCTCTAAAAATGAAAATCCCTCGCCAGTCACTAGGATTACAGCTGTTGAAGAAGAAGCTGTAGACTTATACTGTGCTAGCTCTTTCTGCAAATTGTTATTCTCTTGCTCCAGCAGTTCGGCAATCTGTCTACATGCTTCAACTTCACCCCTTAGGGTTCTCTCCCTGACATCGTACCCAGCAAGGATCTTTTTGTGGCCTGTCTCAGCAGAAAGCTGCTGATACCTCTTTTCATACCCTTCGTGCAAAAGGGTAGTTGATTCCTTGTACTGAGTCTGAAGATCTTCTAAAGTATATTGAAGTTCCTCGATCATGTCATAGTAAGCCACGTTGTTGGCTACAGCACGATCAAGAAGATATTTCAAGTATTGATATGCCTCCACTGCTTGGTCTGAAGCATCATGACCAAGGATATCAGCAATTTCTGATGCACTCAGGTCAGTATGGCCAGCTTTAAAATATTCATGGAATTGCTACATCAGTTTTGTATCTTTGGCAGACAGTAATTCCATTCTAGTCATAAACTAATAAAAAAGAGAAGGCAAGAGTTAATAAAAGAAGAAGACAGAACATCAACAACGCAGAGGAACAAAAAAGGTGATTTTATTACATCATCAAAAGGAGTACAGCGTTCAGAATACATAGTACAAGTAAAAGAAAAACAGAAAGAGAATACCGAACAACTTCACACCTTTTCCTTATCTCCTAAGACTTTCTCGGGAGGCTGGGACGAGGAGCTTGGTTGCTCGGTGGGAACAATGAGTTGATTGGTAGAAGTTGAGACTTGTTCCGGAGGAGCAGGTAAAGACGAGATCTCCTCGGTGGCTGTCTGATTGGGTTGTGGAGCAAGGACTTGATCACCTACTATCATTGAAGACTCCTCGGAAGCATCTTCGTCTTCTTCCTCATCTTCAATCACAGGAGGGGGGCCAATAAGATGTTATTGAAATAGTTCAGAGTCCTCGCTAACCTTTAGTTCCTGCAGGGCAGCAACCCAACCATCTCGGAAGTATTTCAAACTCCCATACTTGACCTGGGTCATCATTGCTGCTACCCCCTGTCCCATCCTTTATCCCATCCGGTATGAAAAGATTTCTTTACAGCCATTTTCCTTTTCATTTTCTCCGAGGAGAGCTTCTCGGATAGAAGATCCTCGGAGGCTTTTAACTTGGCCTCCACCTCCTCCTTCTGGCGATTTACTTCTCGCAAAAGGGTTAGCTCTTCCTCAGCAGACTTCAACTTATTTTCAAGCTCCCCAAAGTTTGTGAGCTTCTCGGCATATTTCTTATTCTCTCTCTCAAAGTCTTTCACTTTACTTCCCAATTGCACCTTCTCTGCCTCAGATGCAGCCATCTTCTTCTCCCATTCACCCCTATCCTCGTCATACTTTTGACGAGAATCCTTCAAAGATTGGGCCAAACCTAGAAAAGCATCCTCCACTCCAGACGAGGAGCTAGAAGCCTTGAGTGCTTCATCTTTCTTCACTATGGTATTAAAACAACTCACCAGCTGAAAAAGAAGGTAATGATAAGTCAGTGCTGAGATACATATATTGACTGAAAGAAAGAAAAAATCAGGATAAGAGAAACTTACTGAAGCAATGTGACGAGTAGCTAGGGATGTCACCATATCCCTAGACATGTTTTCTTCAATTCCTTGGACTTCAGGAATAGTCCAAGTCTTTACCAAACTAATTGCAGAACTCGGGGGAATAATGGTTGGGACACCAGCTCCACTAGCTTGGAGCTGGGGAATGGTTTCAGAAAAACTGACCGAGGAGGATTTCTTCAATCTCCTCAGTGGCACTTCAGCAGTTTCAACCAAAGAACTTTTGGTTGGGACCACTTCCACAGGTGCATTTTTCTTTCTCGGAGCCACTGGGGGCTTCTCGGCAGCCTTCTGAGGAGCAACAGAAGGGGCACCATCTATTTTCTTTGTCCCCTTTGGGACATCAACCTTGTTTCTTTTTCCATCTCCAGCAGAGGAAGTCTCCTCGAAGATAGCAGGAACTCTTCTTTTGCCCATCTTCTGACTTAGAGGAATGTGAGATTCTGGTGAAGATTCCTCAGAATCTGGCAATGGTTCACTAATGCTGACCACAGGACGAGTAGTAAAGGATGATGTGTAGCTCCTGTACTGCAACAAATATGAAGCAGACCTGATGTGCTCGTCTGCAACTCTTCGATGCAAATTCCAGATAACGATTCAAATGTTTAATAATTACTTCTGATTCTTTTGGAGTTTTTCTCTTACTGTCAACTGCAAACAAATACATAGTGAAATATCAGTCATACATTTTGTCAAACACAATGAAATCGTAATTTCAAAAATAAAATAAGATGAAAATAACCTATCCCATTGCCATATGGAGGGAATTTGGGACCTTCATATACTTCATCTCCAACCAAAGGGGTATGTTGCCAATTTTTGATAACTACCCCGTGTTCAAAATAATCCCTATTTGCATCAGGGAGGTTGACTACTAAAGCCCTATTCAAAAATCTAGTTTTTAAATAAAAAACATTGTCTAAAACAGACCATCTATAACAGTACATAATCTCAGGAATTCCTATACGAGTTCCATGAGTTTGATTTAACCTATACACCACATTAACTATTCTCCATGTGTTGGGGGCTATTTTTGCAGAGACAACATCGAAATACTGACAGAACTCTAAACACAAAGGGTTTGGTGGAAAATAAAATCCACATTCAGCAATAAAGAGGCTAGGGAACCAATGTCCCTCAGCCAAATTAAAATAATTTGAAGGCTCAGAAATACTCTCCAAAGTTACCCAAGAAGGAATAGAAAAGTCAGAACGGAATTTCTCAAGAGATTCGATAATATAAACCATGGTGAATAAAAAGAAATGAAGAAGAAGGAAGAAAATCTTACAGGAAAAAGGAGATCTGTTGACAAACAAACGAAGAAAGGGATGAACGCACAGGAGAGAGAAAAGCTATAGAAAACTCGAAAGTAGAAATTGAAAAAGGTAGAAGACGATGGGATTGCCTCTGAAGCTTAAATACTTTGCCTTGGGAAACGGCGAAAGAAATGATTACAAAAAGGAAACTATTACGCTACCGGCGGCTAAAAGGACAAAAAGTGCACGAAGATCGAAGCGCTTATAAAAATGCAAAAAGGTGGATTCAGCGAATTTGGAAGGAAATTCAAATACGAAGAAAAGGCTCGTAAAACCCAGGAAGGTCATTTAATATTGCCATATACCGAGAAAGAATGTTCCATACTCCTCAAAGTTCTAAATATGAAACATTGGGGGCTTCTATTGATACCAAAATTAGTATGCTGATGTGGACGAATAATAAGAAGACACGTGTCAATCTACGTGGCACAATAGCAACGAGGAAGTTCATTCCCCCGACCTAGTCATACTCACTCCGAGCAACAGGTGTACTCCGAGGAACACTAGCCCTCCGAGGAACACCAGTCCTCCGAGGAACTCTAGCGCTCCGAGGACCTCTTGGACGACGAGCAACTAAGGCGGTTCGAGCTGCATCTCGACCACAGCATTGATTGCCAGATAATCAACAGTTCAACTATTCATTGAATGCTTATCATCTTGACGCATACACTTGAAGAACATTTAATGAGTTACCCTTTCATATGTATATCATTTAATGTATCACCCTTTCATGTACAGCCTAAAGGCTATAAATACCTTGTATCACCCTCATTCAAAGGGGGCGAAATTTCTTGATAGTACTTGTAATCGAGAATTCCCAAACACTCAGCAATAACATAACAGTGGACGTAGGCCATTCATATAAGGCTGAACCACTTTAAAATCTTTGTCTCATTTATATTTATCTGTGATTGAATTATTAGAGTAATCTAGTTTTTTACATCAACATACATGTTTGCCAATTTTGCCAAATTTTTAAACAACTGTATTTAAAAACAAGTTTACCAAACGCGTACCAATAATTATAAACACAAAAAACTGAATTTTAAGACTGTATTTAAAAACATCATTTAAATCAAGTTTTCTAAATATAGAACCAAATGGGCCCAAAACTCTCCGGATACATTATCTTTAGCCTTCCTCATCGAAAACAATGGTGTGCACGACGATATTTCTTATAGAACATAACAGTTAGATCCATCTCCTATGTATTATATCCTGTATGTTTCCTATATTCTTTGATTATGATTTTAGTGAACCTCCACACACAATTCTTCGACTATGTTGTTGGATTCAATCAATTTTGATCAAGCATACCGAAAAAAATTTAACAATCTTGATAGAATATCATTGGTTGGAAACATGACCCGGTTGATGAGAGAGAGAGAGAGAGACTTCTTGAGTTGTAAAGAACTATTAGAATCTTACCCCAAATTTGGGACAAATTCTGTGGATTGGGTTTAAAGAAATTACGGACTATGTTAAAATTTTACCCCATATATGTGGAAAATTGTACCTGATTCACTACTTCCCTCTGTTTCAAAATTTCCCATTATAACATCAACAATTCAATTTTATTGGTAGATTACTTCAGTTAATTTATGCTTTTCCTTTTAGTAAGTTGTAGGAACAAAGATAGAGTAGGCTTATGAAACAAAAACTCATAATTTTTGCGTGAGACCGATTAGGCAACTCTTTCCCATTATATTGAAATTTTTTCTTAAGTTTATTATATTTTCAATCAAGACTTTTTGTTGTTTTTTATTGTGTAAGGTTTTTGTAATAAATTGAGATATTACAGTTAAGTGAAAATTGAAAAAAAAAATAGAACTTGGTTGAAATATTTAAGAAAAGTTTAAATGAGTAGTGAAAAGATTAGTCTTACAATAACACTTTTTATAATGGCAAACAACTCTCGACCATTAGTCCCATTATATTTTATAATTTTTTAGATTTACCTGAAGTATGGTAAAATGAATTTTGAATTTGAATTAGTTGATCCTCTTTGAATTTCATTTGTGCAAATTTTTTTTTTGCTAAATACGATAATAAAGACAACAGAAAGAAGTTTTACTTACTGTTTTCTAGTTTTGTGCCTCGTATCACATACAGTGATTTAAAGATACTTTTTTTGTCAGGAACTTTCATGGATTTTAAACAACCCGTGGCTCTACAAATCTCTCTTTGGGTTTCTTTCGTATTATTGGGAATATTAAAATGACGCCACGTGTTCGAGCAAAAAAAGCTTGAATGATCATAATAAATATTCTATCTAACAATAACCGTACAGCACCCCTCGCATCGCGCGAGAGTAAAACCTAGTCAACTTACTATAACAATACATTTGCATAATAAATTCATTAACTATAATATGTGAATTCTCATCCTAGAAACTAATTAATAATATATTTCTTAATATTGCGTTATACAACTTTAACATTACATATATGTGAAACGGTATACCTTAGCTTTCTGCATTCCATTTTATTAAAAGCATAGATTTCCATGACCAAATTAAGTGTGTGTGTGTATATATATATATATATGCGTTCATGTGCGGACTTTAAGTAACGGATTAATTTTTTTTTAAATAGTAAAAAATGAATTTTCAACCACACTTTTTGGTAAAAATTTATCCAAAAAATTCAACCGTGAAATAGATGAAATGTAAAGTAGATAAATATGTACATTTTGTTAAGAGAAATAGGGCACAGAGAGAATTTTAGAGAGAGAAAAAGTTCTCATTAATTGGTGTGTCAATAATGAGGGGGTCACCCCTTTATTTATAATACAAGTTGTCTCATCCCCAAAGCCTACTTTTCCAATGTGAGACGTGTTATAGTGGACATCCACCTTAAAATACAACTTTTATAACACTCCCCCTTGAATGTACACTATTTTCACCATTTATTGATTGTTGCCTCATTAAAACCTTACAAGGAAAAACCCATTGGGAAAAAACCAAATTGAAGGAAAAAGAGTACAACTATTGTGATTAGTGAATTATTGTTGGACGTTCTTAATGTTGCCTCGTTAAAACCTTTGTTAGGAAAACCCAGTGGGACAAAACCTAATCAAAGGAAAAAGAGTACAACGCACATATGTCCCAAATTAAATGTTCTTGTATCCTCCCCTAATAAGATGCCCCTTGATTGATGTGTACAATTTCACTATTGCTGGAGTCGACGCATTCCAATCTCATACACAAACTTCTGAAATATTGCCTTTGATAGTGAATTTGTGAAGAGATCAACTAGGTTATCACTTGAACGAACTTGCATGACTTCAATCTCATTTTTCTTCTGATCGTGAGTGAATAAAAACTTTGGTAAAATGTGCTTGGTTTTGTCTCGTTTGGTGAACCCTTCTTTAATTTGTGATATACATGATGCATTATCTCCATAGATAGTACTTGGAATATCTATAATAGAAGACAATTGACAAGAACTATGAATATGCTGAATTAAAGATCTTAGCCATACACATTTACGACTAACTTCATAAAGAGCTAAAATTTCAGATGGTTAGAAAAAGTACCTACTAAAGTTTGTTTAGTAGAATGCCAGGAAATAGAAGCATTACCATAAAGGAATATATAACTTGTTTGTGATCGACCCTTATGAGGATCAGAGAGATATCCAGAATCTGCATAACCAACTAATTTCGAAGTATTAGAGTTATAGGAATAAAATGAACCCATGTCAGTGGTTCCACGTAGATATCTTGGGATATATTTAACACCATCCCAATGCATTTTGGTTGGTTAAGAACTATATCTAGCAGGCAGGTTCACAGAGAATGAGATATCCAGCCTAGTGCATTGTGGCAAGTATAATAATGCACCAATTGAATTTAAATAGGGTACTTCTGGACCCAATATTTCCTCATATTATTCTTTAGGACGGCTTGGATCTTTCTTTATGTCCAAAGACCGGACAATCATGGGGGTACTTAATGAGTGTGATATATCCATATTAAAGCGTTTTAATACATTTTCAGTATAATTAGACTGATGGACTAAAATTTCACTAGAATTTTTTTCGACCTGCAGGCCGAAACAAAATTTAGTTTTTCCAAGGTCTTTCATCTCAAATTCCTTTTTCAAATAGTTAGTAGTTCTTTCGAGATATTTTGGACTCCCTATTAAATTTATGTCATCCACATAGACTTCTACTATTGCATATCCCTTTGAGGATTTCTTTATAAATACAAAAGGGCAAATTGGATTATTTTCATACCCTTTCTTAGATAAGTATTCACTAAGACGATTGCACCACATTCTTGGATTGCTTTAAAACATACAATGGATGTCTTAGTCGGATTGAATGCGTACTCATTGGCTTTACTTCAGGCAAAGGAAATCCTTTAGGGATTTTCATGTATATTTATGTGTCTAAGTCCCCATATATATAAGCAGCCACAACATCCATGAGTCTCACATCAAGACTTTGATAAACCACTAAGCTAATTAGATATCATAAAGTTATACAATCCTTAACGGGGGAGTATGTTTCCTCAAAATTAGTCTCAGGTTTCTACGAGACACCTATATCGAGTGATTTCATTATTTTCATTTCTTTTTCTTACAAAAACCCATCGGTAACCTACCGGGTTTAAACCTTTTGGGGTTTGTACTATAGGTCCAAATACACCACGTTTATTTAGAGACTCGAGTTTTACCTTGATGGAAATTTTCCATTTTGACCAATCTGCTCTTTGTCGACATTCATTTAGAGTGCTTGGTTCATTGTCCTTATTATTGCCCTTTGAAATTTCTGCAGCTACTACATATGAAAATATATCATCGATGACATTTTCTTTATGATCCCACATTTCTTCCGAATATCTATAAAACATAGAGATTTCATTATTATTATTAGGTACCTTTGCCTCTTCAGGGGCTTGTATAGTCACTTTAGCGACTTGTGTGTTTTAAGAAACAATAACCTCTTCAGGGGTTTCAGAAAAAGTGGATCTTTTATCCGTAACCTCTTCGGGAGGATTATTAGGGCATAATTTTTCATTTAATCTCCGCTTCCGGGTAGTAGAGTCCTTGGAACCTATATATCTTCCATGCTTCTGGCGTGCAATAGATTCATTTTCTGCTAATGTCAACGTTTGTCCCACCAGTACATCAATTCTTGCAGGCACATTTGCAGCGGGTACATGAGACTTGGTTACTTTTGCAATTTTTATTGAATGCATCGGGTAATTTATTTGAAATTTCCTGAAGAGGCAATATTCTTCTCACATCATGCTCACATTGAGCAGTACGGGGGTCAAAGTGGAAGTGTTCCATGTTAATTCTAATCCTTCTTCAGGAACGGACCGTAATTCTAGTACTTTCTCCCCCCCCCCCCTAACGGAGGGAATAGTGTCTCATCAAAATGAAAATCCACAAATTTGGCAGTAAACGTATCACCTATCAGGATCAATATAACGAATGATTAATGGAGAATCATAACCAACATATATTCCCAAACTTCGCTGGGGACCCATTTTGGTACACTGGGGTGGGAGGATGGGCACATGAACTTCACATCCAAATTTATGCAAGTGTGATATATTTGGTTGACATCCAGACATAAATTGAAAAGGTGAAAAGGGGTGATAAGCAGTGGGACTAAGCTTAATTAATTTAGGAGCGTGTAGGATAGCATGTCCCCAAGGAGAGACTGGGAGTTTGGATTGCATAAGTAAAGGTCGCGCAATAAGTTACAAATGTTTAATTAAAGACTCAGCTAAACCATTTTGTGAGTGGACATGGGGGACTGGGTGCTCAACATCAATTCCTTGTGATAAACAATAGTCATAAAAAACACTTGACAAGTAAACTCTCCCGCATTATCTAAACAAATGGATTTAATGTGTTGATTAGGAAAATGTCATCTAAGTTTTATGATTTGAGCAAGTAATTTTGCAAAAGCCAAATTACGAGTAGATAACATACAAACATGTGACCAACGAGTAGATTCATCAATTAAAACCATAAAATATTTAAAAGGTTCACTAAAAGGGTGGATGGGCCCATAAATATCCCCTTGAATTCTTTTTAAAAAGGATGGTAACTCATAAGCTATTTTGAGAAAAGATGGTTTAGTGATTAATTTACCTTAAGAACAAGGGGTGCAAAAATGATCATCGGGTAAGGTAAGTTGTTTGTTTGTTAACGAGTGCCCATATGAGTTATTTATGATTCGACGCAACATGTTTAATCCAGGGTGATCCAATCAGTCATGCCACAATATTAAATTATAAGGATCATTGAGCTTTCGACTCATGACAGTTTGTGATTCTACAATATTAATTGTTGTATGGTATAACCCCATGGATAATGCAAACAATTTCTATAGTGTGAGCTTATGGCTTCCATTACTAGAAGTAATGCAAAGGAACTCTTTATTATTTTCATTACATATTTCAATACGATACTCGTTCACTCTTATGTCCTTAAAACTCAATAAATTTCTTCTGGAATTTTTTGAGTATATATCATTATTTATGAATAAGTGGGTACCATTAGGTAACACCACATGGGCTCTTCCGGAGCCTTCAATAATCTTAGCAGGACCAACTATAGTGTAAACATTCGTTGTATTGTATATCAAGTCTGAGAAAATACTTCTTGTTTTTGAAATGGTGTGAGTTGTCCCACTATCTACCAGATAAGTGTCATCGCTTGCGCTTATTTTCGGATCCATAACTTTAACATAATTAAATTGAAATTGAAATTAAATCCACCAATCATATAAGCATATAAAAAATGATCAAAACCATTCCATTAACTAATAAATTCTCAAAATAAAAATATTAAATAAAATTGTCTTAGCTCTAATGATAAACTACTAATGTCTCAATAGAAAAGATAAAGCAGATAAATAAATAAATAAAGCATAATCATTTAGGTCTTCAGGATCGTCTCAGATGGTTCTCCAAGCATGTTATCAAATGTTTCATCATCAATAGAATTTACATCACCATCGTAAAAAAAAAATCATCGAAATTGAGATCAGTATCGTCAAGTTTTCAACGGTCTTCAGGACCTTCCACAATGTTTGTCTCTACTTTATTTTTCAAAGCTTGATATTTTTCCACAAATTTCTTGTACGAATGACAGGTACGTGTCCAATGCCCACTACGACCACATCTATAGCAAATATCATTTGGATTCTGTGGATTTGTCTTTTGATTCTCTTTATTGTTGTGATTATTCCACTTCTAGTGGTTATTGAATTTATTATTTTGTCTAGGGACTTGATTATGATAGCCACATCTTTTGGAGTTGCCACGGGCCCGCAACATATTTTCTTGGCATCTTTCGTTATTCTGAACAAAGTTAGCATTCATTTCAGGGAGTGCTACCGAACCAGTGGGTCTAGATGTATGATTCTTCACCAGTAAGTCATTATTTTGCTCAGCAACTAGGAGACATGAGATTAGTTCTGAGTATATTTTAAACCATCGCTCTCGATATTGCTGCTGCAGGAGCATATTCGAGGCATGAAATGTTGAGAATGTTTTCTCTAACATATCTGCATCCTCTACCTTTTCTCCACATAGCTTTAGCTTGGAGGTAATCTTGAACATAGCAGAATTGTATTCAGACACAATCTTGAAATCTCAAGTTGAGCCATTCATGGCGTGCACATGGAAGTATGACCGATTTTTGGTGGTTATAGCGCTCCTTCAGGGATTTTCATAAATCAAGAGGATCTTTCACAGTTAAATTCTCACTTTTCAAATCATTGTGCATGTGATGTCTAAGGAATATCAGGGCCCTAGCTTTGTCCTGTCGAGACATGGTATTTTCAAGTGTTATTTCATCACCAAGATTTCGCGCTTGGAGGTAGAGTTCAGCGTCTTGAGACCAATTAAGATAATTCACTCCCCAAAAAATTATAAATGCTTCAAATTCGAGTTTAGAGATATTTGAAAATTTTAAATTGTTCAATAAGTAAATTACAAACAGAAATATGTAATGCATAATGAAAAAAAATTATAATTAGAACTTCATGCACGTGTTATTTATTTGTTAGAACTTCAGATCAACACATAAAATAATTGAACTTCAGGCCAATCTTAATATGTATAAGGACTTTAAAGTCTCTACAATATTGTGTCAAAACTTCAGGGTCGATCAGAATTAAAAAAAATTATTTGGAACTTCAGGTCCAAATTATAGATTATTTGGAGACGTTTAATGTCCCTTACTCTATGATAGAAGTATTCAAAACTTCAGATTTTGATGGAGGGTATATATTGTTTGGAACTTCAGGTCCAAATTATACCTAGCTATTCAAGTCCCAAATTTAATGGTAATTGAAAACTTCAGACCCCAATTACTAGAAATTTCAAGTCCCCAAAATCAAAACTTTAGGTTTGATTTTATGGCATATTTTATTATCATGTCCGAAAATTGAACATAAATTGCGAACTTCAGGTCGTAAAAATTTAAATAAGAATTGAGAACTTATAAATAATCAAAACTTCAGGTTTTGATTTAAGACATATTTTATTGGAACTTCGGGTCCAAAATTTCATTTTTATTCATACACAAATTTGAAGAAAAATTTTTTTAATAAAAAAAATATAACTTGTACGATTTGATTTTTGTGACCAAATATTAACATCATCTATGCTTTAAAAGTTAAAAAAAAATATAACTTGCGTATGAAAATAAATTCATGTACTAACCATCATCTTTCGACTGTTGTTAAAAAAAACTTTTTCTGTTAATCAACTTCCGATTGATAGTCGTAGAAATTTGTAGGTTCGTGTTGATAACCTGTTAAGAGAAATAGGGCACATAGAGAATTTTAGAGAAAAAAAAAAAATTCTCATTAATTGGTGTGTCAATAATGCGGGGGTTATCTTTTTTTTTTTATAATACAAGTCATCTCATCCCAAAAGCAAATTTTTTCAATGTGGGACGTGTTATAGTGAACATTCACTTTAAAATACAACTTTTATAATATATTTTTTTTTATTGTTGAAGGTTTCGATCATCTCACTCACTTTCCAATCAAATTATATGATGAAAATATTTATAGTTGATCTCCTCACTATAAAGAACATCTCCACCAAGTTTATTTCAAAAGTTATATTTTACCATTTAAAAAAAATCTGTTATTATTATTATCCTTCATTTTATATCTGTTTGTCTATATAAGGTGACTTTTAACATGAAAGTATTTAGCATATTTGAGTTATAGTTTGACGTATTAACTCCTTTCCCCTAGATGTGATTATACATCGTTTACATAACACAAATCATTTAAAAGTAACGAATACATAACTAAAACAATATATAAAACTAAGTTTATGCAACTGTAAATGAGTTTAGTATGAATGATATCAATTTTGACACAATATAAAACACAATTTTTTACAAAATCTTATACACTAAGCATGAGATAGTTGGTTTCATGGCTTGCGTATGAAAACCACAATAAACCACACATGTTACTATGTTGGTATATCCATATCTAATAGCAGTGGAAAGGTTGGTGCTTTATGCACTTGTCCACCAAAAGAAATTTTCCACATGTTGAAAAAAAGTTGGTCTAAACAGAAAGTCACAAGAATATATATATAATAATATTTTTGTGCGGATTAGTCCGTATTTTAAGAATGCGGATCGAACATGTGTCACCTAATGGTACCCCTAGAAATTATCGCCTAAATTATAGACATACTCTCTCTCTTTTCTAGGCTCACCGTCAAGTGACACAGATCCGTTTCGCACTCTTAAGATGCGGACTGGTCCGCACAAGAGCAGATATATATATATATGCCGTTCTAATGCGGAGGCAACTTACGAATTTAACTCGCGAACGATATTTTCCGTATTTTTTAAAAATAGTAAAAACATGTTTTTCGACTTGATTTTTTTCTGTAGCATTTAAACATTTCAGGGGACCACTATAAAAAAATCAACTCAAAATGAATTGTTTTACTATTTTTAAAAAATCGGTCAAACGTATGTCAGTCTTTAAAAAAACTGATATATGTTTGATCGATTTTTAAAAATAGCAAAACAATATATTTTTAGCTGATTTTTTATAGGGGTCTCCTGAAATGTCTAAATACCACAGAAAAAATCAAATTCAAATTTGATTTTTTACTATTTTTAAAAAATCACACAAAAATCCTTTCTCAAGTTAAGTGCGCAAGTTGCCCCCGCATTAGACCATATATATATATATATATATATATATATATATATATATATATATATCTTGTGCGAACTGCCTCGCATTTTAACAGTGCAGACTGAAAATATGTCATCTGGCGATGAACCCGAGAAAGAGAGAGGGAATACGTATAATTTAGCCGATAATTTCTAAACTCACTGTCAGGTGACACATTTCCCGTCCGCACTGTTAAAATGCATGACAGTTTACACAAGAGTAGTGTATATATATCACTGTTCTAAAAAATCCGCCTAGGCTCCGCCTAGGCACGCCTAGGCTTGAGGCTTGGGAGAAACGCCTCGCCTTAAGATTTTGACGCCTTATGCTTGGTAAAACCCTGAAGGCGTACTTTTTCTCTAAAAATAACATGCTTTAGTTAAACGATATCGCCTTTTAAAGATTTTTTTACAAATCGAACCATTATCTCATCCAAAATAATCAACTAGTATTTTTAGTTACAAATATTCAGACATATTTTTATGATATGTACAATTTTAGTATTTTAATAGCGTTGTTATGGTTAAAAAATATTAAAATATATTAAAAAGGCCTAAACGCCTTTTCACGCCTTCTTACGCCTAGGCCCGCCTAGGCTTCTAAGGCTTAAGGCTTGACCTCCACGCCTCGACCACGCCCCGCGTTTTTTAGAACCTTGATATATATATATATAAATAAGGAGAGAATCACAAGTGAATCTAAAAAGCGAAATTTTTAATTGGACCTTAACAAAAAAACACCTAACAATCCATTAATTTTAATTCGTATAATGTAATTGTTCTGCGGCAACGGAGATGCGTATCGATCAAATATTTTTCTTACAACCCCACCCCATCCCTCCAGCTCCACCATGGCAGCCCTTACCCCTGAATAAACATTTCAGCAACTTAATTTTTTTAAACTAGTGCCTGTCATGGTGGGAGTGGGGGTAGGAGGGTAAGGGGGTCTCGGGTCACACGCGTCTCCGTTGTCGCTGTTGCAGATCAATTACACTATAGAAATTAAAATTAATGGATTGTTAGGTGTTTTTTATTAAGATTTATTAAAAAATCTGCTTTTTTGGTTCAATTGTGATCTCCTCTATCTTTCTCTCACTCTCTCTCTCTCTCTATATATATATATATATATATATATATATTACCAGTGAAATGCTGGAACCTATATTATTAGAACAGAAATTACTTTTGCCAAAATCATAGTTGTAGCTTTCCACTAAAATAAAACCATTAGTGCATGCGGTCGTCCTCAAAGTAAAATTTAATAATGAAAATAAAAATATATTATCTTGGTCTTGTTGGCTCATTGTTGGCGAAAGCCATGACTCAATTGCCACCACAATGAATATTACCAAATAATATAGAGTAAATATCATGTGGATGGTCTACTATATACGTGGGATTAAGCAGTAGCCAATTAGGAGAGAGGACTAGGGTAGATGATCTTAAAAATATACTCATCTTCATGCATTTAGGATGCTTTCTCGAATTAGAGAATTGTTAACGCAAAAGAGAAGTGTTTATACTCTATTTTTAACCAAATCGAGATGGACAAAGTTATGTAATTCACGAGTAATTATTTTTTTGGAGAATTTATAATTAAGTCCCTTGGTAACAAATTTTAAACATTTAAGAACAATTTACAATTAGGTCCACTTGTTATGTCACTAGCGTGAACTTCTACAAGAAGAGAATTAGTGGACCTAAGTGTTTGAAATTTATCAAAAAAAATTTAGTATTTAAAATTTATTTGTGAGGGACCTAAGAATACTTTTTCCTTATTTTTTTTAACCGAATAAGTAAACCAAACTAAGATGGCCTATCCTCTAGTGTGTCAATGATATCAATATTTTTTTTGTCTTTAGTGTCATCCCCTAAAAAAATTTTAGGCTCTCATTCCATATATTTTTAAAATTATAGTAAATCCCATAATAATTTAAAACCGTTCATAATCACTCTATAGTCGTCACCATTTTTTTCGTAGAGAATGACACTTATCTCAAAGTTATTTCAATAGGACCAACGATTAAAAAAAATAAAAATATAAGAATGACTTAAAATTAAACTAAATACTTAAGATCCCATATCATCTAATTCGATTTAACTCACGTTTGGCACATGGCCATATAGTTGCTAGTTGGTATGATTTGGCCTTTTGAATATAATTGCTCATTATTTCTACCCTAAATTCTAGTCCGAATTATTTTTTCTTCAAAAACTAAGGCAATTAGTCGCCCACATTTCACTTATTTGAATCGACTACTGACCATACCAACCATTTTACAGTAATAACCTAGTTTATAAGTGCTTTAAATTATTTTACCCACAATAAGAAAGTCAGGGTTCAATAATTTATTCTTTTACCTTTCTTTTTCATCCAGAAATTAAGGTAGATGCCCTACCCTTATTCTGGATTCACCATTTTCTATCCTTGCCATTTTAAAGTATTACTTAGTGTCATTTACAGATTCATTAATTATCATTATATTTTTCTTTTTACAAATAGCTCTGAAAGGGTTGAAGTTTCAAAAATAAAGAAAAACAATGGATGAGTGAGCCCACCACCAAGACATATAGATAAAAATCCAATGAGTGTCAAAAAATGAAAGGCCTACAATCCTATCGACATCGCACACATGGCAAGGGATTGGACTATAAGCCAAACTTGAAAAACAAAATACAAAGAAGACATCATTGACCCTTATAGGTGTTCATAAAAGCTTTTGGATGGTTTAAATCCTTCTTAGTTTTTTCATAGGTACATCTCTATTTTTTCTAAGTTTCCAACATAAAATGCACAATTTGAATTTCCACATCTAGAGAATTTCCATTTTTTTCCCAAATTTTCCTAACAAATTCTTCAATTGTTATTTTTACTTCTACCATAACTTTAAAAATTTTCATGTTTGCTATTAGCTTCATCTTGCTCAAATTGACTTTATCGATCTTTTTTTTCATGGTCTTTTTTGAGCTTTTGTTAATTTAGTCTCGTTTGAGTGAGAGGGTATTGTGTAAAAATTATTAGTGAATTTATCCAACTAATTCTGAACTTTGAGAATGAGATGGAAAATAGGAACTACCCTAGATAAAATGGAGATTTGTAAGGACAAAATTTCCAAATGTGTTAATTTGTATCGACTTAATTCCGAAAAAAACTTGTTTGAGTCATAGATAGATTTTTATATTATCACGATACCCACATAATCTATGACGTGTTGTTTTGAAGACGTAGCAGCCAAACTTCAAACATATACCATGCCATATTTATTAATGCACGTTTCACGTCTTCATATCTCCGGTATGAATGCATAATGTTTATGGGACTCGAAAAATATTTTAAGGATCATATTTTGTTTATAAATGTTCTTAAAATGTCAAAAATTATTTTGAAAGGTTTCAACTTCGTTTAATCTGAGATAAACACTGTTTAGAGTCGTATGGATTCTTCCCTTATGATTTAGAGAATCAAACGACATCATTAGTCGTTCAAACGACATCTCAATGTTGATCAAACCACATGGACACATCGTTATAATGACATGGTCAAGTCATTCAAACGACATAAGGATGTCGTTCTAATGACCTGCAGACTTAAAGTTTTTATTTAAGGCATTCTTTCTCAGAAATTCGAAGAGTGAAGAACCAAAATACAGTTTAAAACAGTTGTGTTTTTCTTCGTTTATTTTCTAAGAATTTCAAAGCTAAAACCATCCTTATAGTTTATAAGATCCGAGATTTTATACACATATAATATAGAGGTCTTGTTTTCACCATTAGTTTGTTCATCTCTATTGAACATTGTTTCGTTAGAGTTTTGCGGTGAAGAAACGATGAAGGCCATTTTTGAATCGTAGACGGTTGCTAAATCTAGATCGGTGGACACAGAGGTGCGCGTGGACGTGTGTGCTGTGGACAAATATCGTGGAAGAATTTCTACATGGGCACTGTGGAAAAGAGGTTAAAAAGAAAAAAAGTTGCAAGACTTATGGGGATCGAGTCGTTGTGTAAGTCTGTTTGTCTTCCTTTGTAAAACTGTACCATAGTGATTCTCTATCTTGGGTCATCCTAGGTTTTTTCCCTTAGTGGTTTTCTTGTACATCTCGCATTGTGAACTTTACTTTATTTTACTTTCTTTAATCACATAGATGCATGTTTATGATTAAACAAGTTAAAATTGGACTTAAGTAGAATTGGGTCACAAACTCGGTGTATTTTTAAATTCGAAAAAGTTATTTTTGAAAGACAAGTTATTTTCACCTAAAGAACACTTTGAAATAGGGACCTACAAATTGATATCAGAGCTAAAAATATTTTTTATTGTGTTGATCCCTTGTGCTTGTAAGGATGAATTTCAGAAATTTTGATAGTTTTAGAACTCCTGTTTTTGATGGCACAAATTATGCTTATTGGAAAATACGAATGTGAAGTTCTTTAAAATTAATTGATGGGCGTGTTTGGTTAGCGGTTGAAAATGATTGGTCACCACCAGTCACAAGAGATGGAGTTGCCACTAGTTTAAAACCTATTGAGTCATGGACCGAAGCCAAACATAGACTTGAACTTTATAATTCTAAAGGTCTACATGTTATTTCCTCGCATGTCACACTGGAAGAGTATAATCGAATTATGATGTGTGAAACCTCAAAAGAGGCTTGGTATATTATTGCACATACTCACGAGGGCACTAGCATGGTTAGGAAGTCTAAAATTTAAAACCTCACTACCCAATTTGAGAAAATCAAGATGTTAGAGAGTGAGTCATTTGATGAGTTTTATGCTAGATTGATTAATATTGTCAACTCATTGTTTAACTTGGGAGAGAAAATACACTACAACCGAGTCATAAATAAAATCTTAAGGTCGTTGCCTAGTAGATTTGATCCCAAAATGACCATTTTAAACTCCTTAGTTATGCTTGAATCAACAAAACTAGAAGAGATTGCAGGTGACTTACAAACTTATGAGCTTGGCATGTTTACCTCCAAGAACATGCCAAAGAAATAAAAGGGCATTGCTTTGAAAGCCTAAAAGGAGGAGACTAATGTTTCGAATGATGATTATGACTCCAATTTTATGGATGTAGCCTTGTTGGCAAAGAAGTTGAAAAAGTTTTTTAAGTTACAAAATCAATCGAAAAATACCAAAAGACTTTAGAAATCGAAGAACAACAAAGCCGATCACGCCCCTCAGAATGAAAGTGAGAATATTAAGATGGATGAGTCGGATAAGTGTTTTGGTTGTGAGGGTTATGGTCATAAGGTAGCGAAGTGTCCCATTAGACTTAAGAAGGAGGGCAAGAAATCAATAGCATATAATTCTACCTTTAGTGACAGTGAACCGAAAGAGGGAGAGAGTTCCCCTATAATGCCCAACTTTGTAGCGTTCATGGCATGTTATGTGAGCGACGACGATAAATATTCTCATGAAAATTCTCATTTGAATGAAACTTTCGAGACTGTTGAGTGTGAATCACAAGTGAGTGGGTGTGAAGCTAGTGAGGAAGATGAGATATATGTGGGAGAGTTGCAAGTTGATTTCAAAGATTTGTATAAGGAAGCGATAAAGTTAAAAAAAGGCAAACTTGAAGTTGCAAGATAAGTTGAATGAGCATGCCGTAGTAAATAATGATTCTTTTATTGAGGATCTTAGGGCACGAGAGAAGAATCTTCGAGAGAAACTTGAATACGTTGAGGGTGAGAGAGATAGTTTTCATGATTTGATGGAGGCTTTGAAGAATGCAATTCTAGAGTTTTAGGAGTCTAACTGTTTGCTTGAGTCGATGATTAGTGAGCTTGAGGAGAGATTGAGAGACTCTAGTAAGGTGAAGTTTGATTTGGAGGCCAGGTCGAAAAAGTTGGATAATTTTAGGAACCATCCAAATTAAGGATGATAGGTGTGATATAGGCTTTGATGATCGAATTTCACCCATTCCCAAAGACAATACCAATCGTGTGAGAGATCCAACTAGGAACGTTAGGAGAGGTCCACATTTAGGTCACATTTCTTGTTGTGTTTTCACTTGCACTCATTACGGTTCTAAGGGTCACCTTAGACGTTATTGTTATGACCTTAAAAATGCTCCTAGAAAGTTTAGGAATAAAGCCGATCCGATTCCCAAAACCCCATGCGTCGTTAACACCTACTTGGGTTAGGAAATCGGATGTAGAGGCTCTAGAAATTAAATTTTAGGGTTCTTGTTTGGTTGCACTTGATTCTTCCCATTCTAGATCTAAAGGATGATTGTGTTTCCATGTTTGTCATACGTTAGTCTTTGCTTCATGATATATATCTTGCTAGTGTTATGACATGTGTATCTATTTGTATTATATTTTTCATTTAATTGAGCCTTATTTGAAAAATATAAAAAGATTTTTGGTTTCATATATTTTTGAAAAAAAATTGAAAAAGATTTTTGGTTTTATATATTTTTGATGAAATTCAAAAAGATTTATTTTTGAGTAAAATATATTTTAGAAAAATACAAAAAGATTTTTGGTTTATTTTTTATGTCTTGAGTTTACATGTTTAATATGGCATATTGGTGTGCTTAGGTCCCCATCATTTCATTATCCATGTGGCTAGGACATTTGGTCATAATTGTTGATGCGTAGAATGATCTTAACCATTGATAAATGGAGTTGTTTTGAAGTTGATTTGAATTTGAATTAGACTTTTTATATATGTCATTATTGCACACATGCATGAGCTTTTATGAATATTTGACATCTCGTGCGTATTTGAGTTCGGTGAGACATTCTCCTCTCAATCTTATCATCTATGCGTAATAATACTTAGGAGGAGGTGTGCATGTAAGAACCGTTTGCTGTGAGGAAAATATTTCTTATATTGAAAAAAATGATGAGTGTTCACGGAAAAGGGCTGCGAGAGTATAATAAACTCGTCGTGAAAGATACTGTTTAAAAGAGTCCGAGAAAAAAATTAAGGCAATAAAAAGAAAAATATGCCAAAAATAGGGCCAATAGAATCTCTCTAAGTTGAGAAAAATATAAACCTCAAAAGAGCTAGAAAAACAAAATATGAATATATAAGGGTGTTTGATTGGAAATATAACAACGGGTTTGCACCACGAATCCTCTAGTTAAAAAATCGTATCATAACGCTATTGTTTGTTGAATCATCAAAATTCTGGATTTGTGTGCATATTGTTTGTTTACTTCATGTAGCTCAATTTATTAATTGTCACATATGGCTCAAACTTAGTTTGATGACATTTAGCTATCAATTAGAGCTTCTTGATCGGTTAAATTCAAATTGTGATTCATTTTTTGTGGTTTACGCCCATTCATTCCATATCCATGTTTGAGCACATTGATATTATGTTAGCGTGAAACTCATACTTGTTTTAGTTTTTTATTTTGAGTTTGTTTTTCTACTGTTTCGTATTTCTAGTACCTATTTTGAGCTAATTTTTTCACTGAAAAAAACCTTGTAATTTTTAGAGTTAGAATACAGAAATTTTGAAGTCATTCAAACGACTTCTGGACGTCGCTCGAATGACATGTCCAAGTCGTTCGAAGATTGGATCAAATGTCCTTTCTCGCGAGGTTTTAAAAGTGTCAGGTATGGTCGTTTCTAGGGTCGTTGGATAGATGCTTCAAACGACACCTTATTATTTCAGGTCGTTTTTAGCTTCATTCAAACGACATGGCATAATTGTTTGAACAACCCAGAGAGGATTTTTTGAGTTTCTTTCTGATTTTGTACCTTCTTCGTATATATGCTGGTATCATACTGCTTTGGTACACCTAGGTTTTTTTTTGGACAAGTTTCATGATTGATTCATTTACTGCATTAATTCGTTTAGTCACATCTTTGATTAGATTGATGATTCATTCTATTTAACTATTTTCTAGCTACGATTTGATATATTCTGATTATTTTTGCTGGATATATATCGTGTTTATTTAGATACGTTCATCTGATTTTTCTAATGCTAGATATTCATTTGTCTATCATTTTTTTATCTTTTTCTCTGGTTGTCTACTAAAGACAAAAGGGGGAGAGATATTATGTGATGTAGGGGAGTTTGTTTGATGAACACAACATATGTTTTTCATTAGTATCACTAATCATATTGGTTACATATTGATATCATTGATTTGAGCTACATTGTTTATGTATATCTTTTTGGTATCATATGTTTAAAAAATGGTTTGTTTTACAAATTTGGTATTTCATTATAAATGTTCTTAAATTGTCAAAAATTATTTTAAAAGGTAACTTTGTATAATCCGAGATAAACACTGTTTAGAGCCGTCGAGATTATTCCCTTATGATTTGGAGAATCAAACAACATCGTAAGTCATTCAAATGACAGCTCACTGTCGATCAAACGATATGGGCAACTCGTTCTAATGACATGGCCAAGTCGTTCAAAAAACATAGGGATATCGTTCTAATGACCTGCCGACTTAAAGTTTTTATAAGGCAGCCTCTCTTAGAAATTCAAAGAGTGCAGAACCAAAATATAGTTTAGAAACGTTACGCTTTTCTACATTTGTTTCTAAGGTTTTCAAAGCTAAAACCATCCTTATAGTTTAAAAGATCCGAGCTTTCATGCACATATGCTATAGAGATCTTGTTTGCACCATTAGTTTGTTCATCTCCATTGAACATTGTTTCGTTGGAATTTTACGATTTTGAAATGGTAAAGTCCGTGTTATGAATCGTAGACAGTTTCCAAAGATGCATCGGTGAACACCGAGGTACACGTGGACGCGTGTACTGTGGACAAGTATCGTGCAAGGATTTCTACGTGGGTATTATGGAGGAGAGGTTAAAGAGAAGAAGGGCGTCAAGGCTTGTGGGGATCGAGTCGTTGTGTAAGTCTATTTGTATTCCTTTGTAAAATCCTATCATAGTGATTGTCTTGCTTGGGTCATCTGAGATTTTGTCGCTTAGTGATTTCCTCGTACATCCAACATTTTAAAATGTACTTTATTTCAATTGCTTTAATCACCTAGATGCATGTTTATGATTAAACAAGATAAAATTGGACTTAAGTAAAATTGGTTCACAAACTTGGTGCATTTTAAAATTGTAAATTTTTTTTTGATTTGTCTTCACCTAAAGCACACTTTGAAAAAGGGGCCTACAAGATTCTCTTGTCTTCTTCAATTAAATAGTCTATGCAATTGTATAAACCATAATATCACCATCCAATAAGGATTTTTTACGTGGAATTATAAACCGATAATTACAACCAAAATTTAAGGCGTTGGTCTAATGCAAACAACAACCTAAATGTTTGACACCATTCAAAGCTTTGTATGTGTGTTTAAACATTTAGTGAGAGTTTATTTGGGTGTTAGATCACCTAGGCATAAATATTTAATTAGGTAACCACCTAATCATTACAACATAGTTTCATGGTAAAGAATTTTATATATGGGCAGCTAAGGGATAAAGAAAAAGTGGACTTCCTAAAAAACTACATTTACTCATTTTAACTATTTTTTCTTTCGTTTTCATTTATTTATATCTTTACATTCAGTCAAAGTAGTTTTTAAGGTAAATTGTAACTCTCTTTACTTTTTTTAAAACGTTTCCTTGCATTTATATTTGATTTGTTTCATTGTCATTACATTTTCATAGTGTAACTGTTTCTTTTATTGCATTTACCTTTCTTTACATTCGAAGCTTTACTTTAATTTCAATTCATACAAATTACCTTATCTTTTTTAGATCTAGCTATTATCAATTATTTAGCACTCACTCCAAAGTCTTCCTTAAAGGAAGTACAAGTCTTCTTTCAAGCATCGAATTATACATAATTGCCTCATTATCATAAGGCACAAATAATCGATTAGTTGGCAACACCATAACCTTGTATGAATTCTCAAAATTAAACAAAATACACAAACCAATTTAGTGGCCCAAACATATTTTTGGCACGCCCGGTGGGAGACAAGTGCTATATTGTTGTCTCTAATGGCTAATACTAGAAAAAGAGATGATATTACAAAAAATGTTGGAGTGATTGGTTCAACCAGCCAACACATCACCACCATAGATCAAACAATGGTCGAAACTACCCATGAGTAGAGGCTAACTCCTTTAATTCAAGAATTAAATGTGTACCTTTCAATGCCTAAGATCAACTAATAAGCCAATTGAACCTGGTTCTCAATCATATTAGGAACGTAATGCAAAACATTAGAATAATGATATCAACAGTAACAAGCGAGTTATCCATGCCTATTGCTATAGTATCTAATGGTTAAGGATATACACTAAAAATTGGTGTAAATATCACAATTAACCCAATCCTTACCATCTTGTGTATTATATGTCTAATACTGGTGAAACTAACTTTGGAACAAACATAAGGATGTGAAATTACTCAAACACCACTAGTCTATGCGTGAATGAACGTTTAGGAACATCCATTTATTAATAATTTGGTCATAAAAACCCATTAGGAAGAACATCTCTTCTAGAAGTGGGAAGAACTAGGGCGTATTATAATGAGATAAATTTAGGTAACCTAGACACTTCGAACTATGGGATACTCAACAATATTGTGTTAAAACTAGAACTCGGGGGGGGGGGGGGGGGGGATAGGAGGTTTAATAATCAAATTTCTCAAGTCTCTTAGCTAGTGCTCTTTCAAGCACAAAAAAATGCTACTCCCCAAATTACACCACCATTGGTGCCACTAACACTTATAATTAACTAGATCATTGCACCACCAAATAGGCAGTTACTTGGGGGCATTGGGAGAAATAAAATTATGGATATCATACATAATATTTGTGGACCAATTGCTTGGGTGTGAAGAATACAATGCTCCAAAGTGGATAGATATGATTGAACTTCCAATGGGATTTAAGTTCCCTACTTTCTCTCTCTTTTCAAGAGATGGTATTCAATTGACTATGGAGCATTACTAGGTTTCCTAGTCAATGTGTAAGGAAATTTTTTTGAATAGAATCAATTTACATGTTTTGGCTTATTTTGTGTATGAAAAAAATCTTTTAGTCATGGGTTAGGACTTGAGTGTGTTTACCCTTTCAAGCCTATGATATGTTTGATTGAAGACCACAACGGTACAAGATAAGTTAGAGTATTTCACCATCGAGTTGTGTTTCATTCCACATTTTGTCTTTAACATTCAAGGATAGCATAAGGTATAAATGTAAATATATTTTGATCCTTGGATTATAGATTTTTCTATTTGTTTTTCTAAAACCATTTGAGGGCCTTTTGAAAAGGTTTTAAAAGAAAAATATTTTTTGTTTTTAAGTCGTTCGAACGAGTTTATACTATTCATTCGAATGCGTTCCTTATGTCGTTTGAATGATATTCAAACAAGGATTTTCTAATAACAGAGTAAATGTCATTGGAAGCTCGTTCGAAGTCTGATAAAATGAGATATGAAATTTTATTCGAGCAGCCGTTTGTTTTCATTAGAATGAGCCCTCGAAATTTGTGCTGCCTCAAAAATGATTTTCTATATAAAGTGGTCCTGTCATTTGTCTTATTTGAGAGCTTTTGGCAAAATTGATTTCATATACATATCCAAAGACTTACAAACCCTTGTTTTACAAATTCAAATTTCATAGTTATATATGCTTTGCGATCTTTCTTGTGGGAAACACGAAGGTTTATTCTCTTTATATTGTTGAGGATAGTTTCCTATGGTGGAATTCGTACCGTGTTTGTTGTTTATGCATGGTGGACTTTGTGTTGTGGTTTTATGGTGAAGAAGCGGTAGACTCCATGATTCGATCCATAGATAGTTGATGAGCTTATTAGGGGATACCTAGGCGTGTGAGGACTCAGACGTTCTGACAGTTTCTTGGGTGAACCCCTATGTGTCACTATGATGGATTTTGAGGAAGAAGAGCATCAAGTCTTGGTAGGGTAACAAGATCATTCTATAATTCTACTGTCATATTCTTTGGAATTCCGTAAATAGTGAAATTTGCAAAGATGGGCCGTCTGAGGTTTTTTTCATTGTGAGTTTTCTTTGTACATCGGCATGTTTTATGATTGATTTTATTTTATCTTGATATCACCTAGATGCATACTTTAGTTTAACATAAATTGGTTAATCTGTTTAACACCACTTTTGTTTAATCGGTGCTAAGAATAATTTGGGTTAATTCGTTTAATTGAACTTAAATTTAATTTTTTTTAAATAGTGTTTTTTTTTTAACCTTATCCACTTTAAACCCTTTGCACATAGTGTAGGATTTTCAAGTGGTATGAGAGAGGGTGTCTATAATATTTTAGGTATAAATCGATAATATTTTTATATGGAGGGTCAGTCGCTTTCTAAACCACCGATGTTTGATGGGTTTACTTACACTTATCGAAAAGCGCATATGAAATCAACACTTAAGGCTATAGATGGGCCTCTTTCTTAGCTGTTATTAAGGGGTGGACACCACCCATGACTTTAATAGGTGAACTTCATGTCCATAAACCCTAGAAAGTTAGAGAGAGGATGAGCACAAATTGGCTAATCATTATTCACGTGGTTTTAATGCGTTGTTATGTGAGGTTACGATAGAGGAATTTCATTGTATCATGACGTGTGAGACATCCAATAAAGATTGAGATATACTCCGACTAACCTATCAAGGAATTATTGTTGTTAAGGGTTCCAAACTCAAAAACCTCAACACTCAGTTTGAAACCATTAAGATAGAGGAGAGTGAGCCTTTTGATGAGTTTTATGCTTGATTGTTTGATATCGTGAACTCGTATCTTAACTTGGGAGAGAGAATAACTAAAGCCTGAGTAGTCAAGAAAATATTATTTTCCTTAACTGAAAGATTTAATTCTAACGTGACTATTTTGAACTCCTTGGGTACTTTAGACTATACGAAACTCGAAGAGCTTGTGGGTGATCTTCAAACCTATGAACTCGACATGTTGCCTCCAAAAAGATGAAGAAGGATAAGGGAATTACTTTGAAAGTTCAGAAGGAGGATACACTTATTTCAGATGATGAGTCTGACATCGATTCTTATGATATGTCCATGTTTGCAAAAAACGTTTAAGAAATTTCTCAAGTTTGAAAACAATCGAAAGATAAAAAGAAGTTGGAGAAAGGCAAGTTTACATGGCTATAAAATTCCCTAAAAATAGTAATTATAACTTAAAGATGGATGATTCGAATGGATGTTCCGGGTGTTAGGGTTATAGCCATATGGAAGCTGAGTGTACCACTAAAATAAGGAATGAAGGCAAGAAATGCAAGGCATATAATTGTACCCTTAGTGATAGTGAACCTAAATAGAAACCCGATTCCTCCATTCAGTGCAATTACATTGTGTTCATGGATAGTTATGTGAGCATTTATGAATAGTATTCTAATTAAAATAATTATATTCATGAAATTTCTCAAGCCAAGTGTGATTCCCAAGTGAGTGGTTGTGAAGTGAGTGGCGAAGAAGGAAAGAAAAAGAGGAGGATGAGGAGAGTGAACTTCAAGTTGCCTTATACCGAGGCAATGGAATTAAAAAAATCTTAACTTGAAGTTGGAAGCTAAGATGACATAAAGTGCCATAAAGAATTATCCGAGTATATTTATTGTAGATCTTAAGTCACGCGAGAAGAATCTTAAGAAGAACCTCGCATTCGTTAAGGGTTTGCGAGATTACCTTCGTGGTTTGATGGATATTTTGAAGAAGGACTCCCTAGTTTTATATGAGTCTTGTCATTTTCTTGAGTCTAGGAGAGAGTAGTTAGAAGAGTTATTAAGAGACTCAAGTAATATTAAAGTTGATTTGGATTCTAGGTAACAAAATTTGGATAAAATTTTAGGAACCATCCAAATCAAATATGATAATTATGGGATTGGCTTCGATGATCCAAATGCTTTTGCTACAAAAGATAAGACCATGATTTTAAGAGAATATTTTTTTTATCAAGTAAAGATTAGCATGGAAGTATTAGAAATAAAATCTATTGTTATCAAAAGTTAATAAAGGAAAAACTTAAAGTATCTTTTGAGAGAATCAACTATTATTAAGGACGTTATAAAAGTTTAACCCTTAGGTAAACTTCCTATTAGTATCTTCACGTGAACACATTGCGGTAGGGAAAGTTGCCTTAGGCATTTTTTCTTTGATTATATAAAGGGTCCAAAGAAGTTTAAGAATAAGGTCACTGAGGTTCCCAAAACCCAATAATGCCATGTCAAACCTACATGGGTTAGGAAATCAGATTTGGAGGCTTAAATGGTTATACTTGTTCATTGTCGAATTCCTGCACACGATACTTCTCATGCTAAATCCAATGTTTTATTGTGTTTGTATGTTCTCATATACTGGATATTACACTTCCTATTATATATTCTCGATAGTTGCATGATGCTTTGAAAGACCTGTAATGATATAATATGGATTGTGTAAGAAACAAATACCCAAATTTGATTTTTCAATTCAAATTAATTAAATATTTAATTAACCAAAATAAACTAAGAACCAATTTTAAATAATTGTTTCGGTAAACGGTTTACCAATTTTACCTTGTCTAAAACATGCATGTAAGTGAGAACAAGAATAAAGTAAAACAACAAACCAAAACATAACTTGACGCTCTTCGTTCCTCAACATGGAAAAACCTCGGCCCAACCATGCAAATTCACTATGCTTGGAATTCCAAAGGAGAAGACGGTAGACTTATAAAATAGACTCGATGCCCTCCCAAGACTTGATGCTCTTCGTTTCTCAACCTCCACACAATGACATGTAGGAGTCCACCCATATTGCAGCCATGATGTGTGAGTCCACACATGCCTTTTTATCCACCAATGAGGGTCAACAAATATATACAAATCTTAAACACGAAATCTATTGCTTCTTCACCACAACACCACACCATGGAGTCCACCGCGTGTAAACAATAACAAATACAAATTATACTGCAAGGAACAAATACTTAGATGTGAAGAGTATTAAACCTTCGTGTCCAAACAAAGATCTCAAAGCATATATGTATTGAAACTTAGATCTTAAACAAAATTAGTGAAACTAGGGTTTAGAGACCATTTAGAATTGTATGGGAAACTGATTTTCGCCAAAAGATCTACCAAAAAGTGATGCCATGACCACTTTATATAGAAAACACACTTTTGACGTGGCACAAATTTCAAGGCTCGTTCGACTGGAAACAGAATTTCGTTGGAATGAAACTATATATATTTCCTTCAAACTAAAGCTAAATTGTTAGAACGAACAACTAATATCGTTTAAATAGATTTTGAATGATATTCAAATTAACTTTAATCAGGGAATAAATAAACCTTTTTTTTATGATCGTCTGAATGTTATTCCAACAGAATTTCCATTTAGTTCAAATGAACTACATAAATTCGTTCAAATGAGTTAAAAACGAGTAATATCTTTCTTTTAAATATCTTTTAAAAATAACCCTCAAGCAAACGTTTATAAAAACAACACCCAATGAAAAATTCAAGGATAAAAATATATCATCATTCATACCTGAGAGATCCTCGGATGTTGAAGATGAAACGAAAAATGAAACATGATACGATGATATGAACATGATATATTAGTCATTACATCTTCAATCAATTACACGATAGGCTTGAAAGGTCAACACACTCAATTCCTAACCTAAAAAATAAATTTTTTTGTCCAAAATTGAGCCAACACACACCAATTGACTCTATTAGAAATTTGTCCTTACAAATATTAATACACTCAAGTCCTAACCTATGACACAAAATATTTTGTTTGGAATTAAGTTAATATATATAAATTGACTCTATTATAAATTTGTCCTTAAAATTCTCATCCTTTGGATATTTCTAGACCAAACACAAAACAAAAATCTATAGGCCATCAAGCACATCTAAAAAAATCAATACCAACTTCAAAAGGGAAATCTACAACTTGACCGACACATAAGCTGAGTAGCTTTGCTCTTGTGTAACTTTGTCGTATCGGTGCTAACCTTAACACTTTAAAACAAAAATGTAACTAGAGTATATAAGAATATAAATTGCGTAAGGATAGACCCTCCCCCTTTGTCTAACAATCTCTACCTAACTTCAGATGTCTCCCCTTAAAGCAAAAATCTCCCCCGGACTTTAAAGATTGAGATACTATTTCTTGCCCTTTTTGTTCAGGAATAAATAAAGAGTAAGGTTCATAATAAAATCATTTCTCCCCAATAGAGCCAATTATCCCCCAAAATGAAACATGGGTAATCATATGGGAAAAGCAAGTAGTGAAACAATTAACAATAAATAACTCAGCTATACAAGCATAAATAATCCAAACAAAGATCAATTAATAAAAAAATTATAATTCAATAATATAGAATACCCATTATGACAAATCAACAAAATATATCATGAAGACCATATAATATACCAATTGAAATAATTTGAGACTAAGATGAGCATGGCATACATGGATTAAATGCAAACACAAAGACTCAAAACAAACGTTACCATGTATATAAATCTACAAAAGATACTATTGACACAGATTCATATATATAGGCATAAACACCACAAAGAAGACACAAAACACAATAAGCTTTCTACACTAGCATAATATCGATATGCCTGAAAAATAAATGAATTATGAACCAATCACTAAAACATATCCAAGGATTTATGTTTGACTGTAATAACTTTATTAGATAAAGTTTTAGTCTTACAGTGACAAACAAAGTGAACTCATGATGGACAAACAAGTATAACGGGTAGTGGCCTAAAAAATATTGATGATTCTCATCAATAGTGTCAAATATGAATTAACTAATACTCATTATGCAAATTCATTGATCTTTAACTTATAACGCCCTTAAAATTATTGATATATCATTTTTTCAATCTCAATTTTTTAAAGATATCATTCTTTTGAAAAAATAATGAAACAAATTGGTCTTGGAAATTTTATGTTTTCTTTTGCATCTTAATTTTTTAGGCTCTTGCCAACGGTGGCCTTTCATGCAAGGAAGATTTCTCTCTTGGTAGCCCTTTCCCGTACACACTATTATATTTTAACTAAAAGCATAAAATCACGAACAATGGTTTTTACATGAAAAAATTTCACCAATCAAATATCTATGCATGTGATAAGATTTTTAGGATAACACCTCATTATCTCATGTAACATGTGAAGTTAAAATCCAAAAGAATTCCTGCATATGTGTGAGAAGGCATATCCAAAGTGAATCCATTAAGCAAATTAAAATCAAACTACTCCGTGCAAGCATGATTAATAAAAATATAAGAAATGAAATCCATAATAAAAATTTCTAGACACATGGAAACATGGAAGGAACAAGATTCAAATACAGCAATACTCTATATAAAATGGGTAAAACTAAACTACATATTATAATATTTTTTTAATTTTAAATCTTTTTTCAAAGAGAGTACATGAAAGCAAAACTTAAATGACAAATAAAAATCTTTTTATATTTTTTAAAAAGGCCCAATAAATGAAAAATCACGATAAATAAGACTCAAACTACATACAAATAGCAAACACATATAACATGAAGTACAAAAGATAGTGTACATAAACATGCGAGCATAGTCAACCATTTGAGTTATCATGAAAAGTACCACGTGAAAGCATTCGAGAATCAAAAAGTCTATCATGTAAAGCCTCCAAATATGATTTTCAAAGCCACGTAGGTGTGACATGACACTGTTGGGTATTAGGAACGTCGATGAATCTCAACTTAGAATTCCTAGGACTATTTCTAAGATCAAAGCAAAAAAGGACTATGGTGACCTCTCCTACCACAATATATGCATGTGTATATACAAGAGATGATAGCCTTAGGTTGACCTTTTCTAACGTTCCTAGAAATTGTTGACTCTCTTAAAAGTATGGTCTTGGATTTAGTAGTGGAGGCATATGGATCACCGAAGCCAATCCCATAAATATCATCCCTAATTCAAACGGTGCCCAACATAATATCTAACATTTCTCCTCCAAGATTCCAAATCAAAATTGACATTACTTGAGCCTCTCAATCTCTATTCTAACTCCAGAATCCTAGACTTGAGAAAACAATAAGACTTATAAAAATAAGGGAATTCTTCTTCAAAATATCCATAATCCCAGAAGGTTATCTATCTCCCCCTCAACAAACAAGAGCCTTTCCTAAGATTTTTCTCACGTTACCTAAGATCCTAAATCAACATCTCTCATCCTTACATATGGCACATTATTTCAAACTAACTTCCAAATTAAAGTTGACATTTTTCAATTTCATTGTTTCTGCATACAACTCATGGAAGGAAACTTGAAGTTCACTCTCCTCCTCCTGTTATTCATCTTATTCTTCTCTCCACTCTATCCTCCATAACTAACTTAGGAGTTACAAATAATGGCCTTGGAATTTTCATGCTCGAAATCATATTCATCGAAATATTTTTCACTAAGGATCGTATTACTAGCCATGAATGCGATGTAGTTACACTCAATAGAGGAATTGAGTTCCTTTTTCGGTTCACTATCACTAATTGTGACATTGTATGAAATTGGTTTCTTTCCCTCATTCCTTATCTTAGTGGGACACTCAAATACCTTATGGCCATAACCCTCACACCCAAAGAATCTATCTGACTCACTGTTCTTAGAATTATCATTATAATTTTTACGAAATTTCACAGCCTTGTTAAGCTTAGAATTCTTTGATTTATTTTCATCATACTTAGAATTATCTTTATTAAAATTAAGAAAATTTAAGAACATCTTATCAAACATGGCCATGTCATCACAATCGATGTCAGACTCATCATCTGAAACATGTGTTTCTTCCTTCCGGGATTTTAAATCAATGCTCTTATCTTTCTTAATCTTTTGGAGGAAAACATGTCAAGGTCATAATTTGGAAGATCACCTACAATATCTTCTAGTTTCTAAGAGTCTAAAGTACTAAAGGAATTCAAAACTGTCACTTTTAAATTAAATCTCTCAGTTAAGGAGAATAAAATTTTCTTGACTAAGTGAGTTTTAGTTATTCTATCTTGAAAGTTAAAGAGGAGTTCATAATATCAGACAATCTAGCGTAGAACTTATCGAAGGTTTCACTCTCTTCCATCCAAATGTTTTCAAATTCATCCATGATGATTTGAAGTCTAGAAGCCTTAGCAGCACTAGTTCCCTCATCAGTGCGTTAGAGTATATCCAAAGCCTCTTTAGAATTTGTACATGTCATAACACGACATAATTCCTCTGGTGTGGCAGCACAAAATAAGGCATTTAAATCACGTGAGTTATAATTATATAACTTATGCTCATTCTCGCTCCATGTTTTTATGGGTTTGAAAATTCTATAATCACATACTAAGGACGTAGGTGGGGTGAACCCTTAACAACTACTTTTCATACCCTCTCATCTATCGATTTAAGTCCTGATTTCACACGCTCTTTTCAGTATGCCTAGTTAGACCTATCAAATAAAGGTGGTATGGAAAATGATTGAACCTCCATATAAAAATCGCTAGAATTAATGCCTAAAACACTGATATAACACAATAACTTAGTGTTCTGGTCTGATACCACTTGAAAGACATGTAATGATCTAATATGGATGGTCAAAGAAACAAATACCCCAAATTTTAATTTTCAATTCAAAGTAATTAAACAATTAAATAACCTAAATAAACTAAGCACCAATTTTAGACAATTGTTGTGATAATTTTTTTTTAAAAGTTGTATCTTCTCCTAAAGAATGTATATAGGAAAGAACAAGAATAAAATAAAGTAAGAAACCACAACTTGTAAGACTTGACGCTCTTCATTACAAGATATGGCCATTTCATTCTAAAGAAATACATAAAGTCATTCGAATGACATAAAACCAAAAATATTTTTCTTTTAAAAATCTTTCGAAAAAAACCCTCAAACAAACTTTTATAAAAACAACACCCAATGAAAAATCCAAAGATCAAAATATATAAACATTCATACGTGAGAGATCCTTAATAGTTGAAGACAAAATGTGTCACAAAACATGACACGATGATGTGAACATTATATACTGACCACTATGTCTCCAATGAAACTCGTCATAGGCTAGAAAAGTCAACACACTTAAGTTCTTACCTATGACAAAAAATGTTTTGTTTGGAATTAAGGCAATACATATAAATTGTCTCTTTTGAAAAAATTTCCTCATATGTTTGAGTCCTTTATATTTTGATTCTTCATTTATTGGGTCTTATTGAGAAAGATAGAAAAGATTATGTTTATCTTTTGAGGGTTTTTTCATGTGGTGTCTTTTAAAAAGATTTAAAAACTCAAAATATATATATATTTGTGCAATCTAGTTTTACACATTATGTGTGGCATATTAGTGTATTTGAATCCACCTCATTGCATGTTTCCACGTGCTTAGGACTTTTGATTATGCTTTTTAATGCTTAGTATTGTTCTTAATCATGCTTGAAAGGAGTTGGTTGACTTTGATGTAATACCTTGTACTTTAACAATTATTTAAAAATCAATACTTATGATTATTAATTCAATTGGGTAAAATTAAATTGGGTTTTGATAAATATTAATTAGTGAGATAAAGGATTAATATTTATTATTATTGTTATTTACTTGCATGTGATAAGTATATATATATATATATATATATATATATATATATATATATATATATATATATATATATATATATATGATTTATTATATTTTGTGGATGAGTGAAAGAGACACTTTATTATTATATGTCGATAAAGTGTTACATCGACGGATCGGTATATTCATAGGCGAAACGTATAGTACGCACGTGTCATGTCTGGTTATTGAAATCTTGTCATATTTATAATCGAGTGACTCGAATGACCTTTTCGAGTGCATTAGTGATCCAAGAAGGGTCAAAATAGTCCATAATAGGTACCAATGTGTTATGATTTGGTTCCGGTGGCTTTTTAGACATAACAGGACCCGTATAAGGATAGGATGGCCTTTTACACCTAGGGTTAAATGGAAAAATGGGATTATGGTGAATTAATGGGTATTTAAAGGTAGGGAATGTGGATGGCAACCCACCTTTGACCATCTGCATAATTGAGTTAGAGGGAAAGTTCAAGAGAAAAGAGGATGAAAAAGGGGATAAATGGTTAAAAAAGAGAAAAGAAGTACTCATCTCCGAATTCAACCCACCAACAATGTAGAGAACTTCAGATTAAAGACAAAAAGTCAAGTAGTTACTTGCTTTAAATTACAATTGTATGTAGTTAATCACTTTCCTAGTTATTGATAAAAAATTGGGATTTAAAGATGTACAGATTCGAGCTTTTATTGATTGATTTAGAGATATAGATGATAATTGATAAAAATTTCGAAATAAATTCCAAGTTTACAATGATGAGTATATAGAACATTGATAGGAAGGTGGAATTTATGAAAATCAAATTGGGTCAAATTTTAATTGAATAGGATTCATGTTTGATTTGGAACCCTAGGTTTTTGATAAGGGATACGGGGTTAAACATTAGTATAATGATGTATGAGGTTAATTTTATGTTTGCTGTGGTTCGGGACCTCCATTGGAGGGTTTGGAGGAAAAACCCCAAGAAAGAAGATAACAGGTATCCTGGAAAATCAAATCGGTTCTCGGGGGGAGAGAACAGGTTCGATATGCCAACAAACCAGTTTGGTTTTTTTACCTACCCAATTTTTGGTCGTGTGTTATTTTGACCTGTTAGAGATTGGGGAATGACCGTGGGGGATTTCGGAGTATTTTGGGATTGACATGGAATGATTTTCGGGGCTTAGTATGTGTGATAGGCCAACAAATAGATGGGTTCGGGTGAGAAGAACTGATAATTCAAGCGAGTGAACACTTAGATGTACGATAGATAAATCGACCAGACTTCAAGATTTGTGAGACTCATATTTCGTGTGATTTCTTATTTGGTTAAGTATTATATATATACGCATTAAAGGACTTGTATATATATATATATATGTCTGTGTGTGTATGTGCGTGTGTGTGTGTGATTGACTCTTATTTGTATTAAACATACCTAATTGGTAGTGCTATAGTTAGGAGGTTGCATGTAATTGGAAATCCACCCTAGCCTTCACCAGTAGGTATTGCATTGGTTCCCTAAGTCATAGTAATGTTGCATGGACACTATCCAGATGTGAGGATAGATATTAATTTGGTGACCCGTTGGGTGCGATATGGGATAGTTACGACCCCCAAACGTATGTTTATAATCGCCTATGTTATTTGTGTATACATTTTAGGTTCGGTGGTAAGATTTTGACCCGGTGTATCAGTGTGATAAGTGATATGCCTAGAGCCTGATAGCATACGATGAATGCATTCACGATTTCTCAGCTTTGGGGATGCGGTTATATGTATATAGCAAGCGATATATATGTATGTGGATGAGATATGATATGAATATCTATTTATAGACGTGCTTAGCTATGTTATTATGTTGTGTGATTATATATTTATAGCATGAGCTTAGCTGTGTTAGTATATTGTGTGTACCTCTATTCTATATCAAGCATGTAGCTATGTTATTGTTTATAAAGGTATACTTGGTGAGGTTAGAATATGGTTAGTTCATGGTTACTGTTAGGGGGTTGGGATTGGATAGAAGTTACGTGTCATAATTAGAATGAGTAGTTGAATTAGGATAACAAAATGAATGCGTTTGGTGCACACTATAGATGAGAGGTGAGGTTTTATCTCATGTGAGTGTGACTGGTTAATTATGAAAGTAATAAAGTACACGTTTTATCAATTTAGAAAAATTAAGTACTTGCAAAATATTTTCAAACTTTTTAGACTTTGACCCGTGGATAAATTATTTTTTTGGTTTTATTTTTAGAACCCCAGGTGTGCAGTAATAGCAGACATGATCGCAGGGAAAGATCCTTTCTTACTGTTGCAGTGATTGTGGATGGTACATAATTTGACTTAAATTCACCAACTCATTCTATCTAGATAGATCTTTATCATTCCAGTTTTTATTTTGTGCGTGTATCCCGTAGTTGAGACGGGAGTTTATTTATGTCAAGATATTTTTCAGTACTCAATTATTATTTGGTTTTCATTAAGTGGATGTTACTATTTGGTTACCAATGGTTTATGTGGTCCAAATTTATTATTTATTTATGCATGATGATTTTACCTGTTCATTTTAGTGTATGGTTTTATTCGAATTGTTTTATTTTTCTGTTGCAGTAGTGATGCTGAGAATTGGATAATACTGAGATTTCTGTTTTATTTTAATAAAGAAATGGCCACCCGATATTAGAATAGGCGAGATATTGATTTTCTTAATGTATTCAATTTAGATATGCCTCCGCACACACATGCATGGTCTCTCTTTGGTTTGTACTTCATATGTTACATGAGATAACTGGGATGTTATCCTAACAATCTTGTCATATATATATATATATATATATATATATATATATATATATATTTGATTGGGGATTTGTGCATTTAAGAACCATTGTCCGTGATTTGATATTTTATTAAAAATATGAAGATGCACAAGAAAGGGCTACGGAGAGAGAAATCTCCCTTGCGTGAAAGGCCACTGTTGACAAGAGCCTAAAAAAATTAAGAGGCAAATAAAAAGGTGCAAAATTGGCAAGGATAAAATTTATTTCATTGTTTCTTCAATTGAATTGGTATCTTAAAAATGAGTGAGAAAAAAGAAAATATTGAATATATATAATTTTGTGGGTGTTATAAGTGGAAGATCAATGGGTTTTCACAATGAGACCTAGCAAACTAATGTTTGGCGCTATTCATTTGAGAAGAATCAATATTTTCTAGGATAGTTTGTATTATTCTTGTTCCTCCAATATGATTTCACTTTATCTGTCACTATGAGTCTAAATCTTTGCTTGATAAAGTTAATGGAGTCAAATAGAACTTCGTGGACATATTTTGAGTGATTGGGTCATTTCGCTTGTTGATGGTTCACGTCCCTTCACTCCATACAACCTTTATTTATGTGTTTTATGTCTTGTTTGTGGTGTTTATACCTATATATATATATATATATGGTATATTTTATTTTTTAGTCTTTGTATTTTCTTTCAGTCCATGTATGGAAGATGTTCTTTTTAAGTCACAAGTAGTTTCAAATTGGTATTATTGATGATCATACTGATATTTTATGCTTCAGTTTTTGCATCAAAATTGGTATTATATGTTCATTGTTTGGATTATGTGTGCCCATGTTTTCGTCGTGTTTATCGTTTCTTGTTATCTTTACACGAATTCATGATATACTTGTTTTGCCTTTTTACTTACCCATGTTTCATTTACCGGGGGGGGGGGGGGGGGGGGGGGATTAATGGTTAAAATGGGATAAATGGTTTGTTATGCATCTTTATCTTTATCTATTCCAAAATAAAAAAAAGGAGAAATGGTATCTCAATCTTTGTAGACCTGTTAAGATTTTTACCTAAGGGGTCGGCGTCCAAATTTAGGTGGAGATTGTTAGACAAAAGGGGGGGGGGGGATATTATTCGAATGTGGATTTATATTGTGATATATTCTCTTTGTATTTAAAGGTGTGTTTAAGTGTGCAGGTTTGCAAATATGCAACAAAGTTTACACAATATTAAAGCTACTCAACGTGAGTCTGTCATGTGTTCGCAATTTTTCCTTTTAGGGCCGAGGATTAAGTATTTTAGAGATCTTGACTGCCCATAGGCTTTTATTTTGTGTTTTGTCCCAGAATAGCCAAAGGGTGAGATTTATAACAACAAATTTCCTAATTGAGTCCATTTGTATGTTTGGCTTAGTGCATGTTTGGAAAAAACCTTGGAGTCAGGGGTTAGGACTTGAGGTTGTTTACACTTTCAAGTCTATGATGTGTTTTATTGAAGATTTCTACCCTACAAGCCAAGTTAGAGTGTTACATCATCGTGCCATATCTCATACCACGTTTCATCTTCAACGTTCAAGGATCTCATAGGGTATGAATGTATATATATTTTGGTCCTTGGATTATATTTTGGGTATTTATTTTTCTTAAAATGTTTCAGGATTTTTTGAAAAGGTTTTACAAGAAAAATATTTCTGGGTTTTAACTCATTCGATAGCTTTATTATATTTGTTTGAATGAGTTTTGTATGTAATTTGAATGACATTCAAATGAGGATTTTCTACTAACAGATTCAATATTGTTTGAAGCTCGCTTGAAGTCTGATCGAACGAGATTGATTGTCTATTCGAACGAGGTTTAGGTTTGTTAGAATGAGATATGAAGTTTCGTTCTAACGACCATTTATTTTCATTCAATGGCCCCTAAAAATTTATTTCTCCATGAAAAATATGTTTTCTATATAAAAGATCATGACATCAGCTTTATTTGAGATTTTTTGGAGAGATTGATTTCATATACAATTCTAAAGATTTCTGAACCCTAATTTTAGACCCTAGTGTTTATGATCCAAGTTTCATAATTATATATTCTTGAGATATTTCTTTTGGGAAATAAGAAGGTTTATTATCTTCATATTATTGATGACAACTTTGTGTAGTGGAATCCGTACCCTGTTTGCTATTCATAAAGGTGAACTTTGTATTTCGACCCATAGATAGTTATTGAGCCTATTCGGTGGATACCGAGTGTGTGTCCTGACATGTTATGGCCGCTTCATAGGTGGACTCTTGTGTTTCACTGCGATGATGGTTAAGGTACGAAGAGCGTCAAGGTCATTTTTTAAGTCTACTAACGTGTCCTCTGGAATTCCGTACACAGTGAAATTTGCATGGCGCCTGTTAATGGGTCGGGTCCGGACCCGGACCCGACCCAGACCCGATCTGTATAATAGGGTCTGAGCATATTTTTTTGGACCCGAGACCCAAATACCCGAAGACCCGTTTATTAAATGGGTAGGGTCTGGATCTTATACAAGACCCGAACCCGAAGACCCGACCCGGATTGTACATTATTATTTTTTAAATATATATACATATACTATAAATTTATATATATTTATAAATATATCTTATCAATATAACATTTAAGTAATATACATAAAAATATATATTTATGTATATAATAAATATAAATAAAATATGTTTTATTTATACTAATAATATTCTATAATACATTACAAATTATTTTAATTTAAGATTAAAAAATAAAGAAGGGGGATAATATAAAATAAATGTATATATTTGTCCAAACCCGGACCTGAACTCGAGACCCGAAGACACGATCGGATCCGGGTCTGGATCCAATATTGTAGACCCGATGAAGACACGAACCCGATGAAGACTCGATTACATGGATTTGGATCTCCCTAAACCCGACCCAGCTCCGACCCTTTGATAGGCCTAGACTGGTTTTTCCAAGGTTTTTCCCGATGTGGGTTTTCCTTGCGTGTCATGTGATTAATTTTATTTTATCCTTTTATAATCAAGATGCAAATTTAGGTTAAGTTAAATTCGGTTAATCTATTTAATAGAAATTTTGTTTAATCGGTGAAAGATTAATTTGGTTAATTCATTTAATTGAACTTAAATTGGAAAATGTTCAAAATAATGGTTTGCTTATTCTGTAACCTTATCCATGTGGAACCCCTTCCATATGGTGTAGGACATTCACATTGTACTAATGTTGGAATAAATAAGTATCTTAGATTATATTCATTTTCCAGTTCCCATAGTGACGCAACCTTTTCTTAGTCTATAAGCTTGCCTCCTAACACTGCCCAAACCTCGCAATAAATGGAAGATTTGTTCCATGCATAATTCTTCCAAATAAAATGAGAGATTTCGAAGGGATGGAATAGAAACCCCGTTTTAAATAGGTTTTAAGAACTAGGAATAAATTCAAAATAGTATTACCTGAGTTTGGCTTTGTCAAATTGGCCCAAAATGAAATGGAATTCAGTCTTCGAAAGAAGTTTGATGCTACTAAATTTAGAGATTTAGTGGAATTAACCTCTAAGTTATCCAAATATGAAGCTATTTTAGAGGAAGATCATGAAAGGAACACCTCCTCTTTTGAAACATATTATAAAGATTCAAATTTAGGGATAGATGTTGCTGAAGTCATAGGAACTGAAACTATAATCTGTGAACCATTGAATCGAAAGAGGACAACAATGGAATCATATGACCTAAAATCAAATTGGGTGATTAAAAAATATTCCTTTGACATCTCTAAAGAAAACGAATTTTTTATTATCTGTAAAAATCAAAATGTTAAAACCACCTGACAATGCAAAAACACCCCATGAGGTTAAAGTAAACAAAATTTGCAAATGGCACAACATTTTATTTAACTAAACTAATTCTTGTTTTGTTTTCCATGACAAGATGCAAGAGTTGATTAGGAGAGGAAAATTTAAGTTTCTCGGGAAAAGAGGAAAATAACACGAGGGTTGATAAAAACCCATTTCCTAATGTGAAAAAAGTGGGAAAAAATGCATTTTATCCAAATTCCTTGAGAGAAAAGGCATATTATGTTTAAAATGAAGATAAAGACTCGGTTTAAGACTTTAAAATCTAAAACAACTGTTGAGCTTGACTAAAAACTTATGAAACACTTGTGAATAATTTGTGGATAGTAGTATGTTAAGATGTGCGAATTTGTTGCCACAAAAGGGAAACAACATAAAAAAGCTAAGAGGAGTGGGAATAGTGGCTATGCTGCTAAAACCCAAGGAATTAAAGGCCAATAAGAGGTCCAAAGGAATGTCTTTGGAATAATGAGCCAATTTTCTATCCCTTACCACTATAAAAGAAACATCAAAACAATAAAAAGCTGCCAATACATCAACTCAAGTTTTAGTGATGCCAAATCACATCAGTATTTGGGAGTTATATGGTCCATGGATATATCTAAATGAGTTCCAATGGTAAAGGTAATAGTTTACTGGTTTGTTGCTCAATACCTTATGGTTGCCCAATAATTTAATAAAATTCCTTGGAGGCCCAAAATAGTGAATTCTTAGCTGTTACCTCCTAGTATGTGGCATTTAGTTTAGCCACCATAATCAAAGAAGATATAACTAGATATTTTGATCTCTAACACTAAACATATGAGAATTAAAATAAAATATAGGGTGTTAATAGGCCTAAGAGATTATACACCCAAGTGGATGAGAAGGATTTGATTCTTCATCATCTAAGACAAATCAAAAATTCGATAAAGATCCAAAAGGGATCCAATCTTCTTCAGATATGGTAGTTGAAAAACTCAAAGTGCTAGAAAAGGCTATGAATGTATACGAAGGTAGAACATATGGGTATGGATCTGTTGGTGAGGAAAAAAAGGAAGAAATAATGGTTGTGGAGGTAATTGGACCCGATTAAGGGACTGTTCAGCAACAACTCCTTTAGTCTGGTTCCAGCCTCAAAAAGTTAGTTATAATACTCCCAAAGAGGTATTAAACTAATGAAAGATAAGAAATTCAAAAAATAGAACTGAATGAAGATGAGAAATCGAAGGTAGATAATTTTTACTTGTTTGTATCTTCTTCATATTTATTATATGGGTATGAAGAGCCTACTAAGAATATGACTAGCCACATTAAGACCTTATTTATAAAAGAATGGATACATGGGGTGTTTCTCATTTAAGTATTGGTAGATAATGGATTTATTAACATAACTCCATACTCCATGGTTTCCAAATTAAATAAACAAAATGTCAAATTGGTCTAAACTCAAAACATATTTTTTTGTTTTGGTGGAGATTAAAAACTGACCATAGGTGTATTGCTAGTATATATTGAAGTAGGAACTAAAAAGTATAAAATATATATATATATATATATATATATATATATATTTTTTTTATCATTGATGGTAAAGCAATCTTTAATACCTTACTTGTTAGAGATTGGATTCACTCTAACAAATGCATTTCTTCTTTCATGCATCAAAAATTGCTTTTGGTGAAGGTGGATAGGAATGTGGAAGAAGTAGAGGTATATACTTTGACCTTTAACACCATATCTAAATGCGTGGATGTTGGAATTTACCAAGAAAATGTGGGACATGTGAAGGCATATGCTTTAGTACTAGAGGCATTACAATGAGAAGTCTCAGATGAGGCTGAGGAAGAGTTAGCTTTTTGTTTAATGGGACTAACTCAAAATGACAAGATAGTTGGTTGATTTATAATATATTAATTGATGTTGAAAAGGCTAATGGAAGTTTGGTCATGGTTTTGGAGAAATTCATAGAGCTAGATTTGTGTATAAATATTACTGAAGAAAGGACCATAAATTAATTCGATTATATATTCAAAGAGGCTAAATAGGATGAGAATTCTCACAATAATGGTAAATTAACAAGTTTACCATGAGAGCACTAGGGTCTCATAGTAAATCACTCGTATCCTTTATTGGAGGTAAATTTAGAAACCTAACAAAACAAAAGGGATGACATATATCTGTGCTAACCTTAGCAAAGCGTGACATCAATATAAGGACTACTTTGTTTGGGAGTATGATGAGTTACTTGGGTTAAATAGGAAATTGGTGGAACACAGACTAAAAACCAAAGAACGATACAATCCTATTAAACAAATTCCACGACCTACGACTCTAGATGTCAGGGTTCATCAAGGCAACTAGGTATTTTGAATGGATCTCTAACATAGAGTCAATTATTAAGAAAAATGGCTAATTGAGAGTATGCATTGATTTAAAAAAATTTAATACTTCCACTCCAAAGATGAATACCTAATGTCAGTGGTGAACCCATTTGTTGATAGATATGGTGTTCATGCTATCATGTTCTTGATGGATGGTCATTCAGGTCACAAAAAATATGCATAACTGAAGAAGATGTGCACAAAACTGCTTTTTTGGTGCCGTGGTAATTTAGGAAACTTTAAATGGACTAAAATTTCATTTGGATTTATGAACATAGGAGCCATTTACCAAAGTGGTGTCAATACTATTTTCCATGATATGGTTGGCATTTGTTAGAATGTTATATTGATGGTATAATTGTCAAGTCAAAAATAGTGATTGATCATATAACAAACTTGAAAAAGTCCTACGAAAGAATGATACTCTATCAACTTAAGATGGATCCATTAAAATATGCCTTTAGAGTTTTGCGATGAATTTCCTAGGACACTTAGTACACCATGGGGGAATTCAATGCAAACAAAGATAAATTTATAGTTGAAAGCATAACTCACCCCCCCTCCCCCCCCCCCCCCCCCAAAAAAAAAAATAAGTGTAAAGATTTTTAGGTTAAGTTAATTTCCTTCTTAGGTTTATACTTAACGCAATAGATATTAATCTAAATATCACTCTAAATTCACTAAGATTGGTAGCCTAGAATTAATTGATAGTAGAGGTATATGATCAAGCTATGTTCATGGAATTAGAAAATATAAATGGAGATAAAATTAGAGCCTTGAATAATACATTAGTTCAAAATAAGAAAATAGTTGTCAGCTACAATAAAATGTAAAAATGAGGACCTTTAATGAGGAGGATTTGTTTTGGAAGACCATCATTTTACCTAGATGGTCAAAAGATCCAACTTATGGCAGGTGGTCTCCAATATGGGAAGGATCATTCCAATAAATAGAGCATTTGATGGTGTGTCATACCATTTGAGAGATATTAATGGACACATTCAGATTGGAAAAATGAATTTTAGATTTTTAAAACTATATTAACCAATTATTTGGGAAGTGCGAAAGTAAGAAAAAAAGGTTATAATTGCATATGCACATTAACAATAACATGTTATAAAAATGTTTGAGTACAAATGACCTAAAACTGGTCCAAAAATACGTGTACATAACTCTTTTGGTTCTAATTTGAACCTCCATTGATTCAAATAATGTTTCACAGCTCGTAGACACTTACATAACCCTTACGAATTGATTTAGTTTCGGTTCGAAGTTAGTCTCCTTCATGACAATCAATATCTCAGCATTGACTTGGGCGATATTATTCTTTAACTTCTCCTTCTCAGCTAAAAGGGTAGTCCTCTTTACATGAATAGGTTATAAGTATTTTAGGTCTATAGCAACTTTGGACTTTTGATTTGAGAAATGGTCTCGATCTTTAGAGAAGGCACTATCCCCAGCCTCAAATTGGGCCATGATATCTACGAAGTATGGAAGTAATAAGAAACTTGTATTTAAGGACTTTATAACATATTCTTCAAGGCATTAATTGGGGAAATTCAAGAGCAGGCTATTCTTATCCCATTGGGAAAAGAAAATTCAGAAAGAGCCTCAAATAGCACCATAACAATGCTTTGAAGTAGCAGGAAAGCCTGAGAAACTTTTAATTTCCAATAAGGAAAATCTGGTTGAGCTTGGAGAAAATGTTGTGATTATTTTTCCACACTGCTAGAAGATATTTCTAATGTTTGAACAAGGTATTGAGACATAATTCTGTGAAGTTCCACTTGAAAAGAAGTGACATCATCCGGTGTACATCAGATCAGGAAGGTCGACAATTGGAGGATCAACTTTAGCTTGTGTGGGAGATTCCCTCAAATTAGAAGTACTGTATTATGGAGCATCATCCGGAACTGAGGGAATGGTAGGTGACTCTTGATGTATAAAATTAGTAACAATAGTATCTTAGCCACGTAGTACCAATTCTATAATATCGTAGATAAATATAAAAGTAATCGAAAGATAAAATAAAAAAGACACCAAAGGTTTTTAGCGTGGTTCAACTATGAGAAAGCCTACATCCACTGTTATGTTATTAGGGTTGCACAGAGTTTTATGCAATCTTTTTAGTACAAGAATTCAATCCCTCTTTGAGCTAAGGGAGATAGTATATTTATAGTGGTCCAAAAACCAAGGGTTGTAATGCCTTTATACATCTAGTCATTTACACTTGTACATAATTAATGAGGTGGCTAGTCTTGTAAAACACATGTGAAGTGACTCTTGGTAATTCCCATGTGCATGACCTTTAATCTTCATGATGATTCACCTTCTTAACTTGGTCGGTCGGTGCGCCGACTAAGTATGCCTATAGCCAATCAAAGCTGGATGAAATGCCGAGGTGTCTTCCTGTGAGGATAAGTGTCCTAATATTATTAATCGATATGGTGTGAATAATTTAACCCACAATAAAATCCCCTATTGCTCCATTCTTTCTCTTTAACTGAAAGAATAGAGTATTCTTACTCGGTTCTCTAGCATGCAGGTGGCCGGCTGCCGACTTACTGGACTTGTAATATATTTCACTATTTTAGCAAGCGGTGGAATTTTTATAAATAATTTAAAAATTTATGAAGAGCCAAAGGGCACCTTAGTCTTTTGTGCTTTTGAAATCATGCAATCATCAGAATGTCAATCGTTGGTTTAGTTAATCATTATTTCTCTTTTTTCGAGGTAAACTATAAGAGACGAAGATTTTTATATAGTTTATACTTTAAACTTTTGAACTTAAACTTTCTTTTTCTTTGAGTCTTTATTTCTGATACCTGATCTCTGCTACTTCTACCTTGTTCATTGTCGTATTTTATCAAACTTTGTAAGACCTTTTCCTTCCTTTCTTTGGTTTCCTTCTATCTTTCAAGCATGATTTATATTGTAGACGATGTTTCTTTAGAGGAATTTAGGGAAAGAAGAAAAATACCTAATTGGGTAGGTTAAGAGATGTTGAGCCCCTCTGTTGATGTATTTTCCTTAACTAAAGCTAATTGGATCCCAACCTTGTGTATTACTGAATGTGGCATCTCATTTCCTCCCAACCAGTTATTTCTTGATTTGCTAGCATTTTGATGTAGTTCATGATAGGGTAGCCCCCAACACTTGGAGAGTGATAAATGGGGTTAATAGGCTTAATGGGATTCATAGAACCGATATCTATATCCTAGAGTTAATATTTTGCTATAAATGGGGCACAATTACTGACAATACATACTACATGGAAACTAGATTTGCTAATAGGGCTTTAGTAATCAATCTTCCAGACTCCAATAGGGATTTATGGGACTATGGTGTAGTGGTCAAGAATTGGCAACATGTTCCCCTTTCTGAGGGGATTAGGTATACCGGACCCAGGTTCCCCTAGGAAGGGGTAGCATAGGTTATACTTTATTTGGGGTTTTCGATTTCTATTCTTGCGTACTAATTGTTTGTTATTCCGTCGACTAACTATTTTGTCTTTTTTTTATACAGAGGACAATAAGAAGTAGTGTCCCAATGAGGGAGACATCAAACTTGAAGAACTTAAGAATTTGTGGGCTGTTCATCAGAGGGTTAGAAAGGAGCACCCTAGATAAGCCTCTTATTTTCTAGAATACTGAAGTTCAATCACTTAATTTATTGTTAGACCAACTGTTGTTCTGCCTCCATCCCCTATTCATTTAGAAGAACCTGCACCTGCTTCTTCGGCTGAAGAATCAAAGGAGTTGGATCAATGAGGAATCTCTTATTTATTTTAGTCTCTTGATATATCTAATATCCCTACTTACCCTTTAGTTGATATAGGTAAAAGAAGGATCCCTAATTTGCTGAGTGGGACATTATCTCCTCCTACTAAGAAGAATACTAACACTGGCAAGAGACCTTAAGTAGTTGAAAAGAGGCCTCAAGTGCTTAATTCTGAAGAAATTCAAAACACTAAACCTAAATAAAAGAGGTTGAAGAAAGGCTTGCCAGATCCTCAAAAGCAGGCAAAGAAAGTTCAAGACGACCAATAAGCGTTTATTAAAAAAATTCAAGCCAACCTAGGTGACAGTAGGTCAGCTTTTATGGCCATCAACCCCGAGTTGGATAGAGGTTTAATCAAGGATGGAGATCTTCCAGCAGATAGAGCGACATCAGTTCCCATTCTTAGAACAAGACTGATTGAAAGGGCTTGCTAGAATTTTTCTTTAGTAAATGTCTAATTTCTATTTTTCTTCATTTTGCTGAACCTCTTCTGATACCGTGCGTTTATTCTTTTATAACTTTTATTTGATTTTAAATCAAATGATGGAGAAGGACGATTAACTGAGATCTTCCTCGGATGAGGTTGAAGAGGCATTTTAAGGTTTGAGTCAATCCTTAAAGGAATCCCAAAAGGCTTTTGAAGGGAAATAAAAATTATGGGATGACAATATGCAGGAGGCTGTGAACATGGCAATTACAGCTAAAAATAAAATAAAATTTGATGAAGAGAAAACCCAAGCTATCGAGGATAAGCTGAAGGAGGCTAAGGATAGAGATAAAGATGTAAAAGACAAGCTGGCAGAGGCCAAGAATGTAGTCAAAGCTACTAATGATAAAGTGATTGGTCTAATTGCTGAAGTTTCCAAAGATAAGGATGTAGCCAAAGATAAGGATGTTAATTTTGACAAGGGTTGGGAGAAGGCGTTCTTTGCAGCTTCTACACAAATTGAATACTCCAAGAAACTATCCTTTAAGGAAGGTTAGTCGGAGGCAATGAAGGTTGTCGACACAGAAGCAAAATCTGAGTTTTTTCAAAGGCATGACCCAGACACTCCTCCTAACATAAATGAAAATTTTATTGATGAAAAAAGGTATGGAGAGTCCTTAATGGTGCCTATTGATCTTTTAGTGGTGCCAATAGCTATTATTGACCTACCAACTTCTAAACAGGATCATGTCAAAGACGAGGAGAAGGTTTAGCTCCTTTTAGCCAGTTTCTTTTTGATCTTTCTCTTATGTATTCCCCATTTTTATTCTTTTGCTTTTTTAATGTCATTAACTCTATAACCTTGTATACTTATTAATGAAATGACATGTTTTTTTCCCAATCTTTTAAACTTTGTCACGGTGTTTGATTGCTTGCTAGCTTTAATATTTCTTTATACTTATCTTTTTTGGTCGGGCCCTTATATTTGCAAGTTTTCAGTTTAATGCTGGGAAGAATATGATTTTTTCTACTGGATCTAGCCTACTCATACGTAGAAAAATTTTACTTGTAGCTGACCGTGTGCCTCTGACTGATAAAGAGTTAGAAAATGTGTTCAGCAATGATGTGTCCGACCAGGTGAAGGATGCCTACGTTTATCAACACTTTCTTTTGGATAGGGCCATAGAAAATAATGAGGCCTATTACAAGATGATAGAGAAGCTTCATAATGGACACAAACTTTCTTTGGCTTTACCCTATTCTGACTATGAAGCTAAGTTCAAATCCTTGAGTGAAGGTTGTGGGTTTGATAAGAAGCGTGATAATATTTCTTTGGCTTATATAAAGAAAGAATTATTGTTGAACCGATAAGTTGAAAGTTCTTGGGAGGTGTACAAACAATTGGAAGAAGAAAATAATTATTTGAGGAATGAAGTGGACAACCTAAAGAAGTCTGCCAAGTCTACTGAGATTGTATCGAACGAAGGTGCTTCTTTCCTAGAACTTCAAAATGCCAGATTGATGGTGGAGCTGGAGAATTTGGAGAAGAAAAAGACCAAGTCGGGCCAGTCTTCTAGGAAAGTAGTGGTTACTCGACCAACTATTGGGGAGGAAAGGACTAAGAAGACATTAGCCGACCAAGTTCCCTTATTGAAAATTAAGGATCACGTCATCAAGAAAATGAAAGAAAAAGTTGATAGGTTGACTTTTCATTTTCACGGGCAACCTAAATATGTTTGGATGGATGGTTATAATGAATCCTTGAATCATATGGATGACCATTTTGAGCAGAGTAACCATGAAGGCTGTAAGTGGGGTTGGACAATAGTGTTGACATTATTAAAACATGATAGCAATAGAGAGTTATGGCGTTGGAATAATCCAGGAATGCTATCCTATCCAGATCCTCCTTTCAATATTGATGCTAAGTGGATTCATCCTGATCCCATACCCCAATGCCTCAGGATGAGATTGAGTACGTTCGTCTTCTTCACCTTCTTGATAAGCCGAGCAGTAGTGATCAGCCCAGGCTAATTTTGGGGCTATAAATTCACCTTATACCCTTGACGACCCCCTATTGGGATGAACAAGGCTGATGGAAAATGCACAGTAAAATATAATTTTATTCTTTATTTTGTTGATCTTTATTGTGTAATACTTAGTCATTGGAATGAAATGAAGTTATTTATAATAACTTGTCTTCTTTATTTAAGATTATGGTTAATATTACTCTTATGCCGACTAGGTATTCTATACCATGAGTAGTTAGTCGACTTATTGACTAAATAACCTGCTCAAATGTTAAATGCTTATAATGCCTTAGATTCTACTAATCTTGTTCTTAGATAAAACTATAAATGGTTTTGTTGAACTAATATATATCATTAGTTATTAGTGGCGACCAAGTGTATTAGGAATGTATAGTTATCCATGTATTCTAACCAAGTCGGGTAAAACCCCTTTTGTTTTGACCTTTGAGTCTTACATGAGGCTTAACTAACTTCTTGTTCTTGATTTGTCGAAGACGAAATCATATATGAATTTGTTAGCGATAAAGGTTTCTGAAGTTGGAAAACTTTGAGAAAATACATTTTCTGAAGTTGGAAAAGTTTAAGAAACTAATTTTTCTAATGTTGGAAGAGTTTAAGAAAATAACTTTTCTAAAGTTGGAAAAGTTTGAGAAAATAACTTCTCTGAAGTTGGAAAAGTTTGAGAAAATAACTTTTTTGAAGTTGGAAAAGTTTGAATTAAAATTTAGCATAGCCTTTAATTTAAGGTGGTACCACACCTACTCCGAAAAACAAAACATAAAAAGGAAGTATAATGGAGAGAAACGTACAATTTCATTATTTTGAATAACTGATTACATTGAAAAAGAAATTACTGATAATATTTGCGAAGATGGTCGACATTCAATGGGTTTTTAAACTCCTCGCCTTCCAACATTTCCAAGCGATATGTTCCCGGTTGGACCTCTATCGAGATACGATTAGGGTCGTGCCAGTTGTACTCCAACTTGTATTTTTTCAAAATCGCCTTCTTTATTACAAGATATTCTTGTTTTAAGTTTATCATCTTGACTCGATGATTATAGAACCTAACAGTCCTTTGTTGATAGGCAGGCATTCGAATTACAGCATCTTTTTTGACTTCTTCAACCATGTCGAGATCTAGTCTCCTCATTAAATCACGCTTAGGGGAACCATAATTCAGCACCCTATGTGTTGGCATACCTATCTCAGTTAATACCACTGCCTCAATGCCGAAAGCCAGCATATAGGGAGTCTCTCTTGTTGCAGTTCTTGGTGTGGTTCTATAAGCCCAAATAATGTTATGCAGTTCGTTGATCCAATTTCCCTTGGCGTTATCCAATCGTTTCTACAATCCATCAAGCAAATCTTTATTAGCAATTTTTGTTTGGACATTGCATTGTGGATGTCCAGGTGCTAAATGTAGCTTCTAAATTTTGGATCTGATGCAATACTCATCAAAGTCTTCATTGTCAAAGTGAGTACCATGACCAGTGATAAAATCATAGGGAATTCATAACAACATATAATCTGCTTCCATATGAACCGAAACACTATTTGATAGGGCATATCGATTAAGGGATTAGCCTCTACCCATTTAGTGAAGTAATACACTATGACAACTAAGTGCTTGAACCTTCCTTTGGTGGTTAGAAATGGTCCGACCAAGTCTATTCCTCAAATAAAAAAAGGAGAAGAAAAAGTAATAGGAGTTAAGGAAGCACCTGGTTTTCTATGAATAGTAGCAAACCTTTAACACTTGTCACACCTATTGGCAAATAAAACACAATCTGCCTTCATTGTTAGTCAATAGTAGCCTTACATGGCTATCCTTTGTGCCAAAGATCTTCCAGCTGAATGGGCACCACATGATCCTTCGTGGAACTCTTTAATCAGATAAGCTACTTCAGTTAGATGGACATAACAAAGTAAAGAGACTGTGTAACCCCTTATGTATAAAATGCCTTTTCCCAAGACGTAACTAGCGACTTCTTATCTTAATTTCCCTGTTTCCTTTCGATCGGCTGGCAATAGTCCCTTCTCATTGTAGTTTGTGATTAGATTCATCCAGAAAGGCCCCAATTCTATAGAAATGATGATAACTGTTTCCACATTAATACTTTTGGTGGTGAGAATCTCTATCGAAATGGTTCTTCTAATCTTTATTGGAGTTGCTGAGCCTAGTCGAGCAAGTGAATCTGCTCATGAGTTGTCCACTCTTAGAATTCGGACCATCTTGACTGTAGGAAATGAGGAAATAATTTCCTTGGTCTTATTCAAGTACCTCACCGTTGTTCCCCTTTAACTCTGTATATCTCAAGTAACTGATTGATAATAAGTTGAGAATCACTGTGTGTTATCAGCTGATCGACACCTAGTGATAAGGCTAGATCCAGACTAGTAATCAATGCTTCGTATTCGGTTTCATTGTTGGAGGCCTAAAATTGAAATCTAAATGCATCCTCTACATCCAAATCTTTTGGAGTGTTGAGAATAAAGCCATCTCCGCTGTCGTAGTAAATGAAGAACCTTCTATGAATAATTTCCAAAATGGTACATCACTATGGAAGTCTTTATCCACCAATACTTCATGTTTGAAAACATTCTTGCATTGTTCGACTATTCAAAAAGGTCTTTCTTGAATATTTGATGATTCTGGTTGGTCAGGAACTATCTTAGTTTGCTTTTGAGCTGAGCTCTTTTCCATAGAAGTCTTCTCGGTAGGCAAACTTGGTGTGCTGGGTACCTTGGCATAAGTGAATTCTGCTATGAAATCGGCCACTACTTGCCATTTTAATGAATTTCTTAGCTCGTACAAAATTTCATATTATCTAAGTTCAACTGCCCAGGACATTAGCCTTCCTATCTTTTAAGTCTTGTGTAAGGTTTGTAGAAGATGTATGTCAGTGTACACTGCAATGGTGTGAGCTTGAAAATATGGCCTCATTCTTCTGGACGCTTCTATGAGTGCCAATGCCACTTTCTCCAATCGTGGGTACCTGATATGCGCTCCTCAGAACGCTTTACTGGTGTAATACACTGGCTTTTGAACACCTTCTTCCAATCAAATCAAAGTTGAACTTACAACAGACTCTAAAACAACTAAATATAAGAACATATTCTCACCCATAACCGGTCGGGAGAGAAATAGAGGAGATCCCAAATACTTCTTCAAGTCTAAAAAAGCCTTTTCTCATTCTTCACTCCATTCAAAGGTCTTTTTAAGCACCTGAAAAAATGTAAGACACTTATCTATGGCTCGAGAGATAAAGCGATTAAGAGCTGCTACTATTTCTATCAATTTTTGCACATCCTTTTTGCTGGTTGGGGATTGCATCTCCAGTAAAGCCTTTATTTTATCTGGGTTGGCTTTTATTCCTCTCTGATTTATGATGTACCCCAAGAACACTCCTTCCTCTACTTTAAATATAGACTTGGTCTGATTGAGCTTCATTTAATGTTTTCTAACTGGTTAAATGTTTGGGTCAAATCAACAATATGATCAGTAGCAAACTTCCTCTTGGTAAGCATATCATCACACGTACTTCCATATTCTTTCCAATTTGGTCCTCAAATACTTTGTTTACCAACATCTGATACGTTGCTCCATCATTTGTTAGCCCCAAGGGCATAACATTGTACCAGTAGGTTCCTCAGCTGGTAATGAAGGATGTGCTCTCCTTATCCTATGGCTCCATATTAATCTAGTTATAACCAGAATAAGCATTCATGAAGCTGAGTAGCTCATGACTTGCTGTTGCATATACCAATTGATCAATCCTTGATAAAGGAAAGAGATATTTTAGGAATGCTTGGTTAAGGTCAATAAAGTCCACATACATTCGCCATTTGTTATTCTTTTTCTTGATCATTACTAGGTTGGATAACCAAGTAGGGTATTTAACATCCTCTATAAATTGTTCTTTCTGCAGCTTTTCCACCTCCTCTTGGATTTCCATACTCTTCTCTGGACTGAAAACTCTACGCTTTTGCTTGATTGGTCTGGCATCCCTATAAATGTTGAGTTCGTAGAAAATGAAGTTGGGATCAATTCCTGGCATATCCTCATGACCCTAGGTGAACACTTTCTTCATATCTTTAGGGATGTAATTCATTCCTATTTGAGAGATGGATTTAGTCTTGAGCCAATTTGGGTGCTCCTTTCTGGTTTCTCATCGTCCAACGTGATAGTTTCTATTTCTTCCATGACTTGTCCTTTATCCAAGTCCTCCTCTTTATGGGGATCCAAAGTATCAATGTGGAAGATAGTTGTGCCCCTTTTATCTCCTATTGGTCGGCTAAGGTATAGTAGCATTTACCGACTTCCATTTGGTTACCATTCATTATACCGACTCAATAATTAGCAGGAAACTTTATGCATTGATGCACAGTAGATGGAACCTATTCTAATTGTTTTATCCCCACCCTGCCAACGATTATGTTGTAAGATGAAAGTACATTTTTGTCTAGTAAAATAAATAAATTTTTTCCTTCCTGCTCACGGGCCAAGTGCCGACCAACACATCTAGCTTGATTGTTACCAGGGAATACATCATTTATCTCGAGAACCCTATAAGAGGCATGTGGGAAGGTTCTAGCTTACTATCTCGTCGTCCTAAGCTTTGGAAATAATTGTATATTATGACATCCGCCAAACTCCCATTGTCGACCAAAACTCTGGCCACTTTACCATGGTGAACTCTGCAGATGATAACTAATAGATCATTATGAGGATAAATCATCCCACTCAGATCATTCTTGGATAATCCAATCACTAATTTGTCTTTGTTGACTTTTCTAGACCAACCACCACTGTTCTCGGACATGTCAACCTACCTGATAGTTGGAAATTTTTTGGCTTCATTGAGGTAGGCTTTCCTTTCAGCAAGTCCATCTCCTCCATCAGTGTCTCCTCCGACAATGAAATGACAACCAAAGGAAATCATCGCTACATCCATCTCTAGTTCATTAAGTTTCTTCATTAGGTCAGGATCATCCTTATTATCATTGTTTCGCTCCCTTTTGTGTTATCTTTTCCTCGGCCAGGTGACTCATATCTTCTCCTGGCATCACTACTACCATTCCGATCAATAAATTTAGCCAACTTTCGTCACCAAATAAGAGTATCAACTTCATTCTTGAGGGCTATGTAACTTTCAGTAGTGTGATCATGATCTCTATGCAAATTTCATTATTTGGACTTATCCCTCCTATTGGGAGGGCTCCTCAGCTTCCCAGATTAGTTCAAATATTTGTTGCCCTTGATTTCCTCCAGGATGTGGTGGACATCTTTAGCGAGTAGTGCATATTCATCGAACTTCTTGATTCTGTCAAACTTTTTGTCCTTTTGATCTTTTTTCACCGTATTGTTCTTCTGATCTTCAGCTTTTCTCCCTGGTACCTCTTTTGATGACATAGCTTCCTTGGGGTTCATAATCTTTCCAGCCTCGGCCATCAACTCTTTCATAGTTTTGTGTGGATTTTTCGCCAGGGCGTAGCAAAGATATTTCGCCAGTAACCCACTCATCAAAGCTGCAATGGATGTTTTTTCTTCATAATCCATCATTGTTAGATTCTGATTATTGAAACAGGTGACATATTACCTAGTACTTTCTCCAGGTTTTTGGCGTACGGTCAAGAGATGAGTAACACTTTTAATCATCTTAGCCCCAAAGAAAAAGTTATCGATGTATAGTTCAGCCAATTAATGGAAACAAAAAAATTTACCTCTAGGTAGATTATTGTACCATATTTTAGATGGATCTGTGATGAAGCTGGAGAAATCCCTACACCTCATCTTATCGGGGATAAAATAAATGTCGACAGTAACTTGATACTACTTAATATTGAGGACTGGATCAGTTTTCCCATCATATTTAGGAGTGACAACCGGTGGTTTGAATTTGGAAGGTTTGAGGTAGTCCATAATAGCTTGGACAAAAGGTGAACCTTTAACAAAACTTCTTTGCAAAGGATTTTTTGTTTTGGTCATTCCCCCATTCGATCTTCCAATTACTGTATGGATCCTTTCTTGGAGTGTTCCTCTATTTTAGATTTGGTGGAAGCAGATTTTGTGGCTTTGTTGTGCATATGTGTTAAACTTTCTTCCTGAGAAGTCTACTCGGTATGCATGGAGCCCCTCATATTGGCTCTAGATCTCACAGACATTTCTTTATGCTCGTGGTGACGTTATTACTCCTTGTGATGATCTCTAATTATTCCGGAACCTAGGCGATCAAAAGAATATTCCTTACTTAGCCTCTCCAATACACTTGGTCTCTCTTTGAAAAAAGATATACCATCATAATAATCCATTGATCAGAAGGATTATATTGCACCAGGACGGTATGATTATCATGAGAAGAACGAGAGTGGTAACTCCTTTCATTCCTAGCTAGTGGAGGTGGCATATCTCTTCTGGAATTAGAGGATTTGTCTTGCATTATACGAGCCAATTGTCTGACTGACTCTTGCATGGCTTCCTGTCCTTTAGCCAAATTGAGTAAAATCCTCTGGAGGTCTATCTCATTAGGGGGAGCAGATATGGTTGGATTATTGCCTACGACAACTAGGCTGCTTTCAGGAATGGTGGTCATTCTTCGAGATAAAGAATGAACAAAGAGATGTATGTGGTTGATAACGATGACAAACAGTCATTCCCATAAATGGCGCTAATATGTTGCTGTCTAAAATTGGTAGAATTATTATCTTAGCCACGTAGTACAAATTCAATAATCATAGATAAATATATAAGTAATTGAAAGATAAAATGGACAAGAGACCAAAGATTTTTAATGTTGTTCAGTTATAAAAAAAACTACGTCCACGATTATGTTATTAGGGTTTCACAGAGTTTTATGAAATCTTTTTAGTACAAGAATTCAATCCCCTTTTGAGCTAAGGGAAATAACATATTTATAGTGGTCCAAAAACCAAGGGTTGGAGTGCCTTTATACATCCAATCATTTACACTCGTACATAATGAATGAGGTGGTTGGTCTTTTAAAACACGCGTGAAGTGTCTTGGTAATTCCCGTATGCATGACATTTGTGCTTCTTGATGATTCACTTTCTTAAGTTGATTAGCCGGTACATCGACTAACTATGCCTGGAGCTGATCAAAGCTAGATGAAATGCTGATGTGTATGCTTGTGAGGAGAAGTGTCCTAATATTATTAATCCGTGTGGTGTGAATAATTTAACCCACAATAGTTACTTTAAAGTGTTATCAACGGGAATATAATCTTCATCATACTCCTTTTTTTATAAAAGATGAAACAATAAAAACATCAGCTTCAAAAATTAGAATGGAACCCGGAGGGTCAACTTATGTTCAGGTTGATTCCACTCCGGGAACCAAGTTCGAAGTGGGGACGAGTGTTTGAACTGGGATGTAAACTATCTCAATTTTAAGAGAAGCTGCAAGAGGTGTAATAGGATCCAAAAACAATAACGGTTCCTCCGCATTTGCTAAAGTACAATTTTAATTTATGATAAGAGAAAAATAATTTGAAGTGAGTTTTATTGGGTTAATGATGCCAAAGTACAAAAATCTACTCTAAAAGGAATAGACATTGGCATTCCTACTAATTGAATACTATACGTAGTTTTCTGGGCTAATTTTTTCACCCATTTTCTCTTTAGAAATTTAAAAATGGATGCTATGGGAGGTTCAGTAGGGTCAGATTAACCTAAAGAAGTTCTAATAGGATCATCAGAACAAGACCCCTTTCTTGAGGATCTAACAAGAGGATAAACATATTCCTCTACTTCTTCCTCCCTCGCACCCTCTACTTCCTTAGGAGTTAATTTCCACTTGCAAGAAGAAAAATAAAATAGAGCTTGGTCTTCTACAATGATACAAAATGGATAAGAAAATGCAAATATAGGTAAAGATAAAATTATAAAAGGTGGTGAAAACCTTACCTGGAGAAGAGAGAGTCAAAGTCTTTGTGGAAACATGCAATGGATTTAAATTAACACTAACTTAGGTTGACCACCAACTTATAAAAGCCTCTGCTAGTCCAGCATAAAAATCACTTTTAACTATGATAAAGATGTTTCAAACCTCATAATAGTTGGAAATTCAAGCCAAAACAGTTATTTTAGGGATTTATGAAGACTTGGAAAATAAATGAGGATTAGGAATACTCCTCTTAGGGATTGGAATATATTAATAAGAAGAAAATTGCGTAGGAAATTGAGTAGGCAAATAGATTTCTCCAAAAGATTTGGAATTGGGAGCATTGGGAGGTGACGAACCACAATACAGGTTCCTGGAAATCAAGAAGATTCCCCAACATGAGTCAATTTCTTTAGTATAGGAAGACTTTCTTAAAATTGATGTAAGACAATAAAGAGCTTTAGTAGGTGCCAATAATTGTTCCAAAATAGCCCTTGGTATGTCAGGTTTTAGGCTTCTAAGCATATCAATAATATCTTCGAATCTCTTGTTACCATATTGAGAGGAATTCAAGTTTCTACACTCAATGCTTACGTTAACATGTCCAATCTTAGGAAAATAGCCATGAAGTCACATTTTGAGGACCCATAATGTCCCATCTTGATTGTCATTAAAAGAATCCTCTTGAAGCTCAAAACAACTTATATCAGTGTACCCAAAAGGTAAATAGCAAGATCCTTTGCCTTACCTTAACAAGGCTGGCACCTAAGAGAGAATGTTCCAAAATAACTCTATGAGATTTAACATAGAAAATGTGACGCGATGACCAGATAAAGAGGAAATAATAATATTCTGACCCACTCGCACTTTATATGTTCTTTATATGTTTGTTCTTAAAAGTGGAATAGGACAGGATAATTTTTGGCTCCTCAGTTTCAGAAGACCTTCAATCGATGGGATAGGAGGATGGACATTTTCTCCAATGGATTTAAATCCATTTAATTGGAAAATATCAAGGACAATGGGATATGCAATCCCAAAATTGAACTCAAAGTAATTGAAAGTTGGGTTCCAAAACTAAAAGATTTCAGTACGCATAAGGATTGGATAAAACCCAAGTCATCAGAAGCCTCGTTCTAACATCCGGTTCGAACGAGATTGACCCCTCGTTCGAATAACCTCTGATTTCTTTGGTACAATCTTTGTGCCATAAAAATTCTAGTTCGAAGATCGTGAAGGCCCCTAAGTTACCCAAATTTAATCCAAGATCCATCTTACCAAGTCTAAGGCTAAATTGGGTCATACTAAATCACCAAATCACATGGGTACGGTCAAAATCACAGGGCAGGTGTTACAAAGAGATTTTATTAAAGTTTCATGGTTGAATTGGAAAATTGTCTCGGGCCGACCTCATGTCTATGGCCGTCAATAGATTAGTAACGATTTGTACTTCACAAAATCACCAATTGACCTTGCCTTTGTCATCATTATTGTCAAATATTCACCAGATTAGAAGATCATGGGTTTAAAAAAATCCCTCAATTAGAAACCTCCATTTGTGTTGTTACTAATATTGAGATACCCTTTGTCTAATCAAAACAATCCCTCGGTAGATCAAAATAAACCTCTGACAGATTATCTCAATCATTAATGAATTTTCGATGACCCATACCAGATTTACGATCAACTTGGGTTGAAGTAATCTAAGGACTTTGATTAAGTAATTTTGACTAACCATACTTGTGTTAAAAAACTTGAAACCGTTGCACCAAAATTAATTGTTGAAATAACCACACCAGATAGGAACTAGAGATTAAATTGACCAACTGTGATGTTTAGTCTGGAACTTAGGTTGTGGAATCAAGACGATTGCCTATTGTGAATATGGGGGGTAGTTGGTTTGAAATGTTTATCCATATTATAATTTTGCTTTGTAATTTTTGTTTCCTCTAATATGGAGTGTCATACCAGACGACCAATGTCAAGTTTTCTCAAGTCATTAGCAATTAGAACTCTTCAATTAACTCTAAAATTGATGGAACTTGGACTTCAGTCGAATGCTGGAAAATAGTCTTGAAAGCTGACGATAAAAAGGAAGAAAAAATAATGAAGTGTTCTAAAATATCTGTTGATGCCGTTTGAAATGCAAAGGAATGCTAAGAAAATACTGATGCGTTTGTCTAAGAATTTTTCTTCTAAAAGGTAAAGTCACGGGTAGGTAGGGAGACAATAACGCCTATTTTTTTGTCCCCATCAGTCAACAAACTCTCATAATTATATTTGTGTGTCATTATTAACCCATAAAATTGAAATCAAATGGTGGGAATCCCAAGACAATAAAATGTATTGATTGATGGGAATTGCAAAAATTTCCTAGTTGTTGAGAATTAGTTATTCCAATTGGAAACAAAAAGTTATTATTTGGACACTTTCACATGTGCAATGGAATTTGGTGGGACCACTTCTAGTAATAAAATATGCATGTAGAATATACAAAAATTCAAATATTCTTGGGTCTAAAAGTATAAAAAATAGTTACAAATACATGCAACATACAAATTTGGCTAAAGAATAAAATGTCCATTAAAAGTTAAAATCAATTATGCAAAGGTGACATAATTGGTTAAATTAAAGAAATTGCATAGAAAATAAATAAGAATATATCAAAATCCACAACATGTAGGGATCCAACGAAAATCAATATTTTCAATTGATAACTTGAAGTTTGAATATTAAAAAAACATGGAGAATATACAACTTTACTCTTTTATAAGGAGTGCGGTGTTATGGGCCCGAGCAATGATGCGCTCGGGGGGAGAATTAGCAAGGGGACATAAGAATGATTATCTCTCGATCCTCAGCTTCCTCAAGGTCTGGTTACCGGTTTATTGGTTGGATCATTTTCCTATGGAATTTGTTAGAAGCCATATACAATTTTTGTCGCATCCCCTAGTTTAGGCCTGCACCTAACTGATTTTTTAAGAGGGGTTATCGGTTCTTTAGAGTAGCTAGTTTCTTTTTTATACAAAATAGAAAACGTTCGAGTTAGTCCTTTTATGGTAGTCCTAAATGAGGTTTGGGTATGTGAATGGTTCAGAGATCCTTGTTGTGGGGTTGTGGACTGCGGTTGGAAGTGGGGAAGGTATTGGGCACCTTATATTTTCTTTCCGCTTTCATAATTATATGCTTTTTATTGCTGTTAACATTATGTGCTTACTTTCTAGTTTATATTAGACCATGCTTAAAGACCTAGTTTGAGTGTAATCCCCCTAATTTTAATTCATTATTTAAATTAATTAAATTATTAAATTTTAATTTTATTTATATATGGTGACTAGTGATATCACTAATTATAATTGTTTTAGTTCATATACGTTATTTCTATCATTCATATATGTTACGTGTGGTATTTTATTTGAAATTGGAAATTGGACCTAAGACACATTAATGAATTAATAAATATATAAATTTTTATTAATCTAAAGCTCGTAACCACTCAGAAGAGTAGAATGTTAGTTAGGCACTTTGGACTCACATTAAACCCTATGGGTTAGTATATAGTTTACGCTATACTTTGGACTATTGAGAAGTAGTTTGGGGCTTGTTTAGTTAAGGTTCACTTGAGTACCAAACCCAATTTCTCGGTTTACCGATTAAAATACTACTTAGGCTAAACCTAATTCACCCAGATATCATTTGAGAGTAAGAGTCTATAGAGGAGGAAACGTTGAGAAGAATAATTAAGAAAATTGGCTTGGAATTCACATCTTGATTGGAAGGACGTTTATTTAATATAATTATATAATTGATTTGTGTTATAATATAGTTAGGTATTGATTTGGTACTAGGATACAATCCAAATAATGGAATATGAAATGAACTGATTTCTCTTAGATATGGAATATATGTTTAAACTTTCCTGAAACACATCAAAACCTATGCAATTTTGAGTATGGGTTTTTGGGATGGATTTTAAGTTTGGGATATATTATGATAGACCTTATTTTCAATGATTTAACTTAATATAGTGAGAGTTCTTATTCTATTAGAGATCTTAACTAATATATGTTAATTAAGTTACAAGTTTTGGATTAAGACTTGAAATTTTATATTCCTTGAATTAATTATTTTATGTGCAAAACATCAGATATGCATGATCAGTAAATAAGTATCTAGATGGTATATATTTGTGAATCGTTGGATGTTGATTACCATAGTATTATGGTTAGGAGTATTGGGTTGTACCTTGGGTCGGGTGATGACGCCTTTTCGGTATCCGGGTATGTAAGGGAAAATTTTCAATTGAGCCGATTTGTAGTCTTGACTTAATTCCGGACAAAACTAATTGAGTCATAGGATAGTAGTTTGTTATATCCTTTCAAGCCTATGGCGTTTGAGATCAAGACATAGCGGCCAAGTGTTTGAAGATTACATCATTACCGGTTTATGTACGAAGCTTTTATGTCATCAACATTTGGATTCAAAGGTCTCTAAAGGTATGGATGCATTTAATATATAGAGAGACTTGGTTAATTTTTGGGGGTGCCTTTTAATAAAACTTTTGTCATAAAGACCTTTTATTTTCACAGAAAATCAGTTTAAAACTATACATAAAAGTTTGGGGGCTTAAAAAGCATTTTGGATTTTCTTAAAATTCGTTTGAACGAAATTGGGATCTCGTTCGAACGAGATGCCTTGGTCATTCGAATGAACCTCGAACGAGATATCAAACGAACTTTGTATATTTTTTTTTGGAATGTCGTTAGAACGACATCGTTCGATCAAGTTTTATCTAACGATATTTTTGCCTATTTCTCTTTAGAAATCTCGTTCGAACGACATCCAAACGTCGATCGAATGACCAGGAAGTTTTTGCACAATTTCATCAGTTTTCTTTTTAACCGTCCACTTCCCCACTAACTTTTTACCTAATTTAATGTGTGCGGGAACAACATTTTTTGACAGACTTTTTTCATACATCCGAATTGTTTTTTGAGAGCATGTTTCTACACCAAAAAGTCCCTTAGTTTTTGTGATTCAAAATGATTTGATCTTCAAACAAAAACTAGTTTACATCCTTATGTTTGTTTTGATCCAAGTTCAAAATATATTTTCTTTGAGATCAACATTATTGCCACCAAGTATTTTTCTCATCCCAAAAAGAGAAGTTTCCAACGAAGGAGTCGGTTTTGTTGAAGATTCGTGGGGTGCATACGTTGGAAAGGCCTTCGTATGTTTTGAAGGTTGATTTACCCCATCGGTGGATTTCGAGACTACAATGGATAAGAAAATGCCAATATAGGTAAAGATAAAATTATAAAGGGTGGTGAAAACTTTACCAAGAGAAGAGGGAATCAAAATCTTTGTGGAAACATGCAGTGGATTTAAATTAGCACTAACTTAGGTTGACCACCAACCTGTAAAAGTCTCAGTCAGTCCAGTATAAAAATCAACTTTAACTATGATAAAGATGTTTTAAACCTCATGATAGTTGGCAATTCCATCCAGAACAGTTATTTTAGGGACTTATGAAGAGGTGAAAAATAAATGAGGATTGGAAATACTCCTCTTAGGGACTGGAATATATTAATAATAAGCAAATTGCTTAGGAAATTGAGTAGGCAAATAGATTTCTCCAAAAGATTTAGAATTGGGAGCATTGGGAGGTGATGAACCACGATACAGGTTCCTAAAAATCAAGCAGATTCCCTAACATGAGTCAATTTCTTTAGTATAGGAGGACTTTCTTGAAATTGATATAAGACAATAAAGAGCTTTAGTAGGTGCCAATATTTTTTTCAAAATAGCCCTTGGTATGTCAGGTTTTAGACTTCTAAGCATATCAATAATATATTTGAATCTCTTGTTACCATATTTAAAGGAATTCAAGTTTCTACGCTTAGTGCTTCCTTTAAGATGTCCAATCTTAGGAAAATAGCCATGAAGTCACATTTGGAGGACCCACAATGTCCCATCTTGATTGTCATTAAAAGAATCCTCTTGAAGCTCATGACAACTTATATTAGCGTACCCAAAATTTAAATAGCAAGATCCTTGGCCTTACCTTCACAAGGCTGGCAGCTAAGAGAGAATATTCCAAAATAACTCTATGAGATTTAACATAGAAAATGTGACGCGATAACCAGATAAAGAGGAAACAATAATCTTCTGACCCATTCGCACTTTATATGTTTGTTCTTGAAAGTGGAATAGGACATGATAATTTTTGTCTCCTGAGTTTCAGAAGACCTTGAACCGATGGGATATGAGGATGGGCATTTTCTCTATTAATTTGAAAATATCGAGGACAGTGGGATATGGAGTCCCAAAATTGAGCTAAAATTAATCGAACGTTGGGTTCCAAAACTAAAAGATGTCAGTACGTGCAAGGATTGGATCAAACACAAGTCATCAGAAGCCTCGTTTTAACATCCAGTTAGAACGAGATTGACCCCTCGTTCGAAAAACTTCTGCTTTCATTGGTCCAATCTTTGTTCTATAAAAATTCCAGTTCGAAGATCGTGAAGGCCACTAAGTTACCCAAATTTGATTAAAGATCAATCTTACCAAGTCTAGGGCTAAATTGAATCATACTAAATCGCCCAATCACATGGGTACGATCAAAATCACGGGCCCGGTGTTACAAAGAGATTTTATTAAAGGTTCATGGTTTAATTGGAAAATTGTCTTAGGACGGCCTCATGTCCATGGCCGCCAATAGATTAGTAACGATTTTTACTTCACAAAATCACCAATTGACCTTGCCTTTGTCATCATTATTGTCAAATATTCACCAGATTAGAAGATCATCTGGTTGACCATGGCTTTAAAAAAATCCCTCAATTAGAAACCTCCATTTGTTTTGTTGCTAATATTGAGATACCTTTTGTCTGATTAAAACAATCCCCCGGTAGATGAAGATAAACCTCTAACAGATTATCTCAATCATTAATGAATTTTCGATGACCCATAGCAGATTTACGATCAACTTGGGTTGAAGTAATCTAAGGGCTTTGATGAGGTAATTTGGACTAACCATACTTGTGTTAAAAAGCTTGAAACCGTTACACCAAAATTTATTGTTGAAATAACCACACCGGATAGGAACTGGAGATTAAATTGACCAACTGTGATGTCTAGTCAGGAACTTAGGCTGTGGAATCAAGATGGTTGCCTATTATGACTAGTTGGTTTGGAATGTTTGTCCATAGTATACTTCTGCTTTGTAATTTTTGTTTCCTCTAATATGGAGTGTCATACCAGACGACCAATGTCAAGTTTCCTCAAGTCGTTGGAAATTAGAACTCTTCCATTAACTCTAAAATTGATGGAACTTGGACTTCAGTTGAATGTTGGAAAATAGTCTTGAGAGCTGAAAATGTATTTAGAGAGAGAAAGTGGACGACAAAAAGGAAGAAAACATAAAGACATGTTCTTAAATAGCTGTTGATGCCGTTTGAAATGCAAAAGAATGCTAAGCAAATACTGATGCGTACCCATAAAATTTTAATCAAATGATGGGAATCCCAATTCAATAAAATGTATTGATTGATGGGAATTGAAAAAATTTCCTAGTTATTGAGAATTAATTATTTCAATTGGAAACAAAAGGTTATCATTTGGACACTTTCACATGTGCAACGGAATTTGATGGAACCATTTCTAGTAATAAAATATGCATGTATAATATAGCAAAATTCAAATATTCTTGGATCTAAAAGTACAAAAAATATTTACAAATACATGCAACATACAAATTTGGTTAAAGAGTAGAATGTCCAATAAAAGTTAAAATCAATTTATGCCAAGGTCACATAATTGGTTAAATTAAAGAAATTGAATAGCAAATAAATAAGAATACATCAAAATCCACAACACATAGGGATCCAAACTAAAATCGATATTTTTCGATTGATAACTTGAAGTTTAAATATTAAAAAGACATGGAGAAGATTCAACTTTACTCTTTTATAAGCGAGTGTGGCGTTATGGGACCGAGCGGTGATGCGCTGGGGGGGGGGGGAATTAGCACGGGGATAGGGGAATGATTATCCCTCGTTCCTCAGCTTCCTCAAGGTCTGGTTATCGATTCATTGGTTGTCATTTTCCTATGGAAGTTGTTAGACACCATATACATTTTTTGTCGAATGCCCCTAGTTTAGGCCTGCAGCTAAGTGATTTTTTAAGAGGGGTTGTCAATTGTTTAGAGTTATTAGTTTCTTTTATATAAAAATAAAGAAAATGTTAGAGTTAACCCTTTTGTGGTATTCATAAATGAGCTTTAGATATGTGAATGGTTGAGAGATTCTTGTTGTGTGGTTACGGACTGGGGTTGTAAGTGGGGAAGGTATTGGGCACCCTATTTTTTCTTTCTCCTTTCATAATTATATGCTCTTTATCGCTATTAACATTATGTGATTACTTTCTAGTTTATATTAGTACATGTTTAAACACCTTAGTTTGAGTGTAACCCCCTAATTTTAATTCATTATTTAAAATAATTAAATTATGAAGTTTTAATTTTATTTACATATGGTGACTAGTGATATCACTAATTATAATTGTTTTAGTTCATATATGTTACGTGTGGTATTTTATTTGAAATTGAAAATTGGAATTTGGACCTAAGACACATTACTGAATTAATAAATATATAAATTATTATTAATCTTAAACTCGTAACCCTTGAGAAGAGTAGAATGTTAGTTAGGTACTTTGGACTGACATTAAGCCCTATGGGTTAATATATGATTTATGCTATACTTTGGACTATTTAGAAGTAGTTTGAGGCTTGTTTAGTTAAGGTTCACTGAGTACCAAACCCAATTTCCCAGTATACCTATTAAAATACTCCTTAGGCTAAACCTAATTCTCCCTAATATCATTTGAGAGAAAGAGACTATAGAGGAGGAAACATTGAGAATAATAATTAAGAAAATTGGTTTGGAATCCACATATTGATTGGAAGGACGTTTATTTAATATAATTATATAATTGATTTGTGTTATAATATAGTTATGCATTAGATTCTAAAAACAAATTGATTAGTCTGAACTTAAGAATAAATTAATCACCTAATTAGGGTTTTTAGTCATATTGTGGAATTAAGATGAAATTGGGACAATTCTTGGTGAAATTGGTTTATAATTGAACTAAGAATGTTATAAATATAATATAATACTCTAAATCAACCAAAAGACACTTGCTGATTGGAATAATTTTTTGAAGATTTGAATGCAATGGATCAAAAATTGATAACTAGGGTTCTTGAGATAAAAACCCAATTTAACACTTTAAATCATGATAGGATTGATTGAAACATGTTAATATTGGTTATTCTTATTGGTATATCATTTATAAATGAAGGATAAGGGTTTGTGTAGATGTTCAGAGGTTTTTAGGATGATTTGGAAATTTTTTGGGAAGCCATTAGAGGGAGAGGGTGAAGTTGATGACCTTAGGGGGGTCAATCGATTCGGTTTGGGTAAATCAATTCGGTCCCTAAAACTTGGAAATTTAAACGACAATAACATTTTCGTTAGTGGTCGAATTAACGGACAATTAAAAGCCACAAAAGAATAATCTGATACTATAGATGTTGGTATTAGGATACAATGCAAATAATGGAATATGAAATAAACCAATTTCTCTTAGATATGAAATATATGTTTAAACTTTCTCGAAACACTTCAAAAACTATGCAATTTCGAGTATGGGTATTTGGGATGGATTTTAAGTCTGGGATAGATTATGGTAGACCTTATTTTCAACGATTTAACTCAATACAGTGAGAGTTCTTATTCTATTAAAGATCTTAATTAATTTATGCTAATGAAGTTACAAGTTTTGGATTAAGACTTGAAATCTTATATGGCTAGAATTAATTATTTTAAGTGCAAAACATCAGATGTGCATGATCAATAAATAAGTATCTACATGGTATATATTTATGAATCGTTTGGTTATGATAACCATGTTATTATGGTTAGGAGTATTGGGTTGTACCCTAGGTCGACTGATGATGCTTTTTCAGTATTAGGGTATGTAAGGGAAAATTTTCAATTGAGTCTATTTATAGTGTTGGATTAATTCCAGACTAAACTAATTGAATTGTAGGATAGTATTTTGTCATATCCTTTCAAGCCTATGATGTTTGAGTTGAAAATGTAGCAACTAAGAGTTTGAAGATTACATCATTATAGGTTTATTTGCAAGCTTTTGCGTCATCAACATTTGGATTCCAAGGTCTCTAAAGGTATGAATGCATTTAATATATATAAAGACTTGGTTATTATTTTATGGGTATCTTTTTATAAAACTTTTGTCATAACGCTTTTTTATTTTCACATAAAATCATTTTAAAACTATACATAGAAGTTTTTGGGCTTAAAAAGCATTTTTGGATTTTCTAAAAAGTCGTTCGAACGAACCTCGAACGAGATATTGAACAAACTTCATTTTTTTTAAATGTCATAGAATGACATTGTTCGATCGAGTTTTATTTAACGATATTTTTGCGTATTTATCTTTAGAAATCTCGTTCGAACCAAGTCGTTCTAACGACATTCAAAAGTCGTTCGAATGACCTGGCATTTTTTGCATAGTTTCATCAGTTTTCTTTTTAAACCATCCACTTCCCCACTAAATTTTTACCTAATTTAATATGTGTGGGGACAAAAGTTTTAAACAGACTTTTTGCATACATCCTAATTATTTTTGGAGAGCAAATTTCTACACCAAAAAAGTCCTTTAGTTTTTGTGATTCAAAATGATTTAATCTTCAAACAAAAACTTTTTTTCACCCATATGTTTGTTTTTATCCAAGTTATAAATATATTTTCTTTGAGATCACCATTGTTGCCACCAAGTATTTTTCTCATCCCCAAAAGACAATTTTTCTACGAGGAGTCCATTTTGTTGAAGATTCGTGGTGTGCATATGTTGGAAAGGCCTTCGTATGTTTTGACGGTTGATTTGCCCCATCGGTGGATTCTGAGACTGTGGTGAATTTCGAAGTTATTGACTAGGCAGAGGTAGAGGAACGAAGAAGCTCTGAGGCTTAAAATGGAGTCGATTTATTGAGGTAAGCCTTTTGTCGTGTCTTATGTAAAACCGTACCTATTGGATTTGAGGTTGGACCATCTGAGGTTTTTCCCATTGTGGGTATACCTCGTACATTGTAGCATTGTGTGTTGAGTTTTCTTTTTATCTTGCAAAATCACTTATATGCATGTGTAGGATTAAAAAGATAAAAATTAGTTTAATCACAACTTTTGTGTAATTTTGGTACTAATTTAAATTTGGGTAATTTAATTGTTTAATTTGAAGGAAATTTTAAGTTTGGTATATTATGTGAACCATCAGACATTTGGAATTTAAAAATTGGGGTATCAAAGCATATACTCTAAGAAATCACATTCTCATATTGGTATTAGAGAGGGAACGCTAAATTATCGTATTAAGATCCTTTGTCAAAATTTTTGCTTTAAAAATGAAAATTTTACTTTTTGCAAAATTTCTTGTTTTTAATGGTTCCAACTACGCGTATTGGAAAACACGTATGAGATCGGCTCTTAAATCCCTAGATGAGTGGGTTTGGCTATCGGTAGTTGTTCGTGTACCTAAATCCGTAGAAAGATGGAGTGAGACTAAGCTTAAGTTACCAAATTTTAAATCTCGTGGTTTAAATGCCCTTTTAAGGGTGGTCACACCGGATGAGTTCTGACGGATTATAACGTGTGAAACATCTAAGGAGGCATGGGATATACTTCAACTCGCCCAAGAGGGAATAATTATCGTTAAATCTTCGAAACTCCAAAACCTCACCACTCAATTTGAAACCATTAAGATGTTAGAAGGTGAGATGTTTGATGAGTTCTATGCGAGATTGTGAGCTATTTTGATTTCATGTTTTAATTTGGGAGAAAATATACCCAACAACCGTGCCATACAGAAAATTTTGAGGTCTTTACTCGATAGATTTATTCCAAAGGTGATCGTTTTAAATTATTTAGGCACTTTAGACTCTAGAAAACTTGAAGAGCTTGTAGGTGACCTTAAAACCTATGAACTTGACATGTTTTCCTCCAATGATGAGAAGAGGAAAGACAAGGTCATAGCTTTGAAAGTTTGGAAGGAGGAAACATCAGTTTTGGATGATGAGATTGAGATTGACTCGGAAGATATGGCTTTGTTTGCTAGGAAGTTTAGAAAATTTCTCAATATTAATAAAGACACTACACCAAAATGGCCAAATTGTCACCTTTCAGTCGGCCACCCTTGTCAAGGTCATTGACCGTGACACAAATCTCGCATTTTGTGTCACGGTCTCTGACCTTGACACGACCGTGACACAGAATTATCACGGTCTTTGACCGTGACAAGGCCGCGACAAATTTACTTGTCACGGCTGTGTTACGGTCAATGACCGTGACAATTATGTGTCACGGTCGTGTCAAGGTCAATGACCGTGACACAAAACGCGAGATTTGTGTCACGGTCAATGACCTTGACACGACCGTGATAACTTTTGCAGCAAAAAAAGCCCTAGGCTTCTTTTTTCCCACCTCTTTTGGTTTTCCCTCTCTCTCTCTCTCTCTCATCCGCGATTTCTACTCACTCTCTCTCTAAGGTATATTTTTTTTCCTCTATTTCTCTTTCATTTCTATATGTATGTGTATGTGTATGTGTATGTGTATGTGTATGTGTGTATATATATGTGTGTATATGTATATGCGTATGTGTGTATATATATGTGTAAATGTTAGTGATAGTTAGAATGGTGTAAATGGTGTAAATGTTAGGAAGGAGAAGGCGGTGGAGGAGGAGGTGCAGGATGAGGAGTATGTGGACCTCGTTGCTTCATCACCGACACGTTCGTAGTTCGATGATCCACTTCCCTATTTGGAGCCCTTCAACAAACCATTGTCGACACTTGGTTGCTCGAGCGTGTTCATATTGGACATATTTGATGGCCAGCGGATAGGGCGGGGGTTGAGGGACCCGAATATCTTCGAGGGTGGAATAGTTCATGGACGTGCGCTTCAACAGATGGAGTCCAAGGTGCTCGTCACGCATGTCATACCCGGGAAGGAGAACTCCCTATTGTGGTTGCGCGAACAATGCGGCACGACGTATATTAGTGGGTGCGTCAGTCCGTATGTCGTGTGGCCTACTCACCTCCTCACATTTACCCAAGACATGTAGTAACATTATTTTTAAGTTTGTCCATTTTAATTATATTTGGATTATATCATCATGTATATTATTTCTATTTTGAATATTTGGATTATATCGTCATGAATATATATTTGCATTATCTTTAGTTTGTTTGTATATATGATGTTTGGAACAGGTACGACATTGCTATAACAGGTACAAATATACTGCTGGGCAGTGGCAGTGGCCATACTGCCCAGCAGATTTTTTTTTAAATTCTGCCCAGAATTGTCACGGTCATTGACCGTGACACATTCGTGACACAAAGTTGTCACGGACGTGTCACGGTCAATGGCCGTGACAATTTTTTTAAAAAGGCTCACGACTTTGTCACGGTTTATAACCGTGATAAACGTGTCACGGTCATTGATCGCGACACGATCATGACACAAAACGCGAGTTTTGTGTCAAGGTCAATGACCGTGACACGACCGTGACAAAAAAAGTTATCTCGCCTCGAAATGTCACAGTCATTGACCTTGACAAGGGTGATTTTTCAGGTTCAATGACCTTGACAATAGTGCATATTTGGTGTAGTGAGAGAAACTTAAAAATGATTATAAGAAGTTTGAGAAGTCTAAGCATAGTAAATTCGAGAGATTCCCTAAAAATCATAATGGGGATCTTAATACGGATGATTCAAATAGGTGTTATGGTTGTAAGGGTTATGACGATAGGGATTTCGAATGTCCCACTAAACTAAGGGAAGAAGGAAAGTAACCGATTGCATATAATGCCACCCTTAGTGATAGTGATCCGAAAGAGGGACCCGATTCCCACATTGAGTGCAACTTCACCGCATTCTTAGCAAGTCATGTGAACATTGAAAATTAATCTTCCCATGAAAATATTCCTTTACATGACACTTTCAAGTCCATTGTTTGTGAATCCCAATAGTTTGATGGTAAAAAGAGTGGAGGAGAGAGTAAGAGTGAAGAGGAATAAGTCAATAGTGAACTTCAAGTGGAATTCCGTGATTTGTATGCGGAATCACTGAAATTAAAAAGGGATAACTTGAAGGTAGAAGCTAAAATGAGAGAACGTGCCATAGCTAGTGATGAGAGTATTTTGATTGAAGATCTTAAGGCATGTGAGAGAATTCTTCGTGAGAACCTAGAGTATGTAGAAGGTGAAAGAGATAGCCTTAGAGGTTTGATGAAAGCTGTGAAGAAGGAGCTTCTTGAGTTTGAAGAGAGTAGGTGTTTACTTGAGTCTCAAATAGTAGAACTTGAAGAGAAATTAAAAGACTTAAGTCAAGTCAAATTTGATTTTGAGTGTAGGTTGGAGAAATTAGATAAAATATTAGGGACCGTCCAAATCAAAGATGACAAGTGTGGTATTGGATTCGATACTCAAGATACTTCCGCTAATAAAGCCAAAACCGTAGTTTTGAGAGAATCATCTAGCGACACTATAAAAGATCAATCCTTAGGTCATACTTCACGCCATGTTTTTACTTGCACACATTGTGGTCAGAAGGGTTACCATATGAAATTTTGTCTTGGACTTAAAAATGGTCCGAGAAAGTTAAAGGGTAGAATCACCAAGGTCACCAAAGCCCGAGATCATCATGTTTCACTCATGTGGGTTAGGAGATCTGATTTGGAGACTTTACATGATAGAGTTTATGATTCTCATTTACTTGCACATGATTCCTCCGTTGCAATATCTAAAGGTTGATTGTGCTAGTTTTGTTTACATACACTAGCTTTTGCGCCTCATGATATATTTTTGCTAGTTGTATGCTTGTTTGTCATTTTCTAGTCTTTGCTTCATCATATATGTATTGCTAGAATTATGACATGTATATCTTTTGTATTTAATTTTTATTTATTGTGTCTTAGTTGAAAAAAATACAAAAATATTTTTGTTTTGTTTTTTGGGTTATCCTTGTGTTTGGTTAAAAATTTGAAAAATTCAAAATGACTTTCTACTTTTGTGTATTTTAGTTTTACACATTTTATGTGGCATATAATTGTGCTTGGATCCAATATCATCCCCGCTTCCATGTGGCTAGAACTTTTGGTTAGTATTTTCACTCCTTAAAGTGTTCTTTATCATGCTTGCATGGAGTAGTTTGCCTTTGACTTGCTTAATGGATTCTCTTTTTATATGCCTCGATTCACACATGCATGAGCTCATTTTATCTTTAACTTCACATGTATATTTAAGCTAAGTGATATTTTCTCCTATCAATTTAGTCATCTACATGTTGCTATGACTATGGAGGATTTGTGCATGTAAGAATCATTGCCCGAATTTAAAAAAATAAAAATATATTTATCCAGTGTACTGGTTATCAATGGAATTGGGCTGCAAAAGACAAAATTACTTTGCGTGAAAAGCCACCATTGAAATTTGGCCAAACAAATGTGGCACTGTTAAAATTAGCTAAGGCCAAAGTTGTTGTGTTAGATATGAACATTCAAAAGAATATAATTGTTATATTTGAGGTAGTTTGGACGGATATATTAATGGGTTAGCACAATGACAATGTATCCTAGTTATGCTATGTTTTTCATGACTCTATTGGTTTGTAGAATCATCAAAATGCTAGGCTTGTATTTATTGTGCTTGTTTGTTCCTTGATTTCACTTTATCTTGTCACATGAGGCTATATTTAAGTTTGATAAAGTTTTGCAATCAAATAAGAACTCCATGAACATGTTTAAGTGATTGGGTATTAATTATTTTGTTTCTAGTTCACACCCCTTCACTACCGTTTATCACATGTTACTGAGACATATGAGTGTGGGAAGCTTAATTTATTTTGTGTCGTGTGTTGTGTTTATAACTATGTATATGTGTGTGTACGTTATTGGTATCTTTTTTTTTGTGTATATATATATACATACATATATATATATATATATATATATATGTATATATATATATATATATATGTATATATATATATATACATATATATATATGTATATATATATATATATATATATATATATAGAGAGAGAGAGAGAGAGAGAGAGAGAAAGAGAGAGGTTGACTCCTATGCACACTAATTTTGCCCAGTGCTGGCGCACATCAATTGTTTTAAAGAATTAAAAAAACATTTTTGAGTTGATTTTTTTATGTGATTTTTAAACATTTTAACGGATCCATGTAAAAAAATCAGCTCAAAAAAATATTTTTGGCTATTTTTAACAAAATCGGTCAAACTTTCACAGCATTTAAAGTGCTTAAAAGCAACGAAAGTTTGACCAATTTTTTAAAAATAGCAAAAGACGTTTTTTAACCGATTTTTTTTACATGAGTCCGTTAAAATGTTTAAATATCACACAAAAATAATCAACAGAAAAATATTTTTTTTACTATTTTAAAAAAATGATGTGTAAACTTAGTGTGCACATGAGCCTCTCTCTCTCTCTCTCTCTCTCTATATATATATATATATATATATATATATATATATATATATATATATATATATATATATATATATATATATATATATATATATATATATACGGTATTTCTTTTTATTTTTGAGTATTTGCTTTGCTATCTAGTCCATGTATGATTCATGTTGATATAAATATTAATCTTGTTGCGATTAATATCTCATGCTTATATTAGTTTATTCTATCTGGTTTCGTTTTTCTATCACATCATAGTTGGTATTTATTAATCTTTGTGTTCGATTAGTTGCTTCTTATGCCATGTGCTCTATTATACTAGTCACTTTATTCACCATTGCATGATATACTTGTTTTTACATTATTCCTATCCCTTGTTCATTGAGGGGGAGTATTTGATTTAATTGGGGAGCAATAGGTTATTCAATGCATTTTAATCTTTATCTATTCCTGAACAAAAAGGGGGATAAATGGTATTTAAACCTTTTAAATTGGAAAAATCTAACTCAGGGGGAGACATCACTTTCTTAAGTAGTTCATGTTAGATAAAGGGGAAGTATTTAATTATGTATTTTATCTTGTTATATTCCCTATGCGTTTAATGGTGTGTTTAAGTGCACAGGTTTTCATGTTAAGCGGGCAATTTTTAAAGTGGCAAAGCATTTCATCCCATGTGTCTTGTCAAGCGTTTGTAATTTTTTTTATTTTTGGAGGGTTTGTGTATTATTAGAAGAGCTTGATGTCCCATAGGATTTTTATTTTGGATTTTGCCTGAAATAAACGAAGGGGGATATTTGTAAGGGCAAATTTTCAATTGAGTCTATTTGTAGTGTTGGCTTAATTTCGAACAAAACTAATTAAATCATAGGATAGTAGTTTGTCATATTCTTTCAAGTCTGTGATGTTTGAGTTAAAGCCATATCAGCCTAGAGTTTGAAGATAACATCATTTCCGGTTTATGTGCCAAGATTTTACATCATCAATATTTGGATACCAAGGTCTCTAAAGGTATGAATACATTTAATATATAGAGAGACTTGGTTAATTTTTTAGGGGTGTTTTTGTATTAAACTTTTGTCATAACAACTTTTTATTTTCTCAGAAAATCATTTCAAAACAATACATAAAAGTTTTTGAGCTAAAAATCATTTTTGAATTTTTTGAAATGTCGTTCGAACAAAATTGGGATCTCCTTAGAACAAGATGCCTAGATCATTCGAATGAACCTCGAACGAACTTCGTATCTTTTTTTTTGAAATGTCATTAGCAATGTCGTTAGAACGACATCGTTTGAACGAGTTTTATCTAACAAAATTTTTGCCAATTTTTCTTCTGAAATCTCGTTCGAACTAAGTAGTTCGAATGACATTCAAAAGTCGTTCGAACGACCTATCAACTTTTGCACAGTTTCATCAGTTTTCTTTTTAAATCGTCCACTTCCCCAATAACTTTTTACCTGATTTAATATGTGCGGGAACAATATTTTTAGATAGACCTTTTGTATACATCCTAAGTGTTTTTGGAGAGATTTCTACACCAAAAAGTCCTTCAGTTATTGTGATTCAAAATGATTTGATCTTTAAACAAAAACTAGTTTACACCCATATGTTTGTTTTGATCCAAGTTATAAATATATATTTTCTTTGATATCTCCATTGTTGGCACTGGGTATTTTTCTCATCCCAAAAAGAGAAGTTTCCTATAGAGGGGTCTGTTTTGTTGAAGATTCGTGGTGTGTATACGTTAGAAAGGCCTTCGTATATTTTGACGATTGATTCGCCCCATCGGTGGATTCCGAGAATGTGGTGAATTTCGAAGTTATCGACTAGGCGGAGGTAGAAGAACGAAGAAGCGCCAAGGCTTGAAAGGGATTCGAGTTGTTGCGGTAAGTCTTTTGTCATGTTTTATGTAAAACCGTACCTAGTGGATTTGAGGCTGGATTGTCCGAAGTTTTTCCCGTTATGGGTTTTCCTCGTACATCGCGGCGTTGTGTGTTGTTATTTCTTTTTATCTTGCAAAATAACTTAGATGCTTGTGTAGGATTAAAAAGATAAAAATTGGTTTAATCATAACTTTAGTGTAATTTTGGTGTTAAATAAAATTTGGGTAATTTAATGTTTAATTTGAAGGAAATTTTATGTTTGGTATATTTTGTGAACAATCTCACATTTGGAATTTAAAAATTGGGGTATCAAAGAATACACTCTAAGAAATCACAATCTCAGGGTAGATAAAGATGGAGTTTACCATGGCCCCTGAAATTGCGCCTCTATGATACTTCCTTAGACAAAGATAGATTGCACATTGGGCCAAGAGACATAGAATCTTTAGTATCCTAAAATATTTTGAGGGGTTCTATCATGGCTCGTTTGATGATGCCTCTTTGGTACTCCAGTAGTTGGTTATACTATATTTGATATGAGTTATACATATATGGATATACACGTACATATGTGTTCCATGAGTTGATAAATACTTGAGATGCATAGAACAATTGTTTATGAATATTAAATTAAAATGAATAATATGTAATCATGGGGTACACTTCGGTTGGGATTAAACACCTGTAATATATAAGATTGTTGGATTTGTCATAATTTAAAATAGACTAAACGAAGAGAGGAAGATCTGTAATTATATTATAGCCCGACATAGTTATATTCTTATATTAAGTAGGATTTTTTTGTCAACTTTATTGATTTACCATTTTTCAAGACATTAGCCGCTGATGCAGTCTCACCTCTGATCCAGTCTTATTCTACCTCTAGTTGATGCTCAACTGGGATGTAGCTTTTGAGCTTGTGTGCTCATCCGTCAACCCTTATTTATCTATTGAGTCGGATTATATTGATCCGGAATGAGTTGGTACTTATATTCGTATTGGTATAAATTGTATTATGAGCTAGTTGTAGTATGATATGACTATATTACCTGTACTTGGTTGGGTATCAGAGATGATGTGTTTAACCTATTCTATCTTTTAGTTACTTAGTTTATACCTTTGGTTTTATTTTCAAATCATCATAGAATGTCGCCAAATGTTTTTTATTCCCGTGATTTTTGTAGTAAACCTAATCAACTATTTATGAAATTAATGAGGTGTCACATTGAGAATCCCTTAAAATGTAGATAGGTGCTTAGGTATGAAAATGGTATTAGTGAGAGGTGTATGAATGTCACTTAAACCGATGTGGGTACCCAAGATTTCTTATATGTCAATGTGTGTATTTGAGTTAATGGGTGATCGTCAGTTTGTATGTAAGTTTGAGAGGAAGATCGACTCGTATGATGTGAGGCCGTCAATATATTCATACATTGTGTGTGTATGTAATGTAGATGTGCGCTAGGAGTCGCATCTTTGAGATAGTTTGATATCTCGTTTGAGGTTTGAATAGAGATAAAAAGGTAATATGAGATATAAATGCATCTCTGTTGTGACAACATATCGAGGCATATATTGTCAAGGCTTATGCTCACGAAAAAGACTCGGTATTTCTCCTACGTACCCAAGAGTAATTGGCATCAAAGCTTACATAGTTCGGTTATCCACGTGTTCAAACATGATGTGTGTGCAAGTGTGAGGACTTGTATTAAGGGGGGGGGGGGGGGGGGGGCGGGAATTTATCCATAAAGTTAAGGGTAACTTCAGTGGAGGTTCAGAATGGGAGAAGACCCGAATGCACCGACAAAGGCATAATTTTTTTTTATTGTCGAACGATCACTAGCCGGAAGGTAATGTCCTTCAGACTAGTTTGGAGTCTAATGTTGAGGGTGTAATGTTCTAGACATTCTTTCCTATCAATGGGTATGGAGAGAGAGGATATTTAGTTTTAGAGTGGATTGGAGGCCACCGACAAAGTTATATGTATCCTTGAAAGTACAGGGTTATACAAATTCATCTATATAATTTAAATTAAACTGAGCATGAAATATTGTGTAATCCCAAATTCCAAACCAAACAGAAGGAAGAAGAAATAGAGGAAAAATTTCTTTCGGGCAAAACTTTTAATTCATCACTATGAAAGATAAGATAGTCACGTATTGGCTTACAAACTACTTAGAGATCCACTAAGTACAATTCATAAGAGTCTTTAAATCTTCAATAGAAAGTGATCTATTCAGCATCACCCATAGGAAGAAAATCTTCCCTCGGTATCCAATGATCATCCTTTGAAATATACAATTCCCTTCTTCTTCAGCCGTAGAGCTCAACTCCACAAATCAACAGAGGAAAAAAATCTCTAAAAGGGTTTAAAACTTTCGATTGTGTTATTCTTGGTTTGAAAAAGTGATCATAAAATATCTAAGGGACCTGTATAAAAAACTTGTAGAGTTGCATCATAAAAATACTCTAAAAGTCTTGGAAAGAGGTGCATCCCTGCATCTCTATTTATAGGGAACGTTTCTACAAGGAGATAGGGATTACACATTTCTTTTGATTTATTTAAAAAAAATAAAACATGCATACTTGTTTTGATGAACAACTATCTTGCTTGAATGATGTACCTGATCTCGTTTGAACGATTTCCAATGAGACTTCGAACGATATTCCAGAGCTGACACAAAAGGCGACACTTCAGATCTCGTTCGAATGTGGGAACTTTATTTTAACGACCTTCTCAATCTCGTTCTATGACAATATAATTCATTATGACGAGTTAACGAGTTTTTAAAACAATATTTATAAGAACATTTTGAAACTTTTGTAAAAATAAAATCTTTTAAATGATACCTGAATGTTTTAAGATTTACCAAACCACCTCATAACTCTTCTCGAGTATAGCCGTGACGAACGATCTTCAATCTTTAAAACTGTCATTAATGATTCTTCTCTTTGAAGACTTGGTAACGGTCATGAATGTGTAATGGGGTGTAAAGGAATACTCCAAACAAAAATAAAATGAGCAATTATAAATTTTTCTATGTCAAATTTCCCCCTTTGGCTAGTCCGCTAAAAAACACAAACCGAAGATAAATTGATCCCTATAACTAATATAAGTAATGCCCTCCATAACTAAGAAATGAAAAATCATAAAGTTATATATCTTCAATTGAAAGTATTCATCTTGTGTGGTCCATGAGATCATCAGCAAGGCGAAATCAGCCTATGCATATGAGACACAAGAAATATCGCGATGCATACGAGTTTAAAAAATAAACTCGCTCTCAATTTGTTCTCCCCCTTTTTATTTGTAATAGACAAAGGGTTAAAAACTAATCCATAAATGTTAGCATCATAAGAATCCAAAAGAAATAACATCACAAAGACAAACAATAAAATACATGAAATGAATACAAACTATTTTTGAAAATTCTCAATTTTACCAAGTATAAAAATATATATGTATAAAAAGTACATATATATACAAATACATAACACCATCTAATAACACTAAAATATCGAAATCATAAAAACGTATTGTAATTGTGTGAACAAGTTTCATGGACAAATCAACATAGGCATACGGAATAAAGTTACACATAGTCAATGAGATACATCTAAAGAAAGAACTCAATTTCAACCTTAGGTGTAAGAATGTTGAACAAAATTAAAGTGATTCAACTTATAAAATATGACATGACTTAAAATGCTTCTCAAATTAATAATGCCAAACTATTTAATTCTTTTCAAGGGAGTTTTTTTTTTGCAAACCCATTGATCTTCTTATTTATAACACCCTCAAAATATCATATATTTAGTAATTCGCTCACAATGTTTTGAAGATATCGTAATGATCATGTGTAGTGAAGCATCAATGAATAAAAATTGACATTGGCACTTCTGTTTTTGTGTGCCTTTAATCTTTTAGGCTCTTACCAATGATGGCTTTTAACGCAAAGATAATTTTATCTATTGTCGCCCCTTTACATTGCTAAAAATCATACACATTTTCCTAGAAAATAAATCCAGGCAATGGTTCTCATAAGAACAACTTATATATAGTACATGTTGTTCGTTATTAAGCACGATTTAGATGCGAACACAACATTCTATATATGACAAGAAAGTATAATGTTCAAAATGTCTGTGAATGTGTGGAATAAAGGTGATAAAAAGTCTAGAAAGAAATAAGTGATCATCTATGAACAACAAAAAGCTAGGCATGCATTATTAAGCACACTAAAGAAATGAAGCCATGTATCAAAACATCATACAAAATTCACATGAATGGATAATGTAATGGTGGTCCGGACATCTTAAATGCACATCCATATATAGTGAAAAACAAAAATTCAAAAATATTTGTCTTTTTCAAAATTTTTAGATAAAAAATAATATATATTTTTTGTTTTCAATTTTTTTTTTAAAAATTCGAAAATCTTTTTGGATTTTTCAAGATCAAAAAGTATAAACATGTATAAACATAAGAATACAATATAACTATGATCCAATAATAAGGATAAATATTATGAACATGATAATCACCTTACACCGGATAAGGTACCTAAACTCAATCAATGGAAAAAATACCCAAAGACTTCCCAAGATGATCGAATCTAAGCACATCTAACCATTTCTAAAACATGACTTGAGTTCCTTTATCTAGAAAAAAAACTAAGCAACTTTTCCTACTGAAACACTCCCAAATTCTAAGATTAAGGTTCTCAAATATGAAAGTACCTTCTATTGTCTCTCAATTTTTGTTAGTGAAAATATCGGCTAATTGACGTTCGATGCTCACAACGCTCAAGGGCATAATCTTCTCCTCAACATGATACCGATTAAAGTGTTAACGTATCATAATGTTCTTCATGCAGGAATGTTGGAACGGATTATGGGATATGTGAATTTCACTCATATATCACATGAAATAGTTCGTGCCGTGGGTATTCCCATAATCTTCCAACATTTGCTTCATCCATAGAAGTTGTGAGTAACAATTCCCGACAGTGATGTACTCGACCTCCATTGTGGACGAATAAATAGAGTTTTTTTTCTTTCTTAACCAAGAAACAAGAGCACTCTCAAAGTAAAAACATATATCCTAGGTTCTATTATAACCATCCACATCCTCGGCCCAATCGACATCCGAATAGGTGGATAAACAGTCATCAGGGTCAAAGGAATACTAAATACCATGAGGACGTTATGAGTAGAATATGAACTGGTTAGATGAAATGGATACAAGCAAGTGGGGTGTTATATAATAAGAGGATAACTAATAAACTAAAAGGAAATTTTATAGAACAATTGTTAGGCTAGTAACCCTCTACGGGCCGAAATGTTGGGATTTAAAGAAAAACATGAACAAAGTCTACATGTTACTGAGACGAGGATGCTCTGATGGATGTTAAGAATTACTAGAAGATAAGATTAAAAACAATTATGTGAGAAAAGTTAGGAGTATCTCCCATTAACGATAAACTAAGAGAAATTAGACTTAGATGGCATGGACATATACTGCAAAACCAGTAGATGTAGCTACAACAAGACGAATATTAGTGTAAATAGAGGGTAAAAGAGAAAGAGGTCGCCCTAAACTATCGTTGAATTATTAAGAGAGATCTTAAGGAATTAAAATTAAATGATAATATTGTTTTTAATAGATTAGAATGGAAAAAGAGAATCCATATGGCCAACTCTATGTGATGGGATTAAGGAAAGGATGATGATCATGATAGGTACTAATTCCACTCACGTATTTGACGCTACGTTTAAGAGTAACTAAGTGAGACTCTTTGGGGATTCTTGGTGATGTGCACAAACTCCTTTGCTAAAGTCATTGTCAGGATGACTGGTGGTCAAGTAAAAAACACTACCTATCATTCTCGTATAAAGGGTTTGCTTTACGTCTTTGCTTAAAGTGTCTTTGATAATATTAGTTGATGCAATCATAAGGGTGCGTGAGTGCTTAGTTGAGTCTAAACCAAATTTCTTCACTAGGTCCCTAACATATTTGGATTGAGATATGAGTATCCTATCCTCAAGTTTACGCACTTAGAGACCTGTGAAGAACATAATCTCATTAACCATGCTTATTTAAAACTCACTCTTTATAAGTTCCTCAAACATGCGAGAATTTTGGGAATACATGGATCCAAAGATTATGTCATCCACATAGACTTAGGAAACCAAGATATCACCGCTCACTCTCCTCACAAACAACGTCTACACTCCCCCTATCTTAAAGCCACAATCTAAGAGATAAGAAGTGAGCCTCTCGTACCAAGCACGGGGCTCCTGCGTTAAACAATACAACGCCTTCTTAAGATAAAAGACATGTCCCAAATGATTTGGGTCTTCGAACCCCTTTGTTTGTTACACGTAAACTTTAACTTTTAAAATGCCATTAAGGAAGTCAGTCTTTATATCCATCTGGTATAAATTAAACCATTGATAAGATGATATGACGAGTAGTAAACGAACAGACTCAAGCTACTGATAGGAGTGAATTTCTCATCAAAATCTACACCCTTAATTTATATATAGCCTTAAGTGACCAACCTAGCCTTATTGGGAACTATGGTACCATTTTCATCCATCTTATTGTATATATCCACTTGGTACCAATCATATTAGTATCGTTAGGTCGAGGGACTGACTCCCAGACATCGTTCCTGCGAAACTAAAGAAACTCATCTTGCATAACACATATCTAATGCTCACCCTTGAGTGCTTCTTTCACCTTCTTCTACTTGAGAGGCGTATCAAAATTACTTAATCACATTCTCAAGTTTCACGCTAGTCTTGATACTTAGAATAGGATCATCGAGTATAGCCGAAGGTTCACCGAGTAACCATATTATCAATTTTTTGTGGATGAAGATATACCCTATTCATCATATGGCATGTGGTATTAACTAACTCAACCCAAAAATGTATAGAAATGTTTTTAGAATGAAGCATGGATGTAGCCATCTCTTGTATCATCTAGTTCTTCTTCTCAATGATCTCATTTTATTGAGGAGCACGAATAGCCAAAAACTTATGTTTGATGCCCACTTCATCAAAATATCTATCCAATTTGACTTCTTTAAATTTAGTGTCATTATCACTATCCATCCGATTAATAGTGACACCATGTTGCTTTTTTAGGACATGATACTTAGTTCTTAGGAACTCATTCACATTAAACTTTTATTTAAGAAACCCCACGATAAAGTATCTTAAAAATTCATCGACCATCACGAGAATGTATATCTTATCACCTATGATCTTTGTACGCACAGGACCCATAAGATCCATGTGTATTAATTCCAACACACCAGAGGTGTAATATTATTGAGCATCCAAAGAGGACTCTTGATTTGTTTTCCTTGTTAGGAAGGACCACAAACCTTGGAAATTGGTTTCCCAAGTGATGTTAATCTAGGAACTAGGTCTTTTTTAACTAATCTATCAACATCTCTAAAGTTCACAACTTCTAATGGGGGCTTTGTCATCTTGCTTAGGTACCCAAGTGGAGGTAAAATTTTATTTTCCTTTATCGTTATTGGATCTAATTATAGTGTTGGAAGAATTATCAAAAGGAAAAGACATCATTTGAAAATCTTCCATTAAGACTTTTGAAGTCCCGACTATGAACTCTACCTGCTCTATATGATTAGCAAAATTGTTATGGAGGTGCGCATGTGTATGTGTATGTGGAGTTCTACTTAATTTGTAGAAAAATTCCCTAAGGTGCCTTCTCCTTTTGAAATAGGTGTAAATATAGACTTTTTGGGTCTACCTTGGTTAGCTCATTTAGGTTAAAATATCTTTTTGGTTTAGGTTGAGGCCCATAAGGATCTACCACAAATTTAGGAACCAGTTTCGGTCCAACCTCAGAAGTGGATGCACCTTTTAACCTATTCCTTATTCCATGACTCTCCCTAAAACCTAAAGCGGAACCTATGAACATTTTACCTACCTTCTTCGACGTATCCTTGATAGTAAACTTGGCCTCTCGATCAAGTTTAAGATATTTCTTGAGTTAGGATACAAAGGCTTCAAGTTTCTCACGAGTCTCCAATGAAGCTTGAAGATCTCTCGTAAGACTAGCCACTTTTTTGGTCATCATTATTATCCTTCTCCACCATATGTACTCTCTCTTTTAAAAAAATCTCACCGAGTACTCTCTCTCTATCGACTCTCTGAAGTCTTTCTCCAAAGCTAACATCCTAAGTGCCAAATTTTTATTTGGATTTTTCATTTTAAAGAACTAGACTTAAAGCTCGGCATAAGCATGTTGAAGGACACTTTCTCCCTCACTTAAAATGTCACGTCCCTCACTTTCTCCAAAATGATACGACTCACTATCGAGGTCATCATGTTTATTAACTTCCTCATCGGTATGAGACGTACACTGTGTACTAACATGACTGGCCATGAACGTAGTTAAGTTACATCCATGTGATGAGTCCCTGAAAACCACCGACTCGACATTTCTATCGCTAAGAGTGGAATTATAGGTTGATTTGCATTTTCCCTGTCTCTTTAGCTGGGTACCAACCTCATGGGATTTTTTTACGCTAAATGTCGCACTCATAACATCTTTCCCTAACTCTATTAGGTCACCTTTCTCTCATTTTTTTCTTGCCCGATTTATAATATTTGTTTTTCTCAAAAATTTTATTTCTTTTTGAGTATTTTATTTTCTTAGCTTAAGAAATTCTTTGAAATTTTTCGCAAATAGGAGAACCTGATTGAGATCAAAATCAAAATCGGAGTCAAAAGAGACCACTTATTTCTTTTTAGATTCGGCTTTCAAATCTTTCCCTTTTTCGATTTCCTTCTGAGTTTTGGGAACATATCGATCTCAAAAGTCTGAAGGTTTCCTATGAGTTCTTATAACCTAAGCGTATCTAAAATTCCCAAAAAAATTAAGGAATGTGACATTAGCATTAAAACATGACGGTAGGGATCTCAATTTTATTTTCAAAACGCGTGTCTCGAGAATTCTCTCATCCAAATTATAATTAGAATTGACTATATCAGATAATCTAGCATAAAATTCTTCAAAAGTCTCAGATTCTACCATAATAATAGTTTCAAACTGTGTGGTGAGATTTTGTATCTTTGAAGCTTTTATAGCATTGGTACCCTCGTGAGTGAGTTGGAGGATATCCCACGCTTCCTTAGAAGTGGTGCAAGTCATGATGTGACGAAACTCGTCAGGAGTGATCGAGTTGTAGTTATTCCATATAAAATCATCTTCCATCCAAGTAGTTACAGGTTTGAGAGTCATGACACTGTGATTAGTCACAGTGTGTGGTGTCCACCCTCTTTTACGTACAAGCAAAAGAATCCCATCAATTGATTTTCGGTACCGACCTCATTTGAGATTTTTAGTATGAATAATTAGTTCCATCAAATACTGGAGATCTATTGTATAATTTACCCATATAAACTCCCGAATTCATCTATGCAGAATATAGGAACCCGCTTTAATAATGAAACCAGAATATTTTAAGCTTTACCAAATGACATCATAACTCTTCTCGGGTAAAGTTATGACGAAGGATCTTCAATATTTGCAAGTGTCGTTAATGATTCTTCACTTCGAAGACTTGATAACGGTCTTGAAGGTGCAGTGAGGCGTAATGGAATAGGCCAAAGAAAAATAAAATGATCAAATATAAATTATAAATTATAAATTTTTCTCTTATAATCCCAATTGACATGACTAAAATCGTAGATGTGTAATATTCCTTGGGGTTGTTACTCCGTATCTGGACTAGACATGGAGGCACCCCAAACGTCAAGAGACATATTATATGTCTTTGACTTCACAAGCTTGGTTCTCTTTAGCACCTACCTACCTAAGAGGGCTTGGGATCAAAGCATCATAGCTCCAACAAACGGTACATATTTATAGTTATAGGCGATAGGATACTTTATTTACAATATACAACATTACGGTATTTATGAAGGCTAGTCCTTAATATATAATTTCTATTATAAGTTGGATTCATATATTCATATGTTAAAAATATCTTAATCAAAGGCCAATGTTTAACAAGAATTTTCAGGAAAACATATATTCATGGATGCCATCATAATTAGGGGCTTTGTTAGCTTGGGTAAGTGGTGAGAGTAGTTTGATATATACTTTAGTTTTAGTAAAGTTTTGGACCGGCTCAGCTAACTAACACTTTCCATAGAATGGTTTTGAAAACTATGTTTTCATGTTGTGTTTAATCTTAGAATTTGATTAGAATTTATTTAAGATGTGAATATGTCATTTCCGTTTAAGAAACAAAGGTGATGGGTTAAAAACCAGGCTTTAAATTATGAACACTGTAAAATGAAAATTCGGTCCCTTAAACAGGGGCCGAGTTAAATGAGATATACGTATATGAAAATCTTATCGCAATATATATAGGTTATTTTATCTGAGATTTCTACAGATCTTTTTTACCATTGTACTATAAACTAATTTTTTCCTAGGGGAGTGTCCCCTGTGGGTTCGTGTCGTTTAGTCAGGAAAAGTTTCTTTTGGAAGTGTCAAATTTTGCGAGGTGTGCATAGAGGTTTGCCTATGTTTCTTAAAGGAAATAACTTTTGAAAAATATAAACTTCACTAGGATTTCTCAAAAGAAGTGACTTTTCATAAGTACACACTCATTTGAGATTTTCTGGCATAACTCGTAATTCATAGATGTTCAGGGTTGAAGAAAGTTAGAAAACTTGATCAATGTTAGTTTAGGGGGTTATTTTGGATGTTGACGGGGACCTCCTTTTGTAGGTGTCGATGGGTATCCATTGACCGTTCGGTCAAAGGGGGCTTTATTCATTCGATGAAAATCATTATCGCGTGTATGGTGGATAGGAGGTGGGGGAGACACATACAGGGCTAGGGTAAGATTGCAGAGATTCTATAATCATTACATGGGATTGTTAACTGTTAGGTTAAAATATTAATGGGCACCATTAAGCGTTCAATTAAAGGGACCCATGTGATGGATTTTATCTTCTTTTTTTCAGGTTTTTAGTTTTTACATTTGTGTCCCCTCAAAGTTATATTCCTGTTTGTTTTGACCTCCCCCTTGTTTTTGGGGAGGTTTCCCGCTTCCATCCTTAGGGTTTCAGCGAGTGTTGGTTGAGTATTTTTACCAAGTGGAATAGAAGACTCACGCCTCGATTATTAATTTGGATGTCCACGATGAGTAATGATGAAGAAAAAAGTAAGTCACAAGATGATGGAAAATGTTCCACAGGTAATCAAGATGTTTCTATTATGAATCAAAATAGGGCTTAGCTCAGGCTAGTCCCAAAAATATTGTTTTATGAGATTAGAAGTTCATAATCACTTTTTAGGCTTTACATCTCAACTCCTTGGATTTGAGGAGAATTGCGTATGATGAAAGGCGTTCAAAACTAGGAGCATTGGGAGTTCTTGACCATTCAGATAGACCTATTAAAATTCTTCCATTCTTCCCAAAATTTATTAGAAAGCGAATAAATATCCTTATGAGCCTTAACTTATCTTCCATAATCTTCCAAATCAGTAAATAGTTGGATAATCCATTTATTGAAGGAAGAATAAATTTGGAGAAAGTACGAAATGTGGGTGATTCGTATCAAATATTGCATTTAATTACCCTCGAACTTATGCATTTTAGCCCCCTTGGGTACTTTAATGCCTATAATTCCGCTCCATAATTAAACAACCTCCGTTTTATATGATAAAATGTTATTTGAGGTATAATTGAAATTTTATAGGTATTAAAGTGCTTAGTATGAAGTTTGGATGCGTTCCGATAAAATTTCATCGAGATTCTCACGTTCGAGGGCATTTCGGTAATTTTACACTTCGGGATTTTTGTCCAAAGTCTTCACGAAAGTTGTATCCCTCGGGAGAATCTTCGCACGGTCGCAAACAGTGCTTGAATCGGAGTCCGAACGAAGGAAACGCGGACCTTTAATCGGAAAGAATTATAAGAGATTCATTAACAATTTTATTAATTACATCCATGTCCCCTTTCTCTTTCATTAACAAATACTATAATTCCATTTATATCCTAAAACGTCTTTTTTGCAGAATGGTTATGGCGATTTGGGTTTTGACTCGAGTTCTGCTCGGGTTTTGGGTTCGTTCGAAATTCGGAACTTTGGTCCAAAATTGGAGCTCAATCTTTGACCACGTACGCAAATGAGTCTTGGACATCGACTTTTTGGAGGTTTTTGTCCACCATTAATGGTGGAAATAGGTCTTGGATTTTACATTGTGGAAGTGGGTGTTTTGGTTTTGGACACACATACATCGCACAAATATGGTCTCGCAGCTGGTGTTGTGGCCTCGGCTTGGGTTAATCATAGTAGTCTCGAGTTATCGCAAGTGGGTTTTTGCTGTTGACAACCATGGAAGTGGTGTTTTGGATTTTATGTTGTGCGTGGGGATTTTTCGCAGGCCCGGTCGATCGGTAAATTCGATTTTGCCGTGGGACTCAACCAGTGGACTCTCCTCTGTTTCGCGGTCGACCAGCCAAAGCCATGATCGACCGGGGATCTGTTCTTTTGTCTGAGAATTGTTGGTGCCACTTTTATTTTCTCTTTCTTATTTCCTTTTTCCTTTTCTTTTTAGCGTGTAAATTAGAACTTAACCCCTTTTTATTCCGTTTTTCATTTTTTCTTTATTTCTAATTGTAACTTACTATAAATAGACCATTTGGTTTATTTTTGGAAAATATCTAGTTTTATGTTAGTTTTTTGTTCCTTTTCTCTCTTTAGACCTAGGTTAGAGAAATATTGGGGATTATTTGTGGAGACACCCCTCTCCTCATTTTGTGTTGGTTTTCCACCATTAATGTTAGTGTTACTATTCATTGTCTCCTTTAAGTTGTATTTGCTTTATTTTCCATGCTTAATTAATTTCATGCCTCTATAATTTTAGTTGCTAAATTAATTAGTTGGGCTTTAATTAATTAGTTAATTTATTTAATATCATTTAATATGCTTAGGGGCTAATTTAATTTACGTTGTGTCGGTTTGAACTCATTTTGGGTTGACATGTTTCTTTTCTTTGGTGATGGAGTTTACGGGTTTATTTTGGGTGTGTTGTCCTAGTTATTATGCATAGGAGATTTGACGGGGTATATCATGTATGCTCCATACTTACGACCTTGTGTGCGTAATTTTTAGGGTATTTGTTGACGCTAAAATCTTATTAGTCTTCTATGCGAATTTAGGGGTGTGGCAACTCTTGGTTTAATTAAATGACGAAACGAGGCGCAATCCTAATAATTCATCGAGCCATGTACCCATTTTATACTAATTAACTCGGGGTGAGGGATATTCGACACAAACTATAGTTGTTATTCTGTTTGTTAATTTTAGTTTAAATACACGTATGCTTAGTTTAGCTTTTATTTATTTTTAGTTAACAAATTACCTTTTACAGTTTTATTTAGAAGCATTAAACCAATTAAAATCTAACAACCCGTCTCTGTGGATTTTTCGATACCCGGGCTTGGCCACTATACTCACCTGTTGAGTGTAGTTATAATTTTAGGTTTTTGTATTAAGGCGGTGAATAGAAAACAACGATTAGCGTTTGACACGCGCTACTTTTCACGCTTAATCAAAATGGCGATGTTACCGGGGATGAGTTTGTTTTAGAATTTATTTGATTTAGTATTTCGTTGTATTTTCTTTCTATTTGTATTTTTTGCCTAACATTTTTGTTGGACTTCTACATTTGAGCACCAAGAAACGCTTGAATTTACCACACGCATCTACTTTGTGGAATTCGCCACTTGGAGCCATTTTTGGGGTAAGAATGTCTTATTCCAATTCTTTCGGTAATCATTATTATAATTCTCAAAATGCCCGTAATCCTATGACTTTCGGTCAATACTTAGATCCCAAAAATTTACAAATTCAAAAATGACTTTGGGTGAGTCAAAACTTGGGTTATTGGAATTTTTATGATGATGATAATGATTTTGGGCCTCTAATTCCTTATAATAGGAATTTTAAAACGAATGGCAATAGTTTTCAAAATTCTTATAATAATGAGTTTGAGTATAAGTCCGATGGTAATTTTCAAAGTTCGCATTTTCAAGAATCTGCGCCTCGGCCTATAACTTTCGGTGAGGGCTTGCATATGCTTGAGAATGAGAAAATTAAAAATCATTATCGGGAAGAAAATCATTGTTGGGAGCATGAATTGGATTTATTATTTGAATCTGACTACGATTTTTCTTTTGAGACTTTTGAAGTCGAGAAATGTTTTGAACCAAATGAGGATTTTTTGCCTACTTTGGAACAAACCATTTTTTACTTTGCCCATCGCATAATAGATATTGAAAGTGAGGATGAAATGGAAGTAATATCCATTTACAATGAAATGATTTCTTCTTTGGCCCCCAAAGAAGAACATTTCATTGAAAATGATCTTATTTCCTTCGAAACTCAATCTTCAAGAGATGATGACTCATCTCTTGAATTTGAATTTCTTTCCTCCCCATTTTCATTTTCTATTATCACACCATCACAAGTACCCGATGAATCGGTTTCAAACTTTAATGTGTTAAACCATTTCGCCGATGAGGAGTACTTGCTCGAGTTGCCTTCTATGAACGCATCTGTGCCTTCATGTGCGCCACCTCCCATTCCAATTTCAAAATACTTGGGAGGATATTCGGCTTTTTTCGGTCCCCACATGTTTTTGTCACCCGTTCAATCCAAATCCCCCATCATCCCTCGAAAACTTTTAATTGACGATGTCCTTTCTTATGCCTTACATATGCCTTTCGTTGTTCAAACGAAATTGTTATTTTTTGAAAGGCATGCTTTCAAGTGAGGATACACCGGTTATCCTCCAAAGTCAAATCGTTTTCATGGTGGACCCTCAACTATTAAGACTTCTAGTGTACAGTTAGTGTGAAGCTTAAATAGTAGGTTGTATATAGTTAGCTTTTTATTCTTTCTTTCTTTTTATCTTTTCTTTCCTTTTTTAATTTAGTCTAATGTAATTAGTTAACTTTTTGTTATTTTTTTTTGGTATGCTCGGTACTAACTTGTTTTGTAGACTCTTTGGACTTGCTCTTATGGGGATCGCTCCAATTATGGGTAATATCGCTCTTTTCCTATCTTGAACTTGGTCCTTAATTCACATTGAGGACAACATCAGGTTTTAAGTTAGGGGGTGTGGGATATTCTATCCATTTATTTGTTTATTCCATGTTTTTGCTCACATGTTAGTTACTTAGTATGCTTTTCTTAGAAAATTAAAATTTTCAAAAATATTTTCTTTTCTTTTTTCTCCTTTATTAGGCATTTTACCTTTGTTTTCGATGATAAATTTCAATAATTGCCCGATCCAATAGACAACCCAACGATGCATGTTCTCGATTTTAGAAGTCATTAGACTTTAGTCCTCATATCATTGATATTGTGAATAACTTCATGAATTAAACTTTAATCCCCCATGAGCACATGCGCTTTTCTTGTTATATTTGATTTGGTTTAAGACTTTTATAACTTGGTAATCTTTTGTTGCATTGTATATACTCACACCGAATAAGCTTTGTACCTTTTCTCGTTTGTGAGTGTATACACTATTTGTTCCGCATTGAAAATGTTACAGTCATTGGTAATCTCTCTATTCTTTCATTTGATCATTCATTAATTGAGTTCATATATGAAATGTGTTATTTGAGCATGATTTTCAAAGTTTGTTTTGACTCGAGAATTGCGTAAACTTTATAAAATGATTGATTGTATAAATATTGCACCCTGTCGCGAGGGTATTCTGCACTAGACATGCTTATATGTCGCGGCTCATCTCAACATAGGGCGCGGCCCTACTGAACTCGGGGTGCGGCCCTATCGAATACAGGGGCACGACCCTCCTCATCACAGGGCGTAGACCCCCTCAATATGTCGCGGAACCACCCAATATAAGGCGCAGAACCTTTGTCTCTATCCTGTTACAAGAGGCAGCACTCACATCGCTTGCCTTATAGGCCGCATCCCTCTCTATTATAGCAACTTCGGACTTTATATACGTCACGTACTCAGAGCACGTGGGCATATCTACTATAAATAGAGGACCAGACCTCAAAATGGGGGAGAGATCTATTTCCATACACCTGGGGCAAACTCCACGATACATACTCTCTATGCAACCTCAACTTACAGCTTGGGGGTCACCTGCCGACATCGCAGTCATCTTCCGGAACATCAAAATCCTCAATAGTATCATGTACTCTTCTTTATTCTCATACTTATAGGCTGAACCACTCTATATCTTATTTTTCTCTATTTACTTGCTTTATTTATTTACTATACACTTTACTCTTGACTTGCTGGTATGAGAACGTCTCATGGCCTATTTCTCGTACCATCAATCTGGAACCATATGTGGGAAGAGATATTTTAATCTTGTTTCTCCATGTTTCGAGTTCTTGAACACCTTATTCTATTCATGAGGATCCTTTGGATCATCATCCTATGAGTAAATTTTGGTTATTGAACTCAGTTTTACATTTACACCCTTAAATGGGTATTTTTTATATTAAGATCCGCTTTTGGGTCTTCATCTCATGACCTTAGATCTGTTCTACATACCCCTGTGATATCATGCCATCTAGATAATTCTGAGAAGCAAGATGGGCTTCAGTCCCAAGGGAAGGATTGTGTTTACTCCCTTTTTGCTATTCTTTGCCTATCATCTAGGATTTATCATTAGAATTGTTCTATTCTATGCACCGAGAGGTTATTCTCCCAATGGATAGACCCTAGTAGGTATACTCTTCGAGATTTTTGGGAGAGAAACTCAGCTTCTGGGTTTCGATTTTGGGATTGTCCCTCCACTGCCTAGGTAGGGATACGGCGTGGTAGTATAACTACTTTGCATGCCGCGAACACTACTGAGGCAGTTTTATTACAGAAGCCTCAAAACACCAAGGAATGGACTCAAGTGTTCTCTAGCTCAGCCTTGGTGAATATCATACAAAGGCCACGGCAGTGCACCTATGTGCTATACTGGCCGTGACCCCAGCAGCAATACCATATAGCAGTGCAAACGCTGCATCCTCATTTCCTACTTGGTTACTCCAATACTTATGAGATTACTCATTTCTGTTAGTTTTGTCTCAGATTATATATACTTTGTAAAGACTAACAAAATCAGAAAATGGAAGTAGAATCCATCCAGAGTACAGAAATCAAAGATGAGATTGTGCAGCTGTACAATCACCTCAACCACCTCTACGACAGTCATGCCTCACTCCAGACCCAGGTCAAATATTTGACTCAAAAGGTCCTAATGCTAGAGGTCGCGGCCTCACCCAGTGGGGGTGCGACACCCAGGAACATCGCTTCAACTGCCTTTGATGCCGCTGCAGTTTAAGAAGATCTAGCCGCAAAAGCAGTCAGCAGGTGCTAGAAAAGGAGAAAGGAGATGGTAGAGAAGAAATTTGAGGCCTACACTCCATTGGCCTTCCCAATTGAAGAGATCTTTGAATTTATCAGAGAGGACAAGCTGTTGCGGTGGCCAGAAAAGCTGAGAGCTCCACCCCATTAGAGGAACAAGGCTACTTGGTGCAGATTCCATCAGGACCATGGCCATGACACTGAGCAATGCTATGCTCTGAAGGATGAAATTGAAAGGCTGATTGGGCAAGGAATGATGCGGAGGTTCCTCGGAGATGTTTAGGGGATGAAGTCTAGTCTCAGAGACTGCATGCCCATTTTTCATGCTTATTACCTTAAAATTCCATTTATTTCTACATTACAATGAAAACTCCTTTTATGCTGTTTTAAATTAAACTTTGTGTTATTCTTACAAAGTCATATATATATGAATAGTTATATGAAATAATGTTCTGTTATATATACTAGTGTAGGATGTTTTGTTATGGAAAAAGCTCACCTGCAACAGGGGCGGGCTCGCATATATATATACTAGTGGTGGCCCGTGCGATGCACGGGCGAATGTAATGTGTTGATAAATATTTAATATCCAAATGTGAAACTCTGGTAAATAGTTAAATGTATGCGGTGTTTATCATATCCCGACACATGAAGAAGTAAATAATATGATGAAGCCACATTACTTAAACAAAAATTGAGTAATGAAAAATAACATGGGAAAGTAGTAAGTCGTATCGAGTATTGGTTGCAACCATAAAGAAACTATTTTTTAAGCATGGTATGTGTGTTTGTGTCCCTCGAGTGTTTGATACTTATATGTATCCCTATCTTTCTCATCATTGTCTTTATTAAGGAGCCACATCTCGACTTTTTAATTTCCAATTAAAGTAAAATTATTACTGGTTCAGAAAACAGGGAAAAAAGATTAAACTAACTGAGAAGAATCAACAACCCATTCTTCATTTTATTTTTACATGCGAAATCAACAAAACTACTCCCATAACTTTTTTTTTCCAGCAACAAAGCAAAGCTATTGCCTGGTTATATACTAAAAAACAAAGAAGATTTAAAGTAGCAGTGGCCAAAAATAACATAATAGTATCGGTCACCCACCTATAATGAGTTAATTGTTATTTGTGATGTTTCTCATACACACATTAGAAGGAAAAAAATCAAGTTGGTACAGAGGCGCGCACACACTTGCACCCCATAAATATACAAACATAAATAAATGCAAAGACCCACATGTAGAAAGAAAATACTTATGCAGATAAATATGTGCTAGTAATGGTCATAATGAATAAAAATTGGTTGAACAGTATAGCACAGAAAGGTAGAATATTAAATCAATATATTCTACTATAAAGGTAGAATTCATTCCAGAAGACCATAATAAAAAGAAGTATCAGAAATGACCACAATTAAAATTAAGTGTTATTTATTCGGTGTCAAAGTTCTTTGAAATTTAAGAAAGACAACTTGGATTTAAAGTTTTGTTAAGATGGAATTTTTTTTTTGAATTTACAATATACACACAACCACTACTAACACCATGTCCACACACAAACAATTTGCCGTTGTAACATTTACCACCACCATTGCTGCCCCATGTTACCATTACCTCCACCATAACTATGGTGATGATGGCAATGCTGGTGGTGTGGTGGTATTAACGGTGGGAAGAGTGTAGGTGATGGGGTGGGTGGGACAAGGGTGTGATAGTTGTGGTAGTGATGGAAGTGGTGGTGGCAGAGGCAGATGCATGTACTGGTGGGAAATTTCCCACATTATGTTTTGGCAATTTTTAGTATTTGTAATGTGGAAGGGAATTTTTTGAAGAAAACACCCCAAATATTGAAAAAAATAATATTCTGCCCACCTTCATTTCTAGATAAATAATGTTAGAATTATTGTTTGCCTATGCTAACCAATTATTCCGTGTCCACCCTTGGTTGGTACAATTTTTGTGGTGTTGCATTGGAATGGGCTAAAAAGAGATAAAGTCGTCTTTATTTGAACAATAATACACTTTAATTTATTTTATTTAATAAATTTTCTATGAAATAATGAAAATTTATATAAAATTTGAAATAAAGATATATAGTGATAAAAATAAGAATTCAAATTCTGCATTTATATATTTCCATGGGAAAATCGAATAATAAATGGGGAAAAACAATTATGCTTTATGATATGACAAATAATGCAGTAGCTTTGTTTTCGACCAAAAAACAAGTTAAAACATTACTGAAATAACCACACAATTGTAAACAACTAAACAACTATGCAATGATAGTTATCAAATGCATAATTTAGTAGCCTTATCTGTTTATGGTGAAAAATAGTTCCCAAACATTCCAGGCATGTAATCATTATCTAATTAAACAACTGCATTTTAAAATTTAACGTATAATTAAGTGTGGAGTTTGAAAGAGGTACATTTAGAAGTGATTTGTTATTCAAATTTTGTGTGAAACATATAACAAATGGCTTCATAAAAATATACAGTACTACCTATGGCGAACAATTTTTTAATTCTATGCATGCCCTTCACTTCGTGCACAACTAAAAGGAATTGTAATTAAGCACAACATATACTGCTATTATACTAAATATTTGTTACAAAAAAAGTTTAGAGAATGGAAAAACAAAAATAGATATAATTTTATTTAAAGTTGTGTTGGATTATTGCAAAGGGGGAATCAAGGATCAAAGGGTGAAAACAAATATAAGTTTAAAAAAAATGCTCCAAAAAGAGAGGTAGAGAGGAATTGGGTTTTAGATATGAAAAAAAAAATTCATTTGAAATGTCACTTGGGATCCAGTCTAGGTTCTCTCAGATCGTCGATAACGAATTTAAGTGTATGTTAAAGAGTAGATCCCTAAAACGTCTATCTTTGTCCTAGGTGGTGAGGAGATGTTGCAAAGCCCATAATTGAATCACCTCTTCCACCAAAACCACCGCTTTAATCAAAAGACATAATAAAAACTAATACCTCCGTTGAACCAACATTTGAACCAAACCAACATAATAAAAATTTCTATCTCCTTCAAGATATTTACCATCTTTCTTGAAGTCGGTTGGTTAAACTTCAACCCCACCACCGTTGTTGGTTCCGCCTCTACTACTCAAGCTGACTATATGATCTCAAATATGAGACAAAGATGGTGTTTTATGTGTATCTGTTTTGATTTCGTGGGTTGGTGTATAGTATATTAGTATGATGCAGGGAGGATATATGAGTGTTTTCTCTGTCTGCCTTTTGAAAACCCTCACTCTTTTCCTCTCTTAAAACTTTGGAAGCGAATAAAAGGAACAAACCATTTATAAAGGGATGATATGATCTGGTTAGTTATTTTAAAAGTATTTGAGATTGGGAAAAACTGTCCTCGGGTCGTGTGATTGTGTGGTCGCGTGGATTGATTTATGGAGGTGCTCAATTGTGGAGAAGGGACACATGTTTTATTTATTTATTTAAGAAACTCAAAATTCTAAAAAATTAGGATGGCTTTTTTGGAGGCTTCCCAGTGTTCCAACTACATTTGTATATATAATAAGATATATATATATATATATATATATATATATATATATATATATATATATATATATATATTATAGAGACTTTGAAAGGTATAATGGATTCTGATATTCGATCCCGGTATGTGTAGGGACTTTATTAATATGATTCAGAGCATATTTGGTTTACTGTTCAATGGAAAGATTTAGCTTGTTATTATGTTTAACGCCCTGGACGTGGTAATAGAAAAGTGCATTGTTATATCACCCCTTTAGATACGTGGGATTTAAGACTCGTAGTTATATGTCTGGGGATAGGATTTGAAGAGACCCAATTATATGTACACTATGTTTATGGAATGTGACTACCACCAATATTAAGTGACAATGTCTTTCGGAGGAAGTTCCTTGCTTAAGTGTAATTGCGGAAAGAGATGTAACTTTTGTGTCAAGAGGGGTACATGTTATGGACTGAGGGCCTAACGGATTTCGATGATCGACAATGCTAGGTAGTAGTGTACCAGGGGGATTCCTTGTTTGAATTTCGCTTTGCAAGACATCCCATACATGAAACTTAACGTAAGGTTGGTAGTAGGGAGATGTTTGGTCATTCGTCCATGAGTTCGGTACCCCGGTCGTTATAGAGGTATTTAGTTATAACTGTAAGTTGAAAGTTAAATTACGATATAAGGCCAGTAGAACCAGTGTGTGGTGAGGAAGTATTGAAAAGTTTGTTTTATTACAGTGGGTTGAAGGATGGAATGATTTTAAGGAGGATTTAAAATTTCAAATTTTGGGGTGATTGACAATGCCCAAGTGGTATAGCCACGTTACGAATACAGGGGCAATAAATAATTAGGCGTATGTATGAAGTGTATATGATGTTTAAACCCGTATGCACGGTTTATAGTGTGTGTGGACACCTTGGTTTGCTGATGTCAGAATCGCAAAAAAAAGAGACATGGAAATAGATGGATGAAATTTATGCTTGGGGGACTAATATGACTAAATGGAAGTGGTAGAGTGGATTAAGTGTCGTGAGAGAACGACAAGAAATCATATATTCATGTGCAATTAGAGTAGCACGTTTGAACTTGGTTGAAAGGAAGTGGGAAGCCATTTAAAAAAGGGGTATCCCTTGAGAAGATAAATATTTAACTATTATGGACAATTTGGAGCGGAGTTCTACCCAATAGAATGTTAAGAGTGACTTGTGCGTAAATAAAATGGTAATGTCAATAAGGTATAAAGTGTCCAAAAATTTACATCGTGGCGAAAAGTGCAATGGTCAAAATTTTTGGTATATGCCGAGGGAAGAAGAGGATTATTAAGTACCACTTAATGGAAAGAATTATAAGTGAAATTCGGTGTTGAGCGGGACATAGTAAGTAGTAAATGGGTTGGAGTAAGATGATCAGTTAGAAAATTTTGTATCCACTCGACGACCACAATAATGAAAGAGTCAAGTTGGTAAATTTCTTCAATGGGTTGCCAACTTCTAGATGAGTCAAGAGTTCCTTCGAATGTGTGGATCAAGATGACCAAAAGGAAAGTAATTGTTATAACTTTGGATGATTTACGCTATTAAATAGTATGATCCAGTATTTTTCTAAACTAGGATGAGATCCTTGAACCTCACCTTCAATATGATGTTTCAGGAAGTAGTGTGGATAACGTTTATTTTTTAGCAGGTTGTATGAACTATAGCCTGAGGAGTAGGTACAAGGTGATTAACGACTGGTGGAACTGTATGAAAGTAATTTTGGACTCATTACGATCATTTCATTCCCACAACGGATACAACTAGTAAGTGTAGTATAATACGGTAATGGGAAAGGATATTACCTAATGATAGAGTTGTGTGAAAACATGTACCTATTTATCGTGGACAAGGTGCTATTTGAGGTTTTGTGTGGATAAACCTTACTATCCTTCCTCTGGATGTTTAGAGGTGAGCGGATAATCAGAGTTTTGGATTAGTCATAAGTTAGAGTCTGATGACTATAATGGGATAAGCACAACCCGTCTTAGGTGACTTTTGCCTTTTCTAAAAGTTACACCATCAGGAATAGAGATTCGAAGAACGGACAAGAGTAGTCAAATGTTCATATGGTTTCTCCCAGGATGGGAGTTTTGTGTTTAGATAAACACGGGAATTGATACAAACTGAGGTGCGGCCTCCCAATAATATTAAGATAATGCGGACAATGATGTACATGCTATTTTTATTCGAATGTTGTTTAGTAAGAGCACAAGGTGAGGTGACTTTATTGAGGTGGGACCCTAAAACTGATAAAGTGTCGAGAGTGTTAAAGAAGCTTGTTGTGAAGCGGGGGCTATAGTGATCGAGCCTTACTTTGAATTTTGTTTTGAGTACTGGAGGATACCTATTTTTAGCAGGTATCCTTACTTTTCCAAATTTCAGGACAAAATGTCGTAATTAGGGGGGAAGTATGTAATACCCCGTATTTTTATGACTTTTAATTATGGATTAATTAAATTAAAATTAGGAAATTATTTAAAAATTAATACGAATTTGAATACTAGCGAAACGAGAGTTAGTCGTTGACTATGATAATTATGTTGAATATTACTGAGTGAGTATATGATTATGGATTTATTAATATTGTCGCGGGTTGAAAATGTGGCACTTTCAGTAATTAAGTTAAGACGTGCATATCACTCATGTCAGGACCCAAATTATTGGATTTAAAAGTATTTTATTTTTATGTCATCCGTATGATAATTTTGAGAGCGCCAAAGTGTCCGAAAGGGTCAGGATAGTCAGAAAATACTAGTCGGGGGTTTAGTCTGGGTCCCGGGGCATTTTAGGCCTAACCGGCAATCGGGAGGGCATTTTAGTCATTTTTACTATTTGAGGAATAGTGACTTACGAATTTTAAGTGAATTCTATCAGCCAAAACTTAGTATCCTTAGGGTTTCCATCACCAAAATTCACATACGTCCATTAGAGAAGAAGTGGAGGAAGTTACCAAAGGAAAACCACCACCTTTAGGCTTTTTGCACCACCGTCACCCCCATCGGATAGATCGAGAAGAGAGGATTACTCCCGTATCATCTTCTTCAAAGGATCATAACTTCTATTTATAGTCAATTGATTTAACTTGCAATAATTCAGTGCAGATATCATCCATGTTAGTTTAGAATTGAAAAATAACCTTAAAAAATAATGAATGGATTTGAATAATAAAAATCGTAATATGGGTAGGTTTTGCATGTAGTTTAACTTCTGGGAATATAGCAGCCACGGAATTATGATCTATGTGTAGAGAATTATGAATTTTGTATTGAGTTATATAATGTTCTTGAAGAAAATAGGAGAACTAGGGTTTTTATGAAAATTATATGATTTGATCCAAGAAATTGATTTTCCATTATGATTTGATGATTCTAAACTGTTGGAACTTATGTATTTATATTGGTATGATGTTAGGAATAAATATTTGGGAGTTTAGGAAATTATAGTAGAGGATTTGAGGGTTAAGTTTGATGAAAGCCATAGGAAAAATTATGCAGAATCGCAATACATGTTTGTTTGATCGATCGACCCATGAATGTCGATTGATCGTCTGGATCGATCGATCGACCCCTTTCCCTCGATCGATCGACTCCTCCTGATTTTTGTAGATTATTTACCTTTAAGGTTTGACAACTCCCAATCTTGTAAGAACTCGTAGGGGGTTTAATAAAAGATTGGGGGACTTGGTTAATGTCAGTAGGGTTGTAGATTATGCCTGAAAAATGTTTTACCTTTTGGGATTGAATGGGATACTTACGAGTGTTTACCGAGTAGTGAGGTACGATTAGAAATTTTATAAAATTGGGAATTAAATTGGATAAATGTTAATTTAAGATTAGGAACAGTAGAAGAGATAATTTGAATTACTGAAATAACCTTAGAGGCAAGTGAGTGACTTTGTAACTTTTTGAGATAGGTTTAAATATTCGGATCTATAAGACGAGAGAGTTGTCGCGCTAAACATATTACGTGGAATATCTGGGATGGCATTAAAATGCGTATGTGACTTGTAATATAGGATGGAAAATACCTATATTAATGTTGATAAATACTTAGGTTGTTTGATTACCTAGTATATAGATGATTCCGTGTATGACATGCATACCATGCTTACTATCATGGGAGATTAATTTTCAGAAAAAAGGACCATCTTATCTTTGTGTGCCTTCAGGGGGATTTAAATTGGTACCTTAATGATATAGGACTATGAATGAATTATCTATGAGTTGATAAGTCAACTGAACATGGGAGCGTAAGTATGTACGTGACCCATGGATATGTGAACTATGTTTGCCTCAAATATGTGTGAATTGTATTGATACGGTTATTGAGTGATTCGGAACATGTAAATCCTTAAGTACGTGATGTATCGGGATTGATAGCAGAGTATGTGTGCATTGCATGCTCCAGCCTTTTAGGGTGCTAGATTTGTATATATATTATGCTAGTGAATTATATATATAAAGTTTTGATTATTTCACTGTTGCTTAGTAGATGTGAGTAACTAAAATATGTAAATGGGTTAAGAATGTGAAAATCTAAATAACACTCTAGATAAGTAATTAAATGAATGTAAATATGGGATATAAATATGACTTGTTTCGGTAATACGAGTATGCACCCTATAGTAGAATGTGAAAGTAGGAGTTAGTACGGACTAGTTAGATAGTGGCATAACTGGGATGGGTTAAAGGTATACGTTAGGCGTGCACATTAGTTGAGGGGTGAGAAACTCATGTGAGAGTACGCAACTAACATTTATATAATATTTACTATTTAATCCAATTGAGCACTTGTTGTTTTTAAACTATTTTCACCTCGGGCTCTGACCCGTTTTCCTCCTAATCTATTTTGTTTTGTAAAAACCTTTTAGGTGCCCAGCCACAGGGACGCCAAACATAGGAGTTCCATTCTGATGACGTGATGTAGATGATGTGGAAACTACAGGATATCAGTATTAGACGCCTCCACATATATCCTTGGTTCCTTCAAAGTCATTCAGATCAGTTAGGGCTTGTTTCCCATTCTTATTTAGAGATTGTAGATACATACTTTTATTATTTTAGATGTTGGTTTATTTATTTAGACTCTTGTATTGGGATTTTATTTTACTCTGGTATTATTATTGGAGTGTTTACTCCAGACTCAGTTTATTTCATTACGTTGGTTATTCATATGATATTGATTATGCGATTGATGAATGATGATTTAATTATGTGGTTAATTATTAAAATTTTCTATCTCTCTATTTTAAATATTAGGTGGATAATAAGTAACGAAATGTTTTCGACAGTGATGCTAAGACTGAACCAGCTTTAGATTTTGTATTAATTTAATAAAGGAGTAGCTACCCGATATTTAATTAGTCGAGGTGTCATAACTTATACACCCAGGGTTGCAAGAGGAGCTTGGGGGGAGGGGGAATAGGTAAAGGTGGACTTACATGAGGTGGCATGAGCTAAAAGGTATAAAATCTATGCTTAGATCTTTGGTTTCACATGTATCAAGAAACATGTACACAATCTAGTTTGAAAAGTGACTTTTTGGTGAGGCTATGACACATCGTTGGAGTTGTCATCGCTGCGAGTGTTTGCCCCGATGTGGCGACCTTGAAGTGATGATACAATGAAAGCCTAAGGATAGAGACTCTGGAAAAAGGCACGACCAGATAGAGTTTGTCATTGCGGTGAGATCTTACCTCCTTGCGGTGAAAGTTTCAGCGATAAACCTCAATATTCTTTTATAAAATGCATGTTGAAGATTTTTCAAAACAATTTTACATACAATTCATAAACGTGTACGATAACCATATTAATACATAAACACACAAAAAAAGTAATTTGTTTTTAATAAAAGAACATATGTGGGTAAAATATGTGTGAGTCTACGTTTCCGCGTACCTTCCTAATCTATATACTAAGATAAAATGCTATATAAACTTAAAACAAGAATTAATGTTCCTCATCATAGGTTCATCCACATAGCACTATAAAATGAAAGACAACCGAAAGATTGGAGGTGAACCATCATTTGTATTCATCTCTCTTTTCCATTTATTTCACCCAATCGTGTGATACAAAACGTCTAATATAGAGGTGTCTAATGCAAGTCTTTACAATGAATGTGAAAGTGATGTGACAATAATGATTATTCACAATGTGGAAGAGAGCCTCTAGATGGACAGGGTCTTATCCAGATTGTGAAGACTTGACACTTAGGATCCACATCCATTAAATTCAAAATTATTTCTCCAAAGTAACTATGAATGTTGTTCTTCTCTCCGGTATTCGATACAAGTTAAACTTTAAACATTTGCATTGAGGAAGATTTTTTTTTATGAACAATGTGTAAACTAATTTTTTGTCAATATAATATTCACATTGTCTTATTCCACCTCCACATAAGAAAAATATAAACATTTGCCTCAGAAATGCTCTAACTTGTACAATCGATGTAGAGTAATAGAAATTAGCCTCTTTATTTTTTTTGACAAATGATTTTTGAAGTGGATTAGAGACCAACATTTTCTATTACCGACTTGCAAATATGACTACTCTCGGGCCTCCTGTACTAAGCAATCAACATCATCACCTAAAATAATGAAATTATTGCTGACACGGGTCAAAAACTTTTATTTTGGACGATGCACTCAATTCAAATGAGAAATATGTGGATTATTTTGGCGAGAGTCAACCATATGTGAAGGAGATTTTTTATTATACTCTTTATTTGAGGATGCAAGCTCATCACCAGCATTAACATTTTTCACCAACAAGATGCTATAACTTTCTTCAATACTATCATTGACTGAAATATTTCCTTTAGAACCATTTTCATGAACTATAAGAGGCTTATCATGTTGTTAAGCCATACCTTTATTGCGCACATTTTTTGGACATGTATTCTCTCTTCCCAACTAGGATATAGGATACTGCCTAACTTGAGTTTTAACTCTTTTACAAAATGATATGTCATGATCAACACATCCATAAAACTCAAAAAATGAAGGTGGATGAAACATAATAAAATTATTAGGAGTTCAAACCATCTCCATCAATAACAATTCTTTTAAGGAGATGTAAACATAATCAAAAGAATACATAATTAATAGTTTTATATGGGTCTATAAATCTAACATGTGAATATCCAATTATATATGTTATTTGTTCTTTAATCGTACAAAACCTTATGTATTATATATTTAATGTTAGGATCTTAGACCAATATAATTATCACATATAATCATTATGAAAAAATTAACACTCATTGATAATTTTTCTTCATGGTCAAAACACTATTTCGAAAATAGCACTCATTGAGAATTTTTCCCTCCCTTATTCTATAATTTCGTTATGTTTTTTTTAATGTGTCTGAATGATGAAAAATCAGTCACTTATTTATAGGCCACATAACCTAAATCTTAAATTATCACTTAATCTCAACCATCTATCAAGGTAGATACCAAGAGTCTTTTTTACTCTTGGCATTTGGAGTAATCTTTCATTTACCAAAGTGACTCTTAGTATTAATATAATTATGGAACACTTTATGGAGAATTATTATTTAAATTAATTCTAAGATTCTCCCACTTGGTCCATAATTATCACAAGGCGTGCAATAACCTTTGAGTCATCCTTAAATGGTTTTTCATAAACACCTTGATCAAACAAACCATTAATGGGAGTCATGACGCTCACATACTAATTCAAGAGCATGATCACTTCTATGTACTATAACATTAACAACTCATCCAACAACGTCTATAAATTGGGTTATTCAATAATGCTCTCACGATGTCTTATATAAAAGACCATTTATGTCACATTCTTCAATTCATAGGCATGTAAAATTTTATTGCAAGACAAAATTTGAAATGTTCAAAATACACTTAAATTAATATAAAATATGGTGTCAAAATTAAGAACCAAATAATCCATAACACTTTTCTTAATTGGCTACACGCAAGACCATATTTTAAGCATGCTTCATGAATGTCTTTTGGTAACAACCCATTTATTAGTGGATATGTTATATTATTACTTGTACTAATGTGTTCAACTCACCCATTTTGTTTTTTAATTTCTTCAACATGTAGGTACTATATCCTAATGTGCTTAGGTTCCTTAAAATACCTATCAGTTCTTCATAACGAATATTGTTGCGGCGTTAACATAATGTTTCAACGACTTGGTAATAGTATTGACAACTGCAAGTCCCAGAATTTATTTTTTGCAGCCATAATCCATAAATTATAGTCTCAAAGCATGCTACATACATTATTTAAATTTTTTCTCACTTTTTCATAATATTGGCCACTTGGCCAAAACAAACCTACTTAATCAAGAACATATAATTATCATAAGTGTGAGCATATAACATTTTAGGCATCTCATTAATTCATACTCTTAAATACTTTATTTATCTAATATATCATTCACTACTAAGAGAAATCCAAAAAATATATAAATTTACTCCCGCTGACTTCAAAGTATATATATTAATAAAAAAAAATACATAAAGTATTCTTAAAAATACTATTTATGGGAAACTGACATAAGTTTACATAATGATTTCTCAACAGATACAGTTCTTTTCTTAAACTCTCTTAAATTTTCACACTAAATGTAACTCTTAATGAAAAGGAGCTACTAAATCCATAAGAATTTCATATTTTAAGATATAGGTGAAAATTCTTATTTACACCCCTTTCTCTTTTCATATTAAAAACTTTGAATGTAAGTCTAACTTTATATCATTGATTATCACCATGGTCGTGTTTTAGTCTTAAGACGCATTTACACTCGACTCTAGTGTGTCAATTAGATAATTCAACGTGGTCCTAATCCTCATTATGGTAAATTAATTGCATTATAATGCTTAAAACTTGTGAAAATAAAATCAAATATTTTCTTACTCCTCTATCAAATTCACATTCTTATGATAAATTTCATAGTCATTCAGAAAAGAAAACTCAATTGTGAGCTTCTTAAAAGTATTCTTATTAACTAACCAAAAGAATAATTACTTTGGTTGTTAAGGGAATGAGAAAAGTATCTTAACTTCTTTTATAACCACAATAGGTGATATGATGCTCCCACTGATTTTACCATCTTTAAAGAATTTGACATGTTTGATTTCAATAGTAAATAGTGTGACCTCTTGAAAGTGTAGATGTAATTATAAATTCTATTTTTTTTTGTGAATTCGGAATCCATGCGTGCACGAGGCATTCTAAATCATATGGTTTTGTCAAATTGGGTAAGTAAATTGGAATTTATATAATACACTTCTAAGCATATATATTCATTTTTGTGTGAATAAATCTTGTGACGATATCAACATTATTGCATTTGACCTGTTAATTTATAACAACATGATCTATGTAGGTCCACAATCCAAGGACTATAATATCCCACTTGGGCCAGATAGATCGTTATAAAATTATAAAACCTAAAGATCTCATACATGAGTGACAAAATTTATAATTGACAACCCAAAGACAGTCTAGTCTATTCAATCATCAAAGTAAGTCTACATTTAAAAGTGTCTTATATTCACTCATGACACAAAATTGAAGAGTTTTAATTATGAATCTACTTTTAAGTTCAACATTATCATATAAAATCAGCATTGTTTTTCTTGAAAAAGTTTCATTTAAAACACAATTATACAAACCACTAATGAGAATACCATAATTAAGAAAATATATTATCATATAGACTTAAAGATATTTTGTGTACTCAAGACATATCTCTCACAGTAAAATTGAGAAAAATATTTTGGAAGGTCATCGAGTTTTTTTTAAATGAGTCTAAACTAGCATAAGAAAGGGAATCGGAGAACTTATGGTTTGTTTTACGGTTGTCTTGTAAGCTTCCTCATATCGATTTAGAACTATGTTTCATAATACTCTAGTTTTTGAAAAATGAAACAAATTATTTCATTCATATTGAACGATACATATTAATTAACACAATATAACTTAAAATATGCACGTTAAATTATGGGTACTCATGTTTTAATCTCTAACATTATGAAATTTTTCATAAACTTTATGATTAATTCATTTAATATTTGTTCAAAAATTTTAAAAGTGTGTTACACACTAATCCATTAATAGTGGGTTCCTCATGTAAATCTAAATTATAACAATTTAGCAATTTTAAGTGAAACTTAGCTTCTTGATTTCACTATAAAGAGTCAGTCTCGAGAACATTAAAATAGATAAAACATGCAATTTTATGAAATAAAGTAATATACAATTAATGAGATAAATAGCTCACCACGTTAATGCTAGGAACATGTACATTAATAATATTTTATAAATGTGGGCTTTTTTCGTAATAACTTTGAATATTTATATATGATTTTATTCAGTATCATGTTATGTAATTTAGATGGACATGCTATTCAGGATAGCCATAATTTCTTATTATTTATTTTCGTTGCTCAAAATAAATTTCCTTTGGAATTATCTTGTTTGACGAAATAAATCAAATATACCCTATTATTGTCTTTACATATGTAAGCATGATGAGCTATTACTAACACCTTTATCTTTAAATTTAACGTTCACAAGAATACTCATTAGGTTACTTTGGTGACTACCAAATTATCCATTATATGAATATTACATTGTTTTATGGATTGTATAATAATTTTAACAAGCATTAATGTTTTCAAAAGGCATAAATGGACAGTATACATATAAATTAAGGAAGGTTATGGGCTCTTTGGAGCAAGCACTACAAACCTTAATAAACAAACATATTCCCCATTAATATTAACTTCACCATTGCCATCGGAGTCCATGGAGAAACCAAATCATAATGAAATAATTAATAATACAAACATTCAAAACCATATATGGACTCTTTCTAGCAACCAAAACATAGTATCTGAATGTTATCACAAAATTCAACATTTACAATTTAAAAGATTAGACCATCTTGGTTGAATTATAACCTAATCGTGATATAAATACTGTGATGAAAACCTTAAGGTACGCCAAAACATAGCATTGAATGTTATCATAAATTCAACATGTTTATTAGATTAGACCACTTTAGTGGAATCATAATCTAATCGTGTTATAAATCTTGAGAAGGGAAACCTTATGGCATGCTTTTAATATTTCGTTACTCATATTGGACATAATAAGAATATACACATTAGTCTAATATTTATAATTTTGAGAATCGAATTAAACTTCACGTAAATATTAGTCTCAAGAATAAATTTAAATCCTTTTAGTTGAAGTTGATGCAGAAAAAAAATTACTCATTAGTGTTCACTTGATAATCAAAATTGTCCTTTTGGGCAATCATATAATGAACAAGCCATATCATCATTGCATTAACAATCTAACATTGATAATTATATTTGGACCTACGGACAAACAAATTTATACACAGTCATTTAATATTTACAATTATAGAATATGGCACTTTAATGAACACCTAATCTAATCTAACATAATATAAATATTAATATCAAAACCTTAACCATAATTATAATTTTCATAACAATATTTGGTGTAAACCAATAACATTATCACAACCAAATAAGGTAAGATAACTGATGTATTTATTAAAACACATAAAATGGAGAAATTCAAAATTTCTAATAATGGAAAATTTTGAGTAATCACTACAATATAATTAAGCAAACTCTTAAAATAATCTCCAATAAGTGGAATTTTAAAAAATGGAGAAAGAAGTAGCTATCAACTTCATTACCAAAAATGACGAATTTAAGGTTTTGAGGGTTTAAACGTGCTCAAATAGTCAAAACAACGTTCATCGCCAAAAATGGTGAGCTTTGATCATTCGATTGTTTTGGATTGATATAAAAGTTTTATTAAATTCTGAGTAAGTCAGCAATTTTAATCTCAACTAGTTGTAAACTCGCGCGATGCACGGGCCAAAAATTATTTACCATCAAACCCACAGTTTAAAACTAATAAACATGCTTTGTTTAGTAACACTTATCACCTACTCTATTACAATTAAAACTAATAAATTTAAGGAATAAAAATCATTTATATATTTATGTCATGCCATCAGCCTTTGTAGATCATATTTACCATCAAATCCACTATTTAAAATAAATAACTTATTCAATTTTCAAGATTGATTTATTTAAAAAATTAAGATTTAACCTATCAAACCAAAATATAACTAAAATGTTTATTGTATGACAACATAATATGGAGAAATGATTACGAAAATAAATTCGTACAAAATTATAGTAGCCATATCATAATTCCTTAAAAGAATAAAATTCGTAAACAATGATATAATGGAAACGCCATATTTATAACAAAATTTAAAAAAGTTTGAGATGAACGCCCCAGCAGAGATATTACCAACTAATTTTACACTATTCTTTCACCATTCCATCACTAACCTCCATTTCCTACAGAGAATAAACATAGCATTACATTGTGAAATGTAAAATATAACATCAACCTTTAATGGAGATCTTATTTTCAAGATAACATGAGATGGTTTTATTAATAAAAAAATGGGGAAAATATGAAGTCAAATGAAAATAATTATTATTTTGCTGGATATTTAACACTTAACAATAATACAAACACGAAATAAAATTAAAAATCTAGTAAATACACTAACTTAGAGAGAGGGGACAAGGAGAGATGATAAATATTACAAACCATCAAATAAAATCCTGAACAAATATATTTAAATTTTTTTGTTGGAAACAAGCTGTAAAAATATCCACACTTCAAGGCTTAAAATGCACAGAGAAGAAAAGAGTAAAACTTGTATGAAAACAACCAAATTACCTTTTATGCTTTGTTCTTTTTGAAATGAGAAAAGAATTTGGTTGGAAAAAAATGGGTCTGCAGCTGCTGTTGACAGAAATGAGGATAGAGGAGAAGAGTTTAGTCTTTGAGTGAAATACATACATGTAAGTTTTAGAAAGTCAGGTTACTGCTAAATCTCCGAGACTGGGAGTGAATGTCTCTAGTCCATCAACTATAAGTGGTTGAAGAAGTATTATGCCTTGCTATTGCCAAGTTTCGTTTCTCTTAAAAGTTTGAACAACCTGCTTTAGCATAAAAATATTTTTTTGTAAAGTGAATCATGAGCATAATTCTTGTAAACAATATAAATACTAACTATAGTTAAAAAATAATGAATACTAGTTATTTTTCAGGCACCTGAAATTTTGTGCTTGATTTATTTACCTACATTGTGAGATGGGTATACTAGATTAATGTTTTCTTTTCTTGAAAGAACAGTAGAACTCTTTAAAAGATTGAATAGATTTTATGATCTTAAAACTTGGAAGAGGGTCCATGACACAAGTAACTTTACTCATTAAACTTGGGGGGTACATATATCCCAAAGATAAAGTATAGTGAGCAAAATCCCTACAGACGCAACAATTTGATATCCCACAGGCCAGCAAGAGGTTTTCCTCTTAATAATTGAAAAAGAAAGAAAGATTTTTTGGGAATTACAGACATCTGATCTAAGAACAAGTTCTAACTTATAATTTAATGATTTATTTCGTTTGATTCATGAGAATGTGAAGAAATGGATACCCCCTAAGATTTATTTTCTACAGTTTAAGAAAAATTTCCCGAGTAAAATGTGGAACAAGGACCCCATAGACTAGAGGTAGTTTTAATGAAAAGAATGAGCTGTTGCTTACTTACTTCATTTATGAAATCTTTCTTTGATTATGTGGGAAGGATAAGGGATCACCCCTTCTCCGATCATATGCAAGTACCCCACAGACTACGGGGTTGTTCAATCTTGAATTTCTCATCGAAAATAGAGCAACTCACAGTAAATAGATGCCAAAATCATACAAAGGTAAGAAAAAGAGAAATAAATGAAGACAAAATAATCGTTTTCATTATTATAAGAGTATCCTTTTACATGCATCAGAAGAAATGAAAAATACAAGGAAGAATCTACACACAAAAACCTATCAGCTAGATAAAACAAAAAATAGATCCTCCCATGAGCGCATGTCTGCATATGATGGACATGCCCCCTGAATAATAAACTGGTCCTCCAACCTGGACATTTTGGCCTCATCCTCAGTCTCAGCAGGCTCAAGCTTGGCCAACTTACCCTGGAGAGACTAAATATGACCCCAGATCCAAGTGGCTTGAGCCTGGCTCTACTGAATTCTAGACTTCCAGGACACATGAAGTCTCATCATATTCTTAAATGAAATCGTCAAGAAGTGACAAACTGTAGCATCGAGCTAGTCCAACTGAAAATGATATACCCTCTGAAGATCATTAAGAGCCTGGAGAAATAATGAAGTCCTGGAATTGGTCAAGTCAGGGGGAGTGGATAAGAAATCATAGATGTGACTGACAAGGGCCTTTAGGTTAAAAATCTTAAGACTGTCAATGTTGAGCACACTCTGGGAAGTAAAAGTGTTCAGATGATGCTTAAGGATCATCTCCATCACCTCTCTCTCATGGGTCCTAAACTTCGTAGGCAGTTCCTCTCTACATAAATCCCTCATAAAGACCCAGGAGTCTCTATATCAATATCATCATAGCTTGTCTTCTTGGACTCAAGCTCAGAAAGATGTGCGGGGGGGGGGGGGGGGGGGGTGGGAATACTTGCTGGAACCATCAGTACCATCTGAGTATGTGTCCTCAGAGCAAGGCCCATCATCACTAGTTGCCTCAACAGGATCACCCATGAGATCCTGAAAATAAGAAATATAAAAATGATAATTCAAAAAAAGAAATACAATAGTTGGATGCTAATAGTAAGAAAGAAAATAAGTATCAAAGAGCTTTCCCCAAAACCTACAAGGGTAAGTATACTTCCACCAAAGAAAAAAGGTCCTCCTAGAGGCACCATGCCAACCTGGCAAAGAAAATTGAAGCATAATGTCAATTAAGGCTTTCTTAAGTAAAAGGCTCTAGATAAACAAGTCGTAATAAATCAGGTAGGAATGTTTAATACTTGAGGAGTGTTTAGTGTAACACCACAACCTGTTTCGCAGAACTAGAAACATCAGCCTCACTAACCTGAAAACGAGTAAACAAGGGTGTGATGGGAAGGAACTTGCATAGTAAAAGCAAGAATGAAAAGGGAAAAGTAGAAAGGAGGAAGAGGTATGATAGTATTATACCTCTCTCACAGTTGCTTCTCCAAGTTATCCCACAACCACCGGGACAGTCGCAACACTAACCTGAAAATAAGAAAATAGGTAAGTGTTAGCGAACACTTGCACATAAAATCAAGTTGAAAAGAAATAATGCATTAATTAAATACCAAGGTAGTCTCTCTAGGGATGCTAGCCAAATGTTCTACAGACACTGGAACAGGTGCTACATTAGCGTGAAAATAAAGAAACAATAAAGTGTTAGCAAAAACTTGCACAAAAAAATCACGTTAGCAAGAAACAACATAAAAAGTATATAATAAATATCAGGGTAGTCTCCTCCATGATACTAGCCTGAAGTTCCACATTCAAGGGAACATGTGTGGTCTCAACCTGAGAACAAAGATATAGGTCTCGTAGATGAATGAACCACAACTACAATTATGTCACAAAAAAGACTTGAAAAAATTTTGTGCATGAAGAAAAAGAAAGAAGCACAAGTATAAGAAACAGATATTTAAAATGAAGTACCTGGTGAGTCACCCCCGTGGAACTCACAACATGGGCGGTAAATAATGGGACATCAGCTACACCGACCTGATGAGAATGCAATGTGATATCAATTATTTAGGGGATTCACATACTTCCAATTTTAAAACTTATTTAACTAGAGTCAATTTTCGATCCAATTTTATTAAACCCCAAACATGCATCGATGTGAATAAATCAAATATGAAATCAGAAATAAGGGACAAATAAAATTTAGGAAAAAGACCTTTCGGGTAAAACCTTTATTTCACTATATAATTTAAATCGTAACTTATAATGACATAATGACATCTACAATGAATTTCCCACAGACAATCCACATAGACTGCAACCTAAAACCATCAAAGATTCCCTTGAGAACCTTAAGAATTGCAACTCCTCCTTCATCAGTGAATACTCTCGAGTATACCCAATGACCACAGTCGTTAGCAAATATCTCCCGCAAGAACTATCAATCCAACAGTAGATAATTTTTCTCTACAAGAGAAACTTCGACAAATATGTGCCCTGGGTTCCAAAATGACTCACCAAACTATGTGGGATGATTTTGCGAGTCAAAAACAAGGTTTTGTGCCCTAAAAGTGAAGACTAAAATTCTGCAGATTTACAATTTTCATGTATCAAAAGTCTTAATGAAAAAGTCTTCCAAAGCAAGTATTTATAACAAAACAAAATTCTTTGAGTCAGCAGGCTCGTTTCAACGAAGTGTGCTATGTCGTTTGAACGACATTGGATGTCGTTAGAACATTCCCAAGAAATAACCTTGAAAAAACTAATACAATACATGGTCGTTTGAAGAAAACAAGAAATGACCTTTCGCGCGACCTATCAAACGACATGAGATGTCATTAGCAGGTGTCGTTTGAATGACATCAGCATGTCGTTTGAATGGCAGAAGAGAAAAATAATAATTTTTTAATGCTCGCCTACAGGTCTTCTAAAAATAATTTTGACTTAGAAAAATGCCCCATTTTGATTTAAAATAGTTTCGAAAAATATCCCAATACTAAAGTAAACCAATTTCGAAACTTAAACACAATCCTTACCGAAATTAATCTTGTAGACGTCCGTTAGTGAAGAAACTTGATATTCGGATCCGTCGTCTTGAACAACTGATCGTGGACTTCCTTTGACGGTTGTAACAGTATATAACATACTTTATGCATCCTCAAAACTATGGAAAATATGACCATACAAATCTCCCCCTATGTCTCTGTAGGTACAAAATAAAAACAAACCAAATTATCAAAACAAAAAATCCTATACAAATCTAATACCCTCTAGTGAAACCCAAAATTCAGAAAGATACTAAATATAATTCTTAAAAGAAATATTCAATAATCATCAAATCTCTTTGCTTTTCTTGATCTTATTTTCTTTGCTTTCCAAAGGATCATCAATTTCCTACACACAATAGACAAAATAAATATCTTTGTGATATATCGAGTTTGAAATGAGATAAACATCAATCAAATAAAGTAAATCGATTCTCCCCCATGATTCATAATTCGTTCTCCCCCCTTTTTTGGTCCGAAATAGATAAGGAAAAGAATAAACCAAATTAATACAGAGTGTCACGACATGCATAGAAAATCATCACAAATATAACAAATACGTTCATGCAAGGATATACTCAAAAGGATCCACAAACAATTTTTTATTTTTAAAACTTTATAATAAAAAATAAGGTACAAAAACACCACACACCATGAACAGCACAAAGATAACCAAATCGTGGTTACAGAATGAATGGGTGTGAAAAAATTCGATAGGAAAATCAACGCAATCAAACATAACATATGTGTATAATGAATATGGATACTCCTAATGAATGAACTCAAAATCGTCCTTAGGTGTAAAAATTTAAATTTAAATGACATGGACTCAATCTAATCAACACATCAAAGTCTAAAATAATTTCCACACCAATAACATCTAAAACCGTGCAATGTTTTTCAAGACTTTGTTAGGACATGCAATCCCATTATTTTATTTCCATCCAAACACCCTCATGAATAATAAATCTTTTTATTTTTCTATTGAGGTGATCAAACTAAATTATTTGACCCCTTTTTGACTTATTTTTCTTTTTATTTCCTTAATTTTGGGAGGGGATCTTTTCAAATGGTGGATTTCATGATGAGATTATTATTCTCTCGCATCCTTTTCCCGTGTTCACTCATTATTTTTTTAAAATTATAAAAAAATCCTCACGGGAAACGGTTCTTACATGCAATATTTTCATTGTCAAGTTTTATCGCATTTATTTTTTTTAAAGACGGAATTGAGAAGAAAATATTTTAACTAACATGTGATAGACAAGTACAATAATCAAATAAATCCATGCACGTGTGCACTAAAGGAAATCATGAGTCAAACATGTAGTAAGTAACAACTAGTCACATCTCAATGACTCCAAATATTGCAAAGCATAAAATGAAATGATGATGCGTCTCAAAACACTAACAAATAGTTAAATGGATATGGAATGATGTTGTGACTTGGTCATCCTAAATATCCACTCATAAACGGTGTAAAAAGAAATACATTTTTTGTCTTTTTCCATAAAATTTATCAAAGTAAAAGCTTTTTGTCTTTTTCAACTTTTTGTCAAAAAATAGAAACTATTTTTGTGTTTTTCCAAAATTTGTCAAAAACAAAAATCTTTTTGTTTTTTTTAAAAATATATCAAAATGAAAAAATAAATATAAAAGTGGTACACACTAGCAATAGGCATAAAATACCATCATGAAAAGCATCATATGCTAGCAAAACAAGTTTAAACCTCAATTATTAGGTTCAAAAAAGTTTTTCAAAGGTGGTGACATCCTATGAAAACAACCATCAAATCGTGTGAAGTTTTGACCAAATACTTAACTTGATCTCAAATATGTGCAAACTATCTCATGTAATGTGCAGGAGCATGTAAAGTATCATGTAATGTGTAGGAGCATGTAAAGTAACCATCTCTGATACCAATTTGAGAATGCGGTGTGATATCATTTATTTAGGGAATTTCCAAATTTCCAATTTTAAAACTTATTTAACTAGAGTCAATATTCAATCCAATTTTAATAAACCATACACATGCATCTATTTGAATAAATCAAAAATGTAATCACAAACTAAGGGACAAAAAAAATTCAGGAAAAAAAAAACCTTTTGGGTAAAACCTTTATTTCACTATATAATGTAAATCGCAACTTATAATTACACAATAAAATCTGCAATGAATTTCCCGCAGTAAATCCATATAGACCGCAGCCTAAAACCAGCAAAGATTCCCTCGATAACCTCAAGAACCGCAACTCCTCGTTCAGCAGTGAATACCCTCGAGTATCCTCAATGACCGATGTTGTCAGCAAATAGCTCCCACAAGAGCTATCAATCCAACAGTAGAGAGATTTTCTCTATAAGAGAAATTTTGACAAAGATGTGCCTTGGGTTCCAAAATGATTCACTAAAGTATATGGGATGATTTTTTGAATAAAAAATAAGGTTTTGTGTCCTAAAAGTAAAGACTAAAATTTTGCAGATTTGCAGTTTTCATGTATCAAAAGTCTTAATGAAAAAGTCTTCAAAAGCAGGTATTTATAACAAATCAAAATTCTTTGAGGCGGTGGGTCGTTCGAATGACACGTGCTATATCATTTGAACGACATTCGATGTCGTTAGAACGATCCAAGAAATGACCTTGAAAAAAATAAAACTGTACGTAGTCGTTTGAGCAAACAAGAAATGACCCTTTGTAACGACATGAGATGTCGTTAGAAGGTGTCATTGGAACGACATCAACATGTCGTTTGAATGACATTGCTTTATCGTTTGAACCACATAAGAGAAAAATGATAATTTTTTAATGCTTACCTACAGGTCTTCCAAAAATAATTTTGACTTAGAAAAATGCCACATTTTGATTTAAAATAGTTCGAAAAATATCCCAATACTAAAGTAAACTAATTCTGAAACTTAAACACAATCCTTACCAAAATCAATCTCCTAGATGTCCGTTGTTGAAGAAACTTTATATTCGGATCCGTCGTCTTGAATAAATGATCGTGGACTTCCTTCGACGGTTGTAATGGTGTACGACATACTTTATGTATTCTCGGGACTATGGAAAATATGTCCTTACAACTAAAGGCAAGTAAAATAAATAAGTGATTAGAAAAAGGATGGAACAAAAAAATGCCTCTTATGCAGGAAATATATTGTACCTGTTGGGTCGCCTCCGTAGGACTCACAGTGGGAACCAAAGATGAAAAGGTGTCACTGGTTCCAACTTGTGAATGAGGAAATAGATAAGTGTTAGCAAATCTCTTGCATAATGAAGACATATTTATATGTAAGTCTTAAAATTAAGTTAAAGTAGATACTGAGAGCTGCACTATAATAGTGCTTCCACCTAAACCTATAGTAGAAGGGGTCTCAACAGCTACAGGGGCACAAGTATCCAGAGTATTGATCAGTGATGTAGTGTCGTGAAACAACTGAAATATAAACATACAGGAGTAAGTCATGAGAATAAAATTTTGATGACAAGTAAAGAAAATTCTAGAATGGAAGATTCTAAAATACCTGGACCCCCACGGGAGAAGAAGGCTGAAAAGTAACCACTAGAGTAACTGATGCAGCAGTGGTATTCTGTTCATTAACAATTGTGTTAGAAGTGAACATAGTCAAAGAGAGAATTATGACAGTGGAGTGGTTAATACTTGAGATGATCCAATAGCTTGAGATATGGGCTCACTGGAAGCAATGGTGAAAACCGGCTGCGTAGGAAGGGGATGAATAGGGGGCCTGTTATCCATAACCACACAAATTCAGGGTATAGATATCCTCCTAGAGGGTGATAGCCCTGGAATAACAACCAAAGTGGGAAAAACCACCCCTCCAGTTGAAGAGGGGCCAAGTGAAAGGGAACCCTACAAAAGAACACGACTAATGCAATAAAGACAATATAAGTTTAGCTATACATGTGAATTAAGGATAAGAAAATGTTGGATGAAAGAAAAAGGCCAAAAAATACCTCTAGAGATGAAGTAGTAGAGGTTCCAGCTACAGAGACACATACCTCAAAAGAAGAAGGAAGTGGAAAAGTGTAGCTAGGAGCAATAATCATCTGCAAGTACATATAAGCAATGAAAATCGAATAAATCTATGAGGGAACAAATCAAAAGACCTAGAAATATCGACTATTACCTGAACAAAATGAGAAGACATAAAAGAGTCCCTCGTAGTGGTGGGTTACACAGAAGAAAGATGCAAAGTCAATGGAAGCAAGTCATGATAGTAAAGTATTGTAAAAGTAAAAAAATAAAGACAGTTGATAAAATTGATAAGACAAACCTCTCTAGACATACCCAGAGAAGAAACGAGCATAAAGTTACTTTCTCTTGGAAAGAACACTCAGACAATAGGGGGAGGCAAAAGAACACTTGCTCCAAAGAAGGAACTTGTGTAGTATCACAAGACTCAAAGTTAGTAAAAAGTAAACCAAAGGATTAAGAGTTATTGAAATAAGAAGTTGAGAAAAGAAAGTAAAGAAAATACTTACAGTATCTGGGTGAGTGCTCTACCCATAAGGAAGGTTACCTTTGGCTCATGGATGGAGGGCATTATATCATTATTTATTCATTATAAGACTCCCCCAAAACTAGTAAAAAAGTACAAGCATCAGTTTAATGTTCACCATGAAGGTCAATGACACCCATGTCATTTGAATAAGAATTATTGTCATCATAGGAAGGGGTGCTTCCATAATCAACCAGTTCATCTTAAAATGAGTAACAAGGGTAACCATAAGGTGAAACCTCACGAGAGGCAGTTTCACTAAGTAAAGATGAGTTAGCTAGAGTACCTTCACTAATCAAAATGGATTAAATGGGTGGCTCCTGAGAAGATATCCCCAATGCTTCGTAAACTTACTCGCGAACAGTCCTATAGGTCTCCTCCACCCCAAGAATATTAGTGTTTGAATCTTGATTTAGAGAAAGGGAAGGAGCAACAACGTCAACACCATCTTTCTTTTTCTTCTTGCTTTCCCTAGTCCTTATAGGAGAAGAATTGGAAGCAAGAGCAACAAGGGGAGCAGGAAAACAATTTGACACATTTATATTAGGATGCTTTATTTTGGAAGAAGCTTGAAGCTTGGCTTTTCACTTTCCTTTATATTTGGTAGGTTGTGGCTCAGGGTGTTTAGTGTAAATGGATTCGTCGATCATGGGCCTCACCATAATAGGGGTGACTTGCTTGAAGGGGTCTTCACAGTGGTGCTGCGATGCCCCAACTCTTTCTGGGTTGTTTTACCCAAATACTTATCAATGTTAGGAACCTTACTAGGTATGGTTTCATTTAGAACATCCATCATGCAGTTCTGAATAAGGACCACCTGCGTATGCCGTAAAATGAATAATGAACGAGTAAAAAAAGGTAGGTAGTCTCAACGAGACACAAATAGACCACCCAAGTGATCAACTCTGATCAATATCCCTTCAAAGGTAAAATTTTCATAGGCCTCAAAAAATAAATCTAAGGGGGAAGTGCTTGAAGGATATTGCATACACCCCATTCTGTTACCCCCTAATTCTCCTTAGGTCCCTAGTACCTCCCTTCATCAGCGTAAACCGGTTGATCGAAGTTAACTCACCAAACCGGGCCAAACTATTTGGAATGTAGAATTACATATCCAAACCTTTCCAATGGTCCACCCCGTGCACGATTCAGACTTACCATGCGAACGAACGATCCGTTTGCATCCAAACGATTCCCCGTCCAATGGACCGATAGATGCTTCCGAGCCATATTTGACCCGAAGTCAACTCCCGAAACCGAGAGAGGTCCAAAGGAATTTAGAAGGTCTCAGAATTACCGTTCCAATGGTATGCCCCGTGCTCGATTCTAACCAACGATTTTCCCTCGGCGGCCAATTTTTTGAAAAAACCTGAAGCGCACTGCCAAATGGAAGTTTCCAGACCCTGCTTATTGGCACCTACCGATAGGCAAGAATAGGTATATTCCGATCGGAAGTTACCTAGGACTATAAAATGAGGCCTTCACCTCATTTTCAAGGGGAGCCCAAATCTGATAAAAACCTCTCTCGAAGGCAGCATGATTTCAACTTCCAAATTCCTTTTTTACTTCCACTTTTCATCATTCTTTTCATCAAACTTGGTTTATTATCCACTCTCCATCATCATTTAAGTGCAAGGGCTGCTCTCCCACATTCAAGATCAAGCTCAAGAAGGTCCAACTTTCTCAACTTTCTCTTAAATTCTCTTAAATTCGTAATAACTTGTTTTCTCACTTAGCGCTTTTATTATCTCATCTCACACATCCTAATATACTTTTTTATTTATTATTATTGCACATCTCCTATTTTCATATAAATAAAACCCAAAAAACAAGAAAAAGAGGGTTTGCTCATAAATTCCAAATAGGGATTCTCATACTTTTCTCACACTTTCCTCACAACTAAAATACTTTTTCTACACACACACACACTTACAAATAAGAGATCCCCCATTTGTATTTATGGGATAAACCCCACCCCTCGTTTTGTATGAGAACTACGTGGACTTTGATGCCTTTATAGGCTACGTAGGCATCTCGGGGTAAAACCCGAGATTCGAGTCCTTTTTCTCACTTTTTCTCTCATTTTCTATCTTCTCTAAATCCCATCTTCTTATATCCTATATACTTGTTTTTAGTGACGTATTACTCCATATGTGTTATCGTTCCATTATAACGATCAACGTATGGGTAATCACGTAAATCTTATTTTTCTAATATTACTCTTATACCTTCCTATGGATGACTCACTTTATCTCTTCCATGATACAAGTCGAGGATTCTTACCTACATTATATATATACACATGCACACATATCACAGGGGGAAATGAAAGGAAAATAGAAAATATCCATGAGAGACCGAAAGGGCAGAATGGATGCCTAACACCTTCCCATTTCGTAATTAAGCTTTCGAACCCTTCTCGAATCATTTTGGTTTTGCATGCACCAGTATGTCTTTGGATGCCATCCTTTGGGGTGGATTCCCCTTTTTCTTTTGTCTGTTTTGAGTAAAATAGACTGGCGACTCTGAATCTCTCTACACTTTTACACCAAATCTCAAACAACGCCGGCCGAAGTTCTCCCGAGAGGGACGCGAGGGACCCGAATGATTTTTTCCTCCGTGCACCCGCCCGCACGGCGAGGATCGAGGATGGACACAGTGGTGACTCTGCTGGGAACATGTGTTTATTTGTGGGCTTGACTCTATTTGCATGGATGTTATATTTGCTTATGTTTCCCCCCATATCTGCATGTTTCCCTTTCTCATATGTATCCCATGCTTATGCTTATGTTCACAAACTTCTAAAAAATTCTCCATGTACACTTCACACCACGTGCACCTAGGATCACATGTATATCCCCATGTTGCACGCATCACCCATCCATACTTGGTGTACCTTTTGGGGTACTTATAATTTGCTCCCTATTTGGTATAATCAAGAAAAAGGCATTCTCATCATAAGATACTAATGAGGGAATTGTTGATGTAAAAAATTAGATCATATCTAATTATTCAATCACAGATAAATAAATGAGACAAAGAATTTTTAAAGTGGTTCAGCCTTATAAGAATGGCCTACGTCCACTGTTATGTTATTGCTGATTGTATGGGAATTCTCGATTACAAGTTATCTCAAGAGATTCCGGTCCCTTTACAATGAGGATTGTACAATGTATTTATAGCCCTGGGGCTGTAATGTGAAAGGGTAATACATTAAATGATGTACATATGAAAGGGTGATACATTCAATGCTCCTTAAGCGTATACGTCTGAATGATAAGCATTTAATGAACAGTCAAGCTGTTGGTTATCCTGTTATTAATGCTTTGTTCGAGGTGCAGCTCGGATCGCCTGAGCTTCTCGGACCGCCTAAGCTTCTCGGTGCTCAAGGGTTCCTCGGAGAGTTCTCGTTCCTCGGAGCGTACGAGTTCCTCGGGGAAATAGTGTTCCTCTTTGTAGTATGGTTCCTCGGAGCGTGTAAGTTCCTCGGCAGTGTTTATTGTTGCCACGTAGACTGCCATGTGTCTTCACTTTATTGATCCATGTCAGCATACTAAATTTGGTATCAACAGAAGCTCCCAATGTTTCATAGTTCGAAATTTGAGGAGTGTGGAACATTCTTTCTCGAAATATGATAGCTTTAAATAGTCCTCTTGATTTTTAGGAGTGTTTCCCTTGTATTTATTTCTTTTTCATAGAATCGGGCTTTTTTGAATTTTCATAATCGCCTCGATCTCTGCGTACTTTTTGTCCTTTTAGCTGCCGATAGCGTAATCGTATCTTCTCGTTTCGATTGCTGCGCCCTTTTTGTTCCTCTAGCCGCCGGTAGCGTAATTATTTCTTTTTGGAATCATTACTTTACCATTTCCCAAGGCAAGGTATTTAAACTTCACAGACACTCCCATCGTCTTCTACCTTTTCAAATTTGTATTTTCGAGTTTTCCATCGTCTCTTTCTCTCTTGTGCGTTCATCCTTTTCACCGTTCGTTGTCAACAAATCCACTCTTTTTCTGTAAGATCTTCTTCCTTCTTCTTCATTTCCTTCTTTCATCATGGTTTATCCTGTAGAATCTCTCGATAAGTTTTGCTCTGATTTTTCTATTCCCTCCTGGGTTGTTCTGGAAGATCTTTCTGAGCCTTCTGACTATTTCCGTTTGGCTGAGGGACATTGGTTCCCCAGTCTCTTTATTGCTGAGTGTGGATTTTCTTTTCCACCCAATCCCTTATGTCTAGAATTTTGTCAATACTTTGACGTTGTTCCTGCAAGAATAACCCCCATGGAGAATAATTAATGGGATTTATAGGTTAAATCAAATCCATGGAACTCGCATAGGAATTCCAGAAATCATGTTTTGTTATAGATGGGCAGTTGGTGATAACACCTTTTATTTAAAAACTAGATTTTTGAATAGGGCCTTAGTATTCAATCTCCCGGATGCTAATAGGGATTATTTTGAGCACGGGGTTGTCGTAAAAAATTGGCAACATGCTCCTTTATCTGGAGATGAAGTTTATCAGGGTCCCAGATGCCCTCCCTATGGCAATGGGATAGGTTATTTTTATTTCATTTTATTTATTTTGAAATTATGCTTCCTCTGTGTTTGACAAAATGTACCCTGATATTGTGATGCTTTTTTATTTGCAGTTGACAACAAAAGAACGTGTCCAAAGGAAGCAGACGTAAATATAAGACATTTGCAACTTATCTGGAGTCTGCATCAGAGTGTTGCCGATGAGCACATTAGGTCAGCCTCATATCTGCTGCAGTACAAGAGCTACACCACCTCTTTTACTGCTCGTCCAGTGATAAGTGACGCAGAGCCAGTACCAACTTCCACCAGCTCCTCGCCTGAATCACTCATTCCTTTAAGTGAAAGGATGAAGAAGAGAAGACCTCCCACCCTCTTTGAGAAGCCTGCCTCTGGTGCTGGAGAGGCTAAAAGAAGTAAAATTGATGTCCCAGAAGGGATAAAGAAAGTTGATACACCTTCCTCGGCTGCTGTTGTGAAGGTTGCCGAGAAGCCTCCAGTGGCCCTGAGCAAGGCTGCTGCTCCAGGCGAGGTGGTTGTCATATCACCAACCAAGGGTTCCTCCTTGGTTGAATCAATCCTTGTTCCCCCGAGGAAGCTGAAGAAGAGAACCTCGGTCAATTTGGCTGACACCATCACTCTGCCCCCAGTTATTGGAACCGGTGTTCCAACTTTTGTTCCTCCGAGCTCTTTCATGAGCTCGGTGAAGTCTTGGATCATTCCCGAGGTCCAAGGTACTGAAGAAAACCTTACTCGAGACGTGGTTACTTCGTTAGCTGCTCGCCATATTGCTTCTGTAAGTCTTATTACTTTGAATTTTTCATATTTCCCTTGTCATTTCTGTTTCCGACTTACTTTTATTTTCTTTTTTACAGTTGACGAGCTACTTCAATATAATTTTGAAGAAGGATGAAGCAATTAAAGCTTCAAGCTCCTCATCTGGGGTGGAGGAAGCTCTGGAGGGCCTAACGAAGTCTTTGGAAGATTCTCGCCAGAAATATGCTACTGACAAGGCAATCTGGGAGAAGAAACTTGCCTCCACCGAGTAGGAAAAAGCTCAGGTTGTTGAAGTCTCCAAGGAGTTAGAGAAGAGAATAAAGGACTTGGAAGGGAAAAATAAAGAGCTCGACGAGAAGCTTCAAAATGCTGGAGAGCTTGAGAATAAGCTCAAGGTTGCTGAAGAGGAGTTGGCTCAACTTCGGGAGGTAAATCGGCAGAAGGAGGAGGCTGAGAGAAAGTTGAAAGCTACTGATAACCTGCTGTTTGAGAAGCTTTCCTCGGAGAAGTTGAAGAGGAAAACGGCTGTGAAGAAGTCCTTCAGTTCTGGCTGGGACAAGGGGTGGAACAAGGGATTGGCTGCCATGGTGTCGCAAGTAGAATATGGCAGCCTCAAGTACTTTAGGGATGGATGGGTCGCTGCTCTACAGGAGATGAAAGTGGATGAAAATTCCAAACTCTTTCAGCGACACATTCCTGGTCCTCCTCCAACTCCTGAAGATTTAGAAGAGGACGAAGCTGCCTTCGAAGAGTCTTCCATGGTGATGGGAGACCAGATTTATCTTCCCCCGACAATCCAGCCTACTGACGAGGAACTTCAACTTCCTGCAACTTCCTCCGAGCAACCTCCAGCGCCTCCCCAATTACTATCTGCTCCATCCGAGCAACCTACCTCCTCGTCTCAGCCTCCCGATAAGGTTTTGGGAGACAAGGAAAAGGTGTAGAGTTGTTCGGACTTCTATTTTATTTTTCTTTAACAAATGTAATCCTGAACATGTAATTCTGGATCTTGTACTTCTGACCTTTATGATATAATAAAACTTGAACTTGTGTTTATTCATACTGTTGTCTCTTATTCATACTCTGTCTTGATTCTTATTGATTATTGTTTTTCTTCCTCTGCTAGTTTCTGTCCAGGATGGAAGTATTATCTGCTCATGATACTGTGCTGCTGAGGCAATGCAATGATTATTTTAAGGCTGGTCACACAGATCTGAGTGTAGCACAAGTCGTCTACATGCTCGGCCAAGATGCTTCTGAACAAGAAGTTGAAGCATACCAATATCTGAAGTGTCTACTTAATCGAGCATTAGCCAATAATGTGGCTTATTATGACATGATCGAGTATCTCCAAGGCACCCTCGAAGATCTTCAGCAATAATACAAAGAATCCACTGCTCTCTTGCACGAGGGTTATGAGAAGAAGTACCAACAGATCATTGCCGACAAGGGTTACGAGAAACTTTTTGCTGGCTACGATGTGAGGGAGAGAACTATGAAGGGTGAGGTCGAGGAATGCAGACAAATAGCTGAATTATTATAGCAAGAGAATAATAATCTTCAAAGAGAGTTGTCACAGTTGAAGTCTGCAGCTTCTACTTCAAAAGCATTGATCCCAGTGACTGATGAGGGATTCTCATTCTTGGAAGTCGAGAACGCTAACTTGAGGGACGAGTTGGAAACCTTGAAGAGGTCTGGTCCCTCTACATCTTCTCGTGGTCGAGCAAGACCTCCTCGGGGGCGAGCAAGAGCTCCTCGGATTCCTATCGAGGAAAAACAGACTCAGTCTGCCCTAGAAAACCAGGCCTTCCAGCTGATGGCGAAGAACCAGTCATTGGCTGAAATGTCAAAGAAGATCAGGGACCTGGAAGATCAGCTTTCCACGCAGAAATATACCTTGGAGAATAAAGATATTTTCATCAAAAATCTCCACGAGCAGCTGGAAAGACTAACATATCAATTCCACAAACAGCCCAGGGAATTCTTGGATGGATGGATACAATGAAGCTCTCTATCACTTGGACGATCGTATCCAGAATGCCAATAATGAGGGCTACAAGGAAGGCTGGTTGAATGCCTTAGGTGTGCTGCAACTCGAACAGGGTCATTACCTATGGGACTATCATGATCCTGGGCTGCTCGACCTACCTGTGACACCATACAAACTGGATATGAGTTGGATCCCTGCTAGGGCCATTCCTCGATGCTTGATTTCCAAATATCTCGGCGACTACAATCTCCATTCAAATGCCGAGATATCTCGTCTTGAGCACCTCTTAGATCGACCATCCGTGATGAATATCAGGATGTTAAAGGATCTCAACTTCATAAATTCTCCCCTATCTTTAAATGATCCGCCTGCTGGCGAGGAACCTGTGTCAAAAGCAGAGGGGAAAAGACCAGTAGAGTAGGAATTTTGATGTAATAGTTAGTATACAATTCAATATAAATGTAACTTTCATTTCATTATCCATGTAATTTGTTTTGGATTTAATGAAAGACTTACATTTTATTTGCCATTGTCTTATAACACTTTATATCTGTGCATGTGTATCTGTTAAAAAGATAACAATATTGGGTAGTTTATCGATCAACTTATTGTCGAATAGCTTGAATTTGTGGTACTGGTTTAGCGCAAATAATATTTTGTTTCTCGACCAACTTAGTAATATTAAAAAGTTACGAGTATCATTTATGTTTAAAATGTTTCCTACCAACCAAGGTCGGTAAATTTTCCTTATCGACTAACTACAGTTAGTGGGTTTTTATCCCCGACCAGCCATAGTTAGTGGATTTTTCCTCTATGAGGAGCTTTGGCACGTTTTCAAGAATATATTTACTTCCTAAACAACATAAGTTGGCATTTTTAGGAATACTCTTATTTCTCGAGGAACATATAGTTTTACTTCCCGTAGGAATACAAGTTTTACTTCCCGGAGGAATACAGGTAGCTTTACTTCCCAGAGGAATATAGGTAGTTTTACTTCCCAGAGGAATATAGGTAGCTTTACTTCCCGGAGGAATATTGGTAGCTTTAATTCCCGGAGGAATATAGGTAGTTTTACTTCCCGGAGGAATATTTGTAGCTTTAATTCCCGGAGGAATATAGGTAGTTTTACTTCCCGGAGGAATATTGGTAGCTTTACTTCTCGGAGGATATAGGTAGCTTTACTTCCCGGAGGAATATTGGTAGCTTTACTTCCCGAAGGAATATTGGTAGCTTTACTTCCCGGAGGAATATAGGTAGCTTTACTTCCCGGAGGAATATAGGTTTCTCGACCAACCTTAGTTGGCATTTTCGAGAAAAAAATTTGAGTAGCCTGAGCTTTGCCGAGTAGTGTGTAGCACTAGTATTCCCCAAAAAAATTTCAATAAAAGGAGAAAATTCACATCACTGATAATACTTGCGCAGGTGCTCTGCGTTCCATGCATTCTTAAACTCCTCCCCTTCTAAAGTTGCTATTCAGTAAGTTCATGGTCGAACAACTTCTGTAACTCGGTATGGTCCATGCCAGTTTGCCTCCAGCTTATTTTGCTTTTGAATTACTTTCTTTAGCACATAGTCTCCTTCTTTCAGCTCACACTTCTTCACCCTCTTATTGTAGAACAAAGCTGTTCGCTGCTGGTAAGCAGCATTTCTAATGGCTGCTCTGTTCGCTGCTGGTAAGAAGCATTTATAATGGCTGCTTCTTCTCGAACTTCCTCGAGCATGTCTAAATCCAATCTTCTCATTAAGTCGCTGACAGGGGAATTGAAATTCAGTACCCTGTGTGTTGGGAGGCCCAACTCGGCAGGTATAACAGCTTCACTTCCAAACGCTAGCATATATGGAGATTCTCCAGTTGCTACTCGGGGAGTAGTTCGGTAAGCCCACAGTACTGACTGTAACTCGTTGATCCAATTTGCTTTCGCATCGTCTAGTCTTTTCTTCAAGCCATTTAGCAGTGTTCTATTTATCACTTCAGTTTGTCCATTGCTTTGAGGATGGCCTGGTGCTGAGTGGATCTTCAACACATTTGATTGATGACAATAGGCAGCGAACTCCTCGTTATCAAATTGTGTTCCATGGTCTGTGATGAAAGCATGAGGAAGACCATATCGATAAATGATGTTCTTCCAAATAAATTGGCACACCTTCTCGTACGTCATATCAATGAGAGGTTCAGCTTCCACCCACTTAGTAAAATAATCCACTACGACGACGAGGTATTTGAACCTTCCTCTAGTCGTTGGCAGTGGTCCAACCAAATCTATTCCCCACGTGGAAAATGGCCAAGGGGAAGTGATGGGTGTCAATAATTCATGTAGAGTTCTTCGGATGGAGGAAAACCGCTGGCACTTGTCACATTTCTTGGCATAGGCTACGCAATCAGCCCTTATCGTCGGCCAGTAATATCCCTGCGTCACCATCCTTTGCAAAAGCGTCCGACCTGCTACATGGGCTCCACAAGATCCTTTATGGATCTCTTCAATAAAGTCTTTCACCTCGGAGGGATGTAAACATATTTGCAAACCTGCCATAATTCCTCGTCTATATAAAATACCATTAGTTAATACATACCGAGCAGCTTTAAACTTCAATTTCTTGGCTGCGAGCTTGTCAATTGGTAATTCTCCCTCCTCAATATATGCCCTGATGGGATCCATCCAAGATGGTCCTAAATCAAGGGTGATAAAGTTCATCTCCAAATCTTCATCTGTACTCCGACCAGCCAAAACTTTAATTGGGATTGCTCTTCGTAGCTCGGTACGAGTAGCTGATACTAATCGAGCTAAGGCATCTGCTCTTGCATTCTCCATTCTTGGTATTCTGACCAGCTGAATTGCAGCAAATTCTGATACCAACTCCATCACCTTTGCATGGTATTTGATCATTAATTCTCCTTTGGCTGCATATATTCCCAACATTTGATTTACAATTAATTGAGAATCACCTAAGAAAATAATTTGCTGCGCCTCCATAATTTTTGCCAAATTAAGACCTGCAATCATGGCCTCATACTCAGCTTCATTATTGGAATCTTTGAATTGGAAACGTAGGGAGTACTCCATGTCGACCTCGTCCGGAGTGCTCAAAACTATCCCTGCCCCACCGCCTATTGTGCAAGATAAGCCATCTACATATAGCCTCCATATAAGTAACTCGTCTTCAAACTTCTGATTTGACAGAGTTCCTCGGTGAAATATTTGTTGCTTCCTTTCATCTTCCCCTGATGTTTCTCGCTCTTCGTCGACCATCTTTTCTTTCCCTTTTACCAATCGGAGTTGGTCTGAGCTCGAATTTGATGATCTTGTAACATCCACTTCCCCTTTTACCAACCGGAATTGGTCCGAGATTGTGTTTGTTGATCCTGTAACATCCATAGGTTGATCAGCGAGCAACTTTTTCTCCTCGGGGGTATTAGGATAAGTGAACTCTGCTATAAAATCCGCTATAGCTTGCCCTTTAAGAGATGATTTGGGTTCATAGACTATATCGTATTCACCGAGCTCTATTGCCCAGTACATTAATCTCCCTGATTTTTCTGGTTTATGAAGGGCTTGTCTCAACGGCATATCAGTATATACTACTATAGTATGAGCTTGGAAGTATGGACTCATTCTTCTACTCGCCTCAATCAGTGCCAGTGCTAACTTTTCCATCCTTGGATATCTGATCTCTACTCCTTGGAAGGCCTTACTTGTGTAATAGATTAATTTTTGTACTCCATTCTCCACTCTTATCAATGCCGAGCTAACTGCATTCTCCGATACTGCTAGGTACAAGTACATTTTTTCTCCCATCACCGGCCTGGACAACAGTGGAGGTGCTCCAAAATATTTCTTCAAGTCTTGAAAAGCATTCTCACATTCATCATTCCACTCAAAAGTCTTTCGGAGTGTCTTAAAGAATGGGAGGCATCGATCAGTTGCTCGTGATACAAATCTATTGAGTGCTGCTACTCGTCCTGTAAGACTTTGCACCTATTTCTTCGTCGTCGGAGATCGCAGCCCTAATAGAGCTTTGATCTTTTCAGGATTTTCTTCAATACCTCGTTGGTTGAAAATGTATCCAAGAAACATGCCTTCTCGTACTCCAAATATGCACTTCGTCGGGTTCAGCTTCATTTGATATTTATCTAGTTGATCAAAAGTCTGACTTAAGTCAACTAGATGATCAGCAGCTTTTTTGCTCTTCGTCAGCATATCGTCAACATAGACTTCCATATTGCAACTGATTCGTTCAGCAAAGACTTTGTTCATCAGTATATGATATGTCGCACCTGCATTTTTCAAACCAAAAGGCATAACATTATAACAATAAGTTCCCCTAGGGGTAATGAAAGAAGTACTCTCCCTGTCTTCAGGTTTCATTTTAATCTGATTGTATCCAGAATAAACATCCATGAAGCTCAGCAGCTCGTGTCCCGAGGTAGCATCGACTAGTTGATCAATTCGGGGTAATGGAAAGTGATCCTTTGGACATGCTTTGTTGAGGTCGGTGAAGTCTACACACATCCTCCATTTGTTGTTCTTCTTCTTTACCATCACCACATTGGCTAACCAGTCTATATATTTAACATATTCAATGAAGCAAGCTTTCTGGAGCTTCTCGACTTCCTCCTTTATAGCTTGATTCTTCTCGAGGCTGAACACTCATTTTCTCTGCTTCACTGGCTTGATTTCCTTATTCACATTGAGTTCGTGACATAAGAAATTTGGATCTATCCTTGGCATATCTTCATGACCCCACGCAAAAGTTTACTTTCTGCTTCTAAGGAAAGTTATCAATTCCTGCTTTAGTGAGGCTTCCAACGACGAACCTACTTGAGTAGTTCATTCAGGGTGCTTGTCGTCCAGAATGATGTTTTCAGTAGCTTCCACCACTTGACCCTTCACGAGTTGTGACTCATCTCTAGGATCCAATGTTTCAATTTCTGCCCCTTCTTCCACTTGATAAGTAGTAGTCTTTTTCCTTGATTCCTCCAGTTCCTCTTGCTCGGCGGATGAATAATAGCATTCCCGAGCTACTTTCTGGTCACCTTTCACAATTCCTACTCCAAAATTTATTAGAAACTTTAGGCATTGATGCACTGTAGATGGTACAACCTCGAACTTCTTCAATCCTACTCTTCCCATGATGATATTGTATGATATTGAACATTCTTATCCATCACGAAGAAACGTATTCTTTCTGTTCGACAAGCAGGACACGTGCCAATGAATATATCCAACTTGATCGTCCCAAGGGGAAAAACTTTATCGCCAGCAAAACCGAGGAGGGGTCTATGATAAGGCTCCAGTTGAGATATCTTTAGATTTAAACTATCGAAGCACGAGTAGAACATGATGTCTACCGAGTTACCATTATCTACCAGTACTCTTGAAATCATTACCTCCTTCATTCTCATCTTTATCACCAATGGGTCATCATGAGGATATAGAACACCTGCAAGGTCATTCTTTGAGAACCCAATAACCAACTTCTCTTTGTTTACCTTTCTCGGGCGATCCTCCTCTGCTATATTTATTCGTTGAATGTACGAGAAAGCTTGAGCCTCATAGAGGTAAGCTTTTCTCTCGACAATAAGGTCTCCTCCTCCTGCATCTCCACTTGTTATAACATTACAGTCGAATGACCCAAAGCGTATTGAAAATACCTCTCGTTCTGGCTACCTTGGTCTCTTGGGAAGATCGGGGTCATCCTCGGGATCAACTTCATGGTTTCTTTTCTTGTTCTCCTCTGCTCGACGAGGAGATCTAGACCTCTCTCTAGTTCGGTCATTGTTTCTTCTTTCGCCTCCAATATCAACGTACTTTGCCAGCTTTCTTCGTCTGATGAGTGTTTCAATGTCATTCTGAAGAGCTATGCAATTTTTGGTCATATGGCCATGTTTTTTATGAAACTCGCAATACTTTGCCTTATTCCTCTTGTCAGGGTCTGCCTTCATTTTCTCTGGCCAGTTTAATTCCTCATTGCTCTTGATTTCTTCTAGAACATGGTTGATATACTTCTTCAAAGGAGTATAATTATCAAATTTCTTCATTGCATCCCATACCGACCTTATTCTTGAATGTTTGTCATTACCATTGTTCTTATGCTCTTTTTTCTTAGCTTTATCACCTTACACCTTGGTTTCTTTGGCATCCATGTTCTTCTTCGTAGCCATAGCTTCCTCGGCATTCATAATCTTGGACGCTTTTCCCATCAGATCCGATATGGTTCTAGGTGGATCTTTGGCCAAAGTATAGTACAACTTGTTAGGCAGTAGTCCACTCATCAAGGCGGTAATCGTTGTCTTCTCCTCGTAATCAATGACTTTAAGTTTCTCATTATTAAAACGAGTTATATAATCTCTGGTACTCACACCAGCCTTTTGTCTAACACTTAACAAATGTGCTACTCGTTTAACTGTCTTTGCCCCAAAATAGAAATTCCCAATGAATAACTCGGCCAGTTGAAGAAAAGTTGAGATCTTACCCCGAGGAAGATTATTATACCATATTTGAGCAGATCGGATAAGAGTTCCCAAGAATGCCCTACATCTCATCTCATCTGGGATAGCATAGATGTCGACTTCAGCTTGGCATTGTTCTATATGAAGGATAGGGTCAGTCTTTCCATCATATTTGAAGGTCACAACAGGTGCTTTGAATTTTGATGGTGTTGGAAAATCTACAATGGCCTGGACAAAAGGTGTTCCTCGAACAAAGGTTCGTTGTAGAGGGTTCTTAGCTTTAACCATTTCCACCAATTTATCCTCCAGCCTTTGAATAGAGCCTTTCCATGCATCATTTCCTTCCTCGGGCCTATTGGTTCGAGTAGCTGATTGTGTTGAGGTGGCCTCCTGGGATCTATCTTGACGAGAAACAGGTGGCGACTAGGCAGATCCTTCCCTTAAGTCTGATGGTTATCGAAAACTCCTCGATGGGGCTCTAGGAGGACTTTTGCTCCTCATAGGACCTAATCGATCGAAAGGAGATACTCTATTTAATCTTTCTAGCACACTGGTCCTTTTTGGGGAGAGAGTGATATGTTGTTCAGTATCTTTGGCACGCACTGACGAAGTTTTTCCAGGTTGATAAGAAAAGTCTTCAGACTCCTCATTGCGATATGAATTGGTATGCCTATTACGTGAAGAAGATGCACGTGTATTTCTTTGAATACTTCGTGGTCTTGAATGGGTTGGTGCACCGCCATGGAGGGTCTGTATGAGTTGACGCATAGTTTCTTGCATGACGGTCTGGCCCTGAGCCAGATTTGTCATTATTCCAGCCAGATCTAGAATATTTGGCAGAGCAGACGGATTTTGAGGGCTTCCAGCGTTTCGATTGCTTGATTCTGGAATATCATCCATTTGTGATGGGTTGTTTTTGATGAAAAACGATATTACTAGTCGTTCCCACAGACGACGCCAATCTGTTGATGTAAAAAATTAAATCATATCTAATTATTCAATCACAGATAAATAAATGAGACAAAGAATTTTTAAAGTGGTTCAGCCTTATAAGAATGGCCTACGTCCACTGTTATGTTATTGCTGATTGTATGGGAATTATCGATTACAAGTTATCTCAAGAGATTCCGGTCCCTTTATAATGAGGATTGTACAATGTATTTATAGCCCTGGGGCTGTAATGTGAAGGGGTAATACATTAAATGATGTACATATGAAAGGGTGATACATTCAATGCTCCTTAAGCGTATACGTTTGAATGATAAGCATTTAATGAACAGTCAAACTATTGGTTATCCTGCTATTAATGCTTTATTCGAGGTGCATCTCAGATCGCCTTAGTTGCTCGGACCGCCTAAGCTTCTCGGTGCTCAAGGGTTCCTCGGAGAGTTCTCGTTCCTCGGAGCGTACGAGTTCCTCGGGGAAACAGTGTTCCTCGTTGTAGTATGGTTCCTCAAAGCGTGTGAGTTCCTCGGCAGTGTTTGCTGTTGTCACGTAGACTGCCACGTGTCTTCACTTTATTGATCCATGTCAGCAGACTAAATTTGGTATCAACAGGAATCATGCATGATTCACACGACATCACCAAAGAGCATTGATATTGACCAAATTTTACCCAGTAACTGGAGGGTCACTTCGTGATGGGTGCTGGTCTGGCAGGTCGCAGTTAGCCTAAGCGATATGACTCTCACTTTCCATTGACCAAGTACCTTCAACGTATATCGAATGGTTCCCCCGCATTGTACCGCTTGACCGAAGTCATGAAGGGAGGTATATCGCAGGGAATTCGTTCACGTACGTCGAGTATATCGAATTCGCTCTCACACATACCATCCCCACGAGGTATATGGTGAGGCAATTCACGTACACTCATGTATATCAAATGGCTTGTCCACACGTACTGATTTCCCACAAGAGCAAGACGTATATCGTGGAAGTCAAGCCATAGGGGGGAACCCATGCCGATTCACCCAACCAACTGCATACCCACATATAGGTGTCAGACCTAGGACACGCACTTTAAATTACCGGTTTCAACCCAAAACTCTGCTAAAATTTTGGGTCGGCCTGCTACCCAATTTTCGCTCATTTTTAAAACAGGATCCTGTCCGTGAGCCTGGTTACAAGTCCAAACCGTAGCTTTGCATATATTAAGACCCCCACTTTTCCAGGCTCGGGTCCCGTCCGTTATTACATTTAGGATAATTAAATACAAGTGAGAACATAATAATCATAATAATCATGCTGAGTTCCGTCTCCAAAAGCATTTTTCCCTTCTTTATCCAAAATCCAAAAACATTTCTCCATTCTTTATCAAAAATCCAAAAATAGTTCTTCCTTTTTTCTCAAAAATAAATCTCATCCTACGTCTTCTCAGGTCGATTGCAAGTCCTTGGCCTGGCTCCTTATTGGCTTCGGTCTTCAGCCAAATCACCCCGGAGTTTCATCCGTTCCTATACTACTTCTTCCGAGTCCAAAATCTATCCATCTTCCATGGAGAATACAGATCAAGCACCAGTTATACAGTCGGATCTGACGACAGTCCTGGCTCAGCTCGTGTCCAAGATTGACAACCTCCAAACTGAGGTCCGAGAGATTCAACGAAACCAAGTTCCTATTCCTCAAGAGCCTGATTCCATGTTCCCTCGTGCTATGGGTCCACCCGAGCCTATCTGGGTTTCGGAAGAATATCAGCACGTTCCACGTGCCCCTTCTGCTAATGGGCCGCCGCCTGCCCATCTTCCAATGCCAAGCATTGCCCAGCCTATAGTTAACCTGCATGTGGTCGTTGATCCAATGGAGGAGGAGTTGAATAAAGTCAAAGAGGATCTCAAGATTCTCACCAAGAAGTTTGACCAAGTCAGGATCTCTGGGAATTACATGGACTACACCCACATGCCTCCTTATCCTAAAGCAAGGTTACCCGAGAAGTTCAAGATGCCAAATATCTAGAAGTTCGGAGGGAGTGGACCCCCAATTGTTCATCTTCGAAGTTATCATCGTTTCATGACTCTACTAGGGGCTTCTGAAGAGTTGATGGCCCAATTATTTCAGCAAACTTTGAAGGATAGTGACCTCCAATGGTTTTTATCTCTTGAGGAATCCAGAATCCGTAGATGGGAGGATGTAGCCCGAGAATTCATGTCATAGTACAAATACAACGAAGAGCTTGAGGTCACCCGTCGTGATTTAGAGATGCTCAAACAGAATCTAGGAGAATCAATCAGTAACTTCATAACCCGATGGAGGGAGCGAGAAACCACCATGACCAATCGGCCATCTGAAGAAGAACAGGTCAACATAGTGAAGAAAAACTTCTTGCCCCATGTCCGAGCAACGATGGGAGGACAATACTATCCCACTTTCGAGCTCTTAGAGAGGCTGGAGTGAAATCGAGGAAAGCTTCGTTAAAACAGAGGTTGAACCAAAGAAGGTGTCCGGACAATTCACCCCTAGAAAGTATGACAAGCCTGCCGTGCTACCGTTTCGACCATCAACAACATCTCTCAACCAACCACATCATGGGCACCAGAAAGCCGCCCTGCCCCTATCCGAAGGGAATAAACTGCCCTCTCCAAAGTTTACCAAGCCCTGTTAAGACGAAACCTCATCAAACCCTTGGATCCACGTCCATTGCCAAACCCACTCCCAAGAAACTTCAAGATCGATGCTCACTGCGCCTTTCACCAAACTGCCGGCTATACCACCAACCAATGCTTTCACCTTCAGAACGTAATCCAAGATCTCATTGAATGAGGTACCATCACCCCAGCAGCCAATCCTAAGACAAGCACTACTCACAATCCACTTCCAAATCATGCCAATAACCTCTTCTTAGAAGAAAACCCAGATTTCGATCCCTCAACTCAATTCACACCCATATACTCCCCTAAACCTCTTCAAATTTTCCCATATTTCCTCTTACACCCTACTAGCCTCGCTGATCAGGCACTGTCACTCCTTACCAGAGCATGCATCGCTATCCGTATTCGTTCTAAAAATAGAAGTATGGAATTGTCAGAGGTGTTAAACCAACTCCTAGAGTTCGGGATGAAATTGTTCTCACAGATTGTCATCGATTTCCAGAAGTTCAGCACACTATTCTTGGAGGCACGGAAATGGGCCCGAGATTCAGACAAGTGGGTGGTACTAACTGACGAAGTCAGCCTCGATGATGTTGTCTAGACTATGGCAGAATTATCCAGGAAAACCAATAACATTTGCAGCATCACTGAGTTACTTGATACTTTGAAGCTACAAGGGCATTTGGTCCCTTCAATCACACATATCCACACATAATGGGAGGACATGTATGAAGAAGCCGTTGAAGTTGTGGAATGCATCGACTTTACATGGAAAGGCAGAATTGTTGCCACCGGATGAGGGGAAGAATTTGAAGATTCGAGTGAAGAACAAGCTTCAGGAAGAACTGGCCCAGTAGCCGACATATATGGGATGATATCATTTGAAGAACTCCTTGGATAAATAACTAGGGTGGCAGAACAACCTGAGGTTAATGATGAAACGGGATTCATGTTCTTTCCTTCTTCAGTAAATCACATGACCATATCATGGAGACATTACTAGGTTCTAAGCTCACTACCAGCAAATAACAAAGGGAAGGGCGTTAAAAACCTTAATATGCCAGAGATGACCATTGAGGAGAGCAAGATCCTCGATCAACTGAAGAAAACCCAAGCTAACATCACTCTATGGAGGCTTTTCATGTCTTCCCAACTACACAGAAATGCTTTAATCAAACTGCTCACTAGACCCATAGTTCCTCCACCTACAACACCAGAATAAGCGGTAAATCTGGTCGGATCCTTAACCTCTACCCGAATGCTATCATTTTCTGAAGAAGAAATCCCCAGAATTGGGCCGAATCACAATCATGCACTCAACATCTCCGTCAAAGTTATGGGAAAGGCCGTGCCACTCTCTCTTGTCGATAACGGATTCGCCTTGAATGTTTTCCCTTTGAGAACCTTCAAGTGTTTAGGCCTGAAAGAAAGCGACCTCGCTCCAACCTCTGCCATTTTTCGTGCCTACAATAATACCCGTCGTGAGGTGATGGGATCCATAAATCTTGTAATAAGGGTTGGCCCTATAAACCCTGTCGTTGAATTCCATGTTATAGACATCCCAACTTGTTTTAACCTGTTGCTCGGATGACCCTGGCTCCACAATATCAAGGGAGTGTCTTCCTCACTCCATCAAAAATTGAAGTTCTTCGCCAACGGGCGAGTCATCACCATTTTAGCCGACTATGAAAATGCCGAAGGGGAAAACACCAGCAGTCCAATTCTCGAGATACAGTACGGGTCAAATGATATGCTCCTATCAGGATTCCGAGTTGAACCACTCCTACTTCCAGAAGAGGACGGTTTCAAAGAAAGGGTTTGTCCAGAATATGACCCTCATGGCAATGTCAATGTGACTCATATGTTTAGAAACATGCACTTCATGCCCGGACTGGGGCTAGGGCAAAGGTAGCAAGGGATACTCGAGCCCATCAAACTAAAGAGAGCTTTCCCTCCTTGTGGCTTGGGGTATCAACCATCAGAACAAGAGCTCAGAATGATTCGCCAGTATTGACCAAAGAGAGGATTAGACTGTATCCGAACTAGCTCAGGAGACACCTTAAATGGGCGATTCATCAAAGAAGGCAATGACTTCCCCTTTTACAGTTTTCCAGAACCATGGTATGACCACATAGATAAGAAGATGAGGCCGGGAATGGAGATCTTTTTCCAAGATAGCTACCTAGGGGCCGAAAGTTTCCCACACCAAGTACAACCTCTCATCAAAGATGACAAAGAGACTGAGGAAAGTGATTCCGAAGATTCCTTCAACTTACATATACTGGGGCTGGCTCTCTGCATGGTTCATTTAGGCACTACATCAATGGACCCATCCCGTCGAATTAAAACTGTTGATACTCCTCTCCTCAACTGGCATACTACGCCTGTTCTACCTCTTGAAATCTCCCCTAACCCCAATGTTTACCCTATTTCTTCTTTTGTTGTCTATCCTTGCTCAAATGTAACTGAGACCTCTTTTGATGAGGTTCTCAATGCTATTTTTCCTATCAATGAAATAAATGAAGATTTTGAGTATTTTGTTGTGCCTTACAATAACTGCTTGGATTCTAATCAAACTTTTGATGATGATGATTTTGCAAATGAACAATTCTTAACTGATCTAAATAAGGTTAATAATAAACAACATAACCGCGTTCAAGTTAATGAAGAAGAGATTGTTATTATTAATCTCGGTTCTAGTAGCCAACTGCGCGAGATTAGGATAGGGGCCACCCTTGACGACCATGAGCGCGCACAACTCGAAGAATTGTTGAAGGAGTTCGTAGATGTCTTCGCATGGTCCTATGATGATATTCCCGACATTGATCCTGAAATAGCTCAGCATGAGATCCCCACTCTCCCAGATTACAAGCCGGTTAAACAAACATTGAGAAAGCTCCGCACCGAATGGTCTCTCAAGGTCAAAGAAGAGGTGGTCAAACAGTTAAACGTGGGTTTCATTCGGGTGATCGAATATCCCACATGGCTAGCCAACATTGTACCTATGCAGAAATTAGGAGGGAAGGTTCGAATGTGTGTAGATTATCGAGATTTAAACAAAGCTTCTCCAAAGGATGATTATTCGCTACCCAATATCAACATGATCGTGGACAACACAGCCAGTCATGCTCTCAAGTCATTTGTCGATGGGCTTTCCGGATACAACCAAATCAAGATGCACCCCGACCACAAGAAAAAACTGCATTCATCACCCCCATGGGGAAGCTTTTGCTACACCGTTATGCCATTCGGTCTCAAGAATGATGGGTCTACCTACCAAAGGGCTACCACAACCATCCTGCACGATCTGATCCACAAGGAGGTCGAGGTTTATGTGGATGATATGATTATCAAGTCCAAAACTAGAGAACGTCATGTTCCCGCTCTCTAGAAGTTCTTCGAACGAATGCGATGGTATCTGATGCGACTTAATCCACAGAAGTGTGTCTTCAGCATTATAAAGGGAAAACTCTTGGGATTCATGGTCAGCGAAAAGGGGATAGAAGCAGATCCTGCAAAGCTGAAGGCCATAATTGAGATGCCACCACCCCGAACAGAGAAAGAAGTCCGAGGTTTTCTTGGGAAATTACAATATATCAGCCGGTTCATCAGTCAGCTAACCTCCATCTGTGAACCAATCTTCAAGCTCCTTAGAAAAGATTCAACCAAGGTTTGGAATGAGGCATGTCAAGAAGCTTTTGATCTAATCAAACAATACCTGACCCAACCTCTAGTTCTCATGCCACCACAGTCTGGTCTCCCTTTACTCCTATACCTAACCATAACCGACACTACAGCCGGGGCTTTGCTAGCCCAATACCTTGAAGACTCCCGTAAAGAGTGAGCCCTTTATTACGCCAGTCACAAATTAGCGGGTATGAGGTCAACTACACTTCTTTAGAAAAGGCATGTGTCGCACTTGTCTGGGTCACCCAAAAGTTACGACACTACATGCTCGCCTTCCCCATAAAACTTGTATCCCGAATGGATCCCATCAAATACATGACGGAATACGAGGCATGCACAGTGGGCCTCAAAGTTTCTCTCAAGAAAGGTATTCAATACCTTGATGTCTACGGGGATTCTGCCCTTATCATCGGTCAAGTGCTCAAAAAGTGGAAAGTCAAGGACGAAAAGCTCTAACCCTTTTATGCCCAATTAGAAGAGTTAGCCTCCCGATTATGGGATATCACCTTCCATTACCTACCCCGAGCAAAGAATAACCTAGCCGATGCTCTTGCCACCTTGGCCTCCATGGTCGACATGCCCGAAGGAATAACAATGACCCCTTTCCTAGTTCAAAAGCAAGACAAAACGACCCATTGCTACCATATTGAGCTTGTCTCTATTGAAGATCCCGAACTAGCCGATTGTTGGTACTATGATATCTAGTTCCTCCTCAAACATGATACTGGCCACCTAGTACATCATCTGTCATAAAGCTCTACTCAAGAGGAATTTCGATGGAACTCATCTATACTGCATCGCAAGGGCTGAAATTGAGAAAATAATGCAGAAAATCCACAGCGGGGAATGCGGACCCCACATGAATGGTCACATGCTCGCCAAGAAAATCATCCGATAGGGCTACTACTGGACCACCATGATCCAGGAATGCACCGCCTATATCCGGAGGTACCTTAAATGCCAACAATTCTCCAACCTTCAACACTTGCCACCGCGAGAATTATACAACATGACCTCTCCCTGGCCGTTCTCCACCTGGGGTGTCGACATCATAGGGAAGGTTACACCAAAGGCTTCAAACGGACATGAGTCCATCCTGGTTGCCATTGATTACTTCACCAAATGGGTCGAGATTGAGTCATATGCAGTATTAAATGCCAAGAAAGTGGCCAAATTCCTCAAGAAAAATATCATCTGTCGATATGGGGTCCTGCACGAGTTGGTATTAGATAATGGGTTGCATTTCAAAGTAGAAGTCACAAAAGTAGTCAACGAGTATGGGATTCAGAGTCACAAATCTTCTCCCTATCGACCTCGGACCAATGGTGTAGTTGAAGCCGCCAACAAGAGCCTCAAAGCCATCATCAGCAAGATGACCGAAAGTTATAGGGATTGGGCCGATCAGATCCCATACGCCCTCTGGGGCTATTGAACCTCAATCCGAACTTCTACTCGGGCTACCCCTTACTCCCTGGTCTACGACATGGAAGCAGTCCTACCTGTGGAGCTGGAAATACCCTCTCTACGCATCATGCTCGAAAGCAAGGTTAGTGAAGAAGAATGGTGCCAAAGACGTCTTGATGAGCTAACCCTCCTAGATGAAAGAAGATTAAAAGCTCTTTACCACATACAGGGGTACCATCACCGAATAGCGCGATCATTCAATAAAAAGGTTAAGGATCGTGGTGTCCGGAATGGGGATTTATCCCTTAAAGAGATAGTAGAACCCATCTGGGACCCCAGAGGGAAATTCAAGCCTAAGTGGAGCGGGCCCTACATTGTGAAGAAAATCTAATCCGGCGGTGCCGTCATACTCACTGATCTAGATGGGGAGGAGATGGCTCGACCAGTCAACCTGGATTGTCTCATGAAATTCTACTCCTAGTACGAAATCTTGGCACGCTACGACTCTTATCGTCCCCCTTCTATTCTCTCTAAAAAAAACTCTTCATTTCCCTCTACCCAAAACTACGTGGGCCTGATCCTTTACAAAAACTATTTTAAAACATTTTTAAAAAACCCTAGAGGTACGTAGGCATCTCATGCACCTCACATGAGTGTGACCCCTTTCTTTTTCACAAAATACTATTCTTTTCTTACCTATGAGAACAGCGGTTTATTCTAGAAATATTTGAACAAAAGGATTATGTATGCCTTAGCTATCAGTATAGATAATTCAAAATACAAAAACTCATCGAAAGGCACAACTGGATGATCTGAAACTTATTTATTTCATTAATAAGAAATTACAGTACGGATTACATAAGAAAAAGGAATGGATAACTCCCTTTCCCACTACCATGAAAAGCCAAATAAAATCCCCACATGCATTCCCTATTACATAAATAAACTCTCCAAGAGTCCTACCCACAGCTACCAAAGGAGCCTACACCCCCATCATCTACATCCTGAGGTCCCCAACTTTTCCCCTGCTTGAATAGAGTGTCGTAAACATTCCATGGATCGACGAGCCTTAACCATCTTCGAAAAGACCACAACACCCCCTTCCATGGTGTCAGATAAAATAAACCATCTTTGTCCAGTCTCTACTGCCTACATCTTACTGACTACTTTCCTCCATAACCACTTCATATAATCTTTGGAGACATGCCAAACCTTCCCACAAAGACCCAAGCAACAGACACAGGCGCTCAGTCAAATATTCTACCAGAAAGAAGTTTGAGGTCCGAGGGGGCACGACCTGCGTCCAGCCGAATTGGCACAAAAGTCGCAAAGGGAAATAAAAAGAGGTCTATCTGAGACCAACCAACGGCACATATGAATACTCTCCTAGCTCCAGAATAGGCTGCAACTGTCCCCACCAAGGCACTGACCAATACAAACCACAAGCCCTATACTCAACAAGACAATTTTCCCAGTTCTCAATATACAGGCCAACGCGGATGAAGTAGAACGAAAAGAAGTTGGGTACGACCGATAAGGGATATTATGGAGGAGTCGACAAACGAAATCTTTCAGAAAACCACATGAAAAGCATCACAGGGCTACCCCTCAAAAATTTAGAACGACATTCTCTTCAGGCATCCAGGCCATTCAGAGTCTCCGCCAATATCATCGTCGCAGGATTACGATGGTATGACATCCATGAAGTAATGGCTACAAGTTGTGGGTCCACTTACACCTCCCCAGTCACCAACATCAATTTTGAAACCAGGTCCAGAACAACGGCTCCAGCATAGCCAACATCACCTACTTCTCGCAAATGCACGGACTGCAGCACTGCCGGGAGGGAGATCATTCCTCCATCAACCAATGATCATGCCACCGAAGGCGAAATGTGAAGAATCCCGGTCAAAAAATCTCTGGGAGAGAGGGAAAATTCATGTAAAGCCGCAGCAACACTGGGATTTACACCCACTATGGCAGAAAATTCCTCTTAGATAGGACAAACTTCTTCCAACCCAAAGCGGAATACATAGTCTTTGGGGTACCAGAATTGTACCACCGCCATCATCATATTCCACTCAATAGGTCGATTGCGCCACAAGGAGACTCGACGCATGTTGAAAGCATCGTAGTCGACATTATAAGAGCACATAGCTTCCAAGACTTCGAGGTAGTTTGCAAACTCAATGCTACCAGGGAGAGCCATCTTGCAAGGCTAAGAGATGGTGGGCAAGTAGGTAAGAATGCAAAGGTGTGATGAAAACACTCCACCCTTACCCCTTTTTATACTTGAAAATCCTCAGAAGGGACATAATCCCTGCAGAAATCGGAGAGAATACTACCCCACAAGGTACCAAATGCTGAAGAGGGTACCATTCAAATCTTTGAATTGATGGGACTGGACTGAACTGCCGCTAGGCAGGTCAGGGTGCTTGCCAATCGGCAACCCCCCCATTTTTAGAAATTTCCCTTTTTTCCTCTTTTGTCAAATCAGAAAACTCAATAAAAATAAATTGATATTCTCGACAGAATTTCAAAATCCCTTTAATTCCCCTTTTTAATCAAAAACCTTCCTTCAAAAAAATCCAAAAATATAACTTTTTACAGTCTCAGCAGCAAAGTAAAAAACGCATGTGCATGCATTCATTCATCATTAAATAAAATATAATTATAAAACTCCATTGTATTCCATATATCTGTTTTCTGTGTTACATCATCTTTGCAGGAAATAGAAAGAAAAAGCAAAATCAACGGGACTCAACCCGAACCCACATTCTTTCTCTCTCTCTCTCTCAAGAGCTTCCACCCCTGTGGCGTGCTCCCTTCCCCCTACGGCGGGATGATGCGCCACCACTACCCTAGCCCGAGTCCTTTCCGAACGAAGCAGACAACACCAAGAAAGAAGGAACAGGAATCACGTCCCGAATATGGGCAGTCACCGAAGATATCCAGTCTCTGATGTCCCTTATCCAAGTGGTTGACACCCGAACTTACTGCAAGGAAAGGCCAAATCAGTATCAAAGCGGAAATGACCAAAATAGAAAACAAAGAAAGAGAGGAACAAAAAATTATACCGCAGGTCGAAGGACCTCCTCTGTCAAACCCAACTCCTCCAGATCCATCGCATGAGGACGGTGCAGCATACGTACCATCCCTCCATCATCCCGCCAAATTTTGTATGAAGGGGCATGCAGCCGTATAAAAGGGGCCTCTGAGGTCGTCGACGCTGCAGATGCCGATGGACCACCACCGCTGTGGGAAGACCCCACCGCCCGACTCGAACCCATCGAAGGGAAGGGTAGTGCATCATATATGTTGGGTACAGTCAACCAGCTCATCACAAATTCCATATAATCATACGGCACAGCCGTATCGGTGTACAACAAGTAGGACTCGCCAATCATCGCTGAGATCCTCTCATCCTCCGACAGCAGTCACTCCTGCCTCATAGACGTAGGAGGCTGCGCGGGTGGCACCACCACCTCTTCCTCGGAAATCTGACGAACCACCATCTCTCCAAGGTACCAGGAATAGACGAACTCATGCGCCAGCAAAAGCCTCATCCACGCATTCACCCCCGCATCTTGAATGGTTATCCCCTAGGGATAAAAGGTCACCTGAAAATCTCCAAGTGAGCATAAATCAACACAAGATCAGAAGGTGCACAAAAAACCAAAATTGAAATGGAAAGAGTCTTACCCTACCACTGGTCAGGTCATTCAAGACCTGACGCACCGCCTCCAGGGAAAGAGACCTTCGACTGTCGATTGGTCTTACGCCATCGATACAATCAACAGAAGTCCCCAACAGTGTCGTCCTTCAAAGCAATCAGTGATGTATTGCACCCAATCACCTCATAGAACCACGTCTGATTTCACAAGCAAAAAGAGACGCATAAGGAAATGCGAATGCATGAAAGGAAAATGCGAATGCATGAAAAGAAATGCACAAACTGAAGAATACCTCAAGAATGTATGTGGCCCCAGTGAAGGTCTGCCGGCAGCACCGACTGAATGCATCTAGAGAAAAGTAAAGGGTTGCCAAGGTCAGACTCCCCCAATCATAGAAAAGGATGTTCGAAAACATCCTCAAGTACAACAGAAACCATAAATAAACGACGTCGCCGCTCACCGCCACCATGAAACCTCCTAATACCAGCAGAATGAATAATCGGGCCATCTGCCTCACTTGCAGCCCATCCTCCACATCAATCTCCCTGCTCAGCAGAACATCCTTCAGCAGGGACATCCAAATTAAATATCCAGAAACTATCCTCCCTACATCACCAAGTGCTACACGCACTGCTTCCGATCTCACCCGTAAAGAGCGATCCACCCCTATCTGCTCTCCATCACAATCCAACCCCAGCAACTGTTGCATGTCTATGGGAGTCACAGTCATCTCCTCGAAGCTGAAATGAAAGGTGTGGGTAGTGTCCCACCACCTCTCTCCCAAAGCGCACAAGACCACTGTCGAACTAGGCGTCTCATCCAGCGCCGATGCCAACCACCCAAAACCCGCTGATGAGACCATCCAACACAACACAAGTGGGAGATGCTCCCAGACATCCTTGATCCCCGTTGTCCCACGGGCACGCATGTTCTTCAAAGAAATATCAGACTGGCAAAAAGAAAAGTCTCATCAAAGGTCAAGAAAGAAAAACCACCAAAAAGAGAAGAATGCGAAAGGTTGTGTTACTTACATAGCCGCCGGGGTTCACTCTCGAAGAGCGATGCCGCGATGGCTCTCGCAGCAAGGTCCGCTCATCCGTAATAGGCTCGAACGCATCAAAGGAGTTCTCACTCCCCAAACCAAGAGGCACCCTAGCCCTCCACTCCACATTCACCCAATCATCAACGGTCAACCACTCCCGGTGGACTGCAGTTCTCACAAAGCGGTCATTTTTTGAAGATCGAAATGATAGAACGATTTGCAGAAGAATCACAGAGAGAGAGAAAGCAAAAGAAGTTGTGAAAAAATGAGGGGATTCGACCCCTTTATATAGGATGCCAAGCGCCATGCCGATCGGCATCTCCCCCTACCATACCGATCGGCACTAACCCCTTGCCTTCCCGAGGTAGCCCAAAAGTCCGTGCCACTGCCAAATGGCACCCTTCATATTATGCCGACCGGCACCCCCTTAAATTTCTTATAAAAATTCCCATAAAATACTAGAAAACCTCAAAAAATCCCCGGAAAATTCCTAAAAATCCCAGGAAGGATTTAAAGCCTTTTTACCAAGAAAACTTCGCGTTCCCTCGAGCGGAACCCCTCTTCCCCAACGGAATCCTCAAAAACCAAGTGAGAACTCCTCCCGGCAAAGCTCTGGAGGATCCTTAAGGATCACCTGATCACTTGCCCAGCGGAATTCTCTTACAACACCCAAAATAAGTTATTTCCCCCTGCGAGGTCTCCTAAAAGCTTCCCCATCTATCAGCTCGCCAGCTCAGATCAAAATCACAAAGCTCTTTCTCCAGCAGAATTAAAATCCAATATTTATCCACTCTTGGGTCAGAATTCGCCCCGGTCTTGGATCGTCACCTGAGTTAGGTCAGAATTGACCTCGGTCCTCGGTCGTCACCACTTTTCGGTCAGAATTGGCCCCGATCTTGGATCATCACCTAAGTTAGATCAGAATTGACCTCGGTCCTCGGTCATCACCACTCTTGGGTGAGAGTTGGACCCGATATTAGATCGTCACCTGAGTTAGGTCAGAATTGACCTCGGTCCTCGGTCATCACCACTCTTGGGTGAGAGTTGGCCCCGATATTGGATCGTCACCTGAGTTAGGTGAAAATTGACCTCGATCCTCAGTCGTCACCACTCTTGGGTCGGAATTGGCCCCTGTCTTGGATCGTCGCCTAAGTTAGGTCAGAATTGACCTCGATCCTCGGTCGTCACCACTCTTAGGTCAAAATTGGCCCCGATCTTGGATCATCACTTAAGTTAGGTCAGAATTGACCTTGATCCTCAGTCATCACCACTCTTGGGTCAGAATTGGCCCCGATCTTGGATCGTCACCAGAGTTAGGTCAGAATTGACCTCAATCCTCGGTCGTCACCACTCTTGGGTCAAAATTGGCCTCGATCTTGGATCGTCACCTGAGTTAGGTCATAATTGACCTCGGTCCTCGGTCGTCACCACTCTTTGGTCAGAATTGGCCCCGATCTTGGATCGTCACCCGAGTTAGGTCAGGATTGACCTCGGTCCTCGGTCGTCACCACTCTTGAGTCAAAATTGGCCCCGATCTTGGATCGTCACTCGAGTTAGGTCAGAATTGACCTCGTTCCTCGGTCGTCACCACTATTGGATCAGAATTGGCCCCGATCCTGGATCGTCACCTGAGTTAGGTCAGAATTGACCTCGATCCTCGGTCGTCACCACTCTTGGGTCGGAATTGACCCTGATCTTGGATCGTCACCTGAGTTAGGGCATAATTGACCTCGGTTCTCGATAGTCACCACTCTTGGGTCAAAATTGGCCCCGATCTTGGATCATCACCTAAGTTAGGTCAGAATTGACCTCGGTCCTCGGTCATCACCACTCTTGGGTGAGAGTTGGCCCCGATATTGGATCGTCACCTGAGTTAGGTCAAAATTGACCTCGATCCTCGGTCGTCACCACTCTTGTGTCAGAATTGGCCCCGGTCGTGGATCGTCGCCTAAGGTAGGTCAGAATTGACCTCGATCCTCGGTCGTCACCACTCTTAGGTCAAAATTGGCCCCGATCTTGGATCATCACCTGAGTTAGGTCAGAATTGACCTCAATCCTCAGTCGACACCACTCTTGGGTCAGAATTGGCCCCCATCTTGGATCGTAACCAGAGTTAGGTCAAAATTGACCTCAGTCCTCGGTCGTCCCACTCTTGGGTCAAAATTGGCCTCGATCTTGGATCGTCACCTGAGTTAGGTCATAATTGACCTCGGTCCTCGGTCGTCACCACTCTTTGGTCAGAATTGGCCCCGATCTTGGATCGTCACCCGAGTTAGGTCAGAATTGACCTCGGTCCTCGGTTGTCACCACTCTTGAGTCAAAATTGGCCCCGATCTTGGATCGTCACTCGAGTTAGGACAAAATTGACCTTGTTCCTCGGTCATCACCACTATTGGATCAGAATTGGCCCTGATCCTGGATCGTCACCTGAGTTAGGTCAGAATTGACCTCGATCCTCGGTCGTCACCACTCTTGGGTCAGAATTGACCCCGATCTTGGATCGTCACCTGAGTTAGGGCAGAATTGACCTCGGTCCTCGATAGTTACCACTCTTGGGTCAAAATTGGCCCTGATCTTGGATCATCACCTAAGTTAGGTCAGAATTGACCTCGGTCCTAGGTCCTCGGTCGTCACCACTCTTAGGTAAGAATTGTCCTCGGTCTTGGATCGTCACCTGAGTTAGGTCAGAATTGATCTCGGTCCTCGGTCGTCACGACTCTTAGGTTAGAATTGACCTCGGTTATTAAATCTTCACCCGAAGCCCACATATTTGGCTTTGACCCGCATAATCGATCACCCTCATCACTTAAGCCCGCAATTTGGCTTTGACCCGTAGAATTGGTCAACCTCCCCAAAACCACTTTAGGTCCTCAGAATCGACCTAAACCTTTGATCTTCATTCATCCCCAGCACACTCCTTAGGTCCGCAGAATCGGCCTCGACCCTCTGAATTGATCATACTCCCTCAAAATCATCATGTGGTGTCTATTCGACAGTCATCATTTATTCCAAACTCACCCGTCGAGGGGCTCTATAGACACCCCATTTTGTTATCCCCTAACTATCCTTTGGTCCCTAGTACCTCCCTTCATCACCGTAAACCCAGGTCATGTTCCGATTCTTGACCTGGAGGCCATCGGGCACTCCTCGACTCAATTTGACCAAAAAGTCAAACTCTTCATCTCGATCGAGACTGAATGAATCTTCAAAGGGCACTAAATACCCTTTCCAACGGTCTTCCCCGTTCACGATTTCGACTTACCATGCGGACGAACGATCCGTTTGCGTTCGAAACTTGACCTAGAGGCCACGAGCGCTCCCGGGCTGCATTTGACCTATGTTAACTCTTCATCTCGACTGAGAATGAATGAATCTTCAAAGGTCACTGAATACCCTTTCCAACGATCCATTTCATGCGTGATTCCGACTTTCCATGAGGACGAACGATCCGTTTGACTCCGGGAGGTCACCGAATGCTTCTCGAGCCCGGTTGATCAAAGTAAACTCCCCAAACTGGGTCAAACTCTTTGTAATGTAGAAGTACATCTCATAACCTTTCCAATGTTCCACCCCATGCGCGATTCGGACTCACCATGCGGACGAACGATCCGTTTGCGTCTGAACGATTCCCCGTCCAATGGACCGACAAATGCTTCCGAGCAATATTTGACCCGAAGTCAACTCTCGAACCCTGGAGCAGTCCAAAGGACTTTCGAAGGTCTCGAAATTATCATTCCAACGGTATGCCCCGTGTACGATTTTGACCAACGATTTTCCCTCGACGGTCGATGTTCTGAAAAATCCTTAAGCACACTGCCAAATGGCAGGTTCCAGACCCTGCCTATTGGCACCTACCAATAGGGAGGAACAATTATATGCCGATCGGAAGTTACCTGGGCCTATAAAAGGAGGCCTTCAACTCATTTTCAAGGAGAGCCCAGATCTGATAAAAACCTCTCTCAACGAATCCCAGAAAACTCTCTCGAAGGCAGCGTGATTTCAACTTCCAAATCCCTTTTTTACTTCCACTTTTCATCATTCTTTTCATCAAACTTGGTGAATTAGACACTCTCCATCATCATCCAAGTGCAAGGTCTGCTCTCCCACATTCAAGATCAAGCTCAAGAAGGTCCAAGTTTCTCAACTTTCTCTCAAATTCTCTTAAATTCGCAATAACTTATTTTATTACTTAGCGCTTTTATTATCTCATTTCACACATCCTAATATACTTTTTTATTTATTATTATTTCACATCTCCTATTTTCATATAAATAAAACCCAAAAAACAAGAAAAAGAGGGTTTGCTCATAAATTCCAAATAGGGATTCTCATACTTTTCACACACTTTCGTCACAACTAAAACACTTTTTCTACACACACACACACACACACACACACACACTTATAAATAAGAGATCCCCCATTTGTATTTATGGGATAAACCCCACCCCTCGTTTTGTATGCGAACTACGTGGACTTTGATGCCTTTATAGGCTACGTAGGCTTCTCGGGGTAAAACTCGAGACTCGAGTCCTTTTTCTCACTTTTTCTCTCATTTTCTATTTTCTCTAAATCCCATCTTCTTATATCCTATATACTTGTTCTTAGTGACACATTACTCCATATGCGTTATCGTTCCATTATAACGATAAATGTAGGGGTAATCACGTAAATCTTTTTTTTTCTAATATTACTCTTATACCTTCCTATGGATGACTCGCTTTATCTCTTCCTTGATACAAGTCGAGGATTCCTACCTCCATTATATATATACACATGCACACATATCACGGGGGGAAATGAAAAGAAAATGGCAAATATTCATGAGAGACCGAAAGGGAGGAATGGGTGCCTCACACCTTCCCATTTCGTAACTAAGCCTCCGAACCCTTCTCGAATCATTTTGGTTTCGCACGGACCAGTATGTCTTTGGATGCCATCCTTCGGGGTGGCTTCCCCTTTTTCTTTTGTCTGTTTTGAGTAAAATATACTGGCGACTCTGAATCTCTCTAAACTTTTACACCACATCTCAAACGACACCGGCCGAAGCACTCTCGAGAGGGACGCACAGGACCCGAAGGATCCTTTCCTCTGCGCGCCCTCCCGCATGGCGAGGATTGGGGATGGCCACATATATGTTAAGAAATGGACACCCTCATCATATATAAACTATCTCCTCACTATCTCAAAGTGATAAAACTCAACACCTTGAGCCAACTCAATCAAGGAAGGAAAGATAATTGGAACCAGCATAGTCATCACATCAATGTGTGATAAGTAAGGAACATCCTCCGCCTTCACGGTGCAGTAGAAGGTGCCTCGAGTAGATGATAAATACCCCCAAGTAAAAATGACATCCACTCACTTGCAATAGGGGCAAAAGCAAAACTCATAAACAATGTCTATCAAAGGCCCCAAGGGGTTCTTCGGGAACTTCTTATGCCACCTTATAATTCGAGAAACATCGCTATAGCATGCCCTCACTTTTGGGTCAAATTTTAGAAACCTCTTAAAGAACAATGCCATCAAGATTAGGGATTTGGTGAAGTTAGTGGCATCATAATGGTTACAATATCGCTCAATATCCACATGAGCATGGTTCAGCCAAGTATATAGAGACCTTAAGGTCAAGGATGTGAGGGGAATAGTCCTCCCTCAAGCAAGTCTAAGGTCATCTGGCCTCCCAGGGAATAAAAATATGCTAAAAAATTAGACAAAGAATACAGCTAAGGTGAGGGAGATTTAATATTTGGGCCATCCTATCTTTTGGCCCCCTTCCTCGAACCATCCCCCTTAGGAAACTGCTCGGAATCTCTAAGCTAGTACATTTTCCATTTTTGCAAATGAGTGCTTGGTAGCAACAGTTTTGTTGATAACAACATATTTAGAGCATTCACCAAGGGCTGAGTGAAGCTCTCACAACATCTCTTCCTCGTGGTCATCCTCGAACCCGTCAGTAAATATGTGGCCCCCCAAGTAGGGCAACTTAGTTAACTCACAAATGTCCTATAAAGTTATGGTAAATTCACCCTACCCAATCGCGAAGGTGTGTGAGTCTTTGCTCCAACGAGAGTCTAGTAGGTTGAAGGTGGGGTAATGTTTTAATATGGATCAAGTATTTAAACTATCAAGTGTCCTAGTGAATCCAAACCCCTGGACAAAAACCTTATGCAAGGAGGTGGCAAGGATATGGTCCACCCAGAGGTCCCACTCATCTGAAGCACCTCCGCAAACATTGAAATTAATGTTAGAGTGGGGGAACTCACCCCTGTCCACTCTAACTCTAAGAATTCTATCAGGAAGAATGATAGGGAGATCAGGGGACTCACCTGACTATTGCTCAAAAATTTTCAAGGGAAGACAAAAAGTCATCCATTGGCCCAAAGTAAGGGGAGAGACGATGCAAGCCGAAATCCTTCTTTGAGAGGTTGGAAATATACTCTTTTTGTGACTTCGAGAAGGTGTCCATAGACGAGGAATCCATAGCCAAAGTCACCCCGGAAGATGAACCATCAACGACGGTGAAAGCAACTCCAGTGACTGTCATATCCAAGGTGGTAACATCAGTGGCCAAAACTGTAGAAATAGTGATCAAAATAGGCAAATAATGCACCAGCAACTCACTAGTGGTGGTGTTGGAGACTGCGGAGGAGGCAATTTTGGAAGAATAGGCCATTGAAATCATTCTTAAAGATTGAAAACTGAAAATGGCTGTGGGAGGTTTTACTACTTTCTCTCTCTATAAGTTCTGAGGAGTTTGAGATGGTAAATGTAAAAAAATTAATTCTAAGTTTAAAAGGTCCTTTTATACTAAAAAGGACGCGCGTGTTTGGGCGGCTAAAAGACAACAAATGATTACCCAAATGATGGGATGCCAGTTACTAGGACAACATGTGTCTCCTTGAGACAACAAATCTGAGAAGAAGTGACATGGCCATTTAATGACCCAAGAGCAATGATAAAGGGGCTAGTGAACTTTTTAAATTTTAAGAAGAATAAATGATTTCGTGAAAAGTCCTTTAGTCTTCCCAACACAAAAGACTTTGCACGATGGGGTTAATATAAAGGGGTGCTCACTCGTTAGAGGAATTATAGAAGATTGGATGAGGGGGCCCACTTCGAGTGGCCCAACTACCCAATAATGACATGTCACTGAAGAAAAGCCCAAGGCGAGGGGACTCACCTTAAGTGGACCCTCTTCCCAAGATTCATGTTAATGAAGGTGATTTAGAGTAAGGGGGTCTACTTCGAGTGGCCCCACTGCCCAAAATTGACATGCCATAGAAGAAAGGTCCAGGGTGAGGGGACTCACCTTGAGTGGCCCCTCTGCCCAATATTGAAGTTACTAAACATAATTTAGAGAGAGAGGGCCAACTTCGAGTAGCCTCACTACCTAATATTGACATGCCACATAAGAAAGGCCAAAGGAGAGGAGACTCACCTTGAGTGCCTCCTCTGCCCAAGTTTGATATTATTGTAGATTAGTTAGGGTGAGGGGATCCACTTCGAGTGGACTCAATTACCAAGATTGATACTATAGACAATAACCAAGGATGAGGGGACTCACCTAGAGTGGACCCTCTACCCAAGATGGATATCACAGAAAATGACTCAAGGTGAGGGGATCCACTTCGAGTGGCCCTTTCCCCAAATGATCACCAAGATATGACTTAGGGCGAGATTATTGAACAAAAACTAATAATTTACTCATGATTATTTTCGTATACAAGTATCCTTTGTTGAGCAAGCAGGGCTTAAGAAGGCCAGTTGGAATCTCCTGGGAGATTTGTTTTGGTGGCAGAGATACAAGGTTAGTTGAGCAAGCTCAACCACTTGACACTTTAAGATAAAGAGAATACTAGAAAAGGGACTCTAGGGTTCACTCAATCACTCACACATACCACACTTAGAATATATAAGTGAGTAGCCTAGAGGCTACTCATATTAAGTGACCTTTAGAGAGGGTGTCTATCAAGGACACTCTCAAGTTTTTCATAAAGTTTGTATAGAAATTTACCATTTGAAATGATATTTACCAAATCAAATATTTTGTCACCATTAGGAGACGCATTTTCTTTTTGACTTTAGTAGGCACCAGGTGTCGTCTGCCAGAGAGGACAAGCGAATAACAGACATATAGGGATAAAAGGTACATTATAGACCTTCTCCCTCTAATCCTTCTTATTTTTGGTGCCTAAACTGACAAGTCATCCCTTTCGTAAGGTAAAAAACATTAAGAAAAACTCAAGTTACATAGTTACTTTGCCAAAATAGCACCTGAAATAGTATTTTCTCCCTGGTCTCTCTTTAAGTGTTAAAGTGCTTACCACTTCACTATCATCATTACAACCATTATTCTCAGGATCTCTCTCTCTCTCTCTCTCTCTCTCTCTCTCTCTCTCTCTCTCTCTAATATTGCTATTATTTGTAAAGTTTGCTCTTACAGGAAGAAGGTAATAACATTTACTCCATTTTTACCAAAAAATAAAGGTTTTCTACTAGAGTTACTCTTGAGACTTTGAAGACCTTGAAGACATAATCCATTGGAGTGGGTCACGCCTCACCCATTTCAGTTCTTCACAGACCCCAGTACAACCACCCTCTTACAATCACCTTGAGACTTAACGTGTGACTACTTATCTATTTTCTATGTCAATTCAAATGAGGCCTCCTTAGAGGAGGCTAACATTGATGTTTTCCCCAAAATGATAGAAAATAAATGAATGAAGATTTGGAGTATCTTGTTGTGACTTATATTAATTGTATTGATTCTAGTAATAAAACAATTGGTGAAGACGATTTTCTAAATGAACAATCCTGAACCAATCTCAATAAGAAAAAAAACATAATTAAATTCAAACTAATGATGAGGAAACTATTGTCATTAATTTTGGTTGTAGTAGCTCTATGCACGAGATTTGGAGAAGAATAACCCTCAAGGAGCAAGAGTTGTCATAATTCAAAGAGTTTTTGAAGGAATTATTGATTATCTTTGCATTTTCCTACAACAAGATGCCCGACATTGACCTAGAAATCATACAATAAGAGATCCCAACATACCCTGAATGTGAGCCGATCAAACAAAAGTTAAGAAAGCTTCAGCGAGATTAGTACTTTAAAGTAAAAAATGAAGTGATCATGCAATTGAATATGGCTTTCATCCATGTAGTCGAGTGCCCAACTGAGCTCACCAACAAAGTTCATGTGCCAAAATCAAGAGGAAAGGACTGCATATGTGTCAAAAATGTGTCAAAAATTTAGATTTAGATAAAGCTTCTCCAAAATTCATTATCCTTTAACCGACATTGATATGATCATCGACAACACAGATGATCACACTCTCAAATAATTAATTTATGGATTTGTCAAATAATCAAATCGAATTGCCTCTTGACCACCAAGAGAATACCACTTTACCTAAGAAATTGGCTCCCACTTTCCATTGGCTAAGTACCATTAACGTATATCCAACAGTTTTCCTGCATCATACAACATGATCTAAACTCACAGCATGAGGTCTATAGAAGGAATTTATTCAGATGTGTTGAGTATATCAAATTCTCTCTTACACATACCATCACCATTAAGTGTATCTTGAGGCAGTTCGTATACACTCGGGTATATCATATGGCTTATACACATGTATAGATAAATGATTCCCCTAACAGTGAAGAGGTATATCGTGGAAATCATGAAAATGGTTGAACCCTTCACTTACCTCCCATGCATAACCCTCATATTGATTTCATTCCTAGGACACTCACATCTTAATTCCCAGTTCTAATACAAATCTAGCTAGAAATTTTGTGTCGTCCTGCCTCCCCATTTTAATGTTTTTTTTCATTTTGTAAAATAGGACCTTGTACATGAGTCTGAAAATAAGTTGAACTGTGTCTTATATTGTGTACCATATTCTCTCCCAACCCCGGGTCCGGCTCGACATTTCACTTGAAACCTATTAAAAACATAACACAAGTGGAACCTAGTGATAACAACTACACTAAGGGATTTATTTCCTTTTTACCCTTTTCAAAAATACCAAAAACATTATTTAAAAAATAAATTTTCCTTCTCAAGTGAGACTGCATCACCCCAACCTTAGTATGGATCCTTATTAATTACGATTCGCCATCAAACACAGTTCAGTAGATATAGAGTAGTCTTACCATAGTTACCTCAGGGAGAACCTAATGAGGAAGTCTATATGTTCATCCATATTTGATAATAGTACTAGCTCATTTGATTACTAAGATGGATAACCTGCAGTCAAATGTTCATGAGTTGTAAATAAACAAGACTCAAATTTCAGAATTGCCCAAATAAGAAATCATATGGGTCAACGGATGCCTGAGCCTTTCTGGGGTCCTAAAGAATATAAACATGTTCAACAAATTCGAATTCCTCCACGCATGTCGCCTCTCAGGGGACCGCCTCCTGCTCATCTCCTTATGTCGAATCCTCCTCAACCAAGGGGTAACTTTCCCATACCTATTTTGTTAGATACCAAATAAAAGTAACTCAATAAGGTGGAAGAAGATATTAAGTGGCTCTTTCGAAAGTTTGATCAAGTAGAGATCTCAAGAAATTATTTGGACTATACTCATATGTCTCATTATCTGAAGGCTCGACTACCTGAAAAAAAATATGCCTGATATTGAAAAATTTTGAGGAAGTGGACCTCCCAATTGTTCATCTTTGGAACTACCAGTGAACCATAATTTTTATAAGGTATACAGAAGAAATTATGGCCCAAATATTTCAAGAAAACCCTCAAAGAAAGTTCTATCTGATGGTTTTATTCGCTAGAGGAGTCCTGAATCCGTAGTTGGGAAGAGGTCTTTAGAGAACTCACATCTTGGTATAATTATAAGGAAGGACTAAAAGTAACTAGTTGTGACCTTGAGCTACTTAAATAAGGACTCAAAGAATCTGTCAATGTCTTTATAACTTGGTGGACATAGAAAGATGCCACTATGACCAACATCTCGTCAGAGGAAGAGAACGTGAGTATAAGAAGAATTTTCTACCACATATCCAGAGAAACATGGGTAGCCATTATTATCCCCATTTTAATGCCCTCCCGGAAGCAGGGTTGAGATAGAAGATAATACCACTTAGAAGAAAATAAATCGGAAGAAAAGAGGCCATTTTGTCAATTTACTCCTCGAGATATATGAGGAGCCCACTGTTGCTTCCATCAACAACATATCCTCCCAACTTACCACTTCACCAGTAAAAAAATCCCTTCTTACTAGTGTTAAAAAATAATACACCAGACTCTATGATCCCCTTTAAACAATGTATTAAGACCTTATCTCCTTAAAACTTATCAAATTATTAGAGCATCGTCTAATACCTCACTCTCTTTCAAAATATTTAAAACATGATGCTCGTTGCACTTTTGACAAAACAACCCAACATACCACCAACTAGTATCATTATTTTAAATACATTTAACAAGGTCTCATTGATAATGGAATCATTTACCATCCTATAATCCCAAAACTAATCACCACCCATGATCCTTTGCCTCTACATCAAGCTGCCATGAATGTCGTAGTCATCGATGAAGACTTTGATATTGATCCCTCAACCAAAATTAAGGCTGTAAATAGTCTTACGTAATCAATCAAAATAGAAAAATCCTTGTTTCTGCTCAAAATAAGCCCATTCTACCTTCTACATCCTAAAATAGTTCATAACCCATCCTTGTCCCTTTTGACAAAATCTTTTATAAGTGACCGTACCAAAATTGAACTATAAAGCATTGATCTTCTCGATGTCCTTAAACAACTGAAAGAGTTTGGGATGAAATTTTTTCCAAAGTGGACTCTCGGAGAAGAAAAATGTACAAGAATGAGCGATCTCTATATAGACAATCGTAAATGGTCCCACCAATTACATGAATCTTGTATTCCTTCTGAAGAGTTCAACCTGGATATCATTGTCCAGATCTTAATAGAAAAGTTATGGATTCTACATCACCTTTTATACATGTGTGTGATAAATAGTGGCCGAGAAGTTATGGAGTCTATTCTACTCACACAAAGGGTTGGTCTAATTTTGTTTCAATTAGATTTCTAAGCAATCGACATCCTAACATATTTCAATCTATTTTTAATCTTACATGTCATCATAATATTAGTGAAGTTGTGTATTCTCTTCATCAGAATCTCAAATTCTTTGCAAATAATCAATTTATAACTAACATTGGAGGAGATAAAAATTCAGATGACATCGAGACCTGCAACCCAATCCTAGAAATTATGCATAATACTAATGACATCTTGCTCTTAGGATTCAATATTTATCCACTCCCTCTCCCAATTGGAGATAATTTTAAAGATATGATGAGTCATAAATCCATCATATAGGGACTATTAATGTTACTCAAATGTTCAGGAAGATATAATTTATACCTGGACTAAGGAGATCGATAGCATGCAACGGGGGATCCTCGATTTAATTTCCCAAATAATAGCTTGTCTAGTTTAGTGTGGGATATCAACTATCTCCAACAAAACTTATGGATCTATGAAAATTATATATAAAGAGGGTGTTGTAGATAATGGAAGTCAATTATGATGACTCCTTGAATGGTCACTTCATCAATGAGGGAAGATATTTTCCCGATTGTGGTTTCCGTAGATCATGGTATGATATTGTATGAAAATAAGATGAAGATGGGATTTGAAATATTCTGTGAAGACAAGATCACCTAGATTAAGAGATCCAAGAAAAGGTAAAATGGTAAGCCATTAAGTCATATGATTCAAGATCACCTGATAGAGAAATCACTAAAAACACTAATAGCGACGAATCTTCTAGCCTCTCTAAATTGGGAATGTAAATGTTCATGCTTTGTGCTAAATTTGAGTCAACTAACCCTACTAAAAATATCTCTCTTCTTGATAAACCTCTCCTCAACAAGTGGAGCATCTCGTCTAGTCTGCCCTACTAATCAAGAACCATGTTGTCTATCACCTTGAGACTTAACAGATTTGTACTTTTCTATTTCTAGTGTTAATTCAAACAAGGTCTCCATGGAGGAGGCCAACATTGATGTTTTCCCCAAAATTACTTAAATGAATTGATTGAAGATTTTGAGTATCTTTTTGTGAATTATAGTAATTGTAGTTATTCTTATAATATAAAATTAGAGAAGATGATTTGGTGAATGAACAATCATGAACCAATTTGAATAAGGAAAATTAAAACAATAAAACTGCATTCAAACTAATGATGAGGAAACGATTATCATTAATCTTGGTGTAGTATCACTCCACGCAAGATTTGAATAACAACAACCCTCAAGAAGCAAGAGTGGTCATAATGCGAAGAGTTTTTGAAGTAATCTGTGATTATCTTTGCATATTCCTACAACAAGATGCCTAACATTGACCCGAAAATCTTGCAATACAAGATCCAAATATACCCTGAATGTAAGTCCATATATAAAAGTTATGAAATGTCTGGTGTGAAGGGTCCGCCAAAGTGAAAAATAAAGTGGTCCGACATTTGAATATGGGTTTCATCATTGTAGTCGAATATCCAACTCGGATCACCAACAAATTCAATGTGCCAAAATTGAGAGGAAAATACCCATATGCATCGATAATAGAGATTTAGACAAAGCCTTTCCAAAAGTCACTATCATCTACCCAACATCGATATAATCATCGATAACACGGGAAATCACACTCTTAAATAATTTATGTATGGATTTGTCGAATATAATCAGATCAAAATGCCTCCTAACCATGAAGAGAAGATCGTTTTAACCACCCTATAGGGGACCTTTTATTACTCTATCATGATTTTTAGTCTCAAGAATTCTTGGGCTATAATGAAAGAGTATCCGCAACTATTATGCATATTCTCATCCACAAATAAGTCGAGGTCTATGTTGACAACATGATCATCAGGTCCAAAACTTTTTAAGGTCGCATCGCTACTCTAAGGAAGTTCTTCAAATGACTATGACAGGTCGAGATGAACTCAATTCATAAAAATGCATTTTCAGTATCACAAAGGAGAATTTCTAAGATTTATGGTTTACGAGGAGGAATTGAGGTAGACCCTGCCAAGATCCAAGCGATCCTCGAAATGTCATTGCCTAGAACTGAGACAAAGATACGTGATTTCTTAGGAAGGCTCCAGTACATCAACGAATTCAGTAGCCAAATCACAGTCGTTTGCAAACCCATCTTCAAACTCGTACAAAAGGATTCCACCAAAGACTGTAGTGAGGCATGTCGAGAAGACTTCAAAAAATTCAAATAGTATCTCACTCAATAATTGGTTCTCATGCCACAACAACCTGGTCCATCCCTCCTCATGTACTTAACTATCATTAACACTAATTGTGGGGCTATGATAGCCTAATACATCGAGGAGTCAAAAAAGAGAGAGTCATCGACTACATCAGTCGAAACCTATCAGGGTATGAGGTAAATTACACAACTTTGGAAAATCCATGTGTCACCTCAGGTGGGGTCAGCCAGAAACTCCAACACTACGTGTTTGAATTCCCTATCAAATTAGTGTCCTATATGGATCCTATGAAGTAGTTATTAGAAAAACATGCCTTGTCAAGTCGCATGGCCCATTAGTTAATTTTTATATCCTAGTTCGACATAACTTACATCTTGGAAAAAACCATAAAGGGGAGGGCCATTTATGATTACTTAGCGGATCACCCCATGGAAGAAGTCAATGTATGGATATCTAAATTTACACATGAAGATATTATCTGCACTACCCACGATGAACTACAGTTGCATATGTTCTTTGATGAAGATGCAAACAAGAAAGGATATGACATTATGATACTTACGATTTCACCTCATGGCTCTCATACTCCTATCACTATTAAGTTAGATATCCATTGCACTAACAACATGATAGAATATGAGGTATACAATATGAACCTCAAGTTTGCTATCAATAAAGTATTCAATACCCTAATGTTTACGGAGATTTGATCCTCATTACAGAATAAATCCATTAGAAATGGAAAGTTAAGGAGAAAAAGGTCATTTATAATCATTTTAGTCCCACTCACTACTGTCATGTTAATATTATCTATGAGGAAGATTCATATAAGGTCGGGTTGTGGTATTATGGTATACATTGTCTCCTCAAACACGTTGGATACCCTGAAGGGTCCAATAAGAAAGATTTCAAGACCTTTCGAAAAATCATAGCCCAGTGCATCATTTGTGAAAAAACCTTATTCAAGATAAACTTTGATGGAACCCATTTTCAATGTATGGCATGGACTGGCACCGAATAGGTCATCAATAAAATATACAATGAGGAATGTGGACGCCACATGAACAACCATATGCTTTTAAAAATTATTACTCAATAGTGATACTATGGAACAACTATAGTCCAGGACTGTACACCATACGTCAGGAGGTGCCTCAAATGCCAACAATTTTCCAATCTCCAGCATTCTCCTCCCTAAGAGTTATATAATATTACCTCTCAATGGATCTTTTCAACTTGGTAGATTGATCTCATTGGGAAAGTCACTCCCAAATCATTAAATGGCATAAGTAAATCTTGGTCGCTATTGATTATTATACTAAATGGGTTAAAGTTGAGTCATATGGGGTAGTAAATGATAAGAGGGTGACTAATTCATTTGAAAGAATATCATGTCACTACAGGGTCCCTCATGAGATCGTATCCGATAATGGTCTACATTTTGAAGCTGAAATCATAGAATTGGTCGAGGAATATGGGACTCAAACGCAAATCATCAACTTACAAACCACGCACCAATTAGGTTGTTGAAGATGCAAATAAGAGCTTCAAATCCATAATCAGTAAGATGATAAAATTGTTATAAATTGAGCTCACGAGATCGCTTATGCTCTTCAAGGATACCTCAAGTCTAACAGAACACCCACTAGAGATACACCCTAGTTTATGGCATGTAGGCAATCTTGCCTGTTAAACTTTAGATACCATCCCTGTAAGTCATGATTAAGATCCAAGTAGGAGAAGTTAATTGTCATCAAAGCCATTATGAAGAGTTAGTAATCTTGGATGGAAATATATTAAAGGCTTTATATCACATACATGGTTATTATTGTCGTATTTCACGATCATTCAATAAGAAAGTCAAAGACAAAGGTATGAGACAAGGAGACCTCACCCTTAAAGAAATTATAGAACCTGTTTAGAACCCTAGAGGGAATTTCAACCTCAATTGGAGTGGCCTTCACCTTGTGAAGAGGATCTTGTCATGAGATGCCTCTATGCTCACTGGCCTACATGGAGAAGAAATGGCATGCCCAATCACCTTAGATTGTCTCAAAAAGTTCAATCCATTATCCCACTCTCTTCGTTCCATGAACTTATCACCTCTCTTCTATTATAAACATGTTTCATTATCCCCCATAATAACGTATATAGGATCTTCTTAGAATACTTTCAACAAAAAGCACAATCCCCTAGAGGTACGTAGGTAACCCATAAAGTAACTATAGGTGAAGTTATTTCTCTTTCAAGAAATTCTTTTCTTTTCAACCATCAAAAGACATGAATCTCTCTCTTCACTTCAACGGAACAAAACGATTATGTATGCATTAGTGATCAATATTGATGGTTAAAACATAAATGACTCTTCCACAAAGGCACAAAAAGATATAATAAAATTAACATCTATTTTAATACTCCTTATTCAAAATATAGATATTTACTTAATGCATTAGATAAATAATTTCCTAAATACCCACACTACTAAAACAAGCCTTCACCCATGACAATACCAAACAACCAAGCCTTCACTAAAATCGACACAGAAAACTAAACCAAATAAACTTTTCAGGAATTATCACCTTATAACAAAACTAATTATTTTCCTTCGAAAGATTCACAAAACCTTTCCTAATTACCAAAAAGGCCCGCTTAATCATCTTTATCACTTCAACCATCATCACATTATGGAGGGCCTTAATAATCCCCATTTTAGTTCCACATACATATACATCAAGACAGTGATGCATCTAAAAATCCTAGTTGGGATCACTGCACCATCTTCCACAATGTCAGTCCCTATAAGACCTCATTGTCCAAACTCCTCAGCACAAAACTTCATTATAAATCCTTCTATAACCACTTTCAATAATAACAGGAAACCACCTTGTCTTACCCATAAATGAGTTCAGACAATGAGAAGGTCTTTGAGAGTGCTAGAAACTCTTTAGAGATATCTTCAAGGATTTGGTTAGGTCTTCCATAGGAAAGAAATTTTATATGCACAGAGGAACAACATGCTACCAACCTTATTAATGAAAAAGTATCATGGAGAGATAAAAAGAGGTGATGGGGAGACCTATAATCGAAACATACCGGAAATCACCCAGCTGCAAGATAGGTGTTAACATAACCCACTAGAGCACAAACCAACAAAGAAACTTGCCTCATTCATAAGAAACCACTTGGAGCAATCATCCATAGATGCACCAAAATTAATATAAGTCCAAAGGAAGAAGTTGTGCACAATGGTTGAAGGAAATGGATGAGGAATATCAAAGAGGAGTCTCTCCAATAACCATATATATATAGCATCATGGAATTTCCTCAGACTAAATTAGAAGGATCCTCCTTCCAGTCATCGAGATCATTTAGCGTCTCTCCTAGAATAATGGTAGTCAAATTATAGTAATAGAACATCCAAATGACCGTAGATGAGTGTACAAACTCATGCAACCCATCACTAGAAGCATTTTTGAAGCTAAACCTAAGGCCATAACTCCATCAAATTATACATCTTTAAAATACTAGTGCCGAACAAACTCAAGCCCCGTAGGGAGACAAATTACTCTACCACTCATCAGATGGTCGGTCCACATATGAAAAAATATTCAACAAGTATCCCAACACTTACCTTAGAGAACAAAAAAAACAGGCATAGTGAAATGAACTTAGGAACTTAAGGATAAATGCATAGCATGGAAGGAAATTACTCGTAGGGTCGACGCACCTCGTCCGACCAGAAATGGAAAATGTGATCCTCATGGTACCAGAATTGAAGGACCCCCTCTAAAAAATTTCAATTAATTATACGGTTATGCAATAAAGTGACCATGCGCAAATTGAAGGTAACATAATCGATGTTGTACAAGCTCATAGCCTCTAAAACATTGAGATATTCAAAAAATATTTTGGTTATGGGGATAGACATTAAATAAGATGGAATTGAATACAAGAGAGAAAAGAAGAAATTTTGGGTGGTCCAAAATTCCATCCTTAATCCATTTTTAATATAAAAATCTCTCCACAAAATGAAACGTTGAAGAGGATAAATCGTCAGCATTTCGTCAAGAATCAAAGGATAAAATATACAACGAGCTAGTGTCAAATGCTGAAAACCCAAGTTCTTAAACTGAAATTTCTGATTAAGAAATCCCACTATTTACTTTGTTGTCCCTCTAATTTCCATATAAACACCATCAAAGAGTATCTTTTCATATCAAAACCCCTCGCGCATTTTCTTGACTTTAATATTTTAAGAGCATATTCCAAATGTTCAAGTTTACTACCTTATACTTTTTTATCAATAAACCTCTCATTGGAAAATTAAAATGCATGTAGAGTATGCCACTAAATCTAGATAATTAAAAGAAAATGCGTTTTCTCACCATTTGTTGTTTAATAAAATAAGAAAAATATAAATATTTATAACAAAAAAAGAAAAGAAAATGCATCATTTTATATATATACTTTTGATTTTTAGGTACATGACGGAAACATAATATAAGTAACAAAAATTATCAAAATGTTTGGAGCATAGCTCGAACTTTCTTCCTATAACCTACACTACCAGTAGCATCAGTGATAATGACGAGGGAATTTATCCTAATGCTAGGAGGTATAGGCACCACTCTCAGATCTCAAGGAAGTGATATAATCATTAGTCTCCGGAGGAGAAGTGATTGAACAAGAGATCCCAAATTTACTGGACCATACAATTCATTGAGGCTCAGACATCTCGCAACCATGAAGTCTGCACATATACACGTTGAAAAGGAAATAGTAAAGAAGATAATCAAAATAAGTAATAAACAAAGAGCAAAAATGAGAATGCAGAAATCAATAAAGAAGGTAAGAATGCTTAACCCTAACTGGAAGCCAACCGTAATCATAAAAGGAAACCCTATAATAATGAATGTGGGATATGAAGTATCTTTACATCGTCTACCCCTACAACTATACGTAATAGGAAGGAAAACCATACTCCAAAAGTGGAGGAACCTACATTACCCCCACCCCAATCCCCAAAGCCTGAGTCGATGACCCTAGTGCACCACTGCCTCTGCGCTCGTCGAGGGTGGTGTAGATCCCTCCACAATATAGATAGTCGCCAACATCAACCTAGACATCATAAATTGTAAGTACCCATCTTATACTGCCATATAGGTGGAGTAGTTCTCCACTATCATTGACATTATCCTCGTCCCCTCAGGTTTGTGCCCTGGGTCTCGCATACAGAATGAAGGGTTCAATGTAGTAACCACCTCCTCTACCTCCATAATTTTTTTTACCACACATACCCTTATGTACCAGCTATAATTAAAATCATGTGACAGTAATATCTGCATCTGAGCATGGAAGTCGATTACCCCCAGTGTCACCGTCGATCGACTCTAAGGATAGAACATCACCTGTCATAATATATTTGACCATAGATATGAAATCCAAATAATCAAATATTAGGAAATGAAAATAAAATAATAAAAATATCGAATAATATGATTGCTAAGCATGGCATTCATATAAACCCTCATGTCTTTGAAAAATGGTAGATTCTTAGAGGTAATGTTATCCTTCCTCCACCTCCTCATCCTAGGCCACGCGTATACCTCCTCCATATTCAACTGCATCAATTGGGTTTATACCCAACCACCTCATGGAAGCATACCTAAGAAACAATAAAAAAAACTTCCAAAATATTTAGAAAAGTATCACAAAAATAATGCAAGAATAAAACCAAATAAAATATGAAATTATGGTTACCTCTAATAGGTACGGTGCCCCCGTGAAAGTCGGTTGAAATAAACGAATAAAAGGATCCAAATAAGCATAAAGTATCTCCAATGTTAGGCTCTCTATTCATAAGTGTGAATCCCGGTGAAATTCACAGAAATGGAAGCAAACATAGATGAATGTCATCGTTGCTCCTTTCTAATAATGTACTTCACATCAGTAATAAGATGAAAAGGTGTACCACCTGCCATACCTACCGATCCATATTCACCACCCGTCCCAAAAAAGTGTGCTTTAGTAAAGCCACCTTCACCAAATATCCCGAGCCCATCCTATCTATTGTCCCCATGGCCACCTAAACCGCCGTATCAATCAGGAAAAGGGATCGATCCACCATAATATGCATCCAATTGCACCAAAACACCAATATTTGATAGACGTTCATTGTCGTCACAGTCATCTCACACACACCATAGTGGAAGGTGTGGGCGGTGACCCGCCGTCTCGCCCCAAGGGCACGAAATATCATCGAAGATCGCAGAGTGTCATCCAAAATCCTGCTAAATCGCCAAATCCCACACCCTGCACTAGTATCTTCAACTTACTAGTGAGGTGGTCCCAAACGACCTTCTCCCTATTCGATCCCCTAGCATTAATAGTCATCAAAGATACCCCTATCTTCAAGATGCGCATAACAAATAAGTCCAAAATAATTCTCTTAAAACCTCATAAAATACAAATAATAATGAGTTCAATTCTAATACAAAATAACATGAAACTTCATATATATATATATATATGTGTGTGTGTGTGTGTGTGTGTGTGTGTGTGTGTATAATAAGTACAATAATAATAAACACTCACATAACCGCTAGGTCTTTTCACTTTAGCCGAACGATGCTCCTAAGGCTCCTTCATAAGACCCCACTCGTCCATTATCAGAATGTCGTTGTGATACACATTCTTCGCTCCCACGAGCATCCCCTCATGATACACCCACTCAATGTTATCCAACTCATCAATATGCATAAAATTCTCCATTTTCTTCGAAACAGTAAAAAGTTATACTCGTAATGACTTTTTCCTAGAGGGAGAGAAAGATAAAAAGGATTCGAGTTTAAAGTGAGGGATGAGGGCTACCTCACCCCTCTTTATATAAGGTTAAGGTGTAATACCCGCACCTTTAAATTGTACTTGCATGATTATCCTTTATTTAGTGACGCTCCATTAATGAAATTTTTACGTTGCATGTTCCCGCATGAGTTATGATTTATGTTCGTATAATTATTTTAAGTACTTTGGTTAAGTTTCACGCGATTCGGACAAGCAACGAACGCTACGCGAACTTATGTACTAATTGTCTTACGACGTGCGACGCAGCGAAAGTCTAGTTTTGCGCGTATTGTTTATGATGCCTCGGAAGGTCAAAAAAATATTCCGACCATATATTTAGACTCATAAAAATATAAGGAATATTACCACGTGAAGAAAAATGGAAAAAAAATATGTTTTGCACGGAGGTCCCGTTTCTTGCGCGTATTGTTTAGGATGCCTCGGAAAGTCAAAAAAATATTCTGACCATATATTTAGGCTCATAAAAATATAAGGAATATTACCACGCGAAGAAAAATCGAAAAAAAATATATTTTGCGCGGAGGTCCCGTTTCTTGCGCGTACTGTTTAGGACGCCTCGGAAGGTCAAAAAAATATTGTGAATATGTTTTTTGACTCACAAAAATATAAGGAATATTATTATGGAAAGAAAAATCGAAAAAAAAATACTTTTGCGCGGAGGTCCCGTTTTTGCGCGCCATGTATATGACATTTCGGGAGGCCAAAAAAAATTAGTTTGAATATGATTTTTCACTCAAAAAAATACAAGGAATAAGACCCTTAGGTTAAAAGTTTCAAAAAAAAACAAAAAAAAAATTAGAGAGAGAAAGTGACGCTGGCACACTTTGAGAGCACATTAACCATTGTTTTGGGTGGTTGAGTGTAGTCTCTTTCAACTCCAGAAATCAGACTTTGGGAGGTGTTATACACGGTTTAGGAAATGCAAAGTCTGAGGCTATGGGTCAAGAGTTGAAGGTCCCTTAAAATGGCTTTTATAAGGGAGAGAGAGGGAGAGAGCCTTGGGGGGTGAAGTTGCAGTCATTGGCAACTTATTTTCTCTCACTTTTTTGTGTTCTAATAAGGAAAATACCTTCATATTTTCGTAGATCTATCTCCCACCTCTTCTTCCACCATCAAGACATCAATCTAGAGGTCTCCAAACTCCATTAAAGCCACTACCAAAGCTTGGACAGCAAGTGGGTATCACTTAAGTGGGTTTTTGGAGCTCAAAGGAAGCTTTGTAGGGGACTTTTGGTGGAACTTTTGGGAGCTCCACTTCATCTTCTTCACATCTACACTCACTCTCCTTCATTCAAGTAGGGTTTTCCTCACTCTTAAACTCTTTTATTTCAAATGCTAATATGAACAAGATGATGAAAAAATGTGACTTTTAGCTCTTCTCCCTTATTTCCATATGCTATGAAAAACTCATTTTGTGAGAAATGATAAATGGAGAAGATGATGTTTAGAATAAATTTTCAGATTATTATATATGTTGAAATCATGCTATAAATATAATAATCTCAAGAAATAAACATAGAAATGGAATGCTACAAGAAAATGAATAGTTAATGCATTTGTTGGGTTTTCTAAGGAAGAAGACCCATTTTCATGAAATAGTGTATGTAGCATGTGTTAGTCTTGACATTAACATGATTAATGTTGAAATATAGTGGTATAAATATGTGTTTAATAATCTCATAAAAACAGCCCCAAAATCTAATATGTTGAAATATTAGTTTAAGCCTCTTGAATATGTTAAATAAGGCTTAAAATTATGTAAATGGCTTTATGTGTAAAAGTGTGCTAAAATGGGTTGTACATCACCAATAAAGGTTTAAATGTTGGTGGAAACATGTAGTGCATTAAAGAATGATTTTTGTACTTAAAACCCACTTAAAAAGGTAATTTTTGGTAAAAAAATGTCTTAGTGGCAGATTTGGTTAATATGAAGAAAAGTCACTTAAATGGTGTTTTTACATGAAAAATACTTGAAAAATGCCAAGGAAATGCTTTTTAGATAATAAAAGTATAAGATGGCATTTTGGTAAATCAAAGTGTTGTAAAGGTGACTTAGTATATTTTAGTGTTCGGCGTTGACACTAGAATGCCTCCTCGACTCGTAGGATGCGAAGACTAATAACGAGCTTTAATAACAAAATCGGGTAACTTGAATTGTGAACATTGAGAATAATGTTAAACACATGAAAGATATGATATTCGGATGACGCCGAGAGAAAATAATTAAGGGGGGCATGACGTCCCTAGTGGTGAAAGACCCCAAACAAACTGCAGTAGTATATGGCGGCGGAGACCGGTGGTGTGAGGCCACGAAGTCCGTGAGTGTTTGTTGGCAAAATCCCAAAAAAACAATGTTAAGTAAGGAATGAGAAAAATTCACAGAACTTAAACTAATGAATGAATAAGAATTCATTAATTATTATGTGGATGACATAAGTGGAATATGATTAAGTTCCTGGCTTGGAATATTAAAATGCTAAGAGTGAGTGGGCACGTAGCCCAGGGCATTGCATATAGGTGCATTTATGACTAAGTTAAAGAATCTTGTTAGTATAGATACATGATAACTTAGTTGAATATAATGAAGGCTTCTTGAATATTGTTAGCATAGTTAAATGTTAACAAAAATAATCATTAATGATAATTAATGAATATGAGACAATGATGATTTTCGAAATTACTAAAATGCATTGTATATGTATAGTATTTTGATATGAAAATTATTGCTTAGTATTCCCACCCTACTGGGCATTTTGCTCATACCCTATTTCCCAAACCCCCAGGTACAACAGGTGGTACATCGGGTAAGGACGTTGGAAAGGCCGCACAAAGCGCTAGTCGTCGTTAGAGGCTCTGTAATCGATTTCAATCCTTAGACTTATTTTGAATTGTAATCCATTATGTTTTGTTAAGACAATTTGGTTTGAACTGGAACTATTTGGAAATTGTAATAATACAGGGATTTGTGCTCTATTTATGGATTAAATCTTGTTAAAGGTTTACTTGTTAAATTGTTAAATGAATATCAACTTGCAATATATGGGCCTCGCCTTTTCATAATAAAAGAAATTAAAGGTTTTGTTGAAGTATAATGTGGCAACTATTTTCCAAATTAATAAACTGTTTTATCCCCCTCCCCCTTAACACCTCAATTCGGATACGGGTTATTCCAACGGTAACTCTAATCCGGATCGGGGCGTTACATAAGGTTCATGCGATAAGTTACCCCTTGGGAACCCATGAAACCTTATTAATCAAGACCCTAGTGGTATGCACAGGTTAGGCACTACCGACAGGATCCCTTCCAAATTTTTGTTACAAAATTCAAAAAATGCTCCGAAAAATCTTTAACAATTCTAAAACAAAACATATAAAATCCCTAAAATCATAAAATTGAAAAAAATGAAAAAATTGCAGATTTTTCATAAAAAACACATTCACATTCACAAACATTCAAAAATCATCAAAAATAATAAATTCCCTCGAAAAAGTTTTAAACATTACATAAAATTCTAATAACGCCATGTATCATTTTCCAAGGCTATCATACACTTTTTAGGTCTTCATAATCACACATATGCACTCAAAATTAGGTTGTGATCCTTATATTGGTCTCATACACTCTTTAGGTACTCATAATCATACCTAAACCCTCAGAAATAGGTCGTGATCCCCATTTTCGTTGCATATTTGGTCCTCATAAATAGACCTAGGCCTCAAGATAGGCCGCGATCCTCATATTGGTCGTATACACTCTTTAGGTCCTCAAAATCAAAACTAAAACCTCAAAATTAGTATGTGATCCCTGTTTTTATTGCATATACTCTATAATCCTCATAATTAGACATGGACCCTTATAATTAAGCTGTGATCGCCATATTGGTCACATACACTCTTTAGGTCCTTAGAATTAAATGTAGGGACTTAAAATTAGGGCATGATCCCCATATTAGTCTCATATAGTCTTTAGATCTGTAGAACCAGACATAGGCCTTTAAACTTAGGTCGTAATCCTCATATTGGTTGCATACACTCTTTAGGTTCTAAGAATCAAACCTAGGACCTTAGAATTAAGCTAGGATCCACTTATTCATCGCTTACAGTCCTTAGGTCCTCAAACTTAATAATGGCCCTCAGAATTAGGTCGTGATCCTTATATTGGTCACGCATATTTCTTTGGCCCTCAGAATCAAGCATTAGACCTAAAAATTCAACCTTAATCATTGCACACCTACCAAGCCCTTAGATCAAGTTTCATCCCTTATAATAGGTCTTCATTTCTCCTATACCTTTAGCATTTATAAATAGGCTGAGACCCCTTCGTACATAACCCATGATCACATAATTAGGCCTCTAACTGCCAATTCTCACTAGATTTTGACATATAAGAACTCAATGTTCATAATTTCTACCAGTGTGCTAATCCTTTTAATAACCTTTACTTTTTTTAATTTCTCCCATTGAGTGATCTATAGACATCCCATACTAAAACCTCTACATTTTCCATAGGGTCCAAATAAAGTCCTTTCGAGTCATTAATCATCGTCCCTTATTCCAACCCTAGTTAAAGCACAACTTTCCACTCTTCGAGACACATTTAACCTTGTTCAAGGAGTACCTTAACACATTTTCATATGTATCTAAATCATATTTCCAATGGTCCTTCTTGTGCCCGAATCGGACATTTGATTCTCATTTTATGACCAAAAACATTATCCCTACCTATCGGCATGATACATCACCTGCTTACAGGTGGGAGTTTCCTTAGTGACCAAGTTTACCCACCATGCCAGAAGGTATGATAGGGGGTATGCCCTTCGGCATAACCTTGAGGGCATCTTGGTCATTTTTTTACTTTAGGGTTTTCTTTTTGAATAAAACCCGAACCTCATTTGAGAGGGGCCTCAACCTCGAAATCATTGTGGTAGTTTTCTTCAAATTTAGAGAATATAATTTTCACCACAATCCATTTATATTCCCTTACATCACCCTTGCCTCACCATTATCCACTACTCCACCAACACTACTTACACTAATATATCATCCTACAAAAGTCCTAAAAAGAAGAATTAAAGTATCCATCAAGGTCTATACGATTTTTCCACTTGTTCCCCTTTTATATATTTTGGCATTTTTAGCATATTCTTTGTTAGTGTTGCTTAATTTTAGTAATAATCATGCTCTATATTATATATAGCCTCAAAATTATTTTCATAAATAAAAAATACCAGAAAGAGGGTTTGTACCTTATTTCTCGATTTAAGGTTATCCCACTTTTTATTACATTTACATCTCACTTGCATATCTTTTCATACAAATAATATATATACTCTAGATTAGGAATACGTGTTAGACCCTACCTTATTTTACTTCAGAACTACGTGGACTTTAACGTCATCCCTTACTAAGTAGGAATCCCAGAATCATTGTGGGATTTGAGTCCTCATTTATCCATCTCATTTTTATTCATCTTCATATATCAGTATTTCACTAAAATGTTTTGTATGTCCTACCCATACGCTTGAAATTATTATAATTATCACTTCTCGCGGTCCCATATCATACATATTCACTATTCTATATTAATGCGTTGAATTTTGTATATCGCTCGCATTTGATTTATTTTCACGCACTCGCTACTCATCTCATCTCTTTAGAACGATTGGTTACCATATTTTTTGTGTTGTGGATACGATGATTTCATGTAACCACTCTCAATTTAAAAATAAGTTAGGTAAATTCTTTTCTTGAAAATAAAATTTTTGTTGAAGCAAAGAGTAAGATGTAAAGTACATATAGTATGTCATACCAAGGACCCATAAAAACTATTAAGTTTTATGCATTAAAAACCTTTAGTACAAAAAAATAATTTTTCCTAAAATATTTACGACAATTTAAATTATCATTATACGCTTATTAGTAGTAAAATACTCCTTTAACTAAGGGAATATTAACCAATCATGACATTAGTGGCGATCCAAAGAGTTATGGAAAGTATATAATGGAAAGTATAATTTGATTTGAAACTTAAGGGGTCAAAACTTGAAGTAAGAAGACCTAAGCCGGTTATCTAGATATTTATCAAAGATATTTATATATAATAATATTATATTCAAAATATTTATTGGATATTTTCATTTCAAAATCTATAAATAGGAATATAACCTAACCATTTTTCTCACCCCTTCCTCTCCCTCACAACCCGTTCGTTCTAACCTTGTACGTACGGAGATATGCTAACTAAAGAGTCGGTATTATTTCTATGATATATAGAAGATTGGATAGTGTCGGTTTGGTTCAATAGTTATTAGTTTTAAATATATAAGAGTAGTAAGGTGAAAGTAAAAAAGACGACTCTTACTCTACTACATTTTATTTCAATTTTCTTTTAAAAGTTGATATGAGATCTCTGCATATTGCTATATATATATATATATATATATATGTGTGTGTGTGTGTGTGTGTGTGTGTGTGTGCATACAAGTTTGTGTGTCACGATAGAAAAAGGGTCGGAATTATGTTCCTAGTAAATGTTTGGCTAGAAAAGACGAATTCTTTATTTTAAAACCAAACACAAACAGTTTTAAGTACACGCTAAAAATGCCACCTTTTTAGTCTTTGAACATTCATATCTTTTAAACTATTTTTCATAAAAATACCCGGAATGTACCATTGGGTTCGCAATGTCAAATACAACATTTTAGTATATAAACATTTTATAATTGGCACTATTTTTTAGAAAGACAAATTTAGGCCATTGTGTCAATTAAGGGTCCCAAATTACTATCACAAAAATATTATTTTTATCCTTTAAAGCTTGTACCATAAATTTTCCTACATTATTTAATGTGTTTTATTAAGAACCAAATAATCCATTTTACAACTTCAAAAACATTATATTATCACTTTTCCCCCCAAAGTTATTTTGATAAATTATATCATTGCACTCAGTTCCTACATGAATATTATGTACAAATATTAATATTCTACTCGAATATCCAAGTCAGTTTGATTCAATTACGAACAGTGCTACGTACAACATAATTTTTTTACCACCATACAAAAACAACATTTATTATTAATACACATAAACTAGAAATTTATCTTTTTTTAATTATCATTAGTAACCTTGCATTAAAAATCACGCCAAATACATCAGATGCAGCTTGTACCAATTCAGTCAAAAATCCCATTTAAGTATTAGTAGGTGATTCTATTTCACTATTACATTCGACCTTATAATTTTAAAATTACTGCATTGTTTATATAACTATGTGATAGCCCCTGGTCTCTTGTTCTCATCTATAAACTCTTTTGTGTAGTTCACATGACCGTGAATACGATTCAATCTTCATCTAATTAAACTCCAGCCAACCAAATCCTGATAGCCTATGACTTCAGTAAACCCACTAATTTCAATTATTTTACTCGGATTGGATTACACCCTTGCGTCCTATTAAAACCCTAATTTCAATTATTCTATCCTGATTGTAGTACACCCCTGCATATAATTAAAACCTTGATTTCAATTTTTTTTACTCTGATTGCACTATAGCCCTGTAAGTATTAACTCTTATGAGTGAAACCCAAGTAGCATACCTTATGATTCAGGGATTAGACTCTGATATTCCCCGGAAGTGTCACTCTAGTTAGTGTGCCTACCCATTTTATTATTCCCCAATTATTTGGGTCGACGGTCCAAAGGTTTTAGGTGATATTATAACGGTATTGATACGCATTTGAAGTCCCTATAACTGATAATTTGTGAATTACCATGTTATAGTCTAAACCCTTATCTTTATAACTCGATAGATAATCTTTTCAGTTATGAACCACCATATAATTCTTAAAAATATCTTCAGACTCTAATATACCCCTGGTCAGTATTGTGATATTTCATTTTACTTTAGACTACTATAAACTGTAATACAACATCTGCATTTTTAATCCTAGTTATACTATTACAACAAATTCCTGTATAAACATTATTATAGAGGTATAATTATCTACTTGACAAAGTTTTTCTTGTTATTTTCCTTCAAGTTATTTTAAAAAGATACCTGTAAGCGATGATTAGTAGTTCAAGCTAGGATTATATGAAGATCGGGAATAGTTTTGTTTAGAGAATAATAGTCATATGAAAATAGTTGTTAGTCAGGCAATAAGATATGTATATAGCATTGTACAACTGAAACTATGGACTATAACACCATGTAATATCGATAAAGTTTCCTCTTTTGAAAGAAATTATGATTTTCATTATGGTTTAGTGTTTGTTAGGATAAACCTCACACTTAGGAAATCGGGATATGACATTTCACTTCTCACACACACTTTCACATTCATATATATTTTCACTTTACAGAATTTTCACTCAAAACATGCTTTAGACATAATACTTATATCAATACAGTTTAGGAGAAGGAGAATATTTTGTTTCCCACAAGAGAACGAAAGAGCAAAATAGGTTCCTAACACCTACCCATTTCATAACATAGTACGTGAGCTCATACCTTCATTGATTTCGCAAAGACTAATAATCTTTTAAGATGTCTGTTTGGATATGACTATCTCTTTTGTTCATTTTGAGTAAAATAGACTTGCGACTCTGATGTCCACACATTCACATACCTCACATTGCTGATGACAATTGCTTTCATAATCTCTAGTTATCTCTAAGGAAGTCCACATTATGCCTCTGCTCAAGCGCTAAAGCGGAGAAAGGATAGGATGGTCATACACTAGTTATTAGATTCGATTGATTTCATCTAGATTATCTAGTGTAAGTATTCAATATCTATTTTTTTCATTTACCTTTGTTAGAGTGTATATAGGTTGGATCCATATTCCTAGGTGTTGATTAAAGATATTGGTTGGTATTTTTAGATTAATACACTTTAATTATCTCATACATTAAATTCTTAGGCTTTGTTCTTATTCAATTTATGTGTAATTGTATTTCTGGTTTATGATATAATTGTGCAAGAAAGGGTAATTCACGTAATAGAGTAGTGTTTCTATGGTCCTTGAGTGGTTGTGGAGAGAGTTCCCATGTTAGAGATTTACCGTCGTGCATGTGTCATTCTTATGGGAAGTCCCTGAGAGCCTTTATACATGTCTCGGACCTTACTATCTATGTTTCTAGGATCGAGAGACGATTGCGCGCATCATGCGAGTTTTATTTCTTATTCTATTAGAGCTGAGATAGATTTTGATTTAGATCACATAGACCGTTATGGGGAAGGTAAATTTGTGTTTCTCTTGATTCAGAGTCTTTGTTGTTCATGGTTTCATCAACCACAATATGCGTTTAATGCCTTACTTGTTCGTGACTTCTATGAGAATATGATTGTGACTTTTATATCCCCAATTAGTATGTCTATTTTTATTAGAGGTATATATATAGAGATTACTGAGGAGGTTCCTTCTTCACATTTGGGTGTTGAGGATAATTTTTACAATCCTGATTATGCACAATCTATAAGGGTGATCTTTCTCATGATGATGTTGCGTCTTTTTAAGTCGGTTATCCCACAACATGGGTTTGGAAGGTGACAGTGAAGAAGAAGTATTTTATACCTTATTTTTTGGTTATCAATAACATGATGCCCCGTCATAGCTCCTAGGATTTCCAATTTAATATAAGTCACTTTAAGTACTTTATCGTTCATGCCGATCTATTTTATCATTGACTTTACGCATAGAGCTTGCACCGTTACAACATAAAAGTCATTTCTTTATAGACATATGACTACTAGATACCTTTATTAGTTAAGTGTTCCAAGAATTCCCATTAATGATGATGTTGGTATTATTAGTCCCATCTCTAGCATGATCTATTCTCGTTCCATAGGACAAACCTCCCAAAGACCACCTAGTTAGCCTATCTACCCAGAGGGTGCACCTACACCAGCACCTACCCCAACTCCAATGCTAATATCAACAACTTTACTACTTGCTCATCTGAGTACTTGAGATTCTAAGGAGGCCAAATTGTATTATATGCGTGGAGAGTTTGATGATATGATGTCATTGATGACTATGTTGTAAGATCATAAAGATCATCATCCCAACATGAAGGATCGAGAGATGGCTAGTCTGACGATCGAAATTACTTTGATTTATGATTATCTGATGAGGAACGACCTATTTCCTTACATTCTAGCATCTACTTCTACACCACCACCAACTTTTACATGAGATCATTTTCCTCCATTTAATGATGATGATGAATGTGAGGAGGAGGAGGAGGAGGAGGAGGAGGATACTAGTTTCACTAACGATGATTAGATGGATTCTTGTTATGTCTCTAGATAAATTTTTACCTTTTACTCCTTTGTCTACCGTGGAGTACTTTTGTATGGATATTTGGTACACTTAGTTGTTCGTTATGGATTTGTCTATCTTTTATCAATATTTTGATGTTTATCATTAATATATCCATATTACAATGATCACATTCTAGATAGATTATTTATATCACATTTCCTACTTCACATGCTTATTTATTGATATATTATACCTTTTAGTTTCTGTCTTAAGATTCATATTATTTTACATATTTTTTTCTCAAACTTATAATGGTTTCCGTTGAGTATACCTTATTTATATCATTGGTTATATCACATGATTATCTAGCTTTTGCTAGCTAGTTTCATTTATTCATTGTGATTGTTGCTATATTACGATTATATACCCATTCTATATGTCTTTATACTTTTCTTTGACTTCTCGTGTTAAAGAGGGGGATATACGTCTATGATTGGAAGAGTCATTTGACCATGTTTCTTGCTTTAGAGGGATAAACATTCACATATGGGTTATTATGCTTAGATAAACATGAAACAACTAGCTAAGAAAGATTAAGCAATGTCAAATCAATAGCTAGCAAACAACGAATCACACAAAAAACTATACCAGTCTAAGCAGGTGTGATTAAATGAACCAATGCAGCAAAATATGTCAATGATCAAAGTAAGTTGCATACATAGATGCCCAGTACCAAAAAATGAATCAAAATGCAACAGGGTACTGAAACAGAAATAAAAAAACTGGCCAAATAGTTTGTCGTTCGAACGAGCTAGGGATGTCGTTTGAACGAGAAGCGACATCGCCCGAATGAAGACATATGTCATTTGAACGACATAAACAAATTTTCACAATTTCGCTAGAAAAATAAATAGTGTTGCCCAGTGAAGAAATATCATGAAAATTCTAACTGGTAGGGGCTCAAAACTGCAAAACATGAGCAAAAAAACAATACTCAAAACAGACAAATATGAGTAACATGACAACATAGTATCAATGTGCCTAAACATGAACATAGAATGTATGGGTGTGAACTACAACAAATGAATCACAATTACAACACATCGAAATGATCAAGAAGCTCTAATCAATAACAATTTATCATCAAACTTTATCATAATTATATGTAACATATAAAGTGTGATCAAACATCATGCACATGAATCCAAAATTTTGACGATTCTACAAACAATAGCGTCATGACACGACTTTTCAATGTTAGGATTCTTTGTTCAAACCTGTTTAAATTATTAATCCATCCAAACTCCCTCAGTAATATACCATATATTTTTTTGAATGAACTAAACTAGTTTGGCCCATCTTTGGAATATGATTCTTTTTATTGCCTTTTGATTTTTGGGGGATCTTTTAAATGGTGGCTTTCACGACGAGTCAATTTTACACTCTCGCAGCCTTTTTCCATACACTCATCATATTTTCAATTAATCCTCACGGTAAACGGTTATTACATGCACACCTCTTCCTTATGTCTACTTATGCATAGATGACAAAATTGAGATAAGAACATCTTACCAACTCAAATATGCAAGAGTAGCCAAACATCCATATAAACTCGTGTATGTGTGCAAAAATGGCATATATACAAAGTCAAATCAAAATGCATATCAACTTCGAAACAACCCCACAATACAATGGTAAAAATCATTCTAAGCATCAATAATAATGACCTAATGTCCTAGCCACATGGATAATGGAAGGAAGGGGGGGGGGGGGGGGGGGGCAAGCACACCAATATGCCACATCAAACATGTTAACTCAAAAACACAAAAATAAAAATCGAAAATCTTTATGTCTTTTTCAAAGTAGTTTGACTCAAACAAAAGCAAAATCTTTTTGAGTTTTTCTCATAAAAATTTCAAAACCAAAAATCTTTTTGTATTTTTAAAATAAAATGGAATATAATTCAAAATGATAAACATGGCCTTTAGATTTAGCATGGTAAAAATCGAGTGCAACCAAATGAGAATCATGAAGTTTTATTCCTAAAGCAAGCAAATTCGACTTCCTAACCCAAGTAGGTGTGTAACAACGCATGGGGGTAGGGGAATCGGGGCAACTTTATTCCTAAAATTCCTAAACTTCCACGAATCGAGCAAGTATAGCGATGGTATTGAAAGTGACCTATATGTGGACCTTTTCTAATGTTACCATGTGGCTCTCTCACATGTGCGGGGGGGATGAGAACAACACGATCATCAAAGACAATATCTCTCCTATCTTTCTTAATTTGGATGATGCCTAGAATCCTATCCAACTTCTCACTTCTAGCTTCCAAATCAATCTTAACTCTAGACGAGTCTCTCAAACTCTCCTCTAACTCCTTAATCCTAGACTCGAGTAGAAGCCTAGACTTATCAAACTCTAGCAACTCTTTTTTGAAGGCATACATCAAACCTGTAAGTGTGTCTCTATCTTTCTTGACGTACTCTACCTTCTCCCTAAGATTCTTCTCACATGCCCTAAGATCCTCAATTAACGCATCATTATTTTCTATGGCACGCTCTTTCACCTTAGCTTGCAATTTCGAGTTAGCCTTTTTAACCTTCACTGTATCCTCAAACAAATCTCAAAATGAAACTTGCAACTCTCCTACATCGATCTCCTCATCCTCTCTCCCATCACCCGCTCCCTATAGGGAAGTACTCTTAACAGCCTCGAAAGTTTCATGCACATGAGTATCCTCGTGGGAACATATATCATCGTTGCTCACATGACATGCCATAAACGCAACAAAGTTACACTCAATGGGGGACTCCTGTCCCTCTTCAGGTTCACTATCACTTAAGGTGGCATTATATGCAATTGGTTTCTTGCCCTCTTTCTTAAGTCTAGTGGGACACTCCTTAAGTTTATGGCCATATCCTCACATCCGAAACACCTATCAGACTCATCTCTCTTAGGTTTCTCACTTTTATCCCCAGACGTGGAGTCTCCCTTGTTCTTGAATTTCTCAAACTTTTTGGCATCTTTCGACTTCTTATGAATTTATAAAAACTTTTTGAACTTTTTTACCAATAAGACGACGTCCTCAAAGTCAAAATCGGAATTTTCATTCAAAACTTTGGTTTCCTCCTTCAGGGATTTTAAAGCAATGCCCTTTTCTTTATTTTTCACTTGCTGGAGATAAGCATATCGAGTTCATAGGTTTGTAAGTCACCTACGACCTCTTCTAGTTTCGACGGGTGAAGCATACCAAGGAAATTCATAACGGTCACTTTAGCATCAAACCTACTTGGCAATTATCGCAAAATTTTCTTAATAACTCGGTTATCGGGAATCTTTCCACCTAGGTTGAATGCTGCATTAACAATAGTGGACAACCTAGTGTAAAACTCGTCAAACAACTCACTCTCTAACATCTTAATCATCTCGAACTATGTAGTGAGATTTTGCAAACCGTGCTTTTGCCCGCGTGAGTGAGTTCCAGTGTATCCCAATCTTCTTTTAAAGTTTCACAAGTCATGATATGATTATAGTCTTCAGGTGTGACATGTGTGGAAATAACGTGAATACCTTTAGAGTTATACTGTGCAAGCCTATGTTCAGTCTCAGTCCATGACTCAACGGGTTTCAAACTAGTGACCTCACCCCCTCGTGTGACATATGCTGACCAACATTTTTCAACAGCTAACCAAAAACGCTCGTCAATAGATTTTAAAGCACTTCTCATTCATATTTTTCCAATAAGCATAATTAGTGCCATAAAAAACGGGAGTGCGAAAATTATCGTAACCACCACGATTCATCCTTACAAGGAAAAGGGATCAAACACAATAAAAATGTATTTCTAACTCTGATACCAACTTTTAGGTCCCCAAAATATAACTTTCAACAAAACACTTTTGGCTTGAGCGGAATTAAGTTAAGGATGAATGCAAATCAACTTTCTCTTTTTGAAAAACTCCTTTTCAATTTTATCAAACCAAGCTGTGAATAATTTTACTATGCCAATTTTATCTTGTTTAAGTCCTAAACATGCATCTAGGTGATAGGAAAGTAAAATAAAGTAAAGATACTCACAATGTCGGATGTATGAGGAAAAACCCAAAAAGGGGAAAAAAACCTCGAACGGCCCAAGCGAGACAATCATTATGAACAATGGTTTTACAAAGACAGATTAGCCTTACTCAACAACTCGATCCCCACGGGTCTTGACGCTCCTTCTGATCTTCTATCGTTCTTTAATAGTGCACATGCAGAAATTCTTCCTTCCACGATACTCGTCCACAACACTCGACTCCACGAGTGTCTCGATGTCCACGATACGGCTTGATACGGCTACGATGTTTAACACGATGTCCGTCACTTCTCCACCGCAAAACCAGAAATCACAAGTTGTCCAAAGATGAACAAACCAAAATTGATGCAATAAGGATTACATAAATATTTAATAATGAAAGATCGGATCTTTACAAACTCTAAAGATGTGTTTAAGCCTTTGGAAGTTTAGAAAAACATGTGCAAAAAAAAGTATTGTTTGAAAAGTGAATTCGTTCTGCATGCACCCGGAGAAAAGGACGAGGACCTGACTTAAATAAAAAATTCAAGTGGGTGCAATCTCGTTCGAGAGGGATGACACGCCGTTAGAACGACAGTGCATCTCGTTCGAACGACATCTAAAGTCATTTGAACGACATCGTCAGATAGAGTTCCAAACTCTTCCAATTTTAATAAAAGAGTTTTATTTAAAACCAACTCTAATCGAACACAAATCCGACCTTTATTAGATGTGTAAACATTTTACTTTTTAAAAAATATCATCCTTATTTTTATAAAATGAATTCCGAGTTACATTAACATTATGAATTCATACCCGTGTGATCTCGGAATGCAATTAAACCTTGAAGACGAGAAATTGCACCAATTAAACTTCGGCATGATTGAATCTTTATAGATTTTCCGCAATGTCTTCACTAAATCTTCAATACATCATAGACTCTAGGGATTATATAATAAAAAACTATCTATGACTCAAACCTGTTTTGTTTCGAGAATAAGTCAAAACTACATTTACAGTCAATTGAAAATTTAGTCCTTACAAATTGGAAAAACCTTCTTAGCATATTTGTGCTAATTCCTTTTTCCTCCAGATGAACCCGTAGAAAGAGGATACTATCTCTTCCCTTTCAAAGACCTATATTAGTCACATGTTTGCATACATGACTGTGTGGGCAGAGAATAAGACAAATGTGAGCAAGGAGTGGCACTTTTCTATTTTTTACTTTATAGTCTTTATAAAAAAATCTAACTTACCCCTGTGGTGGTACTACCCTATGTAAACTACTTTAATAATTAATAATGCTTTGTTATTACTCCTTAACTTTAATTCATTGCTTTATATATACTTATTGTTCATTCATAATAAAAAGCAGGGTGTGACAATTATGAAGGCCCAGGAGGCTATGGCTGCTAAAGGAGTACTTGAGGTGAAGACTGAAAGTCAGAAGAATTCAACGAAGAAAGATCAGAAAGATAAGAAGGTTTATAAAATCAAGAAGTATGACGAATATACCCCCTCACCAAAGGTGTCCATCACATATTGGAGGAGATCAGGGGCAGTAAGGATATAATTGTCCTGGGAAACTGAAGTCACCTCCTAACAGGAGAGATAAATAAAAATATTAAGATTTTCACAGAGATCACAGGAACACCATTAACAATTGCATCGCCCTAATGAAAGAGGTAGAAAATTTTATTTGACGAGAAAAGTTAGCCAATTTTTTTATCTAAATGGCGGTCGGGACACAAGGAGAAGGTCTGAGTCACCTGGTCGAGGAAAATATGGCAAAAAAGGTCACACAACAATAATTATGAGGATATTCCTGACCTAACGAAGAATCATGAGGATGAGGAAGTTGAGGTAGTAATTATTTCTTTTGGGTGTCATTTCATTGTAAGAGAAGATGCTGGTGGAGGAGATGAGATAGTCGAGATAAAGGTGTATCTGAATGAAGCCAAATTTTGTCCTTTATTAGACAGATTTATATGTCCGAATGCATAAATGGTCAACCTAGAAAAGTAAAAAATGATAGATTAGTGATCGGGTTCTCCAAGAATGATCTGAGAGGAGTAATTTTCCCTCATGATGACCCACTGGTCATCACTTGCAGAGTAGAATGAATCTTGGTAAATAATGGGACCTCGACAAATGTCATGTTCTACAACTATTTCCATAGCCTAGGGCTACGAGACAGTAAATTAGAGCATTATCATAGGCCCCTCATAGGATTCTCGGGAGAAAAAGTTTATCCCTTGGGGATAATTAAGTTGGACATCTTGGTTAACACTTAGCCAGCGAGAAGGAAGGAGAGGATATATTTCTTTATATTGGATAAAAATATCCTTTCAGCCTATAACATGATTCTCGAAAGAGTTGAGATAAAGCAGTTGGAAGAAGTACCATTTATAGTACATCAGTGTCTAAAATATCCTAAAAATTATGGAGTCGACATAGTGAATGGAAACTAGATGGAAGCTAGAGAGTGCTATTACACCTCCCCCGATCAACAAGAAGTCCAGAAGAGAACTACCACCTATCATATTGACACCTTAGATCCTCGAGAGGAAGAAGACCTAAATAAAGGGAATCTTATGGAGGCAATAGAGACCATTGTGTTTGATGATGAGAAGCCAAAAAGAACCAATTAAATTGGATTGAACTTAACTCTTTCTCTCAAATAGGATTTGATTCCATTCTTGAGAGAACGGAAGAACGCGTTCTCTTAGAGACATAAGGATATGCTAGTAATTGATCCTAATTTCACCTACCTTGAACTTAACATATACAGAGACTCTAAGTTGATCAAGCAGAAATGTAGAATGTTTAGTCCTGAGAAGAACATGGACATTTAAGAGGGAGTGGAAAATTTTTAGAGAGCTCAATTTATAGAAGACGTGAAATATCCCAGTTAGTTAGCGAATGTAGTCATAGTAAAAAAAGAATGACAAGTGGCGCATATGCGTAGACTTCACTGATCTCAATAAAGCATGCTCAAACTACCATTTTCCTTTACCAAGGATTGATCAGTTGGTAGATGCAACTGTAAGTCATGAGTTACTTAGCTTCATGGATGCTTATTTTGGTTACAACAGAATTAAAATTAGGCCAGAAGATAAGGAGAGAACTTCTTTCATCAATAGCCTAGGAACATATTGCTACAAAGTTATACCCGTTGGGCTAAAAAATGAAGGAGAAATATACCAAAGGCTGGTGAACAAAGTATTTGAACATCATATTGGCAAAAACATGGAAGTGTATGTGGATGACATGCTCACCACGAGAAAGGCTACTGCCGACCACATCAAAGAATTAGTTTAGACATTTAACTAGTTAGAGAAGCACCAGATGAAACTCAACCCGACCAAATGCATATTAAGGGTATAAGAAGAAATGTTCATGGGATATATTGTGAACCAAAGGGGAATCAAAGATATTTAGAACAAGATAAAGTCTATGATTTAGAAGTAGTCCCCCACATACAATAAATACGTGCAAAAACTAATTAGAAAGGTGGCAGACCTAAACCGTTTTGTGTCCCGAGTAATCAAAAAATGTTGTCCATTGTTTAAGGTGCTCAGAAAGACCATTGAGTAGAATGATGAAAGTGAGAAAGATTATCTGGAACTGAAGAAGTATTTGGGGTCTCCGCCACTACACTCCTGACTAGTTTGGGGAGAAAAGTTTTGCATATACTTGTCTATTTACGAGTCAGCTATTAGATAGCATTTGATCCAACTAGAAGGATGAGTTCACAGGCCTTTGTACTACACTAGAAAAGTATTCCGAGGAGAAAAAATCAGGTATCCACGCTTAGAAAAACTAGCACTTACACCTATTAAAGCCTCAAGGAGGATGAGACCATATTTTCAGGCACACACTATGATAGTATACACTAATTTTTTCCGACAACAATCTTTGCACAAACCCCAAAAAATTAGAAAGATTGATGTACTGGGCAAGTAAACTAGGGGAATATGAGATTTTTTATAAGCCAATGACTACATTGAAAGGGAAAACAGTGGCATAATTTATTGTAGAATTTACGTAAGCAAAGGTGACCAATAATCCCAGCTTGCCTGATGAGCATACTCCTTTAGAGGAGAGCCCAACTCAAAAGCACACTGAGATTGTCGCTGGCCAACCAGGATAATCGAATGCCTAATAAAGAGCTCAGTGATTTCTAAATAAAGTAATAAGATATTCAGACATTGAGTTTTATCAGAGGAAGACTTCAAAAATGACATTCCAGTTTAGAAATTATTTGTGGATGGATCTTCATGCTTCACTGTCAATCGATTAAGACTTATCATTAACACTCCAAATGACTTAAATGTGTAATATTCTTTTCAATTTTAATTCTAAGCTTCTAATAACGAGGCTGAGTATGAGGCGTTGATTATAGGTTTGGAACTCACTTTATCACTAGGTTCCGAGTAGGTGATAGAACACAGTGATTCTCAACTCATTGTCAATCAGATGCTTCAGATATATGGAGTTACAAGATAAATTATGGTCAGATATTTAAACAAAGCTATGACGATTATCTCTCTATTTCCAGCAACTAAGATGGTTTGGATCGCAAGGATAAAAAATTCCCAAACTGAGGCCCTTACTCGTCTTGCCTCAGAAACTTAAATAGAACTCAGACGAACCATTCCATTAGAGATCCTCATATATAGAAGCATTGATGTGGAATCCGTTAACATTATATATATAGAATTTGGTCCTTCCTGAATGGATCTCATCAAGGACTACATTGACAAAGGGTTACTGCCATCCGACCAGAAAGAAGTTAGGAGTTAAGATACAAAGCAACTAATTATGTTCTGGAGAAAGGTATTTTGTATAGAAGGGGATACACTATCTCCTTACTTCGTTGTGTTCATTCGGCCAAAGGTACATAAGGTTCATATGGATCTCATTCAGCCTGTCGATCATTAGTACAAAGCATATCCATATAGGGATAATATTGGTGAATGATGTTTTCCACTATCCATAGAAGACCGAGGGGAACCCTAACTCCTATCACTTGTCCCTAGTCATTTGCTATTTGGGTAATAGACTTGGTCAATCCATTGCTGACTACCAAAGGAATGTTAAATTATTTAGTTGTAGCAGTGGATTACTTCACCAAATGGGTGAAGGCTGAGCCTTGGGTTGATATGCCTTATTAATGGGTTTTCCAGTTCATATGGAAGTAGATCATATATCGTTATAGGATTCCATATGCTTTCATTATTGACCATAGTACTCAATTTGAGAACGATTAGTTTGAGTAATATTGCATCCGGTCCAAGATTCAGAAGCTTCATTCAGCACCAGGACATCCATAGTGTAATGGTCAGATAGAGATTACTAATAAGACTTTACTTTAAGGGTTGAAGAAAGGGTTGGATGATGCTAAAGGAAACTAAATCAATGAGCTACACAGTGTCCTTTAGGCTTATAGGCCTACACCAAGAATAATAACAAGGGAGACTCCATACATGCTCGCTTTTGGTACTGAGATAGTGGTACTAACTCAAATAGGTCTTTCGACTCATAGGGTATTGAATTTTGACTCTCCAAAGAGTGATACCATGAGGAGACTAGATCTAGACATGGTTGAAGAATTCATAGAGGATGCTACCATTCGAATGGATTCTTATCAACAAAGGACTGCTAGATTCTACAATAGGAGGGTCAAGTCTACCAACCTAAAAGAAGGGGACTATGTCCTTAAGAAAATGATTCAAAAAGGTAACAAGTTGGACCCTAACTAGAACAGTCCTTATCGCATCTCGACAGTCATCCAACCAGGTACCTATCGCCTGGAAACTCTGGAATGTGAGGAATTCAAAAATTCATGGAACACCGACCACTTGAAAAAATATTATTAGTAATTATGATTTGCACTTATTCAAGTGTGGTAAACACAGACACAACTTATTCTTCTATGATGGTTTATTATCGGCACAATAAGATAATAATGGAGCTAATCTTCTTGCTTGTGCAGGCGAGGACCGCTCGGCTAGGGCGCGCCAAAGGAGCATCGAGTGAGTTTATTCTTTTCTCTTCGACAACCCTCATCCCTGAACACGGTTTGCATAGACGCCAACAGAATATAATGTACATTAGGAAATTGCTTGTCCCATACTTGTTTGGGATGGAAAGTTATTCAATTTAATGAAGTTGCGAGTTTCTATCAATTATGCTTCATTTTTATGTTTTTTTTTTCAGGGTACGGTGATATCCAGCAACAAATTTTTCCAACTACAAAAAAAGTCAAACTTTTCCAACTTCAAAAAAGTTTAGTTTAGAAATTTCTCTAATTCAAACTTTTCCAACTTTAAAAAAGTTTGGACCTTTCTTTTAGACTTCATGTATGATTTCGTCTTCGACAAGTCAAGAACAAGAAGAGAGTAAAATTTCATTTATATACACAAGAAGTTTTACCCGACTAGGTTAAACATGGGAATAAATATACATTCCTAATACACTTGGTCACAAATGACAACTAATGAAAACATTTGGTTTAACAAAACTATTTATAATTTTATCTAAGTGCATTAGTAGAATCTAAGGTATTATAAATTAGGTTCAACATTGGACCAAACACTTATCATTTAAGAATATTACTTCGTCGGCAAGCTGATCAACTAATCATAAGACATATTCCCTAGTCGACAAGCTAATTAAAACTAATCACAAGCTTAAATAAAGACAATAATGTATCACAAGCATACATACTGGAAAATAAGTCCATTTTATTCCCAACACTTTGTGTTACAATATAGAAAGCAAACAACAAGAAATATAAGCCTATTCTGTAGGACGTTTTCCTCCAGCTTTACTCATCCCAACAGGAGGCTCATCAAGGGTGCTTGGCAAGGTGGTAGAACTGAAATTTCTTGGCCTATTACGTCTGCTGCTACTCGAACAGTCTAGCAGATGTGGGGGACGAAAATATTCATTCTCTACTTGAAGTCCATAATCTCTAATGTATTTTCTAACTTGGCTTTGAGGAATGACATCAGTCAGGATCCAGTTGACATCAATCTTAAATGGTGGATTAAGGTAATCCAACATCCCTAGATCATGCTAGTACCATAATTCATTGCCCCTGGGTACCTTCAATAGTGCGAACAAGTTCAACCAACCCCATTTATACCCTTTGGACCTAGCCTTATTCATGTGTTTATCCAAGTGAATTAAATCTTTATCATAACCATCCATCTAGACAGCCTTGGGTTACTTATGGAAGTGGAATGTTAGTCGGTTCACTCTATATTGGAGTTTTTATGGCCTTATCCTTCTCTTGATTGGTCGGCCAAGGATTTCTTAGTTCTCTTCATCCACTATTAGCTGAGCAACCATGACTTGTCCAGAAGGTTGTCCAGACTTAGTTTTTCTCTTATTTAAGTTCTCTAGTTCCTCTAGAAGTTTAGCATTCTCCAGCTCTAAGAAAAAGACTCCTTCACTTGTCCCAATGCCAGATGTCTTCTTCAGGTTATCTAGGTCATTCCTTAAAGTATTATTTTCTTTTTTCAGGAGTACAACAATCTCTCGAGCATTTTCATCCTCTTTATTCAACACAATTTCTTTTTTTAAGGCAAAAGTGATGTCTTGCAATTTCTTATCAAAACCCTAATCAGCACTCAGGGCTTCTTACTTAGCTTAGTAGTTAGAGTAGAGAAATGCAAAAAAATGTGATCTTCTGGTAGTTGTTCAATCGTTTCATAATAGAAAGTATTGTTAACCACAACCCTATCAAGAAGACAGTAAAGATGAATATAGGCATCTTTCACTTAGTCGGAGGCATCTCCGTCGAGCAACCCTACCAAATCTTCTTCAGTCAAAGCTACATGACCAGCTTCAAGAAGACTTTTGCATCGTCTCAATAGGTCAGATTCAACAAAAACTATCATATTTTTCTTGGAATCAAACAAGAAATTTACAATTATAAGTATATAAGCCCGACCAAGGAAGACAAGCAACAATGATCGAATAAGAAAACAACATCAAAGAAGCATTGGAAAGATTGAACAAAATTGTTTCATTTCATTGATAAGTCATAGATTACAGGGGTGGTTCCATTACAAAGGTAGAATAGAAGAAAAATAAAAATACATAAAAGAGGTCAAAAATAAGCTAAATGAGTTAAACCTTTTATTTGTACTGGGTGCTGAATCAGGAGGAGGTAGGTCGGCTAGAGCAGCTAGCACCATGGAAAATTTTCTAAAATGCTCTTCATCTTCAAATTCCTCATCCAGGTTAGGAGGGGTTCCTGGGTCATGCCTTTGAAATAATTAAGAGTTTTCTTGAGTGCCGAACTTCTTCAAGGCCTCCTACCAACCATCCTTATAAGAGACTTTCTTGGCATACTCAATTTTGGATGGCGGCATCAACAAATGCCTTATTTCATCCTTTGTTGTCGACCTCCTCCTTATCAGATTTATTCTTGGCCTTTAGGTCTAAGAATTGCTTTTCCTTTGAAGCCACCTCAGAATTCAAAGTGGTAACCTTATTAGTTGAAGTGGCGAACTTATCCTCAGCAAGTTTGGCCTTGTTCTCGGCCTCCTTTAATTTCTCCTCGGTAGAATTAATTCTCTCTTTAGCTATCTAGATTTTATCTGTCCAAGACTTTCTATAATTCTCCAGAGCCTTTTTAGAATTCTTTAAGGACTTCTGCAAGCCTTCAAAGGCTTCGTCCACGTCTGTCGAGAAAGCTTTTAGTTGGTCGTCATTCTCCAGCATTTGGTTGTGATCAACCAGGAACTGGAAAAGAGGAAATGTACAACATCAATATAGGAAATGGTTATGTATGTATTATTGAAGACAAACGATGAAATTAAGAACTTACCAATGCTAAATTATAGCTAACCCTTTCCATCAATCGGGCTTTTGACATCGGGACTTCTGCCGATCTATTTACTGAAAGAGTTCTAACATTTATCAATCCCCTGGCCAATCCAGGGTTAATAGTCATAGAGGAATCTTCAATTCTGCCTTAGTCAGTATAGGCTTTTTGTGCCAACTCTTGAGGGATGGGAATAACTCTCTTTAACCTCTTGAATGGATGCTCAATAGTTATGGCTTCTTTAGCATTGAGGACTTGAGGCCTCTTCTCAGTAACATGAGGCCTCTTGTTGGTACAAGTACCCTTTTTTTAAACGGGAGGAGATCCAGATCCATCCAACAAGTTTGGGATCGTTCTCTTCACCATTTCTATAGAGGGTAAATTAGGGATAGTCATGAGATCAAGAAATTCAAAAGAAGAAGAAGTTCCTCCTTGGGCAATATCTCTCTCTACTCTAGTTGACTCGACAACAGAGGAGGTAGAAACTAGTTCCTCGTCGAAGTTGATAGGGGACTGAGGAAGAATCATTATTGGTTGGGAAATAAAAGAAGTTACAAAACTCAAATATTCTAGCAGGACAGAAGCTTCTTGAGGATGCTCCTCTCTAGCTCTTTGGTGGATCAACCACAAGTATTTGAGATTGTCAAAATTAACTTCACTTTCTTTTGGGCACTTCTTTTTTATTGTCCTCCACACAAAAATAAAAAAAATTGTTAGTCAGAAAATAATTAAACAGTTAATAAAGAGGGAACAAAATTGAAAATAAAAGTAAAAGTACAACCTATGCCACGCCCTTCCTAGGGTAACCTTGGTCCACTTTATGTTACCCCCTCATGAAAAGGGGAGTATTTCCAATTCTTCACTACAACATCATAATCCCAGTAATCTTTGTTAAAATCTTACAAGTTAATCACCAAGGCCCTATTGTCCTGCCTAGTATTCATGTAATAAGTATTACCAACAGTGGTTCACCACTTGTAGCAGAAGCCAATATGATTCCTATTGATTTCGTTAAACCTATTTATCCCGTTTAAAATTCTACATCTATTGGGGGCTACTTGCGCTGGGATTACATCAAAATACTGTCAAAGCTGAAGAAAAAGTGGGTTTAGAGGAAAGATGATATGACATTCAGCAATAAACAAGGTTGGAATCCAATGACCCTCAGCTAATGATAACAGATAACATGACGCTCTACTATTTCTAAACCAACCCAAATGGGAATCTTTCCTTTTTCCATAAATTCCTTTAAAGAACCGTCATCTACAACGTACATTATGATGGAAAAAGAAAAAAAGAAAGCAAGAAAGCTTACAAAGTTGAAAAATAATAGCAAAAAACTAGGAACAAAGCTCAGAGAAGGACAGCTTGGGAAGAAGGGAGAGTCTAAAGTTAAGAAGATTTGAGGTAAAAAAAAATGGAGGGAAATATCCATCCCTTTTATAAGTTACCTCAAAAGTAGAAAAGAAATGATTAACTGAACGAACGATTGAACTATCGGCGGTCGCACACTTCCTAACTTATAGAAAGACCAACATACCCTTTGGCAGTTCGCTAAAGTTCAGGTTATTTACAAAAATGTCATTATCAGAGATACAGATGAAAATTTTTACAAGTCCAGGATGTAGGCTACCGAATAACTCCCGGACATCACACCGAGCAAGATTTTGGAACAAATACTCCATACATTCGATCAATCATCAAGCATAGAGCATTGGGGGATTTTTTTATGTAAAAATTACTTATCTATGTGAACTAATGAGAAATGGATACTTGTACTCCTACGTGGCTACCTTAGCTTTTTTGGTCGGCTTTAGAGGCACTTAGTCGGCCAGCAGGCCGACTAACCTCAAGAATATGAACCGTCAAGAATAAGAAAGGTTACTAGGGTGGAATAGCGACAAGCACCAATGAATATCAACAGTCCTATTAATTTTATACAGATGTAAATAGCTGAATATGTAGTGGCATTCCATATTTTGGGTTCCTAACCATTATAAACACATGATCTCCTTTTGCTTAAAAGGGCGATACAATCAAGAACAAGCACACTCAATACTGAGCTATTACAACCACCAGAAATAATACCAACAGTGGATGTAGGCTTTTCTTATAGTTGAACCACTTTAAAAAACTTTTTTGCTGTGTGTTTGCCTTGCTTGGGTATCTTTAATTATTTGTGATTATAAATTTGGACCCCCTCCATTTTTAGACATCAACAATTAGTTTTTTTTATATATTATTTTTTTACATTAGGTCTCACATCATATTAAACAATTTTTATCCTTTATCCTAAATAAATTATCAAAAAATGAATTTCCACTTGAAAAAATAATGTTATCAAACAACCCTATTTGGAAAATTATATGATTTGACGTAACAAATTTTTCTATGACAAATTTTGTCATGATTTTTTTTGACACCCAAGCCATTTGTCAACTTTTGTACAAAAATCACCATTAAATTTGTAGAGCCCCAAATTCCAACTATTGGTTAACTCAAGTAATGTAATTAATTTTAAGATTACTTTTAGATCACTTTTAAATTGTAACTCATAAAATTTTGTAGATTTGGTAAATTTTTATAACTTAACCATTTGTAGTATAATAAAATGTTTCATTAGTTTACTTATTCCCCAAGTGTTATATATTTTCACTCACATGTATGATATATATGATTTAAATAAATTCTTATATTATAATGAAATTGGTATCACATCCTTATGATTTAGTCTCTTAGCGCTAGTTGTGAAAATAAAACTTATGATTTAATTTTTGATGTCCCTATTATATGATTGTTGAGATAAATTGTAAATTTAAATATTTGTAGATATATTATAAATTTCCATTTGAGACAAGAATTATTCCCTTTAGATGTTAGTATATGGAATCCACGCCTCACCCCATTCCCTTAGAAAAATAAATATTGTGAAGAGATTTAAAGAACTAAGGAATAAAAATATATATTTTAATATAAGTAAATGATTCATAAACAAACAACCCGCACTAGGGGGCAACATCTTGTATATAGGAAGTATACCCAACAAAAGGACTGTGCAAGACAAACAAAACCAAACCAACCCAAACATTTCATTCCACTTAAAAATAAATATCTAGTCTCCCCTATGTAATTCTTCCATGAATGAGGAAAGAAACTTGGTGCGATGATTCCTAATCAATAGTAGAAATGTACTCAAACGATGTGACGTAGGCTTAATGGAGCTAATTCCTTTCCTTCAAAGCACCTCGAATTCCTCTCATCCCAAACCTTCCCAAATATTACAGTGAGGTGCTAACCTACATGCTTTCCTATCACCCTTCTAACCCCTAGGGTTCTTCCATGTCACCATTACCTCACTCACCATCTAAAGCAAAACTGAACCGTGACACCCCGCCTAATTAAATACCGGGCGATCACTCCTTTATTAAATTTAAATCAAGGTGAACAGTTGGTTCATTCTTAGCATCACTGTCGCAAATGAAAATTTTCAAATTTAAACACCCTGATTAATTAAGCTAAGTGTCAAAACCATTTAAAACCTTATTTCCATTTTATTAAATCCAATTATAAAACCTTTAACCATTAACATTTTAGGAGTCACACATTAAGTATAAGAATAAAAATAAATGAACATTCAAGAGTTTAACTATCAATAATAAATCCCAATATTAAAACACCAAAGGAAAACATCCTGACATTAATAAATCCCGAAATAAAGATACTGAAAGTAAAAGAATTACAATCTATGATAAAACCAACGAAATAAAGGAAAAGGGCGACAGATGCCCCCACTGGATAAAGCTAAACTAGAAGTGGAGTCAACAATGAAGTCGTCTAAGCAATGGCCTGCAACTCCCAGAAAAGCTACAACATGTTCCATCCAAAGAATCCTAAGCATGATGCCCCTGTGGCTGGGCACCTGTAATAAATATATATATATACACAAGAGAGCAGAGATAATAGCAAACGGGTCAGAGCCCGAATGTAAAACAATTTTAAAAATAGTTTAGCAAGTATTTAAAATGCTTACCGGTTAATGCAACAGTCATATTAGTATGCGACACTCTCTTGAGAATTCTCACATCTCATCTAGTGTGCACGTCAACCGTACTAATGAATCCCATATATCTCTCTAACTTAATCTCCATAAGACTTAACACATGAAATTAAGGTTATGATATTTACTTTAGAAGAATCTATCTCTCCAAGATTTCTTACGTTATTTAGAATAATTTCGTATCCTTATAATGTTTTCGAATACTTGTAGCGAAGTTGAAGAATTTCATACTTTACTTAACTACTATTTCGCTCAGTAGAAAGTTCTCATATACACGTATATATATTAGTTACACAAATAATATATATTTAAACGGCACCCCACATAAAATCTATGGTGCGAAGTTTCCATAAATAAGTATATATATACCAATCACTCATATAATACATATGTACTAACGGCACCCCACATAAAAACTATGGTGCTGGCATACTCTGCTATCAAGTCCCTGTATCACACATATTTAGGGAAATGCTAGTTCGGAATCACTCTCGAATTGCATTAACACAAACACATACAAATGGAGGCGAAACATAGTTCCAGGTCCAAAGAGGTCAGCACATACCCACACGTCTCTTAGGACCATCTGACTATCAATCAGATAGCCTGTACCTAGGAATATTATGTTCTAGGGTATAAGTCAATATCCCCCATAAAGGTCACATCGAGATAAGGCTGTCCTAGTGCGAAAACCCCTGTGATAGCAAGTAGCCCGGGTACGATTTTTACACAGAAATAATATATGCACAATCACATCATCATATATAAATATGTATTCACATTCACATTACTAAATTAGGTGCCCTCACGACCCATAATTATAATTATCCGTTATTACATATTCTACTCGATTACTTCATATAACGGACTCGTTCATTTTATTATCATAATTAAGTCATTCTAAACTCACTTCTCGTCTCTCGAAGAATTATCTTTAATTAAGTACAATTTCAGTAGGCGCTCACTTACCTTCTACTCCAACTTCCTAGGCATTTCGATTATTAAATCAATGCACGTATGGTTTTCTAAGTATAAATATCTCCCCATTTACCCTTTATTTCTCTTCACATTAAAGTCCCACTTAACAGGGTTTATCTTAACCCCACTGGTCCTTTTTATGTTCCATTATGTTCTAGAAACCCTAATCAAGGTTTACTACGCATAAAATCGGATTAAGCTAACACTAGCAAAAATGCAGTTTTCCAGTAGGGGTCGGTCGTTCGATCGATGCTCCGAGCCCGATCGATCGATCAAGAAGTTATGCAGATTCTGCAGAAAACCCAGTTACGGGATTCTTACCCCAAACTCCTCCAAATCATCATGTTTCAGTCCTAAACTCTCAACCACTTATACTACAAGTATTGTATACCCATATAAACAATATCCTACGTAAAACATGCTAATTTTCATCAACTATAACAAGATAAAAGGGTGAAAATCTTTATAAATATCAAGAACCCTAATAATTTTCTTTAACTTAGTTTCCTCCATTTTTTCTTCAAGATTTTCTATCACTAATACCATGGAAATTCATGGTTCAACCTCTAAATGTGAAATGGATTTCCAAAATATGATCTTTACCTCTACAACATGAAATTTTTGTCTCCAATTAATATTTTCTTTCAAGAACACTAATTCTAGTCAACCCTAGACTAATATAAAAGATCATTAACTTGATTAAAGCAAGATAGATACTTGCCTGAAATTTTAGAGTTATGATTTTGTGGAAGAATTTGGTGTGGTCCAAATCCTCATTGCGCGATCTACCATTTGGCGGAGACGGTGGTGCAACCGGATGAGTTCTTGGCCTAGAACTCCTTGGGAAGCTTCTCGTCTTCCTCTCCAATGGCCGTCTGAAATTCTGTTACTAATGCCGTTTAATAAAATTAAACTATTTAAGTAACTCCGAACAGTTTTTTGAAGAAACTCTTTTCTTAAAAACCAAAACTAATTGAACACAAGATGTGTTTTATAAAAGTATGTACGAGATCTATTCAAGATTTGAGCAACAGGTTTATAAAATAGTTTAAACAAACTTTAAACCCAGCACAACCAAGAATGTGATGAGAAGATGTAGGAAGATTAAGAACAAGATTTTTTACGTTGTAAAACCTCACCCAACTGAGGAAACATCCACGACTCCCTCTACGGAGTAAAAAAAAATTCCACTATAAACAAATTTTAACAGTTACAAACTATATAACAAACATGCATACAACTCAGACCTATATAAGTTTAGGAATGTACCCTCTGGTGTCCTTATAACCTCTCTGCAGTTCTAATTGTTGATGTTGTTCTCCCAGTTTGTTAACTCCCAACTTGTTCAAGATCTTTGCGTCGACTCTTTTTCTCAAGATCTTATTACCAACACTTTTCGTGTGGTAGTGTGAAAGTGTTTGTGGAGGTGCTCTCTAACACATGCATGCACACACACACACTTATCATGTACAAACAGTCCTAACAAATTACATATAAGACTATATATAGTGACTTTTCTTTTTCTCCCTTCTCACAAAACTTAACCTTTTTGACCTTTAAAGCAATCCCAGAATCCACGACTATCTTTCTCAGAAGACGTATCAAGATCGTAATCAATCTCGATTTTTGAAAAGATTTTTGAGATTGAAACCACCAAGTGCGATTCCAAAGTAGGTCAAAGGTCTTGTTTCAAGAGAACTAGAAACAGAAAACATTATTGTTGATTTCAAAGTAAAAAATGAACTTTTCATAAAAGAATCAACAATATATTTCTCAAGCTGAGAAATAAAAAATGCAAACTAAGTGTAATATATCATGAAGAACTCAGATCTGAAATTTCTATATACCAGAAAATAGATCTAAGAAAATGATTGAGTTGGAAATAAGATCTAAAGAATAAAGAGGTTACAGCAACAAACCAACTCTCAAATCACCTCTCAAACACTCAAGGTTGTGTTTGGGAAAAATACAGGGGTTTGAAGGTTTATTATTGGTTTGAATTGTTTAGATGATTTAGGGTTAGGGTTAGGTTTTCTAACTCTTTCTCTCTCTTCTGGTTTCTCTCTTCTCTCTCTACTCTCTTTTTTTTTCTCTCAAAGGACGAAAAGGCAAAAAGTCTCTGAAGGCTGAGAGTAGGAGCCTTTTTATAGGAGGGTGAGAGGGTTCGAGAATGAGGATTGAAATCAAGAGATCAGATTTAGTCAAGATCAATTGACTTGGATCCAATGGTTCATGATAAGAGGTGATTAAAATTCTCCTGATTGGTCCAAATGGGGTTTACAGGGATTATGAAGGGGTGCATGCAGATCGTTGATAAAAATGATCCAAGGGATGAAAATGATCACATGTTTAGTCTCAGTAAAGAAACACACTTCCCACCAATCAGAAAGCAACAAATGTTGGCTAATGAATAGAGATAAAACACGCGTCTGAAAGTAATTAAAATCACACCCTGAAGTCTCTACCGCTTTCGGATTCTACCCAAGGTAACTTTAGGCCGATTAAACCAACAATATGAAATAGCAGATTGACCCCACAAACTTTTAAAACCAAGTTTTAATTAATAAAACCTTATTTTAAAAAGTTTATAAAATCCCAAAAAATATTTAAAAACCAATATTAGGGATTTAAACACACTCAACATATGTACACACATTATTATGCAATATGAGATGTATATGATCCATTCTACTGTGTGTGAGTGTTGGTAATGAGGTCTAGATCACTTCAATCAATGATAAAATAGTAGTGCAAGCTCTAGGGTTCTTTGGATTCTAGGTTAGACATAATTTTGTCCCAATTTCCAAACTAGATGAACACTTATACAATATAGACTCAAATGAGTCAAGAGTATAAGGTGCTTCAATCTCCCCCTTTGGAAATATGAGACAAAATCTCCTTTGAGTCATTTAGAACTTGTAGGGCAATAATAATGAGGAAACCTATTCCTACAAAAATCTATCTACCCAAATCCTAGAAAGCAAAAGTACATAACTCAACTATTTACAATTGAATACCCTATTACATCTGTTGAGAATAACTGTACATAATCCTATAATGAATCACTAAGATCAAGATGTTTAGCATATATGAATTTCATTAGACTCAAATTTCTCCCCCATTTTGTCTCAAATGGACAAAGGGAAAAATAAATAGATCAAAGAGATTAATCAGCACACACCATACCAATAGAATTACGCAAAGAAGTAAATCGATTGTAATCTAAAGGTTTGGTAAACATATCTGCAAGTTGCAAATCAGTAGGAAGGTAATTGATTTCTAATTCCTTAGTTTCAACTAATTCGCGTATAAAGTGATGTCTTATTTTTATGTTTTTTGTTCGCGAGTGTTGAACAGGGTTTTTAGAAATATTGATCGCACTTTGATTATCACAATAGAGATGCAATTGGTTTTCTTGAATACCATAATCACTCAGCATTTCTTTAAGCCATAGTAATTGAGCACAACAGCTGCCAGCGGCTATGTATTCAGATTCAGCTGTTAAGAGTGATGTGCAGTTTTGTTTCTTACTACTCCATCCTACCAAGTTATTACCTATATAGTAACATGCTCCGGATGTGCTTTTACTATCATCACTACAACCAGCCCAGTCAGCATCAATGTACCCAATTATAGTGCTTGGTGTGTCATTAGTGTACCAAAGTCCTAGATTTAGAGTGCCTTTTACATATTTAATGATTCGTTTAACAGAATTGAGATGGCTCCCTTTAGGGTTATTTTGATAACGAGCACATACACACACAGCATACATAATACTAGGATGCGAGGAAGTAAGGTATAGTAAGGTTCCTATCATACTACGATATAGGGTAGGATCTATAGATTTTCCAGATTCGTCTTTATAAAGTTTTACCGTAGTACTCATGGGTGTTTTAGCATTTTTAGCACTCTCAAGGCCAAATTTCATTACTATCTCTAAAGCGTACTTAGATTGTGAGACAAATAATCCTTCTAAATGTTGTTTGACTTGAAGACCTAAGAAGAATTGCAACTCCCCCATAAGAGACATTTGAAACTCCTTGTGCATTATTTCAGAGAAGGATTTTACTTCTGAGGGAGAAGTTGATCCAAAGATAATGTCGTCAACATAAACTTAAGAAATAAGGATGTGTTTTCCAAAATGTTTGACAAAAAGGGTTTGATCATTTCCACCTCTTTTGAAACCTTTATCTAAGAGGAAACTAGAAATATGCTCATACCAAGCTCTAGGTGCTTGTTCAAGGCCATACAAAGCCTTTTTAAGACGAAATACATGATTAGGATATTAAGGATCAATGAACCCTATAGGTTGTTCTACATAGGTCTCTTCAGTAAATATTCCATTAAGGAATGCAAATTTGACATCCATTTGGTAAAGTGTAAAATTCAAGTGACACGCTATAGCAAAGAGCAAACGAACAGATTCTAAACGAGTAACAGGAGCTAAAGTCTCGTTAAAATCTATTCCTTCAATTTGAGAGTATCCTTGAGAAACTAATCTAGCTTTATTTCTAATGAGTATCCCACTTTCATTAGACTTATTTTTAAAAATCCAACGTGTTTTAATAACCTTATTATGATCAGGCCGAGGTACAAGATACCAAACATCATGAATGACAAATTGAAGAAGTTCTTCCTGCATAACAGAAATCCAGTGAGGGTCATTCAATGCCTCATTTACATTCCTTGGTTCCACTAGATAAACAAAACATGCATAATGTGCATAATTTCTTAGTTGAGATCTTGTACGCACTGGCTCACTAGGGTTGCCAACTACGTTATTTATGGGATGATCTTTAGATACCCAATTAGGTACTTCAGGTATCTCAATTAGTAATGAATCATCTATTTCAGGAGAGTTATTTTCTAAAATGTTTGTAGGCTCTTCTACAATAGTTGATTCACCAGTCTTGTTCTCGACAGTAGTGTCACTTACAATTATATTTATGGATTCCATCAAGGTTTTAGTGTAAAGATTATACACTCGATAGGCTCTACTGTTAGGTGAGTATCCTAAAAATATAGCTTTATCTCCCCGGCTCTCAAATTTGGACAAGTGTTCCCTATCTTCGCATACATAGCAAGTACTACCAAAGGTTCTAAGGTACTTAAGATTGGACTTTTTCTTATACCAAAGTTCGTAAGGGGTTTGTTTGGAATTCTTTCTAAGATAGACCCTATTTATGATGTGACACGCAGTACGAATAGATTCTACCCAAAAATATTTAGGCAAATTCTTGGCATGTAATATAACACGTGCCATCTCTTGAAGGGTACGATTATTTCTCTCAGCGATCCCATGTTGTTGAGGAGTCTTAGGAGCACTAAACTCATGTTTGTAACCATTATAGTCACAATACTCTATTATAACAGTGTCTTTGAATTCTCCACCTCTATCGCTACGTATTCTATTTACTTGAGTGTCCTTTACATTTTCAATGCGAAGAAGTATTTTTAAGAAAGTTTGAAAAGTGTCAGATTTTTATTTTAAAAAGGCTACCGAGGTAAATCTGGTGAAGTCATCAACCATAACTAGAATATAACTGTGTCCACATAGACTACCAGTTTGGGAAGGACCCATTAGGTCCATATGGATGAGCTCCAAGGAATTAGAGGTAAGAACGTCATTAACTTTCTTATGAGGTGCCTTAACAATTTTACCTTCCTGACAGGAACCACAGAAAATGTTAGGAATGGGTTTGATTTTAGGAACTCCTCTAACTATTTCTTGAGAGGTCAGCCTACTAAGATTATCAAAATTTATGTGACCCATTATGTTATGCCATATCTCGTTGTCATCCATTCTGGAAACATTATAGATTTCAGACTTATTCATGATAGTATAACAATTGTCAGGAGTTTTGAATCCTGTAATTATGCATTCACCTTTTTCATTTAAAATTTTGCAATTGTTCTTTGAAAAGGTAACAGTATGATCTGAGTCATAAAATTGCGAGATGCTAAGTAGATTGGCCTTAAGACCTTTAACTAGAAGGACATTTTCAAGAACAGGAAGTCCATATTCTTGGAGAGTTCCTTTGCCTATGATTTGAGATGATACTCCATCACCAAAAATTACTTTTCCACCAGCAAAGCTGGTTTTGTTCAAAAGTTTAGTATCATCCCCAGTCATGTGCTTAGAACATCCAGAGTCTAAATACCAACCAGATGATGTGTGCTCAGCTTTTAAGGCGTTAATAACTATATTACACTTCATCTGAGGTAATAGATCTTCTTTTCTAACCCAAATTGCTCTAGCTTTCATTTTACGCTTATTAGCTCTCAACTGATAAAATTTGCGAGCATTCGATTTTTGTTGAAAAATGTTTTGCGCATGATTTTGGAGTTTTATGAAAAACATGAGCATTTGATTTAGGAAAGTGCTTAGGAATCCTTCTAGGAAATGTTCTTTTAGGTTTGGTCTTTCTCTTCCTATAATTAGAGTTTTTATCTGGTTGTCTAGGAAGTATATAATTGTTGCGGCTCCTCCTAGAATAGTTAAATTTCTGATAGGTAGGAGGATAATAGACAGGTTTAACTAGTCTCCTAGCATAGAAACTATCAAAAGAGTGACCGTATATATCACAGTAAGAGCAATAAAGATTGCTCAAGGTTGGAGTCTCCTTAGGAAAGTCCATAAACAAAGGTTTTAAGGAATTTTGAGGTTGGACTCTATTCCTATGTAGGACAGTCTTAAATGCGGACTCACTCTTCCTAATAGAGGGGCAGACATATTTAGCCTTAGGCGAACTTTCATGTTTATAGAAACTTGATTCCCCAATGTTAAAATTTTGATGTTTTGAATCAAACTCAGTTTTTAGGGAATGAAAATGTGGGCAGGTTTCAATAGGTCTTTTACCTCCTGACACAAACTTGATAGTTTCAAAAGATTTTTTTTGTGTCTTCAGATTGGAGCAAAACCCTATTCCAGTTCGATCATCAGAATTGGTTTTTGATTCAGTAACAAATTCATCAAAACATTTTGAATTATTTTCAAATTTTGTAAATTTTTTGAAAATAGTTGATGTCTTTTCTTTAGTTTGTTCCAATTCTAACAATGTCCCTTTGTACTTTTTCTCTAGAGTTTCATTTGTTTCAGTCAAATTTCTGAGTTTTTGATCAAACATTTGATTTCACTTTCATGAGTTAAACAATGGGTAGTATACTCTTCAGCATTCAGTTTAACCATTAGGCTTAGATCTTCTAATTTCTTAGTGAGATTTTTTACAATCTTTTCTAGTCTAGTGCTTTTCTTGAGAGTTTTAGCATAGAGTGTGTGAATATCTGGGAGGTCTTCATTGTCCGAGTCACTAAGTGAAGTGTGTGAAGTGACCCCTAAGGCTTCATTTCTTGGAATCACACACCCATTGACATCGTCATTATCGCTTTCCCTTTGACTCACACACCCCGAAGAACATATAGCAATATTCTCAATAATCAAAGCATCTAAACCAGTAACAGCAATATTCAAAACATCAGAAGTAGAATTACTAGATTCATCCTCACTAACAAACACAAGCATATCATCATTATAGATAATCTTGGCAAAGAAGGACATGCAAGGGTCAAAAACATCAGATGACTTAGGTTCCTCATTTTCAGAGTCACTTGAATCATCCCATATCTTGCAAATGTTGGCTCTAGTGTGTTTGTTTTGAGTGTTAAAGTTAACTCTACAGTCTTGTACAATGTTTCCTAGTTTACCACATCTATAGCATTCAGTCTTCTTAAGGTCTCTGTTAGGTCTAGCGTGAGAGTCCTTGTGATTTTTGTCATGGATTTTCTCATGAGGTCTGTGATTAAAAGGAGTTGGATAATTGGACTTGCCTTGTTTATTTTACATGTTGTTTCTAAATTTAATGATTTTCTTAAACTGTTTTGACATCAAGGCAATCTGATTGTCCAAACTCTCTATATTGCATTCCTCATCAGAGTCATCATTGGAAGTATTAAACTCAAGCTTAATCAATTTTGAAGAGAAGCTTAGATTGGAACTAGTCTGTTTCCTATGGGACTGGGTCAATTGCTTCTTAAATTCTAGTTCCATTTCCACAGTTCTTAATTTACTACTGAGTAATTCAGGAGTGAGATTGATATCACACATTTCCTCAATATCATATCTTTTGTTGTCAAATTTCTGTGGTAGTGATCTTAGAATTTTAGATACAATTTCTTGTCTATCATATGTTATCCCATTAGCATGCAGTTTTGTTACAATATCAGTCAGGTTCATATAGAAGTCATCAAATGACTCAGTCTCAGACATAATTAAAGAGTTATACTGTTGAATGAGCATTTGAGTTTTAACAGCTTTAACTCTAGTGTCACCTTCATGAGCAGTAACCAAAGTGTCCCAAGATTCCTTAGAAATGGTACAGGATGAGATTCTTTTGAACTCATGTTCATTTATAGACATAAATATGGCATTCTTTCCTTTGCTATTATTGCGAGAAACTTGTTTCTCTTCTTGTGTGAACTCACTTAATACTTTCTTAACCCTCTCATTACTTCCTTCAGTGGCTGGTTTTGTAGGAAAAATGTAACCATTTTCAACAATGTCCCAGACATCATCTCCCAGAGTTCCTTGAATGAAATCAATCATTCTTACTTTCCAGTAAGAAAAATTGGTTCCATCAAAGATAGGAGGTCTGGTCAAGTTACCAAATCTTTCATTTTTCTCGTCCATATTTGATTTTCAGAAAACAATTTCAGAAACGCAGGATCTCTTTAAAAGAAGTTTTACAAAGCTCTGATACCAATTGAAATTCTTTTACTAAAGTCGTTTAATAAAATTAAACTATTTAAGTAACTCCGAACAGTTTTTTGAAGAAACTCTTTTCTTAAAAACTAAAACTAAAACTAATTGAACATAAGATGTGTTTTATAAAAGTATGTACGAGATCTATTCAAGATTTGAAAGCCAGGTTTATGAAACAGTTTAAGCAAACTTTAAACCCAACACAACCAAGAATGAGATGAGAAGATGTAGGAAGATGAAGAAAAAGATTTTTTACGTAGTAAAACCTCACCCAACTGAGGAAACATCCATGACTCCCTCTACGAAGTAAAACAAAAATTCCACTATAAACAAATTTTAACAGTTAAAAACTATATAACAAACATGCATACAACTCAAACCTATATAAGTTTAGGAATGTACCCTCTGGTGTCCTTATAACTTCTCTGTAGTTCTGATTGTTGATGTTGTTCTCCCAGTTTGTTAATTCCCAATTTGTTCAAGATCTTTACGTCGACTCTTTTTCCCAATATCTTATTACCAACACTTTTCGTGTGGTAGTGTGAAAGTGTTTGTGGAGGTGCTCTCTAACACATGCATGCACACACACACACACACACACACACACACACACTTATCATGTACAAACAGTCCTAACAAATTACATATAAGACTATATGCAGTGACTTTTCTTTTTCTCTCTTCTCACAAAACTTAACCTTTTTTACCTTTAAAGAAATCCCAGAATCCACGGCTATCTTTCTCAGAAGACGTATCAAGATCTTAATCAATCTTTGTTTTTAAAAATATTTTTGAGATTGAAAACCACCAAGTGCGATTCCAAAGTAGGTCAAAGGTCTTGTTTCAAGAGAACTAGAAACATAAAACATTATTGTTGATTTCAAAGTAAAAAAAGAACTTTTCAGAAAAGAATCAACAATATATTTCTCAAGCTGAAAAATAAAAAATGCAAACTAAGTGTAATATATCATGAAGAACTCAGATCTGAATTTCTATATACCAGAAAAATAGATCTAAGAAAATGATTAAGTTGGAAACAAGATCTAAAGAATAAAGAGGTTACAGCAACAAACCAACTCTCAAATCACCTCTCAAACACTCAAACACTCAAGGTTGTGTTTGGGAAAAATACAGGGGTTTGAAGGCTTATTTTTGGTTTGAACTGTTTAGACGATTTAGGGTTAGGGTTAGGTTTTCTAACTCTTTCTCTATCTTCTGGTTTCTCTGTTTCTCTCTCTTTTCTCTCTACTCTTTTTTTTTCTCTCAAAGGACGAAAAGGCAAAAAGTCTATGAAGGCTGAGAGTAGGAGTCTTTTTATAGGAGGCTGAGAAGGTTCGAGAGTGAGGATTGAAATCAAGGGATCAGATTTTATTAAGATCAATTGACTTGGATCCAATGGTTCATGATAAGCGGTGATAAAATTCTCCTGATTGGTCCAAATGGGGTTTACAGGGATTATGAAGGCGTTCATGCAGATCGTTGATAAAAATGATCCAAGGGATGAAAATGATCACAGGTTTAGTCTCAGTAAAGAAATACACTTCCCACCAACCAGAAAGCAACAAATGTTGGCTAATGAATATAGATAAAAAGCACGTCTGAAGGTAATTAAAATCACACCTTGAAGTCTCTTCCGCTTTCGGATTCTACCCAAGGTAACTTTAGGCCAATTAAACCAACAATATGAAATAGTAGATTGACCCCACAAACTTTTAAAACCAAGTTTTAATTAATAAAACGTTATTTTAAAAAGTTTATAAAATCCCAAAAAATATTTAAAAGCCAATATTAGGGATTTAAACACACTCAACATATGTACACACATTATTATGCAATATGAGATGTATACGATCCATTCTACTGTGTGTGAGTGTTGGTAATGAGGTCTAGATCACTTCAATCAATGATGAAATAGTAGTGAAAGCTCTGGGGTTCTTTGGATTCTAGGTTAGACATAATTTTGTCACAATTTCCAAACTAGATGAACACTTATACAATATAGACTCAAGTGAGTCAAGAGTATAAGGTGATTCACCGTCGTTAGTTTTTGGTTATGTTAACCCTAGAAGACTACACTTACCATCTGATATAACCCTAGCAAATTCGTGGGTTTAATTACCCATAATTACGAAATGTCCAAAACGCCCTCCCGGGGTACTAAATAGGCCTAAAAATGCCCCGAGACCCAAACTAAACCCCCGGGTACACTTTTCTGACTATCTCAACCCTTCCGGACACTTTGACTCACTCAAAACGACCATACGAGCAACTTATAATTTATTCACTTTTATTGATCAACATTTAGTCCCGACACGACACGAGTGCGTCCCGACTTAAATTTCCATAATTGCCATTTTATTCACACGTGATAATTTTTATAAAATAAATCTCATATATTACTATACTCATCCAGTTACATTCAGCAAATTTCCAATAATTACTAACTCTCGTCACGCTAGTAAATATTTAAAACAACTTTTCGAATTAAAATTAAATTAATTTATCTCAATTAGATTTAATAAATTCCTAAATTTAAAAGTCATAAAAATACGGGCTATTACATATTTCCCCCCTAATAACGGAATTTCATCCCGAAATTTGAAAAATAAGGCTTACCTAGTAGAACGATTCTTGATATCTTTTCAGTACGCAAACTATCTACCTAGTAAGGCGTTTTATCACTATAGCCCCCGCCTCACAGCAAGCTTGAGTAACATTCTCATTTGAGACACCTCACATGGTGCTCCCTACTGACAACATTCGCATAGGTCATGCCTATACATTATAAATTTCCATTATCTCACTATCATTAGGAGGCCTCACCTCACTACATGACAACTACTCGGATTTATTAGTATACAAAACTCCCATTCTGAGAAAACCATACGAGCATTTGACCACTCTTGTTCGCCTAAAATAGTCGTGAAATTACACCATAGTTATCGGATTATTCTCTACCAATCCAAAATTCTTATTATCCACTCACCTCTAAACATACGGAAGGAGAATAGTCAAGGTTCTTCCATACCAAAACCTTAATAAGCACCTCGTATGCGACAAACAGGTATGAGTGCTTCTACAGAGCATTGCTGAAATCATCGTACCAAGATTCCAAAATTTTCCTCACGTGGCTCCACTAATCTTTAATCACCGTGCGCCTATTCACTGGCTAAGGGTGATACATACTACTCGAAACGAAACCTTATCTCCACTAGTTTCAGAAATCCCATATCAAAGGTGGATTCACAAATCTCATCCCGATTCAGCAATTAATACTGTGTCGTACCATGTACTGGCGGGATCCTTCCTTTCAATGGAAGTCTGGGCCATACAAGTTAATATTGTAAACAACCCCAAAGGAATATCAATCACTTCCTTCTCGGGCGACTTAATTCACATGTTCGGATGAACCCTTAATCTTGTTCTGAGGATGGTAACCCATCTAAGAACTTTACCGACCTCTTCCAATTACAGGAATTTTTGATAAACACAAAATTCTCTGGTTGATTCTTCTCTTCCAACCGAACCTTACCTATGGGCGGTGGATGTAGAGACTAATCACTATGTCCCGCTAAACATCAATTTTTTCTTGAAATGTCTCACATTAAGTGACACGTAATACTCCCTTTCCTTCCTTGGTGTATGCCGAAAGTTCCGACCCGTGCTCTTTGCTCCACGATGCGCACTTCGGGATCTTTTTTTACCATACTAACATCATCACTCTTTGTATGCTCAATCGTTCTCACACTTGACTACTAACAAATCCGCTCCGAGTGTTCTTCATAATAATTAAATTCTACTATATTCAAGGAATACTCCTTCTTAAATGGCTTCCCACAGTCTTCCAATAAAATTAGGGTATGATATTCTAATTGTACACTTATGTATAGATTATTGCCCCTCCTGTGACGTTTAATCCACTCCATCACTTCCACTTCTTTATGCTAGTCCCATAAACATATATTCCACACGTCCATTCCCACGTCCCCTTAACTCGGATGATTCGATTATCAGATAACCAAGATGTCCACATTTTGTAACACCCCGACCGCCCTGGGAGAGCATACGGTGCGCTACTCATCCATAGGACTAACTAAACCCAACAAAATATAAGGAATAGGGCATTCAAATTCCATGACAACAAAAGAGGAACAACAAATTTCAAACTTCTTCAGATAAGTACAATAATTTTCCCAAATAGGTACAACAACCAAAATAAATCACTAATGCTCTATTCATCAAAATAAATACAAGTCATATTTTTTGTATAATAAAGTTCTTTCCAGATAATCCATGCTAAAAATCATTCCAACTCTTTATTCACCTTGTGTTCTGAACGCGGTTACGATATTTGCGTACTCTCAATCACCCTAGAAATCGAAAATTTTAAATCCTCCTTATCATCATTCCACCCCTCAACTCGTGGGGATAACTTTCAATGCTTTCTTACCACAAAATTCGGCTCAGGTGGATTTAAATCAAAATTTAACTTTCAACTTACATATGCAATTTCTTGATCCCATTTCAATCGGGGTACCGAACTCATGGAATAGTGACCAAACGTCTCCCTATTTCCAACCTTACGCTAAGTTTCATGTGTGGGATGTCTCGCAAAGAGAAATCCAAACAAGGAACCCCCCCCGATACACTACTACCTAGCATTGTCGGTTATCAAAATCCGTTAGGTCCTCCATCCATAGCATGTACCCCTTTATTCCGTCTCTTGAAAGAAAAGTTACATTTCCTCCCGTAATTACACTTAACAAAGAACATTTCACCAATCGCACTATCGTTCAGTATTGGTTGGTGGTAATTGCATTCCGTAAGCCTCGAATACATACAATCGGAATTCTCGTAATCCATTTCCCTAATAATAGGGGTATAACTCTTAATTCCCACATCTCTAGAGGATAAATATAGCAATGCACTCTTCCTAGCACCAAGTCATGAGTGCTCAACATAATACTTAATTAAATCTTTTCGCCCAACGTAAACCCGTTACATACTAAATCATATTGATAAAGTCCATACGTACATCGATATCGAATATCTCGAGCCCACTATCCCCTCCGAAGTCTCTAGGATAGATAATATAAGTGCAAGTCCCACCTTCTTTCAAGTGAAGCCTCGCCAATGCAAAAACATGATGCACTAATGCAACCACTCCTATAGCCTTGCAATAAATGCCCACTATCGTACTAAACATTTCTATAGTGTTATAACAAAATAATATCATACTCTCATATCGCATCACTACAACAAGTAACTTCAATAAAGTACATAACACTTTTAATATACTTATTCATCCTCTACGGATAGTACTAGAGAAAAATCCCGTTACGCTAGGGAAAAATATTCACATAGTAATAACATTTATAATTATATGCATTAAACTCATCTCACATGCTAATCTATCAATGAATAGAATATAGTGACTCATTCATGCCACAAAAACACGCCTCATCCTCTGAGGATACAACTTACACTTCTACCTCGGCAATCGTCTTGACTGCACAAATGGTTACCGGATGTAACACATTTGCCCAAACCAAAACAAAACTACTTTAATCGTTGTCTTTTACTAGGCACCGTATTCTTGTCCCTTTACTCACTTCGGAAAATATTAACGTGTGCAATTTCACTCCACACAAAATGCCTCAACACATAATCCACTTATCACCTGTCCTACTAACTATGTTAGGGTTGTCCTTCTCTCGGACTTGTAGTAGACTCGATTCCTGTTGGATACCCCCGATTATTCCCTTAGCCTTTTAGGCTCTAAAGAACATGTCACTGTTTATAATAGTCCTGACTGAATTTACCATCACTTGGTAAGAATTCAACTATCTGAATCATTTAAATGATCCCCTCGTGTGTATACACATACCTTTTTTTTGTGGTGCTACACCACCACCGTTGTATTCAGTCTTATTTTCGACTAAATTCTTCGATTCTTTTAGTTTCCCACACAAAGGAGCATTACCCTCTTTATTGACAAAATACGACATTATCAACCTCTAAATCGGTCGTCCATCAGAATTTCCTCTGAGTGTTATCAGTTTTTATTATGAGTCGATCTCCCACTAGGAGTCGTTTCCTCCACTTGTATCTATATCTCCCGATACAAAATTCGCTAACGATTAAGTTTCATATTCACAAATGGACTTCTTTCACACCCTCCTGCGATGAGTTCAGGACAACGTTCACTTCTAATCCTGAACAGCTGAGGAAGGAACATATGATCAACACTGTACCTAAGGTTCTCCTATAAACATAGCATTCCACTTCTAAAATTGGTGGTTGACTCCCATCATTATAACTTTGTCCCGAAAGCCAAGAAAATTTTCTCTAAATTCACTTTCAGTTAGCCACACTTCATCCTATCTCTAAACCTTTTGATACTTTACCTCCTTTGGTAAACACACACAATTCCCGCATTTCAAAAATTTCCCACTGACAGTTCTCTACACGTTTTGTAATACGTTGGGCGAGTTTACCCTCGCACCTCATTCGACTATAGCAGCATTTGGAAATCATGGTTGCGCCTTAGTCACCTTTCTAGTCTTGGCTCCTCGTGCCAAAATGGAGGTGACCTCAACTATGGTAATCATACTCCAATATATTTTACCAGTTCAACTGAGCCCTGCCTCCTGACGTCCACTTAACGGTCCTCTTCTGACATCCGTCATCGCTCGGCACACGCACACATCCGAACGAAATTAGAATTCACTAATGTATATACGTCATAGCAGGAGAACCAAATCTCATGAAAGAAATCGGCAATCCTAAACATAGGGATCTATATCAAACAAAGCAACGCTGAAAGCATAATGAGCCGCACAGATCTTAAAGGACACTAGAACCTGACGCTCTGATACCACCTGTGACACCCCACCTAATTAAATACCGGGCAATCACTCATTTATTAAATTAAAATCAAGGTGAACAGTTGGTTCATTCTTAGCATCACTGACGCAAATAAAAAATTTCAAATTTAAACACCCTGATTAATTAAGCTAAGTATCAAAACCATTTAAAACCTTATTTCCATTTTATTAAATCCAATTATAAAACCTTTAACCATTAACATTTTAAGAGTCACACATTAAGTATAAGAATAAAAAAATGAACATTCAAGAGTTTAACCATCAATAATAAATCCCAACATTAAAACACTAAAGGAAAACATCCTTATATTAATAAATCCTGAAATAAAGATACTGAAGTAAAAGAAATACAATCTCTGATAAAACCAATGAAATAATGGAAAAGGGCGACACATGCCCCCACTGGATAAAGCTGAACTAGAAGTGGAGTCAATAATGAAGTTGTCTAAGCAATGGCCTGCAACTCCCAGAAAAGGTACAGCACGTTCCATCCAAAGAATACTAAGCATGACGCCCCTGTGGTTGGGCACCTGTAATACATATATATATATACACAAGAGAGCAGAGATAATAGCAAACGGGTCAGAGCCCGAATATAAAACAGTTTTAAAAATAGTTTAGCAAGTATTTAAAATGCTTACCGGTTAATGCAACAGTCATATTAGTATGCGACACTCTCTTGAGAATTCTCACCTCTCATCTAGTGTTCACGTCTACCGTACTAATGAATCCCATAAATCTCTCTAACTTAATCTCCATAAGACTTAACACGTGAAATTAAGGTTATGATATTTACTTTAGAAGAATCTATCTCTTCAAGATTTCTTACGTTATTTAGAATAATTCCGTATCGTTATAATGTTTTTGAATACTTGTAGCGAAGTTGAAGAATTTCATGCTTTACTTAACTACTATATCACTCAGTAGAAAGTTCTCATCTAGATACACGTATATATATTAGTTACACAAATAATATATATTTAAACGGAACCCCACATAAAATCTATGGTGCAAAGTTTCCACAAATAAGTATATATATACCAATCACTCATATAATATATATATACTAATGTCACCCCACATAAAAACTATGGTGCTGGCATACTCTGCTATCAAGTCCCTGTATCACACATATTTAGGGAAATGCTAGTTCGAAATCACTCTCGAACTGCATTAACACAAACACATACAAATGGAGGTGAAACATAGTTCCAGGTCCAAAGAGGTCAGCACATACCCACACGTATCTTAGGACCGTCTGACTATCAATCAGATAGCTTGTACCTAGGAATCTTATGTTGTAGGGTACAAGTCAATATCCCCCATAAAGGTCCCATCGAGATAAGACTGTCTCAGCGCGAAAACCCCCGTGATAGCAAGTAGCCCGGGTACGATTTTTACACAGAAATAATATATGCACAATCACACCGTCATATATAAATATGTATTCACATTCACATTAATAAATTAGGTGCGCTCACGACCCATAATTATAATTATCCATTATTACATATTCTACTCAATTATTTCATATAACGGACTCGTTCATTTTATTCTCGTAATTAAGTCATTCTAAACTCACTTCTCATCTCTCGAAGTATTATCTTTAATTAAGTACAATTTCAGTAGGCGATCACTTACCTTCTACTCCAACTTCCTAGGCATTTCGATTATTAAATCAACGCACGTATGATTTTCTAAGTATAAATATCTCCCCGTTTACCCTTTATTTCTCTTCACATTAAAGTACCACTTAACGGGGTTTCTCTTGACCCTACTGGTCCTTTTTATGTTCCATTATGTTCTGGCAACCCTAATAAAGGTTTACTACGCATAAAATTGGATTAAGCTAACACTAGCAAAAATGCAATTTTCCTGGAGGGGTCGATCGATCGATGAAAGGTGGTCGATCGATCGATCTATCGATCGATCGATGCTCTGATCTCGATCGCTCGATCAAGTAGTTATGCAGATTCTGCAGAAAAACTAGTTACGGGATTATTACCCCAAACTCCTCCAAATCATCATGTTTCAGTCCCAAAATCTCAACCACTTATATTACAAGTATTGTATACCCATATAAACAATATCCTACGTAAAACATGCGAATTTTCATCAACTATGGCAAGATAAAAGGGTAAAAATCTTTATAAATCTCAAGAACCCTAATAATTTTCTATTACTTAGTTTCTTCCATTTTTTCTTCTAGATTTTCTATCACTAATACCATGGAAATTCATGGTTCAACCTCTACATGTGAAATGGATTTCCAAAATATGATCTTTACCTCTACAACATGAAATTTTTGTCTCCAATTAATGTTTTCTTTCAAGAACACTAATTCTAGTCAACCCTAGACTAATATAAAAGATCATTAACTTGATTAAAGAAAGATAGATACTTGCCTGAAATTTCAAAGTTCTAATTTTGTGGAATAATTTGGATGTGGTCCAGATCCTCTTTGCGCGATCTACCATTTGGCGAAGACGGCGGTGTAATCGGATGAGTTATTGGCCTAGAACTCCTTGGGAAGCTTCTCCTCTTCCTCTCTAGTGGCCGTCATTAGTTTTTGGTTATGTTAAACCTAGAAGACTACACTTTCCATCTGTTATAACCCTAGAAAATTCGTGGGTTTAATTACCCATAATTACGAAATGTCCAAAACGCCCTTTTGGGGTACTAAATAGGCCTAAAAACGCCCTGAGACCCAAACTAAACCCCCGGGTACACTTTTCTGACTATCTCAACCCTTACGGACACTTGGGCGCACTCAAACTGACCATACAAGCAACTTATAATTTATTCACTTTTATTGATCAACATTTAGTCCCGACACGACATGAGCGCGTCCCGACTTAAATATCCATAATTGCCATTTTATTCACACGAGACACTTTTTATAAAATAAATCTCATATATTACTATACTCATCTAGTAACATTCAACAAATTTCCAATAATTACTAACTCTCGTCACGCTAGTAAATATTTAAAACAACTTTTCGGATTAAAATTAAATTAATTTATCTCAATTAAATTTAATAAATTCCTAAATTTAAAAGTCATAAAAATACGGGGTATTACATGAACTAAAACGACTTAAAAATAAGAAGATATCACATAAACCCTTTATTACCCAACAATGCAGAAGAAAAAGGTTAGTCAACTCCTCCTACGTCTTACATAACCAACAATGACTGGCCATCTGCCTCCCCCTTTTTGCTGCCTTTCAATCATCAAGATAACCTATCTAATAATGATCCATATGAAGAAAATGACTTGAGAAGGCACCTTCTCTTTCCACACTTCCTTCAATGGGAAATAATACTCCCAGATCACTTGAGCACTGTGTAGAAGATCTTGACCATGAAAAGTCCCTTCCTACCCTTAATCCATCTTAAGGCATCACCGCCCGGTTGAACTGGTGTCGTTCCTAGCCAATTGAAAAGGTTACTATCCTCCTGAACTTTGGGTTCCACACTAATGTTACCCTTCCCATAACATATGCTCTGCCATTGTCACTTCCTTATCTTTGCCAAGATGATATATCCCAAAAAAATGATTCTCTAAATATCCATCCTTCCCCCATCTATCCCTCTAAAATCTATTTTTTCCCCTCCCTAGATGAATTTCGTGAGCCATGAAAAATCCTCCCAACCTTGCAATATTCACATACACCCCCCTTGAACAAAATTTCCCATTATATCCCCCCACCCATAGAAGTAAGTCTCACCCCTAGACTACAAATAATTTAAACTCTCCACAATCTGTTTTCCTCTCTATTAAATCTCCATAACAATTTCCCTAACATGGCTATCTTTAAATAATTTAAACTCTTCATTATTTCTCCTCCTCATTCACCAGCTTTAAGACATCCACCCAGCTCACCAAGTAGTATCTAAATCTACCCTCACTTCCTTGACACAAGAGTTCCCTCATCATTTTTTCCAACAACTTACTCACTAAGATCGGTAGAGGTAAGACCGACAAGGGAAAAATTAGTAGACTCAATAACGTGATTTTTATCAACATTAACCTCAACCCTTTCGAGAGGAAGCCTTTCTTCCATCTTGCTAGCCTCCTTTCAAACCTCTCATGGATTGGGTACCCAATATATCTAGACTTGAATTAAGACACTAAGGAAAGCCCAAGGTACATAGAGGGAAGCAACCCCACCCTACAACCTAATACCCCTTCTAAATGCTCCACATTATCCACTCCCCTAATCGAAATCATCTCGAATTTCCTCACATTGATATACAGACTCGACATAACCTCAAAGAAGAATATCAAAAACCTCAAATATCTCACCAGATCCTCCACTATTTCAAAAAAATAATAGTGTCATATGGAGACAGAAGATGTGAAAATCTAATGGCCTGATATTTTGTGATACTAATTCAAAAATTAATTATCCACCCGGCCTCCACCATCATCCTTCTGGCAGCATTAATAAATAAAATGAAAAGGAACTCGGAGATCGGGTCCCTTATAGAATCCCTCTAGAGCTAAAAAAGAAGCCTCAGATACACCATTCACCAACATATAAAATTTAACTGATGATATGCAATACCTCATCCGCCGACACCAATGCTCCCTAAAACCCATCCTCTTCCACATATGTAAAATGAACTCCCAATTTACATGATCTTATCCCTACTCAATGTCAATTTTACAAATAATACTCGTCTCAACACTCCACATCCATGCCTCAACAAATTAATTCGCTACAAGAACCACATCCAAAATTTGTCTAGCCTTCATAAAATCATTTTGGGCCCTAGAAATAAGAGGATCAATAACCATTCTAAGCTTGACAGACAACACCTTAATAAGGATATTATAAATACTCGCTACTAAACTAATTGATCTAAAATCCCTCGCACCCTCTGACCCTACTTTTTTAAAAATCACAGTTATGAACGTATCATTCAGATTTTAAAGGAAACACCCCTATTATGGAACTATGAGAAAAAACATACCCCCCTCCCCCCCCAACTGATCAACAATGCTGGAAGAAGGCCACAGTAAAGCCTTATAGGATATTTGCCTTGTCACCATCCATAATCCTCAGAACCCTCACTACCTCCTCCTCCATGAACAACTCTTCCAGTCTTTCTCCTTCTACCCCGAAATGTCCCCAAACTCCAAACCATCAAACGTTGGTCCCCAATCTTCCTCCTCCATGTAAAATCTCTCTTAGTATTGTGTAATATCTATCCTCAACTCATCTTCCTCAATATACTCCACTCTCCCACTACAATTTTCCAAATATGAGTAATGTGACGATGTGAGTTAGCCATTTTATAAAAAAAAATTAGTGTTATTGTCCCCTTCCTTCAACCATAATGCCATCAAAAATTTTCCTCCAACTAATCTCTTCCTGAATTAACCTTCTCCTTACCTCCCCTGTCATCTCCTCCATCAATAACTTATTTTTCCTTGAAAGCCCACCCATTATTTCTTTCTCATCGAGGACCTGGATTTCCTCCATGTATCTCTCACTACACCAAAACACGCCATTAGTAACACAATTTTACCACTACTAAAAATATTAGTGACACAATTTTTCTGTTAGAAAAAAGGCGTGGGGCACGAATCTAGTAACGATAAAATTCTGTTACTAATAGTAACGGTAAAGTTCAAAATTAGTAACAAAAAATTCTGTTACTAATAGTAACGGTAAAATTCAGAATTAGTAAAGGTAAGGTTTTTTTACTAATAGTAACAATAAAATGCATAATTAGTAACGGTAAAATTTTGTTACTAATAGTAACGGTAAAATATAAAATTAGTAACAGTAAAGTTTTGTTTCTAATAGTAACGGTAAAATTCTATTACTAATAGTAATAGATGTTTAAAAAAAATATTATTCAAGATCCAATATCTTGAATTTAAACAAATTCAATTATTCTTATCACACTATTTAAATCCTAAAAACATATACAAAAATAATCCACAAGCATTATATTCAAAATTTACATTTATATAAGCCTCCACTCTTCATTTACAAAAGAATTTAAACCGAACAAATGAAACATCATAATACAATCATCCCGAAAGTGATATTATTTTAATAAAATCATCCAATACAACATCCTAATACAATCATCCCCAAATGAGATATTTTTATATTATAACCAATCAAATGAAATATAAAAAAGAAGTTTGTTGTTAAATATCAACCTTCGTTATATTATCATAGTCATCAATGCCTCAACCCGCAACGCTGGAAACTTGATGAAAATCCAAAAATGACATTCTATCAAACAAAATAAAATTATCATATTAGTTATAATATCAACATTTAGTCATATAAAATTAATTTAGTAAAAAAATTAATTAGTTATATTCTCAAAATTTCAATATTGATACAAAACTTGATCTCAAAATTGCAATATATAAAAGAAACTCTTTCATTCGACTAATAACCGAAGTGTCTACTCTTAAAAGATTCCTATAGATGAATAGGAACTAGAACTAAGAGATACTAATACAAACTACTACTTAGAGATAATAACTAAAATTAAATAAGAAACCTAAACTAATTATCCCACTGATATAAGAATTTTATATTTTATTATAATATAAAACATAATATTTTGTTATAATAAATGTTGCACTAAAAAAGTATCCAAATGAAACATACCAGAGTAGTTATATTTTCGAGAAGCTAATAAATGGTTAAATAGATCCACGCAATAATAATAATAATAATAATAATAATAATAATAATAATAATAATAATAATAATAATAATAATAATAATAATAATAATAATAATAATAATAATAATAATAATAATAATAATAATAATAATAATAATAACAACAACAATAACAATAAAATAATAAAAATAAAAATTACCCTTTGAAAGGGTCCCGCACGTCGAAAATGTGTCCCTCTTTGACTATGCTTGTGAACAACAATCTGCAAATAAATGACAGAGGAAAAATTGCATAAACAATTGAAAAGGACAACATAAATTACAAGAAACATACCGGACATGAATTGAGATATGAAAATCACAGTTTCTCCGTCAAACTAGATAATGGACCAATCAAACCTTTTTTAAGATACACAAATCATATCTAAAAAAGTTAGTGGAAAACTAAGTAAACCCAAAACTATAACTCTGCTATCAACATTAAACATTGCTTAAATCAATTAAAAAACAAATGCATTACCAGACAAGGGTATAGCAAGTATATCACCCTCCTTAATAACAACACTCCCCAAAGCGTCAATAATGTTGGACAAAGTGTCTAAAGGTCTGGTTTTGCAATGAGTAGAGACTGATTTTCTAATGCCATCTGCAATATCTTTGATAATATATGTGAGAAGGGCTACGTGTATCTCACAGAATAATCTCAAATCCTGAAATCAGAGGAAGAAGATATTGTATGACTAATTAAAGTAAATAGAAATAACGATTCATTTCAAAACGAGATTCACAAAGATCACAAGAGCTTACACAATCATGAAAAGCTAGAACGAACTCATCCAGAGTAAATGGCTAAAGCCCAAAAACATCAGCAAAAGTAATTAAAAATCTCCAGACCTGTGTAATTAATTTAAGATTCGAAAGAATGCAACAGTTGTGAATATTATATATATAGTTCACAAGAGTCACGGTGGAAGTATATTTATTCTTGAGATCACACAGAATAAAAGAAGTTGCTATTTTAGTCCACAACATGTTGTTAGTCTGTTTAACAGTGTCCTACAAATAGTCTATTTCAGTCCCAAACCTTCAATAACAGTGTTCTATAACTAGTTTATTTAACCAAAATCAATCATCAGAAGCATGCAATCTTAGTATTGCAACAAGTTTGTTTGAACCTATTTTACTTCAGTTTCAAAATAACCGAATCACAGTAGAGTAATATAATACATAGTTAAAAGTGTTAAGGGCACAAATGCAATTACAAGATGAAGAATTATCATCACAGAACCGTCTTCCCAGATTTCATACATTTCTTACAATGCTATTCTTTATCAAGGGGCTAAAGAGATTGAAGGTCTGATCTTTGACATGCCTAAGTCAAGTGTTGATGTACAGTTGAATGCACAACTATCTATCTGATAAGACGATAATACTTTAAACTACACACACGCACACACACACACACACACACACACACATATATATATATATAAACATTATATATAAATTTTTTTGAATTAAACGAGAGAAAAACAACCATATGCAATAACTTTTTTTAACAGAGAAAAACATTATATATAAATTTGTCTCGATAGAATTGAATTTCACAGAGAATTACTTATCATGTTGCGACATACCTGACACTACTAGTTATTTATCCTTTTGGATTACAAAGTTTATACAGATTTATTTTTCAGGCACGATTGAGAGCAAAAATTTTAGTACTTTTTTTGTGGGTGGGTGGATGGGGAGTTGTTTCATGGATTGTGAAGTAAGCTTATACGAACATTAATGTTGGCGAATAATATTTTTTTTCATGTAGTGAAATCTCATAAAACTAAACTAAACAATATATGCAATATAAATTGATTAATCAAAGTACATTTTACATACATTAGATATGACTATATGTGTGTGTTTCCCTTATTTTAAAAAATTAAACGAAACTAAAGTTGACACCTTCGAACGTTGTGCGAGCAGGCTGCAAACTTCTTTGCAGATGCAAGCAAGACGGTGGCACCTTTTGCCAAATTTTCATGAAGCTTCGCATCCTATGTGCGCCGTGCGAAGGTTCCTGCAGGTAGGCTGCGAACTTGTTCGCACGTGCGAGCAACACCTTCGCACCTGTGAATTATTTGCTCCGATTTTTGTCAATTTTCAACGGAGCTTCATAACAAAATTCGCAACCAATGTAACTGGAGCTTCGCAGCTTGCAAACTAGAACTTAGTTTCAATTTTACTTGGGTTCTCACACCTTTCAAAATTCGGTTCATACCTCTAAAAAGATTGCTGACACATGATAAAAATGCATTTTATCATTCTATTACCTGTCCATATGCCAAGATGGATGTGTTGTAACCAGATAATGCGCTCGTAACCAATGGGACACCAACTAACTGAAATATATCCTCCTAATAAAAATGAAAACAAACATATAATTGCCACATTGTTCCATTAATTGTAAAAGGACAAAACAATATCCTCGAAAAAAATTAATTTTCTTCAAAATTTTGTAAATCCAAGACAACTTCAATCACGCATAAACAAAACAGGGTACTAACTTTGAAACAATTAATCAAAGGAAAATGTAAAATTTTAGAACCTGATTAGAATTTGAATTGAGAACTGAGTCAAAGTTAAATCTTCTATCCCCAATTGATATTGAATCATTAAAAACCTTTGTAATCGTCTGATCTCCTCCTCTTTACCACAACCTATCAAATCAAACAAAGCATAATTAAAACTAGAAAGTATTGATAATAATAACTTTACAAATTGAATAAAAACAGTTCATTAGTGTCAGTACTAGTATTGAATAAAGGGTTTAACCATAGAAACCTAATCAAGTTGACACCCTAGTGAACTAAGACAACTATCAGAACTCCATTAAATTATACTATATACATATATATAACTGGGAAAATAAGGCATACTTACCTTGATAATTAGTAACATTGATTGTTTTCCATGTACTTATATATATACTCGGAAAAATTAATAGATCAATAAAAAATATATTACATCATTAGAAGAATACATGAGCACGAATCTCAGACTCAAGAATAAAGTCAATGTCCAATCTGATCAAACTTTATCTCATTATTACTCATTCGTTTTTCAATCCCACACAAGAAAACACATTGTGATAAAGTGAGGTCGCTGTTGGAAAGAAAAGAAATTAATTTGAATACCTTTTTGTAATTATTCACATGAGTCAAGCTTTCATCGATAGTCCAGCTCTTAAAATGGCCAAGAACCACCTTCTAGTCATTGGACCATGATTCATAAAAGATACTATTCGAATTTCATGACGTATTGCTTCTAGTTGAGCCACTGTATTGCAGTTCTTTATGTACCTGGCAAAGAAAAGATAAGTAACCAAATACAAAAACATTGAAATTCTAATACTAGCTCTGCAGGAGACGGACACAATATAAAACCTCAAAACATATAATGAAACTTATATGGCAGTAAATGAGTGATTATCACCACATGCAATGGGCCTTCTTCAGTGTGAGGATGCATAATATTCTACCTCAGATATTGCAGTATCTTTTAGGAATGTAGAAACTGAAACACCAACTCCTTTCCCTGCATAAGTATAGATATTGTTACAGTTCAATGATGTATTATATGCATTTTGTTTTTCCTTAAAAGAAGGGAATTTAGGTTCAAATCTCTCACATCATAAATGTCAATCGCCTGTGAGTGAAAATATTAGTGTTTGAATAACACTGATAAATATATAATCATGTGCGTACAGAATTTGGAGAGAATATTGTGTTCTAATACTGTTGACGCGCATTTAAGTGAACAATGACACAACATAAAACCATATGAAAATCTAGTCTACAGAAAGGGCAAGTGATTTGAGGTTAGGTGTAGCAGATAGTGGCTTATAACAAATAGCTGAGGAAAAACTTATTTTGCTCTTGCAGTAGTGTAATAAGTTTGATGACCCCAAAACTCATGGTAATAGAGTTGCAAACCAAACTTTTTATAAATACTTAACATATAAATGAAATAAATTTGAAAAACTTCTAATGGTTTGCTAATTCAAACAATAAAGTCACTGATTGGGATGGATTGTTTTATGCTCATAATGAATAATAAACTAAATTGGCAAGTTATCTTATTTATTTTACAGGGAGATTAAATAATATAGAGATACTATCAGAAATTGGGTTGATCATCAAAAGCACAGAGCGATTTGACATTCAATTTCAATGGCAATTTAAAATTTTGGATTTCATGATTAACCCAATTTCTTGCTCATCAAAACCAAACTTTAGAATGGGCATTGAATTTTTTTTGACATTTTACTGTTTTTGACTCATCATCAATGCGAATATTTTTATGGTAGCACCTCAAAAGGTTCGGTGAAGTCGAAATACAAAAACCGCTATATCATTTCATGAATCATTGAAGAATTTATTGAAGAGTTCTCTACCTTCTCTAGAATCTGGCATGTACTTTGCAATTCGATATTTCTGCAAAGAAAATGAAATCTTTCTAGAGTTTTAAACCCAAAGTGAAGCCTTTGGCCTATATATTTTATCATAATAATTATACATGACTTCAATCATCTCTGAAAAGCACTTATATTCATCAGTTCAAGTAAAGTGTAGGCTTGCTGGCCTGTGGGAAGACACCCGAGAGTTTCGGGCAGAACCCCCTTCTGAAGGTTCCCAAAGTAATTCTCTCTATCTTCGACTGCATTATTTAAGCGGATGGAAGTGTGCCATGAGAAGTAGGCAGCGGCACTACTCTCCGAGAGTTGGCTGCCTGATGTGAAATCTTTTAGCAGTGGTGAGCTTGGAGAAATTAAATTCGAGTGATTACAGTAATTTCTTTCCAAATCCAATGTTGATTCCTCTAATGGTGTTGATCCAGAAGGATGGTATCTTAAATCTAGTCTTGCCCTCTCCATCTTTCACCTCTCCTACATAAAGTTAATCAAAATTTAATTAATAAATAAATATTTAGGATAATTTTAAAAACTAAAGGAGATCCAAACATGCCGTGGCCTTTTGAATCATAAAAGTATTCTACTCTAACTAATTCAAATTGCACCACAAACATGAATAAGTAATGAAAACTCAACTAGCATATTACAAACAACTTTCTAATATAGAAATTTGAAGAGAGACCCTTACCAAGTTCATATCAGGATATTAAGTATGTATATAACCTTGATCATTATCAAAGTGCACTTATAATGACTAAAATCAACAATGATTGAGGAAAATAGTAGCAAACTAGAGTCCAGAGCAGCTTGCCAAGGGGGAAAATCTAAGATTATCATTTTTATTTTTATTTTCATAATGAAATAGTAAATAAGACGGAAAGAATAATGCGACAATGAATGGGGCACCTGAACACTGTCAGCTGACATAGAGAGAGTTGAAAAATTAAAATACATTCAATTAATAAATTGTGAACTTTAATGCTAGCCTAGTTAGTATTCATTCAATGCCAACCTAGTTAGTACTCCATCCGTCCCAATCAGTGGTAAAAAATAGCACTTGTTGAGTATTGTGGAATTTGGTTGGTTGACTATGTCCAGAAAAGAAAAGTTCAGTCTTAATTTGGAATAATCCAAAATAGAATAGTGGAGTATTAATTTGGGAGGGAGGGAGTGGAGTATATTCTAAGATATCTCAAGTCACGGAGCATGTTCCACTTATGTAGACTATGTCGGCTCCAAAATGGATAGGCATTCCACCTCTGGAAACAGTTATTTCTAAATCACAACTAAAGGGGTTGATGTATCAGCCCGGAATACCGTTACATGCCAGAGAAATGACACTGATAGAAATATTGGTTTCTTAGTGGATGAATTAATTCCTTCACCTCCATGTTGGATAAACATCACGGTTCCTGTTCGAAGACCAGTTATAGAAGAATTTAGGAATAATTCAAGTATGATAGTAAGGGATTTATTAAACCAGGGGTTCGACGTGGAGTATAACATAGACAATATAATTTGTTTAACATGTCAATTGGATGGGCAGTGTTGGAACATCTCGAATTGTGCAAGGACTCCAAGCTCAGGTGTGTTATGCATCTTGGCAACTGTTTTTCAGATCAACAAAATAAAAGTGCTAAATATTCATTTAGCAACACACGCATAATATCACCATCACACACAACTAGAAAATATTAGACATTGGCAATCGAAAGACCATGACCAATCATAACACCAATATGACCGATAAGATCAAGATTTCAATGTTCACTTTGATCATTAATATGAAAACTCAATCACAACTAAAGGATTTGACCATGAATGCCCTCCAATTAACTAACATCGAGGCATGTCACCAACTCAGGACTCAACTATTGAATCGTAAAAATGAGACTTGAGTTAGGTATAACTCATGCGAAAAACTCATGTGAATCAGAATATTCATTGTGAACACCGGTTTGTTTAGAATCTCCCCACCACCTACCATGTAGTTTATAACGTAAGATTCCATATTTACCCATGGTATGATGTTGGCGAGATCCATCAACTGGAATGATGAGGAACTGATATACAAATGTAACTTCAGTAAGCTTTATCATTTTAAATATGGACCAACTAGTAAAAGAATCACAACTAGGTACCTTGCAAACGTATCCTTTCAAACTTATCCATTCAGCGTTGGACTTTCTTTCTTAAAACTATTAAGCCATAATCATATATGTGCACATGCTATATATGTATATATATATATATATATATATATATATATATATATATATAGAGAGAGAGAGAGAGAGAGAGAGAGGGGGAGGGAGCTTACTCTTCCACCATCTCTATATGGCCCGAACAAAGTAGACAACTCATCACCACACCCCAATGCTGGAACATTCCTCGCAATTAAATATCCGTTCCAAACACACAAGAATTCGAAACATTATAAAACATATCACTTTGAGTCACTAATAACTCATAAAATTTTCAGGTTTTCTCATGATATTTCAAGAATATTCCTCAATCATTGAACCTTTTGTTGCCTCACACACACAGAACAAAAGTGTCATTAGGTATTTCTTCAGCAATGCATCATAAACACCTATAAAAACAAAGCAAACTTGTAAGAAATAAAAAATAGAAAGGATTTCATACTCATAATATATTCATGAGATAAATAAAATCTATTCAGTTCCCTTTCTCCATCCAATCAATCACTCTCCGTGATTTGGCATCCATTGGCATAAGCTTCTTGATCTTCATCTATGTTTATAATTTCAATACAGAAAGTTATTAAACAACTTAAATTCAAATTTTGTAGGTAAATTATAATTTATAAATTACAAGAAAACACTTACTTATGGCAAGAATTGAAATAGTTTTTAGGAAAAAGACGACATTTAATGTAACTAATATTGAATATACCAATGCCTAGTAGGTTCCTTCTCTAGTTAAGGTGAAACTACAAATGCAATGAAATAAAACCTCTTCAAAAACTACATATGTAATGAAATCAAACAAAATATATAATAAATGCGAATTATACTCATAAATCAAAAAATAAAAGGAATGGTTCTAAATTTTTTTTTAATGAGATAAAAAATTGAACATTTTTCATTCAAGAAGATCAATTTAGCGAAAACAAAAAAAGTAGACCCCTAATAAAAGTGGAAGAATTCTTTATTTATCTTTCCAATTGATTTTAAGGGGAAATTGTTGGAAAATTTCGACATCCCTAAATCGTTAAACCCACGATTCTGAGAACCCTATTTCTTGTAAATCACTGTGTGTGTGTGTGTGTGTGTGTGTGTGTGTGTGTGTGTGTGTGTGTGTGTGTGTATACATAATCTAAAAATCTTCATATCTAAATCATTTCATTAAATCAAAAGCATATAACCAAAAGTAACTGTTTGTACGACAACAAACTCCAAATAATCGAAACCTAAACCGCAAAACCAATCAAAAGATAATGTTCAATATAACAAACACTCAAAAAATAAGATAATCCCCAAAACATCAAAACTCAAACCACAAATGCAACAGAACTTAGTCAAAACCAATTTTTTTAATTAAAACTTTGAGTTGCATATGCTATAAATTATGAGGCATAAATAGTTGAACGCACCTGATGCTGTTTGAGAAACCCTAGGTTGCGATGGGGTTTGAGAAACCATAGGTTGCAATGAGGTTTGAGAAAACCTAGGTTGTGCTAAGTTTGACAGCCAAACCGATTTTGAGAAGAAGGTTTGGAGTTGGACGGCGATGATTGAAACTTCATAGGGTTTAAAGCCTTCTTCTTTTCGTTTGAGTGGGGAGTAAGATTTGGAGAGTTTTTTTTTAGTGTGGGTGATAGTCGGGGCATTTGTTTGGGATTGAGGTAAATTTACGCCCTTTTGTTATTTTAAGTCAGTTTTAAAATATTAATAGTAACACTTACACGACATTAGTAACGGTAATTTATTGTGAGAAATAGTAATGGTAAAAGAGTGTTAGTAATCATAAAAATAGTGTGTTACTAAATGAGTGTTTTGGTGTAGTGTCTCGATGGTATCCCACACATTTCCAAAGACTTCTTTATTCCACCATTTGATGTCTCTTTTAAGAAAAGCAATTTTTTTGGACAATATATAACTAGCATTGCCATTAATCTCATAACCTTTCCACCACTCCAATACCCTATCTATAAAGTTTGATTCCTTCAACCACATATTTTGGAATCGAGAGGGAGTCCCATACCCTCTCCACCCCCTACACTAGAAAAGAATCAGAGTTTGATCCGACATCACCCGGGGAGTCAAGACTGAATCGCCCTTGGAAAATGCTCCCCCCACCCCTGAAAAAGTAAGAACTTACCTAATTGAGATAAGTTTGGATCGATCCTATTATTGGTTTAAGTGAACACCCACCCCCCCCCCCTTCCAATGGCAGTTCCAACAGTTCCATCTCATCGATGAAAGTAGATAAGTACCACATATATGTACTCGTTCTCTCCTTGCCGCTCCATTCATGGAAATTGAATAATATTAAAATCGTTTTTCGTACACCAAGCCACACACTCCTCATCTCTGCTAACTCCTCCCACACTACCCATCAAATTCGGTCCTCCACCAGGCCATAAACCCCTGAGAAATTCCATGAAAAAACATCCTCCACATTTTTAAACAAACAAAACACTGAACAGTTACCCCCCGCAAGTCTCAATATTTTCCACCACTCTAGAATACCATATATTAATCACCCCCTCAAGGAGTCCACAATGTCAAGACTGCACCACTCTGCCCACCTATCCTCCTAAATTGACCTAGCCATCTCCTTATCCACACTCCTAATTTTGACTCATGTAAGCATAAAGTATTTGGCTTCCACATAGGTATAGCCCCGTTAACTATTCCTCTCTTCACGGGGTCTTCCAAATACGTGTATTGTGTGAGATTAATCGTAACTTCACTATAAACCTTTCCTTCCCCCTAACTTCCCCATCACCCCTAATTTTCCACTCTTTATTAATTTTATATTTTTAAACAACATTAATTCTCCCATTTCATTCCTTTTGTAAGATATTCCTAGGTATTTGCTAAACCTTCTTATCATTTTCATCACCCATCTCTCCGCATCCTTCCCTATCTCACACCCATTAATTCCCTCCTTATTGCATTCACATATTTATCACCTTCCTCCATTGTGTGATCCATCAACAGTGGATCAATATGACTATTCCTTCTCCCCCTCATAGCTTCTTCCTCCTCACTTGAAACCTCAAGCTCCACCCATAATCTTGCATTTTGACAATTATAATCACTATGAATATCCTCCCAACTCCTTGGCACCACAAATAAAGATTTTAAAAATTCTATGATTCTCTTTGCATCTAGTAATTCACAACATTCCGTTTTGAGTTCTAGGAGATGTGACCGATTAACGGGGCCTCGCACCTCTCCCTTCATATCCTCCAAAACTGTGCTAAATGATTTAAAATCACGAGGTATCTCCAGCTCCCTATTGTTCTGGTAATTGGCTTTTACCAGCGCAATGGCCAAATTTTGTTTGACTTTACCCCCCTCTATCCCCATTTATACTTTACTAAGCACACGATTCCATCTAACCCGCTGCTTTAAATATTCCCTATTAAACTTACTATTTATTCTTATATAACCCTTTTCAACTCCTTTCCTGAGTTTAAAAAGGCACCAAACTTCTTCAGACTAACGCCTAATTTTCCATTTTAAAAATTATTGAGACCCCTATTTAGAATAGAAGGAATGATCCACTTGCTCCTCTTATAGAATCCCCACTAGTGGGGCACACCCGTCCTGCCTATCGTCCACCTTAATAGACACTAATCTTGTGTTAACATGCCCCATGAAAATGTGAGTGAAAATACCCATTTTTTGTGTTTAGATTCCCCTCTCCATGCTTTTTTCCAATTTTTAACTCTCTAGCAGACACATAACCACACTTGTGGGCATCCAACAAAGTGCTAGGCATTCTCTCTTTTCTCCCAAACTTGTAATCTACATACCCTCTTGTCCCTCCCTCACCTATTCTCTCCCAACCACCCTTTTTCCTTCTCTGACCTACTTGAGCTTTCTAACTACTTCCCTTGAACTCCCACTACCCCTGCCTCATGTGCTCCCATCTCACCTTCCTTAGGCATCTCCAATGAAGAGATACCCCCACCTTATGCACCTATTAAGAGACCATCTTAGTTGACCAACTAGCATTCCATATCTTCTTCACAGTCGCGAGGCGGAGAAGAACTTGCTCAATTGAACTTGTTCATTCATATTTCCAACTTCCCTATCATGCAGTATACAGACTTGAATCATCTTATGTCGAAATCTTTGCTTGACTGGTATCTTCTGTTGGAGATTTTATAAAATAAGTGAGTAAGATTTTTGGGTGTAAAAGCTTAAAAAACTTGTCCCACATTGGAAGTGTGTGGAAGAGGTGGGAAGCTAACCCAAATATAAAAGGGGTGTAATACCCCGTATATTTATTGATTTTTAATTATGGGATTAATTAAATTAAATGAGAATTAATTGGAAATTAATCCGGATATGAATACTAATGAGATGTGAGTTGGTATTTAATTATGATGCGTACATATGGTAATATATGAATATTGAAAATATTAAAATTATCGCGAGACTGAAATACGATAATTTGGAAAATTTAGTTGGGACGCGCGTGTTAGTCGAGTCAGGTATGAAATTATTTGAATTAAAAAGTGATTTTTATTTTTATCAATCGAATGGTCATTTTGAGTGCGCCAACGAGTCCGGAAGGGTCGAAATAGTCAGAAAACACTAGAGGGGGGTTTAGTTTGGGTCCCGGGGCATTTTTTTGGGCCATGCCGGCAACTTAAAAGGGTATTTTGGTAATTTTAAAAATTAGGGAATTAAAACTCACGAAAATTGGAGTTTATATTTATAATTTTAAAGGGGCCACTAAGGCCATTACCAGCAAAAGTGTAGAGAGTGGGCTACGGGAGTTTTGAGAGAAGTTGGAGAGAAGTTACAAGAACCAAAACCAAGCCATCTTCAACCTTGGGAGAAAATCTATAGAGAAAGGAGATAATAAACCTTCATTCACCAACATCAATTCTGAAGAACAATCTAAGGCAAGTGATTTGATATTTTTAGTGCATTGAATATGTCTTCCATGTTTAGTGTAGGAATTATCTTATATTGAAATCTTTGACGAAAACCCACGAAATTGATGGAGAAACTTTGAATTTGGGTTAGGATTTGCATGTAGAATGATGATGGATTGATTTAATATTCGTAGAGTTATTTATGATGATTTAAAAATGGATTTATGATGAGTAATTGGGCATAACAAAATTATGGTTTATGTTCATAAGGTTTGGGGAAATATTTGGAGATTCATAATAATTTCATGATGATTTGTAAGATTTGACCTCTAAAATATGTCAAGGGATGATCTAGAATGATTAGCATTGGTTTAAAAACGTTAGAACATAACTTGGATGGCCTTAGGGTGAATTTAGAGAAGAGAGAAATTGAGAAACTCGTTCGAATGACCTCGTTCGAACGAGATTTCTAACGAGTTGACAGAATTTTTGAATTTATTTCTAGTATCCCGTAGACTCATTTAAATGGTGAGATAACCTTCCCTTATTAACTAATGGGTATAGTTGGGAGATTGAGGTACATTGAGGAGTAAAACTTAGAATCGTGTAATAAACCGGATGACATTTGTGGATTGGGAAGCGAGTAACTAATCACGAAGTGAGAAATTGATAACTTAAATGCATATAAACCGGGGACTTGTGACTTGTATAACACTAAGTGTTGGTATACGAACAAGAAGTATACCACTAATAAAATATTGAAACATCTAAGATGTGTGAATTCTTAGTATATGTAGTTATTTTTATATAACATACCTACCGTACTTGCTATCATGGGAGGTTGGCGTTCGTTTAGGGCCATCTAATCTTTGTGTGCCTACGGGGGGGGGGGGGGATCTAGAATGGTACCTCGAGGAAATAGGTCAGAGAAGGGCTTATTGAGAAGTAAATAGCTCTGCTGATCATGGGAGCGTAGGTATGTGCGTGACCCATGTGATGTGAACTATGTTCGTCTCCATTGTTTGTGATTGTTGTTTAATAAAACGTTTCCTGAGAGATTCGGAATACGTGGTCCCATGTACGTGATGTACCAGGATTTGATAGCAGAGTATGTGAGCACCGCAGCTTAGCCTCGGGGTGCTAGTATTGTATATTTATGATGAGAATAATATATGGTTAATTGAAATAAATTGTCATTCATAAATGTGAGTATAAATAATAGTAACAGTTTGTAAAGTAAAAATGGAGGATCTCTAGTAATTAGTAGTACTAACATGGGAAACTGCGTAGCAAGTTATGGCACTCTGGTAACTAAAAGTTATTGGGAATTGAATTAGATATCGTATAGAAATGTTAGATTTTAGTATCGGACTACTTAGATATGGGAACAACTAGAATGGGTACGGGTACGATAGGAGTGCACAATTAGTTGAGAGGTGAGGAACTCATGTGAGTGCACACACTATCATGTACTTTATATTCATTGTTTAATGATATTAATCACTTGCAAACAATTTAAATTATTTTCACAATCGGGCTCTAACCCGTTTTCTTTCAAATCTATTTTTGTAAAAACCTTTTAGGTGCCCAGCCACAAGGACACCATGCATAGGAGTTCTACTCAGGTGACGTGCTGTAGCTGCTGTGGAAGTTTCAGGACCTTGACAGTAGACGCCTCCATTTTCGATCTTGACTCCATTATCATATTTTCTCATTGGTTGGGAATGTCGCCCCATTTCTTTTAGAGACATTTTACTTATCATTTATTTCAGACTTTGGGTTGTAATTAATTTGGTGATGCAGACTTGGTATTTATTCATTTCAGTATTCAGATTGTTGTGAGGAGTATTCCTCCAGACTTATTATTATTTTATGGTTATTCTATTGTGACTATGTTGTGGTGGTTATGTTACTTATTTTATGTTAATCGGATTTAATTAAAATTGGAAACTCCCTTTTTAAATATTAGGTGCCTAGTATTTGTTAAAAACATTTTCGACAGTGATGCTACGAACTGAACCAACTAGGCATTTTGTATTAATTTAATAAAGGAGTAGCTACCCAATATTTAATTAGTCGGGGTGTCACAAGGGGATAGTGTCCCACATTGGAAAATGTACAAAGCTAAGTGTTACCACTAAGCTATAAAAGGAGTGGGAAACCTTTGAGTCCCACATTGGAAAAATATTAAGAATTTGTGCACCTAATAAGTACAAATGGAAGATGAAGAGTTAATTCATCTAGAATTTAAGAGGCTATTCAAGAGATCTTAATACGGTGCGAAGCACCGTACGCACACGCACACGCACACGCACACGCACACGCGCGCGTGCGGGTGCGGGGCAGTGGATTGTAGAGGCGCTAGTGGTGCACTTTGCACTTTGCATGTCGCGTGTCCGCAGTGGTATCCGGTTACCGGGACTCGTCTGGGTCGGATCGCGGTAGCTCGGGCGCGGTCACTTTTTGGTTGACCCATGCAAAACCGATTCGGTATTATTATACCTGCTCGTAAATGACTTAAGACTGTTGGTAATTAACAGTCATACCATTTCAGAATTGATTAAGACTGTTAATCCAACAGTCATGACTCTTGAAGACAGCTTTTCATTATCTATAAATAAAGGCTGCCTAACACGAAATTGGATAATAACAAAAAACCCAGTTTCAGATTTCCAAACCCTTCTATTACTCTCTTACAATTTTCAGGAGATACAATTTCTATTATTTTTTTTTGTGCACAGAAACAGAATAAGAACTTGATTGACTGTTCTTCGCTGCTACATCTAAGGGCTGTATTCAAACATACAATTTGCAGACAAGGAAATTTCTTCATTATATCTTGAGTACGGATTTGTTAATTCTCGTTTGTATACCGAAGTTGTTCTTGTGGGGAAAATACTGTATTTAGGAAAGTGACATCATGCCTTGAAGTTTTCTATTATATTCAGAAGTTACATTGTTGTATTGAAGTTGATATTACTGTGATATATAAAGAGTTCCATTTCTGTATTTGCATTCATATTATCCAACAATCTAAATATAGTAATTTCAGAAATGGTCGACTCTACCAAATTACTTCGACAAATAACAGGAGGCTTTGTCAATTTGGACCGTTTTGATGGTGGTATTTTTCTGCGTTGGCAGAAAAAGGTTCATTTTCTTCTAACAACATTGAAGATTGTATATGTCTTGTCACAACCGAAACCAAATGAAGACGAAGATGAAATCGTGGAATAGACTAGGCAATGCACAAAATGGGAGACCGATGATTACTTGTGTCGTGGTCATATTCTCAATGCACTTGCTGACAATTTGTTCGACTTGTACTAAAATGTTGGGACTGAAAAAACTTTGTGGGAAACATTGGAGACCAAATATCTTACGGAAGACGCTACAAGTAAGAAGTTCCTTATCGGTCAGTTTTTAAGCTTTAAAATGCATGATAATAGGCCTGTGCTAGAACAATTTCATGACATCCAACGCATCATAAATCATTGCAAACTGAAAAAATTAAATATGGATGATAATGTAATTGTTGCTGCCATAATTGAAAAACTTCCTCCTTCTTGGAAAGATTATAAGAAAGAACTCAAACACAAAAAGGAGGATCTTTCACTTGAATAATTAGAGACTCATTTAAGAATTGAACAAGAGTCTCGAATTCTAGATGGTAAAAAGGAACAAGAAAATTATGTTTCTAAGGTCCATGTGGTGGAGGAAAGAAAGGAGCAAAAATATGGCAATCATGGAAAAAATAATAAGCGGAAGAATTTTTCAAATAATTCTAAAGCAAACAAAAAGAGGAAAGGAAATTGTTTTCATTGCAACAAACCAGGTCACTTCAAGAAGGATTGTCGTGGGTTCAAGAAACTAAAGGAAAAAGGAGGGACATTAGACACAAAGCAAAAAATTTCTGCTATGATATCCGAGGCTAATATGCATGGAGAAGACCACTCTTGGTGGGTTGATTCTGGTGCCACAAGGCATGTTTGTAAGGACAATAACTTGTTCTCTGCCTATGAAACAGTGGAAGGAGATGTTCTTTATATAGGAAATTCATCTACTGTTGCGGTTAAAGGCAAGGGGACAGAGGATCTCGAATCCACTTCTGGAAAAATCCTTAGCCTCACCAATGTTTTTCATGTTCCTGATGTTAGGAAAAATTTAGTTTCTAGAAGTTTTCTTAACAAATTTGGCTTTAAGCTTGTATTTGAGTCAGACAAATTTATTCTGACTAAGAATGGTACCTTTATAGGCAAAGGATGTTTCTATGAGGGCATGTTTAATCTCAATATCAATGAAAAAGATTCTTCTGCTTATATCGTTGATTGTCTTTCATTATGGCATAGTCGTTTAGGACATGTTAATACAAAGAAAATTCATTTCATGGTTAATTTAAATTTAATTCCTAAATATGATAATGATATGAATGAAAAGTGTAAAATATGCATGCAAACAAAAATAACAATATTGCCTTTTCCAAAAATAAAAAAAACTACATCTTTGTTACAATTAGTACATAGTGATGTTTGCGATTTGCATGGAACACCTACTAGAGGTGGTAGTAAATATTTTGCTACATTTATCGATGACTTTTCTAAATATTGTTATGTATATCTTTTAAACTCTAAGGATGATGTGCTTAATAGATTTAAGACATACAAAAATGAAGTTAAAAATCAATGTGATAGTAAAATAAAATGTCTTAGATCTGATAGAGGTGGTGAATATCACTTTCCTCAATTTTGTGAAGATATGGGAATTATACATGAAGTTAATATACCTTATACACAACAACAAAATTGAGTAGAAGAAAGAAAAAATAGAACACTAACTGAAATGGTTAACGCTATGCTTTCTTATTCTGGTTTAAGTAAAGGGTTTTGGGGAGAAGCACTTTTAACTGCGTGTCATATTCTGAATAGGATACCTGTTAAAGATAATAAGAAAACTCTTTACGAATTATGGAATAATAGAAAACCTAATTTAGATTATCTTAAAGTTTGGGATTGTAAAGCTATTGTAAGACTACCTGAAACTAAGAGAAAGAAATTAAGAAGCAAAGGTGTTGAGTGTATTTTCATAGGTTGTGCACAACATAGTAAAGCTTATAGATTTTTGGTTAGTGAACCTAATGATTCTGTTGAGGTAAATAAAATAATTGAATCGAGAGATGCAATTTTTTATGAACAAAGGTTTTCTTCTATTCCTAGAATTAATAATTAAAAAGAAGTAAGAACTCCTTCACAATTACCTGAAACTCCACCAGTAGAACAATAAGAGATTAGAAAAAGTAAAAGACCTAGGAAAAAGCTTTGGGCCCGACTTTGTAGTCTATCTTGTTGAAGGAACTAGAGACACATCTTGTAATCAATATGCTTTGACTCTTAGCATTGAAACAGACCCACAAACTTATAGTGAGGCAATTAAGTCTGTAGATTCAGCATTTTGGAAAGAAGCCATAAATGATTGAATGGATTCAATTTTGGGAAATAAAACTTGAAAGTTAGTAGACTTACCTCCAGGATCTAAACCCATTAAGTGTAGATGGATTTTTAAAAAGAAAATGAAAATAGATGGAACAATTGATAAATTCAAGCCTAGATTGGTTGCTAAAGGTTTTACACAAAAAGAAGGAATTGATTATTTTGATACCTATGCACCTGTTGCTAGAACCGCCACTATTAGAATTTTAATTGCATTAGCATCTATATATAATTTTGAGATTCATCAAATGGATGTGAAAACTACCTTTTTAAATGGTGACTTAGAAGAAGAAATTTACATGGAACAACCTGAAGGGCTTGTTATGCCTGGACAAGAAAATAAAGTATGTAAACTTATTAAGTCCTTATATGGCCTAAAACAAGCACCTAAACAATTGCATGAAAAATTTGATGAAGTCATTATTTCTTATGGTTTTAAAATTCATGAATCTGATAAGTGTGTTTATAGTAAATTTTCTAATGGTAAAGGTGTGATCATTTGTTTATATGTAGATGACATGTTAATTCTTGGTACTGATTTAGAAAGCATTAATAATACAAAGAGTTTTCTGTCTTCTAAATTTGATATGAAAGATATGGGTGTAGCTGATGTCATATTAGGAATAAGAATAATAAGGAAAGATAAAAATATAATTCTCACTCAATCTCATTATGTTGAGAAAATTTTAAAGTAATTTAATCAGTTTGATTGCACACCTGTTAGTACACCTTTTGAACCACAGCTAAAGATGATCCCTAATAATGGTAGAGTTATTTCACAATTGGAATATGCACGAGTAATTGGTAGTTTAATGTATGCCATGACATGTACTCGACCTGATATTGCTTATGCTGTTGGTAAATTAAGTAGATATACTAGTAATCCAAGTTTATTACATTGGCATGCTGTCAATAGAATATTAAAATATTTGAAAGGAACTATGGACTATGGTAAATACTATAGTGGATATCCTTCAGTATTAGAAGGGTTTTCTGATACCAGTTGGATAACTGAGCAGGAGGATCATTCCTCAACAAGTGGATGGATTTTCACTCTTGGTGGAGGAGCTGTTTCTTGGGGATCAAAGAAATAAACTTGTATAGCTAACTCTACTATGGACGCTGAGTTTGTAGCATTATCTGCAACTAGTAACGAGGCAGAATGGTTAAGGAATTTATTAATTGAAATTCCAGTTTGGCCAAAACCAATGCCTCCAATACTTATACATTGTGATTGTGAGTCTACACTTTCCAGAGCTTATAGTAAAGTGTACAATGGAAAATCTAGACATATTGGCCAGAGACATAGTTATGTCAGACAAATTATTACAGATAGTGTAATCACAGTGGATTATGTAAAATCAAGTCAAAATTTAGATGATCCTTTTACAAAAGGTCTTGCAAGAGGACAGGTGTCTAAGACATCAATGGGGATGGGACTAAAGCCCATTAATAATAATCACTCTTGATGGAAACTCAACTTGAAACTTGATATATTCAATTCTCAAGTTCAATGATTAAAATACATCATACGACATGATTGTAAGCAATGATTAAAATACATCATACGACATGATTGTAAGCACTATAAAATTTAACATCCCAAGGATAAGTGCTTAGAACATGTAATGAATAATTAATGAGGATGAGTTTAACCTTAATAGATTTATGGTGTTTTAAGTTATATGGACACCTATGATAATCTTCCTATATGAGTGTGGAAGTGATTCCGCTTCCTATGAGAACTGGGCTTGACTCTAAAGCACTCATGAAATCAAGGTACAGACACAAGGCCTAATACATGTGTTGGCTTATATGGATAATCAGTGACTAATAGATTTGTGTGTGAAGACAAATCCGGCTGATCAATATGGATTGATAGTTCAAAGACAAGTCTGCTAAACTTTCATGGTTAGCCTTGATGAACCTTCACAGGGTATTGGTTCAAGTCGTGAGACATCAATGCTTATACACAGTCTTACAGACAATCAAAGATTTACAAAACTTATTTTGAAAATGGTGGAGGAATGTTGGAAGTTTTATAAAATAAGTGAGTAAGAGTTTTGGGTGTAAAAGCTTAAAAAGCTTGTCCCACATTGGAAGTGTGTGGAAGAGGTGGGAAGCTAACCCAAATATAAAAGGGGATAGTATCCCACATTGGAAAATGTACAAAGCTAAGTGTCACCACTAAGCTATAAAAGGAGTGGGCAACCTTTGAGTCCCACATTGGAAAAATATTAAGAATTTATGCACTTAATAAGTACAAAGGGAAGATGAAAAGTTAATTCATCTAGAATTTAAGAGACTATTCAAGAGACCTCAATACGGTGCGAAGCACCGTACGCACACGCACACGCACACGCGCGCGCGTGTGCGTGCGGGTGCGGGGCAGTGGGCTGTGTAGGCGCTAGTGGTGAACTTTACACTTCGCACGTCGCGTGTCCACAGTGGTAGCGGGTTGTCGGGATTCGTTCGGGTTTGATCGCGATAGCTCGGGTGCGGTCACTTTTTGGTTGACCCGTGCAAAACCGATTCAATATTATTAAACCTGTTCAGAAATGACTTAAGATTGTTGGTAATTAACAGACATACCATTTCAAATTGATTAAGACTGTTAATCCAACTGTCATGACTCTTGAAGACAAACTTTTCATTATCTATAAATAAAGGCTGCCTAACACGAAATTGGATAATAACAAAAAAACCCAGTTTCAGATTTACAAACCCTGCTATTACTCTCTTACAATTTTCAGGAGATACAAATTCTCTTATTCTGTTTTGTGCACAGAAACAGAGTAAGAACTTGATTGATTGTTCTTCGCTACTGAATCTAAGGGCTGTCTCCAAACATAAAATTTGCAGACAGTGCAATTGCTTCATTGATCTTGAGTACGGATTTGCTGATTCCCGTTTGTATACCGAATTTGTTCGTGTGGGACAAATATTGTATTTAGGAAAGTAACATCACGCCTTGAAGTTTTCTATTATATTCATAAGTTACATTATTGTATTGAAGTTGACATTACTGTGATATATAAAGAGTTCCATTTCTGTATTTTATATTATCCAACATCTTCTTCTCGATAGACCTCCCCTTCATCACCAAGGGCTAGACACCTCTCCGCCCTTTGAGTTAACCTCTCCAAATCAAGAAGCTTTTGCCTCGTCATCACCTCCCTAATAACACGACTATTATTCTCTCGTATTGTGTAAACAGAAACCCAGTCCTCACCTTTAATTTTCACATCCTCTAGAAGTTTCCTCTCCCTTTTATTAAGAGCCTCACCCATATCAATTCGTTTCCCTCCACATCGCTCTCCAATGGATTTAACAAATGTAATGGGAGACCCCACACACATCAACACATCTTAATAGGGTGACCTTTTAAAATTTTGTCTGGAATCCCGCTTTCAGCTTTCAGCTTGCTTTCTTTCTTTTTAAGTTACTTTCCGTGGAGAGGTCCCAACCTCCACATAATTTTCTCTAATTTGTCTCAAATTTGATACAATTTGACTCTACCTTCATGCCTATATGAGGAGTTTAAATTGCTGAACCAAAACACACCAAAACACCAACAAAATAGTTGAGTGTAGTGAGCTTATTTGATTATACATTTATATACAAAAATAAGTATAGTATTTTTCATTTTGAGTGTATTTGTGAGAGTCCTCCTTTTTAACTCATTTGATAATTGATTCGAGTTATAAGTTGATGTAGTCAAATTGGTGAACCACTTAAATATTATTTATGCCTCTGTGTGTCTTTCTACTTATTATAATTTTATTTTGTGCATGCCATAGTACTATTTGGGTCACAGTTAATATCATTTATTGACACATTTTCGCACAACATTATGATTTTTTTCCTGGATTAATCCAACCTCGACTCTGTGGGCTTGTTTCATTTGAGTTAATAGTTAAATGAGTTCTCATTTTTTTTGTAGAGAAAATCTCATTGTGAGTTTGTCTCTATGTTATTTTATTGGATCATCAAATTCTTAACTTTGTGGGTTTGTTTCATTTTAGTTCATAGCTTAAATCTTGAAGCTAATTATCAGCAAAGATAATCTCAATGTGGACGTTTCTTTTGCAATTTTATTAAATTAACCGATTCTTAACTCGATGGATTTGTTACATTTTAGTAGATAGTATAAAATGTTCATTTTTAGTTAGAAATGATGATAAATGATATTCTTGTTCGTGGAGACAATTTCCACGTTTAATTCAATTATTCTTAATATTCATGTATGTAACTCAAATTTTAAATATGAGGTATGTAGACATTACACATATTCGATCCCACCACTGTAAGTCTCTTCATCATCGTATTCTACCAACACTATGAATTTTCTATAGTTTGCATTTTTATTAATCCTCTTACGATCTTCAATATTGAAATATGTATATTAGAGTGAGTACAAACAAAACATCCTCTTCAAATTGTGTTGTTGTCGCAAATGGTCCTAAGTTTGGCTTGTTCTGATGAAGGACTTCTTAATTGCTTTTGCAAATATTTTTTTATTTTTCAATCCATATACAAAGGATGCTACCGAGTAATACAACTGTGATTGCCGAGCCAGGGGACAACTGGTTTAATTTTGTACTATTGTAGTCCATTTTATACTTTGGGCCTTGACTTGGATATGTTTGAGCTAAATGGTTTCCTTTATTCTTTCCAATTTAGGTTGAGTTTTACAGAATGTTCATCTTAACAGTAAATTACCAAGAGATTAAAATTGATAACATCATATATGTTCAAGGATATAAGGTTTATATATTTATTTATTCATTCTTATGTTTCAGAGAATTGATAGCAGTATATATGTTTGACTTCTTGAGTATGCCAAATGTTTTAGCTATATGGTAATGGATTGAAAATTTATGACTACAATAAATAAGAAAAGATTCTGATTGTATTATAATACTCCCATCCCCAAGAGGACTTCCCTCTTACACGGGTCATCGAAGATGTCTTCCGACCAGTCACCCTTTTAGGAAAGATAAGTCTAACTTCTTACCACATGCTCAGCTTTAAGGTCAGAAGATCGAGGAGAAGTCGAAGGTTGTGAATGTAGGGAGTACATATGTAGGAAAACAACCTCATTTTGTAAACCTGAAGCGTAAATCTAGGGAGTATCCGAATGACCCTATTAAAACAAAGGCATGGTGCAGATGATCAATATTTTTGACTTACCATATTGAAAATATCGTCATGTAAGGTATGTAATTGATGTGATGCACATTGAAAATAATGTTGAGGAACGTCTAATTGGAAAATTTCTGGGTGGATGTCACTCAAAAGATGGAGAATAATCGCACCGCGATATACAGAAGATCAAAATAAAGAAGAAATTATGGTTGAAATACGATCGTACGATATGAAGAATTTCTATCCCCGACTACTTTCACTTGACTATTAGTAAGAAAAACATCCTTCTACACACATTATTTAACTTGAAGACTCTGAATGTATATTTCAATAATTTGCACAGGGTAGTAAGCTACCAAAAGAATGACCTAAAATAATGTAAGATTCACAATTGGCACGTCATTATTCAATTAATCCCTATGTTGTTTAGGCATTGTTTCTATGACCACAGAGATCTTCGTCGGGTAGTTATGCAAATAAGTTTGTGCTTCACCCTGCTTTGTACCAAATTGATAAACATAAAGCATATTAAAGATGCAAAGTCAACTTTAGTCAAGGCAATTTGCAAATTAACGAAATATTTTCCTTCGTCATTCTTTGATATCATCATTCACCTGCTTGTGCATTTATACGATCAACCTTTGTTGTGCGGTCCCATTAGGTATCGTTAGATGTATCTTTTCAGGAACTTGATGAAAACCTTCAAAGATTATGTTAAAAATACATGGTATATTGTAGGGTCAATTGTTGAAGAATACATAACCGTGGAATCATCGATATATGCTCGGGAAATATGCTAGAATAAGAGTTGATGAGGTTCAATTTTCATGGATAATGAGTGATTGAGGAACCTGAAGATTTTGTGGATTAATTGCCTTTTGGGAACCCAAAAGAGGTGAGACTCGCTAATATACGATACGAGCAAGAAGCTCTCTTCGAATCACAAGATGAAGTTGAAAAACAGAAAGAGTACGTACCTAAATAATTTACCTCTAGGATGTACGAGAACGAAATTGCCCAAAATCAAAGAAAAAATTACATGGCAGATGATTTTAGGGCATGGGTATCAAAAGAGGAAATTTCCACCTCTTATGTGTGCAGTTATTTATTCATGTGTGGTAAAAGCATGCCCTAATACAAGTTCATTAATAAATTCAACTTCTAAGAAGAGGTGATATCTCTTCAATGCTTGCATGCCTAGGAAAAAGTCCCAAATTTTCTGCGAAATAGTTTAAGAAATTACACACCAATGGTTTTTGATTTCGTTTCATAACCATGTGAGGAAAATATTTTAACATAAAACAATGGAATTTCAAATTCTGGCTTGACTACCTGTGTCACTAGAAAAGATGATAAAATCCAAAAGATATAATGTTAACCTATTATGGGATTGTCCAACAAATATTGGTACTCAATTATTTAGATTTCACAGTAATCGTATTCTATTGTGACTGGGTGAAGGTGGAGGGCACTACGAATTCTTGTAAAGTTTATCATGACTTAAAACTTATCATGGTAGATTTATCAAAGATGAAAAGTAATGACCGCATACTCAACGAGCCTTTCATTTGTGCCTTTGACAATGTAAAGATGGTATTGTACTTAAAATGCATAAACGATAGCAATTGGTTTATTGTTGTGCATACACAAAATGGTATGACTACTCAAACAAACTTATTAAAGTCTCCTTAAGAATTCCAGTATCCTCTTGATCAGAATTCTAATTTAAAGGATATTTTAGTTAATTTAGAGGAAGATTGAGTATCAAAATATTATTTTACCTATGGCAATCCTATATGTATCCTATTATTATATTGTCCCTAAACAATCCTATTTGTATCAAAATTTATCCTATTATGATATTAGTGCTTTAGTTTGATTTATGAATACTTGGATCTGTAAAAGTAAGACTTAATAATTGCTCATAACTTAGGAATTTTGACATATTCCGTTACAAAATGTTGCTACAAACCAAAAACTACATCCGCATTTGCCTCCACAATCATTTGAAGACAAGCTTCGTGTCTGAGATTAAAGCTTTGGAATCTTCATGAACTTTTTATGGAGGTATATGAACTTGTGGTTTTGATTTTACTTGCATAAATCATTATGGGATGTTTGTTTTTTACTCGAGGCATTTTTTTATAAATTGATTTTAAATTTTTTTTTTGGTTCGTCGAAACTAGACTCCAATCTCGTTAGAATGCGATCCTTTTCTTGCTCAAACGAGATCAATTCCTGTTGGAACGAAGTGTTGTTTTTGTTAGAACGGATTTCTAACGAACTTCAAATGAAAAGGGCTTTGTTTGACATAACCACTCTCGTTGGAAGGTCGTTGGAAGGACAATAGAACAAAATAGGCATCTCGTTCGAACGAGACTTCACCTCATTAGAAAGAAACTACACTTTTTGTTCGAACGAGAGTCCATTTTTATTCGAACGAAACCACTAGCTCAAAAAATGTGTTTTCTTATATAAAGGATTCTTTTGATCAACCTTAAATAACTCTTTGGGAGAAAATCAGTTTTGATACTAGCATAAAAAGTTTTCTTCTTTGTGTTACTCAAAAACACTTTTGTTTTCCAAATCATACATTCCTTATATGATTTGTTGGGTTTTGTCAAACCTATGTTTCGGTACACTACATCAAACCCTTGTAGAGTTCATTATATTACTAACTTATGGAGTCGAGGCTCTACGTCTGAAGAAGAAAGGATATCGCATCCTAAGGCTAATCGGTGGATACTGAGGGAATAGCTGCTTCCTATAGAAAGTGATGGAATGCACCGTATCTATTGAAGAATTTAAGACCTCTGCATTATACTTATTTGAGCTCTAAGTAGTTTGTAAGTTATCAAATACGTAAAATTCTTAACGTGCCGAAATCTAGGTTTTTCCCAAAATGGACTTTTCCTCAGTTTCTTCTTCTGTGTGTTTTATTTGATTGTGTTGATTGGAACATTTCATTTGTACTTCATCATGCATCCAAATTTTAATCTAGTCAAGATAGAATTTGATTAAAATTTGATCTTGTGTGTTGGTATCCTAATATACGGACTATCCATACGAACCAGCTTTCTCAAGATTGATTTATGAAGGTTTCTTTTGACTTCGAGTACGATTTTAATCTAGTTGATCTTTCCCTTTTTGCAAAAAAAATCTCAATCTTAGAAAAGAAAATACTTAAAAAAAAATAAAAGTTCTAAGAAAGATAAAAGGTATAAATTAGGCAAAAAAATTTTTAAAAAAAATGAGAGGAGAGTACCCTAAGAAAGATAATAAGAGAGGTTATAAGTGCGAGGGTAAGGGTCACAAAGCTCACGAGTGTGTTATGAGGTTAAAGAGATAGGGAAAGGGAAAAGTTGCCTTTAATGTCAGTCTTAGTGATAGCAAAATCGAGTCGGTGGATTCTGAGGATGAATCACCGTACGGACGTAACTTTACCGCGTTCATGGCTAGTTATGTTAGTATATCAAGACACCTCCCACCGATGAGGAAGTTTCTAAACATGATGTCCTCAACTATGTGTGTATTCATTTAGAAGAGAGGGATGGAGATGACATTTTGAGTGAAACAAAGAGTGACCTTCAGCGTGCTTATGCCGTGTTTTACGTCGATCCTTTAAAATGAAAAATAAAAATAAAAGTTTGGCGCTTAGGGTTTTAGTGAATTTTTCTACAAGTTTGGAATAACTACACCTAAACATACTCCCGCTCACCACTATAGCGACTTTAATAGTCTTAGAGAACAAGTAGAGTTCCTTGTCGTGATTTTGAAGGATTAATGGAAGAATTTCAGAGGATGTATATGCTTTTTGAAAATGCTTCTAATATTACCACTAGAATTCAACAACGATAAGGGCAAACAAAAGGTTACCTCAACTTGGGTACCTAAGCAAGACTATAAAGCCCTTGTTGTTCACATTTCTCTCAAGGTTCAAAATACTTCCCAATCATATTTTAATAGTGGGTTCTCTAGGCACAGGACTAGTGACAAGTCATATTTTACAACCCTTGTGGATTGTAAGGAAGGCAAAGTCACATTTGGATATGAGAGTAAGTGTAGTATTTTAGGACGTGGTTGTGATGAGATACCCAGATTTCCTAAACTAAACAGCGGGTTATATGTGAAAGGGTTACCAATATCACTAGCGGATCATACCTTCAAAATTGAGGAAAATGTTTATTACTTGCTTTCTTTTAGCACCATTTATGTTCATGTTAGTGTAGGATTGTAGAAACCAGGTTTAAACATAATTTTGGGGAAATTAAGGAAGTTAAATTCTTAATCTGGTATGAAATTGAGGATGCATTGATTTATTCATTTATGTAGAAGAAAAACCATGATGTTTTATGTTTAAATAATGAATTAATCTGTAAATTACATGTTCTTAGGTTAGAGATTTAAGAACTAGGGTTCTGATTTGTTAAATTGGGGATTTTGGATTTATAGATGAATTATGATGATTTAATGCTTATTCGTTAGGGAAAATCATTTATACATGTTAGAACATCAATTAGGATTGCTGTTTTGGTGTTTGGGTTGATAAATTTAGAGGTTTTAGGACTGAAATTCTAGGTAGACGATGCAGTAAGAGGAAAACGTAACAGGTCTGGCCAAACTAGAGAAACGCTCAATCTCGTTCGGATAAGATTGAGTCTGGTTGGAATGAGACAGGGTCTCGCGCGATGTCGTTCAAACAACATCCGATTGGTTTGAACGATAACTCTAAAATTGGAAAATTTCCAATTCAATCAAAATTGAGTTATATGGTTACTTTGAGTGAGGGAGAACTGCCAGTTGATGATTTTAACCCAGTGCAGAATTATTTGGGGGAGTATTCCTAGTGTAGTACTTTAATATTAGGATAGGTGAGATAACCTTGGAAATTTTGAGAGAGTAAATAATCGAATTAATTACATAATAAGTAGTAATGAGAAGTATACTGCGTGTAAAAATATATGTATGGTTGGGTGAATATCTGGATTTTTGTAGGACATGGGGAATGCCTATTGTTGATGTAAAAAATTAGATTGCTTCTAATTATTTAACCACAGATAAATATAAATGAGACAAAGAATTTTAAAGTGGTTCAGCCTTATAAGAATGGCCTACGTCCACTGTTTTCTGTTATTGCCAAGTGTTTTGGAGTTCTCGATATGTAATTCTATCAAGAAAATCCGGCCCCCCTGAATGAGGGTGATACAAGGTATTTATAGCCTTTAGGCTGTAAATGTGAAAGGGTAAACAATTAATGCCCTTTAAGAGTATACGTCTGTATGATAAGCATTCAATGAATAGTTGAATTGTTGAGTTTCTGGCAATTAATGTTGTGGCCGAGATGCAGTTCAGACCGCCTTAGTTGCTCGTCGTTCAAGAGTTCCTCGGAGCGTTGGTGTTCCTCGGAGCGTTGGAGTTCCTCGGTGTACACTTGTTGCTCGGAGTGTGTCGGACTTGTTCGAGGAAATAGACTTCCTCGTTGCTATTGTGCAACGTAGATTGACACGTGTCTTCTTATTATTCGTCTATATCAGCATATTAATTTTGGTATCAACAGAAGCCCCCAATGTTTCATATTTCGAACTTTGAGGAATATGGAACATTCTTTCTCGGTATATGGCAATATTAAATGACCTTCCTGGTTTTTAAAAGCATTTTCTCCGTGTTCGAATGTCTTCCAAATTCGGAGAATCCGCCTTTTTGAATTTTTATAAGCGCTTCGATCTTCGCGTACTTTTGTCCTTTTAGCCGCCGGTAGCGTAATAGTTTCTTTTTTGTAATCATTTCTTTCGCCATTTCCCAAGGCAAAGAAGTTAGGCTTCATTGGCAATCCCATTATCTTCTACCTTTTCCAATTTCTTCTTTCGAGTTTTCCATAGCCTTTCTCTCTCTTGTGCGTTCACCCCTTTCTTCGTTTGTTTGTCAGCAGATCTCCTTTTTCCTGTAAGATTTTCTTCTTTCTTCTTCTTTTCTTTTTATTCACCATGGTTTATGTTATCGAATCTCTTGAGAAATTCCGTTCTAACTTTTCTATTCCATCTTGGGTAACTCTGGAGGATCTTTCTGAGCCTTTAGATTATTTTCGTTTGGCTGAGGGACACTGGTTCCCCAATCTCTTTATTGCTGAATGTGGATTTTCTTTTCCACCAAACCCTTTGTGCTTAGAGTTCTGTCAGTATTTCGATGTTGTCCCTGTAAAAATAGCCCCCAACACATGGAGGATAGTTAATGGGGTGTATAGGTTAAATCAAACTCATGGAACCCGTATAGGAATTCCTGAGATTATGTATTATTATAGATGGGTTGTTCTAGATAATATTTTTTATTTAAAAACTAGATTTTTTGAATAGGTCCTTAGTAGTCAACCTCCCTGATGCCAATAGGGATTATTTTGAACATGGGGTAATTATAAAAAATTGGCAACATGCCCCTTTGACTGGAGATGAAGTATATTAAGGTCCCAGATGCCCTCCATATGGCAATGGGATAGGTTATTTTCATTTTATTTTATTTCTGAAATTATGATTTCATTATGTTTGAATAAATGTGTGACAGATATTTCACTATGTATTTGTTTGCAGTTGACAGTAAGAGAAAAACTCTAAAAGAATCAGACGTAAATATTAAGCATTTGAAACATATCTGGAATTTGCATCGAAAAGTTGCAGACGAGCACATCAGGTTTGCTTCATATTTGTTGCAGTATAGGAGTTGTACAACATCCTTTACTGCTCGTCCTGTGGTCAGCACCAGTGAACCAGCATCAATTCCTGAGGACTCTTCTCCAGAATCTCACATTCCTTTAAGTCAGAAAATGGGCAAAAGAAGAGTTCCTGCCCTTTTTGAGGAGACTACCTCTGCTGGAGATGGAAAAAGGAATAAGGCTGACGTCCCAAAGGGGACAAAGAAAGTAGATGCCGCACCTTCTGTTGTTCCTCAGAAGGCTGCCGAGAAGCCCCCAGTGGCTCCGAGCAAGAAAAGTGCTTCTGTGGAAGTGGTCACCATCTCCCCCACCAAACGTTCTTTGGTTGAAACTACTGAAATTCCACCGAGGAGACTTAAGAAATCCTCCTCGGTCAATTTGGCTGAAAACATTTCCCGGCTCCAAGTTAGTGGAGCTGGTGTTCCAACTATCATTCCCCCGAGCTCTGCAATGAGCTCGGTAAAGACTTGGACTATTCCTAAAGTCCAAGGAATCGAGGAGAGTATGTCTAGGGATATGCTTACATCCCTGGCTACTCGTCACATTGCTTCAGTAAGTTTCTCATATTCTGAATTTTCTTTCTTTCCATCAATACATGTATCTCTGTGCTGACTTATTATTATCTCTTTTTTTCAGCTGGTGAGATTCTTTAACACCATTGTGAAGAAAGATGAAGCGATCAAGGCTTCAAGATCCTCGTCTGGAGTGGAGGATTCTTTGTTGGGGTTAACCAAATCTTTGAAGGATTCTCGTCAAAAGTATGACGAGGATAGGGCTGAATGGGAGAAGAAGTTGACTGCAGTTGAAGCAGAAAAGGTGCAGTTGGAAAATAAAGTGAAAGACTTGGAGGAGGAGAAAAAGAAATACGCCGAGAAGCTCACGAACTTTGGGGAGCTTGAAAATAAGTTAAAATTATCTGAGGAAGAGCTAACCCTTCTGCGAGAAGTAAATCGCCAGAAGGAGGAGGTGGATGCTAAGTTGAAGGACACCGAGGATCTTCTATTCGAGAATCTCTCCTCGGAGAAAATAAAAAGAAAAATGGCAGTAAAGAAGTCCTTCAACACAGGTTGGGACAAAGGGTGGAACAAGGGGGTAGCAGCCATGATGACTCAAGTGCAGTATGGGAGTTTGAAATACTTCCGAGATGGTTGGGTTGCTGCCCTGCAAGAACTAAAGATAAATGAGGATTTAGAACTGTTTCAACAGCATCTCCCTGGTCCTCCCCTAGTTATTGAAGATGAAGAAGAGGACGAAGCTGCCTATGAAGAATCTTCAATGGCATTGGGTGATATCATCCTTACCCAGCCTGCTGACGAGGAGCTTTCATCTCTGCCTGCTCCTCCTGAACAAGTTCCATCTCCAGCCGACCAACTCGTTGTTCCCACCGAGCAACCGAGCTCCTCATCCCAGCCTCCCAAGAAAGTCTTGGGAGACAAGGAAAAGGTGTGAAGTTGTTCGGTATTCTTTTTCTATTTTTTTTCTTTTTCAAGTGTAACCAAGATCTTTATAACTATGCACTATGATCTAATAAAATTTGAGTTCTTTTCTTCCATATGATTATCTCTTTTCTCTTATGTACTCTGTCTTGATCTTCTTTTTTATGATTATTTTTTCTTTCTCCGCTAGTTTCTGGCCAGGATGGATCTTCTATCTGCTAACGATATAAAGCTGATGAAGCAATGTCATGAATATTATAAGGCTGGTCACATAGACCTGAGTGCATCAGAAGTTGCCGACATCCTTAGTCATGGTGCTTCAGAGCAGGCAATCGAAGCTTATCAGTATCTTAAATGCTTACTTGACCGAGCTGTGGCCAATAATGTGGCTTATTATGAAATGATTGAAGACTTGTAAGGTACTCTCGATGAACTTTAGCAGCAGTATAAAGAGTCTTCAGCTCTTTTGCATGAAGGGTATGAGAAAAAACTCAAACAACTTGGTGAAAAAGGCTACGACAAGATACTTTCTGGCTATGAAGTGAGAGAGAAAACATTTAGAGAAGATGTCAAAGGACACAGGCAAATCGGTGAGCTATTGGAACAAGAAAATAACAATCTGCAAAAAGAACTAGCTCAGCTGAGGTCTGTTGCTTCATCTTTCACTGCCTTGGTACCAGTCACTGATGAAGGATTATCATTTTTAGAAGTGGAAAATGACAAGTTGCGAGAAGAGTTAGAGACTTTGAGAAGAGCTGGGCCTTCTACTGCTACTCGGGGACGAAGAAGAGGTTCTCGTGGACGAGGAAGAGTTGCTCAGAATATTATCGAGGAACCAAGTTCTCGACCTGCTCGGGGAGGATCAAGAGTTCTTCGTCGTACTGTTGAAGAGGCTCGTACTCAATCAGCGTTGGAAAACCAAGCATTCCAATTGATGGCAAAAAATCAAGCCTTGTCTGAACTGTCCAAGAAAGTTAGAGAACTGGAACAACAACTCTCTTCAAAGCAATCAGTTTTGGAGACTAATGAACTTTTCATCCAGAGTCTTCACGAGAAGCATGAAAAGTTAACATTTCAATTTCACAAACAACCCAGAGATTTTTGGATGGCTAGATACAACGAATCACTATTCCATTTAGATGATCGTATCCAGAATGCCAATAATGAGGGCTACAAGCAAGGTTGGCTGAATTCCTTGGGCGTGCTGAAGCTCGAACAAGGACACTACCTGTGGGACTATTATGATCCTGGGGTATTAGACTTGCCTGTGCCACCTTATAAATTGGACATGGAATGGATCCCAGCTCGTGCCATTCCTCGGAGCTTAATTGCAAAATACCTCGGTGACTACAATCTTCATTCTCAGATTGAGGTTTCTCGTCCCGAGCATCTACTTAACACACCTTCAATAATGAACGTCAGAAGGCTTCGAGATATTAACTTCATTAATTCTCCCCTTTGCCTGGAAGATCCTCCTGCTGGCGAGGAGCCTATATCGAAAGCTGAAGGAAAAAAGCCAATAGAATAGGAAATTCTGATGTAATAATTAGTACACAATTTAATATCAATGTAATAAATTTGTGTAATTCATTTTGAACTTAATGAAAGAGTTTCATTTTTGTTTGCGAATTTGTATTGCTCTTATATTTGTCAAACACTTTATATTTGTGCTTGCATAACAATATTGTGTGGTTCATCGACCAACTTAGTAATAAAAATTACAAGTATTAGTAATATTGCTCGATCACTTAATAATAAAGTAATGAGTATAAAAATGTTTAAAATTCTTCCAACCAACCAAGGTTGTTAAATTATGCTCGTCGACCAATTATAGTTGGTGGGTTTTTATCCCCGACCAACTATATTTGGTACTGTTTGAAATATTTTCTTCTTCGAGGAACTTTTGTATTTTCTGTAATAAACTTACCTCCCGACCAACATAAGTTGGCATTGGAGAGCATATCTTGTTTCCTAACCAAACACGTTGGCATTTTTAGGAATGTTGATGTTGTTCTCGCCCTTTTACCAACCGGAGTTGGTCTGAGTTCGAACTATCATGTCCACTTGCCCTTTTACCAAAATTGGTCTGAGCCAGTGTCAGTTTCCTAACCAAAGGAGTATGGTTTGTTCTTGCTCTTTTATCAACCGGAGTTGGTCTGAGTTCGAACTATCGTGTTCTCGCCCTTTTACCAACCGGAGTTGGTCTGAGTTAGAACTATCATGTCCACTCGCCCTTTTACCAACCGGAGTTGGTCTGAGCTAGTGTACGCCTCCTAACCAAATGAGTATGGTTTGTTCTTGCTCTTTTACCAACCGAAGTTGGTTTGAGTTCGAACTATCGTATTCTCGCCCTTTTACCAACCGGAGTTGGTCTGAGTTAGTCCACTCGCCCTTTTACCAACCGGAGTTGGTCTGAGCTAGTGTACGCCTCCTAACCAAAGGAGTATGGTTTATTCTTGCTCTTTTACCAACCGGAGTTGGTCTGAGTTCGAACTATCGTGTTCTCGCCCTTTTACCAATCGGAGTTGGTCTGAGCTTGAACTATCGTGTTGTTTTTACTGCCGAGCAGCGTAGTGTTACACACACTAGTATTCCCCGAAAAACTTTCAATAAAAGGAGAGAAGATGGCGAAATATCATCGTTTTATTCATATTGATGGAATTGGTTTACATTTTACATCACTGATAATACTTGCGTAGGTGTTCAGCATTCCATGCATTCTTAAATTCCTCTCCTTCTAGAGTCGTTATTCAGTAAGTTCCTGGTCGAACAACTTCTGTAACTCGGTAAGGTCCATGCCAGTTTGCTTCCAACTTATTGTGCTTCTGAATGACCTTCTTTAGCACGTAATCTCCTTCTATTAAATCGCATTTTTTCACCCTCTTGTTGTCGAACAGGGTTGGTCGTTGTTGATAAGCAGCATTCCTAATGACTGCCTCTTCTCTAACTTCCTCGAGCATGTCCAAATCTAATCTCCTCATCAAGTCACTGACTGGGGAATTAAAATCCAGCACTCTGTGTGTTGGAAGACCCAACTCGGCAGGTATTACGGCCTCACTTCCAAATGCTAGCATATATGGTGATTCTCCAGTTGCTGCTCGGGGAGTTGTTCGGTAGGCCCATAATACGGATTGTAGCTCATTAATCCAATTAGCTTTAGCCTCACTTAGCCTCTTCTTCAAACCATTTAGTAATGTTATGTTCGTCACTTCTGTTTATCCATTGCTTTGAGGATAGCCTGGTGCTGAATGAACCTTCAAAATGTTTGACTGATGACAATAGGCGGCAAAGTCCTCGTTATCAAATTGTGTTCCATGGTCTGTGATGAAGGCATGAGGGAGACCATATCGGCAGATGATGTTCTTCCAAACGAATTGGTACACCTTCTCATATGTCATATCAATCAGAGTTTCATCTTCTACCCACTTAGTAAAATAATCCACTGCGACTACGAGGTACTTGAATCTTCCTCGGGTCGTTGGCAGTGGTCCAACCAAATCAATTCCCCACATGGCAAATGGCCAAGGGGAAATTATGGGCGTCAACAATGCTTGTGGAGTTCGTCGGATGGAGGAAAAACGTTGGCATTTATCACATCTCTTAGCATAGGCTATACAATCAGCCCTCATCGTTGTCCAGTAGTATCCATGCGTCATCACCCTTTGCAAAAGTGTCCGACCTGCTACATGGTCTCCACATGACCCTTCATGGATCTCTTCAATAAATTATTTCACCTCGAAGGGATGTACACATCTTTATAAACCTGCCATAATTCCTCGCCTATACAAAACACCATTAGTTAGTACATACCGAGCAGCTTTAAACTTCAATTTCTTGGCAGCGAGCTTATCCTCCGGTAATTCTCCTTCCTCAACATATGCCCTGATGGGATCCATCCAAGATGATCCTAAATCAAGAGTAATAATATTCATCGTCAGGTCTTCATCTATGCTTCGACTTTCTAACACCTCGATTGGTATCGTTCTTCGCAGCTCGGTCCGAGTAGCTGATGCTAGTCGGGCCAGTGCATCTGCTTGTGCATTCTCCATTCTTGGTATTTTGATCAACTGAATGGCATCAAATTCTGCCAACAACTCCATCACCTTGGCATGATACTTGACCATTAATTCTCCTTTAACTGCATATGTTCCCATCATCTGATTCACAATTAATTGAGAATCACTGAATACCATCATTTGTTGCGCTTCCATAGTCTTTGCTAAAGTAAGACCTGCTATCATGGCCTCATACTCGGCCTCATTATTAAAAGATTTGAATTGGAATCGCAGGGCTTATTCCATGACAATCTCGTCTGGGGTGTTCAAAATAATCCCTGCTCCACAACCTGTTCTGCAAGATGACCCATCTACATATAATCTCCATGTAGGTAACTCGTCTTTAAATTTCTTATCTGACAAAGTTCCTCGGTGAAATATTTGTTGTTTTCTTTCATCCTGCCCTGGTATTTCTCGTTCATCGTCGACCATCTCTTCTCGCCCTTTTACCAATCGGAGTTGTTCTGAGCTCGAATTTGATGATCCTTCTACATCCACAAGTCCTTTTACCAACCGGAGTTGGTCTGAACTTGTGTTTGTTGATCCTGTAACATCCACAGGTTGATCAGCGAGCAACTTTTGTTCCTCGGGAGTATCAGGATAAGTAAACTCTGTTATAAAATCTGCTACAGCTTGCCCTTTTAAAGATGATCTGGGTTCATACACAATATCATATTCGCCGAGCTATATTGCCCAGTACATCAGTCTCCCTGATTTTTCTGGCTTATGAAGGGCTTGTCTCAATGGCATGTCGGTATACACGACGATGGTATGAGACTGGAAATATGGCCTCATTCTTCTACTTGCCTCTATCAATGCCAATGCCAATTTTTCCAGCTTTAGGTACCTGATCTCTGCACCTCGGAAAGCCTTACTCGTGTAATAAATTGGCTTCTGGACTCCATTCTCTATTCTTATCAATGCCGAGCTGACTGCATTCTCTGATACTGCCAGGTACAAGTACAACTTTTCTCCCATTACTGGCCTGGACAACAATGGAGGTGTTCCCAAATATTTCTTCAAGTCTTGAAAGGATTTTTCACATTCATCATTCCACTCGAAAGTTTTTCGAAGTGTTTTGAAGAATGGGAGGCATATATCAGTTGCTCGGGATACAAATCTGTTGAGCGCTGCAACTCGTCCTGTGAGGCTCTGCACTTCTTTCTTCGTCGTCGCAGATCGTAACCCTAAAAGATCTTTGATCTTTTCTGGATTCGCCTCAATGCCTCGTTGGTTGACAATGTACCCGAGGAACATTCCTTCTCGTACTCCAAATGTGCACTTCATCGGGTTGAGCTTCATTTGGTATTTATCCAGTTGATCAAAGGTCTGACCTAAGTCAACTAGATGATCAACAGCTCTTTTGCTCTTTGTCAGCATATCATCGACATAGACTTCCATATTGCAACTAATTTGTTCGGCAAAAACCTTATTCATCAGCCGCTGGTATGTCGCTCCTGCATTTTTCAAACCAAAAGGCATAACATTATAACAATAAGTTCCTCTAGGGGTAATAAAAGAAGTACTTTCCCTGCCTTCAGGTTTCATTTTGATCTGGTTATAGCCAGAGTAAGCATCCATGAAGCTGAGCAGCTCGTGTCCCGAGGTAGCATCCACTAGTTGATCAATTCTGGGCAATGGAAAGTGATCCTTTGGGCATGCCTTGTTGAGATCGGTGAAATCAACACACATTCTCCATTTATTATTTTTCTTCTTTACCATCACCACATTTGCTAACCAGTCTGGATATTTCACATCTTCAATGAATTGGGCTTTTTGGAGCTTCTCGACCTCCTCTTGTATAGCTTTATTCTTCTCGGGATTAAATACTCTTCTTCTCTGCTTTACAGGCTTGATCTCCTTATTTGCATTGAGCTCATGACATAAGAAATTTGGATCTATTCCTGGCATGTCTTCATGACTCCATGCAAAAGTTTTCTTCCGGTTTCTCAAGAAAGTTATCAACTCTTGTTTTATTGAAGCATCCAACGTCGAACCTATCTGGGTTATTCGTTCAGGGTGCTCGTCGTCCAGAATAACATTTTCCGTAGATTCCACCACCTGTCCTTTTACAAGTTGGGATTCATCTCTGGGATCCAGTGTTTCAATTTCTGTACCTTCATCCACCTGGTAGGTAGTAGTCTTTTTCCTTGACTCTTCAAGTTCCTCTTGCTCTGCAGATGAATAATAGCATTTCCGAGCTACTTTTTGATCAACTTTCACAACTCCTACTCCAAAATTTGTTGGGAATTTTAAGCACTGATGTACTGTAGATGGAACTGCTTCGAACTTCTTCAAACCAACTCTTCCCATGATGATGTTGTAAGCTGATTGCACATTCTTATCCATCACAAAGAAGCGTATTCTTTTTGTTCGACAAGCAGGACAAGTTCCAATGAATATATCCAACTTGATCGTCCCAAGTGGAAAAACTTTCTCGCCAGCAAAACCCAGGAGAGGTCTGTGATAAGGTTCCAATTGAGATAATTTTAAATTTAAACTGTCAAAGCATGAGTAGAACATGATGTCTGCCGAACTACCATTATCTACCAGAACCCTTGAAATCATTACTTCTTTCATCCTTATTTTGATCACCAAAGGGTCGTCGTGAGGGTAAAGAACACCTGCAAGGTCATTTTTTGAAAAACCAAAGACCAGCTTCTCTTTGTTTATCTTCCTCGGGCGATCTTCCTCAGTCAAATTTAACCGCTGAATGTATGAGCAAGCCTGAGCCTCACCGAGGTAAGCTTTTCTTTCTGCAGTAAGATCTCCTCCTCCTGCATCTCGGCCTGTAATAACATTACAATCAAATGTTCTGAAACGTATTGAAAATACCTCGCGTTCTGGTTGCCTTGGCCTTTTCGGAAGATCGGGGTCATCCTCTGTATCATCTTCATGATCCCTCTTCTTCTTCTCCTCTGCTCGACGAGGAGATCTAGACCTCTCTCTAGTTCGGTCATTATTTCTTCTTTCACCTCCCCGATCAACATACTTTTCTAGTTTCCCTCTTCGGATGAGTGTTTCAATCTCGTTCTGAAGAGCTATGCAATTTTTGGTCATATGGACATGATCCTTATGGAACTCGTAATATTTCTCCCTATTCCTCGTGTCAGGGTCTGACCTCAGTTTCTTTGGCCACTTTACTTCCTCGTTATTCTTGATTTCTTCCAAGACATGATTAATACCCATTTTCAAAGGAGTATAATTATCAAATTTCTTCAGGACTTCCCATGACGACTTATTATTCTTGGAATGCTTATCACCGCCATTGCCCTTATGCCCTTTCCTCTTGGATTTGTCGTCTTCCACCTTGGTTTCTTTATCCATATTCTTCTTCGCAGCCATAGCCTACTCAGCATTCATGATTTTGGCCGCTTTTGCCATCAACTCTGACATAGTTGTAGGTGGATCTTTGGCCAAAGTGTAATACAACTTGTTAGGCAACAACCCACTCATCAAGGCGGTGATTGCTGTCTTTTCTTCATAATCTATGACTTCCAGCTTCTCGTTATTGAAGCGAGTTATGTAATATCTAGTACTCTCACCAGATTTTTGTCTAACACTTAACAAGTGTGCCACTCTTTTTACTGGCTTTGCTCCAAAACAGAAATTGACAATGAACAACTCGGCTAACTGAAAGAAAGTTGAAATCTTACCCCGAGGAAGATTATTATACCATATCTGGGCAGATCCAGTAAGAGTTCCTGAGAATGCTCTGCATCTCATCTCGTCTGGGATGGCATAGATGTCGGCAGCAGCTTGATATTTCTCTATGTGAAGAACAGGATCTGTCTTTCCATCATATTTGGGGGTCACCATAGGTGCTTTAAACTTTGACGGGGTAGGAAAATCCATAATGGACTAGACAAAAGGTGTCCCTTGAACAAAAGTTCGTTATAAGGGATTCTTCACCTTAGCCATTTCTCCCAATCTATCCTCCAACTGCTGAATGGAACCCTTCCACGCATCATTTCCTTCCTCGGTCTTGTTAGTTAGAGCAATTGATTGCTCTGATGTGGCCTCCTGAGATCTATCTTGATGAGCAACTGGTCGTGATTGTGCTGATCCTTCTCTTAGATCTGATGGTTGTCGGAAACTCCTCGACATGGTTTTAGGTGGACTCCTATTCCTCCTAAGGCCTAATAGACTGAAAGGAGACACCCTGCTCAATCTTTCCAATGCGTTGGGTCTCTCTGGAGAGAGAGTAATACGTTGCTCAGTATTTGTGGCCCGTATTGATGAAGTTCGCCCAGGTTGATAAGAGAAATCATCAGATTCCTCATTATGATACGCATCTGTACGCCTGGATCGTGAAGACAGTAAATAGGTTTGCCTCCGACTACTTCGCTGTCCCGAATGTGCAGGTGCACCACCATGAAGGGTCTGTATGAGTTGTCGTATTGTCTCTTGCATGGCGGTTTGTCCTTGAGCCAGATTTGTCATAATTCTAGCCAGATCTGGAGGTGCAGAGGGATTTGGATGATTTCCAGCATTTCCAGCGTTTCGATTGCTGGATTCCGGATTATCTGCCATTGATGATGAATGATTTTCGGTGAAAAACGATGACAACAGTCACTTCCCACAGACGGCGCCAATCTGTTGATGTACAAAATTAGATTGCTTCTAATTATTTAACCACAGATAAATATAAATGAGACAAATAATTTTAAAGTGGTTCAGCCTTATAAGAATGGCCTACGTCTACTGTTTTCTGTTATTGCCAAGTGTTTTGGAGTTCTCGATATGTAATTCTATCAAGAAAATCCGGTCCCCCTGAATAAGGGTGATACAAGGTATTTATAGCCTTTAGGCTGTACATGTGAAAGGGTAAACAATTAATGCCCTTTAATAGTATACGTCTGTATGATAAGCATTCAATGAATAGTTGAACTGTTGAGTTTCTGGCAATTAATGCTGTGGCCGAGATGCAGTTCGGACCGCCTTAGTTGCTCGTCGTTCAAGAGTTCCTCGGAGCGTTGGTGTTCCTCGAAGCGTTGGAGTTCCTCGGTGTACACTTGTTGCTCGGAGTGTGTAGGACTTGGTCGAGGAAATAGACTTCCTCGTTGCTATTGTGCCACGTAGATTGACACGTGTCTTCTTATTATTCATCTATATCAGCATATTAATTTTGGTATCAGCACCTATTATTATATAATTATTATTATTGTGTGTATACCATACATACGTTGCTTGCTATCAGGAGGAAGTTTTCCCGTAGTGGACATTCTTATCCTGTATGACCCATTGGGGGGATATTTGACTTGTACCCTGAGCATATGAACTTCGATACGTGCTATCTGAGACGTAGGATAGTTTCAACGGCTTAATGGGAGCGTAGGTATGTGCGTGATCCATTTGGCTGGTGAGTATGCTCGCCTCCAATATTTGTGTTATGAGATTATGGTTCATGAGAGACGCCGAACCAGTTGTCCATACGCAACGAGCAATTCCTCGGGACATGATAGTAGAGTATGCATTGCGCTAAGTGGTCCTAACCAAGGGGCATAGGATATGTATATATATGTATAGGGATGATGTGACTATATGTATATATATACTTGTGAATGATTCTAATGTGTGAAATTAGAAAACTTATATATGTTGGTAAGCAAAGTAATTTCAGTGGGCAAAAGATTTACTATCCGTACAATGAATGTAATATACGATTAATTGGAATAAATGATCATAATAGCGTATTGTATGGGCGATACGGTTTACTCCTTTGAGATATATTGAGAGGTATAAGTCTATGATCATGTAGGGAACATTATGGGTAATTAGGTTATAATAGACATATGTTAGGCGTGCACAATAGTGGAGAGGTGAGAATCGCATGTGAGAGTTCGAAACTAATATGCACATAATAATTGCATTAGTGCAGATTTAAATACTTGCTAAAACAAATATTTTTACAACTCGGGCTCTGACCCGTTTCTTGCTATTCTTCTCTATTTTGCGATATATATATATATATATATATAGAGAGAGAGAGAGAGAGAGAGAGGGAGGCTCACCTACATCATGCACTATACATCACACCGTACATCACAACTAATTCTAGGCCCTTGAAAACTTTTTTTTCAAATTTTATATTTTTCCCTTGAAATTAACCTTCCAATAAACCCATATGCAAAAAATTAGGTCAAAATACATTTTTTAGCTATTTTTAAAAAATCCACAAAATATTGCTGGCGCAAACCCTTAAAAATAAGGTATTTTTAGCAGGTTTTGTGGATTTTTTAAAAATAGCTACAAAATGTATTTTGACCTAATTTTTTGCATATGGGTTGATTGGAAGCTTAATTTCAAGAAAAAAATATAAATTTGAAAAAAAAAGTTTTTTAGGGCCCAGAATTAGGCGTGATGCATGGGTGATGTATAGAGCATGATGTAGGTGAACCTTCTCATATATATATTATTTATCAGGTGCCCAACCACAGGGTTAACAGACTTAGACGCGTGGATCATTTAGCGAGTTGCAGCGGTTGTGGGAGTTATAGGTCCTTGCATTAGACGCCCCTATCAGTTCTTTAGGTTCCTTTTTAGGCCTTTCTCTTAGGGCATGTTTCGCCCATCCGCAGTCGTTTTATTACAGATTGTACTCAGTTTACTTTAGTAGTTTATTTCATTTACACTTGCGGATTTATGGTTTGTTGGTTTTAGACTTGGAACTGGAATGTTTTATCCAGTCTGATTTATTCCAGTATTTGATTCATGTCGAGTATTTATTATATTCTTGTGGAATGTGAGTATCTTATATCTTAAAGAATGGAAATTTATTAATAGATCAATTGGGTATAATTGAATGGGAAAATGTTTTGACACTTAGCTTAATTATTTATTAGGTGATTAATAATATTAAATATTTTCGACAGTGATGCTAAGAATGAACCCACCGAAAATTCCATTTTAATTTTAATAAAGGACTGATCACCCAGTATTTGATTAGGTGGGGTATCACATTAATGTACTGTTATAGTTGGGGGACCACCAATGATAACATTTATTATTTAAAGACAAGATTTTCCAACAGAGCTTTAGTATTAAATTTTTCTAATTTTAACAAGGATTATTGGGATCATGGATTGATTGTGAAAGATTTGCATTTTTCCCCTCTTCTTGAGGGTGAGGACTATAATAGGCCTCGTTACCCTCAGGAAGGTCAGGGCATAGGTCAACATATGTTTGTTCTTTACACAATTTTCTTCTTTTTTGGTCTTTCAACTAATTATTTGACTCACTGCATTTTTTATCTTTTTTATTTTCCAGAGAAGAAGAAGGATATACTCCATGCTTCAGAGGATAATTTCGCTGACCTGAAAGTTGTTTGGTATATTTAGCAGAGGATAGATTAATATCATCCTCGTTCTACATATATTCTGCTCGGTTACTAGAGCTCAATAACTTCCTTTGTTTCTCGCCTCATTGAAGACATCCCATTATCCCCTTTAATTTAGGGGACCCAACATCTTCCTCCTCGACCACTGAATTTAAATCTCCACCTTAGGTATAAGGAAATTTCACTACTGTGGGAACATCTTCCTCCTTTGAATCTTTAGATATCACTCTTGTGTCGATCAACGTTTATTCTCCAAAAATAGTTAAGAGAAAGATTTCCAGCCTCCTTACTGGCTCAAAGTCTCCACATCCTATTGAGAAGAAGAAGAAGAAGAATGATGTTAGTGGATCCAAATACCCCATAATGATTGAGCCCTCTCTAATGAAAAACATGGAGCCCCAGTTTAAAAGTCTAAAGAGGGATCGAACCACCATTTTATAATTGTGTAAGACCAAGACGATAAGGTCCAGAGCAGTGCCTAATTTTTTATTACCAACCCAGGCCTTACTCGCAGCAGGGGTTCTTCCAGCCGATGAGGCTGCAAATGATTCCCTTCCTCAGTCCAGGATGGTTGAGCATTCTAACCATAACTTGGCTCTAGTAGGTGTCATATACTATTTCTCTATTGCCATATATTACTTTTTGTTCATTTAATGATGTTTATGAATGGTGAGTTTTGGCAGTTCTAGTTGATTATGACCAATTATAGAGGAAGGAAGACCAGCTGAGGGAGTCCTCTAAGGATGTGGAGGCAACTTTTAAGGGTATGAGTGAGTCCTTGGAGGCTGTAAAAAAAATCCCATGAAGATGACAAGAACAATTTGGAGAACACCATCAAAGAGCTGGATGATGGGAAGACCAATGATGAGAAGGATGTAGGGGACGCTGTGAAGAAGACCGACCAGGTCGTGAAGGTTTCTCAGGAGGCTAAGGAGGTGGCCAGTGATGCCAAGGGGAAGATTTCTGAGTTAAAGGCTAAAGTCAAGAAAGATAAGGAGGATTTCTACGCCCATGGGTGGAATACGACATTCTCCACTGTTGTTGTTCAAGTGGAGTACTTAAAGAAATCCTCCTTCAAGGAAAGTTGGGATGCCTCCCTCACCCAAGTCAGAACTACTGTGGGCTCTGACCTCTTCCTCCAACACAATCTAGTTAGTCCTCCAAAAATTGAGGAGGAGGTTGATGATGAAGAGGGGATGGATGATTTCTTTGTGCCTCAAGATCAAATGGTAGTTGTGGCCCAACCGGAGGAGGTGTAATGAATTATGTCCTTATATTTTTTTTATGCCTTTTCGATGCATTTCATGTAACACCCTTTACAGTTTCAATAAAAATTCTTCATTTTCATTGATGATGTCATTTTGTTTTGAGCACCTTTCTTTCGTTACTTATTCAATGTTATATTCATTTCAGTTTAAATCCAGGAAGGTTAGCTTGTCTACTAATGAAAGTGAACTTTTTCAGAGAAGTAGCCAATTATTTGGAGATGTCCATGAAGAGCTTAACGAAAAAGATATGAAGGAGGTTTTCGGCCTAGATGTTTCTAACTAGGCTAAAGAGGCTTACCCACACATACATAGGTTATTCCACCAGGATGTGGCGGCCAACTCCTCTTATTATGAGATGATACTTCAATTTCAAAGAGATCATAAGGAGGCAGTCGTTAGCTCATTAATTGATTATGAGAAAAAGGTTTCTATTCTTTAGAGCGACAGGGGATTTGATAAGAAGCTGCAAGAACTGTCTTTGACATATTCCAAGAAGGAGTTTATGATGCAGTCTGAGGTGAAGATTATTCAGGAGGTGGATAACCTCTCGAAATAGGAGAATAAGATGTTGAGGGATGAATTAGAGGGTATTAAAAAGGAGAACAATGTTGATCAAAGTGAAGGAGCATCATTCTTGGAGCAAGAAAATGCTCGGCTAATAGAGGAGTTAGAGAAATAGAAAAAATCAAAGGCAGTCAATCTTATAGGCTGATGGTTATTTCTCATCCGTCAGTAGAAGATAAAAGAACAAAGAAGACGTTATCCGACCAAGAAAACCTAATCAAGATCAGTCGACCACCATCAGAAGGTTAAATGAGAAAGTTTACCGCCTCACTTATCATTTTCATAAGTAGCCTCGCACCAAATGGATGAATGGCTATAATGAGGTGTTGGCACACTTAGGCGATGAATTTGACCAAGCCTATAAAAAAGGTGTAACAACCCATATTTTCTCACGTAAAGGCTAACCAGGCACGGTACACTGAAGATAGGGCTTGCTTGTTAATTAATACCATTCTTAACACCATTTATGATTACAAATAATTTATACTATAAGGCCCAAGCTTGAAAAGTCACAAACGCATCTATAGTGAGTAAATATATCCAAACCATCAACAATAATATGAATATCCAACTAGAATAACATAAATCTCTACCAACATAAATAAAAAAGGTTCGGACTTATGCCCTTACAATGTTCCAAATGAATAAATAACTAAAGCAAAGAATCACCTATGCTAGAACCAACTGAGATGAAAACAGATAGCAAGTAAGGTTGCAAGACCGCTATGCACAATCCCGCTATCTCTGTCAATTAGCACCTAGGGGGAAACATTTAATTTGGTTCAGAGTCCGAGGTGTGCAAGAATTAACTTGAATAATTTATGATTACAATAATACGTCAATGCACAGTAAATACCCCCCTTTTGTCACTCACATGCGTATGACACCTCACCCCTCATTTAAGTGTGATATTATTCACACCCCAATACATCCCACATAATGACTTGTGACAACATCTCAATTATAGAATGATTATGTCAATAATTCATTAATTAAATGTAATCCCTACATTTAAATTGTCAACTTACATTAATTCCAATCTCATCCGTATCAAGTATGAGGCATAAACATCAATTATGCATTATAGGGTAAAGAATAATATTTATTCTCCACATCCTTAGACAATTTAATTTATTTCATAATATTCGAGTAATAAATAATATATGTCCTTTCATATATGACACATAAGGGAATATACCGTTGGTGTCTAATTCGTGCTCTATCGATAAGTCCGGAGGAATCCCTTATTCTAAGCGAATAATACAAATACACACAATTTGGGGGTGGTCCCTACGCAGGACACCTGTATACGTCCCTTACACAACGGAAATATAGGAACGGTCAGCGCCAACCCTGACTTTATTGGGTGAAGCCTCCATGTAGTACCTATGTGGCCTACACATCGTCAAGCCCACCTGTGCCGACGTGTGGTACATGACCTGAACCAGCGAACCACCTAGCCGTTAGGACAATCCATTGGTATGTCCACACACAAATATATTATAATACATATTATTGTTCCCATATAAAATGTAAAGGTAATTACTCTATAATTACCCAAAAGTCCATCTAATAATTGTAATATTTCGATTTATTAATAATTTACTATTCAAATAAATTATTAATTTCCATTCTATAAAATAATTACTTAACCGTCTAGTTACTCGTAATCATTGTTAACTCAAATGTGGGTATAACAATGTTCCGTCAATTTATTAACCCACAAATCAACATTCCCTTTCTTTAACATTTCTTTACTTACTGTGCACGAATTAAGCAACTACATTCAAAGGCTTCAGCCAAAAAAAAATATAGCAACAATGCTACAGCAAAAAGGGACAAAGAGAGAGAAAATGACCCACGTCGCTCGAACGATCGTGGCTCTCATTCGCGCGACATGGTGCATCGCTCGAATGACCCACGATGTCGTTTGAGCCACCCCCTGTTCCCTCCTTTATCTGTTTCTCCACTTCTGTTCTTTCCCATCCATGAAATTTTCCACTCAGTTTTTAAATCGAGAAATCTATGATAATTTACCAACAATTACGATACAGGCAAATAACAATTTCCAACATTTATATAATCAAATTGAATGGGATTCACCTGTTAAGGGCTTCCAAAATGTGAACAGTTCTTTTCCAGTTTTTCAATGTTAATTAAATTCAACAATAAGAGATATCCATTTGGGGATTTATAGTAAGATTTTAGTCCCAAGATTGATCTAATAGTCTCTACATTAGTTATTCATTTCCCCCTAAATTAGCTATCAAGACTTAAAGAAATCTAACACCACAAATTAGATTTTTGATACCTAATTTCTGGGACTATTCGTACATCTAATACATTCCTCTATATATGTGCTTCATCTTCAAATCAACATTATTATACCTAATTCCCAGAAATTTAAAAGAGGTAATTATATGCATCAAGAAATAAATTGTAGAACATAAGTTATGCAAGAAATTCTTTCCTTAAAAGGGTAGAGGACATCCCCTTTGATTTTCTTCTTTGGTTCCTCTTTTGTTCTAGCCCTTTTCTCCCTTCTTTGGTGTTTCTCCCAATTCTTCTCGTAACTGCAACTTTTAGGTTTGTGGAATGTTAGTGGGGTGTGGTTTACCTCCACTTAATCTGTAATCAGTTGCTTAATCCCGAGTTGGACCATAAGCCCAACTTTTGGACCCCCAAATGAGCCCGAATCCATTATCTAATTGGTCCAAAACTTCCCCAACCTATATATTATGGACCCAGGACCATTTTTAAAGGCCCGAATCAACTAAGCGGGACTATGTGTGTCTCGAAATGTGTCCCGAATTATTTATGTCAATAATAATTACTTATAATTTGTATGTTTCACATAAATTATGTGTTTTCTTCTATTATATGCAATATCATATTCATGCACATAAAGATGAATCACAAGCAAGTATAATAAACAATAAATTTCCACTAGACATTTATCGAATGAAAATATTTATTCAGGTCCAATTTCCAAAATTAATTATTTATTCTAAATAATAATATTTTATTATTTATTTATAAGAAAATACGGGGTATTACATTTCCCCCCTAATAACGAGATTTTTTCCTCGGAATCAGGAAAGTACGTACCTAGCTAGAAGAGTTTGGGATACTTGGTGCGCATGTCATCCTCTCTCTTCCAAGTTGACTCGTCCTCCCAATGGTGCCCCCACTGCACCTGAACAAAAGGAACAATCTTGGACAGCAGTTGGCGCTCCCGTCTATCCAAAATGGCTACTGGTCCCTCCTCATAAGTAACATCTGAATGGAGCTCAATCTTGTCTATATCAATGTACTGGTACGCCACCTCACCTCTAAGGAATCTCCGCAATGAAGATATATGAAACACATCGTGCATCTGCTACAAGCGATCCGATAATCCCAATTGGTACGCTAGAGGTCCAATCCTCTTCAAAATAGGTAATGGTACCACACATCGAGGAGCCAACTTCCCTTTCTTCCAAAATATCACCACTCCCTTCATGGGAGACACTTTAATCAACACCTGGTCTCCAACATCGAAATCTAAGTGTCTCCGACCTGCATCCACGTAGCTCTTATGCCCATCCTGGGCAATCCATACCCTTCCCTAATCATTTCTACCTTCTCTGAAGTGTCCTGAATGAAGTCTGGCCCAAGTAATTTGTTCTCTCCCACCTCTAACTAGGAGGAGGTTGACTGACAATGTCTCCCGTAGAGTGCCCCAAACGGTGCCATCCCTATCGTGAATTGGTAGTGGTTGTTGTGGAAAATCTCTACTAAAGGCAAATACTGCTCTCAGCTCCCCTTAAAATCCAAGATACACATCCGTAGCATGTCCTCCAGCATCATATTCATCCTCTCCATCTGCCCATCGATTTGAGGATGATATGATGTAATCAGTCTCAACTCTACCCCCAAAGCCTGCTGGAAGCTCCTCTGAAAGTGGGACACAAACTTCATGTCCCTATCTGACACTATATTGAACGGTACCCCATGCATCTTAACAATCTCTATAAGAAAGAGTCTGACAGACTTCTCTGAGCTATAGTCTGTCCTAACTGGTAAGAAATGAACCACCTTTGTCAACCTGTCGACAATCACCCATATCAAATCATACCCCATATGCGAAGTAGTAGCCCAGTATTAAAGTCCATAGATATGTTTTCACATTACCATATCGGAATCTCCAAAGGATGTAGAGTACATGCGGGACGCTGACGATCCACCTTCACTAGCTGATACATAGCACATCTGGACATAAACTCAGCTATATCGCTCGTCATACCATCCCACCAATATCAACGGTGCATGTCATGGTACATCTTATCCCCATCGGGCTGTATCGTAAACAGTGAACCATGAGCCTCCGATATTACTGCCCGCCTCAACTCCTCATTATCCAAAACAACCAATCTCCCTTGGAACCTCAAATCCCCATCAGACCCGATAGAAAAATTCTCCACCCCTCGGTTAGTAACTGTCTCACTCGCTCCTGACAAAGCCGATCTTTCGCATGTGTCTTCACCACCCCAATAATGATCTCGGGGGGGTGACGATGAGAACATACATAAATGCATGAGTTAATTCGTTATCCCCACGAAGTGACCTCCACTTCGTCTTCCACACTGCTACTAATTCCAAAAATGGATTACGACTCAGCGCATCTGCTATGACATTATCCTTCATCGGGTGGTACTAAATGTCGAATTGATAGTCTTTTAAAAACTCGAGCCACCTCTTCTGTCACATGTTCAACTCTCGTTGTGTGAACAAATATTATAGGCTCTTATGGTCTGTGAAAACTTAAACTTTTCCCCCATAAGGTAATGTCTCCACACTCATAAGGCAAAAACCACAGCTACCAACTCTAAGTCGTGGGTGGAATAATGTCCCTCGTGAGGCTTAAGCTTTTGTGAAGCATAAGTTATCGGCCTCTCCTCTTACATCAAAACACTGCCAAGTCCCCTTAGGGATGCATCAGTGTAAAATCTATAATCAACCCCTGCCCGAGGCAGCGCGAAAACTAGTGATGTAGTCAATCTAGTCTTTAGCTTATCAAATGCCTGCTGGCATATCTCATCCCAAACAAAAGGTAATCCCTTCCTCGTCAAATTCGTTAAGGGCCCGACTATCTTGTTGAATGAATCAATGGTAGTACCCTGCCAATCCCAAGAAGCTACGCAACTCGGTGGGTGTAATGGGTTATCCTTGATCCATCACAACAGAAACTTTCCCTGGGTCCATGAATATCCCCTGCTCAGACATAATGTGGCCCAAGAACTATACTTCCCTCAACCAAAACCCACACTTCTCGAACTTTGCATATAACTGATGTACCTGAAGCATCTATAAGACCATCCATAGATGTTCCGCGTGCTCCTCTGCACTCCAAGAATATATTATAATATCATCTATGAATACGATAATAAATCGGTCCAAAAAGTCCCTGAACCCTTGGTTAATCCAATCCATGAATACCGTCGGTGCATCGATTAGCCCGAATGGCCTCATCATAAACTTATACGACCCATAATGAGTAAGAAAGGTTGTCTTTCAGATGTCCTTCTCTTGAAATCTCAACTGATGGTACTCTGATCTTAAGTTAATCTTTGAAAAATACGCAGCACCCCTTCGTTGTTCAAACAAATCATCTATACGCGACAACGGGTATTTGTTTCGAATCGTGAATTTGTTTAACTCCCTATAGTCGACATAAAATCGTAAAGATCCATAACTCTTCTTGACGAACAACACTGGAGCACCCCAGGGAAAATTACTCCTCATGATAAACCCCTGCCATAACAAATACTCAATTTTCTCTCGTACCACCCTCATCTTCGATGGATCTATCCGATACGAGTACGGGCAATAGATCTCGTGCTCGGGATCAGGTCGATCAGAAAATCAATCTTTCGAATCGATGGTAACCCCAGAATCTATCCAAATACACCAGAAACGTCTCTCACCGATAGAATGGAATCTAGCATCACCAAAACCTCTGAGGAGGTATTATAAGAACATTTTTCTCATGTACGATATCTTACATTTGTGTATATCATACACCGCTATAAAAGGCATGTCATTTCATGATCTCACATGATGCCCTCTATCTGAATTCCAGGAATCAAGCATTCAACATCTCCATCATATGTCCCACATCTGCCTCAATGACTTCACGTTCCACGATTTTAGGGACTTAATGCATGTCGTACGCATGAGAAGTCAAAACAGTGAAAAAAGGCAAGATATGAAAGTTCAAGAGAATTTTGGTAATTTTATAGACATCGTTTAGAGGTCTAATTAACTATAAAGTTAAAGAGCTCATCTCAATGAAGATACTGGAAGAAACGACACCTCAAGCCGAGCTACGGTGAAGAAGTTATGGCTCTTTTAAAATGGAGAAAATTCCGAGAAAAAACCTTGAAAAAATGTTGAGTGTTTAAGCCCCAAGTTCCAGCGAATTTTTGCGAACCGAAGGACAAACCGGTTCGGGGGGCGAACCAGTTCGGGGTACCTGACGCTGGTAAGTGTTTTAAAATCGTGAAACTCTTTTTGGTTTCCTATAAAAGCCAACTTTGGGGGAGTTATTTCATAAGACTTGGAGAGACGATTTTAAGAGTTCTAATTACTCTAGTCTTCATATTTTTTAGTCTCAAGACTCATGTTTTGATTCACATATCATTTCTAAATCTTTGTGAATCCTTTTGTAACCCAAGAACACAACCTTGTGTTTGTTCAACCCTTGTAGAGATGCCGTATTTCTTCTTCGTTGCTGCTCATCTGGAGTTCCAGAAGGAGATTCCAGCCGTCGACATCAGAACCGATGCCTGCGGATATTTCTGTGTCACACTGTATTTTCATTGCAATCCGTGTAACCGTATCTTACAAAATTATTGTGAAAATAAAAGGTTTTTCCCCTTTGGGGGATTTTTCCTCACATGTGTGTGTTTGAATGTTCTTGCTTAATTTTATCATCTTCAATCACACCTAGATGCATGTTTAGGACTTAATTGATAAAAACTGAGTTTAATTAAATAATTTCTTTATTTGAATGCAAGCGCACTCCTTCAAATTGGTATCAGAGCGGGTTACGCTAATTTATCGCGTGATCCTGATTTTTCGAGGATTTACTTTCTGATACAATTTATGTACTCACGTTTACAAATTGGTATTAGTACGGGTTACACTAATTTATGGTGTGATCCTGATTTTTTCAAGGGTTTAATTTCTGATACAATTTGTCTACTAACGTTTGGAAATTGGTATCAGAACCTGTTGCACTAAGTTATTGTGTTTTGATCGTGATTTTGCACAGAAATGGCTTTTGATGGTTTTGATGATCTTCGATGTCAAATTTTTGAAAAAGTTAATTGGAATATTCACACGAACTCTTATTTTAAATATTCTATTGAAAACGAATCTGAGAGGTGTCCTTATTGTGAGGGTGTTGGTCAAACATTAGATGAGTGTACCATAAATTTAAATAAGAAATTGAATAAACCGGTTTCTAATGCTTCTACCCTTAGTGATGGTGATTCGAAAGAAGAAGTCTTTTATGCTTCTAGGCGAGAGCTTCCCATCTGTATGATTAGTGATGAGAGTGAGGGAGAAAAGAGTGAGGACAAAGAAGAAGAATTGAGTGATTTGCAAGTGGCCTACAATAATTTGTATTTTAAATCTTTAAATACAAAAAACGTAAACTTGAAACTTAAAGCTGAATTGAAGAAACGTGCTTTAGATAATGATAATACTGATGCGTTGATTAAGGATCTTAGGGCACGTGAGGAGATGCTTAAAGAGAAATTAGGATATGACTAGGGTGAGAGAGATGATCTTCGAGGCATGATGGAAGCTATGAAAAAGTAGCTTTTTGAGTTTGAGGATTCTAGACGTGTACTTGAATCTAGGATAGGTGAAATTGAAAGATTCAAGTAAAGTGAAATTTGATTTGGAGTCTAGGTCTTAAAAACTTGATAAGATTTTAGGCACCGTCAAGATAAAAAAGGATAGGGGTGGGATTGATCTAGAAAAAGATGTTGCACCCATTCCCACACGTGTGAGAGATCCTCTTAGGATTGTTAAGAAAGAGGCACCTAAATTTGTTAGGAAAGAGCCCCCTAGGAACATCATGAGAGAACCTCCTAGGATCATTAGGAGAAAGCCACCTAGTCAACTTCGTAGAGAGCAACCGAGAAATTTTAGGAGAGGCCACCTTTAGGTAACATACACCGCCCGATTTACACTTGCACGCATTGCGGTAAGCAAGGTCATCTTAGGAGCTTTTGTTACAAGCTTTTAAATGGACCTAGGAAGGTTAATAAAAGAATAAATTCGATTTCCAGATACCCCACACTCCATTACACATCAATTTGGGTTAGAAAATCGGATTTAAAGGCTTATGGCTTATTTTTCCACGATTCCCGTTTACTTGCATGTGATTCACCCCATGTGAAATCTTTTGGTTGATTGTGTTGGATGTTTTTCATACACTAGTTGTGGTCTCATGATATATATTTGCTAGTGTGTTGACATGTACTTTTTGTATAAATTTTTGCTTTTGAAATTTTTTGAAAAATACAAAAATATTATATTTTGATAAAATTTTTGAAAATCCAAAAAGATTTTTGTATTTTGTTTACACCGTTTATGGATTGACACTTAGGATGGCTGAGTCACAATTTCATTCCATTTATCCATGTGACTATTTGATAGTGTTTTGAGACAATAGGTCAATTCATCCATGTGATTTACAATGTTTGGAGTCAGTGAGATGTAATTAGTTGTTATTTCCTACATGTTTGACTCATGATATCCTTTATTGCACACATGCACGGATTTGTTTGATTATTGTGCTTGTCTTATCACATGTTGGTTGGGTGTTTTCACTTCAATCCTGTCCGTAAAACAAACAAAGTGAGATAAAAATTGATAAAAAGTGTGCACCTTTGAACCATGTTTGTGAGGTTTTGTGTGCTTTGTATGAAAACGGAGAAGGGCTACGAAAGGTTATCATTTACCCTTTGCGATTAAGCTTCCATTTAATTGGACCTAAAATTGAGGAATTTTATTATCCGAGGTCCAAAGAGGTTTTAAAGAGCCTGAAAAATTTAAAGGAAATAAAAAGAAATTCATGCCAAAAATGGGCTGTGGGTACCCGAAATTAGAATGATGGGCCTGGACGAGTAGCCCAATTGTGGCGGCCCAAAGTCCAGACCCTCCATCTCTTAACTGATTATGATCCACTCTCCTCCCACGTTCCCATTAAGAGAGGTTATAGGGAGAGATGGAAAACGTGGAAGAGTCCAACACCCCCACTTACTAAAATGAACATGTATATATTAAACCCTAGGTCTGGGGCAAAGGACAAGTCATATTCTTTGTAATCCCTCTCGAGATACATCAAAATAATACTGACTGCACCACCGTGGACGTAGGCATATCTTTGTTGAACCACGTACATCCTTTGTTGTGTGATTGTTATTTTATATTCCTTATTCTTGCTTGGTGATTGCCTTTCTCTTATATATTTGTGTTGCATAATAATTCTCACCACAATTGGCGTCGTCTGTGGGAAGGTTTATCTTCCCTGAGAAAGCCCACACCAAAAAAGGAGTTTAAAATATCCGGTCACAGTAGCAATGCTCCCCAGGCAGGGGATATCCAAGAACCACCAGTTCCTCGCAGGATTAGATCTGAAATTCGACGTTCAGATCAGAGGGCTCACTTAGAAAGGCCAGCCTCAGAAGAAAGCCAAGGACCAGCAAGGTCCACGCAGATATCCAGACTGATTGATGCGTGTGAGACAAGGCTCCACGAGAAGAGGGAGTCTTCTCGCAGACACGAGGCTGAGAATGCTCGCCTGAAAAGAAGATTAGAGAGACTGGAGAAAGAGCTCCATCATGATACCAGGAGACGTCCGTACCGCACTCCTAGCCCTCAGGCGAGCAAGTCTTGCAGCCGAGGAAGGAGCCCCAGGCGAGGATTCCAAAAGATTGAGGGAGACGAGTCAGAGGACGACCTACGCGAGCAGCTGCGAAAAGCTCGCCGTTACCAGAGCCCTACTCGCAGCAATGAAAATATACGAAATCTAGTCCGAAGGGAGATGGACCAGCATCCTGCCCATTACGGTACCAGATCGACCCGAGAACTCGTTAGGTGAGCTCTCAAAACCCAGATAAAATCACCTTTCTCGAGGGAAGAAGAAGAAGAAGAAGAAGAAGAAGAAGAAGAAGAAGAAGCCCCCAAGAAGTTTACCATTCCAAGTTTCAAAATTTATGACGGTAAGACTGATCCCATTGATCACGTCAGGCAGTACCAACAGGCCATGACCCTCTGGAACCACCGGGATGCACTAATGTGCCAAATTTTCCCTTCGAGCCTGCATGATGTGGTGCAGAAATGGTTCGAAAGGCTCCCCCACCGGTCCATCAGGAGTTTAAAATCCCTGGCCGAGCTCTTTACGGACCGATTCATTACTAGTAGCTCCCATCCCAAAAGGATGGATGATTTGCTGACAATGAAGAAAACGCCTCAAGAGACCCTCCGAGACTACGTGAAGAGGTACTGAGAGTTATTCAACGAGGTCGAGGATTGCTCGAAGCAAGTGGCAGTGGCCTCTTTCAAAATTGGGCTACCCAGCTCATCCCCTCTATACCAGTACCTGAAAAAGAAAGAGGCTATGACTACTGATGACCTAATGGCTCGCATCGAGAAGTACGCTAAGGTGGAAGATGTCACCCCCCTCACTACAGGGGAAAAAGGTCGAGCTAAACTCACAACCAAGGGTAGTGACAAAACTGAGAACCAGGAGAAAGGAGGAAAGAATGGAGGAAAAAATGGCTCCAAAAATGTAGGTAACAATGAAGCGTCGAAAGCATTTCAGGCGATCAACAGCGTCTTCAAAGAACCAATTTACAAAATTCTCACAAAAACTAAAGACGAGCCATTCATCAAGTGGCCCAAGAAGATGGGAGGAGATCCCTCGAAGAGGAATAATGCACTGAGATGCGCCTTTCACAAAGAGGGAGGACATAAGACTGAGCATTGCAAAGATCTTAAGACCCACCTCGAAGAGCTAGCCCAATCCGGGCATTTAAACGAGTTCATAGAGAAAAAGGCAGAGAAAGCGGCTGCCAATAGAGAGGTGAGACCCGACAACGTGCTCGACGATGATGCTGGACATGAGTTCGCGATAATTCATGGGGCCTATGATGCGAGACAGATCCAAGGAAATTCAGCTTGAATGGAGATGAAGAAACTTACAGCGGTGTTGCAAGCTTTTCAGATCGATCCAGCAAAGTCAAAGTCAGGAAAGCGTTGATAAGAAGATGACGTCAACTATAATAAGCATATTGTTTTCACAGATAAAGATGTGGTGGGAGTGATAACCCCACATCACGATGCTTTGATCACCCTCAGGATAGATAACTTTGACGTCGACAAGTTGCTCGTCGACCAAGGAAGCTCGTCCGAGGTAATGTATCTCGACTTATTCAGAAAATTGAAGTTAAGCGTCGTCGACCTAAAGGAAGCTACTGTCCCTTTAGTTAGCTTCGCTGGAAAAATAACGATGCCCCTGGGAAAAATTGTACTACCAGTACGCGCGGGAAACGTCTCCAAGATGATTGAGTTTTTGGTGGTTGACATCGACTCGCCATACCAAGCCATCCTTGGCAGAGGATGGCTTCATGCGATGAAAGCAATCTCCTCGACATACCATCAAAAACTCAAGTATGTAACCGAGTGAGGAGTAATGGAGATCCACGGCGATCAAGCGATGGCAAGAAGGTGCTTCATAGCAGCCATCCGACCAAGGCCAGATAAGAAGGTCGATCAGCCCAGCGAGAAAGTTGAAGAACAAGAAGGTCTGACACTTTCTAAATAGTAATTAAAGTACGGAAGACCTGGAGTAGAGGAGACGAGGCTCCTCCCCTCTGAAAGGGTCATCGAAGACCTGGTAGAGGTTACAGTTGGTGATAGCTACAACAACAGAGTTTTCTTGATTGGAGCCTCTCTCACTGACCAGGAACAGAAGGAATTGACAACTCTACTGAGATGCAACGTAGATGTTTTCGCGTGGGAACCATACGAGCTGCTTGAAATTGATCCTAGTATGGTTTGTCATTAGTTGCACTTCAATCCCACCTTCAAACCAATCACACAGAAGGCACGACGAACTGCACGCGAGAAGGCAAAAGCCATGGAAAAAGAAGTAGAAAAACTGCTGGATGCAGGATCCATACGGGAGGTACAATTCCCTGAGTGGTTATCCAACCCAGTAGTAGTTCCAAAAAGCAACGGGAAGTGGAGAGTTTGCATCGACTTCACTGACCTCAACAGAGCGTACCCTAAAGATAGTTTCCACCTCCCAAAAATTGACCAACTGGTAGACGCCAATACAGCTCATGAGGGAATGAGTTTTCTGGATGCATACTCAGGGTATCATCAGATTCCTTGATATGCCCCAGACCAAAACAAAACAACATTCATCACCACAGTTGGGTTATACTGCTACAAGGTCATGCCCTTTGGGATCAAAAACGCAGGGGGAACCAACCAGCGGCTGGTCACCAAGATGTTCAAGGACCAGATGGGAGACACCATGGAGGTCTACATCGATGACATGCTCGTTAAAAGCAAGAAGAAAGAAGACCACGTCTCAGACCTGTCAAACACCTTCAAAATCCTCAGGAAATATCGAATGAAACTTAACACTAGCAAGTGTTCTTTCGGTGTCCAGTCAAGAAAATTTCTTGGGTACTTGGTCAGTAAGAGAGGCATAGAGGCTAACCCAGACCAGATCAATGCAATTAACAGGGTACAACCTCCTCGAATGATCCGGGACGTACAGAAGCTCACTGGCATGCTCGCTGCCTTAAATCGCTTTATCTCTAAATCCTCTGAGAAATTCAAGCCTTTCTTCTACCTTCTAAAGGGGAACAAAATGGTAGAGTGGAACACAGATTGCTCGCAGGCATTGGTTGAGCTCAAAGCTTACCTAAGCTCTCCACCACTGCTCGTCATACCACAACAAACAGATTCTTTGTACCTGTACCTCTTCGTTTCCAACCACACTGTCAGTTCTGCATTAATGTGCGAAGTTGCAGGAATCCAGCACCACATTTACTACGCGAGCAAAACCCTACTTGAGGCTAAGCAGAGGTACCTACCTCTGGAGAAGCTTGCCTTTGCACTAGTAGTGGCTTCGAGGAAGCTGAAGCACTATTTCGAAGCCCACACTATAATCGCCCTTACATCGCACCCCCTTAAAGCAATCCTGAGGAAGGCAGATTTCTCGAGCAGACTGCCTAAATGGTCAGTCAAGCTCGGATGATTTGATATCCAATTTTAACTAAGGAACGCAATCAAGGGGCAGGTCCTTGCTGATTTCATAGCCGAATTCACAGGCGAGCATCTTTGCAACCAACCACAGACAGCCAAACAAAAAGGGAGCCACACGACGGAGGGAATCTAGAAATTATTTGTTGATGGAGCCTCCAATTCAAAGGGGGTAGGAGTAGGCATCGTTCTTATCACTCCAGAAAATACGATCCTCGAGCAGGGAATTAGGCTTGGATTTGAAGCCTCTAACAATAAAGCATAATACGAGGCCCTGATAGCCAGCCTCCAGAAAGCACACGCTTTGGGATCAAAGCAATTACAAGTGTTTGGCGACTCACAATTAGTCTCCAATCAGATCAGTGGGGACTACAATGCAAAATATGAAAGGATGGAAGCCTACCTCACCTTGGCAAAGAGGCTATTTGCTGACTTTGAGGAAGTCAATGTCCACCAGTTCCCTAGGCGACAGAACAGCCATGCTGACGCCCTAGCAGCCCTAAGCTTAGTAATAGATTCCGACTTAAAAATAACAATCCCCATCGATTTCCTCGCTCATCCGAGCATTAACCGTAACAGCGAGTTACCAAGCATGGAGCAGGTGCTCCATATTGAGTCAGCACCCAGCTGGATAGACCCACTAAGGGATTATTTGAAGGATGGCATGCTTCTAGATGATAAGAAGACTGCTCACCAGATAAGAGTCAAAGATACTCGCTTTCACATATCTCCTGAGGGCAAGCTATACAAGAGATATTTTTTCGATCCCTACCTTCAATATATTCACCTAAAGGATCTCGAGCAAGTTCTACATGAGCTTCAGGAAGGAATATGTGGAAGCCATATTGGAGGAAGGTCTCTGGCTTTTCGAGCAATGAAGGAGGGCTATTAGTGTCCATATATGCAAATGGACTCTACGGCGTATGTCCGCAAGTGCCTGAAATGCCAGCTTCATGCTCCTATGGTCCACCAACCTGCTAGCGATCTAAAATCATTCTCTAGCCCATGGCCGTTCTCCCAATAGGGGATGGACATCATAGGACCACTTCCTACCGCCATCAACAGTCATAAATATTTATTGGTCACGACTGACTACTTCACCAAATGGATCGAGGCAGAACCCCTAGTGAACATCCGAGATGCAGATATAATAAGGTTCATATGGAGAAATATAATCACTCATTTTGGCATCCCCAGAACCATCATCACCGACAATGGAACGCAGTTCGAAAGCGGATCTTTTCAGAGTTTCTATAAAGAACATGGAATCAAACACCATTTCAGCTCGGTGGCCTATCCTCAAAGCAATGGCCAAGTCGAGGCTTCCAACAAGACAGTGATCGACGAATTAAGGAAACGATTGGAGCAAGCCAAAGGCGCATGGGTAAATGAATTACCACGCATTCTATGGGCCTACAGAACCACTCCACGACGAGCAACGAGAGAAACCCCATATTCACTAACATATGGAATGGAAGAAGTTATCCCACTAGAAGCAGGCTTGCCAACAATGAGGTCCAACCTTGTCGACCAAGTCCATAATGATACAGCATTGCTCGTTGAGCTCGACCTAGATGACGGGCGCCGAGAGCTAGACCTAGTAAAACTAGCGAGTTATCAGCAACAGTTCATGAGGCAATATAACAAGAGGGTCAACCTGAGGACATTTCAAGTTGGGGACTATGTCCTAAGGAAAGTCCTGGACAGCGCAGTGAAACCATCAGATGGCAAGCTAGGGAAAAACTGGGAAGAACCATTCAAGATAACAAGAGATAACCTGCAAGGCGCCTATCACTTACAAACATTAGAAGGCAGAGATATACCTCGAGCATGGAATGCAGCCAATCTCAAGAAATTCTATTTTTATATTCTTCTTTTGCATTGTACTTATGTGACTGAAACTTATTAATCAAAGTTATATAGCAGTTGCATTCTACGAAGTATCAGTTAACTAGTAGGATTTAGACTCCAAAACTCACACACCCTTTCCCAGTAAAAGACACGTTGATTATTACCCCATAGCATGGGAATGCCCCTCCTCAGGTTTTCGTTATGAAACACGAAAGACCTCTTAGCATTGCCCCTGGCAATATATAAAGCCCTACAGGAGATCCTTAGGCAATATGACCAAATTAAAACTGGTCACCAAACCATCTTTGGTTGAATAAAATCCTGATCGGATAGAGCATCCAACACCAGGTGTGTCCTTGCCAAATGCCACACTTAGGCCTAAGGGAGTGTGACGACATGACCTAAAAGGTAATGTGGTGAACAATGGTATCTCGATAGTATACTGGACTGGAAGGATACTTGTGTGATAATACAAATTTAAAAATCATAAAGAAGAAAGAATATAGAGAATATAATACACTTGTTTAGTCGGCTAAATTATCCCAAAACATAAATTTTACATTAATCCACTATATTTACAACAAGTACATGTTTTGTCGGCGAGCTCGCCCAAAACATTAACATAACATCACTTCAATACTAAATACACAGAGTAACTACTGGAAAAATCTCAGTGGGGGTAAGGCCTCTGAACGAGATAATCAGCCACTTAGGCTCTTCGACCATCGTCGGGAGTAGGAAAAAACTCTTCCTCGACTTCGTTAGTATCCGACTACAATAGCTGTCAAGGGATGGCATCGATGGGTATCCACTGATCATCTCTCCGAAAGGGATTGGGCATCCGAGTCAAAGGAGATATTTCATGGCGATACCAGAACATGTTCCTTGGAACTTGTATCTCCTTCAAAGCACTCAACCACCCCCTGATGAAGGCAAGCTCTTCAAATTATGTCAGCCTCGTCGGAGCATCTGACTAACCCTGATCATAGCCGTCGGCCCACACTCGCCGAGGTCCTTTTTTGAGCAGGTGCCACAACCGAGTGACGTCCCTATGGAGCCCAGCGGCAATCACATATGCTCATTGGACATCATCACGAAGCTCTTCCATTTCCCTAGCTGAACCTCTGGTGTTCTTGGCTAGAAGAGAAGAGACTTGCAATGAAGGAGGGACATTGCCCTGACCAGTCCTAGCTAGCAATGAGGAAGAACCTCGTAATACTGCTGGAGCAGTGCTCGGTGCATGCTCCATAAGCCACGAGACCTCTCTCCTCAAAGACTCATTCTCCTGCTGAAGAACTTCCCCAACTTGATTGATCTCAAAAGCCTCTTAAACTTTCGCTCTCAGCGTATTAACCTCCTCTTGGACTGAGGCACCAATATCCTCCATCTCTTGAAGCCTATCCTTCAGCTTGATAATAAGTTCAGTCTACTCTATGAAGCGCTTGTTTCTCAACCGCAATGATTTTTAAATCCTCACAAAAGTATGATGAACTTTAGAGCTTACATCAGGCCCAAGCATCCTTCCCAATTGAGAAGTGGCAGGAATATAATCATCAACAACAATCGACTATAATCAATAAAAGGTCAATGGAGAGAAAAATCAATCAATGCACTAGAAAAAGGAGCCTTTTCATTTCATTGATAAAAGTTAAAGTACATCGAGCAGAAATTGGGAAAATTACAAGCAGAAGTATAAAAATAGTCCTAAAAATAGATTAATTAGCAACATCAGGCTGCCCAGAGGTAGCTGGCTGCTTCCCCTTGTCAGCAGTAGCAGAGGCATTCCCTTCTACAAGGATTCCCTCAGTCGCCTGGGAAGGACGAGCACCGGCAGGAATTTTCTGAGAGGCAAGATCAACACCCTCGATGGCTGGGGCAGGGGCTTCTTTATCCACACTTGGCTTCGGACCCGGGTCATGCTCGTCGAACAGAGGAGATTCAGCATCAACACCAGTTGTAGACACCTCACTCTGTTACCCCCTAACTCTCCTTAGGTCCCTAGTACCTCCACTCATCATCGCGAACCCAGGTCACGTCCCGAGTACTGACCTGGAAGCCATCGGGCACCCCCCGGCTCAGTTTGATCCAAAATACAAACTCCTCGTATCAACCGAGACTCAATGAATCTTCGAAGAGCACTGAATACCTTTTCCAACGGTCTGCCCCGTGCACGATTCCGACTTACCATGCGGATGAACGATTCGTTTGCGTCCGAAACCTGACCTAGAGGCCACCAGGGGCTCCCAGGCTTTGTTGACCCAAGTAAACCCTTCATCTTGACCAAGGCTAAGTGAATCTTTGAAGGTCACTGAATACCCTTTCCAACGGTCCATCCCGTGCGTAATTCCAACTTTTCATGTGGACGAATGATCCGTTTAACTTTAGGAAGACACCGAGCGCTTCTCGGGCCTGGTTGACCAAAGTCAACTCTCCAAACCTGGTTAAACTCTTTAGAATGTCAAAGTACACCTCCTAATCTTTCCAACGGTCCACCCCATGCGTGATTCAGACTTACCATGCGGACGAACGATCCGTTTGCGTTCACACGATTCCCCATCCAATGGACCGACAAATGCTTCCGAGCCACATTTGACCCAAAGTCAACTCCCTAACTCGGGAGCATTCCAAAGGACTTTCGAAGGTATCTGAAATACCTTTCCAACGGTATGCCCCGTGCATGATTCTGACCAACAATTTTCCCTCGGCGGCTAATTTTCTGAAAAAGCCTGAAACACACTGCCAAACGGCAGGTCCCAGAACCTGCCTATCGGCACCTTTTTGTCGACAAGAAGGAAGGGCTCTAAGCCGATCGACAGTCCCCTGGGGCTATAAAAGGAGGCCTTGTCTTCATTTGCAAGGAAGATCCCAGATCTGATAGAAATCTCTCTGAATGAATCCCAGAAACCTCTCTCGAAGGCAGTGTGATTTCAATTTCCAAATCCCCTTTTTACTTCCACTTTTCATCATCCTTTTCATCAAATTTGGTGAATTAACCACTCTCCATCATCATCCAAGTTCAAGGGTTGCTCTCCAACATCCAAGATCAAGCTCAAGATCTTCAAGAAGGTCCAACTTTCTCAACTTTCTCTTGAATTCTCTTAAATTCTCAATAACTTGTTTTTTATTACGTAGCACTATTATCATCTCATCTTACACATCCTAATATAATTTTTACTTAGTATTATTGAAATTTTCTTATTTTCATATAAATAAAAACCCAAAAAACAAGAAAAAGAGGATTTGCTCATAAATTCCAAATAGGGATTCTCACACTTTTTCCACATTTTTTCCACAACTAAAACACTTTTTCTACACACACACACACACACTTACAAATAAGAGATTTCTTCATTTTGGATTTATGGGTTAAACCCCACCCCTCACTTTACATGCGAACTATGTGGACTTTGATGCCTTTATAGGCTACGTAGGCATCTCGGGGTAAAACTCGAGACTCGAGTCCTTTCTCTCACTTTTTTTCTCTCATTTTTTATTTTCTCTAAATCCATTTTTCTTACATTATTAGTCTTAGTGACGTATTACTCCATGTGCATTATCGTTCCCTTATAACGATCAATGTAGGGGTAACCGCGTAAATCTTATTTTTCTAATATTACTTTTATATCTTCCTACGGATGGCTCACTTTATCTTTTCCATGATACAAGTCGAAGATTCCTACCTCCATTCTATATATATACACATGCACACATCTCACGGGGGGAAACATAAAGGAAAATAGAAAATATCCATAAGAGACCGAAAGGGCGGAATGGGTGCCTAACACCTTCCCATTTCGTAACTAAGCCTCCGAGCCCTTTCCGAATCATTTTGGTTTCGCATGCACCAGTATGTCTTTGGAAGCCATCGTTCGTGGTGGCTTCCTCTTTTTCTTTTGTCTGTTTTGAGTAAAATAGACTGGCGACTCTGAATCTCTCTACATTTTTCACACCTCACAAAATCGACGTCGGCCGAAGCGCTCTCTAGAGAGGGGACGCGTGGGACCCGAAGGATCCTTCCTCCCTCCGCGGCAGGGATCCGGGAGATGGACACAGTGGCGACTCTGCTGGGGATTTTCATTTATTTTGAAGGCTTGACTCTATTTACATGGGTGATATATTTGTTTATGTTTACCCCCATATCTGCATGTTCCCCTTTTTCTTATGTATCCCACGCTTATGCTTATGTTCACACACTTGTAGAAAATTCTCCATGTACACTTCATACCACGTGCACCTAGGATAACATGTATATCCCCATGTTGCACGCATCACCCATCCATGCTTGGTGTACCTTTTGAGGTACTTTTACTTTGTTCCCGATTTGGCATAATCAAAGAAAGGTATTATCATCATAAGATACTAATAAGAGAATCATGCATGATTCACACGACATCACCAAAGAGCATTGATATTGACCAAATTTTACCCAGTAACTGGAGGGTCACTTCGTGATGGGCGCTGGTCCGGCAGGTCGCAGTTAGCCTATGCGATATGACTCTCACCTTCCATTGGCCAAGTACCTTCGACGTATATCGAACGGTTCCCCCGTATCGTACCGCTTGACCGAAGTCATGACGGGAGGTATATCGCATGGAATTCGTTCACGTACGCCGAGTATATCGAAATGGCTCTCACACGTACAGTCCCCATGAGGTATATGGTGAGGCAATTCACGTACACTCAGGTATATCAAATGGCTTATCCACACGTACCGATTGCTCGCAAGAGCAAGACGTATATTGTGGAAGCCACGCCAAAGGGGGGGAACCCATGCCGATTCCCCAACCAACTGCATACCCGTATATAGGTGTCAAACCTAGGACACGCACTTTAGATTGTCAGTTTTAACCTGATACTCTGTCGAAATTCTGGGTCGATCTTCCGCCCAATTTTTGCGACTTTTTAAACGGGACTCTGTCCGCGAGCCTGGTTACAAGTCCAAACCGTAGATTTGCATATATTAAAAACCCCACTTTCCAGGCTCGGGTCCCGTCCGGCATTGCATTTAGGAGAATTAAAGACAAGTGAGAACATAATAATCATAATAATCATGTTGAGTTCCGTCTCCAAAAAAATTTCTCCCTTTTTATCAAAAATCCAAAAACATTTCTCCCTTCTTTATTAAAAATCCAAAAACATTTCTCCATTCTTTATTAAAAATCCAAAAATATTTCTCCCTTTTTATCAAGAGTCTAAAAAAAAATCTCTTCCCCTTTTCTCAAAAAAATAAATCTCATTCTGCGCCTTCTCAGGTTGATCGCACGCCCTTGGCCTGGCTCCCTATTGTCTTAGGTCTTCAGTCAAATCACCCCGGAGTTTCGTTCGTTCCTCTACTACTTCTTACGAGTCCGGAATCCATCCATCTTCCATAGAGAATGAAGATCAAGCACCAGTCATACAACCGGATCTGCCAACAGTCCTAGCTTAGTTCGTGGCCAAGATTGACAACCTTCAAGCTGAGGTCAGAGAAATGCAAAGAAATTAAGTTCATATTCCTCAAGAGCCCGAGGCCCTGTTCCCTCGTGCTATGGGTCCACCCGAGTCCATCTGGGTCCCGGAAGAATATCAGCATGCTCCGCGTGCCCTTCCTGCTAATAGGCCGCCGCCTGCCCATCTTCCAATGCCAAACATTACCCATCCTATGGCTAACTTGCCTGTGGTTGCTGATCCAAAGGAGGAAGAGTTGAAAAAAGTCAAAGAAGATCTTAAGATGCTCACCAAGAAGTTTGACCAAGTCAGGATTTCTGGAAATTACATGGACTACACCCATATGTCTCCTTATCCTAAAGCAAGGTTACCCGAGAAGTTCAAGATGCCAAATATCGAGAAGTTTGGAGGGAGTGGTCCCCCGATTGTTCATCTTCGCAGTTATCATCGTTCCATGACTCTACTAGGGGCTTCGAAAGAAGTGATGGCCCAATTGTTTCAGCAAACTTTGAAGGATAGTGCCCTCCGATGGTTTTTATCTCTTGAGGAATTTAGAATCCGTAGCTGGGAGGATGTAGCCCGAAAATTCATGTCGCAGTACAAATACAACGAAGAGATTGAGGTCACCCACCGTGATTTAGAGTTGCTCAAACAAAACTCTGGAGAATCAATCAGTAACTTCATAGCCCAATGGAGGGAAAAAGCAGCTACCATGACTAATCGGCCATCTGAAGAAGAACAAGTCAACATAGTGAAGAAGACTTTCTTGCCCCATGTCCAACGACCATGGGAGGACAGTACTACCCTCATTTTCGAGCTCACAGAGAGGCGGGAGTAGAAATCGAAGAAGGTATCCGGACAGTTCACCCCTAGAAAATATGACAAGCCTGTCAGTGCCGCAGTCTCAACCATCAATAACATCTCTCAACCAACCAATTAACACAGTCATATAACTATACTACTATTACCATATCAAATTAGGTACATCTCTAATCCCATAATTACGACATTTGTCCTTATTTCTCATTATTTAGTTATCACCTATAACCGTTCATTTCTTACTTTAATTTGAGGGATCATTCCAACTTATTACGTAACACTCATGGACTCTATCCTCCCAAGTGTAGAATTCAGTAGGTACTCATCTAATTTCCAACATAACTATCTAACACGTATCTCCCCTTAATATATAATTTCATCGTCCTTTATATGTAAATATCCCAAAAATATAACTCTCGTCTTACATTAACGATCCCATAATTATTTATAAGTCCTACTGGTCTTCTTTATCTCCCAAAACATTTTAATAAGGGTGTCGAAGGATTATTTCTCATTAAATTGAATTCAACTAATTTAAAAAGGGGAAATATGAGTCTGCCAGAAGGGGTCGATTAATCGAGGTTTGGGGCTCGATCGATCGAACCTTCGATCGATCGAAGCTCTTGGCTCTATCGATCGATCAAGCAGGTATGTCGAATTCTGCAGTTAACCAGTTACCGATTCTATCATACAACCTCATCCAAATCCATATTTTTTATTCCCAAGCGCCCAAAATTTTTTACTACTAACAGTATAAACCCATTTCATACATCTTTTACGTAAAGCATGTAAATTTCCGTGAATAACCATGGATTATAGGCCAAAAATTCATTTAAATCTCAAGAACACTAGAAATTATTTAACCTCTTCTAATCAATCTTTTTGCAGAAATTCCTACTCCTAATTCATCATAAATTCGTGGTAAATCCTCTACATGTGAAGGGGTTTCCAGATTATCATTCAAATCATTACTACATGCGATTTTCCTATCTCCAACATGAATTTTTCTTCTACCAAACTCATCCTAATCACCCTAGACTAACATGAACGATGCATTAACGGAAATAAGAAAGATAAATACTTGCCTGGTATTTTCAGAGTTCTGGTTTGATAACGAATTTGGTGTGGTTGCATTCCCCGTCGCACGATCTACGCGTTGGTGGTGGTGGCGGTGCAAACAGATGGATTTTGGGCCTTGGATTGCTTTGAAAGCCCTCTCCTTCCCTCTCCTATGGCCGTCACTTGTCTTTGGTTGTTTTAACCCTAGAAGGAAACCTTAGACATATGATATAACCCTTGAAATTTCGTGGGTTTAATTACCCAAAAATATAAAATGACCAAAATGCCCTCTCGGGGTACTAATTAAGCCTAAAAATGCCCCGAGACCCAAACTAAACCCCTGGGTACATTTTTCTGACTATCTCGACCCTTCCGGACACTTTGACGCACTCGAAATGACCATACGGGTGACTTAAAATATATTCACTTTTATTCGTCAATATTTAGTCCTAACGCGACACGGGCGTGTCCCGACTCAAATTTCCAAAATTGTCATTTTATTCACTCTTGACATTTAATAGAACCAACATTATATTACTTTACTCATTAGTAATATTCAACAACAAGTTTCCCATAATTACTAACTCACATCACGTTAATAATTATAAAGTGATTAATTTTCGAATTTATTTTAAATTAATAACTCTCATTAAATTTAATAAATTCCCAAATTAATATTGAATAAAAATACGGGGTATTACATACTTCCCCCTAATAACAGAATTTCGTCCCGAAATTCGAAATATAAGGCATACCTGGTAAGAATAAATCTGGGTATCTCTCGCGCATGTCTGCCTCGCACTCTCAAGTGGATTCCTCCACATTATGATGCTCCCACTGGACCCGTACAAGTGGAACTACCTTCGACCTTAATTTCCTCTCGCTATGGTCTAGGATAGCCATCAGTCTCTCCTCGTAAGAGCTGTCAGGATGTAAGTCTATCTCATCTATCGCGATGTGAGTATGGGCCATATTATCCTGAAGATATCGTCTCAACGATGAGATGTGGAATACATCGTGAATGCGATGTAAATGCTCTGGCAGTCCCAACCTGTATGCTACCGGCCCAATCCTCTCGATAATGGGAAATGGTCCCACGTACCTCAGGGCCAATTTCCCTTTCTTCCCAAACCTCATCACTCCTTTCATAGGAGATACACTTAGTAACACTTGGTCCCCTATATTAAACTCCCGGAAGAACCGTTTCGCATCGGCGTAGATTTTTTGTCTGTCCTCGGCTACTCGAATACGACTCCTAATCATCTCAATTCTCGCAGAGGTTTACTGAATAACCTCTGGTCCTAGCAACTTGTTATCCCCCACCTCGAACCAACAAGTTGGGGAACAACAAGGCCTGCCATACAAAGCCTCAAATGGATCCATGCCAATCGTGAACTGATAAGAGTTATTATAAGAAAACTCTACTAGTGGAAGATGTGTCTCCCAACCTCCTCCAAAATCAAAAACACACATGCGTAGCATATCCTCCAACATCTAATTAGTACGCTTTGTCTGTCCATCTGTCTGTGGGCGATAAGCTGAACTCGGTCTCAACTCAGTACCCATAGCCTCCTGAAAGCTTTCCCAAAAATACGACACAAAAATCTTGTCTCTATCTGACATAATATTCAGGGGCACCCCGTGTAATTTGACAATCTCAGCAATGAACAACTGAGCATACTGACCCGTGGTATAGTCTGTCTGCACCGACAGAAAAGGAGCCACCTTGGTCAAACGGTCTACAGTCACCCGGATAGAGTCGTGGCCCCACTGTGATGTCGGCAAACCTGTAATAAAATCTATGGAAATACTCTCCCACTTCCACGTGGGTACTTCCAATGGCTGAAGCAACCCCGACGACTTCTGATGGTCCACATTTACCAGCTGGCAGGTAGAACACTTTGACACGAACTCAGCAATGTCCTTTTTCATCCCATTCCACCAGTATTGCCGCCTCATATCCTGGTACATCTTATCTCCTCCAGGATGTACCGCAAATCAGGACCCGTGAGACTGGGTCATCACTGCATGACGTAATTCTGATCCTTCTGGAACCACTAATCTCCCATTAAACCTCAAACCCCCATCAGAACTAACAGAATAGGACTCAGCACCCTCAGCTAAAAGTCGTACAATCTTCTCCTGGAAAAACGGGTCTGCGGTCTGTGCCTATATCACCCTCGTAACAATATCGGGTGTCACTGTCATAACAGATATGAAGGAACGGGCTACTGTGTCCTGGTGGCCTAACTGCTTCCACTTTGCTTTCCAGACGTCCGCTATATCGTCTATCGGTCTACGACTGAACGCATCAGCAACTACGTTGGCCTTCCCCGGATGGTACTATATATCGAACCGATAGTCCTTCACAAACTCTAACCATCTGCGCTGACACATATTCAGCTCTCGCAGAGTGAACAGGTACTGCAGTGACTTATGGTTTGTGAACAAGCGAAATTTATCCCCCAATAAATAGTGCCTCCATATCCTCAATGAAAAAACGACCGCTGCTAACTCTAGGTCGTGGGTGGGTTAATTCTTCTCATGTGTCTTAAGCTTACAGGAGGCAAAAGTTATAGCCTTCTCTTCCTGCTGAAGTACTCCCCCAAGACCCCGTAAAGAGGCGTCGGTGTAAACCAGGTACTCCACACCCGGCTTCGATAAAGCAAGGACCGGTGCTGAAGTAAGCTTGTCTTTCAGCTCGTCAAAAGCCAATTGGCAAGCATCATCCCAAATATATGGAACCTCTTTGCGAGTCAGGTTCGTCAATGAACCCGCTATTTTGGAGAATCCCCGAATGAATCTCCTGTAATATCCGGCTAACCCCAAGAAACTTCTTACTTCCTTCGGTGTCGTGGGCTGTCCCCATCCCTCACCGCTGACACTTTACTCAGGTCAATTGCTATCCCCTGTTCAGAAAAAACATGCCCCAAGAACTGTACTTCTCGCAACCAGAATTCGTACTTCTCGTACTTAGCATACAACTGATGCTCTCGTAGAGTCTGAAGAACCTACCTCAAGTTCTCGGCATGCTCCTCCTCGGAGTGTGAATATATCAAAATTTCATCTATGAAGACGATGACAAACTGATCCAAGAACTCTCTGAACACTCGATTCATCAAGTCCATGAATACGGCTGGAGCATTTGTGAGGCCAAATGGCACCACTCTGAACTCGTAAGACCCATATCTTGTCAAGAAGGCAGTCTTTGAAACATCCTGCTCCCTGATACGTAGCTGATGGTACCCCGACCTCAGATATAACTTTGAAAAGAAAGTTGCTCCCCTCAGCTGGTCGAACAGATCATCGATTCGAGGCAACTGATACTTATTCGGTATCGTGACCTTGTTCAACTCCCGGTAGCCCACATATAGCCTTAGTGAACGATCTCCATTCTTCACAAATAAGAGTGGAGCTCCCCAAGGTGAGGTACTCCTGCGAATGAAGCCCTGACCTAACAACTGCTCTATCTGATCTCGTAACTCTCGTATCTCCACCGGAGCCATACGGTATGGAGCGTGCGTTATAGGTCTCGTATCTGGTAATAAATCTATGATAAAGTCTATCTCTCGACTGGGGGGTATGCCTGGTATCTCCTGGAATACATCAAAATACTCACGAACAACTGGGATCGAGTCAAAGAGAATCACAACCTCCTTAGAGGTATCCTCCTCTATATAATATAAATGATCGATCGAGCCTCCCTCTGGGTGAGGCATCTCCACTACAAACATCTCTTGCCCCGGAATGACAAAGACAATACTCCCATCAAAATAATCTATCATGGCCCTGTAAGTAGTGAGCCAATCCATACCGATAATAATGTCATGCTCATGCATATCTAAGACTAACATGTCTGCAAGTAATACCAAGCTACCAATCTCTACCCCCACACCCCGGCATATAAATAAAATGAGCGATCCACTCCCCAGTGGTGAGTCTACACACGTCACAGTGCTCTCTGTTGTGGCTAACAACCCTAAGGCTTTCACAAAATGTGTATCTATAAAACAATGCGTCGCCCCAGTATCAAATAAAACCCGACCCATAGTACCATGGATAGGAAACATACCCTCAATCGCGGGTGGTGGCTGTGGAGCTGCTGCTTGGTGGACGTTATAGATACGTCCGTACTGTAACTGGCTTTGCTGCACTGGAGCTGCTGGAATGGCTGGTAGGGATGGTACTTGAGATGGTGCTGGGAGGGCGGCTGGAAAAAGTGGCCTCTGTGGCTCATTACGGGAACCCTGCTGCTGTGGGGCCCTCTCACCCTCTGGGCAATCCTGGCGCTTATGGACATGCTTGTCGCACACAAAACATCGTCCTCTGAAGTTACTCCCCCTCTGACCCTGCTGCTGTCGGTGTCGGCCTTGCTGGATTTGCTGACTTGGGACTTTATTCCTCTCTGGGCAATTCTGACAACTATGGTCTTTCCTGCCACATCGGAAACACCTCTCTCAAAACTGCTTCACTTCACCACGTTGTTGAATAGCCTCGCTTTTTCCCTGGTCTTGCTGGCCTTGAGGGGAAATTTGCGGAAAAACTACATCAGGGTGAGGATAATCCCTCCACTTGTGGCCCGGCTATACACATTTATAGCAGAGTTCCGAAATTCTTCGCTGGTCGGATTGCAGTTTATCCCCAATCTAATTCGGACAAGATTGACGTTTGTGACCATCCATTCCACAACTGAAACACCTCTTTGTGATTTCATTCTGAATCTGATTTCGTTGGCCCTGACACTTTTGGCCTTTTACAAAAATTTCGTTACTTCTGGAACTGACTCGGTCTTGGGTGGTTTGTTGTCGCAATTTCGGTGCCTTCGCACAATTGTCAACTTTAGTCACATGCATTTGGTCAACCTATCTAGATCTTTTGCCTCCTCTAAGCTGTATGCTGCGTTCGTGGTACTGTAAAACTGTAGTGGTAACTGCTTGTACCACAATGCCCGCAAATTCGGCGATTGGTACCCTTTTCGGAGACACCAGAGGCGTGAGTTGTCCTTGCTCATTAACTTCCCCAATGGTATTAGCTTGTCCTTCCTGACGGGCCATCTGAAAGTTTTAAAATTACATCAGAATAAGTTTAACATTCGTATTGACAAGTCGCAGAAGAACGAATTTCCAACGCATAAAGACGAATACTGCATTCCTAATGCTAGGGCTCTATAGCAAAAAAAAATGTTAAGCTGAAAGCGAAATAAGCCGTCCAGATTCTAAGGACACTAGAACCTGATGCTCTGATACCACCTGTGACACCCCGCCTAATTAAATACTGGGCGATCACTCCTTTAAAATCAAGGTGAACAGTTGGTTCATTCTTAGCATCACTGTCATAAAAAAATAACTTTTCCAATTTAAACACCCTAATTTATTTAAGCTAAGTGTCAAAACCATTTTTAGACATTACTTTCCAAATTTGATTTTATAAACCAAGATTTAAATATTTACAACAATTCAATATTGAAGAATCACACCACAATTATCCTAGAACATAGAATTCAAATAATTTGACCATTCAATAACTAAATCCCAACATTTAAAACTTAAAGTAAAACATCCAGACAATAATAAATCCCAAAGTGACAATACTAGGAATAAATGAATCATAATGTCCAATAAAACATCTGGATAATGGAAACGGGCGACACATGCCCAACTGAATAAATAAGCTAAGAGTGGAATCAAATAAATGAAGTCGTCTAAACAAGAGGCCTGCAACTCCCACCTAAGCTGCAGCGCGTTCCTCCCAAAGGATCCTATGCAAGACGCCCCTGTGGCTGGGCACCTGTAATATATACATATATATACAAGAGAGAAAGGAAAATAGAAACGGGTCAGAGCCCGATAGTGAGAATGATTTAAAATTTGTTTAGCAAGTATTTAAAATGTTTACATGCCAATGCAACAACATATTAGTGCGGCAATCTCTTGAGAATATCTCACCTCTCTTCTAATGTGCACACCTATCGCACTAACCTTCCCAACGGTTTAACTCATCTTATCTTAGGTTACTCGTAAGGTTTAACTAAACAATTCAACTGTTTAAGAAGTAAATTTTATTTAGCGACAAAGCTCTCATTTTAACTTTATTTATTAATAAAGTTTCCCAGTGTCATATTATACTTTTCAAAACAAGCATTCCCAAATTGAAGTCATGATTCATTTATTACTTTCCATAATCACAGTATGAAATTCCAAATTTCAGAATTTAATATATATATTAAATACTCGTATAATATATATATTCTAATAGCACCCCACATAAAAATTATGGTGCGAGCATACTCTGCTATCCAATCCCCGTATCACTCGTACTAAGGGAAATACAAGTTCAGAATCACTCTCGAACTGTATTAACACATACACAAACAATATTGAGGCGAAGCATAGATTCCAAGTCTCTAAGATATCAGTACATACCCTCCCATCTCTTAGGACCGTCTGACCATCAATCAGATAGCCTTTACCAAGGATATCTATCTTCTAGGGTACGAGTCAATATCCCCATAAAGGTCCCATCGAGATAAGACTGTCCCAGCGCGGTAACCTCAAGAATAGCAAGTAACGCGGGCATGATTTTCACACATAGATAGTATATGTATAAACACAGTCATATAACTATACTACTATTATCATATCAAATTAGGTACATCTCTAATCCCATAATTACGACATTTGTCCTTATTTCTCATTATTTAGTTATCACGTGTAACCGTTCATTTCTTACTTTAATTTGAGGGATCATTCCAACTTATTACGTAACACTCATGGACTCTATCCTCCCAAGTGTAGAATTCAGTAGGTACTCATCTAATTTCCAACGTAACTATCTAACGCGTCTCTCCCCTTAATACATAATTTCATCATCCGTTATATGTAAATATCCCAAAAATATAACTCTCGTCTTACATTAACGATCCCATAATTATTTGTAAGTCCTACTGGTCTTCTTTGTCTCCCAAAACTTTTTAATAAGGGTGTCCAAGGATTATTTCTCATTAAATTGAATTCAACTAATTTAAAAAGGGGAAATATGAGTCTGCCAGAAGGGGTCGATCGATCGAGGTCTGGGGCTCGATCGATCGAAGCTCTTGGCTCGATCGATTGATCAAGCAGGTATGGTGAATTCTGTAGTTAACCAGTTACCGATTCTATCACACAACCTCATCCAAATCAAGAATTTTTATTCCCAAGAGCCCAAAAATTTGTACTACTAACAGTATAAACCCATTTCATACATCTTTTACATAAAGCATGTAAATTTCTGTCAATAACCATTGATTATAGGCCAAAAATTCATTTAAATCTCAAGAACCCTAGAAATTCTTTAACGTTGTTCTAATCAATCTTTTTGCAGAAATTCCTACTCCTAATTCATCATAAATTCGTGGTAAATCCTCGACATGTGAAGGGGTTTCCAGATTATCATTCAAATCATTACTACATGCGATTTTCCTATCTCCAACATGAATTTTTCTTCTACCAAACTCATCCTAATCACCCTAGACTAACATGAACGATGCATTATCGAAAATAATCAAGATAAATACTTGCCTGGGATTTTCAGAGTTCTAGTTTGATGACGAATTTGGTGTGATTGCATTCCCCGTCACGCGATATACACGTTGGTGGTGGTGGCGGTGCAAACGGATGGATTTTGGGCCTTGGATTGGTTTGAAAGCTCTCTCCTTCCCTCTCCTATGGCCATCACTTGTCTTTGGTTGTTTTAAACCTAGAAGGCAACCTTAGACATATGATATAACCCTTGAAATTTCGTGGGTTTAATTACCCAAAAATGTAAAATGACCAAAATGCCCTCCCGGGGTACTAATTAAGCCTAAAAACGCCCCGAGACCCAAACTAAACCCTCGGGTACACTTCTCTAACTATCTCGACCCTTCCGGACACTTTGACGCACTCGAAATGACCATACGGGTGACTTATAATATATTCACTTTTATTCGTCAATATTTAGTCTCGAAGCGACAAGGGCGCGTCTCGACTCAAATTTTCAAAATTGTCATTTTATTCACTCTTGACATTTTATAGAACCAACATTATATTACTTTACTCATTAGTAATATTCAACAACAAGTTTCCCATAATTACTAACTCACATCACGTTAATAATTATAAAGTGATTAATTTCCGAATTTATTTTAAATTAATAACTCTCATTAAATTTAATAAATCTCCAAATTAATATTGCATAAAAATACGGGGTATTACATATATATATGTGTGTGTGTGTGTGTGTGTGTGTGTGTGTGTGTGTGTGTGTGAATAATATTTATAGTAAAGCATACATATTCTAGTACTATCATGGGAGGTTGCGTGATGTGGGTGAATCCCCTGACTTGAGGAGCAGGGCGAGTATAGTCCCTAGGTCATAGTGTTCAATTTAGGAGTGCGACGAATGGTGTCTGATTCGATCTCACTACCGTGGGAAACTATTGCCGTCTCCACAACGTTTCTTTACTTTTCTAAAACGGGGAGCTAATCGTATCAGGGTTTCGAGTAGATGAAAATACCCGATTATGATAGCATCTAAAGAGCACCCGATGAGTGTCGGGTTAGTATATATCTAAGACATATATATGTGAATGTTGTAGGATTAGTACGTATATATGGTATCATTATATACGGGATAATACAGGATGAGAATTGTATTAATTATATAACTTGTGAAATGGTTATATGGTAATAAATGAGAATGAAATTTAATAAGTTAGTGTGATTAATAACTAGTAAAATGTATACTAAATTCACTCGGGTTAGTGTAATGGGGAAGTTATGGATTATGATGCGAGAAGACTAGTTACGGGATGGTTAGCTAAATGGGTCATGTATAGAACATTAGGCGTGAACATTAGTGGAGGGGTGAGGTATCCTAAAAAGAATGTACGACACTAACTTAAATATGAAGAGCATACTTACATTTTAATTTTCTGAATTTAAATTCAATTGATAAATATTTTCAAAATGTTTTAGGTTTTAACTCTTGCTATAAAATATTTTCAAAACCTTTTAGGTGTTCAGCCACAGGGATACTAGAATTGTTCTATTCCAGGTTACGCAGTTGCGACACATGTGGATGTTACAGGACTTTGATTAGCCACTTCAATCATTTCATTCCTAGAGTAGGATGCAGACAGTTTTCCATTTGGGCATGTCGCTATAGTTTTTCCATTTTTATTCCAGTTAGATGATGTATTCAATTATTCCTCTTATGTTTTATTTTTTGTACTTTATTTGTAGCCAGTGGTTGTCTCGATAAGGTTTTTATCTATTCCATTGTTAGTATTACTTGATTCAGTGATTGCATGATGGTTAGTTATATATTCTTTTGCATGTTGTTGTTGGTATGTTAAATAAAAAAGATAAAATTTGGCACCGTGTCTTTTGAATACTAGGTGGTTAAAAGCTTTCGAAAGTGATGCTAAGAATGAACCAGATGAGATTCCTGTTTAATTTTATATAGGACTGATCACCCAGTATTTTATTAGGCGAGGTGTCACTAACACTATCAATCAAGGTTGCGGAGTGGGTGGCCTCGGTCTTGAAACATTAAATAAATATTATTGCCAACAAGTTTAAAGAGAATAAATGTATGATAAAAGTCATAATAAGCAATAATTATGCATCTGTCTCTTTTTTTTAACATCTTTTAGAATTACCCCACCGATCAATCTTAATATCATGTGCATATATGATCCCCAAATCCAAGTAACACCATGGTTTAGTTTTATTCTACATAAATGAAAATAAAATATTAAAATTCATGATAAAATTACTCTAATCAATTCAAGTGTTATTAAGCAATTAAGATAGTTTTAGGGTATAAGAATCACATAAGTAAATCAAGTAACTAAGGCCTAGCTCTAATGCTTTCGGGGATCACTCGTCTACACTAAGTATAGTCATAGGTCGTCCCGAACCTAAGACCTCATAAAGGAAAGGAATAAATCACAACCTCTACCCATCAATCATATAACCCACCATAGCCAAGATTATATAAAAGAAATCTTCATGTAATCCCTCATGGACTCAGATACCTAGACATGTGACCCAAGGGTAAAATTGAAAATGTCAACTCGTTTACTCACCGAGGTACCATAGTGGTTCGAGTCATAAGTGCTCATTTTTAAATGCAATTCCTACTTAATACATTCGCCATGAATGCTCCTGTAACACCCCGCCTAATTAAATACTGGGTGGCTAGTCCCATACCAAATTAAAACAGAATATACAGTTGGCTCATTCTTAGCATCACTGTCAAAAATATTTACAACTCACCCAATACCCAATTAAGCTGGTGTTAACAACTTTCAAATTTTAATTTCAATAAAATCCATTTTTAGTTTATGAATAACACTACACATATTATTCTACCACACTAATAACTAAACAGATAACTCAAAAGAATTTAAATGCAATTGGAATAAACATTTTTACATAATAATTCAATACAGTAATCCCAACAATAGTAAGTGTATTAAAATGACACGAATACAAGAGTATTTGACTCCGATAGAAAAGCGATAACTGAATTCCTTTCGGGCGACATGCCCTAACTAAAAGAATATTGTGATTCAAATGAAGATAAGCATCTAAGCAATACTCCATAGCTCCATAGCTCGTCATAATCCACTAAGGTTGGCGTCCCTGATGCTGGACACCTGATATAGAAGGTACAATAGAAAAGAAAATATGCAAGGAAACGGGTTAGAGCCCGATGTGAAAATGATTTTGAAAACAGCAAGTATTTAACAAGTGCAATAAAGCATTTATTATGTACATGTTAGTATCCATACTCTCACTTGCTATTCTCACCTCTCATCTAGAGTGCACACTTAACGTTTCCTATTAGCCTCCTTGTTAATGGTTCCTCTTCACTAGTTTTCCATAATATGATTCCATCACATATCATAACCTCGTATGTCCCATACCATACGTAGTATAATCATTCATATACTTCTCTCATTAACATGAATTAATCTTTTCAAATCTATAAGAATAAACATTCATTAACTTAATTCACTTCTTTTTCTTTATTCACCGTCATCTACAATTATCATAAAGTAGAATAAAATAACCACTATATACATTCATTTAATCCATTATATATATATATATATATATATATATATATATATATATATATACATATATAATAGGCACCCCGAGTCACAACTGCGGTGCAATGCATTACTCTGCTATCATGTCCCAATATCGTTGGTCGCCGAATAGGGGACAAAATGTTCAGTAAGGATTCCACGAACCACAAACAACAACATACAAATTGGAGGCGAACATAGTTCTCGTATCCATGGGTCACGCACATGCCTACGTACCCAAAGTCAAGGGACTTATCAACTCCTCGATAAGTCTTTTATAGACCTGTGTTCTCGAGCGACAAATCAAAGATCCCATGGATTCATCAGGATATGACTGCCCTCACGCGCAAACCTCCCCATCGATAGCAAGTAAGCTAGGTATGTCATACAGATAAAGCAACAATCAATCAAATAGGCATTATCATCTACCTATAATATATTATCAATAAGGTACTTACATTACCCTAAGATAATTCCCATACGTAGCATTATATCTCATTAAATTTAATCATCCCCGAGCCTCACTTTTTCCTCAACATTTATTCAGTAAGAAATCACTAATATCCTACTGGTCCATCTCATCTTATCTCTCGAATTATCATGAATTAAACTCTCCCTTAATTAGGGTTATAACCGATTGTTTCCAATCTCTTATAAACACATCTTCAATCAACTGGATTGAATACCATCATCACATGGATCATAGTCTATAGTGTTTCATTAACACTATATGACTTATCAACAAAACCAACATCCTCTCATCCTTTAACATCTCTCCACTCTCGACGTCGTTAAGGTTCATGCGCGGAGCGTCTCGCAAAGCGAAATCCAAATAAGGAACTCCTCCAATACACTATTACTTAACTTTGTCGATCGAGGAGGTACGTCAACTTCAAATACGTGATCGAGATAACCTCATCCCTTCTTTTAACCAAATGTGTTCTGAACTCCCATCTCTATCCAGGAGCCATACCACTAAGCACTTGTATTACACTCAGTCCTTGCGCAATCAATAATGAGCTTAAACTCAGTCCTTGATGTTCAAATTGTAACCCTAAGGCTACCCAGATGTTATATTAAATCTGCCCTACTGGACCTATCCTTAATCCTCATGCATACCAATTAGAATCCAACACATGAATCTAGCAACCGAAATTTCTTTTAATTTAATTATCATCATTCTAATCAATTAAATCCCAATCACATTAATTCGATTCTCATCTAGGGCTTATTGATCTTCCCTAAGTCCCATAATATTGAATTAATAATCACCAAAGATCTACAAAAGGTTTGGGATAAGAACCAACATTAAAAAGGAACAACTTTAACATTTCTGGGGAGGTCGATCGATCGAAGGCAGGGGGTCAATCGATCGATCGCCCAGGTAACAACCCAGTTTTCTGCATTTCTTCTACTATGGGTTTCATCATTTTTATCATTCAAACCTTCATATTAACAACCCAAATGACTTATAATCCTTACTACATGATATATCAACATATATAAATGATTTCTAATTATCTAAACATCCTAGAATCATCAAGAGATTGAATTAAAAGCATGTTTTTATCCTCTTTTTCCAGAAAATTACCAGCATAATACCTTCAAGAACACATCAATGGTTTTCATAATTTCTTCAACAGATTTATGATTATTTCATGGATTACTAACTACTTACAACATGAGTTTGTTTCCTATATATGTTCATATTTCTAGAAATCCATTTCATCTCCATCTTTATCTTCCAAACATGAAAAATCATCTCTTTTTACAACTATTATAACATGGACAATATACAAACTTAGATTGCAAATATCAAACACTTGCCTCTAATGAAGGTCTGATCCTTTGGGGTGGTGCATATCTCAGGTGGATCTCCCTTTCTTCGGTCACTTCCGGTGGTGGTTGGTGGTGGTGACCTTTGGTCTTTTGGTTCTTCTCCTTTCCAAGAAAGTTTCTCTCTTCCCAAGCAACTTTCACTCTCTCACAAGGTGACCTCTCAAGTTTTGTGTAGAAGAGATGAATAACCCACGTACAACTAATCTCCAAATATTTATAATAGGACAAAATCCGAAATCACTATTCATCCCCTTGTAAAAATGACCAAAATGCCCTTTTTGGTTGTCTTTTCATTTCAAAATGATCCGAGACTCAAATCCAACATCCAAATAGGCTTTTCTGACTATTTCAACCCTTACGGATGCACTGACGCACTCAAAATGACTATAAGGTCGATAAAAAATAAGTTTCTTATTTAATCTCACAATTTACTCCCGACACGTCCCATACCGCGTCCGACTAAAAATTTAAATTACTGAATTAACAATTCACAGCAATATCAATAATCATCACATTCATATATTACCAAAATATCTTTGAGTAATATCCACAATTCGGATAAAATCCAAATGAATTAATTTATAATAAAATCCAATTAATCCATTAATTTAAGATATAACCCATTTTAAAAGTCATTAAAAATCACGGGGTATTACATACTTCCCCCCTTATAACAGAATTTCGTCCCGAAATTCGGAAAGATAAATCATAATGGTAAGGTCAACTCTGAGTATAAATCTCACATCGCAAGTAATATATGTTGTACCGCCCATACAGTACATTATCAAAAATCCCCATTGATGTTATACGCCAAGCCTCACCATATAGTTCCAACAGAATCGAATTTAAACTTTAATCAATCTTCCCTATACCGTCCTCGTGACAAACTTTGGGAAAAATTATCCTCACGTATTAAACAAATAAATTCCGAAGTCACAACTACTTACTATTTCACAATTATGAAAACTACTTCAATCCAACTGTCCAAGGTGCCCATACACCCTATCGTACAACTTCCATTATAATATTTATCGCGAAGGTTATAAACTCATATCCTAAAGACCTATCTTATTTCGACTCCCAACGGTTATTAGTTTCATGCGTGGGGTGTCTCGCAAGCGAAATACAAACAAGGAACCCCCTGATACACTACTACCTAAAGTAGTCGGTCATCAAAACTACTCAGGTCCTTAGTCAATAGTTTATAACCTATTTACAAGTTTTATCGATTTTAAATAAAGTCTACTCATCTAAGCTCTTATAAAAGACAAAATGCTAGCTATAGTAGTACACACGCTCCCAAATACCACAAGTAAACCCACGCTGATAGTCACATCATGATCAGACATTCCCAAAGTAAGTAATTTCGCGATAAAAATCAAACCCACGTGATGACATGAAAATATAGGTATCCCACACCCCTCGGTGAGTCTACGTAAATAACAGTGCCATACGCTAAGTTAGCAACCCTTTGTCCCATACAATATTAATCACTACAAAAATCAATACACGCCTCATAATTCCTTAGATAGAAAACATACCCTCATTCGCGAGTGGTGGTTGTTGACTCCCACTATTATAACTTTGCTCCGATAAGTCCAGAAAAATTTTACCCCAAATTTTCTAGTTCTAGTTAACCACACTCCACTATATGCCCAAGCCTTTGAATATATTGCCTTCGTTAGGTAACACACACAATTACCGTATTTTAAGAACTTCTACTGATGACTCTCCTCAATTTTTCATAATAGGGGTGACCTCGACTACGGTCATCATACTCAAACATACTTCATAACCTCCTAAGTACGATCTCCGCTATCCGTCCAATGGACCTCATCTGTCATACTTCTTGTACGAATCCGTCTGAACGTAAATAAGATCCCCTAATATATACGGAATATTACCAAAGAAATCAACACTCCTAAACATAGGGCTCTATATCAAATAAAGTAACGCTAAGCTGAAAACACAGTAAGCCGTACAGATCCTAAGCTGAATGGTATGAAGTACATAAAGAGCACCAGAATTTATAACCATATTAACTATGAAATTCGAGTACTGAACTAAATTCATCTACTTTAATTTCATTCAAAAGAGATTAAGGAAATCCATTCATGGTGTTACATCTATATCATCCAAATTATATTAATAACAAGATAATATGTATCAATTTAGTTCAGGAGTTATCCCAAAAAAAATTCTAATTATTAATAATCAATAGAAAATAAGAGAACGTGTCAAACAACTGAAGGCACCGAACGATCGCGTGCTTCAGTGTTTGAAGTTTCCCCTAACAAGGTTTGTCTTCTCCAACACAACTAAAATTTTCCCCCTACAAGGTTTGTCTGTCTTCTTCTATCACTCATAATTGATGATATTCAGACCTTAAATCTATTTTTTTAAACACCTTAGCTCCTCATAATTGATCAAATAAATCTCGTATGCTTGGTAATGGATATTTATTCTTGATTTTTACCTAATTTAATTTATGATATTCAATGCATAAACAAAATGTTCCCTCTTTCTTCTTTACGAATAACATTGGGGCTCCCCACAAGGATGTACTTGAATGAATGAACCTTTTTAATAATAACTCGTCCAACTGGGTTATGAGTTTCCATAATTCAAATGACATCATTCTATATGGAGGTGTAGAGACAAGAAAGGTATTTGGTAATAAGTTAATAACAAACACTATCTCTCTTGGCCGGTGTATATCAGGTGATTCTCTAGGGAAAACGTTCGTATGCTTGTCTAATATTGAAAGAGAATAAGATGATATGTCTCAGTTAAATCCGTAATGTTTTTCCTGAAAATATAATTTTTCAGTTTGAGGGTTCCTAAAAGTCACTCTCTTCTTATGGAAATCAATGTGATCAAAATTTGCTGACAGGACGTCCATGACAATAATAAAATCAAATCCCTTGGTATCTAATACTACCAAATTGATGGTAAAAATTTCATTTCCTTTTTCTATTTTGTACTTATTACAAACTTGATTAGCAAGTACTACTTTCTTGGTTGGCATTTCTATAGATAGGGGCAATCTAAAGGGCGAGGCATTAATTTCAATCATTCCATGAAGTTAGTGCTAATGAATGAGTGTGAGGATCCATAATCAATTAATATATGTGCCGAAAGATTTTGAAAAGAGATTCGGGTTTGAAGTTGGTAAAACTCCAAAGTTCGACCCTGCGTCCTATTTCCTGGTTTTGATTTTCTTATATGAAATAATCCTGGTAGTTATGGATGAGTAACCTTTTCCATTGGGAATGGTAACCTTTATTTGGGAACTGGAAATGAGGGTTTCTTAAAGTTCCAAGTTCTACTTAGTTTTCCTGGGGAATATTAAGAGATATTGCTATTGGGTTTAAGGAATATTAAGCATTGGGACCTGATGTGAATTGATTCATTACATTCATGACTATAAATCGTGGCTCTACTATCCTTATGGTGTATCTGACTAAACATTCAACTATCTTTGGGTTTAAAAAGGAGATACCCATGACCTGATTATTGTGATTTCAATTGATGTAATTATTTCTGGAGATTGGGTTTAAATTTTGAGAAATCCTTCTTGATGTTGGTTTTATTTCAAGGAAAGTATTTATTTATATGATTTTACCAAAGTCTCAAATTTTTTAAGTTATAGGGGGGTCTTAATGCTATCTTTTAGCCCTCTCTCAAAGTTCTTACATTTCTTTGTGTCTGGGTTCACATATTATTGCGCGTATAGAGAGAATTCCATGAATCGCGCCTCATACAGAGCTATTGTCATCTGTTGTTCTTGCAATCCTAAAAGTTCCACTATTTGTTGGTCTCCCATTGATTCTGAAATATACTGCTTTAAAAATATTCCCTTGAATTATTCCCATGTTAATTCTTCGATATTTTAAATATTCTCCACTGATTGCCACCAATGATCTGCTTCACCCTCAAAAAGATAATTTTCTAAACCTACCCTAAGTTCGGGTACTATTCCTACTCTATTTAATACTTTTAGTGTATGCCTAAACCATTTTTCTGCCTCATGTGCTCCTAGTTTTTTTAAGAATGCTGGGGGTTATTGTCGGAGAAATTCTTTTAGTGCATTCATCCTTCATACTTCAGTAGATACTATAGTACATAATGGATCTCGAGGTGTTATATTTTGTTACATCCGGTTCAATGCAGTTAATTCTTGTAAACATTACATTATGTTTTCAGTAATAGTAGGAGGAGTTTGTAAAACATGTTCAGCCTATTATTTTCTTCGAGCTAGTGCTTTCTTTGTTCGTGTTTTCACCATCCTATATGATAAACAACTAGAAATAAAGTAACAATAAGTATTAAATACATACAAACTAGTTATAAAATTCATATTATGATGCATTACATTTAGTTCCTATATGTTGCAAAATTTAGGAACTCTTAAAAAAAATGTCATCGTTGTCATTCTAACTATTCTATGTATGACATAACTGTCATCTTGATAATACAACTGAAAAATGTTACTAAAGTCGTTTATTAAAAATAAACTATTTAAGTAACTCCGATCTGTTTTTTTAAGAAACTCTTTTCATAAAAACCAAACTATTTGAACACAAGATGTGTTTAACAAATCAGTATGTACGAGATCTATTCAAGAATTGAATAACAGGTTTATAAAGTAGTTTAAAAATCTTAAACTCAGCGCAACCAAGAATGAGATGAGGAGATGTAGAAAGATTATGTTCACAATATTTTTTATGTGGTAAAACCTCACCAATTGAGGAAACATCCACGACTCCCTCTACGGAGTAAAATGAAAAAATCCACTAAAACAAATATATGAGTTACAAACTATATAACTAACATGCAAACAACTCAGTCCTATATAAGTTTAGGAATGTACCCTCTGGTGTCCTTAAACTCCTCTGCAGTTCTGATTGTAGATGTAGTTCTCCCAGTTTGTTAACTTCTGATTTGTTACAGCACTTAATGTCGACTCTTTATTCACAAGATCTTATTACCAACACTTTTCGTGTTGTAGGGTGAAAGTGTTTATGGAAGTGCTTTCTAACACATGCATGCACACACACACACACACACACTTATTAAGTACAAATAGTCCTAACAAATTACAGTAACACTATATGTTGTGATCTTTTCTTTTTCTTTCTTCTTACAAAACTTTTCACCTTATTTGACCTTTAAATCATTCCCAGAATCCACGGATACCTTGCTAGGAAGACAGACAAGGTCTTAATCAATCTCAGAATTTAGAAAAAAAACTTTTCGAGATCGAAAACCTCCAAGTGAGATTCCAAATTAGGTCAAAGGTTTAGTTTTATAAGAGCTAGAAATAGAAAACATTTATTGTTGATTTCAAAGTAAGCAAACGTTTTAGAGAAAATAATCAACAATATATTTCTCAAGATGAGAAATAAAGAATGAACCTAAGTGCAATGTAATATGAATAACTCGGATCTGAAATTTCTATGAAATCAGAAAGCATATCTCAATACACGTTTAAGTTGAAAGCAAGATTTAGTGAACACGAGGTTACAGCAAAAAAAACAAACTCAACTCAAACTGTCAAACTCTCAAGAACACTCAGAGTAGTGTTTTGGATATGGAGGTATTTTGAAAAGTGTTTGAGTTTGGATGGAAGAGGTTTTGACGAACAGGGTTAGGGTTTCTAACTTTCTCTCTCTTCTCTCTGTATTTTCTCTTCTCTCTCTTCTCTCTCAATTTCTCAGAAGAAATGAAAATGGCAAAAGTCTTCGAAGTCTGAGAATAGGGTCCCTTTTATAGGATGAGGAGAAGGTTCGATAGGCTGGCTCAGAACCAAGGGCCTGGATTAAGTAAAGCTAAATTGACTTAGATCGAAGGGTTCTAATAAGGTGGTGATTAAACGAATCCTGATTGGTCTAAAGAGTTGTACTGGGATTCACCAAGATAACATGTGGATCGTTGATAGCTAATGATCCAAGGGCTAGGAACAAATGTTGTTTTAACTCAGTAAATAAACACAACTTCGGCCAATCAGACGAGGACAGGTGTTGGTCAATAACAGGATCACAAACGTGCGTCTAAAGTTAATTAAAACCACATCCTCAAGTTTACTCCGCTTTCAGATTCTACCCAAGGTAACATTAAGCCAATATAATCAACAAATTATATTTACAAATTGACCATAAAACTTTTTAATACAAGTTTTAATTAAGAAAACCTTATTTTAAAAAAGTTTAAAAAATCCCAAAAAATTATTAAAATTCCAATTTAGGGATTTAAACACACTCATCATATGTACACACATTATTATGAAATATGATATTTAATAAATGAATTCTACTGTGTGTGAGTGTTGGCAATAGGTTCTTGAACACTACAAGATTGAGAGATGAAGTAGCAAACAAACTTCTGAGGTTCTTTGGATTCTAGGGAGGACACAATTTTGTCACAATTTCCAAACTAGATGAGCACTTATACAATATAGACTCAAGTGAGTCAAAAGTATAAGGGCTTCAATCTCCCCCTTTGGAAATATGAGACAAAATCTCCTTTGAGTCATCTTGGACTCGTAGGACAACAAGAAAATAAGAAAAACTTATTCCTATCAAAATTCAATCTACCCAATTTCTAGAAATCAAAAAGTACATAACTCAACTAAGTACATATGAATACCCTATTACAACTGATGAGAGTAACTGTACAATAAGAACCTGTAATAAATCACTAAAATCAAGTTGTTTAGAATATGTAAGATTTGAATAGACTCAAATTTCTCCCCCATTTTGTCTCAAATGGACAAAGGGAAAAACTTGGATAAACAGCAAAATGATTAGTCAACATAAACCATACCAATAGATTTTCGTAATGAAATGAATCTATTATAATCTATAGGTTTGGTAAATATATCTGTGAGTTGTAGATCAGTAGGAAGATAATTGATTTCTAATTCCTTACATTCAACCAATTCGCATATAAAATGATGTCTTATTTTAATATGCTTTGTTCGCGAGTGTTGAATAGGGTTTTTAGAAATATTAATCGCACTTTGATTATCACAATAGAGATGCAATTGTTTTTCTTGAATACCATAATCACTTAGCATTTGTTTAAGCCACATTAATTGAGCACAACAACTGCCAGCGGCTATGTATTCAGATTCAGCTGTTGAGAGTGATGTGCAGTTTTGTTTTTTACTACTCCATCCTACCAAGTTATTATCTATATAATAACATGCTCCTGATGTGCTTTTACTATCATCAGTACACCCAGCCCAGTCAGCATCAGTGTACCCAATTATAGTGCTTGGTGTGTCATTAGTGTACCAAAGTCCTAGATTTAGAGTGCCTTTTACATATTTAATGATACGTTTAATAGCATTCAAGTGGCTCTCTTTAGGGTTACTTTGATACCGAGCACATACACACACAGCATACATAATATCAGGACGTGAGGCCGTAAGATATAGTAAGGTGCCTATCATACTACGATATTGAGTAGGATCTACAGATTTTCCATTTTCATCTTTGAAAAGTTTTAGTGTAGTACTCATGGGCGTTTTAGCATCTTTAACACTCTCGGGACCAAATTTCTTTACTATCTCTAATGCGTACTTGGATTGCGATACAAATAATCCATCTGAATTTCGTTTGACTTGAAGGCCTAAGAAGAATTGTAGCTCCCCCATAAGGGACATTTGAAATTCCTTATGCATAGCTTCAAAGAAGGATTTGACTTCTGAGGGAGAAGTTGATCCAAATATAATATCGTCCACATAAACTTGAGCAATAGTGATGTGTTTTTCAAAATGTTTGACAAAAAGGGTTTGGTCATTTCCGCCTCTTTTAAAACCTTTATCTAAAAGAAAACTGGAAAGACGCTCATACCAAGCTCTATGAGCTTGTTTAAGGCCATACAAAGCCTTTTTCAGACGAAATACATGATTTGGATGTTTAGGGTTAATGAATCCTTTAGGTTGTTCTACATAGGTTTCTTCAGCCAATATACCATTAAGGAACGCAGATTTGACATCCATTTGGTATAGTGTAAAGTGCATGTGGCAAGCTATAGAAAAAAGCAAACGAACAGATTCTAAACGAGTAACAAGAGCAAAGGTCTCGTTAAAATCTATTCCTTCTATTTGAGAGTATCCTTGAGCAACTAATCTAGCTTTATTTCTAATTATTATCCCATTTTCATCAGTTTTATTTTTGAAAATCCAACGTGTACCAATAACCTTTTTGTGATCAGGACGTGGAACAAGATACCAAACATCATGAATGACAAATTGTAAAAGTTCTTCCTGCATAGTAGAAATCCAGTGAGAGTCATTCAATGCCTCATTTACATTCTTTGGTTCCACAAGGGAAATAAAACATGCATAATGTGCATAATTTCTGAGTTGAGATCTTGTACGCACTGGCTCACTAGGGTTACCAACTACGTTATTTATGGGATGATCTTTAGAAACCCAGTTAGGTACCTCAGGTGTCTCAATAGGTAATGAATTATCCATTATAGAGGAGTCATTCTGAATATTTATAGACTCTTCCTCAATAGTAAATTCACCATTCTTGCTTTCTACAGTAGTGTCACTAACAATTACCTTTATGGATTCCATCAAAGTTTTAGTGCGAAGATTATACACTCGATAAGCTCTACTGTTAGGCGAATATCCTAAAAATATGGCTTTATCTCCCCGGCTCTCAAATTTGGATAAGTGTTCCCTATCTTTGCATACATAACAAGTACTGCCAAAGGTTTTAAGATATTTGAGATTAGGCTTTTTATTGTACCAAAATTCATAGGGGGTTTGTTTGGAATTCTTTCTAAGATAGACCCTATTTATAATATGATAAGTAGTACGAATGGACTCTACCCAAAAATATTTAGGTAAATTCTTGGCATGTAACATAACATGCCTGAAGGGTACGATTCTTTCTCTCCGCAAAACCATTCTGTTGAGGGGTCTTAAGAGCACTGAACTCGTGTTTATAACCATTATAGTCATAGTATTCTATAATACCAGTGTCTTTGAATTCACCACCTCTATCACAACGAATTCTATTCACTTGAGTATCCTTCTCATTTTCAATCCTAAGAAGAATTTTTAGGAAATTTTGAAATGTTTCAGACTTTTGTTTTTAGAAGGATACCCATGTAAATCTAGTGAAGTCATCAACCATAACTAGGATATAACTGTGTCCACAAAGACTAACAGTTTCGGAGGGACCCATTATGTCCATATGGATGAGTTCTAAGGGATTAGAGGTAAGAATATCTTTGACTTTCATATGAGGTGCCTTAACAATTTTACTTTCTTGACAGGAACCACATATAAGATTGGGTATAAGTTTGATTTTAGGAACTCCTCTAACTATTTCCTGAGAGGTCAGTCTACTAAGGTTATCGTAATTTATATGACCCATTCTGTTATGCCATATCTCATTGTCATCCATTCTGGAAACATTACAGATTTCAGAATTGTTCATGACAGTGTAGCAATTGTCAGGAGTTCTGAATCCAGTAATTATGCATTCACCTTTTTCATTTAAAATTTTGCAATTTTTCTTTGAAAAGGTAACAGTATGATCTGAGTCACAAAATTTCGATATGCTAAGTAAATTTGCCTTAAGATCTTTGACTAGAAGAACATCTTGTAGAATAGAAAGCCCATCTTCTTGGAGAGTTCCTTTGCCTATGATTTGAGATGAAACTCCATCACCAAAAATGACTTTACCACCAGCAAAGATGGTTTTGTTTAAAATTTTAGTTTCATCACCAGTCATATGCTTAGAACATCCAGAGTCTAAATACCAACCAGATGATGTGTGTCCAGCTTTTAAAGAAGTAACAATAACATTACACTTCATCTGAGGTAATAGATCATCTTTTCTAACCCAAATTGCCTTAGTTTTCATCTTGCGCTTATTAGCTCTTAATTGATAAAATTTGCGAGCTTTAGATTTTTGCTGAAAAATATTTTGCGCATGATTTTGAAATTTGTGAAAGACTTGGGCATTTGGTTTAGGAAAGTGCTTAGGATTCCTTCTAGTAAATGTTCTTTTAGGCTTGATCTTTCTCTTTCTATAATTAGAGTTTCTATCTGGCTGTCTAGGAAGTATATAATTGTTGCGGCTCCTCCTAGAATAGTTAAAGTTCTGATAGATATAAGGATTATAGGTAGGTTTTACGAGTCTCCTAGCATAACAATCATCAAAAGAGTGACTATAAATGTCGCAGTAGGAGCAATAAAGATTGCTCAGAATTGGAGTCTCCTTATTGAAAGTCTCTAAACAAAGGTTTTGAAGAGTTTAGAGGCTGAACTCTATTCCTAGGTGTGACAGTCTTGAATGTAGACTCAATCTTCCTAATAGAAGGACAGACGTATTTAGCCTTGGGTGAACTTTTATGTTTAGAGCAACTTGATTCCCTAATGTTAAAATTTTGATTTTTTGAATCAAACTCAGTTTTAGAGAATGAAAGTCTGGGCATGTTTCAATAGGCCTTTTGCTACCTGACACAAACTTGATAGTTTCAAAGGATTTTGTTTGTGTTTTCAAATTGGAGCAAAATCCTATTCCAGTTCAATCATCAGAATTGATTTTTGATTCAGCAACAAATTCATCAAAACATTTTGAATTATTTTCAAATTTTGTAAATTTTTTGAAAACAGTTGCTGTCTTTTCTTTAGTTTGCTCCAATTCTAACAATGTCCCTGTTGATGTAAAAAATTAGATCACTCTAATAATTCAATCACAGATAAATAAATGAGACAAAAGATTTTAAAGTGGTTCAGCCTTATAAGAATGGCCTACGTCCACTGTTATTTTATTGCTGAGTGTTTGGGAATTCTCGATTACAAGAAATTCCGTTCTGGATCCCAAAGTTTGGATTCGGGATTAGATCCCCCCCCCCCCAATGAGGATTGTACAACGTATTTATAGCCTTGAGGTTGTCATATGAAAGGGTGATACATTAAATGATATACATATGAAAGGGTAATACATTTATTGCCCTTTAAGCGTGTGCGTCTAAATGATAAGCATTTAATGAACCAGTTGAACTATTGGTTATTCATTAATTAATGCTCTGTTCGAGATGCAGCTCGGACCGCCTGAGTAGCTCGGACCGCCTAAACTTTCTGATATTCAAGAGTTCCTCGGAGCGTATGAGTTCCTCGGAGAGGTCTGTTCCTCGGAGGGTATGAGTTCCTCGGAGAAGTCTGTTCCTCGGAAGTGCATATTGTTGCCATGTATATAGCCACGTGTCTTCATATGATTGATCCCAGTCAGCAGATTAAATTTGATATCAACAGAAGCCCCCAATGTTTCGTAGTTCGAAATTTGAGGAATACGGAACATTCTTTCTCGGAATACGGTAGTTTTAAATAGTTCTTCCTGATTTTTAGGATCATCTCCCTTGTATTTATTTCTCCATCTCAATTCGTAGAATCATACTTTTTTGGGCTTTTCTTCTCGCTTCGGTTCCCGCGTCACTTTTCGCCTTTTTAGCCGCTGTTGTTCGCTTTGATTCCCACGTCAATATTTAATGCTTTTTAGCCGCCGGTAACGTAATCATCCTTTTTGTAATCATTATTTCACCAGTTCCCAAGTCAAGGTATTTAAATTTCACAGAGACTCCCATAGTCTTCTATCTTTTCAAATTTTCATCTTCAAGTTTTTCATTGTCTTCTACTCTCTTGTGCGTTCATCTCTTCCGTCGTTCATTGTCAACAACTTCAGTCTTTTTTTTGTAAGATCTTCTTTCTTCTTCTTCATTTCTTTTAATTCATCATCATGGTTTACCCAGTTGAGTCTCTTGACAAATTTCAATCTAATTTTTCCATTCCTTCTTGGGTTGTCTTGGAAGAGCTTTCTGAGCCTTCTAATTATTTCAATTTGGCTGAGGGACATTGGTTCCCCAGTCTCTTTTTTGCTGAGTGTGGATTTTCTTTTCCACCAAATCCTCTATGTCTAGACTTTTGTTAGTACTTTGATGTTGTTCCTGCACGAATAGCCCCCAACACATGGAGAATATTTAATGGGGTGCATAAATTAAATCAAGTGCATGGAACTCGTATAGGAATTCCAGAAATCATGTACTGCTATAGATGGGCAGTTAATGATAATATTTATTATTTAAAAACCAGGTTTATAAATAGAGCCTTAGTAGTCAATCTCCCTGATGCCAACAGGGATTATTTTGAACATGGGGTTGTTGTAAAAAATTGACAACACCCTCCTTTAATCGGAGATAAGGTTTACTAGGGTCCCAGATGCCCTCCTTAGGGCAATGGGATAGGTTATTTTTATTTTATTTTATTTATTTTGAAATCGTGTTTGTTTTTTGTTTGATAAAATGTGTCACTGATAACAATGTTTGTTTATTTGCAGTTGATAGCAAGAGAAAGTGCCCAAAAGAAACAGATGTCAATCTAAGGCATTTGGGACTTATCTGGGGTCTACATCAAAGGGTTGCTGAAGAGCACATTCGATCATCCTCCTATCTGCTCCAATACAAGAGCTATATAACTTCTTTCACTGCTCGTCTAGTGATCAGTGAAGCAGAGCCAGTACCACCCTCTACAAGTTCTTCGCCAGAATCTCACGTTTCGTTGAGCGAAAGGATGAAGAAGAGAAGGACTCCTGCTCTGTTTGAGAAAACTGCCTCCGGCTCTGGGGAGGTAAAAAGGATTAGGATTGACGTACCAAGGGAGGGGACAAAGAAGACTGATGCAGCTGCTACTGCTAAAGTCTTCGAGAAGGTTGCTGATAAGCCCGCAGTGGCTCCGAGCAGCTCTGCTGCTCCTGAAAAGGTGATTGTGATATCACCGACCAAGGATTCTTCCTTGGTTGTACCTGTTCCATCGAGGAGGCTGAAGAAGAGCTCATCGATCAATTTGGCTGACACCACCATTCAGCCCCCTGCTGTTGAGACTGGGGTTCCCACATCTGTTCCCCCGAGCTCTGACATGAGCTCGGTAAAGTCCTTGACCATTCCCGAGGTGCAAGGTAATGAAGATAACCTTACTCGGGATATGGTTACTTCTTTGGCTGCTTGTCATCTTACTTCAGTAAGTACCTTTACTTTGAACTTTTCGTATTTTCCTTTGTTATTTCTCATATTTGTTTCTGACTTTACTTTCTTTTTCTGTTTACAGTTGACGAGCTGCTTCAACATAATCCTTAAGAAGGATGAAGCAATCAAAGCTTCTTGCACCTCGCCCAGTGTGGAGGGAGCTCTGGAAGAAGCTACCAAGTCCTTGGAGGAATCTCACCAGAGGTACGATACTGATAAGGCAGTCTGGGAGAAGAAACTTGCTTCCTCCGAGCAGGAGAAAACTCGGGTTGCTGAGGCCTCCAGGGATTTGGAAAGGAAAGTGAATGCCTTGGAGAAGGCTAATAAAGAGCTCGATGTGAAGCTCAAGACTGCTGGGGAATTTGAAAATAAACTCAACGCTGCTGAGGAGAGGTTGGTCCAACTCCAGGAAATAACTCGACAGAAGGAGGAAGCTGAACAAAAACTGAAAGTTGTTGATGTTTTGCTATCCGAGAAGCTTGCCTTGGAGAAGGCCAAAAGGAAAGCTGCCGAGAAGAAGTCCTTCAGCTCTGGCTGGGACAAAGGTTAGGATAAGGGATGTGCTGCCATGGTCTCTCAAGTGGATTATGGTAGTGTAAAGTATTTCAGGGACGGATGGGTTGCTGCCCTTGAGGAATTGAAGGTCGACGAGTCATCCGAGCTCTTCCAGAGACACATCCCTGGTCCTCCTCCCACTCCAGAAGAATTAGAAGAGGACGAAGCTACCTCTGAGGAGTCTTCAATGGTAGTGGGAGAACATGCCCTAACTAGCCAGCCTGCTGCCGAGCAAGTAGTTTCTTCTTCCCAGCAACAGCTGGTGCTCTACGAACAAGTCACAGTTCCCTCCGAGCAACCTGCCTCCTCTTCCCAACCTCCCGAGAAGGTTTTGGGAGATAAGGAAAAGGTGTAGTGTTGTTCGGTTTTCTCTTTCTCTTTTTCTTTTTTGTCAAATGTAACCGAGATCTTTGTAACTCTGCACTATGATCTAATAAAATTTGAGTTTTCTTCCATACGGTTGTCTCTTTTCTATTTGTATTCTGTCGTGATCTTCTTTTTGATGATTATTTTTTCTTTCTCTGCTAGTTTCTGGCCAGGATGGACCTGCTATCTACCAATGATACAAAGTTGATGCGGCAATGTAATGAATATTATAAGGATGGTCACACAGACCTGAGTGCATCAGAAGTTACCGACATCCTTGGTCATGGTGCTTCTGAACAGGCAGTCGAAGCATATCAGTATCTGAAGTGTCTACTTGACCGAGCTGTAGCCAATAATGTGGCCTACTATGAAATGATCGAGGATCTCCAGTGTACCCTCGAAGACCTTCAGAATCAGTACAAGGAATCAACTGCCCTGTTGCATGAGGGGTATGAGAAGAGGTATCAGCAGCTTTCTGCCGAGAAGGGCTACGAGAAGCTCCTTGCTGGGTATGATGTCAGGGAGAGAACCCTAAGGGGTGAAGTTAAAGCATGTAGACAGATTGTCGAGCTGTTGGAGCAAGAGAATAACAATTTGCAGAAAGAGCTAGCACAGTTGAAGTCTGCAGCTTCTTCTTTAACAGCTATAATCCCAGTGACTGGCGAGGGATTTTCATTTTAGAGGTTGAGAATGCCAAATTGAGGCAAGAGTTGGACACCTTGAAAAGGTCGGGCCCTTCCACATCTCCTCGGGGACGAGAAAGAGCTCCTCGGGGACGAGGAAGAGCAGGTCGGGTGCTTGTGGAGGAACAGAGGACAGCATCTGCCTTAGAGAACCAAGCCTTCCAATTAATGGCTAAGAACCAAGCTTTGTCTGGCATGTCAAAGAAAATTAGAGACCTGGAAAAACAACTTTCTGCAAAGAAATCAGTGTTGGAGACTAATGAGCTTTTCATCAAGAGTCTTCACGAGAAGCTAGAAAGGCTAACATATCAATTCCACAAACAGCCCAGGGAGTTTTGGATGGCTGGATACAACGAAGCATTATTTCACTTGGACGACCGTATCCAGAATGCCAACAATGAGGGCTACAAGCAAGGCTGGCTGAACGCCTTAGGTGTGCTGAAGCTCGAACAAGGACACTATCTGTGGGACTACCATGATCCCGGGTTGCTCGACTTGCCTGTGCCACCGTAAAATTTGGACATAGAATGGATCCCAGCTCGTGCCATTCCTCGGATCTTGATTGCGAAGTATCTCGATGACTACAGTTTACACTCTCAAATCGAAGTATCTCATCATGAGCATCTTTTAGATCGACCTTCTGTGATGAACGTCAGGATGCTGAAGGATTTGAACTTCATCAATTCTCCTCAGTCTTTAAATGATCCGCCTGCTGGCAAGGAACCTGTATCGAAAGCTGAAGGGAAAAAACCAATAGAATAGGAATTTTTAATGTAACAGTTAGTATACATATCAATGTAATGTAACTTGTAATTTATTTCGAATTTAATGAAAAACTTTCATTTTTGTTTGCAAATCTTAATTGCTATTATCTTATAAATATCAACACTTTACACTTATGCATATCTGTTAAAAAGATAATAATATTGTGTTGTTCATCGACCAACTTAGTAATAAAAAAGTTACAAGTATCAGTAATGTTGCTCGATCACTTAATAATAAAGTAATGAGTATAAAAATGTTTAAAATTTTTCCAACCAACCAAGGTTGTTAAATTGTGCTCGTCGACCAATTATAGTTAGTGAGAGTTTATCCCTGACTAACCATACTTGGTAAATTTTTGTCTTTTTCATAAAATGTGTCTGACCAACCAAGGTCAATGAATTGTCCTCGTCGACCAACTAATTTGGTACAGTTTGGAATATTTTCTCCTCGTCGACCAACTAAGTTGGTACAGTTTGGAATATTTTCTCCTCGTCGACCAACTAAGTTGGTACAGTTTGGAATATTTTCTTGAGTAGTATGCCGAGTGCCGAGTAGTGCATAGCACTAGTATTCCTCGAAATTTTTTCAATAAACAGAAAGACTTGCAGAATATTTTCATTTTATTCGTACTGATGGAAATTGCGTTACCTATACATCACTGATAATACTTGCGCAGATGCTCTGCATTCCATGCATTCTTAAACTCCTCGCCTTCTAAAGTGGCTATTCGATAAGTTCCTGGTCGAACAACTTCTGTAACTCGGTATGGTCCATGCCAGTTTGCCTCCAGTTTATTATGTTTTTATTTTACTTTCTTCAGCACATAGTCTCCTTCTTTCAGGTCGCACTTCTTCACTCTCTTGTTGTAAAACAAAGTTGTTCACTGCTGGTAAGCAACATTTCTAATGGCTGCTTCTTCTCTAACTTCCTCGAGCATGTCTAAATCCAGTCTTCTCATTAAGTCACTGACAGGGGAATTGAAATTCAGTACCCTGTGTGTTGGGAGACCCAACTCGGTAGGTATGACAGCTTCACTTCCAAACGCCAGCATATATGGTGATTCTCCAGTTGCTACTCGAGGAGTAGTTCTGTAAGCCCAAAGTACTGATTGTATCTCGTTGATCCAGTTTGCTTTTGCATCGTCCAATCGTTTCTTCAAACCATTTAGCAGCGTTCTGTTTGTCACTTCAGTTTGTCCATTGCTTTGAGGATGTCCTGGTGCTGAATGAACCTTTAAAATGTTTGACTGATGGCAATAGGCGGCAAACTCCTCATTATCAAATTGTGTTCCATGGTCTGTGATGAAGGCATGAGGGAGACCATATCGGCAAATGATGTTCTTCCAAACAAATTGGTAAACCTTCTCATACATCATATCAATGAGTGGCTCAGCTTCTACCCACTTAGTAAAATAATCCACTGCGACGACGAGGTACTTGAACCTTCCTCGGGTCGTTGGCAGTGGTCCAACTAAATTAATTCCCCACATGGAAAATGGCCAAGGGGAAGTTATGGGTGTCAACAATGCTTGTGGAGTTCTTCGGATGGAGGAGAAACGCTGGCACTTGTCACATTTCTTGGCATAGGCTATACAATCAGACCTCATCGTCGTCCAGTAGTATCCCTGCGTCATCACCCTTTGCAAAAGTGTCCGACCTGCTACATGTGCTCCACAAGATCCTTCATGGATTTATTCAATCAAATCTTTCACCTCAGAGGGATGTACACATCTCTGCAGACCTGTCATTATTCCTCGTCTATATAAAGCACCATTAGTTAGTACATACCGAGCAACTTTAAACTTTAATTTCTGGGCTACGAGCTTGTCAATTGGCAATTCTCCCTCCTCGATATACGCCCTGATGGGATCCATCCAAGATGGACCTAAATCAAGGGTGATAAAGTTCATCGTCAGATCTTCCTCTATACTCCGACCAGCCAACACTTCAATTGGGATTATTCGTCGTAGCTCGGTGCGAGTAGCTGATGCTAGTCGAGCTAGGGCGTCTGCTCCTGCATTCTCCATTCTTGGTATTCTGACCAGCCGAATAGCGGTAAATTCTGACACCAGCTCCTTTGCCTTTGCATGATATCTGATCATTAATTCTCCTCTAACTTCATATACCCCCATCATTTGGTTTACAATCAGTTGAGAGTCACTGAAGATCATAACTTGCTGCGCCTCCATAACTTTTGCCAAATTAAGTCCTGTAATCATGGCCTCATATTCAGCCTCATTGTTGGAAGCTTTGAATTGGAAACGCAAAGCGTATTCCATGTCGACCTCGTCTGGAGTGCTCAAAATTATCCCCGCGCCACATCCTGTATTGCAAGATGAGCCATCTACATATAGCCTCCATATAGGTAACTCGTCATCAAATGTCGAATCAATCAGAGTTCCTCGGTGAAATATTTGTCGCTTCTTTTCATCCTCCTCAGATTTTTCTTGCTTCTCGTCGATCATTTCTTCTTGCCCTTTTACCAACTGGAGTTGGTCTGGGTTCGAATTTAATGATCCTGTAACATCCACTTGCCCTTTTACCAACCGGAGTTGGTCTGAGCCAGTGTTTGTTGATCCTGTAACATCCACAGGTTGATCAGCGAGCAACTCTTGTTCCTCATCTGGAGTTCTCCCAACTATCTCTGCATCACATCCTGTAACATCCACACGCCCTTATACCAATCGGAATTGGTCTGGGCTTGTGTTTGTTGATCCTGTAACATTCACAGGTTGATCAGCGAGCAACTTTTGCTCCTTGGGGGTATCAGGATAGGTGAACTCCGCTATGAAATCTGCTACAGCTTGCCCTTTTAGTGATGACCTGGGTTCATAAATTATATCATATTCTCCGAGCTCTATTGCCCAGTACATCAATCTCCCTGATTTTTCTGGCTTGTGAAGGGCTTGTCTCAATGGCATATCGGTATATACTACTATGGTATGAGCCTGGAAATATGGCCTCATTCTCCTACTCGCCTCAATCAGCGCCAGTGCCAATTTCTCCAGCCTTGGATATCTGATATCTGCTCCTCGGAAGGCCTTACTTGTGTAGTAAATTGGCTTTTGTACTCCATTCTCCACTCTGATCAACGCCGATCTAACTGCATTCTCGGATACTGCAAGGTATAAATACATTTTTTCTCCCATCACCGGCCTGGACAACAGTGGGGGTGCTCCCAAGTATTTCTTCAAGTCTCGAAAAGCTTTCTCACATTCATCATTCCACTCAAAAGTCTTTCTGAGTGTCTTGAAGAATGGGATACATCTATCAGTTGCTCGTGACACAAATCTATTGAGTGCAGTTACTCGTCTAGTGAGACTCTGTACTTCCTTCTTCGTTGTTGGAGATCGCAGCCCTATTAGAGCTTTGATCTTTTCAGGATTTGCTTCAATGCCTCGTTGATTGACAATATACCCGAGAAACATGCCTTCTCGTACTCCAAAGATGCACTTCGTCGGGTTCAGCTTCATTTGATATTTATCTAGTTGATCAAAAGTCTGGCTTAAGTCAACTAGATGATCGGCAGCTTTCTTACTTTTTGTCAGCATGTCGTCAACATAGACTTCCATATTGTCACTGATTTGTTCAGCAAAGACCTTGTTCATCAGCCTCTGATATGTCGCACCTGCATTTTTTAAACCAAAAGGCATAACATTATAACAATAAGTTCCCCTAGGGGTAATAAAATAAGTACTTTCCCGGTCTTCAGGTTTCATTTTAATTTGATTGTAGCCAGAATAAGCATCCATGAAGCTCAGCAATTCGTGTCCCGAGGTAGCGTCCACCAGTTGATCAATTCGGGGCAATGGAAAGTGATCCTTTGGGCATGCTTTGTTGAGGTCGGTGAAGTCCACACACATCCTTCATTTGTTGTTTTTCTTCTTTACCATCACCACATTGGCTAACCAATCTGGATATTTAACATCTTCAATAAAGCAAGCTTTCTGGAGCTTCTCGACTTCCTCCTGTATGGCTTGATTCTTCTCGGGACTGAATACTCTTCTTCTCTGTTTCATAGGTTTGATCTCCTTATTCACATTGAGCTCGTGACATAAGAAGTTTGGGTCTATCCCAAGCATATCTTCATGACTCCATGCAAAAGTTTGTCTTCTGCTTCTAAGGAAAGTTATCAATTCTTGTTTTAATGAGGCTTCCAACGATGAACCTATTTGAGTAGTTCGCTCAGGGTACTCGTCATCCAGAATGATGTTTTCAGTAGCTTCCACCACTTGACCCTTCACGAGTTGCGACTCATCTCGAGGATCTAATGTTTCAATTTCTGCATCTTCATCCACTTGATAGGTAGTAGTCTTTTTCTTTGATTCTTCCAGTTCTTCTTGCTCGGCGGATGAATAATAGCATTCCCGAGCTACTTTCTGATCACCTTTCACAACTCCTACTCTAAAGTTTGTTAGAAATTTTAGACACTGATGCACTGTAGATGGTACAACCTCGAACTTCTTCAATCCTACCCTTCCCATGATGATATTGTACGATGACTGGACAGTCTTATCCATCACGAAGAATCGTATTCTTTCTGTCCGACAAGCAGGCCATGTACCAATGAATATATCCAACTTGATCGTCCCAAGTGGAAATACTTTCTCGCCAGCAAAACCGGTGAGGGGTCTGTGGTAAGGCTCTAATTGAGATAGCTTTAAATTTAAACTATCGAAACACAAGTAGAACATGATGTCTGCCGAGCTATCGTTATCGACCAGCACTCTTGAAATCATTACCTCCTTCATTCTCATTTTGGTCACTAGTGGGTTGTCATGAGGATACAGAACTCCTGCAAGATCATTCTTTGAAAACCCAATGACCAATTTTTCTTTGTTCACCTTTCTCGGGCGATCTTCCTCAGCTAAATTTATTCGCTGAATGTACGAGCAAGCTTGAGCCTCTCCGAGGTAAGCTTTTCTTTCTGCAGTAAGGTCTCCTCCTCCTGCATCTCCTCCTGTAATAACATTACAACCAAATGACCCAAAGCGTATTGAAAATACCTCTCGTTCTGGCTGCCTTGGTTTCTTGGGAAGATTGGGGTCATCATTTGGATCATCTTCATGGTTTCTCTTCTTTTTCTCCTCTGCTCAACGAGGAGATCTAGACCTCTCTCTAGTTCGGTCGTTATTTCTTCTTTCGCCTCCCCGATCAACATACTTTGCTAGCTTTCCTCGTCGGATGAGTGTTTCAATCTTGTTCTGAAGAGCTATGCAATTTTTGGTCATATGGCCATGATCCTTATGGAATTCGCAATATTTCTCCCTATTCCTCGTGTCAGGGTCTGACTTCATTTTCTTTGGCCAGTTTAACTCCTCGTTGTTCTTAATTTCCTCCAGGACATGGTTGATATTTGCCTTCAAAGGCGTGTAATTATCAAATTTCTTCAAGACCTCCCATGACGACCTACTTTTGGAATGTTTATCACCACCATTGTTCTTATGCTCCTTCTTCTTAGCTTTATCACCTTCCACCTTGGTTTCTTTGGCATCCATATTCTTCTTCGCAAACATAGCCTCCTCGGCATTCATAATCTTGGATGCTTTTCCCATCAGGTCCGACATGGTTCGAGGTGGATCTTTGGCCAAAGTGTAGTACAACTTATTCGACAGCAGTCCACTCATCAAAGCAGTAATCGCTGTCTTCTCCTCATAATCAATGACTTCGAGCTTCTCGTAATTGAAACGAGTTATATAGTCTCTAATACTTTCACCAGCTTTTTGTCTAACACTTAACAAATGTGTTACTCGTTTAACTGGATTTGCTCCGAAGCAGAAATTCCCAATGAATAACTCGGCCAGTTGAAGGAAAGTTGAAATCTTACCCCGAGGAAGATTATTATACCATATCTGAGCAGATCCGATAAGAGTTCTCGAGAATGCCTCGCATCTCATCTCGTTTGGGATAGTATAAATGTCGGCATCAGCTTGATATTGTTCTATATGAAGGACGGGGTCAGTCTTCCCATCATACTTGGGAGTCACAATAGGTGCTTTGAACTTCGATGGTGTTCGGAAATAAACAATGTCCTGGACAAAAGGTGTTCCCTGAACAAAGGTTCGTTGTAGAGGGTTCTTGGCCTTAGCCATTTCCCCTAATCTATCCTCCATCCTCTGAATAGATCCTTTCCAAGCATTATTTCATTCCTCGGGCCTACTGGTTCGAGCAACTGATCGCATTGAAGTGTCTTCCTGGGATTTATCTTGACGAGCAGCAGGTCGGTCATTGGATCCATCTTGACGAGCAATTGGTCGTGAATGGGCAGATCCTTCCCTTAAATTTGATGGTCGTCAAAAAATCCTCGATGCTGCATTAAGAGGACTCTTGTTCCTCCTAGGGCCTAATCGATCAAAAGGAGAGGCCCTACTTAATCTTTCTAATGTACTGGCCCTTTCTAGGGAGAGGGTGACACGTTGTTCAGTATCTGTGGCTCGTACTGACGAAGTTCGTCCAGGTTGATAAGAAAAATCTTCAGATTCCTCATTGCGATACGAATTAGTACGTCTAGTACGCACAGAAGGCGCACGAATATTTCTTTGAATGCTTCGTGATCTGGAATGGGCTGGCGCACCGCCATGGAGGGTTTGGATGAGTTGTCGCATCGTTTCTTGCATGACGGTCTGGCCCTGAGCCAGATTCGCCATCATTTCGGTCAGATCTGGAATAATTGGTGGAGCAGATGGATTTGGAGGGGTTCCAGTGTTTCGATTACTGGATTCAGGTATATCAGCCATTGGTAATGGATTGTTTTTTATGAGAAAACGATTTTACCAGTCGTTTCCCACAGACGGCGCCAATCTGTTGATGTAAAAAATTAGATCACTCTAATAATTCAATCACAGATAAATAAATGAGACAAAAGATTTTAAAGTGGTTCAGCCTTATAAGAATGGCCTACGTCCACTGTTATTTTATTGCTGAGTGTTTGGGAATTCTCGATTACAAGAAATTCCGTTCTGGATCCCAAAGTTTGGATTCAGGATTAGATCCCCCCCAATGAGGATTGTACAACGTATTTATAGCCTTGAGGCTGTCATATGAAAGGGTGATACATTAAATGATACACATATGAAAGGGTAATACATTTAATGCCCTTTAAGCGTGTGCGTCTAAATGATAAGCATTTAATGAACCAGTTGAACTGTTGGTTATTCATTAATTAATGCTATGTTCGAGATGCAGCTCGGACCGCCTGAGTAGCTCGGATCGCCTAAGCTTTCTAATATTCAAGAGTTCCTCGGAGAGGTCTGTTCCTCCGAGCGTATGAGTTCCTCGGAGAGGTCTGTTCCTCGGAGGGTATGAGTTCCTCGGAGAGGTCTGTTCCTCGGAGCGTGTGATTATCTCGGAAGTGCATGTTGTTGCCATGTAGATAGCCACGTGTCTTCATATGATTGATCCCAGTCAGCAGATTAAATTTGGTATCAACAGTCCCCTTGTATTTTTTCTCCAGAGTTTCATTTGTTTCTTTTAAATCTCTGAGTTTTTCATCAAATATTTTGATTTCTCTTTTATGAGTCAAACATTGGATAGTATACTCTTCAGCATTTAGTTTAACCATTAGGCTTAGATCTTCTAACTTCTTAGTGAGATCTTTCACAATATTTTCTAATCTAGTGCTTTTCTTGAGAGTTTTAGCATAAAGTGTGTGAATGTCAGGGAGCTCTTCATTGTCCGAGTCACTAAGTTTGGTGTGTGGAGTGACCCCTAAAGATTCATTTGTTAAACTCACACACCCATTGACATCGTCATTATCGCTATCCCTTTGACTCACACACTCCGAGGTAGAACATGCAACATTCTCAGTAATCAAAGCATCTAAACCAGTATAAACATGATTCTCAATAGCAGGAGTAGAGTTACTAGAAGCATTCTCATACATAGGCATAAGCACATCATCATTATATATGATCTTGGCAAAGAAGGACATGCAAGGATAAAAAACATTAGATGACTCAGGTTCCTCCTTTTCAGAATCACTTGAGTCATCCCATGTTTTGCAAATGTTATCTCTAGTGTGTTTGTTTTGAGTGTTCAAGTTAACTCTACAGTCTTGTGCGATGTGCCCCAGTTTACCACATCTATAGCTTTCAGTCTTCTTAAGGTCTCTATTAGGTCTAATGTGGGAGTCCTTGTGATTTTTATCATGGTTTTTCATGAGGCCTGTGATTAGAGGAAGTTGGATAATTTGAATTGCCTTGTTTATTTTCCACTTTGTTTCTAAACTTAATAATTTTCTTAAACTGTTTAGTAATTAAGTCAATTTGATTGTCTAAACTCTCTATATTGCATTCCTCATCAGAATCATAAGTGGGGAATATAAGTTCAGGCTTAGTTAACTTAGAAAAAAAGCTAAGATTGGAACTAGTCTGTTTCCTATGGGTTTGTGTCAATTGTTTCTTAAATTCTATTTCCATTTCCACAGTTCTTAGTTTACTACTGAGTAATTCAGGAGTGAGATTTTGATCACACATTTCCTCAATAACATATCTTTTGTTATCAAATTTCTGTGGTAATGATCTTAGAATTTTAAATACAATTTTATGTCTATCATAAGTCACCCCATTAGCATGCAGTTTGGTCACAATATCAGTCAAGTTCATATAGAAGTCATCAAATGACTCAGTCTCAGACATAATTAAGGAGTTATACTGCTGAATAAGCATTTGGGTTTTAGCATCCTTAACTCTAGTGTCTCCTTCATGAGCAGTGATCAAAGTGTCCCAAGCTTCCTTAGAAGTGGTACAGGATGAGATTCTTTTGAACTCATGTTCATTTATAGACATAAATATGGCATTCTTTCCTTTATTATTATTTCGAGAAACTTGTTCCTCTTCTTGAGTGAACTCACTTAAAGATTTCTTAACCCTCTCATTACTTCCTTCGTTGGCTAGTTTAGTAGGAAAAATATAACCATTTTCAACAATGTACCAGACATCATCTCCCAAAGTTCCTTGAATGAAAGCAATCATCCTTACTTTTCAGTAAGCAAAATTGGTTCCATCAAAGATTGGAGGTCTGGTCAAGTTTCCAAATCTTTCATTTTTCTCGTCCATAATTGATTTTCAGAACACAATTCCAGAAACACAGGATCTCTTTTGAAAGCAGTTTACAAAGCTCTGATACCAATTGAAAAATGTTACTAAAGCTGTTTATTAAAAATAAACTATTTAAGTAACTCCGATCTGTTTTTTTAAGAAACTCTTTTCATAAAAACCAAACTATTTGTACACAAGATGTGTTTAACAAATCAGTATATACGCGATCTATTCAAGAATTTAATAACAGGTTTATAAAGTAGTTTAAAAATCTTAAACTCAGCACAACCAAGAATGAGATGAGGAGATGTAGAAAGATTATGTTCACGATATTTTTTACGTGGTAAAACCTCACCAATTGAGGAAACATCCACGACTCCCTCTACGGAGTAAAATGAAAAATCCACTAAAATAAATATATGAGTTACAAACTATATAACGAACATGCAAACAACTAAGTCCTATATAAGTTTAGGAATGTACCCTCTGGTGTCCTTAAACTCCTCTGCAGTTCTGATTGTAGATGTAATTCTCCCAGTTTGTTAACTTCTGATTTGTTCCAGCACTTTACGTCGACTTTTTATTCACAAGATCTTATTACCAACACTTTTCGTGTTATAGGGTGAAAGTTTTTGTGGAAGTGCTTTCTAACACATGCATGCACACACACACACACTTATTAAGTACAAACAGTCCTAACAAATTACAGTAACACTATATGCTGTGATCTTTTCTTTTTCTTTCTTCTTACAAAACTTTTCACCTTATTTGACCTTTAAATCATTCCCAGAATCCACGGATACCTTGCTAGGAAGACAGACAAGGTCTTAATCAATCTCAGAATTTAGAAAAAAAACTTTTCGAGATTGAAAACCTCCAAGTGAGATTCCAAACTAGGTCAAAGGTTTAGTTTTACAAGAACTAGAAACAGAAAACATTTATTGTTGATTTCGAAGTAAGCAAACGTTTTAGAGAAAATAATCAACAATATATTTCTCAAGATGAGAAATAAAGAATGAACTTAAGTGTAATGTAACATGAATAACTCAGATCTGAAATTTCTATGAAATCATAAAGCAGATCTAAATACACGTTTAAGTTGAAAATAAGATATAGTGAACACGAGGTTACAGCAACAAAAATAAACTCAACTCAAACTCTTAAAAACACTCAGAGAAGTGTTTTGGATATGGAGGTATTTTGAAAAGTGTTTGAGTTTGGATGGAAGAGGTTTTGACGAACAGGGTTAGGGTTTCTAACTCTCTCTCTTCTCTCTGTATTTTCTCTTCTCTCTCTTCTCTCTCAATTTCTCAGAAGAAATGAAAATGGCAAAAGTCTTCGAAGTCTGAGAATAGGGTCCCTTTTATAGGGTGAGGAGAAGGTTCGAGAGGCTGGCTCAGAACCAAGGGCCTGGATTAAGTCAAGCCAAATTGACTTAGATCGAAGGGTTCTAATAAGGTGGTGATTAAACGAATCCTGATTGGTCTAAATAGTTGTACTGGGATTCACCAAGATAACATGCAGATCATTGATAGCTAATGATCCAAGGGCTAGGAACAAACGCTATTTTAACTCAGTAAAGAAACACAACTTCAGCCAATCAGACGAGGACAGGTGTTGGTCAATAACAGGATCACAAACGCGCGTCTAAAGTTAATTAAAACCACACCCTCAAGTTTACTCCGCTTTCGGATTCTACCCAAGGTAACATTAAGCCAATATAATCAACAAATTATATTTATAAATTGACCACAAAACTTTTTAATACAAGTTTTAATTAAGAAAACCTTATTTTAAAAAAGTTTAAAAAATCCCAAAAAATTATTAAAATTCCAATTTAGGGATTTAAACACACTCATCATATGTACACACATTATTATGCAATAAATGAATTCTACTGTGTGTGAGTGTTGGCAATAGGTTCTTGATCACTACAAGATTGAGAGATGAAGTAGCAAACAATCTTCTGAGGTTCTTTGAATTCTAGGGAGGACACAATTTTGTCACAATTTCCAAACTAGATGAGCACTTATACAATATAGACTCAAGTGAGTCAAAAGTATAAGGGCGTCAAAAACCATATAACCTACACCGCACTATATAGGGCAAAAGATAACATAGATTTTTTATTTCATTAATTATCAACATTTTTTTTCTTCTTCCTTTATTTTTTTCAAAACACAAGGGTTAACATCTGGCATATTTCTGCTTTGGGCCTCCGGTATTAGAGCTTGATGATGATGGGGGATGTTCATGTATGCCTCATCTAATCCATAATCATCGGGGTATAGGGGTTCTCATACAAAGTTCTTTTTCAGGGGATAGATTCCAAGAAAAATGAATTGCTTGCTGTAAAAATTAATGGTCTTCAGATTATCGATGGGTTGCCTGGAAGCTTGTAGTTTTCACATAAGCCGACTTAAAAGTAGACTGTGTTTGATCCCGGGCGTTGCTATGGCCCATTCTCGATCCAAATCATGAATTGATTTGTAGAGTTTTTTTAGCCTTCATCCTTTATGGATGGACTAAAACTCTCTTGGGTAATGCCATCGGTGTTCAAATGAATTGCATCCTAGACATTCATGTTAGTAAGATAGAATTTTAATGCATAAAAGTTATAAAGAAGTTACGAAATTAAAATAACTATATATACGAAAGTCTCGTATAGGAGTTTAAAACCTAGCGCTTGTTCTGATACCGACTTGTCACATCCCAAATTTCCACATACATAACTGGTAACTAAAATATAAATATAATCGTACACAATACTAAAAACATTACTAATGAAATCGAACTTTATTCAAACTGTGGTGAACATTACTAATGAAATCGAACTTTATTCAAATTGTGGTGCCTAGAGCAACTTATTTATTACAACCACATGTCTTTTACAATACATAAATTTAAAAGGGAAATTACATATTATAACTACACCTATATATATGTTTTGCCCGCTTTGTTAACAACTTCCTACACGTACATAACTGATAGGAACTTTTTAGGTAACGGTGATAATAAGTACACAGGGTTGGGGGTATTTTGCCTTCCTCATTCTTAGTGTCCATTTGAAAAGGGAAAAAATAAGAAAAACATTGCCAAGTAAATAATTATAAGTCTATAATAGTTTATAAAGATTTTGAGTATTAATAGATACAATTGAATGTACTTAGAGATAATTGTAGAAGAAATGAAATTTGAAGTAACAGTAACATGAATGAAGTAGTTCTGAATAAAGCAGTATAATGATATAACTAGATATAGTAATATCAAGTCAAAAGGGGTAAAGGTGCGGATAATTCTAAAATAAGATAACTCATAATTATCCAGTTATATAGGCTTAGGGTAGATAGCAATACAAGATAACAATCATCAAATATAAAATTTGAGATAAAGTAATAGTAGCCATGATAACATTGCTGAGCCCAAACTTTGAAGAGCGGCATTCATATTGTTAGCAAAAACTAGGAACTCAATACCATGAGTCCTACGGGTCAAATAACAATACCGTGGGTAGAACGATAGGCTATTCCTTGATATAATGTATGATATTAAAGGGTTTAATTGAAATTATTGATTAAAAAATAACATAGTTTTGAAAATCTAAATAAGTTTAACGTACTGCGGATTACACAAATGAGAACAAAACTTATGGAGCGATCATAAAGTGATATGAACAATTGACGTAATTAAGGTAATTGCATGAAATAACACAAAAATAGAAGTTACATACTTGGATGGAGGGCTTTGTTTTAAAATGAAAATCTCTTAAAAGTTATGGACCGGAGTTTTTTGTAATAAAATAAACTAATTAAGATCTCCTTTTGTGAAAAATATAATAATGTAAGGTAGTTAAGGTGTAAAAGAAATAGACTATGAGGTGTAATTTGAAAATTCCTATTGGTTTTAATTAGATAAGGTTATAGGCATAATTGATATTAGGTGTACGAGACTTTTATGTTTATTAAGTGCTTATAAACCTATATATGAAAATTGGGTGCTAAATTCCTAGGTTGGAATAGTTTAGGGATTTATGTGCAAAGTACCATTTATATTTTTAATTCTCTTTCTAAGGTTTCTACGAAAATGGGTTCTGGTTATCCAAACAAGGTTATATAATATATCCTTTTTACTAGAACAATAAAATAAAGTTTTGAAAAAAATTTGGAATTTTCTGATTGGGCACGTGCCCTCACAGGCTCAATCAAACCTCCCACGCTCCCTGGTTGACCTACTCATGCGTATGAATCCCACTTCATCTCCTACCTTCTTCATTTTGACTTTAGGGTTCCAAAACTTTGACTAAGGATTATGGATAGTACTGAATACCATTTTTGTTCACTCAAAGCCATTCATCCTAATTTTTCACGAGGATTCCGAATATATAACTTTTATGGATTGAGGTTGCATGTATAATTGAAACCAGTTTCTATAAAAATGCGGGGAACATTTGTGAGTTTGTGGTTAAATTTGAGCTACGATATAGTTAGGGTGATGTTCTTGGATAAAAATAAGAGAGAATCATTTTGGTCTCGTGATAAAATTCATACTTACGAAGAGAATTTCATCTCAAATTTTTTTTGGCCGTAAAATACAAATGAGGACTTGGGGTAACAAAAGGGATTAATGCACAGGTTGACCATTGCACCTAGGTTTCTTAGAACTAGAGCTCGAATTTTCCCACTTTGAAACTAGTTTAAAGTGAGGGATACATAATCATCCACCATTGAAGCTCAAGCTTCAACGGTGTTTTTTGATATTCGAACCTATTGAGTGCTAAACATACGTAAAAATTAGCATGTAACTACTGAAAGTGAATCTAGCTAGTGCAAAAATGCAACCAAATTAAAAGAACTCGGTTTAACACATAAAATGATATAATACCATATTTTCCTAAAACTAAGCTTTGAATTGGAGATGTGAAAGTGTATGTTTTTACCATGGTAATTGAGGGGTTTTATAAGGGTGATAAAGGAGAGCTTCTTGATAGGTTTGGAGGTGGATTTTGAATTGGTTTCATATGAGTTTTGGTGTTAGGGATGGTAGAGACCTAGGTTTTTCATGTGGGTTCATGTGCCAAGTAGCTTAGTAGGCTTCCTAGGTGGCTTCCACCTCAGCAGGTGTCTTAGTGAAGTTATTTGGGTCTAAGTTTTTTGTCCCTAAGTATTTTAGGCTTTTATATTTAGGTTGTTCCATGTAATTTTTAAAGTTTTAAGGGCTAACGTGTAATTTTACAAACTTGTAAGGGTAGATACTGGTAATTATAGCAATTTCAAGTATTGTAGGTTGTTTATGTAAATAAGTTTTGGGGTTAAGGTTTTGTTATGAAGTTTAAATAAAGTTTTGAATTTTTCAAGGGTCATTTTTGGAATTTATGTAACTTAAAGGTCATTTAGATCATTTTTATTTTTCTTTGGTATTAAGTTGAGTACTTAACAAATCCATTAGTTTTTATAAAGTCTTATACCGGTATAGGATATCTATATGTTTATATCGTTTGATAGTCGCATTTCTGGACGCGAGTATTGTTATAATACGAATAGAGGTAACATAATGTATCCGAGCGTACGAGTTGTTACAATCGTCACTCGCCCTCCCCAACCATGTCCGGTTCCATGTATTATAGGTCACAGTTTTAATTGTTTAAACCGCCACTAAAAACATGATGTCGTTTTACTAAAACTAAAAAGTTATTAAATCTGGAGCGTCAATAATCACAAATTAATTTGGAACGTTGATTGGAGTTATGTATATTCACGAACAAACACTTGTTTTCCCAAGAAAGGCAACTGTTATCTTGAAAAGATACCTCCCTTCCTATAGATAATAATCATGAATGTAAGTCTCTTAATCTTTTTATTTTTTGTGCTCATAATTGTTTTGTATTATTTAGTAAATAAAAACTTTTGGAACAACATTTGTTTCTTGTAGTTTTATTTTTCGAAGGCTTACACCACTTAGTGGGTTAAGTATAAATATCTGATAAATAATTGTAAGGTGATGAACATTCTTAAATACTGGTGAGGTAAATGAACTAATAGATGCTTTCAATATTTTCTCGTTTATAACAGATCATTTAGAGATAGGGTCCAGTAGTAAAAAAAATAGATAAAACTCCTTATGGTGTAAACCCCGGTACATACCATTTCTTTAAAATAGAAAAAAAATGAATTTTTTGATGAAACTTTATGGATATGATCTCAATGGTGAGGAGATCATCTCTAATTTTTTTTTTTAAAAAAATTCAATAAAAAAACTATTGAGATGAGGTGATATGTAAAAAAAATGATATAAATATCAATATGTATATATAAAAATAAATATAAATATTAATATTTTTATAACATATATATATATATATATATATATATATATATATAAAACAATCTTATTAGTTGAAAAAAGAGATCAATTCGCGGTTTTCGTCAATTTTGAACCCCATCTAATGAATATATAAATTAGTGGTCACGACCCTCATAGAATGAGAACTAGTGAACCCCTAAATGATCCTAGATAAAACTTTGAAATGGGAAGTGTAGTCAAAAGCGAATCCACAACAAGGGTAAGGTGTCTAGCTTAACTTTTGGGTAAAAAAGATGGGTGAAAGTATAAATTATTGAACTTTGACTTTCTTAATTTGGGCAAAATAAACTAGGTTATTATTGTAAAATGTTGGTATAGTCAGTGGTGGATCCACAACAAGTGTAAGGTGGGTGAGAGCCTACCGTAATTTTTGGAGAAAAAGAAATTAGTAGTAGAATTTTTTTTATCATGAGAATTTTTTAAGGCAGAACCACTCTATGTACTCTTCTTGGTGATCAAATCCACGGTCCACAGAGTCTAATCCTACAGAATGTGAACAATGTAAGTCAAGAACTTGTATACAGTGATAGGTATCAAACCCATAAATTATGAGCAATTCTATTCCAATCGCCAAATCAAACCAAATAGCAACCATATCGACACGTGACAGATGTGAATTAAATGGAATTGGATGTCTCCACATATTGTACGAAAATGGGAACTGATATTCATTGACATCTATAGACGATAGACGCTTCTAGTTTGTTTTACTTTTGCGTTTCAAAAAGATTTTTTAATAACTGCGGTGAAAAGTAAAATGGTGAAATATTTTTTCACATATTTAAAATTAATTTTTTGTCGGATTGACATTGTGAATAAGTGCACACTTTATAATTATGAAACTTTAAACAAGAACAGAGAAGAAAATTCAACTCTAAATAAATGAAAATATATTTCATCATATTACTTTTCATCGCGTTGAAACAAATCTTACCCCGAAACAAATGAAAAAAATTACAATATAAACACTTTTCTAAAATTGTATGTTTATCTCTTAATGGAGTCGGTGTTAATTTAAAATTACACCCAAAGATAATACAACCTACAGATAACTAAGTATGGAGAGGGCATGCTAAATGCATGAATGATGAGTATATTTTTAAGATCATCTACCCTAGTTCTTTCTCCTAATTGGCTACTTCTTAATCCCATATATAAAATACATCATCCACATCACATCATGGTTGCTCTATATTATTTGGCAATATCTCATTGTGGTGGAAATTGAGTCATACCTTTGGCCGACCATGACTGGCGACCGACAAGAGTAAGATAATAAATGCTTTATTTTTGTTATCAAATCTCACTTTGAGGATTGCTTGATTTAAACATTGTAGGTGTAACGTGAATGAGTTGATGGTTATAAATTGTACAATTGAGAGACGAAAAGTCATCTATGTTCTGGTAATATAGCATTGCTTTTGTACTATATGTTTAGACCAACTTTTTTTTTCCAATGTTTAGGCCAACTTATTCACGTTACACTTGTCCGCAAAAAATATACAAAAAATTTTTGAGTTGAAGGACTGAAATAAGTGTTAAGTTTGTATTGATCAATTTTTGAGTTTTACGTTAGTGAAACCTAAAAAATAGAATTAATAAAAACTTGATACCTATTTCAGTAGATCAACTTTAAATCGAAAGTTCAATTACTATAGGATCACTAAAAAATATAAGGAGTATCTATTATGTTTAGACCAACTTTTTTCCTCAAGTGGAAGATTTCTTTTCATTACAATTATATATAGCACCAACCTGTCCACTCCTATTAGATATTAGATCATGTGGGGTTTATTGTGGTGTTCATACGCAAGCGATAAAGCCATATCATGGTTAGTGCACTAGATATTTTATAAATGTCTTTATAAGTTTGGTGTTGAAATTAATATTACGACCAACTCTAAAGAGTTCTTCAAATTATACCCCAGAAATCGGACTAGGTGAGTTACTAGACATTCATTGGATAGTACTATAAATGGATCTCATATGGATCCCACGGGGCAAACTAATATTTGTTTGACAACTCATACGGATCTGATTTTTTTGATACAATTGAGGATTTTTCTAGAATTATATTAATAGTACTATTTTTTAATCCGCGCGATGTGCATGTGATTTAGAGAGCTATATATCAGTATTATTCTTGTACGAACCGGTTCGTATTGTAAGAATGCGGAGCGAACATGTGTCACATGCCGGTGAGTTCTGGAAAGAGAGAGAGAGAGAGACAGAGAGAATATCTATAATTTAGTCAATAATTTCTATACTTATTGTCAGGTGACACATGTTTGGTCCGCACTCTTAAAATGAGGACTGATCCGCACAATAGCAGTCCTGATATATATATATATATATATATATATATATATATATATATATATATATATATATATATATATATATAGAGAGAGAGAGAGAGAGACTCATGTACATACCAAACGGTACATACCAATGGTGCATACCACTGACGCAGACCCATTTTATAAATGCTTTTGAGTTGAGTTTTTTTTTATGTGGTATTTAAATATTTCGAGGGAGCCATATAAAAAAATTCAGGACAAAAATATTTTTTTGGCTATTTTTAAAAAAATCGGTCAAACTTTTGCAGCTTTTAAAGTGCTCAAAAAGTTGTGAAAGTTTGACCGATTTTTTTAAAATAGTAAAAAAAATTAATTTGAATTGATGTTTTTTATATGGGTACATTGAAATGTTTAAACATCACATAAAAAAATTCAGTCGGAAAATATTTTTTTTACTATTTTTAAAAATTGATATGCACCGTCTGATATGTACAGGAGACTCTCACTATATATATATATATTATATTTTAATTTATAATAAGTTGGTACACAAATTCTGACATTAGAAAAAATAAAAGATCATATTTAAAGTATTATAGAACATTACATAAATAAAAGTAAAAAAATGAACTCAAATGATTCAATTTCATCCCGTGGTTTAAGCAAAATTGTCTAATTTACTCCCTCAGTCCATAGTGATCAAGAGCTTATCATTTTGCCATTACAAATACCAAACCTTAAAAACATACTAACAAACCTTTAGTTTGTGTCAACTATCATCACAAATTATCATTTTTCATTAATAACTATATTACCATACTAAGGCATAGAGTAACTATAATATAGTACTAATGCATATTCCTTGTACAAATTTATATTTTAAGGAGAACTTAATACCCATAAAACATTTCTCTTCCAACCGATGACACATTACTATGCAATAATTCAAATAGCTTGAAAAATGATTGATTAAATATATTTGTAACTTATATCCAAGCTATAATTAACAACAAGCAATATAATTTATCCAATAGGATTCAACATAGAAAATATGAAGAACATGAACAATTAATCTTGTAAAAAATTAAACAATAAGAACGACTAAACTATTATAATACTTGAGAGCGACTCTCATACATACCAACAATATATACTTGCTAGCGCAAACTTATTTTTCTAAAATATTAAAAAAATATTTTAGTTGAATTTTTTGTGGTAATTAACATTTCAAGGGATCTATATAAAAAACATCTGCTCAAAATAACATTTTTTGCTATTTTGAAAAAATCGGTCAAACTTTTACAACTTTTAAAGTGCTTTAACATGTGTCAATGTTTGACCGATTTTTTTAAAATAGTAAAAAATATTATTTTGAGATGATTTGTTTTATATCGGGTTATATCGAACCCTTGAAATGTTTAAATAACACACAAAAACACTCTCAACTCAAAAATATTTTTTCTACTATTTAAAAAAAATCAGAATGTATACTTGGTATGTACTGAAGTCTGTCAGTATAATAGTTATCTTAAACTTTACTTTTAATCTAACGCGAAGATAAATTATGAAATAAAAAGGTATCAAACATGTAATACCCCATATTTATGCGTATTTGAAATTTAATTAATTCAGTTAATTAATTATTTTATTTTAAATTACGCGAGTGAAGTAATCTAATTGAATTAAATCAAAATGTGGTTATTAAATATTAATCAAGCGAAAGATATAATGATTAATATTATGGGTTAAATTTACTAAGTGAATAGTAAATGATTTACAAAAATTATTATGTATCATAGCGAGTGAGATTGACATAATTGAATTTATCTCAACCACGAGTCACGGGTACCCTAAATTGAGGTCGAGATAGGATAATTATTTAGAGTGATTTGGATGATGATTTCGAGGTCACGGATGACTTCAAAATGATTGAAATAGTCAGAATAGTATACTCGGTGGTGTTGATTGGGTCCCGGGGCAATTTTATACTAAATCGACACTGTATGGGAGCATTTTAGTCACTTGGTAACCAAGGTTCAAAGACCTACGAATTTTCAACGTCTTTACCAGCGTATAGATGGGAGGGGATGGGGTTTAGAGTTTAGAAAACTCATAGAAGCCATTAGAGAATAAGAGAAACCATTTGTGAAGCCTAAGAGAAAGTTTTTGAGAAATTGGAGTGTGATCTTACGCCATTATCCATCTTGGAGTGAGGATTAGAAGAGAAGGCACACCATCCCACATCAAAGACACGAAATCAGATCATCTAACGCAAGGACAGTGTTTATTTACAGTTTCTCTTGAAGTTATAATGCTCATGTTGATAAGGTTTCGAAATATATTGATTACAATCATGTTCTTGGAAGCAAAGAATAATTTAAATCCATGTTATGGGTAAAATTTCATGTAAACTAATTATAAGTATGTAAAGGTTATGAAATCAGATCATGGGTGGTAATTTAGATGAGAAAATTATGAGCTTTATGTTATGTATAAATGAAGAACATGAAAATTTAGGGTTTTGATGAATAGATGTTGTGAACCCATTCTTGAATTGAAATCATATTGTTTTAAGGATTGTATTACGTTAAAAATTATCATAATACATGTAGATAATGTTTAGGATAATTGGTTTGAAGTTTGGTCAAGAATCATGGAGAAATGAATAAGAAAAATGGTAAAAATGCACTTGTGTATAAGGAAGAAAATGATCTGCATAATTTCGAATCGATTCGGTCACTACACCAAAACTGTTATATTATCACGGTCATTGATCGTGACAAGTCAAACTTATCACAGTCATTGACTGTGACAAGTCTAGGTGTGACAATTGTTCTTGTCACGGAGTTGTCATGGTCCTATGACATTCAAAGACCGTGACAAGGTTTGTCACGGTCTTTAACCGCGACAAACCCTATAAAAATTATCACGGTCAACAATTGTGATAATTTTGGGCAGAATTTAAAAAGAATCTGTTGGGCAGTATGGCAACAACAATTACCCCACAGTATATTTGTACCTGTTATAGCAAAAGTGTACATGTTCAAATAGCATATATCCAAATAAAATAGAAAGAATGCACCAAATCATTGCATATATAATTCCATATCCAAGTAAAATAAAAATACAATTCATATCCAAACCAAAATGTAACAAATCAAAATAATATATATACGATCCAATTGTTCAAACAAAATAGATACAAATAATGTCATTGGGTAGAGTCTGAGGTAGGATGGAGGAGGAAGGAAGGCCACACGATATATGTATTGATACACCCCACAATATACATCATATCGCATTGTTCGTGCAATCACAATGCAATTTCCCCTTTTTGGGTATCACATGCGTGACGAGCACCTTGGCCTCGATGTCTTAAAGAATACGTCCATGAACCGGTATACTCGGGAGGGTTCTCGGGTCCCTCAACCCTCTCGATATCCGTTATCCATCATATATGTCGAGTAAAAACATTATTGGCCAATCGATTGTTGACATAGGCCGCTGGACGAGAGCCAAGATAGGAACCGCATCATCAAGAGGCGAGTTCGCGCGTATCAGCGATGAAGTAGTGATGTACATGTCCTCGGCCTTGTCCACCTCCTCCTCCACCGTCTTCTCCTTACCCTTGCTCTTTCCCTTGCCCTTGCCCAAGTCACTCTTCATGAAGGCGTACATATCTTGAACTTTTGCCTCTAACCTTGATATCTTCTCGGCATGCGTGTCCACCTAACGAGCCAACCTGGTGTTACTCGTCTCCATTCTGACGATCCTAGACTTTCCCACCCGCGATCTCATCCCCCTAGTCCTCCCCTTGCGATTAGCGCTGAGCACTTGTCTGAGTGCGTCAATAGTCAAAGATGCCTTGTCGGCATGAGACTGTGACTCATGCACTTCCTTAAGCGTTGCCTAAACTGACAAAAAGCACACTATTAGTTAAATAAGTAAATAAAAAAATTATAACGTAATTAACAAAAATTAAACATTTATAACTTAAAATCGTGGACACGAATCTTGGGGACACCTCCTTGTCCTTGCCCTTCTTCCTCTGAATTGCCACATAGTCATGGCCTACCCCCAGGGCCACTCCCCGTCTCCTGAAATAAAATAATACAAAATTAACAAGTAACGCAAAATAAAATAATGCAAAATAACATAAAATTATAATTATAGAAAAATAAAAACTTACCTCCTTGTGCTCCACCTCGGCGTAAGACGTTCGTCCTGAGTAGTGCACGTCCATATTATTTTCCCGATTTTTCCTCCCCGATTGGCGAGATGTCAATTATCGCTTCTCGATCTCATTGTCGATGAAATTTTGTCACTTTGCCAATGCGATCGGCTCCTTTGGAGGGACGGTCTCACACAGTCTGAGAATGGAGTCCCGAGTCTTCCCAAAGTACCGGGCCCACAAATTTTTCTTCTACGTCTTATATTGTTCACTCAACTACTCCAACACGGAATCGCGGAGTTGTGGGGGCAAACCGAATTGTCCTGTTAAATAAATATAAAACAAAATGAAAGTAAGTGTATATTGTTAATAAATATAAATATAATACCTGTAGTGCCGCCCAAAAAGTCAACTTGAGCTCATTTTTCACCTCCCTCCAACTAGTGTACACCACTGCCTAAATTCGTTGTCTGATTGTGCTATTATTTTTCGTCTTTTATTGTTCTAACATGCTTCATATTTTCTGCATAAAATTAATGTGATGAACGTATAAAATAATTTAGAATAATGTAAAACTTAAAATAATTTAAACTTACTTTTTTCATTCTTCAACATCTTCATGTGTGTCAAATAGATAATGAGCTACTTTATTCATGTTGCAAACTCATTAATTTCACTTGTTTGACCATCACATGACCACCCTCATCGATGAACTCATCAATGTCATCAACGCTAGTCAAGTCAGGCACATATTTCCAAGTATAGATTGATAACTCCACGGTTATGTATTCCTCTGCAATTAATTTTGCAATGCATCATGTATTCTTGACGTAATCTTTGAAAACTTTCATCAATCTTTCAAATGGATACATCCATCGATATCTAACTTGACAACAAAGAAGTTCCTCGTCGCATAAATGTACCAATAAGTGAACACTTATGTGAAAGTACTTATTCAACACATAAATCGCTTCGGTGACGGCCAATTTTGTGGCCACTATGTGTTCTCGATTGACTACCTTCTCACATAAAAATGAGAAGCAGATACTAATTTGTATAATAGCCCTCCACAAATCCTTGTGCTTGGAGAAACAGTGCTTAAACAATAGAGGAGCCAATTGCATGATCACATGCCAATCGTGGAACTTACACTTATGTAAATCATGGGTAGAATAATTCACAATCATTTGCAAGTTGGACGAAAAATTAGATGGAACCTTCAAATTATATATTGTGTCTAAAAGCACCTTCCTTTCCTCACTCGTCAAAGTAAACGCACCAGGGGGAATTATTGTACTTCCCCTACTATCTTCTTTCAACCATAGTTATGGCTTAAGTTTCAACGATTTAAGGTCTTTTCATGTATTTTCTCCATCCTTCGAATGACTCCGCCCAAGTCATGTGCCCACAATATGTTCAACAATGTTCTTCTCTACGTGCATCATATCCAATGCATAGCGCACCAGGTTATTCTTCCAATAAGGCGAGTCAAATAAAATTAACCTCCTAGACTATGCCTTTCTTGTCTCAGTTTCATTCCCAGTTGGGGTCTTCTTATGTTGACGTTCTTAAATATAGGATTCTTACCTGTCATATTAGGGCCACAATCAGAAGATTTACTTTCAATTTTTGAACCTGAAAGTTTTCTCAGCGGTAGCCTATGTTCAACCTCGCCTGATAAAAAATTGGAACCTTTCTCAAATATGAAACTATAAGAGGGGGATAAAAACCTCATATGTCGATGGTATACGTTTTTTAAACTAGCGGGGAGATGAAAAGATTCAGCCTCCTCTCCACAAATAGGACGCCCTAAATAACCATGTACTACACAACCAGATAATGTCCAATAAGCTGAAAAATCATGAATTGCCCACATCAATATTGCTTTCAGCGTAAACTCTTCTTTTCTAAAAGAGTCAAATGCTTGCACACCCTCTTCCAACAACTTATTTAATTCTTCTACCAAAGGATCTAGGTATACATCAATGTCATCATTTGGTGCCTTTGGCCCAGGTATCAGTAAAGACAACATCGAAAATTTAGGTCTCATACACTGTGAATGAGGGAGGTTGAGTGGGGATAGGATCACTGGCCATACACTCTAATTGGTGCTTAAATTTTCAAATGCATTGAAACCATTTGTTGATATTATCAAATGAATGTTACGATGTTCTTGAGAAAAAATGGGATACTCATAACTCATCCTCCTCCAAGCTGTAAAATCAATAGAATGACGAATGAGATTATCTCCTACTTATGTCCTAGCATTCCAGGTCATTGCCTTCGGTATCCATGGTACCGTGAAAAAATGCTTTTATCTATGACCAACGAGAAAATATTTCAACACTTTTTGAGGCACTTTTGAGCTTGTGCCTTCCTTGCCAGTAGATTGGACATATCTAGGTTCATCGCATACTGGACACCGATCGAGATTTTCATACTTGTTTTGATATAGTATGCAGTCATACACACAAGCATGAATTGATTTATACTTCGTTCCCAAACCTTTCACACCATTCTTCATAACATGATAACTATTTGGAAATGTATTCTCCTTGGGTAGCAAGCCATTCACCCAATTCAGAATTCCTATCACGCTATTTTCAGACAAACCGTATTGGGTCTTCAAACTATGCAAACCAACCATGGCATGTAAAGTTATTTGATCTTTCTCACAACTAGAGTATAACGGTTGAGTTGCCTTAAATTTTAAACTTTGGTAGTCATCGTCAAAGTTTATCATGATATCTTAATGAGCACCTAAACCTTGTACATCGTCTGCGACCTCATTCTCTTCCACTTCATGAACTCCGTACGCGTCATCAAATAAATCTTCTAACATATTATGATCTATGTCGTCTCGTTGTACATCTATCCTACTTATTGAAGGTTGTTGTGAAGGTTGTTCGGAGATAAAAGGAACATTCGATTCCCCGTGAAAACTCCAAAATCGATAGCTATCTGCATACCCTATCTTAACAAATGTAGTTCAACTATTTTTCACTTAAACACCTTACCATTCTCACACCTAGCACACGAAAATGAAAACTCTTCATCATTATGACATCTCTTTGCGTACTTCATATATTTATTAGCACCTCTGCGAAATACATCCCCTAATCTATGTGTCTCAACCATCCACTCTTTGTATTTCTGATATCCCATCACAGTTACTCCAAACAGTCACCTATTATAGGTAAGAAGCGTATATTCGTGGATTAGTATAAATAAAAGTGTGAACATTTAGTTCCCATTAGTATAAACAATCAGTTATTACTTGTTATATAAAATTTATACTATGTTTTATTTAATTATGTCTTATTTATATTCGATTTTTAAATTTCAAATTCAAATTTAATTTATAATATTAATTCCTATTTCCTCCATCTCCTCTAAGGGGTGAGTGGTCAAGACCACATATTTCTATAATATACTTAACAGCTCATGCACATTGTTCTAATTTGAGAAAAATTCGGCAACATATCCCCATAGTTCTCCAAGTACACGACATAGATCACAAGTGTGAGTGTTATTTCAATTGATAATTGAAATAACACTTACCATCGCATCATCTAGTATGTACCCTGAGAATATTAAGACAAGACTACATAACTTCCTCCAAAAGTAACAAGTTTAAGCCACTAAGAATATTATTATACAGAAACAATGCAGTCTCAAACTGTCTAAACAGAACAATTTGAGAGATCTCATCACAGGGGTAATGACTCTCGTACGGGTCTAAGGGCTATTAAATGCCTACGCATAAGAACTAGAAGTCTAGTATATATGAGCACTATGTGTAATTTCAAGTATGTTTCATTTAATTATCATAAGTTCGTGGTCATACCACTCTCGGACGGGTAGTGACACAAAGTAATTTTAGAAAAAAAGTTGAAAACTCACCCTCCCCCCCTCCCATTTTGACAATAATCCAGGGGTTGTGCCACTTTCAAAATTAACCAACCCAATAAATTAAGATAATATAATTATTTAAGGATTTATTAGTGTGAATTAAATTCAGGATTAAAAAAAATTAAACAACCAACTTCCATATACAACCATATCCGTCAATTATAATCCAATAGCAATAACAAACCAACAAATGTGTATATTTTACTCCTTCTAATTCATCTACTCAATTAATTCAACATGAACAATTTCTAACAAATTATAAATTATCAGTGATGTATTGCAGCCACGAAGCATGAAATGTTGAGTTTTTTTTAAAATAAAAACTAGTTCTAAATTAGAAAACACCCTAAAAATTAGCATCGGAATCATGTACAACAAAAAAGTAAACCCTTTAAGATACGAAATAAATCTCACAAGACATGAAATTTCATTTAAACCTATGAATACAAAATTATTCTTAAAAATTACCAAAAAGTTATGTCATACGCAAGTAGCATACCATGGGCGTGTTGTAACAATAATTTTAGGGAGGCTTTATTTCAACCCCTTAATTTTATCTAACCCCACCACCTCCCACTACTCCCCTCCCCCACCACGCACACACCTGCACACACACACATAGACACACCCCATACCCCACTGCTCCCTCCCCCCTCCCCTCCACCACACGCACACACACACACATAAACACCACCCCACGCCCCCCCTTTCCCCCTCCCCCCACCCCAGCACACACACACACACACATGCACACACACACACATACACACACACACACACACACATATAGTGAGAGGAAAGGAAAGAGAAAGAGAGAAAAAACTAACTTGAAATCGTAGAGAGAGAGAGAGCAGTCGCTTAGAGAGAGAAAACAAAGGGAAATGAAATGGTGGGAAAAAATAAGGGGAAAGGTTTTTTTACTGACAAAGCTGTCACAGACCTGTCACGGTCTTTGACCGTGACAACTTTATAAGGTTTTAACGGTCATTGACCATGACAAGTCCATGGCAATTGTACTTATCACGGCCATTGGCCGTGATAAAAAAATATGTGTTTTTTTTATCATGGTCAATGATCGTGACAAGGTTGGCCGGCTAAAAGGTGATAATTTGTCCTTTTTCGTGTAGTGGGTCTATAGGCAAATGGATTCGAAAAGTGAATCAATTCAACCTCCTGGCGAATTGATTCGGTTTCCCAAAAAATATGAAATTTCCCTTTTAAGCCCAGAACTCCAAAATATTGTCGGGGAAACTTTTGGAACTTTATTAAAATATAATGAGAGATTTGTTATATTACAGTAGGCTTGGGATGGGATTATGACTTAGTCTTAATGAGAGGATTGAGGCGATGTTTAATATACTTAAATTGAGGCGTAATCAATTCTAGAGAATGAGAATGAGTTACGGGGAACTTAAGTAAATTTAGGTTCTAAACGAGTAGTGTATGATGGAGCTAGCTACTGAATTTTATTTAAGGGATGACTAAGGCCTTTAGAGTTGAAAGTAATACTCGGATTAATACAATAGTGAGAATAATCATAATTTGATAGTATGGTGAGTATTCGAGAGATAAATACTATGCACAAAGTATGATAACTAGGTTGTGTGCATACCTACGGATTTAATCTATCTATCTATATATATATATATATATATATACATATATATATATATATATATATACATATATATATATATATATATATATATATGTTGTGTGTATTACTATTATATGATTGACGTTAAATGTGAACATACCTAAGCTGACTGCTATCATGTAGGTTCCTGCGCAATGGGCGATCCCACCTTGTCGATTCTAGGGAGGTCTGGATTTGTTTCCCATAACATAGAACTTAGGGCGTCTCACTATGTGTCGTGTATTAGTGAGACTGACAAGTCATTTGGGTACGTTAGGTATGTGTATAACCCAAAGGCTTAGAACTATGTTCTCTTACATTGATTGTTATTTGATGTTGGGCTCGAGGAGACATGCCAAACAAACAGTCCTTATTTAGTACGAGATTTACCTGGATTGATAGCAGAGTATGTCACTTTAACGGTGGTCCTTTTGACAGACACCTTAATTATATATATTAATGAGATAAATATATATAACCGGTTGAATAATTCTACTTACGTGTGATACTAGACAGATTGATAGTGTGGATATAAATAATGAATTAAGTAGTGAAACTTAATTAAATGATTAAATGACAAGATATGGAGAATGTAACTTATGATATCAATAACATACGAGATATGTTAATTCATATAGCGTACTGTATGGGTAGTACGGGGACTTCTAGATGTCGATAGTCCAAATAGATACTTATATCTAGTTAGCCTGGATAGTAGGACTAGGTGGTCTAAGTAGAAAACGTTAGGCATGCACAATAGTTGAGAGGTGAGGAAACTCAAGGGAGTATACGTGAACCTAACATGTGTAATCAATAACTAATTTTTAAATTGTGATAAATACTTGCAAAATGTTTTCAAAATATTTTGGGTTTTAACCCTTGCTATAAAAAAATTTCAAAACCTTTTAGGTGTCTAGCCATAGGGACGCTAGACTTAACAATCTATTCCAGGGACGATTTGTTGCAATGCTGTGGAGGCTTGCAGGACTTGATTAGATGCTTCCACCCTTCATTCCTAGTGTAGGATCTTATTTCAGTATCTCAGTTGGGCATGTAGACCCATTTAAACTTCACTTATTCTAGTTATTCATTTCAGACTTATGGTGGGGTTTATATACTATTTATTGGTCATATTATTTGGATTTAGATTTTGTAGCCGATAGTTTATTCGGTAAGAAAGTATTAACTTATTTCTTATGATGGGCAAAATATATTCATTGTGTGCATCTTTTAATTTAGTATTAAACATATTATTATCAATTGTTTAATGAAAGATAAAATTTTGACACCGGCCTAATTAACAAATATGTGGTTAATAACTAATATGGTTTTCGACAGTGATGCTGATAATGAACCAAATGAGAACCTCTTTTAATTTAATAAAGTACTGTTCACCGGGTATTTAATTAGGAGAGGTGTCACAGATGGTATCAGAGCATCAGGTTATAGTTTTCATAGGATCCGTACGTCTTACTACGATTTCAACGTCTCATTCTTTTTATATAGACCCCAAATACCCCTATTATTAGGACTGCTGCTTTTATCTTTATGTGTTTGAGATATCGTGCTTCTGCTACTAAATTTTGTATAGACTGTGTACTTATACAATTTGATCTATTTTTAGATGCCACCGAGGAGAGAGCGGGCAATGAGGGTAACGGCTAGGGAAGAGGTGAGGGATGCTCAATAGGAGCCCCAGGTACCGCCGCCACAACCACCACCAGAGATGATCTCAACGGCACAGGTGACTGAGATAGTGGTCCAGGCGGTCAACGCATATGTGACAGTTATGGCCGTTTATTTTCCACAGCCCCAGTCGTGACCGCCAGTTTCACCAATAATCTAGGCCCAGCCAGGACCATATACTTGGCAGAGAGTTAGGGAGGCATTCCAAAAGGGCCACCAACCCGATTTTTAGGGTAGCGCTGATGTAGTTGAGGCGTGTTAGTGGAAGAAGAATATATAATGCCACTTGCGCATGGTAGAGTGTAGTGAGACGCAGAAGAAGATTTTGGCTACTTTCAGACTATCTGGAGCCGCATTATAGTGGTGGGAGTCGATTACCACCATCGAGGAGAGAGATTTGATGACTATCACTGAGTTTTGGGTACAGTTCGACCGCAAGTACTTTTCACCAGTATTGGAGACCGAAATGAGGAAAAAGTTCAGTGAGGTGACTTAGGGGGATCGCTCCATTGCAAAATATGAAGAAGAGTTCACCCGTTTGACTAATTTTATGCCAGACGAGGTGAGCAATAAGGAATGGAAGAAAGAAAAGTTTATGGATAGATTAGCCTGGAGGATCAGGCAACACTTGATCGGTAACCCCGCATTAGTGACATACACATATGTCATCAATGTCGCGTTATTACACTACCAGGACCATCGCTTCCACATGAAGGGAAGCAAGAGAGGAGGTGATCGTAGCCAGGTGGGCAAGGCAAGTGGGGGTAGATCTAGTGGATCACCACAACAACAGGCAGGCAGACAACAGGGGCAAGATTCCTGAGAGGGGGATCAGGCCAATAGGTTCAAATCAGGAGGGTACCGACCATAGGGCTAGGGATACACGCATGGTCAGCAGGGCCCAAATCAACAGCAGTTTCCTTAGGGCCGTCATGGCCAAGGAAACAATAGCGATGGCCAACAGGGCCAAGGTTATCAAGAACAACGTCAAGGCTAACCTCCACAGGGCCAGAGGAAGAGACTGTTTCAGGATAATGCTTTGTATGTGGCCAGCAGGGTCATAAGAGAAAAGATTTCCCACAACTAGGTAGCGCACAACAGCAGGGTGCCCAATAGGGGCAATAGGCTCCGTTACCTCCAGCACCATCATCAGCACCCCCAGCCTCACATCACCAACATGGAAAGATGCACTACGAGCGTGTGTATAACGTCTCGGATGTACCCATGCCACTAGAACCTCAGGTGCATCCAGTATTCAAGGGTATGTTTCCTATTCATGGGCATAAGGGTGGGATTCTTTTTTATACTGGGGCATCGCATTCTTTTATTGCCACTAGATTTGACCGAGCAACAGGTATTTTAGAGACAGTCAGGACTCACCTTATGTGTGTAGAGTCACCGTTGGGTAGTGGGTCACTTATACACTCTGTATGTAGAGGTGTGGACATTATTATTGAGAGTCTGAGCTTAATAGTGAACCTTCATGTGTTAAAAATGGAGGGATACGATGTTATCCTAGGTATGGATTGGTTGGCGGAGTACAGTCTTATGGTAGACTGTATGAGAGGACCATAATGTTCTCCATTCCGAGTCAGGAGATGTTCTTGGTGGCGATGCCTCTTTCCGAGGGAGGGTCGTGCACCCACCTATACTACATTGAAGATGAGACCTCACAAGAGGTAGTTATTCCATTAAACTCGATTCCAGTTGTGAGAGATTTAGAGGATGTATTTCAGGAGATACCAGGGTTACAAGCCAGCCGAGAGATCGATTTTGTTATCGACCTAGCACTGAGTACGAGACTGATTACCCAAGCACTATATCGCATGGCTCCTTCAGAGATGTGGGAGTTGAGGGAGAAGATTCAGAAGCTATTAGGGCAGGGTTTCATTCGGTGGAGTACATCTCCGTGGAGTGCACCGATGTTATTTGTGAAGAAGAGGGATGGTTCACTTCGCTTGTATGTAGACTACGGGGAGCTGAACAACGTCACGATTCTGAATAAGTATCCCTTACCGAGGATTGATGACCTGTTTGACCAGTTGAGAGGGGTTGTGTACTTCTCCAAAATTGGTTTGAGATCGGGGTATCACCAGTTGCGCATTCGAGGAGGATGTTCCTAATACCGCTTTTTGTCATGGTACGGATCGTACCAGTTCAGGGTGATGTCGTTTAAGTTCACCAATGTGCCAGCAGTATTCATGGATCTCATGAACAAGGTATTCAAAGAATTTTTAGACCAGTTCGTGATCGTGTTTATAGACGACATTCTGGTTTACTCTCGCACTAAGGAGGATCGCGCAGAGCATTTGTGTAGGGTTCTCTCTCTCTCTCTCTCTTACACACACACACACTCTCTCACTAAGAGAAAGAGAGAGAGACAGAAAGAGAGAGAATCTCTCACACATACTAACTATACATATTTGCTAGCGTAAACATATTTTTCTAAAATATTAAAAAAATGTTTTTGAGTTTAATTTGTTTATGTGGTATTTAACATTTCAAGGGATCTATATAAAAAATATCAGCTCAAAATAACCTTTTTTGCTATTTTGAAAAAATCGGTTAAACTTTTAAAGCTTTTAAAGTGCTTTAACATATGTCAAAGTTTGACTGATTTTTTTAAAATAGCAAAAAATGTTATTTTGAGATGATTTTTTTTATATAGGTCCCTTGAAATATTTAAATAGTACAAAAAAACTTAACTCAAAAATAATTTTTTTACTATTTTAAAAAAATCAATATGTATACTTTATATGTATACGTGGTAGTACAAGGGTCTGTATAATAGTTATCTTATACTTTACTTTTAATCTAACGCGAATATAAATTATGAAATAAAAAGGCATCAAACAACCATTTTTTAGTCTTGCAAATGAGCATTTTTTTCCTCATGTGTATATTTAAATCTGCAGGAGACAATTCTCCAACTTCCTTCCCCATGGAAACCCTCCCATGGGCTTTCCGTTAAATCAATAGATAAATCCATGACTTTTTATCTTGACTTCTCTCTCACTTGCGGTCAGAGACAACTCTATCTTTCTCCATCTTTATGTGTTCTAAATTAATCACAAGTGTCCACCTTTCCCCCTCATAAGTCGCTACTGCCTCACTGCAATGGAACAAAAATCTAACTAAAAGAAGTATTGTAGTATCGAAAATAAAAAATTATATCTAAACAAAATAGGCATAAAATATTAGACACATTAAAAAATTTATAAAAAGATTGTAGAAGAAAAGTAGCTTTTAAATTGAGGAAAAAGATGGAATAATCTGTTCATAATGTTTGGTGGACGAAAAAACCATGGGAAATAAGAAAAATATAGGGAAAAGTTTAAAGGGATCTTATGCATTTAGTCCTCTTCTTTAAGATTCACTTGTGATCCTTTCCATGTCTTCTTTTTTTAATTGTTAGTCCTATTATAACAAATATGGAACACATGTCATTGTCTACAAAAAAAGTAAGATAATAGTTACAAGACAGTTATGAGTAGTTTTTGATGATTATATGACCTATTAAAATTTTAAAAATACATGAGAGTGGAGCGTTACAAATCTTTGGAGATGGAACTAACGCTAAAAAAACTAAAGTTTTTAAACAGGGATAAAGGCATTTGGAGGGATGGTAAAGGTAGAGAAATGGGATGGGGATCTGAGTGTTTGCACGTGCATGCAAGATATATATATATATATGTTAACGAAAATGTATTTTATCCCTAATTAATTAATGTACATTTTAGTTTAACTTAATATATTGATTTTGATGATTCCAAACATATTTTCTATTAAGTTTTTCTATAGATATTTATTATTGATATAATCATATTAATATACCTTCTTGGTGTGTATGCGATTATAGTTATATATATATATATATATATATATATATATATATATATATATATATATTATATATGCATGCGTGTATGCATGATATATGGCGCCACATGTACAATATCTGTAAGAAAATTAATCTTCTTGTATGCATAATATATGCATGCGCACATGTACAATATTTGTTACCGAAGTGACTGCTCACAGCCTAAGGCTACTACCTCTACACGTTATCTGTTGATATGAGTGTATTTAATTAGTTTCTTTGGTTTCTCAAAAAGTGCCACATGTGAGCCAAATCCCTATGGCCGAAAGCCTCTACAAGATCTGACACGATTACCAGCTAGCCTTACGCCTTAGTCTACGACCACTGCTACACGCATGCGCCTCCTGTCCAAAAGCCACTGCTCACAGCCACTGCTACACGCTATTTGTTTTGAATGATCTTATCTATTCCTATACTCTACACCCTATATATATATATATATATATATATATATATATATATATATAAATAGTCTTTAACCCCTTGTACCTGACTTGACCTTAAGTCTTGACTAGATGAAAGACATGGGTCCATGCCCTGTCATTTGCATTGAAATTCTTTTGGCCACACACATACACTGACTAGTGTAAGGCTACGCCATTATTGGCCGGATAAATGAGTTTGGACTCTTTTATATATCAGTTCAAAATTTTATATATATATCAGTTCAAAATTATATATATATATATATATATATATATATATATATCAGTTCGAAATTTTTATATATATATATCAGTTCAAAATTTTTTATATATATATCAGTTCGAAATTTTTTTATATATATATATCAGTTCGAAATTTTTTTATATATATATATCAGTTCGAAATTTTATATATATATCAGTTCGAAATTTTTTATATTTATATATCAGTTCGAAAAAGTTTTTTTTTTCGAGAAATATTTTTTTGGTACAATATATATATATATATATATATATATATATATTTACATATATATTTCCTTGCAATCCTGTGACTGAGTTGTACATGTGCCAGTTCTCTTGCCACCAGAACTGACGTAGGTTATACTTTCCCAAGACTGTTCTTTAGCCCATCTTTTGAGCCATACCTTGTCCCTATTCGTCTCTCATATTGAGAAGTGGATATTTAACTTTTTTATTTGACTAACTGCATGTGTATTCTTTCATTAAAAGATTTCTCGTTGTACCTTGTTTATTTTATCATTATGATATCTGATATTCATTGAACAGTTCAAACCATTGGACTTTTGAAATATCTTACATTATCAGACTTCTATTATCTCTCTACTTATCTTTTACACAATGGTATATATGAGATTATTCATTCCTTTTATTTCGGACTAACACTTTACATTTATACATCAGATTTATATTTTATCTCTTGGACTAACAATCCTTTTTGCAGAAAATATATATCTTATCTACCAAGCTATTTCCAATGACATACATTTTCAGATGTCTATTTCCATGCTACAGCAGCTATATTTTTATGGAGAAGATAAAGATGAATATCTGCATATCAGATTTGGAAATGATTTTGAAGATACACCATCTCAGCAAAATCAGGAGCATTTAATGCTCAAAATGCTTGTGTCTAAACAACCAGTTTTTAAAAGACATATTTAAAGCTTTCAAGTGCTGCATTGAAGAAAGATCAACAAGAAAGAATATGAGCAAGAACTAGAGAAATTATTAAGAGCACTGAATCTATTATTCAGCTATTTCTACACATTCAAGAGAGCCATAAATTTTGTTATCTGCTCAATTATTGAAGAAGAAGATTAGTGCCTACTTCAACATCATTTATTGAAGTCTCATTAAAGAAGGAGAAACTCATATTACAAATTGTATTTTAAGGAGTTTCAGTATTGTATCTTGTACTACAAAAATTCAGATTTGTTGTGCAGCTTTGTTGAATCTTCGGTTTATACCGGTGATTGGTTCCTACTCGCAAGTGGGCCACGGGGTTTGAAGCTCGGAGTTAGCTTGCGAACAGTTGTACGCGGTGGTTTGATCCTACCCGCAAGTGGATCAGGTTTAGTGAAGCGCAAAGGAGACAGGGGCTCTACGTACGTGGACGTAGGCCGGAATTTGGCCGAACCACGTTAAATTTCGGTGTCATTTATTTTCTGCACTTTTATTTATTTATTTGCACATGCTTGCTTGAGTTAATATTTTCAGCACACTATCTTGCAAATAAATTAATTCCAAAATTTGACTAAATTAATTTTAAGGTTAAAATAATTATTTTTGAATTAAATAATTAATTTCAGAATATCACTTAATATTAAATACGAAAATTAATTTAATATTCCTAGAGTGTTAAAATTTGCATTTCTAGTTGCTTAAATTAGTTGGTTGCATTTATTTGATTTTGTTAAATTTATTCTTTACAGTTTTATTAATCTGAAATTTGTCTAAGTGATTTAAAATTATTATTTTACTAAAATCTTAATTTGACTTAAAGTTTGTAAAAACTCAATTCACCCCCCTCTTGAGTATAATCTGGGCAACAATTAGTATCAGAGCTAGTGCTCTTCTTATTTTTTTTATATTTAACAATCTTAGAGTTAAAGATCAATGGCATATGTTACCACATCTCTTGGTGAAGGTCAATCCATTTTTAAACCTCCTCTATTTTCTGGAATAGATTATAGTTATTGGAAAAATAGAATTAAATATTTTATTGAGTCACATGATTATGAAGTTTGGAAAGTTGTCATGAATGGTCCCTATATTCCTATTAAAATGGAAAATAATGCTTCTGTACCTAAAGAAGAAAATGAATGGAATGACGTTGATATTAGGTAAATTCAAATAAATGCTAAAGCTATGAATATTTTGCATTGTGCACTTGATGTAACTGAGTATAACAGAATTTGTTGCTGTGAATCTGCTAAAGAAATTTGGGACAGACTAAAAGTCACATATGAAGGAACTAGTCAAGTTAAAGAAGATAAAATTAGTATGCTTGTTCATAGTTATGAGTTATTTAAGATGGTATCTGATGAATCTATTTCTAATATGTTCACTAGGTTCACTAATATTATTAATGGCCTTAAATCTCTTGGAAAAACCTATACTAACAATGAGATGGTGAGCAAAATTCTCAGGTCATTATTGGCGAATTGGATGACCAAAAAGTTAGCTATCAAGGAAGCAATTAGAGAAAGACCTATCTCTCTTGATGAGCTATTGGGTTCCTTAATCACTCATGAGATGGAACTTAAGGAATTTGTTGAAGAAGAGAAACCTAAAGCAAACAAAATTATTGCTTTCAAATCTTCAAGCAAAAATGTAGAAAGTGAAGATGACGATGATGATGATGATGTTTCCTTAATGGCTAAAGATTTCAAAAAATATCTTATTTCCAAAAAGAAAGCCAAAGAAAGAAGAAGGAAAAATTATTCAAAAGAGTTCAATGATGATCATCAATCCAAATCTGAACCAAGATGCTATCATTGTGATGAAGTTGGACACATTAAGCCTAATTGTCCAAAATATAAGAAAGGGAAGAAGGCATTGAAAGCCACAACATGGAGTGACTCCGACACAAGCTCTTCCGATGAAGATTCGAATGAAAATGAAGTTGCTCATCTATGTTTCATGGCAATGGAAAATGAGGTACACTCTAACCCTAACTCTAGTGACAGTGATAATGATGAAGTTGATGATTATGAAGTTTTACAAAATGTTTTTGATGAATTATGTGAAAGTTTTGAAGAATTTAAAATTAGATATATTAAACTTAAGAAGTCTCATTCATTAGTTTCAACTAAATATGATTCTATGAAAAATAATTTTGATGAGTTGAAATTAGAAAATGAATCTTTGAAAAATGAAATTAAATCCTTGAAAAAGGAAAAATCTGTGATTGTCACTACTCCTCTTGAGATTGAAAATATTGAGTTAAAAAGGGAGATTGAATATTTAAAGAAATCATTAGATACTTTCACGAAAGGAAATGAATATTTTCATAAAATTTTTGAGACACAAAGGATTCGATTTAATAATAATGGTATAGGATATGATGAAGGAAATGAAAAAAAGACTTATTCCAATTTATTGAAATCTGATGCCTCACCTAGTCATTCTAACTATCTATGCACATATTGTGGTAGACACACACATTTTTCAGATTTGTGTCCATATAAATTTAGAAAAAGAAAATTTGCATGGATTCCAAAAGGAACTAAGATGTATACTAACCCCTATGGACCTAACACATTTTGGGTACCAAAAGAGAAAATTTTCAAAGTTGTGTAGGTTGCATTTTGAGAAGGTATGTGGATTTTCAAGGCATATGATTTGGTCATATTACAAATTTCAAGTATCATTGCCTAATGTTGGAAATGCCACACTTGGAAGAAGTTGCTTGAATATATCCTTGGTATTGGTAAGGTGGTAAGGAGCACCTTTCTTGAAATTTAAAATCATATATTTGTTGATGATTTATTTTATGATATATTTCCATGCATAGAATATTTGTTATATCATATGAGCTTGTTGATAATTTAGTATTCACATGTAAATTTGTATATTTATTATTCTTGATGATTTTATGTTATATGACACATACACCTGATTTTGATAATTTTTTTAAGTGGAAATTCATAATCTTTTTAATTACATCTTGACATATTTTTTGTGAATAATAAGATTGGATCAATTCATGCTTTTATTATTAATCTGAAACGAAAATGTCCTTTTAAAATTTATTAGTCATATGAGCTACATGTTAATATTGTAACATTCACTTATTGATTTTGATGATATGGTCATATTAATCTCTATGAGTTAGTTTTATTGCATACTACATGATTAATGTCATTGTTCGAATATTTGTAACATTCACGATGAATATTTTTTAAGTTGGTAATATTTGTGTTATGCATGTTTGAATTGAGAAACCACATGATCAACAATTGGTACCATTTGTGAGACTTTTCAAAAATGATTTTATGAAGTCAATTTTTTAATAATATTTTATCTCATGAAATAGATGCACCATATTTGTTATATGCATATTTGCCTTAATTGGTATCCCTTAGGGGGAGATAAAAGTTTATTGAAATTTGTTTGATTACTTGTTCGAAAAAATGCTTAATCATAACTTTGATATATTGTTATGGATTTTGCAATTTAGTTGATTATTCCGAGAATTTTAGCTCGTATCTTGAAAACGGAAAAGCTTGAGCAAAATGATGTATTCTTTTACCGCTGTCTTCTAACTCATGTGTGCTTTATTCCAAATTATTTGAAAACATCGAGTTATGAAATGCTTCATGTTGTGTGCTTAAAAGTTTATTCTATCATGAGGATTTACACATCAATTGATATGCGCGTATTCAAAATTTATACGCTACTATTGAGAAAGATGATTGAGCTAATTGATATATCTCTCATATTTGCATTATTTGAGAACATTGAGTTGTGATTCCTATTTATGCGTAAAAAGTTATTCCGAGGAACTATTGTGTGCAACACACGATTAGTGTGTGACTACAACAATTGGTATCATTTATCATTGATGCATTTTGAAAAGTTGATCATTTATCTCTTATTATTTTTCATTTTGGTGACTTGTGCATTATTTGATAGTATTATTGTCGATTTATAAAACCCAATACATGCTATGACTTTTTATATATGTTGACACATGTGCGTATTGAAAATTTTATGCCCTTTGCGAATTGTGGTTATACCCCATGCATGAATTATTTTTGATAGGGGGAGCTTCGCAGTTTACCCGTGACACTGAATTTATAAGAAATATCTTTTTGATAATGTCAAAGGAGGAGAAATATTTATAATTCGCTATTTGTGCTTAATATTTCATTTTATGAATATATGTGAATCCTTGTTTGTCATCATCAAAAGGGGGGAGATTGTTAACGAAAATGTATTTTATCCCTAATTAATTCATTTAGTTTAATTAATGTACATTTTAGTTTAACTTAATATATTGATTTTGATGATTCCAAACATATTTTCTATTAAGTTTTTTTATAGATATTTATTATTGATATAATCTTATTAATATACCTTCTTGGTGTGTACACGATTATAGTTATATATATATATATATATATATATTCGGCGTTTTCTTTAAGCCGTATGTACGCATGATAATATACTTATATATATATATATATTATATATGCATGCGTGTATGCATGATATATGGCGCCACATGTACAATATCTGTAAACATATGTACAATATCTGTAAGAAAATTAATCTTCTTGTATGCATAATATATGCATGCGCACATGTACAATATCTATTACCGAAGTGACTGCTCACAGCCTAAGGCTACTACCTCTACACGTTGTCTGTTGATATGAGTGTATTTAATTAGTTTCTTTGGTTTCTCAAAAAGTGCCACATGTGAGTCAAATCCCTATGGCTGAAAGCCTCTACAAGATCTGACACGATTACCAGCTGGCCTTACGCCTTAGTCTACGACCACTGCTACACGCATGCGCCTCCTGTCCAAAAGCCACTGCTCACAGCCACTGCTACACGCTATTTGTTTTGAATGATCTTATCTACTGCTATACTCTACACCCTATATTTATATATATTTATATAAATAGTCTTTAACCCCTTGTACCTGACTTGACCTTAAGTCTTGACTAGATGAAAGACATGGGTCCATGCCCTGTCATTTGCATTGAAATTCTTTTGGCCACACACATACACTGACTAGTGTAAGGCTACGCCATTATTGGCCGGATAAATGAGTTTGGACTCGTTTATATATCAGTTCGAAATTTTTTATGTATATATCAGTTCGAAATTTTTTATATATATATCAGTTCAAAATTTTATATATATATATCAGTTCGAAATTTTTTTACATATATATATTAGTTCGAAATTTTTTATATATATATCAGTTCGAAATTTTTTATATTTATATATCAGTTCGAAAAAGTTTTTTTTTTTCGAGAAATATTTTTTTGGTACAATATATATATATATTTACATATATATTTCCTTGCAATCTTGTGACTGAATTGTACATGTGTCAGTTCTCTTGCCACCAGAACTGACGTAGGTTATATTTTCCCAGGACTGTTCTTTAGTCCATCTTTTGAGCCATGCCTTGTCCCTTTTCGTTTCTCATATTGAGAAGTGGATATTTAACTTTTTTATTTGACTAACTGCATGTGTATTCTTTCATTAAAAGATTTCCCGTTGTACCTTGTTTATTTTATCATTATGATATCTGATATTCACTGAACAGTTCAAACCATTGGACTTTTGAAATATCTTACATTATCAGACTTCTATTATCTCTCTACTTATCTTTTACACAATGGTATATATGAGATTATTCATTCCTTTTATTTCGGACTAACATTTTACATTTATACATCAGATTTATATTTTATCTCTTGGACTAATAATCCTTTTGCAGAAAATATATATGTTATCTACCAAGCTATTTCCAATGACATACATTTTCAGATGTCTATTTTCATGCTACAGCAGCTATATTTTTATGGAGAAGATAAAGATGAATATCTGCATATCAGATTTGGAAATGATTTTGAAGATACACCATCTCAGCAAAATCAGGAGCATTTAATGCTCAAAATGCTTGTGTCTAAACAGCCAGTTTTTAAAAGACATATTTAAAGCTTTCAAGTGCTGCATTGAAGAAAGATCAACAAGAAAGAATATGAGCACGAACTAGAGAAATTATTAAGAGCACTAAATCTATTATTCAGCTATTTCTACACTTTCAAGAGAGCCATAAATTTTGTTATCTGCTCAATCATTGAAGAAGAAGATTAGTGCCTACTTCAACATCATTTATTGAAGTCTCATTAAAGAAGGAGAAACTCAGATTACAAATTGTATTTTAAGGAGTTTCAGTATTGTATCTTGTACTACAAAAATTCAGATTTGTTGTGAAGCTTTGTTGAATCTTCGGTTTATACCGGTGATTGGTTCCTACTCGCAAGTGGGCCACGAGGTTTGAAGATCGAAGTTAGCTTGCAAACAGTTGTACGCGGTGGTTTGATCCTACTCGCAAGTGGATCAGGTTTAGTGAAGCGCAAAGGAGACAGGAGCTCTAGGTGCGTGGACGTAGGCCGGAATTTGGTCGAACCACGTTAAATTTCGGTGTCATTTATTTTCAGCACTTTTATTTATTTATTTGCACATGCTTGCTTGAGTTAATATTTTCAGTACACTATCTTGCAAATAAATTAATTCCGAAATTTGACTAAATTAATTTTAAGGTTAAAATAATTATTTTTGAGTTAAATAATTAATTTCAGAATATCACTTAATATTAAATACGAAAAGTAATTTAATATTCCTAGAGTGTTAAAATCTGTATTTCTAGTTGCTTAAATTAGTTGGTTGCATTTATTTGATTTTGTTAAATTTATTCTTTACAGTTTTATTAATCTGAAATTTGTCTAAGTGATTTAAAATTAATATTTTACTAAAATCTTAATTTGACTTAAAATTTGTAAAAGCTCAATTCACCCCCCTCTTGAGTATAATCTAGGCAACAATATATATATATATATATATATATATATATATATATATATATATATATATATATATATATAGAGAGAGAGAGAGAGAGAGAGAGAGAGAGAGAGAGAGAGAGAGAGAGAGAGGTGCAAAGATGCTTGTGGAGGCGTTATAAAACCATTCATAACAAAGAGCCGATAATTGGAGGGTTTTGATATTTAATGTTGGATTTAGTATATACTGAATAAACGAAAAAATCAAATTCGAAATAGATAAAATTAGAAGGACTTATCGAACGAGACTTGTGTTTGACACAAAGTCCTAAAGGTGAAATTGCTCGCTGATATTTCTAGTTGTGAGCCTCGTGAACATACATCTCCCAGGATTCAACGACCAGATTTAAACATCAGCTTTATGTTAAATCTTTGAACTCTCAGTATACTCCACCACTCTCAAATAAATGACGAACGTAAGTGTATTGTAGAAAATAACAAAATTATTTTTGCAGAGAAAGTGAGAGGGGTTGAATTTTTCTGTGTATTTCTCAAAGCTGTAGCTTTTATTTTATATAAAAAAAATGATAAAAAACGTGGGTAGTGATTTTAGGCAACTAACTCACTAACCTCTCCACTAACGGCTATATTTTAACAGATGGAAGAAACAGTCAAAGTCTTAAATATGGGTTAATTAAAAACTAAAACGAGTTTGAAAAGATTTAAGGTATATTAAAAATCCCCAAGAGCCCGAGGAGCCCAAGGTCCAATCTTTGACCCTTAATAATTAGTATGTCTCCTAGAGATTGAACCCATGACCTCAAGCACACACCCCCACTAACTTACTACTCAATCACTTAGCCTAACTTATTTACTTCATTCAAAATAAATATAACACATTAATTATGTCTACACATGGTATCCAACCGCCTTGCGGCCCCTGTTTCACATATTATACTAATTCTTATCCCTGCATGACGAGTGGGAGTCTTACAAAACATATAATAAAATTTATATAATTTGTAATCAAATAAATTAAATAAACACAAATCTATAAATGAATATTCAAAATGTGACCAAAAAGAAACTTGTTTTAAAAGTTGCAAGTACTTCGTAGAACACAAATCATATAAAATAATCATAACATGAATATCATTTACATAAGATAGAAATTCAATTTGAGTTTTCATGACTTAGATCTCGCATTGAAAAACCTCCTACTGTATCAGTTACAATTCCATGGATTCATTTGGACAGAGAATTTGGCTTAAACTTAGAATAATGATATGAATACAAAAACCTCTCCTAAAACCTTTCCCAAATTTGATGTGGATTCCACTAACTCTCTCACCTGTCTATTAAGTATTGCTTTGTGTTATGAGGTCCCGCCAGAGCACCCAATTAATTGCTTTTTAGGGAAGTTTTGGAAGAATTATTTGGGACTCATAGCATCACTCTTAAACTTATAAACAAAAACCGTAAAAAAATATGTACTCACTCTTAAATTGATACCAACGACGATACGGATCTGAATCAAAGTGATGCTCTCAAAGTGATGCTGTCTTCACTTTTCATCAGGTCTTCATTTTCATTTATAGTTAAACACAATGTTTTCTTTCATCCCAATTAACTCTTATGCAAATGCTCTTAGAAATGGTTCTTATTCACTGATTCTTTGAATTTCTCTCGAGTTGTTGGGCACTAAAAATGCTTTGAAGAAAGAATTTGGGAGTCTTAGCAACTTTACACACGTGGATATCTGTGATGTGTGGATCAGATTGTGGTCCCAGATTGTGGTCCCAGATGATGCTGTTGAAAATATCCCTAGTTAACAAAACGGTTTTAAATAATTAAAAAATTGTTATGAATATTTAAAAACTATTTTGTAATGTTTTAAAAATTATTTTTAATATTATAAAAAAATTATGGGTCAATTATTTAATAGTCCCTATTATAAATATATATTTTTTAAAAAGGACACATATTTTTAGTTTAATCCATTTAGTCCCTCAAGCACTCAATATTCTCTTATTTTTAGAGGTCCGCGTCAGCGGCACTCCCTTTCCAAAATATGTGGCAAAGGACTTTTTGAGGCAAAATAAAAAGGCTTGGACTAAATGAGTATTAAAAAATATTTGAGGGACTATTTGGTATATGTCCCAAAAATTATTAAGAAAATGTTTATACTTTTTTAAAAAAACTGTATTATAAAAATTATTTTTAATATTTTTAACAACTGTTTTGAATATATTATAAAAACTAAAGTCAACATAAAGATATTATTAAGTCATTATAAAGATATTATTGTTACTTAAGTAGAAATTCATGGGGAAGATAATGGGAAGAATTGTTTGGCAAGAATTTTGCTGTAGCTAACAACTCCGTGTCTAATACATTCTCATTAAATGCTAACAATTTAGCATTTACCATATCTGAAAACAATGAAAATTTTGATGACATGCCACCTCTAGAGGACATTCCAAATGTGAATGTAGATAATCAGATTCCGGGAGTTAATTTATATGTCGAGATTCCTATTCCAAATACAATCCCAGTGTCCATGGAATGGAGTAAAACCAAAAATACCGAGTTGTATGATTTGAGTATGTCTCGTGCTTTTCTGAAAGGCTCGTGCTTTTCTGAAAGGCTCTAGTGGTAAAAAAACAATTGGTCAAAATTATAATACAAAATCAGAAATTCCTTCGAACTTTTAGGAAACATTTAAGATGCAGTAAACATCACTTAAGATATGGTGGTTGGAGTAATCCTCATGAGAAGGGTAGCGTGAAAAATTGAATTAAATCTTCACCTCACTTGGACTCTTTTTCGGCGTTAAGTTACGAAGAGAAATTGTCCCTAAAATATAATTTAAGATATTTTGCATCCCGATCAAGATCTCATAAATTTTCATAGCATTATTTTTTAATAGGGATATCTATAAATCCACATATTTCTTCTATTTTATGTCTAAATATTTTGGTTTGCGCTTGTAAGAGCCCTTAGGAGAGAATTTTTCTCCTTATTGTGTATAAATCAGTGTTCTAAAAAACTCGCCTAGGCGTCCCTAGGGTTAAGGCTTGGGAGAAAAATCCCGTATTAAGCCTTTTACGCCTTATTCTTGGTAAAATGCTTAAAGTGCATTTTAAAAAAAAAAACGCTTTAGTGAAACGATATTCCCTTTTAAAGATTTTTTTTTTAAATCAGACCAATATATCATTCAAAACAATCACAAGACAAACTGTATCCCAAACCTCTCGGCCTCTTGTCCAAAAAAATGTGCAGTTTTTCTTTTTCTTTTTTTTTTTGTTTTTTCTTAATAATTAAAAAAAAAATAGTATTTTCGTTTGCATATATTCACACATATTTTAAGGTATGTACCATTATAGTATTTTTAACAACATTGGTATAGTTAAAAATGTTAAAATATATTAAAAAGGTCTAAATGTCTTTTCACGCCTTTTTACGCCTAAGGACCACCTACGCTTCTAAGGCTTAAAGCTTGATCTCGATGACTCGGTCATCCCTTGCGTTTTTTAGAACTCTGGTATAAATAAAAACGCGAAAAGCGCTTGTGTGAAAAAAAAACAGTTTTCATGACTTGAGTTCCTCATTACAGGTCTTATTAAGACTTTGTTAGCTACATTTTTTAGATTTCATTGTTTTTTGTCACTGATTGCAAATTTTCTCCTTTGGTACCTACATAGTTTCTTTAGACCTACTTATTCATAGTATTTTATGCGTTTAAAAATATTTATAAAAGTGTGTTATTTTTTGGCTCTACTCTTATTAAGATACTAAGGTTTTGTAGTTGTATAAAATACAATTTATATCCCGTAAAGCTTCTAATACGCATACCTACCTTTTCATTTATATAATGTTAACTACACTCCTCATAAGCATACATAATTTTGGAAATTATAGAAGATCAAAATAATTGGTTCCGTTATTCATTGTTCTCCATTGCAACTTGTGTACGACTTGGATGTTAATGTACATATTGTTCATACATATTTGGAGAGGTTAAGAGATCAGTGTTGGAAAAATTGGATTTTAATGGGTTTTAAGAAAGCTGTCCAGAATTTTCTGGACAGAATTTTGAGCAACTTTGAGCTCAAATTTAGGTAGGACCCACACTACGAAAATTGTGGGACCATATACAAACGCGTTCACCTCCGCAAGGAGATTAACATAGTATATTCATATGTCCAATTTCAATAAGTTATGAATGATAATTATGTCCCCAAAGTGACTCACAAAGCAATGACAGTTAAATGAATTGGGTGTGTTTTAACTCTTGTCCCACATTGGAAGAGTAGTGGAATTTTGATGAGTTAATAACACCCCAAGTATGGACTAAGGCTTGGATGCCTTGGGGGTATCCCAACTCTTTGAAGGGGAGATGACCTAAGCTATGCATGGGTTGACTTTCGGTCAAAATTGGGCTTGGGCTTGGGCTTGGGTTTGGGCTTATAAAAATCTCCTACTTTTTTGGGCCGAATTTTATTTAACTTTCTGGGCTTTAATTATTAATTAATTACAAAATTAATTAATTAATTAATAAACTGTTGGCAGTTATTGCCAACAGTCAACAGTTAATTTCGTTTAACTGTTTTGGCAGTTATTTGCCAACCGTCACCTACTTTGCTATAAATACAGATGCCTCCCTCCGTTTTTAAACAAAAAAAAAAAAAATTCCCTCCTCCAGAATTACTGTCATTTCTGTCCCAGAATTTCTGTCATATTTTTTCCGAAATTTCTTTCTCCTGCATAACATATGTTGTAGTGTTGTTGAGTAAAGGCCACACAGAATTTGAGTTCGTTGACATTAATTATTGTTGTGCTACATAATTAATTGGGGAAATCCGTTCTATCTTGGGAGACAATATTCATCAACCTCGGAGCACATTGGAGGGAATAAATTGTCTTAAGGAAACTGTTGTTCATAACAGGGCTCGGATTTATCTTTTATTCTTTTATTATTTCTGCAAATTCAAGTAAGTGTTTCATTTACGTAATTCTGTTTTAATTCTGTAATTATATTAAATTCATAATTCTGTGCAATTGTTATTTATAAATAGTAGACATAACAATCTTAAGACAATTTAAAAAAGTTCTACTGTTTTTAGTGTACAGAATTTTTTTTATTACAGAAATTTATTTGTTGGAAATAAATCTGTTTTGACATAATAAAATGAATTAAATTACTGCTTTATTGTAGAAATTAGTAAAACAGTTTTGTTCTAGAAATTTATTTCTATACTGTTTTTATATTCTGTTTTAGAAATAAAATTTTATTTCTGTATTCTTGTTAAAATCTGTTTATCCTAATTTTATTTTTAATCTTTAAATTATAATTCTGTTTTGTACAGAGTTCTTTTTATTATTAAAAATTAGTGTGACACAGATTTTATATTTAATTCTGTTTTGTACGGAATTCTGTTTATATTATAGTTAATTCTGAATTTTATTTGGAATTCATTTATTGTGAATTATACTTGGAGGAAATTGGTGCACAGAATTTTGTATTCTGTTTTGATTAATTCATTATATATGAATTTTATCTTTGATAAAAATTCTGTTTTTGTAACAGAAATGGAATCGCAAAGTACGAACACTACTCCTACGAAACTGATTGTCACCAACACAAGTGTGACTGCACCCGTATCTATGCCACACGGGGAGAAACCTGAAAAGTTCATTGGGGCTGACTTCAAACGTTGGCAAGGACAAATGTACTTCTATCTCACTACCTGCCAACAGGGCAGGTTTGTATATGAAGATTGCCCCTCTATTCAAGAGGGAGATGACGCTGAAAAGGTTGCTGCTGTCGATGCTTGAAGCACTCGGACTACCTTTGCCGAAATTATATTTTGGCATACTTGGACAAGACTTTGTACCATGTCTATTGCACTATCAAAACTTCCAAGGAATTATGGAATTCTTTGGAAAAGAAGTATAAAACTGAAGATGCTGGGATGAAGAAATTTATCGTTGGGCGTTTTCTGGACTTCAAAATGGTTGATTCTAAATCTGTAATCTCGCAAGTGCAAGAACTCCAAGTGATTCTCCACGACATTCATGCTGAAGGAATGTCAATTAGTGAAACTTTCCAAGTTGCTGAAATTGTTGAAAAGTTGCCACCTTCTTGGACTTTGTTCAAAAACTATCTCAAGCACAAGCGTAAGGAGATGAATGTGGAGGAGTTGGTGGTCCGGCTAAGAATCGAAGAAGACAACCGTGAGTCTCAAAAGAAAAGTGGGAAGAATCCGATGGAAACAAAGGTCCACGTCGTTGAAGGTCCTAAAAAGAACAAACGAAAGTATGATGGGGAAGGCACTTCCAAACATAACAAGAAAAAGTTCAAAGGCAAATGCTACAATTGTGGTAAACCGGGACACCGCTCAAGTGAGTGTCGTAAGCCTAAGAAGCAAAATAAAAATAACTCTCAAGCAAATGTGACTGAGGGTGAGAATATCACCAATGATTTGGAGGATATGAATCTTTCTGCCGTTGTCTCTGAATGTAACTTGGTTGGAAACACCAAGGAATGGTGGGTGGACACTAGAGCCACACGACACATTTGTGCAAACAAATGGATGTTCTCCACCTATAAGCATTTGGAAAATGAGGAGAACCTTTTTATGGGAAATTCTTCCACTTCTAAGGTGGTGGGACAAGGAAAGATTGTTTTGAAAATGACTTCTGAAAAGGAACTTACTCTCAACAATGTTCTTCACGTGCCTGATATCCGAAAGAATCTGATTTCGGGATCTCTCCTTACTAAGAATGGTTTCAAGCTTGTGTTTGTGTCGGATCGCTTTGTGTTGTCTAAAAATGACATGTATGTAGGAAAGGGCTACCTAAATGAGGGGCTCTTTAAATTGAATGTTCTTACTGTAACCCCTAAAACATCTGTTTCTATGAATGAAGTTGCTAGTTCTTCTTATTTGATTGAGTCATCTAATATTTGGCATGCTAGATTGGGACATGTTAATTTTGATACATTGCGTAGATTAATTAACTTGGAATTTTTGCCAAAATTCAATATTGATAAAAATCATAAATGTGAAATTTGTGTGGAATCTAAATTAGCTAGATTACCTTTCCATTCTATTGAAAGGATAACTGAACCTTTAGATTTAATTCACACCGATATTTGTGATTTAAAATTTGTTCAAACTAGAGGTGGGAAAAAGTATTTTATTACTTTTATTGACGATTGCACAAAATATTGCTATGTTTATTTGTTACATAGTAAAGATGAGGCTATTAATGCATTTAAACAATATAAGAATGAAGTTGAGAATCAATTAAGCAAAACAATAAAGGCTATTAGAAGTGATAGAGGAGGTGAATATGAATATCCATTTGAGGAATTTTGTTCTGAAAACGGGATTATTAATCAAACAACCGCTCCTTATTCTCCTCAATCGAATGGTGTTGCTGAACGCAAAAATCGTACTTTGAAAGAAATGATGAACTCAATGTTATTAAGTTCAGGAGCTCCACAAAATTTGTGGGGGGAAGCCTTACTTTCTGCTAATTACATTCTCAATAAAGTACCTCACAAAAAGACTCACAAGACACCTTATGAATTATGGAAAGGTCGAAGACCTTCCTATAAATATTTACGAGTGTGGGGGTGCTTAGCCAAAGTGATGGTTCCTAAACCTAAAAAGGTAAGAATAGGGCCAAAAATCGTGGATTGTGTATTCATCGGTTATGCTACTAATAGCAGTGCATATCGATTTCTAGTTTGTAAATCTGAGATTTCGGACATTCATGTAAATACGGTTATTGAATCGAGGGATGCTTCATTTTTTGAAAATGAATTCCCGTATAACATGACCCGAGAATCTGGTCCTCCTAAAAGGACAAATCAAGCTACTACAAGTGGTACTCATCAACCTATTGAATCAATAGAGGATGAACCAAGACGTAGTAAAAGAGCAAAAACCTCGACTTCTTTCGGTCCAGATTTTCTAACATATTTGTTAGAAAATGAACCTCAATCGTATAAAGAAGCTATATCCTTACCCGATGCTTCCAATTGGAAAGAAGCAATTAATAGTGAAATTGAATCCATATTACAAAATCATACATGGGAACTAGTGGATCTTCCACCAGGTTCAAAACCGTTAGGTTATAAATGGATCTTCAAAAAGAAATTGAAGGCCGATGGATCAATTGATAAATATAAAGCTAGACTTGTAGCTAAAGGCTATAGGCAAAAGGAAGGGTTGGATTACTTCGACACATATTCACCGGTAACAAGAATAACGTCCATTCGGATGTTAATAGCAATAGCTGCTATTAATGGACTTGAAATACATCAAATGGATGTAAAAACTGCATTCTTAAACGGTGAACTAGATGAGGAAATTTATATGGAGCAACCTGAAGGGTTCAAAGCTCCCGGACAAGAAGGAAAAGTATGCAAGCTTGTTAAATCACTATATGGATTAAAACAAGCACCTAAACAATGGCATGAAAAATTTGATAATGCAATGTTATCAAATGGTTTCAAAATCAATGAATGCGATAAATGTGTTTACTTTAAATACATTCAAAATGGATATGTCATTGTATGCCTCTATGTTGATGACATGCTTATCATGGGTAGTAACTTGGAAATTGTCAAAACTACAAAACAAATGTTGAGTAGTAGATTTGACATGAAAGATATGGGAATCGCCGATGTTATATTAGGAATTAAAATTTCTAGAACATCGGATGGACTTCATCGGATGGACTTATATTATCTCAATCTCATTACATTGAGAAAGTACTTGAAAAATTCAAGAAGTATGATATTAGTCCTACCAAGACACCTGTAGATGTAAATTTACATCTAGCAAGAAATAATGGTGAAAGCATATCTCAACTAGAATATTCTCGTATTATCGGCAGTTTAATGTATGTCATGAACTGTACGCGACCGGACATAGCATACTCAATAAGTAAGCTAAGTCGATTTACAAGTAATCCAGGAAGAGATCACTGGAAATCAATATTGAGAGTTTTGGGTTATTTAAAATATACTCAAAACTATGGATTGCATTACTCAAAATATCCAGCTGTTCTTGAAGGACATTGCGATGCAAATTGGATATCTGATACAAAAGACTCTAAGTCTACGAGTGGGTATGTGTTTACCTTCGGAGGTGCAGCCGTATCTTGGAAATCCTCAAAACAAACGTGCATTGCTAGATCGACAATGGAATCTGAATTCATTGCACTAGACAAAGCTAGAGAAGAAGCTGAATGGCTTCGAAATTTCTTAGAGGATGTTCCAAATTGGTCTAAACCTGTGCCCGCAATATGTATACATTGCGATAGCCAATCAGCGATTGGAAGGGCACAAAATCACATGTATAACGGAAAGTCATGACATATTCGTCATAGACACAATACCGTTAGACAACTTCTCTCAAACGGAATTATCACAATTGACTATGTAAAGTCAAAAGATAATATATGGGATCCACTAACGAAAGGTTTAAACCGAGAGCAAGTTGAAAGATCATCGAGAGGAATGGGTCTAAAGCCTATAAATAAATAAGAATCAATATAGTGGCAACCCAACCTAGCTGACTGGAGATCCCAAGATCTAGGTTCAATGGGCAAACCGAACTACATTGTATTCAGTAAGCACTGGAGGATATTTAATCCTATCCATTCCAAAGATGAGACAGTGCATATCTGCCGCGAAATTAGGATAAGTTATGCTTTTAATGACATCTATATCTTAGTACGTCTAAGTGGGGTATTGCAGAATACTCTTTATGGAAGTCACCTACGTGAGTAAGAAGGGGGCCACTTCTATGAGAATAATGAAAGGCATATTCTCTAAAATACTTGCGGAACCAAGTGGTGTTCACCGCCAAAATGAACACAAATGTGAGAACCAACTGTGTTGAAGAATTGTTGTGTGAATACTATTGTCTAGGTTTACAAAAACGGTTGACGGTTCAAGGACGTGAAGTCTACTGATTAACCAAGTAAATCCGATAGTATATCACTAAGGAAAGTTCAAGGCCACTAGGCTACTTCTCCTGATGCAATAAGTCTTCAGTTTTACTCAACTTGTGTCTGCATCTGCATTAGCATCTGATTTGTTTTATTTATAGCGATATATCATTCATGGGGGGGATTGTTGGAAAAATTGGACTTTAATGGGTTTTAAGAAAGCTGTCCAGAATTTTCTGGACAGAATTTTGAGCAACTTTGAGCTCAAATTTAGGTGGGACCCACACTACGAAAATTGTGGGACCATATACGAACGCGTTCACCTCCGCAAGGAGATTAACGTAGTATATTCATATGTCCAATTTCAATAAGTTATGAATGATAATTATGTCCCCAAAGTGACTCACAAAGCAATGAAAGTTAAATGAATTGGGTGTGTTTTAACTCTTGTCCCACATTGGAAGAGTAGTGGAATTTTGATGAGTTAATAACACCCCAAGTATGGACTAAGGCTTGGATGCCTTGGGGGTATCCCAACTCTTTGAAGGGGAGATGACCTAAGCTATGCACGGGTTGACTTTCGGTCAAAAGTCCACACGCGCGCGAGCGCGTCCGTCCGGCCGGCTTGGCTCGGCTCGGGCTCGGGCTCGGGCTTATAAAAATCTCCTACTTTTTTGGGCCGAATTTTATTTAACTTTCTGGGCTTTAATTATTAATTAATTACAAAATTAATTAATTAATTAATAAACTGTTGGCAGTTATTGCCAACAGTCAACAGTTAATTTCGTTTAACTGTTTTGGTAGTTATTTGCCAACCGTCACCTACTTTGCTATAAATACAGATGCCTCCCTCCGTTTTTAAACAAAAAAAAAAATTCCCTCCTCCAGAATTGCTGTCATTTCTGTCCCAGAATTTCTGTCATATTTTTTCCGAAATTTCTTTCTCCTGCATAACATATGTTGTAGTGTTGTTGAGTAAAGGCCACACAGAATTTGAGTTCGTTGACATTAATTATTGTTGTGCTACATAATTAATTGGGGAAATCCGTTCTATCTTGGGAGACAATATTCATCAACCTCGGAGCACATTGGAGGGAATAAATTGTCTTAAGGAAACTGTTGTTCATAACAGGGCTCGGATTTATCTTTTATTCTTTTATTATTTCTGCAAATTCAAGTAAGTGTTTCATTTACGTAATTCTGTTTTAATTCTGTAATTATATTAAATTCATAATTCTGTACAATTGTTATTTATAAATAGTAGACATAACAATCAGTTTCTAAAGGATCTACACGTGAATCCATATTTCCATCAACTCAGTTATTTATACTATATAATTACAAAACTATTGTAATTTCCAACAATCAAGTGTATATATGACTATGATCTACCTAACTGAAAATGAGAACCATTTTGATCATACATAGAAACAAAACATGAAACCTAAAACAAAAAATATCCATGGGTTAAATGCAACTATAATCATAAGTTAAATGAGAACATAATGAAATAACAATGAACACGTAGAAATATTTTTTTTGTACAAACAAAATATTGATTACACATGCCAAATTGCCAACATAAACTCGAGTGAATATTTCATCAGACATGTGTTGTACAAGCAAGAAAAAGGATATATATTCATGTATAATTTTTATTGTCAAAATGAATAAACTAAGGGTGTGTTTGATAAACAAGATGGAAAATAAGCGTTAAGAGTCAATTTTCATGGAATTGAAAACTTGAAAATATTTTCCATGTAAAAAATTTGTTGGTGTTGTTTGATTGCAATTAGTTTCTAGGTGGAAAATGTTCTATTTTTCGTCTTTTATGTGTTTGATTTCCAATATTTTCCATGGAAAAAAAAGTAGAAAATATACATAAAAACAGAAAAATAGTAAAAATTCTAGAAAATTAATAAAAAAAAAATAGAACATTAAAAAAAACACAAAAAATGAATAAAAATCCAATAAATGAATTAAAAAACCAGAAAATAAATATTCACCCAAGGATGAAAAAATGTATTAAGATTATTAAGAAAAAATAAAAAATGAATAAAAACCAAATCCCCCCCCCCCCACCCCCCAACCCCCACCTGTTTCGTTCCTCCTGTCGCCAGGTCTGTTCTTTTTTTTTATTTTACTTCTCTTGTTTTTTAAATATTATTCAAACATTTGCATTTTTATTAGTTTTCTAGGGTATTTATTCATTTCCATTTTATTTTTATTTTTTGAGAGCTTTTATATATTCTTTTATTTTTTTAATATTAATTAATAAATTTATCACTTTCAAATAAATTTTTGGGTTTTTTTAAAATTAATTAAGGGGTTAATATTTATTTTCTATTTTTTACTCATTTTCTATACTTTTTTCGTTATTTTTGTTTTTCTATTGATGTTTTTCTCAAACCTTTTTTTTAATTTTCTGTTTTTTTTTAAATTAATTTTGGGACTAATATTTATTTTATGTATTTCTTTTCATTTTATGTATTTTTTTAAATTTTCTGAGCGTTTTTTTAACTTTCTATTATTTGGTTTCTTAATTAATAAGTTTTTGACTTTTTAAAAAAATTTTGGATTTTTAAAATTAATTCCATTGTCAATATTTATTTTCTTTTTTACCCATGTTTTGTATTTTTTTCATTATTTTGGGGGTTTGATTCATTTTCTGGATTTTTTTCATTATTTTTGGGGTTTTATTAACTGTTTGTATTTTCTTCCATTGTTTTTGGGTTTTTATTCACTTTCTTTATTTTTTCATTATTTTTGGGTTTTTTATTCACTTTCTGGATTTTTTTTCATTATTTTTTGGAGTTTTCTTCATTTTCTGGATATTTTTCATTATTTTTGGGGTTTTATTCATTCATTTTCTGAATTGTTTTCATTTTGGGGGGGTTTATCCACTTTCTATATATTTTTTTAATTAGTTTTGGGTTTTTATTCATTTTTTGGATTTTTTTTCATTAGTTTTGGATTTTTATTCATTTTTTGGATTTTTTTTTCATTTCTTTGGGGTTTTATTCTCTTTATGTATTTTTTTCACTATTCTTGGTTTTTCATTCACTTTCTGGATTATTTTTTATTCACTTTATGTATTTTTTTCATTATTTTTGGGTTTTATTCACTTTTTGGATTTTTTTTTCATTTTTGGGGGGTTTTATTCACTTTCTGTATTTTTTTCATTATTTTTGGCGTTTATCTGTATTTTTTTTATTATTTTTGTGGTTTTATTTATTTTATGGATTTTTTTTATCAATTTTATTAGTGTGACAATTCTTTTCCCTAGAAAATGAATAACAATGTGTGAGGAGGTTTTTTAATTTCACCCTTTTGTGGAAAAATGAATTACGTGACTTGTTTTAAAGAAATCAATTCCATGAAATCAAACATCCAAAAGATGAAAAATGACTTCATATATTGCATTTTTCATAGAAAATTAGTGTTATCAAAGACACCCTAATTTCCTTCAAATCAATAAAGTTCTGACATGGCAAAAGAAATCTTTTACTAAGGAGATCTCAAAAATAATAATAGATCGAATCTCAGTAATAACGATATATTTGCAAAACTAAAATAAAAGTGAGAAAATAAGATAATAGAAAAAGAGAAGATAAAGTACAGTTTGACCTTTTGGTGAAAAAGGAAATTTCCATCCGTACAAAATGACAATATATTGGTCCTGCGAATTTTAGTAAGGAAAAGAAAATTACACAAATTTCAACATAAAGAAAAAGAAACATATGTCCTAAAAAGTAAGCAACTTACATTGTAGTTTTGTAAAACAATAAGCCTATAAAACAACAATTAAAATAAATTCCTCATATATTTTTTAATACACATTTTGTCCAAGCTTTTTATTTTGTACCGAAAAGTTCCTTATTCTCTTATTTTTAAAGGTTCGCGCCAGCAACAAGGTGAAGGAGTTTTGGGAGCAAAATAAAAAGGCTTGGACTAAACATGTATTAAAAAATCTTCGATGGTCTATTTCGTATATGGGCCAAAAACCAAAGCACAAATGGGAAACACAAACACCTAAAGAGTAAAGTGCTTGATTTCTTGAGAATATGTTCCTCCTTCATCGAAAACCAACCAATTCATAAAATCTATGCAGAAATAAACATGTGGTCCCTTAATATTATGCAACACTCAATGAAATACACAAAAATAATTTTGATTGAAACTAAAGAAAATTTTGGTGCACGTTCCATATGGCACCAGTCGAGTAATATCATATTACCAAGTCATTTGGTGGAATAAAATATCAAAAAAAGTTTGCCGTAAAAGGAAAAACCAAGAAACTCATTTAAACATTTACCAAAGATGCACCATGTTAAGTACACCAAAATGATGCACCGGTTACTGCAAAAAAAAACCCACTACTTTTCAATTCCTAAAGAAGCCAAATGTGAAATCAATGTTAGCAATTAAAGACAACAGAAAAATACTTACGTGCTCAGATTCTAAATGTGAAGAAAAAATCAAAACAGAAGAACCCAAACCCTAACATATCAAATCTCAAAATATGATGAAAAAAATACAACTATGAGAAGAGAGTTAAAATTGGGGTGGGGAAATGTGAACATAAAATAAAAGGGTAAATACCTTGCTTCGTGATATTTTCTTCTTGCTTGATTCAATTGTGGGCTTTACATAAAAGGGAGAGGAAAAGAAGGGAGGCCTCTTGGAAGAGAATTAGATGGACACATGAGAGATAACTTATGAAGGGAAGAGAAAGGAACACAGAACAGATAGGTTAGTAGTTTAAGCGTTAAAAATTTATAACCATGAGGAGATTCCTTTAGGGATTCAAAATTAATGTGTGATTCATGGAACAATGAGGTTTTACAATTCGCATTTGCAGTGGTGGATGCACATTAGGCCCAACTGGGGCGGCCTCCCCAGTTCGTATTTGATTTTTTTTAATTTATGTGGTTCGCTAGTTTGGCTCTGATTTTCAGCTGGGATGGTGCTATTGTAAGGGCGATTGTCTTAGATCCTTTTTTACGAGGTTAATCCTATTCCCTTTCTTGTTTATATTGGTGGGTCTTGGGTTGTGAATATGAAGTAAAATTAAGTCTTTAGAGTTTTTCTTGATCTTTTAAGTTGCAGGTTTGATTGGATTCCATGGTTATAGGATTTAAGCTTTGATATGTATGGCGTTTGAAGGTTGTATCTTTGTTCATGATTGTTCGTCTCTGTGGTTTTGTGAAAGATTGTGTAATATGGGAGATTTGATGTTGACTAGTTTGAAATGGCTCATGGTTCGGTAGTGGGTGATGGTTTTTTGTTCCATCAGGTGTGCTTGGATTGAACTTTAATGGTGTCAGGTGAGTTAATTCATTTTTGTACTTCATATTAACAAAAATTCAATTTTTATCAGTCCTAAAATTTTGGTGTTGTGAATATATATTAAGCATTGTTTATTTCTTGAAATTAATTAGGTATTGTTAATTAAAATTGAGAGTAGTTGTTTGGTCATTATAAAGCTATAATTTGTATAAAACTCGAAATAACCCAAAAAAATCGCCTCAGGGCCTCCCGCCCCGAACCCCTGTACCACTCTAAATTTTCGCCCCACTTGATAAAAAATCCTGGATCCGTCACTGCGCATGTGGCTCAAGACAACGTTTCAGATGAGAGAGGATTCAACAAAGAGAGTGGAAAAATTAAAAAGGGGAGATGTATTAATGGAAGAAGAGATAAAAGAGAATTATATAGTGCCATATGGACAACCTAATTGAAAAATGGATATAACTCGTGTAAAGCACTAGCATGTAATTGTGTGTCCGAAAACCAAACTCAATTCATTAGAACCCAACCATTTAGCTTCGTAGGTAAGATTATTTTATAATCGAAGTCAAATTTCAAATTACGAAGAAAAAAAAATGCAAACAATTGCGACTGCTCCATTTAGAAAATGTCTTAAACTGTACATTCTGCTAAAGAACTGATGAGTGCATTATTTTGTATTATTTACACCCGAATCTAAGTGTTGTTATTCCCATTTTATCATAAATAAAGAGCTTTTATAGATATTTTTATTATTTTAGAGAGAAATACAAATTTAAGAATAAATGGGGTTAATAATGCAATTTTGGAAACTTCAAGCTCACATCTTATATTTATTTCTAATCTCTTGTGCAAGTTTATTTCTAAGTATTGACAAAGTTAAAAAGAAAGTGGCGATGGCGGGACGCAAATTGAAAATGAAAAAGGGAACCTACGCAACTTCAGGGGCAAAAGTGTAAATTCAAAAGATTTATTTCGGACTCGGACCCATCATGGAAATTGAAGGCCTTGAATCAAGGGACGCCTGGGCTCAAGCGGCGTATCAATCGGAGTTGAAACGAAGAAGTTATGGCCGTGCAAAGTTTGAATTCAAAAGAAAGTCAAAGTCAAAGCCCCGGGTCAACGCCCAAAGTCAATCCCGAGACCTGGACACTACTGAAATATTGTTGGCACCGAAATGAGGGTCACTTCGGTTCAAACGGCAAGTCAATCGGACTCCGAATGAAGAAGTTATGGTGATTTGGGCTATTTTGCAAATTATGAGATTTGGGTTGTAATATGTTGTTAAATATAATTGGGTGCATATTTATATTAGAAAGAGTAGTTAGGTGACCTGGTTGGGAGAAGGAAAGTTTTGTGCATGGTCAGGGGAGCCCCATTTATTTTTTGGCGAAATTTTTTTACAAAAAAAAAAAGACCCACTACTCCACATGCTAAACCCATTATCCCACTTGCTAAACCCATTATCCCACCAACCCTTTTTCCTATTCTGCCGAAATAAAAGACTCCCACCAACCCATGTTTTCTTCCCATAATTCCTTCCCATTTCCCTCACGTTTTGTACCCCATTTTGGGGTATAAATCATGAGCCAATTTCGACATTTAGGGGACTTGGAGAGACTTTGAAAAATATACTTTTGGATAGAAAAAAAAGACACACTTTGAGGGATAAAAAAAATTTGTGTAGAGAGTATTTTTGAGGCACATTTTGGAGGAGCATATTGTGCATTGTAATTCAAGTCTTGGCCCCAAAATTTTGTAAGTTGACATTTATTAATGAAATTTTTTCTTTTCAGCTTGCAATATTTGTGTGTCAAATATGTCTTGTGAGTAGTTTAATTACTAGGACTTAGGTGATGTTTGTCATGACTAATTAAACCACGCATGTTAATTTAATTTCGTAGATATTCCGACATGTTTTAATTTGAAATAAAAAAATTCGGTATTCGCTTAAAAATACACGAGAGTATATTTTTAAACCTCAAGAATTAATTATAAATTCATGCTTTAAAAATTTAGAGTTGTCATTTTTGATGGGTTATGTTTGCACTTAGATGTTTTGATATCCCATGCTTAAATACACATTAAAAATTTAGAACGTGATATTTTCGAGGGAATAGGGATTTATGGTGTCTAATTCAAGAGACGTTAAAATATTTTGAGCGCATATAATGTTATATTCTCCGAAATGTATGCGACGAGAGTCGGTATATTTTGTGTTATAAATTCGGAACTACGAAATTAAATTGATGTGTTACTTTAATTAAAATTGACAAACTGATCCGACGTCCTAATTTCTTCCTCATTTAATATCATCTATTGTACTTGCTTGTTTATTCCGTCATTTAATATTATTTTTTGGCGCCGTTGCCGGGGATTTCGGTCGATTTTAAGAATATTGATTTTTGGACTAGTTTTATTAAAAAAAAAAAAAAACGAAATATCCGACAAGTTCAAAATTCCAACAGCAATTTTTTTTTTTATTTTCAGAATATAGAAAAAAAAACAAAGTTAAGTCTTTTGTGATTAAATAGTGTTTTTGACACTAATTTTGTCATAAATTACTTAAATATTTGTAAAAATTCGTAATTATTTTTTTTTTTCGTGGATTTTTTTTCAAAACTGCTGTAATTTATAAATAATAAAAAAAAAAAGCTTTTAAGTGTTTTATGAGAAACTAGTTGTTTTTTACACTAGTTTGTCACAAAAGTACTTAGAATTTTGGAAATTTTGAAAATAATATATATATTTTTTTTTGGAAACTTCCAGATTTTCGAGTTTGTATAAAAAAAAAAAAATTAAATTCTTTTATGAATAACTAGTTTTTTTTAACACTAGTTTTGTCATAAAAGTACGCAAAAATACAAAAAAAAAATCGAAAAATCCTAAAATAAAATAAAATAAATAAATAAACCAAAAAAAAATCCAGCAGCCTTGTTTTTTTATTTTAATTTTTTTTTTCAAAATATTAGATTTAATTCTTTTTGTGAATAAATAGTTGTTTTGACACTAGTTTTGTAATAAACTATCTAATTTTTTTTTTAAAAATAATTGATATTATTTTTTTTTTCGGAAACATTCAGAATTTATCGCTGCTATAAAAATAAAAAAAAAATAGTAAAAGCAAAAAAAAAAAAAAAAAAAAAAAACTGATTTAAGTTTTTTTTTAATAAATAGCACTTTTAGTACTAGTTTATCACAAAATTACATAAAAAAATTACCAAAAAAATATTTTTTTAATGTAAATTTCCAGATTCGTTTTTTTTAATTAGTGAAAAAAAAAGTTTACAAAAAAAAAAAAAACTTTAAAAAAAAAATTTAATCCAAAAAAAAAAAATCAGTAGTAATTTCCAGAATAAAAACAAAAAAAAAAAATTGTTTCATAAGTTTGCTTGGTCATTTTTGTTTGTGTGTTGAATACACCATTAGTGCACGTGTCGTGTTAAATTTTTTTTTTTCCTTGTCACTTTTTTTTTGTGTGTGTGTGTCGCACTTTACAAATGGTGTATTTATTTTTGTGTTATTTTTCTGTAACACACTCAATAAATGCAAAAAAAAAAGAGATTGACGTAATAAACTACAATGAGTGATCGCAATATTGTTATCCCATCATATTTTTCGGATTCCTATATTGATCATTTGGATGTGTGGCTAGAAAATATTGAAAATTCGGATGACTACATATTTCGATTTGAGTCGGATGGGTCAGTAATAATTTTTAAAGAAATTAAAGATGGCATGGATGAGAGTCCAACTCCTTTAATTACAATTTGCCCACCAAAGTGTATTAATTGGGAAGAAGTGAACCAACGTTGTAATGACGAGATTTCTAAAAATAGTCATGAAATAATTGAAGATAATCAATTTTGTCTGAAGAAAATTGACAAACTTGACACAAGTAATAATTGTGATTATTTAGATGTTGACTTTTGTCAAGTTTCTTCTTATAATTCAATTGATAAAATTGCTACTTCACCTTATCTGTGGGAAAATCTAGTGGAGGATTTGTTACCCGATTTTCTCGATAATTCTAGTGATTATGATGGTCCTCCCATTTTTGACGAAGAGAATACATTCCCGTGTGATACATTTTCATCCCGTATTTTTTGTAGAGTCTCACATTTAGGATTGGAGTATGCATCTCCAATTTTACATGACTATTTTAAGAATAGAGATAGTAAATATGTGGATCCTTATTGTGATTTATTACCCCAATGTGATGCATCGACACATGATTCACGTGCTTTGAAATTCTTTATTTGTGATGATGTCGGTGATCACTATTATGACCGTGACTTTAATTTTTGGATTTATGTTGTGCGGTCAAATTCACTAGTTTATACTACTTTTTTACTTAGTACTATAAAGATTATTAATTGGAATGACCCACAACTATTTCGATTATTAATTTATGGTGATGGTGATAATTGTCACAACTTTGTATATAATTTTTTTCCCTCCTTCTTAGATTTTTTTAGGTTGTTTAGCTTTATTTTATGGCTAACATACATTTGTATAGTTTGTAAGTAGGTGATACAAGTGGAAATTCACAGGTAATATCCTCATTTTACTTCTCTACTTTATTTTATTTGTCCATATTTTGATTTGTGTATACATTGAGGACAATGTAAAATTTAGGTTTGGGGGTAAGGATAGTATTTTTGAAAAAAAAAAATCAAAAATCCAAAAATATTTTCAATATAAGTGAGTTTTGAAACAATTTCTTAATATAGAATTAATTCACAAATCTCTCAACTTATAAAATTTTGACACTTAGCCATATAATATGATCGAAAATGGATATTGAGGCGAAAGTTAATATGCTTAAAGAATATATGTGGAGATTTTAGCCCGGTGAGATATTGTGTCATTCATCATTTTCGAGAGATTTAAATCAATCTGAGTTAAAATAACTCAAACTTTTCTTCAGTGATAAATTCGTTGATGATCTCAAATTCATTGTTTTGTTCGATTACTGAAAACAAAAGGTCAAAATCAGAATCTTAAGCACTAGAAGTCTTAGTAAGTCGTCTTGAGACACAAATCAACTTAATGAAACTTGAGAAATGAGATTAGGCCCTCGTTTGAAAACCCAAAAATTAAACCCAAACTCCAACATTTTTTTACATTATTACATTGCAAGCCCATTTGAGCCAAAAAGAAGATAAGCCTTTTGTGAAAACCCACTATCCTACCCAACTCCAACTCCAACTAGGAGTTTAAAACCCATAAAAAGAAGCCATGCCCATTTTCTGAGAATACTAGGGTAAAATTACGGTTGGGAAAAGGCCAAAAGAAAATGAGGTTGCAAGAATAATATATGAAAAAAAAAAAAAAAGGAAAAGAAAGAAAAGAAAAAAAAAATAAAAAAAAATAAAAAAAAATGTGAGTTTGAAAAGAAAAATGGAGGTGAGAAAAAGTACCTAAAAGTCAAAATACCGAAAAACCTCTATATTCTCAGAAATTTTGAACTTGAAAAGCCATTCTTTCTAACCAAAATTCGAGCCTACAATAAAACCAATGAAAGTCCTAATCGATCTCAAGTGAAGTTAGTTAAAGTGTGGAGAGAAGATGAATAAGATATATGGTGTGATTCAATGTTTTCAAAAAGTAATCGATTTTCCGTTCATGAGATCATATTCATCCATTATAAAAAGTTCGTTCTTGATCATGTGTATGTGAAATTTGTTCATATAAATTTACTCTTTTATTCACATATACCGAGAGAAAATAACCCATTTCCGAGTGTTCGATTGTGAGTGCATTCTGTGAGACTTTGAAATCAAAACAAACTTTCGGATAAGAAATGTAACGATCAAATCTTTTACAATGAACGGTTATATTGGCCATGCACACACACACGATAAGTTGAGATTGAAAAATGAAATTCTGCTATATTTATGAAGTTTGCATTCAAACTTGGTTATATTACTTTTGAGTCTTTTGTATTGAGTCAAGTTTTTGAATTTTGTGGGTATATTCACTGCAAACCCTCACGAGACAAAACTCGTCCACTAGGGAAACCTAGAGGTTTAACGGCTTGTTGCACATGCTAAGTGCAACCGTGATTCCTACGAAAGTGAGTTAGATTTTAAAATTTTAGTTTTGCTCGAGGACTAGCAAAGTTTAGGTTTGGGGGTATTTGATGAGTGCATTATTTTGTATTATTTACACCCGAATCTAAGTGTTGTTATTCCCATTTTATCATAAATAAAGAGCTTTTATAGATATTTTTATTATTTTAGAGAGAAATACAAATTTAAGAATAAATGGGGTTAATAATGCAATTTTGGAAACTTCAAGATCACATCTTATATTTATTTCTAATCTCTTGTGCAAGTTTATTTCTAAGTATTGACAAAGTTAAAAAGAAAGTGGCGATGGCGGGACGCAAATTGAAAATGAAAAAGGGAGCCTACGCAACTTTAGGGGCAAAAGTGTAAATTCAAAAGATTTATTTCGGACTTGGACCCACCATGGAAATTGAAGGCCTTGAATCAATGGACGTCTGGGCTCAAACGGCGTATCAATCGGAGTTGAAACGAAGAAGTTATGGCCGTGCAAAGTTTGAATTCAAAAGAAAGTCAAAGTCAAAGCCCCGGGTCAACGCCCAAAGTCAATCCCGAGACCTGGACACTACTGAAATATTGTTGGCACCGAAATTAGGGTCACGTCGGTTCAAACGGCAAGTCAATCGGACTCCGAATGAAGAAGTTATGGTGATTTGGGCTATTGTGTAAATTATGAGATTTGGGTTGTAATATGTTGTTAAATATAATTGGGTGCATATTTATATTAGAAAGAGCAGTTAGGTGAGCTGGTTGGGAGAAGGAAAGTTTTGTGCAAGGTCATGGGTTCGACCCCTGCCAACCCCATTTATTTTTTGGCGAAATTTTTTTACAAAAAAAAAAGACCCACTACTCCACATGCTAAACCCATTATCCCACTTGCTAAACCCATTATCCCACCAACCCTTTTTCCTATTCTGCCGAAATAAAAGACTCCCACCAACCCATGTTTTCTTCCCATAATTCCTCCCCATTTCCCCCACGTTTTGTACCCCATTTTGGGGTATAAATCATGAGCCAATTTCGACATTTAGGGGGACTTGGAGAGACTTTGAAAAATATACTTTTGGATAGAAAAAAAAGACACACTTTGAGGGATAAAAAAAATCTGTGTAGAGAGTATTTTTGAGGCACATTTTGGAGGAGCATATTGTGCATTGTAATTCAAGTCTTGGCCCCAAAATTTTGTAAGTTGACATTTATTAATGAAAATTATTCTTTTCAGCTTGCAATATTTGTGTGTCAAATATGTCTTGTGAGTAGTTTAATTACTAGGACTTAGGTGATGTTTGTCATGACTAATTAAACCACGCATGTTAATTTAATTTCGTAGATATTCCGACGTATTCTAATTTGAAATAAAAAAATTCGGTATTCGCTTAAAAATACACTCTCGTGTATTTTTAAACCTCAAGAATTAATTGTAAATTCATGCTTTAAAAATTTAGAGTTGTCATTTTTGATGGGTTATGCTTGCACTTAGATGTTTTGATATCCCATGCTTAAATACACATTAAAAATTTAGAACGTGATATTTTCGAGGGAATAGGGATTTATGGTGTCTAATTCAAGAGACGTTAAAATATTTTGAGCGCATATAATGTTATATTCTCCGAAATGTACGCGACGAGAGTCGGTATATTTTGTGTTATAAATTCGGAACTACGAAATTAAATTGATGTGTTACTTTAATTAAAATTGACAAAGACGTCCTAATTTCTTCCTCATTTAATATTATCTATTGTACTTGCTTGTTTATTTTTTATTTTTTATTTTTATTTTAGAAACTTAATCACTCTTATATACTCATATGTCTAGTTGGACAGTCAATATTTTATAAAAATCGACGAAATCTCTGTGGGTTCGACCCGTACTTACACCCGCTATATTTCAATAGCCCGTGCACTTGCGGTAGTTTTATAACAAATAAAACTTGACAACAAGAACATATATGAATTTAAAAGAACATCTCTTCATAGAAGTCAAAAGAACAGAAATAACTTGCATACTTACTGATTCTTTCCTAGTGAGTCGCGCGATCACCAATAATAAAGTTTGGGACAAATACTCTTTCTAAAAATAGCTCTAGTGGATCATCAACTTGACATCATGACATAAATCAACCTTTGCCTCAGTATATATTTTTTTGCATCCTTGAACATGAAAGTACACAGTTAACCCAACTTCTACAAAATCACTCTTTTCACTAAAAAAATGAAATGCCAAACCGAAGTGAAAATTTCTCGTAATTTCAAAAAGTCGCACGATCACATGTGTTTCTCCTTCGCGTCTTGTCGTGATTGAGTTCAATCACCACACCAAAAAGGTCAAATTGTCACCTTTTAGCCGACCAACATTGTCATGATCATTGATCGTGAAAAAAACACGTATTTTTTTATCATGGTCAATGACCGTGACAAGTCTGTGACAACTGTACTTGTCACAGTCAAAGACCTTGACAGGTCCATGACAATTCGTTTAAAAAAAAAAATACTCTAGCGCCTAATTTTTTCCCACCATTTTGTTTCCCCCTAATTTCTCTAGCTTCTCTCTAAGCGACGGTGCTCTCTCTACTTTCAAGTCTTCTCTCTCTCTCTCTCTCTCTCTCCTTTGTGTATCTGAATATGTGTGTGTGTGTGTAGTGTGCTACGTGTGTGTGCTGTGTGTGTGGGGTAGGGGGTTGGGTGGGAGGGGGTGGCAGTGTGGGGGGAGGGGGGGGGGCAGTGGCAGTGTGTGTGTGAGGGGGGGGGGGGGGTATGCGTGTGTGTGTGATTAATTGGGCATAAATCTGAATTAGACCCCTTTGCTGTGTAAATACTGGACCGTTTTGTTGCGTAAATATTGGACTGATTTGTTGTGTAAATCTTGGACCGGTTTGTTGCGTAAATCTTGGACCGCTTTGTTGTGTAAATATTGGACCCCTTTATTGTGTAAATATTTGACTGCTTTGTTGTGTAAATATTGGACCCCTTTGTTGTGTAAATATTGGACCCCTTTGTTGTGTAAATGTGAAATTGAAATTGGTTGGACATATTATTTTGAAATTAAAATAGAAATTGGGTCTTTGTGTGTTTGTGAAATTAATATGTGTGAATTCTTAGAAATAATAAATATATTGAAATAGATATAAATTGGTATTGGTATAAATTTAAATTGAAGTGGATATCGCATGCATTGAAATTGGTATAAGTTTTAGTTCTTGTGCGTACTTTAAATTAAATGTAACATACTTTAAATTACATAATTAAATGAAATCTCTCCAATTGTGATAAGAGATAATTAAATGAAACACACTTTAAATTACTTATAGTGCGCATAGATACTAGCCTTCTAGTTCTTATTGCGTACGCATTCAATATCCCTTAGAACAGTTCGAGAGTCATTACCCCTGTAATGAGATCTCTCAAATTATCCCGTTTGGACAGTTTGGGACTACATAGTTTATGTATAATAATATTCTTCGTGGCTTAAACTTGTTACTTTTGGGGGAAGTTCTGCAATCATACCTTAATGTTCTCTCGGTACATACTAGATGATGCGATGTTAAGTGTTATTTCAATTGATAAATTAAAATAACACTCACACTTGAGAATCTATGTCGTGTACTTGGAGAACTATGGGGATATGCTACCGAATTTTTCTCAAATTGGAACAATATGCATGAGCTGTTAAGTATATTATAGAAATATCCGGTCTTGAATGGGATATGACTACTCACCCTTTAGAGGAGATGGAGGAAATAGGAATTAATATTATAAATTGAATTTTAATTTCAAATTAAAATTGAATTTGAATTTGAATTTGAATGCACGAATAAATTTACCCATCGAATCTAGCATTCTAGTTGTTATGCGTACGCATTTAATAGGTGATTGTTTATACTAATGTGAACTAAGTATTCACACTTTTGTTTATGCTTTTTTACCCACAATAGGTGATTGTTTGTACTAGCTGTGATGGGATATCCTAAATACAAAGAGTGGATGGGTGAGACAAATTGATTAGGGGATGTGTTTCGCAGAGGTGCTAATGAATTATTCAAATACGGAAAGAGATGCCATGACAATGAAGATTTTTCGTATTCATGTGCTAGGTGCAAGAATAGTAAGGTGTTTGAATGGAAAACAATTGAACTACATTTGTTAAGATGGGGTATGCAAGATAGTTATCGAAGTTGGGTTTTTCACGGGGAACCGAAAGTTCCTTTTATCCACAAGAAACCTTCACAAAAACCTTCAACAAGTAGGACAGATGTTCAAGGGGAGGATGATAATGTATATCATAATATGCTAGATGATTTAATTGATGACACGTATGGATTTCATGAAGTGGAAGATAATGAGGTCACTGACATTGTACAATGTGCAGGCGCTTATGAAGATATCGGGATAAACCTTGACGATGACTACCAAAGTTTAAAATTTAAGGCAAGACAACCATTATACTCTGGTTATGAGAAAGATCAAACAACTTTACATTCCATGGTTGGTTTGCATAATTTGAAGACTTAATATGGTTTGTTTGGCACTAGCGTGACAGGAATTTTTAAATTGGGTGAAGGGCTTGCTACCCAAGCATAATACGCTTCCAAACAGTTATCATACTATGAAAAATAGTTTGAAAGGTTTGGGAATGAAGTATAAATCAATTCATGCTTGTGTGTATGATTGCATAGTATACTGAAAGGAGTATGAAAATCTCAATCGGTAGTCGGTATGCGATGAACCTAGATATGTCCAATCTACTGGAATAGAAGGCGCAAACTCAAAAGTGCCTCAAAAAGTGTTGAAATATTTTCCCGTTGGGCCTAGGTTAAAGCAATTTTTCACAGTACCGTGGATAGCGGAGGAAATGACTTGGCATGCCAGGGCAGAAGCAGGAGAAAATCTTATGCGCCATCTTATTGATTCTACAGTTTGGAAGGTGATGAATTTTCAGTATCCTGATTTTTCTCGAGAACAGCGTAACATTCGTTTGGCAATATCAACAGATGGTTTCAATCCATTTCGAAATCTAAGCACCAATCAGAGTGTATGGCCAATAATCCTAGCCCCACTAAACGTCCGTCCTTCACAGTGTATGAGACCTAAATTTTCAATGTTGTCTTTATTGATCCCTGTGCCAAAGGCACAAAGTGAGGACATCGATGTCTACCTAGATCATTTGATAGAAGAATTAAATGAGTTGTGGGAAGAGGGTGTGAAAGCATTTGACTCTTTTAGAAAATAAGAGTTTACGCTGAAAGCTATGTTGATGTGGGCAATTAATGATTTTCCAACTTATGAGACATTATTCGGTTTTGTAGTACATGATTATTTGGGGTGTCCTATTTGTGGAGAAGAGACTAAATCTCTTCGTCTCCCCGCTAGCTCAAAAAATGTATACCATTGTCATAGGAGGTTTTTACCCCCTCTCGTAGTTTTAGATTTGAGAAAGTACCTAATTTTTTATCGGGCGAGGTTGAACATAGGATACGATCGAGAATACTTTCACACTCAAAAATTGTAAGTAAATCTTTTGATTGTGGCCCTAATATGCCACGTAAGAATACTAAATTTAAGAATGTCAAGCATAAGAAGACCCCAACTGGGAATGAAACTGAGAGAAGAAAGGCATGGTCTAGGAGGTCAATTTTATTTGACTTGCCTTATTGGAAGAATAACCCGGTGCGCCATATATTGGATGTGATGCACGCTGAGAAGAACATCGTTGAACATGTTATGGGCACATGACTTGGGGGGAGTCATTCGAAGGATGGAAAAAATTCACGAAAAGACCTTAAAGCGTTAAAACTTAAGCCACAACTATGGTTGAAAAAAGATAGTAGGGGAAGGATAATAATTCTCCCTGGTGCGTTTAATTTGACGAGTGAGGAAAGGAAGGTGCTTTTAGGCACAATATATAATTTGAAAGTTCCATCTAATTTTTCATCCAACTTGCAAAGGATTGTGAATTATGCTACTCATGATTTACACAAGTGTAAGCCCCAAGATTGGCATGGGATCGTACAATTAGTTTCTCTATTGTTTAAGCATTATTTCTCCAAGCACAAGGATTTGTGGAGGGCTATTGGAGAGCCTCACCGCACACACACACACACACACACACACACACACACACACACACACATATATATATATATATATAATTGGCGCGGACCAATTACATTATAGTAATTAAAATTAATGTGTTATGATGTGTTTTTTTTATTAAGGTCCATTAAAAAGTCCATTCTTTTGGTCCACTAGAGAACCTCTCCCTATATATATATATATATCCTTTAAAATATACTTAAAGGGACTAGAATAAGTATCTGCTTACAGTATGAACACCATTCTAATAATTAGTGTAAATTGGAGAATTTAGTCAACGGCTCAGTATGAGGCCGATATTTTTTGGACTAACAATTAGGAGAGATACAATTATTTTGAATGTATTTTTTTAATTTTATTAATTTAAAAAAATAAATGTTAAAGAGTTGTACAATTACGTATATGTTTGTCTTTCAACTTTGAGAGTTGGCATTTTCATAAGTTGGGTTTGTTGTTGCGTCTTCATTGTGATGATTTTGTAATTATGCATTATTTTTTATTTCTGACACATTACGGATATTTTTGGCGATGATGCAGTGATGCCATACTATTTTATTTATTGCGTTTTGTACTATTGATTGTGCATATTTTTATGATAATTACCATAATATGATATTTTGTAAGGAGTGAACCTGGAACAACGGTAAGGTTGCCCCATTGTGACCTAGAGGTCACAGGTTTGAGTCGCGAAAACCAGAGATAAGGCTATGTATATCTAACCCCCAGTACCCCGCAGTGATGGGAGCCTCGTACATTAGGTTTTCCTTTTTTTTTGCCATAATACAATATTTTTTTTATTTTAACTCAAATATTTGGCATAAATTTTTCAAGTTCATTCTCCATCTCGCCTCCCCCGAGCACGCCACCTCAAATCTGCATAACGCCTTTTTAAATATGGGCTATAACTGTAATACCCCGTAATTTTATTGATATTCATTTAAGGGATTAATTGAATGAAATGAGAATTAATTGGGAATTAATTCGGATATAAATACTAACGAGATGTGAGTTAGTACTTGATTATGATGTGTATATATGGTAACATATGAGTATTGGAGAAATTAAAATTATCGCGAGACCGAAATATGACAATTTGGAAATTTAGTTGGGACGCGCGTGTCAGTCGCGTCAAGATTGAAATTATTTGAATTAAAAAGTGAATTTTATTTGTATCAACCGAATGGTCATTTTTCTTGCGCCAACGTGTCCGGAAGGGTCGAAATAGTCAGAAAACACTAGCCGGGGGCTTAGTTTGGGTCCCGGGGCATTTTTAGGCCATACCGGCAACCCAAAAGGGTATTTTGGTAATTTTAAAAATATGGGAATTGAAACCCACTAATTTTAGGAGTTAATTTTATATTGTTTAGGAACCCACTAAGTCCATTATCAGCATTTGGTAAGTTATAGGGCTACGGGAGTTAAAGGGGGAGTTTGTAGAGGTTCCAAAAGAAACCTCCTACCACCACCACCATCTTTGGGAGAATTTTATAGAGAAAAGAGGAGAATCAACCTTCATCCTTCGACAAAAAATGTAGAAAACTAATCTAAGGAAAGTGGTTTAATTACATTAATTTCAAGCGAATGTTTCTTCCATGCTTAGAATTGAATATTTGTCTTATATTGGAAGTTTGATGAAAACCCATGAAATTGGAGGTAGAATTTATAATATGATATAGGGATTGCATGTAGAATGTTATTGGATGAATGTCTTATACTAAATATATCTTCTGATGATGTAAAAAACGGATTTATAAGGAGAAATTGTAGACATTAAATTCTAGGTTCATGTTTATAGGGTTTGGGACAAGGTTTGGAAATTTTGATGTTTCCATATTAATTTAGGAAGCATTGACCCCAAATATATGTTAAAGAGTGACCTAGGAGGACTTAGAGTAGTTTAAATACGTTAAAACTTAATTGGGATGACCTTAGTAGGGATTTAGAGAAGAGAAATTGAAGAAAAAAACGAATTGGGGAAAATTCTGGGCGCCGTCTGCCTTCTAGTTAGAAGACCTGCCCAGGTCGTTCGAACGAGCTCGTTCGAACAAACTTCTAACGAGATGAAAGTATCCCTTCTAACGAGTTGGTAGTTCATTCTAAGCCTTTCGTTCGAATGACCTAGTTCGAACGAGACTTCTAACGATTTGACAAAATGGCCTTTTTGGCCTAATTTCATTTCTAATGTCCCATAGACTTATTTAATTGGAGTATTAACCTTCCCTTATTGATTAGTGGGCATAATTGTGAGAATTGGGGTACGTTGAGGAGTAGAACTTAGAACCTTATAATAAAATCGGATGACATTTGTGGAGTAGGAAACGAGTACCTAATTACGACGTGAGAATAGTGGATAACGTTAATATACAAATCGGGGGCTTGTATTCGTATAACATTAAATGACGGTATAAGAATGAGAAGCATACCTATATTAACAATTCGAGTTATCTAAGATGTGTGAATTCTTAGTATATGTGGTTTTATGTGTAAAACATACCTACCATATTTGCTATCATGGGAGGTCTGTGTTCGATTAGGGCCATCTAATCTTTGTGTGCCCACGGGGGGATTTAGATTGGTACCTCGAGGACATAGGTCAGAGAAGGACTTATAGAGAAGTTAATAAGTCTGCTGATCATGGGAGCGTAGGTATGTGCGTGACCCATGTGATGTGAACTATGTTCGCCTCCATTTTGTGTGATTGTTGTTATTTGAGAACGATTCCTGAGAGATTCGGAATGCGTGGTCCTTATGTACGTGATGTACCGGGATTGGATAGCAGAGTATGTGTGCACCGCAGCTTAGTCTCGGGGTGCTAGTATTGTATATTTATGATGGGAATAATATACTGTAAATTGAAATGAAATGTAATGTATAAATGTGAGTATCTATAACATCAATGTTTTGTAAAAGATAAAATGGAAGATCTCTAGTGATTAGTAGTACTAAAATGGGGAAACTGTGTAGAAGAGAAAAACACTCTGTTTAAAATAAGATGTCGGGAATTAAATCTAGAATCGTATAGAACGTTAGATTTTATATTAAACTAGTTAGATACAGGCATAACTAGATTTGATTACGGATACGTTACGAGTGCACAGATAGTCGATAGGTGAGTATTTCATGTGAGAGCACGTCCTGACATGTATTTTGCATTCATTGTTTTATGTCATTAAAACACTTGCTATATTTTAAATTGTTTTCCACAATCGGGCTCTGACCCGTTTGCTTTCAAATATATTTTTGTAAAAACCTTTTAGGTGCCCAGCCACAAGGACACCATGCATAGGAGTTCCATTCAAGTGACGGACTGTAGCTGCCGTGGAAGTTACAGGACTTTGACAGTAGACGCCTCCACTTTCGATCTTGACTCTATGTTACTAGATTTTCCTCATCCGTTGGGCATGTCGCCCCATTTCTTTTAGACACTTTATTTATTCAGTTATTTCAGAATTTTGGGGTTGTAATTAATTTAGTGATACAGACTTAGTATTTGTTTATTCCTATATTTGGATTGTTGTGAGGAGTATTCCTCCAGACTCATTACTATTTTATGGTTATTCCATTGTTATTATGTTGTGGTGGTTATGTTAGCATTTCATAATTTAACTATTGCATGTTGATCAGATTTAATTAAAATTTGACAACTCACTTTTTAAATATTAGGTGGCTAGTAATTGTTAAAACGTTTTTCGACAGTTATGCTATGAACTGAGCCAACTTGGCATTTTGTATTAATTTAATAAAGGAGTAGCTACCTGGTATTTAATTAGTCGGGGTGTCACAGGTGGTATCAGAGCATCAGGTTCTAGTGTCCTTATTATCTGTATGGCTTATTATATTTTCGCTGAGCTTTCTTTGATATAGAGCCCTGTATTTTAGGACCGTTGTATTCTTTTATGTATGTTTCGCTCTTCAGATACTTTGAGATAATAACTGTGAACTTATAGACTTTACTCTCATTTCAGATGCCTCCACGACGTGCACAGAGAGTTCCTAGGGATGCACAGCCCGAGCCACAGCCTGCACCAGTTCAGGGCATCATGAATGCCGCCGAGGTTGCAGCTATTGTAGCCCAAGCGGTGAATGCCTCCCTAGCAGTTGTACAGCAGGAACCACCCCAGGTGCTGGTAGTCGTGCCAATTCAGGCTCATGCATTCCCGTCTGCTTGGGAACGAGTTCGTGATGCTTTTCAGAAAGCACACCCTTCGGAGTTTGCAGGTAGCTCCGACGTTGTAGTGTCCAGTCAGTGGAGGAAGGACATTCAGAGGCACTTAAGGATGTACGAGTGCATAGATGTTCAGAAGAAAATACTAGCTACTTTTAATCTAGTAGGATCAGCATTGCAATGGTGGGAGTCCATTACCACCGCGGAGGAGAGGGACGCCCTTTCTATTCAGGAGTTCTGGGTGCGATTCGACCGCAAATATTTTCCATCAGCTGTTCACACTGAAATGAGGAGGAAGTTAATGAACCTCAAGCAGGAGGGGAAGACCGTGGCCGAGTATGAGGCCGAATTCACAAATCTCTTGAACATTGTTCCGGATGAAATTCCAACCGAGGAGAAGAAGATACAGAAATTTATGGATGGGTTAACTTGGAGGATCCGTTAGCACTTGTTGGGGAATCTATCGTTGGCCACTTATTCTGATGTGGTTAACGCTGCACTACTTCACTTCCAGGATCATCGCTTTCACATGTCTGAGAGCAAGAGATCAGAAGAGTCCAGCCATCAGGGCAGGACAGGAGGAAATGGTGCCAGCGGGGCACAATCTGCTCAGGGCCAGCATAGGCAGGGTGATCAGGGTTCCCAACAGGGGGATCCTAAGAGATTCAGATCTGGGGGCTTCAGGAATGGCCAGGGAGGTTTTAGATATGGCCATCAGGGCCAGAATGGTCAGCAGCAACAGTTGCAGTAGGGTCAGCATGGTCAAGGTAGGAATGACAACGGCCATCAGGGCCATGGGCAGCAGGAACAGCGAGTGGTAAACTTCCCGGGGAAGTGATTCATTTGTGGAAAGACTGGACACAAATGCCAGGATTATCCTGATAGGGGCAGGGCCCCACCATAGCAGCAGCAGGGTGCTCGACACGAGCCACAAAGTCTTATGTTTACCATCGCCCTCCCAGCACCACCACAGTTGGCAGCATTACCACCCATTCCAGCGGTCCCAGTCCAGCAGGTATCACTTTAGTATGGGAGAGTGTATCAGCTCCAGCATACTGCAGTCCCACAGGATCCACCTGCTATTGAGGGTATGTTCTCTATTCAGGAGACTTTGGGGCATATTTTATTTGATACGGGGGCCACACATTGCTTCATTGCCACGAGATTTGCACGCACTATTGGGTTGTTAGACACCGCAGAGAGCACAGTTACTTGTGTAGATTCACCGTTGAGTAGGGGTTCCGTGATTTTACTTTTTTATAGAGGTGTGGGTATAGAGATTGGGAGATTTACTTTACCCGCTGATATGTTAGTATTATATATGACTATATATGATGCGATTATTGGTATGAATTGGCTAGTTGCGTACCGAGTCATGATTGATTGTTTCAGTAGGAGTATCATTTTTGCCATTCCCGGGCAAGAGATGTTTTTAGTGGTGATGCCTCGCCCTGAGGGAGGATCGTCCACTCACTTGTACTATATAGAGGAGGAGCCCGCTAAGGAAGTGGTGATGCCACTCGATTCGATTCCAGTCGTGAGGGAGTTCGCTGACGTATTTTAGGATATACCTGGATTACCGCCTAGTAGAGAGATAGATTTTGTGATCGACTTGACGCTGGGCACTCGGCCGATTGCCCGTGCACCTTACCGTATGGCTCCAGTAGAGATGAGAGAGCTACGGGATCAGATAGAGCAGTTGTTGGGTTAGGGGTTTATCCGGAGGAGTACCTCGCCTTGGGGTACCCCTGTGTTGTTCGTAAAGAAGAGGGATGGATCGTTGAGATTGTGTGTAGATTACCGGTAGTTGAATAAGGTCACGATATGGAATAAGTATCCGTTGCCCCGAATCGATGACTTATTTGACCAGTTGAGAGGAGCTTGCTTCTTCTCAAAGATTGATTTGCGATCGGGATACCATCAGTTGCGTATCAGGGAACAGGATGTCTCGAATACTGCTTTCTTGACGAGATATGGTTCCTATGAATTTCGAGTTATGACTTTTGGCTTAACCAACGCTCTAGCCGTGTTTATGGACTTAATGAATAGGGTGTTCAGAGAGTTCCTAGACAAGTTCGTCATTGTCTTTATTAATGACAATCTGGTTTACTCCCAGACAGAAGGGGAGCATGCCGAGCATTTGAGACAGGTTTTGCAGACGTTGCGTCAGAACGAAATTTATGCAAAGTATGAGAAGTGTGGATTCTGGTTGAAGGAGGTTCAGTTTTTGGGGCATATCTGTTGATCCGGGGAAGGTATCTGTGGTGAGGGAGTGGGGATAGCCCGCGACACCGACTGAAATTCGTAGTTTCTTGGGCCTAGAAGGATACTATAGGAGGTTTATTTGGGGTTTCTCAAAGATAGCGGGTCCTTTGACACATCTGACTCGCAAGGGTGTGACATTCATCTGGAGCGATGCCTATTAGTTGGCATTCGATGAGTTGAAGGACAAGTTGACCTCAGCACCTGTGTTAGCATTGCCCAAATCGGGAGTTGAGTATTTAGTTTACACCGATGCATCCTTACAAGGACTTGGAGGTGTACTGGAACAGGAGAGTCAGGCCATAGCTTATGCTTCCCGTAAGCTTAAGCCTCACGAGAGGAATTACACCACCCACGACTTGGAGTTAGCGGCAGTCGTATTCGCTCTTCGGATTTGGAGACACTATCTCCTGGGGGAGAAATTTTGGTTGTTCACAGACCATGAGTCTCTACAATACCTCTTCACGCAGAAGGAGCTGAATATGCGTCAACGTCGGTGGCTTGAGTTTATGAAGGATTATCAATTCGATATCCAGTATCACCCAGGTAAGGCTAGCGTGGTAGCAGATGCGTTGATCCGTCGGCCGGTAGATGAGGTGGCCAAGATGTGGAAAGCTAAGTGGAAGGAGTTGGGACACCAGGATGCAGTGGCCCGATCGTTAATGTATGTGATGACTATTACACCTCTGATTGTTACGAGAGTAGTAAAGGCCCAGGCAGATGAAAAATAGAGGCAAAAAATGAAATCCAAAGAGGCAAAAATGAGAGGAATGAGAAGATTCGGTTTGGAGTGTTTTAGATCTTCTTTTGAAGTGTCATTCTGTCAGGAGAAGATAGTTCTATTACTAGTAGAGGGAGCCGAGTCCTATACCGTTGGCTCAGACGGGGGATTACGCTTCAATGGGAGACTGGTCGTTCCGAAAGGGGAGGACTTGCGATACGAGGTAATGACGGAGTCGCACGACTCACAGTTCGCGGTACACCCTGGTGGGGATAAGATGTACCAAGACATGAGACGACAGTATTGGTGGAGCGGGATGAAGAGAGATATCGCCGTGTTTGTTTCTAAATGTGTCACTTGTCAGCTAGTAAAGGTGGACCATCAGAAATAGGCAGGACTTCTACAGCCGTTAGAGGTCCTGACGTGGATATAGGAGAGCATCTCCATGGACTTTATCACGGGATTACCTACGTCGCAGAGGGGTCGCGACTCCATATGGGTGATTGTGGATAGATTGACCAAAGTTGCTTATTTTCTACCCGTAAGGACAGATTACACTACGGGACAGTATGCCCAAATTTTCATTGCGGAGATAGTGAGACTTCACGGGGTACCTCTAAATATCGTGTCTGACCGAGACAAGATATTTGTTTCGCAATTTTGGGAGAGTTTCCAGGAGGCCATGGGTACGGAGTTGCGACTGAGTACGACTTATCACCCGCAGACGAATGGGCAAACCGAGCGGACAAATCAGATGTTGGAGGACATGTTGCGTATGTGCATCCTAGACTTTGGAGGAGGATGGGAACAGTACCTTCCACTGGTGGAGTTTGCTTATAATTACTCCTACCAGTTCACCATCGGCATGGCTCCATTTGAGGCGTTGTACGGTAGACCTTGTCGTTCCATAGCATGTTGGTTAGAGGTGGGGGATAACAAACTCCTTGGGCCGGAAGTGATTCAGGATACTTCGGCAAGGATAGAGATGATACGGAGTCGCATTCGGGTAGCTCAGGATCGGCAGAAGAGCTATGCTGATGCGAAGAGGTTCTTCAAAAAATTCAAAGTGGGGGACCAGGTGTTACATAGAGTATCTCCTATGAAGGGGATTATGCGTTTTGGGAAGAAGGGGAAACTGGCACCAAGGTACGTGGGGCCATTTCCTATCATCGAGTGTATTGGGCCAGTTGCGTATAGACTTGGGTTACGGGAGCACTTGCATAGGATTCATGATGTGTTCCATATTTCCTCGCTAAGGAAATACCTTAGGGATGATTTGGCCCATACCCACATTGCTTTAGAGGACATCGATCTTCAGCCAGATAGTTCCTACGAGGAGGGGCCGATTGCTATTTTGGACCAAAGCGAACGGAAACTGAGGTAAAAAATAGTACCATTAGTACGTGTGCAGTGGCGGCATCATAATGACGAGGAGTCCACATGGGAGCGTGAGGATGAGATGCGCGAGCGTTATCCAGAGTTATTTTTACCAGGTATTCTTTAATTCTGAATTTCGGGATGAAATTCTGTTATTAGGGGGAAGTATGTAATACCCCATAATTTTATTGATATTTATTTAAGGGATTAATTGAATTAAATGAGAATTAATTGGGAATTAATCCGGATATAAATACTAACGAGATGTGAGTTAGTACTTGATTATGATGTGTATATATGGTAACATATGAGTATTGGAAATATTAAAATTATCGCGAGACCGAAATATGACAATTTGGAAATTTAGTTGGAACGCGCGTGTCAGTCGCGTCAGGATTGAAATTATTTGAATTAAAAAGTCAATTTTATTTTTATCAACCGAATAGTCATTTTAAGTGCGCCAACGTGTCCGGAAGGGTCAAAATAGTCAGAAAACACTAGCCGGGGGCTTAGTTTGGGTCCCGGGGCATTTTTAGGCCATACAGGCAACCCAAAAGGGTATTTTGGTAATTTTAAAAATATGGGAATTGAAACCCACTAATTTTAGGAGTTAATTTTATATTGTTTAGGAACCCACTAAGTCCATTATCAGCATTTGGTAAGTTATAGGGCTACGGGAGTTAAAGGGGGAGTTTGTAGAGGTTCCAAAAGAAACCTCCTACCACCATCACCATCTTTGGGAGAATTTTGTAGAGAAAAGAGGAGAATCAACCTTCATCCTTCGACAAAAAATCTAGAAAATGAATCTAAGGCAAGTGGTTTAATTACATTAATTTCAAGCGAATGTTTCTTCCATGCTTAGAATTGAATATTTGTCTTATATTGGAAGTTTGATGAAAACCCATGAAATTGGAGGTAGAATTTATAATATGATATAGGGATTGCATGTAGAATGTTATTGGATGAATGTCTTATACAAAATATATCTTTTGATGATGTAAAAAACGGATTTATAAGGAGAAATTGTAGACATTAAATTCTGGGTTCATGTTTATAGGGTTTGGGACAAGGTTTGGAAATTTTGATGTTTCCATGTTAATTTAGGAAGCATTGACCCCAAATATATGCTAAAGAGTGACCTAGGAGAACTTAGAGTAGTTTAAATACGTTGAAACTTATTTGGGATGACCTTAGTAGGGATTTAGAGAAGAGAAATTGAAGAAAAAAATGAATTAGGGAAAATTCTGGGCGCAGTCTGCCATCTCGTTAGAAGACCTGCCCAGGTCATTCAAACGACCTCGTTCGAACGAACTTCTAACGAGATGACAGTATCCCTTCTAACGATTTGGTAGTTCATTCGAAGCCTTTCGTTCGAACGACCTCGTTCGAACAAGACTTCTAATGATTTGATAAAATGGCCTTTTTGGCCTAATTTCATTTCTAATGTCCCGTAGACTTATTTAATTGGAGTATTAACCTTCCCTTATTGATTAGTGGGAATAATTGTGAGAATTGGGGTACGTTGAGGAGTAGAACTTAGAAACTTATAATAAAATCGGATGACATTTGTGGAGTAGGAAACGAGTACCTAATTACGACGTGAGAAGAGTTGATAACGTTAATATACAAATCGGGGACTTGTATTCGTATAACATTAAATGACGATATAAGAACGAGAAGCGTACCTATATTAACAATTCGAGATATCTAAGATGTGTGAATGCTTAGTATATGTGGTTTTATGTGTAAAACATACCTACCATACTTGCTATCACGGGCGGTCTGTGTTCGATTAGGGCCATCTAATCTTTGTGTGCCTACAGGGGGATTTAGATTGGTACCTCGAGGACATAGGTCAGAGAAGGACTTATTGAGAAGTTAATAAGTCTGTTGATCATGGGAGCATAGGTATGTGCGTGACCCATGTGATGTGAACTATGTTCGCCTCCATTTTGTGTGATTGTTGTTATTTGAGAACGATTCCTGAGAGATTCGGAATGCGTGGTCCTTATGTACGTGATGTACCGGGATTGGATAGCAGAGTATGTGTGCACCACAGCTTAGTCTCGGGGTGCTAGTATTGTATATTTATGATGGGAATAATATACTATAAATTGAAATGAACTATAATGTATAAATGTGAGTATCTATAACATCAATGTTTTGTAAAGATAAAATGGAAGATCTCTAGTGATTAGTAGTACTAAAATGGGGAAACTGTGTAGAAGAGCAAAACACTCTGTTTAAAATAAGATGTCGGGAATTACATCGAGAATCGTATAGAACATTAGATTTTATATTGAACCAGTTAGATACGGGCATAATATGATATAGGGATTGCATGTAGAATGTTATTGGATGAATGTCTTATACAAAATATATCTTTTGATGATGTAAAAAATGGATTTATAAGGAGAAATTGTGGACATTAAATTCTGGGTTCATGTTTATAGGGTTTGGGACAAGGTTTGGAAATTTTGATGATTCCATGTTAATTTAGGAAGCATTGACCCCAAATATATGTTAAAGAGTGACCTAGGAGGACTTAGAGTAGTTTAAATACGTTAAAACTTAATTGGGATGACCTTAGTAGGGATTTAGAGAACAGAAATTTAAGAAAAAAACGAATTGGGGAAAATTCTGGGCGCAGTCTACCCTCTCGTTAGAAGACCTGCCCAGGTCGTTCGAACGACCTCGTTCGAACGAACTTCTAACGAGATGACAGTATCCCTTCTAACGAGTTGGTAGTTCGTTCGAATGAACTCGTTTGAACGACCTCGTTCGAACGAGACTTCTAACAAGTTGACATAATGGCCTTTTTGGCCTAATTTCATTTTTAATGTCCCGTAGACTTATTTAATTGGAGTATTAACCTTCCCTTATTGATTAGTGGGCATGATTGTGAGAATTGGGGTACGTTGAGGAGTTGAACTTAGAACCTTATAATAAAATTGGATGATATTTATGGAGTAGGAAACGAGTACCTAATTACGACGTGAGAAGAGTTGATAACGTTAATATACAAATCGGGGACTTGTATTCGTATAACATTAAATGACGGTATAAGAACGAGAAGCGTACCTATATTAACAATTCGAGATATCTAAGATGTGTGAATGCTTAGTATATGTGGTTTTATGTGTAAAACATACCTACCATACTTGCTATCACGGGCGGTCTGTGTTCGATTAGGGCCATCTAATCTTTGTGTGCCTACGGGGGGATTTAAATTGGTACCTCGAGGACATAGGTCGGAGAAGGACTTATTGAGAAGTTAATAAGTCTGTTGATCATGGGAGCGTAGGTATGTGCGTGACCCATGTGATGTGAACTATGTTCGCCTCCATTTTGTGTGATTGTTGTTATTTGAGAACGATTCCTGAGAGATTCGGAATGCGTGGTCCTTATGTACGTGATGTACCGGGATTGGATAGCAGAGTATGTGTGCACCGCAGCTTAGTCTCGGGGTGCTAGTATTGTATATTTATGATGGGAATAATATACTATAAATTGAAATGAACTATAATGTATAAATGTGAGTATCTATAACATCAATGTTTTGTAAAGATAAAATGGAAGATCTCTAGTGATTAGTAATACTAAAATGGGGAAACTGTGTAGAAGAGCAAAACACTCTGTTTAAAATAAGATGTCGGGAATGAAATCGTGAATCGTATAGAACGTTAGATTTTATATTGAACCAGTTAGATACGGGCATAACTAGATTTGATTACGGATACGTTAGGAGTGCACAGATAGTCGAGAGGTGAGTATTTCATCTGAGAGCACGTCCTAACATGTATTTTGCATTCATTGTTTTATGTCATTAAAACACTTGCTATATTTTAAACTGTTTTCCACAATCGGTCTCTGACCCGTTTGCTTTCAAATATATTTTTATAAAAAACTTTTAGGTGCCCAGCCACAAGGACACCATGCATAGGAGTTCCGTTCAGGTGACAGACTGTAGCTGCCGTGGAAGTTACAGGACTTTGACAGTAGACGCCTCCACTTTCAATCTTGGCTCTATGTTACTAGATTTTCCTCATCCGCTGGGCATGTCACCCCATTTCTTTTAGACACTTTATTTATTCAGTTATTTCAGAATTTTGGGGTTGTAATTAATTTAGTGATACAAACTTAGTATTTGTTTATTCTTGTATTTGGATTGTTGTGAGGAGTATTCCACCAGACTCATTACTATTTTATGGTTATTCCATTGTTATTATGTTGTGGTGGTTATGTTATCATTTCATAATTTAACTATTGCATGTTAATCAGATTTAATTAAAATTTGACAACTCACTTTTTAAATATTAGGTGGCTAGTAATTGTTAAAACATTTTTCGACAGTGATGCTATGAGCTGAGCCAACTTGGCATTTTGTATTAATTTAATAAAGGAGTAGCTACCCGGTATTTAATTAGTCGGGGTGTCACAATAACTTCGTCGTAACATAACTCTTTTCGATTAAAAGAAATATAAGCAAATAGTATGTATATTTAAGCAATAAAGAAGAGGATGTTTGAATTGAAGTTAAATGCATGAATATGCACATGTTAGGTCTGCTCTTTAACATCATCTTGCAAATATGCACCCTACCATGGCCCACAACTTATGTCAAACCTTCATTTTTTTAAGGGATACTGGCTTTGTAAATGAACTTGAAGGGTATGAAAAATAGTTAAGATGATCTACATATAAAATGAAATTATTAAAGAAGACTTCTCCATTTGAATTCTAATTTCTTCAATCACTTACCCCAGAATTAACCGATCAAACAAAGAAGTTAATTCAATGAATTCTCTCTTGAAATTTCTTGTCAAGATAATTAACTGACACAAAGGAATCTAGGAGAATGCCATCACTGAGAACATGGATTTAGGAAGTATCTACATAATGAATTACCAATCGATTGAGATTAGGGTGGCCATGTGATGGGAAAACAAGTGAAATTAATGTGTTTGCAACATGAACAAGTAGCTCATTATCTTCTTGACACACATGAAGATGTCGAAGAATGGAAAAAGTAAGTTTAAATAATTTTAACTTTTAAATAATTTTAATTTTTACATGACAAATTTTGTAACACTTTCGTCACGATCTATGCAAAAAATATGAAGCCTATGAGAATAATAAAAGACGAAAAACAATGGCACAATCAGACAACGAGTTTAGGCGTGGTTATCACATGACGTAATTATAATTAATATAGTTTGTTATCAAATTTCACATTACAATAAAGCTTTACAACTAACCTAATTAATTAATTTATATTCTTAACTCTTTAAAACAGGTGAGGCGACATCAAGGCTTTATCGTCTAACCACTAGATCGTTGTTCATGGCACAAGAGTACAAAAAGTATCGATTAAACGGTCACGTATTCGGTGCAAGGGTGTACGAGGAAAATATAAATGTACAAAACTCGGGCATTTCATACAAGCTCTTACTTTTTTTCGAGCGAGCACGAAAGATAAAAACCTCGTTGAAGCTGAAATGACTTACTATGGTGTAATTCGAAATATATTTGAATTAGACTATGTAAACTTCAAAGAGGTTGTATTTTACTATGATTGGGTAAGAGTTGAGGATAAAAATACTTGTAAAGTTGATCTCATAACCAATTTGATCATGGTTGACTTGCCCAAGTTGAAGAGGAACGAACACGGGAGCGATGAGCCGTTTGTTTGTTCTTTTCAACAGGTCAAGCAAGTGTTTTACTCGGAGTATATCAACAACAAGCCTTGGTCAATCGTCTTACATGCGTCAAAGTGTCTAAATAGTAGTGTGGATGACTTGGCTGCACCTATCGAATATCAATCCATTTTTTATGATAACCCGAATTTGAAGTTTTTTTTTTTATTTGTAATAAGCATTCAAATTATTTGTAATGGCTAGTGGTTGTATTATTATTGGATGATAATTTTTTTTATTAATTTGTACTTAATCATTTTAATGCTTGTAATAACCAAGTGAATATGTTAATTAGAATTTTCATCAATTTAAGCATTGATTCAAAGTCCATGACCCGATAGTGTGTATAAATTAAAATTGGTATTGGTATAAATTGGTGTTGGTATAAATTGAAATTGGTATTGGTAGTTGTATTGGTATAAATTTATATTGGTATTGGTATAAATTAAAATTGGTATAAATTGCTATTGCTATTGGTATTGGTATAAATTGAAATTTCTATAAATTGATATTGGTATTTGTATGTGTGGACACCCCATTTTGTTACCCCTAAACTTTCCTTAGGTCCCTAGCACCTCCCTTCATCACTACAAACCCAGGTCATACCCCGAGTACTAACCTAGAAGCCATCGGGAACTCCCAGGCTCCGTTTGACCAAAAGTCAAAGTCTTCATCTCGATCGAGACTAAATGAATCTTCGAAGGTCCCTAAATCCCTTTTCCAACGGTCCGTCCCGTGCGCGATTCCGACTTACCATGCAGACAAATTACCCATTTTCTTCGAAACCTGACCAAGAAGCCATCGGTCACTCCCTGGATCCGTTTGACCTAAGTCAACTCTTCATCTCGTCCGAGACTGAATGAGTCTTCAAAGGGAACTGAAATCCCTTTCCAACGGTCTGTCCCGTGCACAATTTCGTCTTACGGTACGGACGAACAATCCGTTTGACTCCGAGAGGTCACCGAATGCTTCCACGGAAAGGTTGACAAAAGTCAACTCTCTGAACCGGATTAAACTCTTTGGAATGTCTAAGTACATTTCCTAACCTTTCCAACGGTCCGCCCCATGCGCGATTTCGGACTTACTACACGGACGAGCGACCCGTTTACGTCCGACGATCCCCCGTCCAAAGGACCAATGTGTGCTTCCAAGCCACATTTGACCCAAAGTCAACTCTCGAAACTGGGGGTGGTCCAAAGGACTTTCGAAGGTATCTAAATTACCTTTAAAATGATTCACCCCATGCACGATTCGGATCAACGGTTCGCACTCTGCGACCAATTTTCCAAAAAGGCCTGAAAGACATTGCCAAACACCAGGTCTCAGACCCTGCCTATCGGCAGTATGCCTAAACACACCTGCCGATTGGCAGGACCAGGGCTATGCCAATCGGCAATGCTCTGGGCCTATAAAAAGGAGTCCTTGCCCTCATTGCAAAAGGAACCCAAATCTGATAGATATCAGTCACAGCAAATCCAGAAAACCTCTCTCGAAGTCAGTGCGCTTTCCACATCCAAATCCCTTTCCAACCTTCACTTGCCATCATACTTTTCATCAAACTTGGGGAATTCACTACACTCTATAATCATCCAAGTGCAAGGGCTGCTCTCCAACATTCAAGATCAAGCTCAAGATCTTCAAAAAGGTCCTTTTTCTCAATTCTCTCCTTAAATTCTCATAAATTCGCATTAACTTGTTTCATTACTTAACACTTTTATTTTCTCATCTCATATATACTAATATATTTTTTATTTAGTATTATTGAACATATCTTATTTTCATACAAGTAAAAACCTAAAAAAGCAAGAAAAAGAGGGTTTGCTCATAAATTCCAAACGGGAATTCTCACACTTTTCTTACACTTTTCTCACAACTAAAACACTTTTTCTACACACACACAAACACACACACATACAAATAAGAGAATCCCTCGATTGGAATAATGAGATAAACCCCACCCCTCATTTTGCATGCGAACTACGTCGACTTTGATGCCTCTATAGGCTATATAGGCGTCTCGGGGTAAAATCCGAGATTCGAGTCCTATTTTTACCTTTTCTCCCATTTTCTATTTTTCTCTAATCTCAATTCTCTTATATTATATATACTTGTTCTTAATAGCATATTATCCCATATGCGTTATCGTTCCCTCATAAAGATCAACGTAAGGATAATCGCGTAAATCCTATTTTCTAATATTATTTTTGCATTCCTACGGATGACTCGCTTTACCCCTTCCATGGTACAAGTCGATGACTCCTATCTCCACTACATATACACATGCACACATATCACGGGGAAAATAAAGGAAAGCAGAAAAAATCCATGAGAGACCATAAGGGCGGAATGGGTGCCTAACTCCTTCCCATTTCGTAACTTAGCCTCCGGACCCTTTTCGAATCATTATGGTTTCGTATGTATCAGTATGTCTTTGGATGCTGTCCTTCGGGATGGCTCCCTTTCTTTTGTTTGTTTTGAGTAAAATAGACTGACAAATCCTTCTCTCTATATTTTTCACCTCACCCAATGACGCCGGTCGATACGATCCCGAGAGGGACACGCGGGACCTATGATCCTCACTTCGCCCGCCCGCCGCGAGGATCGGGGATGGCCACAGTGGCGACTCCGCTGGTGATACCATTTTGAGGGCTAGACTCTATTTACATGGATGTTATGCTTGTTTATATTTTCCCCCATTTTACATGTCCCCCTTTTTTCATGTGTACCCCATATATATGCTTGTATTCACACACTTGTAGAAAAATTCTCCATGTGCACTTCACACCACGTGCACCTAGGATCACATATATCCATATGTTGCACGCATCACCCATCCATACTTGGTGTACCAATGGTACTTGTACTTTGCTCCCTGGTTGGCATAATCAAGAAAGACATTCTCATCATAAGATACTAATAAGAAAATCATGCATGATTCACACGACATCAACAAAGAGCATTGTTATTGACCAAATTTTTCCCAGTAATTGGAGGGTCACTTCGTGATGGGCGCTGGTCCGGCAGGGCGCAGTTAGCCTAAGCGATATGACTCTCACCTTCCATTGGCCAAGTACCTTCAACATATATCGAACGGTTCCCCCACATCGTACCGCTTGATTGAAGTCATGACGGGAGGTATATCGTAGGGAATTCATTTACGTACGCTGAGTATATCGAATTCACTCTCACACGTACCGTCCCCATGAGGTATATGGTGAGGCAATTTAAGTACACTCAGGTATATCAAATGGATTTTCCACACGTAACGATTGCCCACAAGAGCAAGACGCATATCATGGAAGTCACGCCAAAGGGAGGAACCCTTTCCAATTCACCCAACCAACTGCATACCCGCATATAGGTGTCAAGCCTAGGACACACAAGTTAGATTTTTGGTTTCTAACCGAAACTATGCCAAAATTCCGAGTTGGCCTGCCGCCCGAATTTTTGTGAATTTTTAAAACGGGGTCCTGTCTGTGAGCTTGGTCACAAGTCCAGCCATAGCTTTGCATATATTACAAACCCAACTTTTCCAGGCTCGGGTCCCGTTCGGCATTTTATTTTGCCTTTAGGAGAATTTAATACAAATGAGAACATAATAATTATAATAATCATGCTGAGATTGTCTCTCCTTTCTTTATCAAAAAAAAATTCAAAAAAAAAACCTTTCTCCGTTCTTTATCAAAAATCCCAAAACATTTCTCATCTCTTTATCAAAAATCCAAAAATATTTTATCTTTCCATCTAAAAAAAAAGAGAAAAAAAATTTCATCCCTTTTTCTCAAAAAAATAAATCCCATTTTTTTGCACCTTCTCAAGTCGATCACAAACCCTTGGCCTGCCTCCCTATTGGCTCTGGTCTTCAGTCAAATCACCCCGAAGTTCCGTCCATTCCCCTGTTACTTCTTTCGAGTCCGAAATCCATCCGTTTTCCATGGAGAACACAGATCAAGTACCCACCCGAATCTGACGGCTGTCCTAGCTCAGCTTGTGTCCAAGATTGATAACCTCCAAACTGAGGTCCGAGAGATGCAACGAAACCAGGTTCTCATTCCTAAAGATCCCGAGGCCCTATTCCCTCTTGCTATGGATCCCCCCGAGCCTATCTGGGTTCCTTAAGAATATCATCACGCTCCACGTGCCCCTCCTGTTAACGGGTCGCCACCCGCCCAGCTTCCGATGCCGAACCTTTCCCAGCATGGGGCTAACTTACCTATGATCGTTGATTTGAAAGAAGAAGGCTGAATAAAGTCAAAGTGGACATCAAGATGCTCACCAAGAAGTTTGACCAAGTTACAATCTTTGGGAATGACATGGACTACACCCACATGTCTCCTTATCCTAAAGCGAAGTTACCCGAGAAGTTCAAGATGCCAAATATCGAGAGATTCGGAGGAAGTGGACCCCTGATTGTTCATCTTCGCAGTTATCACCGTTCCATGACTTTACTAGGGAATTCTAAAGAAGTGATGGCCCAATTATTTCAGTGAACTCTGAAGGATAGCACTCTCCGATGGTTTTTATCTCTCGAGGAGTCTAGAATCCTTAGCTAGTAGAATGTAGCTCGAGAATTTATGTCACAGTACATATAAAATGAAGAGCTTGAGGTTACCCATCATGATTTAGAACTTCTCAAATAGAATTCTTGGGAGTCATTCAGTAACTTCATAGCCCGATGGAGGGAAAAAGTAACAACCATGACCAATCGGCCTTCCGAGGAAGAAATAGTCAGCATAGTGAAGAAGAACTTCTTACCCCATGTCCGAGCAACCATGGGAGGACAATACTATCCCCACTTTCGAGATCTCAGATAAGCAGGAGTAGAAATCGAGGAAGGTCTTGCTAAAAAAGATGTCGAACCGAAGAAGGTGTCCGGACAGTTCACCCCTAGAAAATACGATAAGCCTGTCAGTGTTGCAGTCTCAACCATTAATAACATCTCTCAGCCAACCACATCATGGGCATCGAAAATCCTCCCTATCCCAGTCTGAAAGGAATACACCGAGATCCATGCTCCCCTTTCCAAAGTTTATCAAGCCTTGTTGAACCGACACCTTATCAAACCTTTGGACCCTCATCCATTGCCAAATCCACTCCCAATAAACTTCAAGGTAGATGCTCATTGCGCCTTTCACCAAATTGCTAGCTATACCACTGAACAATGCTTTCACCTCCGAAACATAATCCAAGGTCTAATTGACCGGGGTACCATTGCCCCACCATCCAATCCTAAGCCAAACACTACTCACAACCCACTCCCAAATCATACCAATGCCATCTTTCTAGAAGAGAACCCAGAATTCAATCCCTTAAATAAAATCACACCCATATACTCTATTAAACCTCTCCAAATTTGCCCATATTTCCTCCTACACCCTGCTAGCCTCGCTGATCAGGCACTGTCACTCCTTACCAGGTCATGCATCGTCGTTCGTACCCATTTCGAAAATAGAAGTATGGAATTATCAGAAGTGTTAAAACCAAATCCTAGAGTTCGGGATGAAATTTCCCTCACAAATGATCATTGATTGCCAAAGGTTCAGTATGCTGTTCTTGGAAGCGAGAAAATGGGCTCGAGAGTCAGACAGTTGGGTAGTACCGACCGATGAAATCAGCTTAGATGATGTTGTCCAGGTTATGGCAGAGATATTCAGGTGAATCAATGATATTTGCAATATGACTGAGTTACTTGATTCTCTAAAGCTACAAGGGCGCCTGGTTCCTTCACCCTCACATATCCCCACAGAATGGGAAGACCTGTATGAAGAAGCCGTTGAAGTTGTGGAATGTATTGACTTCACATGGAAAGACAAAATTATTGCCACCGGATGGGGGGAAGAGTTCGAGGACTTAAATAAAGAATAGGCTTCAGAGAAACTGGCCCAGTAGCCGACATGTGTGGAATGATATCATTTAAGGAACTCCTTGGAAAAATAAACAAGGTAGCAGAACAACTCGAGGTTGATCAGGAAACATGATTCATGTTCTTGCCTTCCTCAGTAAATCACATGACCAGATTAGGGAGGCATTACCAGATTCCAAGCTCACTACTAGCAAATGACAAAGGGAAGGGTGTTGAAAACCTTCTTATTCCAGAGATGACCCTCGAGGAGAGCAAGATCCTCGATCAACTAAAGACAACTCAAGCTAACATCACTCTATGAGGGATTTTCATGTCTTCTCAGCTGCATAGAAATGCTTTGATCAAGTTGCTCACTAGACCCACAATTCCTCCTTCTACCACACCAGAAGAAGCGATAAATTTGGTCGTATCCTTGACCTTAAACCGAATTCTAACCTTTTTTGAAGAAGAAATCCCCAAGATTGGGCCAAACCACAATCATGCACTCAACATCTCCGTCGAAGCTAGGGGAAGTTTTTACCACTCTCTCTTATCGATAATGGATCTGCCTTAAATGTCTACCCATTGAGAACCTTCAAATGTCTAGGACTGAAAGAAAGCGACCTCGCTCCAACCTCTGTTGCTCTACGTGCCTACGATAATACCCATCAAGATGTGATGGGATCCATAAAGGTTTTAATAGGGGCTGGCACTATAAACCCTATCGTCGAATTCCAAGTTATTGACATCCCAACTTGTTTCAATCTGTTGCTAGGACAACCTTGGCTTCACAGTATCAAGGGCGTGTCTTCCCCACTCCATCCGAAATTAAAAAATTTTGCCGACGAACGAGTCATCACCATTTTGGGAAATGACGATAATACCGAGGGTGCAAGTACCAACAGTCCAATCCTTGAGATACAACATGGGTCAAATGATATGCTCCTATTAGGATTTCGAGTTGAACCACCTCTACTCCCGGCAGGGGACGACTTCAAAGAAAGGGTTTGTCCATAATACGACGCTCATGGCAACGTCAATGTGATTCAGATGTTTAAAAACATGCACTTCATGCCCGGACTCAGACAAAGACAACAAGGGATACTCGATCCTATTGAACTAAAGAGAGCTTTACCTCCTTATGGTTTGGGGTATCAACCATCAGAACAAGAGCTCAGAATAATTCTCCAGTCTTAACCAAAGAGAGGACTAGACTGCATCCAGACTATCCCAGGGTACTGCTTGAATGGACAATTCCTCAAAGAGGGTGAAGACTTCCCCTTTTGTGGCTTTCCAGAACCATGGTATGACCATACAGACGAGAAGATGAAGCCTGGAATGGAGATCTTTTTCCAAGACAGCTACCCATGGGCCGAGAGTTCCCAACACCATGTAAAACCACTCATCAAAGATACCAAAGAGACTAAGGAAAGTGACTCCAAAGATTCTTTCAACTTACAGACATTGGGGCTGACACTCTGCATGGTTCATTCAGGCACTACCTCACTGGATCCGTCCCAACTGATTAAAGTTGCTAATACAACTCTCCTCAACTGGTAGGCTGCACCAGTTCTACCTATTGAAATCCCCCTAATCCCAATGTTTACCCCATTTCTTCTTATGTTATCTATCCTTGTCCAAATGTAATCGAGTCCTCCTTTGATGAGGTTCTCAATGCTATTTTTTCTATCAATGAAATAAAAGAAGATTTTGAGCATATTGTTGTGCCTTACATTAACTGTTTGGGTTCTAATCAAACCTTTGATGATGATGATTTTGCAAATGAATAATTATTAACTTATCTAAATAAGGCTAATAAGAAACAATATAATCGTGTTCAAGTTAAAGAAGAAGAGATTGTTGTTATTAACCTGTTCTAGTAGCCAACAGTGCGAGATTAGGATAGGGGCTACCCTTGACGAGCATGAGCGTGCACAACTCGAAGAATTTCTAAAGGAATTTGTGGATGTATTTGCATGGTTCTATGATGATATGGCCGTCATTGATCCTGAAATAGCTCAGCATGAGATTCCCTCTCTCCCAGATTATAAGCCAGTTAAACAAAAGTTGAGAAAGCTCCGCACCGAATGGTTGCTCAAGGTCAAAGAAGAGGTGGTCAAACAGTTGAACATAGGCTTTATTCGTGTGATCGAATATCCCACGTGGCTAACCAACATAGTGCTTGTGCCGAAATCAGGAGGGAAGGTTCGGATGTGTGTAGACTACCGAGACTTGAACAAAGCCTCTCCAAAGGATGATTATCCGTTACCCAATATCGACATGATCGTAAACAACACAGCCATTCATTCTCTCAAATCATTCGTCGACGGCTTTACTAGACCAATACCTTGAAGATTCCCGCAAAGAAAGAGTCGTATATTACGCCAGTCACAAATTAGCCGGATACGAAGTCAACTACACTCTTTAGAAAAAGCATGTGTCGCGCTTATCTGGGTTACTCAAAAGTTACGGCACTATATGCTCGCCTTCCCCATCAAACTTGTATCCCGAATGGACCCTATCAAATATCTGTTTGAGAAACCCACCTTATTCAGCCAAATGGCCCGATGGTTGATGATCCTAACCGAGTTTGATATCGTGTACGTCACGTAAAAAGCCATGAAAGGAAGAGCCATCTCTGACTACCTCGCTAATTACCCCATGGATGAAGCCGATGTTTGGATCTCCGATTCCAAGATGAAAACATCCTGTGCACTGCCCATGACAATATCCAGTGACAAATGTTCTTTGACGGCGCTAACAAAAAGGGATATGGCATTAGGATACTTATGATCGCCCTAGATGACTCCCATACTCCCATCACCATCAAATTGGATTTCCCTTGCACTAACAACATGGCAGAATACGAGGCATGCACGGTAGGCCTCAAGGTTGCTCTCAAGAAAGGTATTCAATGTCTATATGTCTACGGATATTCTTCCTTCATCATCGGTCAAGTTCTAAAAAAATAGAGAGTTAAGGACGAGAAGCTCCAACCCTTTCATGCCCACTTAGAAGAGCTAGCCTCCCAATTCCATGAGATCGCCTTCCATTACCTACCTCGAGCCAATAATAACCTAGCCGACTCACTTGCTACCTTGGCCTCCATGGTTAACATGATCGAAGGAATAACAATGACCCCCTTCCTAGTTCGAAAGCAAGACAAACCAACCCACTACTACCACATTGAGCTTGTCTCCACAGAAGATCCCGAGCTAGCCAATTGCTGGTATTATGATATCTGGCGCCTCCTCAAACATGGTAGGTATCCCGAGGGTTCCAAAAAGAAAGATCCATCAACCTTTCGAAGGCTGGCCGCCCAATACATCATCTATCACAAATCACTGCTCAAAAGGAACTTCAATGGAACGCATGTTCACTGTATCGCAGGGGCTGACATTGAAAAGATAATGCAGAAGATCCACAGCGTGGAATGCGGACCCCACATGAATGGTCACATGCTTGCCAAAAATATCATTCGATAAGGCTACTACTGGACTACCATGACCCAGGATTGCACCGCCTATGTCCAGAGATGCCTTAAATGCCAATAGTTCTCCAATCTTCAGCATCTGCCTCCACGTGAATTATACAACATGACCTCTCCCTGGCCATTCTCCACCTGGGGCATCGACATCATAGGGAAGGTTACACCAAAGGCTTCCAACAGGAATGAGATCATCCTAGTTGCTATTGATTACTTCACCAAATGGGTCGAATCTAAGTCATACGCAGTGCTGAACGCTAAGAAAGTGGCCAAATTCATAAAAAAAAACATTATCTGTCGGTATGGGGTCCTGCACGAACTAGTATCAGATAATGGGTTATATTTAGGTGGTCAACGAATATGGGATTTAAAGACACAAATCTTCTCCCTACCGACCTCAGACCAATGGTGCAGTCAAAGCCGCTAACAAAAACCTCAAAGCCATCATCAGCAAGATGACTGAAAGCTATTGAGATTGGGTCGATCGGATCCCGTACGCCCCCTGGGGCTATCGAAACTCAATTCGAACCTCTACTAGGGCTACCCCTTACTCTCTAGTGTATGACATGGAAGCAGTCCTACCCGTGGAGCTATAAATACCCTCATTCGCGACATTCCTGAGAGCAAGGTCGGCGAAGAATATTGGTGCCAAAGTCGTCTTGACGAGATGACCCTCCTAGATGAAGGGAGATTGAAAGTTCTATACGTCATACAAGGGTACCATCTCCGAATAGCACGTTCATTCAACAAGAGAGTCAAGGACTGCGGTGTTAAAGAAGGGAACCTATCCCTCAAAGAAATCACAAAACCCATCTGGGACCTAGAGGGAAATTCAAGCCCAATTGGAGAGGCCCTTACATTGTCAAGAAGATCTTGTCTGGCGGTGCCGCCATGCTCACCGACTTAGATGGGGAAGAGATGGCTCGTCCAGTCAACCTGGACCATCTCAAGAAGTTCTACCCCTAGTCCGAAATCTCGGCGCACTGCGACTCTTCTGATCTCCCTTCTATTCTTAAAAAAAATCTCTTCATTCACTTATACCCAGAACTACGTGGGCATGATCCTTTGCAATAAACCATTTTTGAATAAATTAAAGATTTTTCAAAAACCCCAGAGGTACGTAGGCAGCTCATATACCTTACATGAGCACGACCCTTTCTTTTTCACAAAATACTATTCTTTTCTTATCTCCGAGAACGACAGTCCATTCTAACATATACTTGAACAAAAGGATTATATATGCCTTAGAGATCGGTATAGATAATTCGAAAATACAAATTTCATCAAAAGGCACGGCTAGATGATCAAAAACTAATTTATTTCACTAATAAGAAATTACGGTACAGATTACATAGGAAAAGGAATGAATAAACTCCCTTCCCCCTACCTTCCTTAAAAAAGCCAAAATATAATCCCTGCATTTATTCCCCATTATAAACTCTCCAAGAGTCCTATCCGCAGCTACCGGAGGAGCCCGCTCCATCATCATCTGCATCCTGGGGTCCCTAAGCTGCCCCTGCCTGAACAGAGTGCCGCATGCACTCCATGGACCGATAAGCCCGAACCAACTTCGAAAAAACCATAACACCTCCTTCCATCATATTAAATAAGACAAGCCACCTTCGTTCAGTCTCCACTGCCAATATTTTGCTGACCACCCTTCTCCATAAACACTTCATATAATCCCCAGGGATATGCCAAACTCTCCCAATATATTGAGAGGGACGGGTTGACGGACGTCGATTCTCCCACAAAGAGCCAAGTCGCATGTGCAGACGCTCAGTCAAATCTTCTACCGGAAAGAAGTCTAGTGTCAGAGGTGTCACGACCTGCTCCTAGCCAAATTAACGTAGAAGCGTCCAAGAGAAATAAAAAAAGAGGTCTGCCTGAGACTGACCAGTCGGAAATATGGGTATTCTCCCAGCTCCAGAATAGGCAGCAATTGTCCCCACCAAGGCATTGACCAGTACAGATTTAGAGCCCCATGCTCCACAAACCACTTCTCCCAGCTCTCAATGTCCAAACCAACGCTAATAAAATAGCGCAAAAAGAAGTTGTGTACAACCGACAAAGGGTATTCCGAAGGAGTCACCAGGCAGAGTCTCTCAGACAACCACATGAACAACATCACGGGACTACCCCTCAGGAAGTCAGAACGACCTTCTCACCAGGACATTCAAGGTCTCTGCTAGTATCACTGCCGCAGGATTGCGACGGTATGACATCCAGGAAATAATGGTTACAAGTTGTGGGTACACCAGTAGTTCCCCAGTCACCAGCAGCAATTTTGATACTAAACCAAGAATAACGGCTCCGGCGTATCCAACATCACCTACTTCTCGCAAATGCACGGACTGTAACACCGTCGAAAGGGAAATCATTCCTCCAATAACCAGTGGTCTCGCCGTCGAAGGCGAAATGCGAAGAAGCCCGACCAGCAAATCCCTAGGAGAATAGGAAAATACGGGTAAAGCCGCAACAACACTGGAATTTATCCCCAGCATGGCGGAAAATTCCTTGTAGGTAGGAAAAACTTCATCCAACCCAAAGCGGAATACATGGTCTTTGGGGTACCAAAATTGTACCACCGCCGTCAGCATGTTCCACTCAATGGGCCGATTGCGCCACAAAGAGACTCGACGCATGGTGAAAGCATCGTAGTCGACATTATAAGAGCACATCGCTTCCAAGGCTTCGAGGTAGTTAGCAAACTCAATGCTACCAGGGAGAGCCATCTTGCAAGACTAGGAGATAGTAAGAAAATAAGAGTGTGAAGGTGTGATGAAAACACTCCACCCTTCACCCCCTTTTTATACTTGTAAACCCTCACAAAAGACATGACCCCTGCAGAAATCGGAGAAAATCCTACCCCACAAAGTACAAGAGGCTGAAGAGGGCAATAATCAAAGCTTTAAATTGATGGGACTGGACTTGACTGTCGATAAGCAGGACGAGGGTCTTGCCGATCGACAACCCCCTATTTTTGGAAATTTCCCTTTTTCCTCTTTTGTCAAAATCAGAAGCTAAATAAAAAATAAATTGATATTCTCAACAGAATTTCAAAAATCCTTTTCCACCCCTATATAATTTCTCATTTTTAAACTTTCCTCCAAAATCCTAAAAATATTTCTTTTTACGGTCTCAGCAGCAAAGTAAAAGTGTATGTACATGCATACGTTCATTCATCATTAACAGAAAGATAATAAAAAATCCCATTTCATTGCATATATATATTTTTTCTTCTGTGTTACATAAAATTTTGCAGGAAATAAAGAAAAGAAAAACAACGGGACTTAACCTGAACCCAAATTCTCTCTCTCTCACCTACCCTTCACCCCTCTCTCTAAGATCTTCCACCCCTGTGACGTGCTCTCTTTCCCCTACGGCGAGATGACGCAACACCGCTACCCGAGCCAGAGTCCTCCCCGAATAAAGCCGAAGACGCCAAGAAAGAAGGAACTGGGACCGCATCCCAAATATAGGCAGTCACCGAAGATATCCAGTCTCTAATGTCCCTCAGCCAGGTGGTCGACACTCGAACTTGATGCAATTAAAGAGGGATCAAAATAGAAAAAAATCACCAAAAAGGGAAGAATGCCAAAAGTCACCATCGGGGCTCACCACCCTCGAGAAATGATGACGCGATGGCTCCCGCAACAAGATCCACTCATCCGCAACCGGCTCGAACGCAACAAGATCCACAACAAGATCCACTCCACGTTCGCCCAGTCATCGACAGTCAACCATTCCCTATGCACCGCAGTGCTCACAAAGGCGACCATTTCTTAAAGATCGAAATGCTAGAACGATTTGAAGAGGAAAATCGTAGAAAGAAAGAAAGCAAGAAGCTATGAAAAATGAAGGGAATTCGCCCCTTTATATAAGATGCCAAGGGTCATGCCGATCGGCATTGACCCCCTACCCATCGATCTATACTCACCCCTTACCTTCCCAAGGCAGTCCAAAAGTTCGTTCCACTGTCGAATGGCACCCTCTGTACCATGCCGACCGGCACCCCCTTTAAAATTTCGTACAAAAATTCCCAGAAAATACCAGAAAATCCTAAAAAATTCCAAAAAATTCCTAAAAATCCCAGGAAGGATTTAAAACATTTTCACTAAGAAAATTTCTGAGCACCTTCAAATGGAACCCCTATTTCCCCAGCGAAACTCTCAAAAGCCAAGTGATTATACTCTCGACGAAACCCCCTGGGGATCTCTAGGGATCACCTCCCATACCCTAAAGGTCTCATACCTCCCTGAGAAATACGTTCAATGCCTAGACCACCTAATCACTTCCCTGGTGGAATTACAGTATCAAATTGGCTATTACATGGAAAAATCTCCAGAAGATACGAGGATTTCCCCTGTATTTATCTCCCTAGCTCAAATCAATGTCACAAGGTAATTTCCCTGACAGAGTTCCCCTAGATCATCTCATCCTTAAGCCCGCAGAATTGGCTTCGACCCGTATAATTGGTCATCTCTACTTGAGCCCGCTGAATTGGCTTCGACCCACAGAATTGGCCATCTCTACTTAAGCCTGCATAATTGGCTTTGACCCGCAGAATTGGTCATCTCTACTTAAGCCCGCAGAATTGGCTTCGACCCGTAGAATTGGTCATCTTTACTTAACCCCGCAGAATTGGTTTTGACCCGTAGAATTGGTCATCTCACCTTAAGCCCGCAGAACTGGCTTCGACCCGTATAATTGTTCATCTCTAATTAAGCCCGCAGAATTGGATTTGACCCGCATAATTGGTCATCTCACCTCAAGCCCTCAGAATTGGCTTCGACCCGCAGAATTGGTCATCTCACCTTAAGCCCGCAGAATTGGGTTCGACCCGCAGAATTGGTCATCTCTACTTAAGCCCGCAGAATTGGCTTCGACTCGCAGAATTGGTCATCTCACCTTAAGCCCGCAGAATTGGCTTCGACCTGCAGAATTGGTCATCTCTACTCAAGCCCTCAAAATTGGCTTTGACCCACAGAATTGGTCATCTCTATTTAAGCCCGCAAAATTAGCTTCGACCCACAAAATTGGTCATCTTTACTTAAGCCCGTAGAATTGGCTTTGACTCGCGGAATTGGTATTTTCTATTCAAGGCCTTAGAATTGTCTTCAACCCGCAGAATTGGTCATCTTTACTTAAGCCCGCAGAATTGGTCATCTTTACTTAAGCCCGCAGAATTGGCTTCGACCCGCAGAATTGGTCATCTCTATTCAAGCCCTCAGAATTAACTTCGACCCAAAGAATTGGTCATCTCATCTTCAAACCCTCAGAATTGGCTTTGACCTGCAGAATTGGTCATCTCTACTTAAACCCTCAAAATTAGCTTCGACCCGCAGAATTGGTTATCTCATCTCCAAGCCCGTAAAATTGGCTTTGACCCACAGAATCGGTCACCCTCATCTTCAAACCCTCAGAATTGGTTTTGACCTGTAGAATTGGTCATCCATAGTATTCCCCCTTTAGGTCCTCAGAATTAGCCTCGACCCTCTAAATTGGTCATCCTCACTCCCTTAGGTCATCAGAATCGGCCTCAACCCTCTGAATTGATCATCCTCCCTCAAAAGCATCATGCGGTGTCTATTCGATGGCTATCGTTTGTTCCAAACTCACCCATCGAGGGGCTTTATAGACACTTCATTCTGTTACCCCTAATCTCTCCTTAGGTCCCTAACACCTCCCTTCATCACTACAAACCCAGGTCATACCCCGGTTACTGACCTAGAAGCCATCGGGCATTTCCAGGATCCGTTTGACCAAAACTCAAATCTTCAGCTCGACCAAGATTAAATGAATCTTCGAACGGCCCTGAATCCCCTTTCCAATGGTCCGTCCTGTGCGCGATTTTGACTTACCATGCGGACGAACGACCCGTTTTCTCCCGAAACCTGACCTAGAATCCATCGGGCACTCCCAATCTCCATTTGAACTAAGTCAACTCTTTATCTCAACCCAGACTAAATGAGTCTTCAAAGGGCACTGAAACCCCTTTCCAACGTTGTGTCCCGTGCATAATTTTGACTTACGATACGGACGAACAATCTGTTTAACTCTGAGAGGTCACCGAATGCTTCCAGGGCCTGGTTGACCAAAGTTAGCTCTCTGAACTGGATCAAACTCTTTGTAATATTGAAGTACATCTCCTAACCTTTCCAACGGTCCGCCTCGTAGACGATTCGGACTTACCGTGCGGACAAATGATCCGTTTGCGTTCGACGATCCGCCGTCCAAAGGACTGACGAGTGCTTCCGAGCCACATTTAACCCAAAGTTAACTCCCGAACCCAAGGGCGATCCAGACAACTTTCGAAGGTCTCAAATTACCTTTCCAATGGTTTACCCCATGCACGATTCGGATCAACGGTTCTCGCTCTGCAGTCAATTTTCCAAAAAGGCCTGAAAGACACTGCCAAACGGCAGGTCTCAGACCCTGCCTATTGGCAGTGTGCCTAAACACACCTGACGATTGGTAAGACCAGGTCTATGTCGATCAATAATGCCCTGGGCCAATAAAAAGGAGGCCTTGGTCTCATTGCAAAGGGAGCCCATATCTGATATATATCACTCTCAGCAAATCCAGAAAATCTCTCTCGAAGTTAGCGCGATTTCTACATCCAAATCCCTTTCCAACCTTCACTTTTCATCATCCTTTACATAAAAATTGGTGAATTTACTACCCTCCATCATCATCCAAGTGCAAGGTCTTCTCTCCAACATGTAAGATCAAGCTCAAGATCTTTAAGAAGGTCCAATTTTCTCAATTCTCTCCTTAAATTCTCATAAATTCGCATTAACTTGTTTCATTACTTAGCACTTTTATTCTCTCATCTCACATATCCTAATATATTTTTTATTTAGTATTATTGCACATTTCTTATTTTCATACAAGTAAAAACCCAAAAAAGCAAGAAAAATAAGGTTTGCTAATAAATTTCAAATGGGAATTCTCACACTTTTCTTACACTTTTCTCACAACTAAAACACACGTTTTCTACAAACACACAAATAAGAGAATCCCCCGATTGGATTTATGAGATAAACCCCAGCCCTCGTTTTGCATGAGAACTACGTGGACTTTGATGCCTCTATTGGCTATATAGGCGTCTCGGGGTAAAATCCGAGATTTGAGTCCTATTTTTTCTTTTTATCTCATTTTCTATTTTTCTCTAAACTCAATTCTCTTATATTCTATATACTTGTTCTTAGTAGCGTATTATCCCATATGCGTTATCGTTCCCTCATAACAATCAACGTAAGGATAATCGCGTAAATCCTATTTTCTAATATTATTTTTGCATTCCTACGGATGACTCGCTTTACCCCTTCCATGGTACAAGTCGATGACTCTGATATCCACTACATATACACATGAACACATATCACGGGGAAAATAAAGGAAAACAACAAAAACCCATGAGAGATCTTAAGGGCGGAATGGGTGCCTAACACCTTCCCATTTCGTAACTTAGCCTTCGGACCCTTTTCGAATCATTTTGGTTTCGTATGTATCAGTATGTCTTTAGATGATGTCCTTCGGGATGGCTCCCTTTCTTTTGTCTGTTTTGAATAAAATATACTGGTGACTCCTTCTCTCAATATTTTTCACCTCACCCAATGACATCGGTCGAAGCGCTCCCGAGAGGGATGCGCGGGACCTAGGATCCTCACTCCGCTCGCCCACCGCGAGGATCGGGGATGGCCACAATATGTTTTGTTATTATCATATTTGAGAATTGATTCAAAGTTCATATACATATTTGTACTAATTATAACAATTTTTGTAGAAAATGACTTCACCAGGACGCAGTAGCGGAGGAGATCAGGGATCCTCGGACAGTAGGCCCCCAAAATGGGGCAAATTAGGGGCCGTTGTCGAAAATAAGACAACATTATTAGCTATAGTGATAGAGTTATTGAAGGCGATTGTCGTCCCAGGGTACACTGATTGGAGGGTCGTTCTTATTGACCTCAAGATGAACATCTTGGGGGCTCTATAGGTTGTGTATTTTATATTTATATTTATAATTATAATAATTAGTTACATGATGGTTTGTATTTGTTTGACAGGAACAATTCGGCCTGCACGCATATCTCCGCGACCCCATGTTGGAGTAATTGAGGGATCAATATAAAACATGGAATAAGAATTTATAGGCACGATACTTCGGGAAGACCCGAGAGTCCATTCTGAGACTCCGTGAAACCATCCCCCCAAGGAGCCAGTCTCACTGGCAGAGTGGCCGAAATTTATCAACAATGAGACCAATGAGCAACAATTGACTTCTCGCCAATCGGGGAGGGACAACTGGGTGAAAAAGTTGGATGTGCACTACTCCAGGAGGACGTATTATGCCTAGGTGGAGCACAAGATGGTAAGATTTTAATTTTATTTAATTTTAATTAGTATAATTTAGCATTAATTTGCGTTACTTACTAATTATGTATTATTTTATTTCAGTAGATGGGGAGTGGCCCTGGGGGTAGGCCACATAGACTCGATGCCTATGTGGCAATTCAGACGAAAAACGGGAAGGACATGGAGATGGCCTCGAGCGTCACAAACACCATTGTAAGTTATAAATGTTTAATTTTTTCATTTATGTTATAATTTTTTTATTTACTTAATTGACTAATCGTGTACTTTTTATTTTTTTAGGCAAAGCTTAGGGAAGTGCATGAGTCACAGTCTGATGCCGATAAAGCATCTTTGGTTACGGACGCACTCAGCTAAATGCTCGGGTCGGATCACAAGGGGAGGACTAGGGGGTGAGCTCACGGGTGGGGAAGTCCAGGATCACCGACATGGAGATGAGCAACAGCGGGTTGGCCCATAAGGTGGACTCCCATGATGATAAGTTATCAAGGTTGGAGGCGACAGTCCTAGATATGTACGCCTTCATGAAGCATCAGTTGGTCAAGGGTAAGAAGATGGTGGTAGAGGAGGATGAGGATGAGGATGCCGACATCGATGGTATTGCTTCATCGTCGATATGCACGAACTCAGCGCCATATGATGATCCATCTCCCATCGTGACACCCACCGAGCGGCCTATGTCAACACTCGATTGGTCGAGCATTCATCTACTTGACATATATTATGGGATGACGATAGTGAGGGGGTTGAGGGATCCGAGCTTTCGCCAGAGTGCGCATCACGCATGTGGTGGAGGGAAAGGAGAACTCACCTATGTGGTTGTGCGAACAATGCAACATTTAGCATATTACGGGGTGTGTCAATTCATATGTTTTAGGGCCTTCCTTCCTCCTCCGACCTGCTGAAGATTGACATTATTTCTATCTCTTTTTTATTTTGAAAATTGGATTGTATTTATATTCTTTTGATTTTGGTACAATTTGGTTTGGATATGATGGATATTTGCATTTCTATTTTATTTGGATATGTATTATAAATGCCTTGATTTGGTATATGATTTGTATTTTATTTGGATATATGTTGTTTGAATAGGTATAATTTTGTTATAACAGGTACAAATATACTGTTGGGCAGTGGCAGTGGCCATACTGCCCATCAGTTTTTTTTTTTTAAATTCTACCGAGAATTGTCATGGTCAAAGACCGTGATAAGTATTTGACATAGAAACTTGTCACGGATTTGTCACGGTCTTTGATCGTTGTATTTTTTTTGATTTTGTCATGAGTTTGTCACGGTCAAAGACCGTGACAGGACTATGACAATCTAGTGAACTTACCATGGTCAATGACCATGACAAGTCCGTGATAAAGAAGTTATCACTTCCAGACTTGTCACGGTCACTGCCCTTGACAAATTTGACTTGTCACGGTCAATGACTGTGACAATTCGATTGTTTGGGTGTAGTGAATCTCTCGTAAGGGAGCCTTAAATAAAGGCAGTTTATGGGATTTTTAAAAAAAAATTGTTTTTTTAGGTTCGAAACATTTGAGGGTACCCCTAAAAAATTATCAAAAAATAATTTGTTTTTGTGTTTTAAAAAAAAGTGAGTAAATTTTTGACAGTTTTTAAGCATTTTAAGTTAACTGCTTAAAAACTATGAAACTTTTTTAAAATACCAAAATTTATCATTTTGAAATATTTTTTAGGGGTACCCTCAAATGTTTAGAACCCCAAGAAGAGTCCGTAAGTGGTGGCCGTATGGGTGCCCCCCCTTGTGTGTTTGTGTGTGTGTTTGTATATATACCTAAATTGGAAATTTGTTTTAGCAAAATCCATTACAGAGTTCAAAATAACAATATGAAACAATATGTATAATAAAAATTAAAAAAATTAATATGAACAAAACAGTATTATTCTTTTGGAGAAAAAGACCATATATATATATATATATATATATATATATAGGTATTTTAATATAAAGAGAATAACACAAGTTTAATATAAAGAGAAGAACAAACTTGCATATAGAGGTAAGGAAAAAGAAGAGGCAGATAAAAAAAATTGTGTAGGAACCCAAGGCCATTCTTAACCCCACACTTTAACTCCCCAGTTTAACAACACCCATCTGTGCACCTCAGCGACCTAACCCCCCCAAATCTCCCCTACATAAGAATCCCTTGTATAAACATGGGAAAGGGTCTCAGTTTCTTTAGAATCCATTCTTTGTGAATGCTTCAAAGGAGAAATGTATCCACCTAAAGAACTATGTCCCCAAAAGTTCCGTTCTTTGGTTGATTATATTTGATACCATGACCCAGTTTATATATTGCTTATGATTAAAAATTCTTAAACATAGTGACTGCATTTGGGGAGAGGAAACGGTAAGAGTAGATTCCAAGAATGAGTGGAGATTGGGAATGAGGAGAAGAAGAGATTGGAATTGATGAAGTATTTAGGAGATATATAGAGTGCTAAAATTCAATTTAATGATGTTTGGAACCCCAAAATTTGCCTCGAAAATTAAAAGACGGAGGTGAGGTGATATACATAGATAGATGTTAAGTGTAAGTTATAATATCAAGCCTTTATTACTTCCACGTGTCAATTTCACAAGATTTGGAGCAACAATTTTGATATAGTTATATATATATTTTATAATATTTATATATATTCATACTTGACCCATTTACATTTATGTACAATCAATTTTGTATCTTGTTTGAATTATTTATTCATTACTTTCAACGTGTTCGTGTTATGTGTAGAATAATTCGTGTTTCCCGCTTATATAAACCAAGTCTACTGGGCGAGTTAACTTGTTAGACCTAAAATCAAATATGCTAACTTCATTTAGTGTTAAAACGCCACCCTACATAAAATGATAAAATGAAAATATTAATTAGAAATTCAAGTTTGGTAACATGAAAGCTTATTATAATTTAGAGTAAAGTACCCCAATAGTCCCCTACCTTTCTATTGGTTTCAATTTAAACCCTTAACTTTTTATTGTCTTAATTTAGTCCCTCACCTTTCAAATTGGTTCAATTTCGTCCCTGTCCTTTTTTTGTTTCAATTTCATCAGCAACCTTTCATTTTGTCTCAATTTAGTCCATCCGTTAACTATTTTGGATACAATTGACTATTTTACCCCTCTTTATTGAAAAATAATATAATGAATGTTATAAAATTTGAAAAATAAGCTATTTTATTATTATTTGGGGATAAAATTTAGTTTTTTGTCTGAGAATAATAAAAAAATAGTTTTTATTTTTATTCTATCCCAGTTGTTTTTAATTTTTCAAAAAAAAAAATTGAATTATAATTTTAATAGTCAACATAGTTTTTTTATTTTATAAAAAACCCTTTTTTAATTTGAATTAAAATGTATAATTTGATGTTTTAGATTCACAATTGATTAGTGCCGCTGGCGCGGACCCACATCACATGAAATTTTTTATTTATCAATTATATTATATAAATAGGGGGAAAATTGATGTCTTGGATTCACATGGTTAGTTCGTTGGATCGGACCCACATTCATTAAAGTAAGGGGCTTGAGAATAAGCTACTATAGTCAAGCCCCTTATTTTAATGAATGTGGGACCGATCAAGCGAACTGACCAATCACGATTTGAGCTTACAGTATAGAGAAAAAGCTTGAGAGATTGTATCCATGGCCATTAGTGCCTTATTCTGGTGACCTTATTCACTCACTTACACAGTGGACGTAGGCCTAATTGGCTGAATCACATATATATTGGTGTTCATCATCTTCTCCTTATCCCATTCTCTTGTATTTAGTATATACTTGAGCTGCCATTGTTATCACTGATTTGAGCTTACAAACACCTTGACGGGTGGTACTATTTCAAGCACCATCAATAACACCGCCTCAATACAGTTAGAACTTTCATGAAAGGTTAATGGATCAACCTATACTTCCTCCACAAGTCCATCTTCCTTCATCAAAATTAATTTCTAATGCACGAAGGAAGGAATACATTTGTTATAATGAATTAAATCCCTACTAAGTAAGGCATTAAAACTTAGTTTGCCTTCAATGATAAAGATTTTTTTTTTCTTTTTCTACTACCTACTTTGTTGTCAATTGGTAGTACACCTCTGGTAGGCTTTTTATCTCCATCAAAGATTGAGATAATTATTTGAGTCTGAAAAAACTTTGTAATTATTTGTTTATCTTAGATAACATGGAAAATGTCATTATAGTAATAGATGCACCATTATATGCTCATATTTTATTGATTAATATCCCATTTATCCATGATTTTATAAACAAAGGTTTAATATTATTAGTCAGGTTCTTAGTAGGGTATTCAAACCCCTATAAAAGGTCAAGAGAGGCGACAAATAAATAAAAAAAAATCTAGCGCTAAAGTTTCATTTTTATTCATTTCCATGGTAGGTACGTAATACCCCGTAATTTTTAAGATTTTTAAAACAAGGAATTAATTAAAATTTAACTATGGGAAATTTAATTGATACTTAATTCGGATTAAAATAAATATTAACTAGCGAGATAAGGGTTAGTATTTACTAACGAGAATGATATTGAATATTACTGAGCGAATAAAGTAATATATAATGGTAAATTTATGAAAATTGTCACGAGTGAAAAATACGACAATGCAGTAATTAAGTAGAGATGCGCGTGTCCGTCATGTCGGGACTAAATTAATGGAATAAAAAGTAAATTATTTATAAGTAACCCAGGGGGTCATTTTGAGTGCGTCAATGTGTCCGAAAGGTCGAGATAGTCGAAAAAGTCTACCCGAGGGTTTAGTTTGGGTCCGAGGACAGTTTTAGGCCAAACCGGTATCCTGAGAGGGCGTTTTGGTAATTTGTATTTTGGAATATAATTAATGACGAAAATTAAAGGAATAAAATATCATGTACGTGGGTTAGATTAGGGTTATCAGTGTTATATGCAGAGAGGCCAAAGGAGGAAGGCGAAGGAGAGGTTTCTAGGGTTAGAACCACCACTTGTGCACAATCTACACCAACAAGACCACCACCGCGTAGATCGGAGGACGAGGAGGCAAGTGTTTAATTCTTGTAAAACTATAGCAAAATCATGTTCATGTTAGTATAGGTATATAATACCCATGTATTGTTCATAATCTTAATGAAATTGGAGGTTTAAGATGATTAATTACAATCTGAAATTGAAATATGTTAAACCCCCATGTAGATAGATTAGAAGTCATGAATTTATGATCTATTGTGATGAACAAATATGGATTTATTATGTTCTTGAATGATAATGGGAAGAACAAGGGTTTAATTGATTGAAATTTGGGATTTCAGATTTAAGGGTTGTTTATTAAGCATTTAATGATTCTAGGTTGTTAGAAATCATAAATGCACGTTAGATTATTGATTATAACTGATTAATTGGTGTTTGGAACTAATATGTAGAGGTTTTTAGGTTGAAATGGTGAAAAATGCTACAGCTAAAGGTAGGGGACGAAGCAGTATGATTTCGTTCAAATGAGATTGGATCTCGTTTGAGCGAGATGGCATCTCGGGCGAAGTCTTCGTTCAAACGACCTGCTATCTCGTTCAAACGCGATGCAGGTTAGTTTGAACGACGTGTCAGAATTCTAGAAAAAAAATTTGTGTTCAAAATTAGTGTGATCTAGTTAATTCTAGTGAGATTAAATAATGTACAATGAATTTCAGTGTAGTGTATAATTATTGGAGTTTATTTGGGTATAATACTTTAAGATAGTTAAAGCGGTGAGTTATCCTTGGAAATTAGGAGAGAGAGAGAATATTCATAATTTAACAAATATATTGTAAGTAGTAATGAGAATAATACTATGTATGAACTATAATATTTGGGTTGTGTGTATACCTAATGATCTTGATGGGTTGTGTGAATACTTATAGTAATATTTATTCTATGTATGACATACCTACCATACTTGCTATCACGAGAGGTCTTAAAGAGAGGACAATCTTATCTTGAGGAGAATTCAGGGGGTTTTAGATTGGTTCCTCAGAACATAGAACCTAGGTATGGGCTACCTGTGAGAATGATAGTGATGACTGTCATATGGGTGCATAAGTATGTGTGTAACCCATATGCCTAGAACTATGTTTGCCTCCAATACGTGTGACTTGTATTTATATGGTTTGAGAGTGATTCTGCACGCACCGTAGCTGAGTCTAGGGGTGTCGTATTAGGATTTATTTATAATAGTGTGATGGAAAATAAATACTTGTGATTCAATCTACCATGTGAATAGGTAGATGAGTATGTTAATGGAATTGAATCAATTATGTGAATTCTTAATCTTATTGTGGAATTTTACTTAGGATAGTAAATGCAGAAACATTTAATAATAATAGTATGTGGGGAATACGGGTATTGCTATGGGTGAGGGTTAGAATGTTTATGGCTACGAACTAGTTAGTTGTGATAAAACTAATTAGAACGATTTAGAGGTACATTAAGTGTGCACAATAGTTAAGAGGTGAAAAAATAAAGTGAGTGCTCGAAAAGCTAACATGCACATAATATTTGCTTTACTACAATTTTTAAATACTTGGTAAATTATTTTAAAATATTTTACACTGGGGATCTGACCCGTCTCTTGCAATATCTCTTTTTCTTATGAAATTATTTTTAGGTGTCCATCCACGGGGGCGCCAAGCTTAGACTGTTGGATCTTTTGACGTACTGCATCTATTGTGGGAGTTGCAGGTCCTTGTATTTAGACACCTCCACTTCTATGATTTCAGTTCTTTGATTTAGGCTTCTCGGTTAGGGCTTGTTTCGCCCATCCTCATTTTATTTATGTTAGAGAGACATTTTACTCTTTTCATTTCAGTATTTTAGTTTCAGTTGGATTTAGTCTAATTATGATTGATGGTTTGGATTTTATTTAACTCGGACGATTTTTCCAATTTTATCATATTCAGTTAGATGGTTTATCATGCATTATTATTCTATTCATGAAAATGGTGAATGTATTATCGGATTTTATTTTTGGATTTGAATTAATGGATTAAATTGTTTTGACACTAGCTTAATTAATTATTAGGTGATTAATAAAATAAATGTTTTCGATAGTGATACTAAGAATGAAACCACTGGATACTTTGATTTGATTTAATAAAGGAATGATCACCTGGTATTTAATTAGGCGGGGTGTCACAAGTGGTATTAGAGCATCGGGTTCTAGAGTCCTTTAGGATTTGTACAACTTATTATGCTTCCAGCTTAGCTTTCTTTGCTATAGAGCCCTATTATTAGGACTGTTGAATTCAACTTTACATATTGGAGATTACATACATCTGCTATTATGTTTTGGATCGATGGTGAAATTATATAATTCATTTAAATTTCAAATGTCTCTTAGGGAAGGACGACAAACTAACTCCCTTGAACGAATTGAGGTGGGACAAATTCAACAAGTACCCCAAGAAATGGTGACTATCACAGAGGTGGCAAGTATAGTTGCACAAGCAGTTACTAAAGCAATATTGAATTACCAAGATCATCGTGTCCAGTTTATAGGTGGAAGGAGATCAAGAGGAATTAATCGATCTAGCAGGACAAAGGGTAATAATAGTGGGGAAGCACCGTTGCAACAATAAAAAGTTCCTCAGAGCCGTCAGATTTAAGGGAACGATGGAAATAGTGGACAAAGCCAAAACTGCCAAGGCCAACAAAGCCAAGAATAGGGAAACATCAAAAGAAAAAGGTGTTTAAGTGTGGAAGAAATGGTCATAAATGTCAAGCTTGCTCGCAACGGGTTGGAGGGAAGCCCCAGTCAAATTAGTAAAGTCAGCAGGACCAGCAGTGTGTACAACAAAGTGAGCAGGGAGGAAATTTTAATGGGAAGTGTTTTGTCTGTAGCGGGCGGGGACAGAAGCTCAAGATTTTCCTGAGAAGGTCAGGTGCCCACTACGATCCACAGAGTAACCATCATGGGAAAGCAGGTAGAGTTACCTTCGCAACACCAGCCCCACAACAACAGGGGCCACTACCCTGCGGTCGTGCTTACAATGTTCGATATGCAGTCTTGCCACTACTGCTGGAGGCATTACTAGCGTTTTTAGGTATGCTAATTTTACTAATTACTGCACCTTCATTATGAATATAGTAATCATCGGGTAGCTGAGTTCTCTGTTATCGTCGGTGCGAGAAGAGGGTGTGAGCACTATGAGGACTCCTACATTATGATTTACTACGTTGGAGAGCAAGGGAAATAGAGTTTATTATACTTTTGCATAATGACTGGGTACCGAGGGTTCGAATGGTAGTAGGTTGAGTGGTAAGACGGTCTTGTGAGTATTCCAGAATGAATTGTTTAGTTTTATGAGGTGGAAATTAAAGCGGGTAGGTCATTCCTGTGAGTATGTTGAATGGTAGTAGGTTGAGTGGTAAGACCGTCTTATTCATTCTCAATGTAAAAAGGTGTCGAAGGATCCTATGAGTATGTTGCCCTGTTATAACTAATTTTGGAGAATAGGGACATTTACAGATGGGATTCGAGTTATGTTAAAGAACTATCGAGTGAAGAGATTTGACTCGTTAATGATTTAACTCCAACTCTTAATTGATATTAAGAGCACCCTGCCGTTTATCACTTTTAGTAACAGGAGAGTGGACGAGTAAATTTGTATGTCGAGAAATGGAAATTTGGGTTGTTGTTTATGTACTGAGGGCCTATGGATCTCAATGATAGACAATGTTAATTAGTAGTGTATGGGGGGGTCCTTGTTTGGATTTCTCTTTGAGATACATACCATGCATGAAATTTAGTGAACATTGGAAGTTGGTAAATGTTTGATCCCCATTACATAGGGTTGATACCTTAGTTATTAAAAGTATGTTTAGTTATAACTTGAAGTTGAGAGGTATACTTCGATTAAAGGCAGGTAGACCCGTATTTTATTGGCATGAAAAGACATCGTGGAACGTTTTCACCACGAATAGATTAGTGGAACGACCTAGAGGATAATTAAATGTTACTAGTTGTGTAGTTGAATACAATCTTATCGAATAATCAGGCCAAGGTTACAAGGCTTAAATTAAAATGAGTTTATTACGTTCAGTTGACTTGGGTAACAAGGCTTAGGACATAGGGTGTATGGGCACCCTAGTCAGTTGAAATGTTCACTGTCAGCTACGATGAATATATAGGGAGACTTATTAAATAAACGTATAATGAGATAAAAAGGAAACGAAGTTACATTGTAAGCAAGACGTGTCTAGAACTGCTCTTCTGCTGAAATAATGGATCCTACGAGTTTTGAGTTATGCTATTTGGACTAACCAATGCAGTAGTTGCATTCATACACTTGATGAATATGGTGTATAAAGAATTCTTCAATCAAAATTTCATTTCCCTTATAGATGACATCCTGGTTTAGTCCCAGACTGAGGAGGATCACGTCAAAAATCTGCATCATGTAATTCAGGTACTACATGAGCACCAGTTTTATGCATAGTATGAGAAATGAGAATTCTGGCTGCGTGAGGTATAGTTTCTGGGGCATATCATGTCAGATAAGGGGATAGCAGTGGACCCGAACAATATGTCAGCGGTGAGGGAGTGGGGATAGAACATGACACCAATGGAGGTATGTAGTTTCCTGGGCCTAGTCGGGTACTATAGACGGTTTAATCGAGGTTTTTGAATATTACAGGTCCGATGACTAATCTGACCCGTAAGGTCTTACCGTTTGTTTGGGATGATGCGTGTCAATTGTCATTTGATGAGCTTAAGGATAAGTTGACTTCAACAGCGGTGTTAGCACTCCCCAGAGCAAGTGTAGAGTACCTCATTTTTACTGACGCATCGTTACAGGGGCTTGGTGGGTTATTTCAGCAGGAGCATCGGGCTATAGCCTTTGCTTTTTGCAATCTTAAGCCTCACGAAAGAAATTACCCCACCCATGACTTGGAGTTGGCAGCATTCATGCTCACTCTTCGAATTTCGAGGCATTATTTGTTAGGAGAGAAGTTTCACGTGTTCATAGATCACAAGTCACTGCAGTACTTGTTCACTCAGAGAGAGTTGAATATGCATGAGCGCAGGTCGCTTAAATTTGTGAAGGACTACCAGTTGAGATCCAGTACCATCTGGGAAAGGCTAACATGGTAGCAAATGCATTGATCCGTAGTCCAGAGGATGAGGTAGCTAAGGTGTGGAAGGAAAACTGGAGGGAGTTGAGACATCAGGATGCGATTGCTAGATCGTTCATGTCAGCCATAACCATTACACCCCAGATTGTGATGATGGTAGTACAGGCCCAGGAAGTGGATCTGTTTGGTCAGGAGAAGATTAGATAGCTTTTAGTCGGGGGAGCATAGTCTTACTTAGTGAGTTCTGAGGGAAGCTTACGCTTCAATGGTAAACTGATTGATCCTGAGGGGGAAAATTGTGACACGCAGTAATGATAGAGTCACATGGATCTCGATTTGCGATACATCCTAGTGAGGCTAATTTGTACCAGTATATGTGGTGGCAGTATTGGTGGAGCGGGATGAAGAGGGATATCGTAAAGTTCGTCTCTAAGTGTACTGATAATACGCAAATATTACGTATTTCATCCGTCGAACCTACGCATTCTAGCCTCCTCGGGTACCTTAATCTATATATTTAAGCCCGTTAACCAGACAACCTCGGTTTATATTGTTAACATGCTATATGAGATATAATTGGGCTTTTGTAGGTATTTAGCTACCAAGTATGGGATTCGGACGCATTCCGCATAATTTTCGTACGCAACCGCACGTTTAAGGGCATTTTAGTCATTTTATAGATTGGGAACATGGCCCAACATCTTCATGAAAGTTGTAGCCCTCCTTGCAAGCTTTGCGTGGCCGCAAACGGTGTGTGATTCCGAGTCCGTATGACGAAGTTACGACGAATTGAGCGGAGATGGAAAGAATTCCAAAACAGGAGAAACTGCATGCTACCCTACTTGATCGATTGATCGAGCCTGGGGGTCCATCGATCGACCCTTCTTATTTTTTCCACATTTTTAAAATTCGATCGATTGACCACAGGGGTCGATCGATCGATCCCCTGTTTTTCCCTGCAGATATTTTCTTTACTTTTCTTTCCTCTTTTCTTTTATTCCAACTTACTATATAAGCTAATTTTGGTTGTAATAAGATACATATACACACTCATAATCTGATATAGCTAGTTTTAGTTAGGGTTTGGTTTGGAGAGTTCATTTTCTCTTCTTCTTGGATTGACAACCCATATGGTTTTGTAAGATTGAACTATTCACTTCCATTTCCATTAATATAGTTTGTTCTTCATCTTTCCTTGCTTTGTAATTTAACTTCCATGCTTTCTAACTAGTTTACATGCTTTATTCACATGCTTTGATTTACTTTCTTTGTAGTATATTTTTATCGCGTTTATTCCCGTTTTCCATTTACCGCATTTTTAACATGCTTTCTAGGTAATTTAAAGTAGCTTGTGCTTGAATTGAACTCACTCGAGTTGACGCGTTGCTTTCTTTGCTGATGGTGTTTACGGGTCTATTTCGGGTGCGTTGACCTAGTTATTACGCATAGGGGATTTGACGAGGCATATCATGTATGTCCCGTGCTTACGACCTTTCGTGCGTAATTTTCGAGATATTTGTTGATGCCAAAATCTTATTAGGCTTTTATGATGATTTAGGGCATGATAACCCTTGATTTAATTAACTGTCGAAACGAGACGCATTTGTAATAACTCATCGACCCATGTAACCATTTTATACTAATTAACTCGGGTGAGGGATATTCGACGCAACCTCTAGTTCTACTCGCTTTCTTAATCTAGTTTCAATACCATTGCCTAGATTAACATTTCCATTTATGCATATTTTTCCTTTTAGTTTGTAATCATCTTTTACACTTTTATTTCAGAGTATTAAATCACTTAAATTCTAGCAACTTGTCTCTGTTGATTTTTGATACCCGACTTACCGCTGTACTCACCCGTTGAGTGTAGTCGTAGTTTAGGTTTTTGTATAGTTTAGGTGAGCCGAATATAAAACGACCGGCGCGTAGGTGACTCTCGCGTCGCGGCGAAACCCTGCCTATTAAATGGCGCCTTTTTCGGGGACTAGTTTGTGTTAGACTTTATTTGATTTAGTATTTCATATTATTTCTTTCTATTTGTATTGTTTGCTAACCTTTTTGTAGGACTTATACATTTGAGCGCCTAGAAATGCTTGAATTATCCCGCCGCACATCATCTTTGTGGAAGTCGCCTTCTCGAGATTTTGTTGGGGTAAGCATGTCTTATTCTAACTTTTCTGGCCTAATGATAATTCTCAAAATTCCGGCAAACCTATGAATTTTGGTTAATACTTGCAATCCCAAAAAGTTACAACATCTAAAATGACATTGGGTGAGTATTACGAAAGTCAAAGTTTAGATTACAGCAATTTTGTGCATGATCATTCTGATTTTGGGTCGCAAGATCCTTATGATAAGAATTTTGAAACCAATTGTAATCATTTTCAAAATTCCTATGTTAATGATTTTGAGTGTAGTCCCGAGAACAATTTCCAAACCTCCCATTTCCAAGCATCCGCTCCTCGCCCTATGACATTCGGTGAGGGATTGAGTATGCTTGAAAATGAGAGGATTGAAGAACGTTATCGGGAAGAAAATCGTTGCTGGGAACATGAGTTGGATTTACTATTTGAATCCGACAACGACTTTTCTTCGGAGACTACCGAAGTCGAGGACTGTTTTGAACCAAATGAGGACTTCGTTCCTACTTTGGAATAAATCATCCTTGACTTGACCCACTGTATAGTAGAGAATGAAAATGAGGATGAAAAAGGCATAGCATCTATTTGCAATGAATTCGTTTCTTCTTTGATTTTCAAAGAAGAAAGTTTCATTGTAAACGATCCTATTTCTTCCGAAATTCAATTTTCAAGCGATGATCACTCATTGCCTGAGATTGAATTTCTTTCATCCCCGTCTTCATTATATACTTTCGTACCAATTCGAGTACCCAATGCATCGGTTCAAAACTTTTTAGGTCCAAACCTTTTCACCGACGAGGAGTACTCGCACGAGCCGCTTTCCATAACGGCATCTTTGCCCTCATGTGCGCCGCCTCCCGTTCCAACTTTAAAATACTCGGGAGTTGATTCATGTTTTCTCGGCCCGCATGTGTATTTGTTGCCCGTCCTATCCAAATCCCCCATCCCCCCTCCCAAAGTTTCAATTGAGGATGGTTCACTTTTACCGCCTTACACATGCCTTCCGTCGTTCGAACGAAATTCCTATTTTTTGGGAGGCATGCATGTTTGGGAGGGTCCACCGTTGATCCGCCAAATTCAAATTGTGTTTTGGATGGACCCTCAAAAGTTTCAACTTTTAGTATATAGTTAATTACACATCCTAAGTGTAGGTTGTATATACTAACTTCTTCATTTTTGTTTTTCTTAATATTAGCCTAGTGTAATTAGTTAATCTTTTTTTTATTTCTTTTTGTATGCTTGGTTCTAACTCTTTTACAGGTTCAACGGACTTGAATTTGCGGAGATATGCGCCCCGGCACACATTTCTTAAGAAAATGATCAAAAAAAGCCCCAAAAACATTTTTTTCCTTTGTTTTTCACACGCGCATCCTCACGCATTTGCATTTTTTTTTTTTTCATTTTTGTCGTGAATATGCGTGTGTGTTTCTCGTTGTACATTTGTTTAATTTTTGGTTAGCATAGGCCTTTTTGTGTGTATATTTAATCCTATGTATATATAATTTTATTTTTATTTTATATATATATATATATATATATATTATATATTTAAACCCCCTACATTTCCCTGAATTGCAATTCCCCCCCCCCATTTAAAAAAGAAGCAGCGTGCTGGTTGCTGCTTGATCGATCGATCGAAGGCCCTGGCTCGATCGATCGATCGAGCAGTTAAAGGCCGAGGGCTGCTTTCTTTTTTCCTCATTTCCTCATTCTCTCCTCCTCTCATACACTAATTTGTGCCCTAAAATCCCCCCCCCCCCCCCCCCCACCACCACCACCACATTTCTCTCAATTTCTTCCAATTTCTACACTTTCAAGGTATAATCTTTACTACTTTAACATGTTTTTGTAGTTTTTGGTAGATTTTGGTCAAGTTTTACATGTTTAAACCCTAAGTTGACATTGTTTGAATGTGGTTGATTGTCTCCCTGATTTATGTTGATTCCACTGATTTCTTTTATATATTCCACTCATGAACACATGAATATTGCTGCATTGTTGTTTTGTTCATGAGTGGGGCGATTTCGTTGGTTCAAATCGGTATATTTCACCCTTTACGCACATTGCGCACGCCAAGTGTTCGTCAAAATGCCTAAAACAGTTTTCAATCCAATTTTTGATGCACACTTGGGTGATTTTCATTTCTTGTCGCATTCCGACAATTTTTATCGCAATGTTGCAATTTTTACCTCGATTTTGCACACTTGCACTCCCATTTCAACTTGTACACTAACTAACCATTAATTATGCTTACAATCTTTTTTGTATTGCTTAATTCTTGTTTTGTAGGTTGAAATGACATAGTTAAAGAAATACAAATACACCAGGTGCTTGCCCGCCGGGGTCGTCGAGGGGTTCCGCTGCGATCAGGAGCGGGATTGGTACCGCGCCCACTTTCACACATCCGAGCGTCCACTTGGGTATCATTTTGCGTGGGCTATTGAGCATATACTGTGGGAGGCACGTGTTCTTCTGCGCCGTTAGGGTTGGGAGCCCTTTCTCGCTACCAACGGGCTCATCAGCGAAGAGCTGGTCCGTATTTTCTATGCGACGTTGGTAGAGGTAAAGGGCAGTGGGCCGACTACTTATGAGGCGATGGTCTGTAGGGTGAGGATACCGTTCAGCATTTCTGATTTGGCTGATTTCATGGGTGTGCCAAACCCCGGGGACTCTGTCAGTTTTATGGATAGGGCCATCTTTGGCCGTGGGACATTGATAGAGACCCTTGCACCGGGCGAGGCATGGAAAAAGGGTGCTTTTCGCTCGGCTGCGATGGAGGACTTATCGAGGTTACTGCACTACATTAATGTCCACTCTTTTATGGTGATGAACAACCGGTCAGAGGTTCGTCACAAGCATGCCGCATTGATCTACACGATGATTAATGGTTTGGGCAATACCAGCTTGCCCAGTATATTGTTGGATATGATGTGCGCGACAGCTAAAGATATTGGTTGGAGATATTCCCTTCCCTTTCCTGCCCTCATTACGAAGATATGTATTTCGCATGGTTGCCCTGAGTTGGACGCTGACCGTAAGCACGAGCCACTCGGGCTTCTCTTCAAGGACAATATTTCAAAAATGCTAAAGCACGAGTAGGGGCAACCGGCCGGCAAGAGACAGAGGGCGGAGGTGGCTGATGAGCCGGACGATGAGGAGAACGAGATCAGGGAGATGGAGACTGGTGAGGGTTCTCAAGCACCGCCACACACTGATGATGATGCCCGCTTTGAGGCATTTCGGGCCGTGCAGGACCAGCGCTGGGAGGAGACCCAGCTCAGGTGGGCTACTTGGGAGTCCCGCCTGGACCAGTTGCAGGCCGAGCAGCGGTAGAAGTGGGCACAGTAGCAGGCTCAGCAAGGGAAATTTCAGGCCGAGCAATGACAGGAGTGGGCCATGTAGAGGCAGGCGAGGGCACAACACAGACACGACTATCGGATGATGCAGCAGATGATGAGAGATCTTTATCTGCAGCGTAGTGATTCCGACACATCGCTGCCTCCTCATTTTCAGGATCATTCCGATCCTAGTGGTTCCAGCCACTAGGCTGCTGTTGTAATGGGTTATTTTTGTATTCTGGGATCGGATATTATATTGTACTTTTTATTTTTATTTGTATTTCTTTTAGTTCAGTAGTTGTAATGTATTAAGTGATTTTGTATTGAACTTATGAAATGAGAAATGAAAATGTAGTTTGTGGTTGTTTATTGGATTTTGATGTGTGTGACCTTCCATTTTAAAAAAGCAAAAAGTTCACCATCAATTTATCTAGTATTTTCACTTCAGCCCCTCTATATTATTGTGACTTGTGACATACATTCTCTTAACCTAATACATCGGTACATATTCTTCATATTCTTTGTACTAACTTGTTTTGCAGCTTCATTTGGACTTGTACTTATGGAGATCGCTCCAAATTTGGGTAATATCATTCTTTTCCTATCTTTGTGTTGCGTTATTTAATGGACGCATTGGGGGCAATGCAACATTTAAGTTAGGGGGTGTAGGATATTCTATCCATTTTGTTGATTAGTCCTTGAACTTGATTACAATTTAGTTACAAAGCATGTTTTTGTTAAAAATTTGAAAAATATTTTCTTTCTTTTTTCTCCTTTATTGGGCATTTTGCCCTTGTTTCCGATGATAAATTTTAATAATTGCCCGATCAAATAGACAATTCAATGATGCATGTTCTCGATTTTAGAAGTTATTAGTCTTTAGTCCTAAATCATTAATAATATGAATAACTTCATGAATTAAACTTTATCCCGTGAACACATGCACCATTCTTGTTATATTGATGTCGGTTAAGATTTTTATAACTCGGTATGCTTTTGTTGCATTGTATATACTTACACCGAGTGAGATTAGAGACTTATCGTCATTTGTGAGTGTATACAATTTCTTTCTTCTTTGAAAACGTTACAATCGTTGGTAATCTCTTTATTCTTTCATTGACCGTTCATTAATTGAGTTCATACTTGAAATGTGTTACTTGAGCATGATTTTCATATGTTGTTTGACTCGAGAATTGTGTATACTTTTTGAAATGATCATAGGCCATCTTTGATATATCACCCATATGACCTTGACCTCACCCTTTATATGTTCCCTAGTCAACCCACTTGAGCCTAAATACTAGCCTTTCTTTTCATTACCCAAAATCCCATATCCAACTCCAAATTGGAGTTTTATACCATATATATTACCTTACATACCCTTGTTTGGATTGTTGCTTGGGATTGAATGGTATTGTTGTGTATTGTGGTTGCAATTTGAGTATGAAAAGAGTAAGAAGTGAAAAGAAAAAGGGTGAAAAAGAGAAAGTTAAAAACAAAAGAAAACAAAATAAAAAAGTGAGAAAAAGAAGAAAAGAAAAAGAAAGAGAAAGTTGTTTATATTGTTTGTAGTGATTCAATAATCCTTGTTACTCTCTCGATTGTTATATCTAATGCTCGTTTGGAAATTAATTTTCCAATTTTGATATTGCCCGCATTTTCCCATTATCCCGAGTTTTCATCCCAAACACTTTGAATCCGTATATACATCCCTTTCATTTCGTACCCTAACGTAGCCTACATTACAACCCTATTAAAGTCCTATGTGATCTTAAGTTGATGTAATTCAAATGTTTAAATAGTGTTGATAATCTGTGAAAATGCATTTCGCCTCTTTTATATGTGCGGTATCCTTTCACTGAGATTGCAATTTTTATTTCCTATGGTAAGGACATTTTTGTCCATTATCAATGTATTATGTCGCACACATCGTTAAAGAAATTCAAGATTCAAGATTCAACGGATCCGAATATCAAAAGAAGAAGAGGAATCATAGTCTGGCAACCGGACTGATCCGCTGAAATAAAAGAACCGATACGGCTAAACGGACCGGTCCGCCTAAAGACACGGACCGATCCGCTTATTTGTCAGAAGGCCAGTATACCCCGGACCGCAAGCGAACCGATGAAGCCAGAAAGCGAACCGATCCGATCATCAACGGATCGATCCGCCTCAGAATAAAAGAACCTATCCGGTCTAATCGGACCAATCCGCCTCAGACTCGGACCGGTCCGCCTGGGATAAACATAAACAGATCGTGTTCAGATCATGTTCAATTTTTTAAGGCCCGAGACTTCTTATTTAATACCACTACGGGAATTGGTTTTCTAAGACTTATTCACACAATTTTCAGAGTAAAGAAAGCCCTAAGTCTTCACCTATTGAGCATCTAGACTCTAGGTATTTTGATTCACACAAATTGCCAATCCTTTGTGAATCACTTTGCAACCCAGGAACGCACTCTTGCTGTTCACACCCTTGTGGAGAAGCCATTTCTCTTCTCCATTGCAGCCCTACTGGAAAGGGATAGTTCCAGCCGCGACTACAGAATCCGACACCTGAGGGTAATTCTTAGTCACTTGTATTTTCATTGTAATCCGAATTTGTACAGCCTACAAAATTATAATGAAAATAAATGATTTTCCCCCTTTGGGGGATTTTTCCTCAATTGCATGTGTTTGAATGTTCTTGCTTAGATTATCATCTTATTCAATCACACACTGTTGCATGGTTAGGGTTTGTTTAGGTTAAAAGGGATTAATATATAATTTGCTCATTTGAACGCAAGCACATACGTTCTCAAATTGGTATCAGAGCAGGTTACGCTAATCTATCGCGTATTCCTATTTTCTGCAAAATTTTTCTAAGATATCAATTTTCCAAAAAATAGATTTTTGAAAAAGTGCGTGTTCAAATGGAGAAGTTATATAATAAAATGTCTGTTTTTGACGGGAGAAATTATGCTTATTGGAAAGCCCGAATTAGGTCGGCTTTAAAAGCCATTGATGAACGTGTCTGGATTTTGGTTGAACGAGGGTGGAATCCTCCCTCCGTGACTGTTGATAATGTGACCAACTTGAAACCTGACACTTCTTGGACTGAAGAAGAATTTAAATGGTCATCTTTTAATTCTAAGGGTCTAAGTGCTATTTCTGGGTCTGTCACACCTGATTAGTTCAAACGCATAATGACGTGCACCACGTCAAAAGAGACATGGGATGTTTTACAACTCACCCATGAAGGAACTAATGCTGTGAAAGAATCTAAGTTGCAAAATTTGACAACTCAATTTGAAACCATCACCATGCATGAATCGGAATGCTTTGATGAATATTATGCTAGACTTTTTGACATTGTGAATACTAGCTTTAATCTTGTGAACATATTCCTAATGCTAGAGTTGTTAAAAAGATTCTTCGTTCTTTACCTAAGCGTTTTATCCCTAAAGTCACTGTGCTAAATTCTATGGGTAATTTAAATACGCTAAAATTGGAAGAACTTGTAGGAGACTTGCAAACTTATGAAATTGATATGTTCCCTAAAACTACTAAATCTAAAGATAAGGGAATTGCACTTAAAACCCAAGAGATAAGGAGTGAGGGGTCAGTTAGAAAAAGGATAGAGTCGTCTAGAAAGAGAGAGACTGACACGTCAGATTCTGAGTGTGATTTTGACCTAGATGATTTGGCTCTTTTTGCAAAAAATTTCAAGAGGATTCTCAAATTTAAGAAAAATGGCAATTTTAAAGATAAAAAGAAATTTGAGAAAAATAAGTTTGAAAAGAAAAATGAAAAAGACTCCAAAAATCCTCATAAAAAGGAAAGTGAGAGATGTTTTGAGTGCGATGGTAGGGGTCATAGAGACTTTGAGTGTGCCAATCGTCTGAATAGAGAGAAAGGGAAAGCTGTCCTTAATGCTACCCTTAGTGACGACAGTGATGTCGAGATGGTGGATTCAGGAGATGAGTCACCGCATGAGTGTAACTTCACTGCATTCATGGCCAGTCAAGTAAGAACTCCTAGTTCTCTTCACGACGATGAAGATAATGCTTCACAGGGACACCTCGACAGTGAGATCGACGTAAGTGCAGGGGAGGATGACTCAAGTGAGAGCGAGAGTGATATTCAACGCGCCTACGCTGAGTTGTATTCTAAGTCTTTTAAAACTAAAAAATGTAACAAAGCGCTAGTTCTTAAGATCACCAGCTTAGAGGATGATTTAAGGAAGGCGAGAGAAAGAGAGTCCTCCACCGTCACCGCCCTGAGAGAGAGAGAATCTGCCTATGTCGAGAAAGAGATTCTGTTTAGAGAGAGAGAGAGTGTGTTAGAGAAAGAGAGAGGGGACTTGACTAAATAAGTGGCTAGTCTTACGAGTCAGCTCCATTCCTCCGTGGAGACTCGGAAGAAACTTGAAGCCCTTGTTGCCCAACTGACTCATGATCTTGAGAAAGCACGAGAAGTCAAGGTACAAATCGAGGACAAATCTGGGAAGATAGGAAAGATGCTCCTCGACCCCGCTTTAGGTTTTGGTGATCGGCAAGGAATTGGATATGATGGTGCCTCAACATCCCAAATTGCACCTGGACCAGTTCCTGAGTTTACTACAACTCCTTATGGCCACCGTCAAAAACCTCGAAGGAGAGTTCGACCAAGAAAAGCAAACCAAGGTCCGCCTTTGAGTGTGCTCTTTTGTACTTATTGCAAAAGAAAAGGCCACCTTAGGGAAACTTGCTATAGCATGGGTCGAACACGACGTACTACTGCTCCACCATGTCATTCTGATGAGTTTTATAGTCTGAGAGAGCAAGTTGAGTTCTTAGCTGCCACGACCCAAAGTTTAATGGAAGAATTCCGACGGATGTCTTTGCCGTTAGTAAATGCTTCTCACATTCCAGCTAAAACCAACAACAACAAAGGCAAACAAAAGGTCACCTCTACTTGGGTACCTAAGAAAGATAAAAAGGCCTTCGTTGTTCATGTTGCTCTCAAAGCACATAATACCTCACAGTGGTATTTTGATAGTGGGTGCTCCAGACATATGACAGGTGATGCCTCATTTTTTACGACTTTTGAGGATTATCAGGATGACAGAGTCACCTTTGGAGATGGGAGCAAGTCTAGCATTATAGGACGTGGTACTGTCGAGTTACCTGGATTTCCTAAGCTAGAAAATGTTTTGTACGTCAAAGGTTTGAAAGCAAACATTCTCAGCATTAGCCAGCTGTGCGACACTGACTTTGCAGTAAAGTTTGACTGGGACTCGTGTAAAGTCTACAATCAAGCCGGTAAACTTTTGATGCAAGGGGTGAGGACCGAGGATAATTGCTATGGGACTGAGCCCACATCCTCACTTGTCTGCATAAGCGCCACGATCACTCCTATGGATCTGTGGCACCAACGTCTAGGTCACGTGAACGTTAGAGACTTAATCGTTTAGCTAAAAAGGACATAGTACGTGGCTTACCATCTCTTGGAAAGTCAACTTTGACCGTTTGTGGACCCTGTCAGTTGGGAAAATAAATTCATAATCCTCATAGGAAGTTGTATTCCATTACCACCTCTCGTGTTCTGGAGTTGATTCACATGGATCTTATGGGTCCCACTCGTACTAAGAGTCTAGGTGGTAAGAGGTACATCCTAGTGATGGTAGATGATTTCTCCAGGTACTCCATTGTAGGTTTTCTGAGAGAGAAATCCGATGCTGTAGATTTTTTAACGACCAAGTGCCGTGTCCTGCAAAATCAACACGGTGTCACTATTAACAGGATGCGTAGTGACAATGGCACTGAATTCACAGAAGCAAAGGTAGACTTTTACTGTGATAGCCTCGGGATCAAACATGAGTTTTCTGCTGTGAGAACTCCTCAGCAAAATGGGATTGTTGAGAGAAAGAATAGAACGATCCAAGAGATGGCTAGATCTATGCTTCTAGGTCGTAAAGTTTCTAGGAGATTTTGGGCAGGGCAGTGTCTACTGCATGCCACACGGTGAATAGGGTTTATTTGCGTCCACACACACTTCAGACTCCTTATGAGTTGTGGACTGGCAAGAAGCCCAACCTGGCATATTTTCGTGTTTTTGGGAGTAAATGCTACATCCTACGGGATAGAGAGCAATTAGGAAAATTCGACTCCCGGAGCGACGAGGGAATATTTCTAGGATATTCATCGAATAGCAGAGCGTAGTGAGTTTTCAACCTGAAGGGCTCTAAGGTTATGGAATCAATAAACGTCACCGTGCAAGATGACGAACCTTCGACGGTTATTGATCCTAACCTTCAGTATGAGGATGAGGATTGTTCTGACAGTGATTTACCTGTTCCTCTCTCACACTATGTGGACCCTACTCCTGTGTTAGGGGACACAACTGCTTGGGTTCACAAGAGTCTTGACCCATCTGCCATTGTTGGTCATCCCACTATAGGGGTCAAGACTCGTGCTCAGCTAGAGAACGTTGTTAGCCATCTTTGCTACACGTTCAAAGTCGAGCCCAAGAATCATAAAGAAGCACTCAAGGATGAACACTGGATATCTGCTATGCAGGATGAGTTGCTTCAGTTTAAAAAGAATAATGTCTGGGAATTAGTCCCCCGACCTAGTGAGACTAATTTGATAGGTACCCGGTGGATTTTTAAGAACAAAATGGATGAAAATGGTACCATAATCATAAATAAGGCTAGGTTGGTCGCTCAAGGCTACACACAGATAGAGGGTGTAGACTTTGGGGAGACATTTGCTCCTGTTGCGAGGATTGAGTTCGTTCGTCTTCTGCTCTCCATCGCATGTCATCTGCGCTTCAAGGTATATCAGATGGATGTCAAGAGTGCCTTTCTGAATGTCATTCTACAGGAGGAGGTTTATGTGGAACAACCAAAAGGGTTTGAAGACTCTCAGCACCTAGAGCACTTCTACTATCTGAGGAAAGCCTTGTATGGTTTGAAGCAAGCACCCCGTGCTTGGTACGAGAGGCTTACTTCCTATCTCTTAGCTCGTGGCTTCAAGAGAGGGGGAGTAGATATGACGTTGTTTGTCAGGAGAGATGATGGTGCTATTTTGGTTGCCCAGGTCTATGTGGACGACATAGTCTTTGGATCCACATGCTCCCAGCATGCTCACCACTTTGAGGAGGAGATGAAAAGTGAGTTTGAGATGAGCATGGTTGGTGAGCTTACATTCTTCCTTGGTCTCCAGGTTCGTCAGCTAGAGGATGGGATGTTCATCTCCCAATCCAAGTATGCTAGAGACCTAGTGAAGAAATTTGGCTTAGACTCCACTAAGCATGCACGTACACCTATGAGTACCACTACCAAGCTTAGTAAGGACACTTCAGGCAAGGACGTAGAGCAAACCTTATATCGGAGTATGATAGGTAGTCTTCTCTACTTGACTGCCAGTCATCCCGACATCGCCTTTAGTGTTGGAGTCTGTGCGCGATATCAGGCATCCCCAAAAGAGTCACATTTACTTGCTCTAAAACGTATTATTAAATACGTGAGTGGGACTCTCTCATACGAGATTTGGTATTCCTTTGATACCGATGACCGTTTGTAGGAGCACTTCTGGTGGGTGTTTCTATTTTTGTTCTGCTCTTGTCTCCTGGCTGAGCAAGAAGCAAAATTCCATCTCTTTGTCCACTGCGGAGGCTGAGTACATAGCTGCCGGGAGTTGTTGCACACAACTCTTGTGGATGAAGCAAATGCTGGAGGATTATGGGATTTCACAGGACACGATGACCATTTCCTGTGACAACACGAGCGCAATTCACATATCCTGCAATCCAGTTCAGCATTCGCGCACCAAGAACATCAGGATACATGAGCACTTCATACGACAACTAGTTGAGGAGAAAGTCGTATCCCTGAGTTTTGTTCCCACCGACCGTCAGTTAGCCAATATTTTCACGAAACCTTTAGATGCCCTTAGATTTGAGAGTCTTAGGAAGTCTTTGGGGATTTGCACAGTTGACTGAGGGGTTGGTCTATGTCTAGAATAGGATGCTTCTTCATGTTCATATCATATGCTTCCTATTGCTAGTCTGTTTTATATGTACCATTGCTTAGTTGTACAGCTTTTATTTATTCTTTTTGCTTCTTATATTTCTTTTGAAAAATACAAAAAGATTTTCTTTTTTTTGAAAAGCACAAAAAGATTTTATTTTGATAAAATTTTTGAAAAAGACCAATTTTTTTTTATGCTTATTTTATGGATGAGCATTTAAGATAGCCAAGTCACAACTTCATTCCATTTATCTATGTGACTGTTTGATAGAGATTTGAGAGGCTACATCATTTCATCCATGTGCTTTACTTAGTATGGAGTCTTTGAGATGTAATTAGTGATATCTTCCTACATGTTTGACTCCTATATCCTTTATTGCACACATGCACGGCTATATTTGATTATTGCACTTGTCTATCCCATGTTGACTTAAGTGTTTCCATCTCAATTCTGTCTATACAACTTACAATATGCGATAAAACTTGACAAGATTGGAATGCATGTAAAAACCGTTTTTGTGAGACTGTGTGTTTTTGTATAACGGGGAGGGGCTGCGAAAGGTAATCATCTATCCTTTGCGCAAAAGCCACCGCTAAAAAGGACTTAAAAAATGGAGGAATTTTAATATCCAAGGTCCAAAGAGGTTAAAAGAGCCCGAAAAAAAAATTAAGGCAATAAAAAGCAATACATGCCAAATATGGGCCACTTAGGTTTCACCATCAATTCTCCAAAGTTTGAGAATTTAGAATGCCTCTATTCAAAATTATATCTGAGGGAGTTTGGTTGGAGAATCTTTAAACGGATTTGCACTTCCTTGAAAGTCCTGAAAAAGCATAAAATCATTTTGGACGTTATTGGTGTGAAAATCACAAAGAGCTTTGATTTGTTGATTTGAGTGAGTAAATATCTTATATTGTCATTCTTTTACACCAAAGGAAGCATTTGAGTTCATTCTCTAGGAATATCCAATATTCATCGTGCACATATGTCATGGTTGTATGCTTTGATTTTCCTATCGAATTTGATCACACCACATCATTTACGCTATCATCGTCTTGGTTGCTTTGTGTTCATTCATGGTGTGATTTTATCCTAGTGACATCCCTCACTTGCTTATTTGATTTATTTCTCTCATTTGTCTATTTGGGGACATCATAAAAAAGGGGGAGAATGAATTATCTTATTATGGGGGAGAAATTTGAAAGTTTGAGTTTGCTCGTAAATTGGTATATATGTTTATCTCATTTCAAACTCGATATGTCACTTGGTATTTTGCTTTGTCTCATGTGTGTAGGTACTACATGGATTATCATTGGATTGCACACCCTGATGAGAAAAGCGTTGAGATTCCTGCAGAATTGAAGAGCAAACGCTGTAGTCTTATTCAATTGTATCTTTCCAGTTTTGGGTTCATGGAAGGGTAGATTTGCTTAGGCATTTTCATTTTTAGTTTGATAATTCGGATGTTTTGTTTTTATGTATGTACCGGCATAGACATAGGGGGAGATTTGTAAGGACATTTTTGTCCACTATCAATGTATTATGTCGCACGCCGTTACACCGTTGAAGAAATTCAAGATTCAAGATTCAACGGATCCGAATATCAAAAGAAGAAGAGGAATCATAGTCTGACAGTCGGACCGATCCGCTGAAATAAAAGAACCGATTCGGATAAACGGAACGGTTCACCTAAAGACCCGGACCGATCCGCTTGTTTATCAGAAGGCCAGTGTACCCCGGACCACAAGCAAACCGATGAAGCCAGAAAGCGAACCGATCCGATCATCAACGGACCGATCCGCCTCAGAATAAAAGAACCGATCCGGTCTAATCGGACCGATCCGCCTCAGACCCGGACCGATCCGCCTGGGATAAACATAAACAGATCGTGTTCAGATCGTGTTCAGTTTTTTAAGGCCCGAGACTTCTTATTTAATACCACTACGGGAAGTGGTTTTCTAAGACTTATTCACACGATTTTCAGAGTAAAGAAAGCCCTAAGTCTTCACCTATTGAGCATCTAGACTCTAGGTATTTTGATTCACACAAATTGCCAATCCTTTGTGAATCACTTTGCAACCCAGGAACGCACTCTTGCTGTTCACACCCTTGTGGAGAAGCCATTTCTCTTCTCCATTGCAGCCCTACTGGAAAGGGATAGTTCCAGCCGCGACTACAGAATCCGACACCTGAGGGTAATTCTTAGTCACTTGTATTTTCATTGTAATCCGAATTTGTACAGCCTACAAAATTATAATGAAAATAAATGGTTTTCCCCCTTTGGGGGATTTTTCCTCAATTGCATGTGTTTGAATGTTCTTGCTTAGATTATCATCTTATTCAATCACACACTGTTGCATGGTTAGGGTTTGTTTAGGTTAAAAGGGATTAATATATAATTTTCTCATTTGAACGCAAGCACATACGTTCTCACCTATATAGCGTTCTTCAATTGTGACATGTGCGCGACCTAGTTTCCCTTTGCATTTACTCCTTATGCCCGAATGTCCCGTGTGTTACCTCCCTGTTTCAAGTGAATTCATTTGATGAGTGTGATGCCCGTGACAATTGACTTTTATGCATGCTTTGATATTTAGTATCCGAGTTATTTAAGTTTTTCTCCAAATCATACTTTGCATATGCTCACTCCCCTCCCACATGTTAGAGTTTCAATTCATTGAGGTGCATTCGATAATGTTTATAACTACGGACTTCTCACGCGAATTCATTTGCTATGCTAATAACATGTTGAAATCTTGTTCGCATTGATGAGTTTGTCGTACTTGATTGGGCATATTTTGAGGAAAATTTATGATGTTTGTGGGTACCATCACTGAAAACCCTCACGAGATGACACTCGTCCACTAGGGTAACCTAGTGGTTTAACGGCTTATTGCATACGTTAAATGCAATTGAATCGCCCGCGAAAGTGGCTTAATGCTTTGATACCATATTTTTGTACTTCTCTTGTTTTGGTTTACTTTTTCTTCTTATTGCATGCTATTCCATTGCTAGGGACTAGCAATGTGTAAGTTAGGGGGTGTGATAATACGCAAATATTGCGTATGTCATCCGTCGAACCTACGCATTCTAGCCTCCTCGGGTACCTTAATCTCTATATTTAAGCCCGTTATCCAGACAACCTCGGTTTATATTGTTAACATGCTATATGAGGTATAATTGGGCTTTTGTAGGTATTTAGGTACCAAGTATGGGATTTGGACGCATTCCGCGCAATTTTCATACGCAACCGCACGTTCAAGGGCATTTTAGTCATTTTACAGATTGGGCACCTGGCCCAACATCTTCATGAAAGTTGTAGCCCTCCTCGTAAGCTTCGCGTGGCCGTGAATGATGCATGATTCCTAGTCCGTTTGACGAAGTTACGGCGAATTGAGCGAAGATGGAAAGCATGCCAAAATAAAGGAAACTGTAGGCTGCCCTGCTTGATCGATCGATCGAGCCTGGGGGTCAATCGATCGACCCTTCTTATTTTTTCCACGTTTTTAAAAGTCGATCGATCGACCACAGGGGTCGATTGATCGATCCCCTATTTTTCCCTACAAATATTTTCTTTACTTTTCTTTCCTCTTTTCTTTTATTCCAACTTACTATATAAGCTAATTTTGGTTGTAATAAGATACATATACACACTCATAATCTGATATAGATAGTTTTAGTTAGGGTTTGGTTTGGAGAGTTCATTTTCTCTTCTTCTTGGATTGACAACCCATGTGGTTTTGTAAGATTGAACTATTCACTTCCATTTGCATTAATATAGTTTGTTCTTCATCTTTCCTTGCTTTGTAATTTAACTTCCATGCTTTCTAACTAGTTTACATGCTTTATTCACATGCTTTGATTTACTTGCTTTGTAGTATAGTTTTATCGCGTTTATTCCCGTTTCCATTTACCGCGTTTTTAACATGCTTTCTAGGTAATTTAAAGTAGGTTGTGTTTGAATTGAACTCACTCGAGTTGACGCGTTGCTTTCTTTGGTGATGGTGTTTACGGGTCTATTTCGGGTGCGTTGACCTAGTTATTATGCCTAGGGGATTTGACGGGGCATATCATGTATGTCCCGTGCTTATGAACTTTCGCGCGTAACTTCCGGGATACTTGTTGATGCCAAAATCTTATTAGGCTTTTATGATGATTTAGGGCATGATAACCCTTGATTTAATTAACTGTCGAAACGAGACGCATTTGTAATAACTCGTCGACCCATGTAACCATTTTATACTAATTAACTCGGGTGAGGGATATTCGACGCAACCTCTAGTTCTACTCGCTTTCTTAATCTAGTTTCAATACCATTGCCTAGATTAGCATTTCCCTCTATGCATATTTTTCCTTTTAGTTTGTAATCATCTTTTACACTTTTATTTCGGAGTATTAAATCACTTAAATTCTAGCAACTTGTCTCTGTGGATTTTCGATACACGACTTACCGCTGTACTCACCCGTTGAGTGTAGTCATAGTTTAGGTTTTTGTATAGTTCAGGTGAGCCGAATATAAAATGACCGACGCGTAGGTGACTCTCGCTCCGTGGATAAACCCTGTTAATCATGTACCACCTGTCAACTAGTAGAGGTGGACCATCAAAAATCGGCAGGGTCTCTTCAGTTGCTAGAGATTCCTATGTGGAAATGATAGAGCATTTCCATAGATTTCGTCACAGGGTTGCCTACTTCTAAGAGAGGTCACAATTCCATATGGATTACCGTGGATCGATTGACTAAGATAGCCCACTTTATACCAGTCCAGACGGATTATACTATGACACAGTACGCTCAGATTTTTATTACCGAGATAGTGAGATTACACGGGGTTCCCCTTAATATTGTGTCCAACGGGGACAAGATTTTTATGACTCAATTTTGGGAGAGTGTTTAGGAGGCTATGAATATCGAGTTGAAATTGAGTTCAGCTTAGCACCCAGAGATGTATGGGCAGACGAAGTAGAGGAATCAGATGTTGGAGGACATGTTACGAATGTGTATCCTCAACTTTGGGGGAGGTTGGGAGCACTACCTTCCATCGATGGAGTTTGGCTATAATAACTCCTACTAGTTTACTATTGGCATGGCCCCATTCAAGGCTCTGTATGGTAGACCTTGTCATTCTTCTGATTGTTGGTTAGAGGTGGGGGACAATAAACTACTTGTGCCAGCGGTGATCTAGGATACGCCAGCCAGGATTGAGATGATTAGGAGTCGCATACGGGTTTCTTAGGATAGATAAAAGAGCTACGTCGATGCCCAGAGGTTCTTCAGGGAGTTTAGTGTGGGGGGCAGGTATTGCTACGAGTATCTCCTATGAAGGGGATATTGAGATTTGGGAAGAAAGGGAAGTTGTCCCCGAGGTATGTAGGGCCATTCCCTATTATTGAGCGGATTGAGCCAATGGCTTATAGACTTGGGTTACCCGAGAATTTGCACAGGATTCATGATGTGTTCCATATTTCTTCACTTAGACGGTACCTCCGGGATGAGTTGTCTCACACTCACATCGCGCTGGAGAAGATTGACTTACAGCTTGATAGTTCAAATGAGGAGATATCGGTGGCTATCTTAGACTATAGTGAGATGTGATTGAGGTCAAAGATAGTTCCACTTATGCGTGTTCAGTGGGAGCACCATAATGTCGAGGAATCCACTTGGGAGGAGCACGAGGGTGAGATGCGCGAGAAATATCCAGAGTTATTTTTACCAGATATACTTTTATTTATGAATTTCAGGATGAAATTTTGTTGTTAGGGGGGAAGTACGTAATACCCGTAATTTTTAAGATTTTTAAAACAAGGGATTAAATAAAATTTAAATATGGGAAATTTAATTGATACTTAATCCGGATTAAAATAAATATTAACTAGAGAGATAAGGGTTAGTATTTATTGATGAGAATAATATTGAATATTACTGAGTGAATAAAGTAATATATGATGGTAAATTTATGCAAATCGTCACGAGTGAAAAATATGACAATTATAGTAATTTAGTTGGGACGCACGTGTTAGTCATATCAGGGGTAAATTAATGAAATAAAAAGTAAATTATTTATAAGTCACCCAAATGGACATTTCGAGTGCGTCAATGTGTCCGTAAGGGTCGAGATAGTTAGAAAAGTTTACCTAGGGGTTTAGTTTGGGTCCCGGGGCTATTTTAGGCCAAACCGGCATCCCGAGACGACATTTTTGGTAATTTGTATTTTTAGAGTATAGTTAATGAAGAAAATTAAAGGAATGAAATATCATGTATGTGGGTTAGATTAGGGTTATCAGTGTTAGACGCAAAGAGGCAAAGGAGGAAGGCAGAGGAGAGGTTTCTAGGGCTAGAACCACCACTTGTGAACCATTTACACCAACAAGACCACCACCGCGTAGATCAGAGGATGATAATCACAACCATACCAACTACATCAATGGATCAGACCTTTTTTCATAAGTCAAGTATTTAATTCTTGCAAAACTGTAGCAATAATCATGTTTATAATACCCATGTATTGTTCATAATCTTGATGAAATTGGAGGTTTAAGATGATTAATTACAATATGAAATTGAAATATTATAATCACCGTGTAGATAGATTATAAGTCATGAATATATGATGTATTGTGATGAACGAATCTGGATTTATTATGTTCTTGAATGATAATGGGAAGAACTATGGTTCAATTGATTTAAATTTGGGATTTCAGATTTAAGGGTTGTTTATTAAGGATTTAATGATTCTAGGTTGTTAGGAATCATATATGCACGTTAGAGTATTGATTATAACTGATTAATTGGTGTTTGGGACTTATATGTAGAGGTTTTTAGGTTGAAAATGATGAAAAATGCTACAGCTAGAGGCAGGGGACGAAGCACTACGATCTCGTTCAAACGAGATTGGATCTTGTTCAAGCGAGATGGCATCTCGGGCGAAGTCTTCGTTCAAAAGACCTGCTATCTCGTTCAAATGAGATGCAGTTTCATTTGAGAGGCGATTGAGAATTCTAGAAATTTTCTTTTGTGTTCAAAATTAGCACGACGTAGTTAATTCGAGTGAGATTAAATAATGTACAATGAATTTCAGTGTAGTGTAGAATTATTGGAGTTTATTTGGGTATAATACATTAAGGTAGTTAAAGCAGTGAGTTATCCTTAGAAATAACGAGAGAGAGAGAATATTCATAATTTAACAAATATATTGTAAGCTGTAATGAGAATAATACTACGTATGAACTATAATATTTGGGTTTTGTGTATACCTAATGATCTTGATGGGCTGTGTGAATACCTATAGTAATATTTATTCTATGTATGACATACCTACCATACTTTCTATCACGATAGGTCATAAAGATAGGACAGTCTCATCTTGAGGAGCCTTCGGGGGGATTTAGATTGGTGCCTCAGAACATTAAACCTAGGTACAGGTTATCTGTGAGAATGATAGTGATGACGGTTATATGGGTGCGTAGGTATGTGCATAACCCATAGGCCTGGAACTATGTTCGCCTCCAATATGCGTGACTTGTATTTATATGGGTTGAGAGTGATTCTGAATCGATTGTCCATACTGAGTACGAGATGTACCAAGACTTGATAGCAGAGTATGCACGCATCGTATCTGAGTCTAGGGGTGCCATATTAGGATTTATTTATCATAGTGTGATGGAAGATAAATACTTGTGATTTAATCTACCGTGTGAATATGTAGATGATTATGTTAATGGAATTGAATCAATTATGTGATTTCTTAACCTTATTGTTGAATTTTACTTGGGATAATAAATGCAAAAATATTTAATAATAATAGTATGATGGGAATATGTGTTATTGATACTGGTGAGGGTTATAAGGTTTATGGCTACGACCTAGTTAGGTGTGATAAAAATAATTAGAATGGTTTAGATGTACCTTAGGTGTGCACAATAGTTGAGAGGTGAGAATCTCATGTGAGTGCTCGAAAAGCTAACGTGCACACAATATTTGCTTTACTGCAATTTTTAAATACTTGCTAAATTATTTTAAAATATTTTATACTCGGGCTGTGACCTGTCTCTTGCAAAATCTCTTTTTCTTGTGAAATTTTTTAGATGTCTAGCCCCGGGGGCACTTAGCTAGACTATTGGATCTTTTGATGTGCCGCAGCTATTGTGGGAGTTACATGTCCTCATATTTAGACGCCTCTATTTCTATGATTTCAGTTCTTTGATTTTGTCTTCTTGGTTAGGTTATGTGTCGCCCATCCTTATTGTAAAAGTGGTGATCGCTTGAATAAGCTCTGATACCAATTTGACGACGTGAGAAGTCAAATTGTATCAAAAAAATAAATCCTTGAAAAATCAGGATCACGCGATAAATTAGCGTTACCTGCTCTGATACCAATTTGATCGCGCGACACTGCCATGTCATTCGAACGATGTATAGATGTCGTTTGAACGACTGTTGCGTCAAAAAATTAATATTTTAATGTCCCTTCAATACTTAGAAAAAATACTCATTTTCAAATTTTGACAAAAAATTCTGCTCCAACACTTAGAAAATATTTTGTAAAAAGATCCCAAAAGCTCTAAGTGGAAAGTTAAGGTATTTAAAACAAAACCTTACCAAAGTAAACTTCGCGTAGTCTTTTTGATGAAGAACTTGATTAATTCGGATCCGTCTTGATGTAGATTTCTCTTGAATGCTCTTTGATGGTGTAGCGGTATATGACATAATAAATTGATAATGGACTTATAAAAATATGTCCTTACACTTATTTTCTTTATGTTAGAGAAACAATGTACTCTTTTCATTTCAATTTCAGTTAGATTTAGTATAACTAGATTGATGGTTTGGATTTTATTTAACTCGAATGATTATTCCAGTTTTATCATATTCAGTTAGATGGTTTGTGATGCATTACTATTCTGTTCATGAAAAGGGTGAATGTGTTATCAAATTTTATTGTTGGATTTTAATTAATGGATAAAATTGTTTTAACACTATCTTAATTAATTATTAGGTGATTAACAAAATAAATGTTTTTTGACTGTGGTGTTAACAATGAACCCACTGGTTACTTTAATTTAATTTAATAAACGACTGATCACCCGGTATTTAATTAGGCGGGGTGTTACAGGTACCTCTTCAACTTCGAACCTCATTTGAAGGATAACATCCATATTGATTGACACTTATTAATGAAAGAACCAAACTAGATGAATTTTTTATGCTCAACTTCTTGATCAAGAACTATGGCATCTACTTTCGTCATTTCTTCTTTTTCGTCTTCACCAAAAGAAATATCTCTAGATGAGTTGTCCCCATCCATACTCATGGAATCTACATCTCTTTGATCCTTTTAACTAACAACTCTGATCCATTGGTATGTACAATCCGAGAGACCTTTTGTGAAGCCATGTACTTCCTTTGAATCCTTCTTTTGTTTAGTATGGGAGGTACCACTTCTGTTTCCCTGCTCTTTGACTTAGGTTTCTACATCACATGCCACATACCAGGGGCCACGTCTTGAGGTTCCCTCCTCTTTCCTACCTTTGGGTCTTGGATTACAAACTAATCGGGTACTCCTTTTGCTATTGGGATTGATTTAGAGACTTTTAAAGCTTATGAGTTGTTCCCAAATTGATGAATTTTTTCCTCTTTGAAGCCATGCTTGACATATTGGTTACTTATTTTCATTTTATCATTCTTATGGGGGTGAAAAATACCAAATAATGGCCTCGCATTCCCAAAGGTTATACTTTGAAATTCCTCTTGATTTTGGAACATTAGGATTTGGGTTGTGTAACCATTTTTCCTTTTTTGTTCCTCTTTTGTTGTTGTTATCCCTTCGAATAAATTAACTGGCATATTTTAGCATAATGTTCACCACACACGATACATACGTGTTTCATCACCTTCTTGTGAGGATATTTAGTCACTTCAGGCTTCAAAGCCTTAAGTTCATCTTTTGTCTTCATTCTAAATTCGATATGGCCTTGGTTCCTTAGTAGCTTAATGAAATGCACATTTTTACCCACTTATTTGACTTTAGGGAATAGGTCCTTATTCGCACCCATTGTTCTTTCTTCTTTTGTAGGGAAATTTATTTCCCCCACCTGATCAATTCTTGAACCTTGTGGAAAAACACATAGCGAACATTAGTTGAGTGAGAGAAAACATTATGCCATTTTCAATAATTCTTCCATTTGATTTCATTTGTTTTTCTAGCATCATCGAACGATTTTAGAATTTTAGCCTTTAAAACATAGTAAAAAATCTCATCGGCCTTGGAATTTTCGAATGAGTATTTCTTTATCCTTCCTTTTGATTTAAGTTCAATGGATTATGTTGATACGTCCTTTCGGACCAACGGTTCACATATTATTGTTTCAGTTCTTACGATCTTAGCAACATCTATTTCAACATAGGATCGTTATAATATGTTTTAAAATATAAAGTATTTCTTTTTGTCTCTTCTTCTAATAGGTTTTCGTATTTAGATACTTTGGCAGTTAATTCTACCAAATCTCCGAGTTTAGTAGCATCAAATTTCTTTCGAGGCATAAATTCTAAACCATTTTGTGCCAAATTCACAAACTCTGATCCTGTTCAGACTATTTTTAATTTGTTCCTAGCTCTGGTGAACTTGTTTATAAAAGCAGTAGCCTCTTCATCAATTTTTATACTCAATCTAAAACAATCAACCATGGAAATCTCTTGCTCAGTTTGGAAGAATTATCCATGAAAAATATCTTCCATCAATGAGTGAACTAAAAAACAAACATATCTTGATTTGATCATTTGTTTCTGCATTCGCCAATTGACTAGTGAACTTAGCAATGTGTTAATTAGTGGAATGATTTACATCCCCTAATATAATGGGAAAGTTGGGAATTTTAATTTTTTTGGAATTTTTATGCTATCTATCCATTTTGGGTATGTCTTTATATGGATTGGGGTATGCACCACCCAAACCATCGGTCCACACATTTCATGTAGTAGGTTCGCAATTTCATTCCTCCCAAATCCCCCAGGAAATCGCCTATTTGATGGGGCAGTTACTTGGTTCATCAATGAAGTTGGTTTCATCAGAGGTTGTGGAACTTATGGAGGCATAATTTGTTGTTCTTGGTGAGGCATAAGCTGGGATCCTCGATGGGTTTCATTATTAAGCCTCCTAACGTTCCCCAACCCCTTGAGTTCTTGTTCAAACACCAAATTATTAAAAATTCCTATAATTTTAAGCACTTAGGAAGCCTATGTTTATACCATTTTGATGTGTTTTGGTTCCCCCTACCTTGGGGAGAGGTGTTCTTCCCATTGGCTTGTTGTAACCCGATTGTTGGTAATTGTAAGGTAGTCTAAAAACTTCCAATGGGTTGTTTATGCCTAGACTAATGGTATTGTAATATCCTATCATCCTTTTTTTAAATTTGGTTTCACATATATTCGGTCTATAATAAACATGATGGTAAGGGTTAGGTTTAGTTGTTGTATTTACACCAATTTATAATGCATACATTTGACAGCTGCTTGACAGTCCATTGGGTATGACGAGATTATTGGACATTGTGGTAATTCCTACCTTTATATTTTTTTACCATATTTCCAAAATGATCAAACACTACGTTTAATTAGTTGATCAATTCATATTGAATGCTCGAGCAGTACACCAACTATGTACTAGTGTGTTTTGAACATTGTTGGCCCTCAGACTCATCTAATTATTCAAATCGTGACTACTAGCCACAATCCATAACTCTTGAGTTGTTTCAAACATTGTTTGCTCTTACGTAGTAATAGGTTGATAGTTCAGGCAATTTCACCAACATTTTATGCTATATCCTCTCTTTGACCTGCCATAGTCAGTTTTAACCATAAGGCAAAACTGGTGTCCCACCTTTCGTGCCAGATATATGCTTGGGTTATTTTCACTTGTCTTGGTGATTAAAGTTAAATATGGTTGCGATCATGTCAGGCAAGGTTTGTGTTGTTGCTAACCAAAGATCTTAGCCTAATGATAATATCAAGCAATGTGTTGTGGTCTATGCTTTAATTAAGAAGACTTATGTTTCCCTTCGAAATAATTTGATGAAAGTACTAAATTTTGTGAATTAACTAGGACAAAAGAAACTATAAATTACAGGAATTGATATAAAATTAAAGATTTGAAATTAAAGAGAAGAAAGTGAGATAATATAAAATATTACACTACGAAATGTAAACCAAGAAATTAAAGATAACAAAAGTAAAGGTAAGAAACTTTTAATAAACTTAAAGGAAAGTTACAATATACTTTACAATCTACTTCGAATTGAAAGAATTGAAGTAAATAATAAAAAAAATGAAAAGAAATGGAAATAAAGGATAAAAGTATGTAAATGCAGTTTTTGGTACGGGGGTCCTCTCGTCGTTTGTGGGCTCATTGTTTATTTATAGAGTTTCTTGCCATGCAACATAACTTCTTTAGTAGCTGTTGGGTTGTTATTCATGTAATTGAGTTTAGCCACTTTAGGTGAACTAACTCCCCTATTCAAATTTCCTCATTCCGCTTTTAATACCACTTCCAAGTTGTGACAAGTGTCACACATGCATGTTGCCTGTTACCTTGATTTATTTATATCAGAGTTCATTTGTTATTATTGATGGTAATGGGTTGTAAAAAATTATATATATATATATATATATATATATATATATATATATATATATATATATGTGTGTGTGTGTGTGTGTGTGTGTATGCGTGGGTGGGGGGGTGTGTGGGCTAGGGGGAGGGTATTTGCTGTTTGATAATTATGACCTACATAGTGGCCCACCATATATGAGCCCCACACTCCTCAACTAATAAGCATGATATCAAATATACTCGAATGTAGTGGATATTGACCAACTAATAAGTGATAAGGGGAGAGTGAGCCCGAAGAGATTATATTGTACTAAGTAATATAAATTAAATGCTTCCCTATTAAAGTGGGACGTATGAAATTCAAATCCTAGAGCCTCTGGGAAGTTTTTCTCTCATATATTAATAGAAAGACCCCCCTATAGAAGTTGGCAATGTATCAAATTACATAAATCCTATGTTTTTTGTCGGTGCTTGGTTACATTTCATTCATTATGTATTATAATTTTTTCTTATGCAATAGATTGTAAATCATTTATGAGCGTTGTGCACTTAAAATTTTCAATGCTTGTGGGAAATGAGTTACTACCAATCTCACTCTCCAAAAATATAATCTCAAACATCATCTCGTGGACAACACTCAATAGGACCACCATAGTTCTTATGATATTCATAAGAATGGATATGTCTTTCCCCATTATAATGGATTATATCCAATATTCATTCTCAATGTAATATGGGCATTCCAAGCTCTATTTATAGACCCCAAGAGGACCAGTTTGATGGGAGTTATGGATGGAACGGTCCCAAACATGTGTTAATAATGATTGATGCCAATGAAGAGCGCATTCATGACAAGAAGATAGTTTCTCGACATAGAAAGGTATATAATGATCGTCTTCAACATTAACTTGAGAGATTGAAAAATTGATTCATTAGGATATTTTTTGCACTCCTAACCTTCAGACGAGAAATAATTATAGACGATAAAGGATTACAAATCACCATAGCGAGCAACCATCACGTGGAAAGAGAGAAAGACACGATACGAAGCTTTATCCATAGAGGGTTTGATAAATGATTAATGTGGGTCAGAACCCGCACTGCAAAGATAGATGATCGAGGTCTAATATACTGGATGAAATGTCATATTTCTCTTTTTCTTGGAGGAGGTCGATGCCTCCATTAAGTTTACAACACCGTGGTTTAAGACATATGATGCAAAAACTGGACATATTGAGTCATCGGTATCGTCATGCTATGCATTTATAGAACAACAACGAGGCACTTATGTGGCGAGTATTTCCCTTTAGCTCGTGGGACATTTCTTAAAAGTGTTTTGAGAAGTTTCTTACTGAATCATCTAAGATCTTTGAGCTCCTGGGTGTGTTATTTCAATTAAGATCCATTTAAATAAATTCACATCCTAAAAAGATGCTTTCAATTTTCCATACTCAAGAAGAAGTTTGAACTCTAAAGGAATATACTTGTTGATATTGGGAAGTGTACAATGAGGTGGAAGGCTATATTGAATAGGTCATAAGGGCATATTTTAAAATTAACCCGCCAATAATTTGGCGTGGTATTAGTCTTCTAATAAGGACATGACCATGATCAACAACCTAAGGTCCAAGATTAAGAAATATGTCAAGGTGGAATATGTGCTTGTCAAGAGTGACTAGAACGGTGACCGACCAAAAGTAGGTGGTAATAGAACTAAGGGGGATATTTCAAAAGGGAGACATAAATCATAATAAGGCCTAGAAGAACACATAAGAGGAGGATCTATTAAAATCTACCAAGTTATAAACACGTTTTTTAAGGAGTTGATCTACAAGATCTTACACAAAATCAGGGGTAATAAGTGCTTTAAATTTCTAAGGAATATGGTCGGTGACCCAATGAAGAGGAATTATTCCTTGAGATATGCTTACCATGAAGATAATGCCCCAAAGAGCGAGAATTTCAAAGATTTCAAGTCTCACCTTCAGGATATGGTCTAAGATGTACATTTTGAAGACTAGGTCGAGAAGAAGTTGAGAAATAACAAATTTGTGACGAAACTGAGATGGACACTATCTTAGACAAAATGGAAGAATGGAACATATTAACAATAATTCATAGTGTATCCCATTTGTAAAAGTATATGTATACTCATGTTACCTCAGTGTTAGGACCAATCAGAAAAGGACACATGCCATCCTACGTGGCAATATTCGACACCCGAGGAGAGTTGGTCGGCATCCGAGGAGAGTTGTTCGGCACCCGAGGAGTGTTAGTCGGCATCCGAGAAGAGTTGGTAGGCACCCGAGGAGAATTAGTCGGCACCCTAGGAGAGTTGGTCGGCACCCGAGGAGTGTTGGTCGGCATACCAACCAGGAAGATCAAGGGATAACTATGCACTTAATGTGCATTAATGAAGATGACTATGCATTTAATGAACATTAATGTACATTTATACTGTAGATGACAACACATAGCATACCAAGCAATTCAACAATTAGATTCGTTGAATGTAGACATAATGTATAAATGTCTACATACAATGAATCTCTTTTTCCCCCATCACTATAAATACATGTATTCCCTTAGCCAAAAGGAGAAGGAGAAGAGAACCAGAGAGATCCGATAACGATGAGAGACACCATACACAAGATCCACACCTTTTTCTCTCTCTATCATATTGTGCTATTGTAAACCCCTGGGAATAAAATAATAGTGGACGTAGGGTTTATTCATAGCCGAACCACTTTAAAAACCTTTGTCTCTTATATGTTTGATGTGAATGTTTATCTTCATCTTCAATCTCATCCTCATCATTTATCTGTTGTTGACGCCACTAAAATGTCCAGGACCATTTTCTGTCTTCAACAGATCTTCTGTTAACGCAAAAATTCTCCATCTACGAGGACCAATCAAAAAAGGACACATGTCATCCTACGTGGCAATATTCGACACCCGAGGACAGTTGGTCGGCATCCGAGGAGAGTTGTTCGGCACCCGAGGAGTGTTAGTCGGCATCCGAGGAGAGTTGGTCGGCACCCGAGGAGTATTAGTCGGCACCCTAGGAGAGTTGGTCGGCACCCGAGGAGTGTTGGTCGGCATACCAACCAGGAAGATCAAGGGATAACAATGCATTTAATGTGCATTAATGAAGATGACTATGCATTTAATGAGCATTAATGTACATTTATACTGTAGATGACAACACATAGCATACCAAGCAATTCAACAATTAGATTCGTTGAATGTAGACATAATGTATAAATGTCTACATACAATGAATCTCTTTATCTCCCATCACTGTAAATACATGTATTCCCTTAGCCAAAAGGAGAAGGAGAAGAGAACCAGAGAGATCCGATAACGATGAGAGACACCATACACAAGATCCACACCTTTTTCTCTCTCTATCATATTGTGCTATTGTAAACCCCTGGGAATAAAATAACAGTGGACGTAGGGTTTATTCATAGCCGAACCACTTTGAAAACCTTTGTCTCTTATATGTTTGATGTGAATGTTTATCTTCATCTTCAATCTCATCCCCATCATTTATCTGCTGTTGACACCACTAAAATGGCCTGGGCCATTTTCTGTCTTCAACAGATTGGCGCCGTCTGTGGGAACGTGTTACAAGCATTGTTCTCCATCAAAAGCTAAGTTTTTATTTTCTCTAAGTATAATCAATTATATATTATACATACATTTGTTGATTCAATCATGATTTTTATATACATAAATTAATTGTCCAATTTTTATTTGCAAAATATTGCATATCATGATTTTAAAATCATAACGGTTAGATTAATTCTTATTTAGAAATCTGAAAAATAGTGGATTTCATAAATCATAACTTTTTGCTTGATTCTCAAGTTTCAATTTTATATCATGGAATAAATATTTTAAATGATTACATATACCAATATATACGATGATGATAAGATTTGATAATTTTCTTTGTTGATTTTGAAATAATTTGTGAAAGATCTTTGATGACTATTCAAATTCCCATTATATTTTTGTTCAAATCATGATTCTCATATGTTTATATCCATAAACTTATAGATCAAATCAATTTTATATTGTGCATAGATCTTTTAATTCAATCATGATTATATATTCACAAATTGTTGGATCTAATTTTACAAATTTGGATAAATGTACATTTCATAATCACAAAGTTTGAGAAATTTGTGTACATATTATATTATTTCTTCTTTAAGGAGATAAAATAATTTTTCTATATTTATAAATCTCTTTTATATGAGTATATACAAATTTGATTCAATTGGAAATCTTTTAATTTAGTCATAATTTTTATATTCACTAACTGTAGTTGGTCGACGAGGAAAAAATATTCCAAACTGTACCAACGTAATTGGTCGACGAGGAAAAAATATTCCAAACTGTATCAACGTAATTGGTCGACGAGGAAAAAATATTCCAAAATGTACCAACGTAATTGGCCGACGACGAAAAAATATTCCAAACTGTACCAATGTAGTTTGTCGACGAGGAAAAAATATTCCAAACTGTACCAATGTGGTTGGTCGACGAGAAGAAAATATTCCAAGCTGTACCAATGTAGTTGGTCGACGAGGAGAAAATTTTCCAAACTTCACCAAGTATGGTTGCTCGGGGATAAAAACCCACTAACTGTAGTTGGTCGACGAGGAGAATTTATCGACCTTGGTTGGTTGGACACATTATATGAAAAAGACAAAAATTTACCAAGTATGGTTAGTCGGGGATAAACTCTCACTAACTATAATTGGTCGACGAGCACAATTTAACAACCTTGGTTGGTTGAAAAATTTTAAAACATTTTTATACTCATTACATTATTATTAAGTGATCGAGCAACATTATTGATACTTGTAACTTTTTTATTACTAAGTTGGTCGATGAACAACACAATATTGTTATCTTTTTAACTTATACATATGAACAGATGTAAAGTATTTTACAAGACAATAGCAATTAAGATTGCGAACAAAAATGAAAGTCTTTCATTAAATCCAAAAAACAAAATACATTGAGAATGAAAATGTATACTAACTATTACATTGGGATTCCTACTCTATTGGTTTCTTTCCCTCTGCTTTTGAAACAGGTTCCTCGCCAGCAGGAGGATCATCCAAAGCATAAGGGAAGTTTATGAAGTTAAGATCTTTCAGCATTCTGATGTTCATCACAGATGGTCTGTCCGAGCAGCTCTTGCTCATCCCCGAGAACCTCTTGCTCGTCCCCGAGCAGAGGTAGAAGTGAAAATCAGCATCTACAGCACTGAGATCTTTGCTACTACTGTCCCGACTAACATTGAAGAAGAAGTTGTATGAAAATGTTTCGAAGTCTACCACTAGCTTGGTACTAATCATATTGAAGAGTTGGGTTAAAAAGCTAGTATGTTACTCAACAAAGTATTCAGAGGATCAAAAATCAGAAGAATCAAGCACGTGAAGTTAGCACTCAGTTGCTCGGCACAGGAGGCAGTTGGTCGGCTAGCAAACCGATCAACATACTTGAAGATTATGACAAGCTACAAGTTGCATACTATGGCATGGCTGCATCCAAATTCCCAGGGGTGATACATAGCACATAGAGTTCCTCAAAAGAAAGATTAACAACCATCGATCAGCCTGTATCATATGTCATCCAGGAGATAATGCACTTTATGTTGAACAAATCAAGAAAGTAGATCAAGAATTTCACGAGCACCGAGCAACACTGCAGAATAAATACTCCATCCTTTCAAGTAAACCATCAAGCATGGAGCATTGGGGGCTTCTGTTAACGCAAAAATTCTCCATCTATGAGGACCAATCAGAAAAGGACACATGTCATCCTACGTGACAATATTCGACACCCGAGGAGAGTTGGTCGGCATCCAAGGAGAGTTGGTCGGCACCCGAGGAGTGTTAGTCCGCATCCGAGGAGAGTTGGTCGGCACCCGAGGAGTATTAGTCGGCACCCGAGGAGAGTTGGTCGGCACCCGAGGAGTGTTGGTCGGCATACCAACCAGGAAGATCAAGTGATAACTATGCATTTAATGTGCATTAATGAAGATTACTATGCATTTAATGAGCATTAATGTACATTTATACTGTAGATGACAACACATAGCATACCAAGAAATTCAACAATTAGATTCGTTGAATGTAGACATAATGTATAAATGTCTACATACAATGAATCTCTTTATCTCCCATCACTATAAATACATGTATTCCCTTAGCCAAAAGGAGAAGGAGAAGAGAACCAGAGAGATCCGATAACGATGAGAGACACCATACACAAGATCCACACCTTTTTCTCTCTCTATCATATTGTGCTATTGTAAACCCCTGGGAATAAAATAACAGTGGACGTAGGATTTATTCATAGCCGAACCACTTTAAAAACCTTTGTCTCTTATATGTTTGATGTGAATGTTTATCTTCATCTTCGATCTCATCCTCATCATTTATCTGCTGTTGACGCCACTAAAATGGCCTGGACCATTTTCTGTCTTCAACAGATGATAAATTATGAGGATGAGATTGAAGATGAAGATAAACATTCACATCAAACATATAAGAGACAAAGGTTTTTAAAGTAGTTCGGCTATGAATAAACCCTACGTCCACTGTTATTTTATTCCCAGGAGTTTATAATAGCACAATATGATAGAGAGAGAAAAAGGTGTGGATCTTGTGTATGGTGTCTCTCATCGTTATCGGATCTCTCTGGTTCTCTTTTCCTTCTCCTTTTGGCTAAGGGAATACATGTATTTATAGTGATGGGAGATAAAGAGATTCATTGTATGTAGACATTTATACATTATGTCTACATTCAACGACTCTAATTGTTGAATTGCTTGGTATGCTATGTGTTGTCATCTACCGTATAAATGTACATTAATGCTCATTAAATGCATAGTCATCTTCATTAATTCACATTAAATGCATAGTTATCCCTTGATCTTCCTGGTTGATATGCCGACCAACACTCCTCGGGTGCCGACCAACTCTCCTCGGGTGCCGACTAATACTCCTCGGGTGCCGACCAACTCTCCTCGGATGCCGACTAACACTCCTCGGGTGCCGACCAACTCTCCTTGGATGCCGACCAACTCTCCTCGGGTGTCGAATATTGTCACGTAGGATGACATGTGTCCTTTTCTGATTGGTCCTCATAGATGGAGAATTTTTGCGTTAACAGAAGCCCCCAATGCTCCATGCTTGATGGTTTACTTGAAAGGATGGAGTATTTATTCTGCAGTGTTGCTCAGTGCTCGTGAAATTCTTGATCTACTTTCTTGATTTGTTCAACATAAAGTGCATTATCTCCTAGACGACATATGATGCAGGCTGATCGATGGTTGCTAATCTTTCTTTTGAGGAACTCTGTGTGCTATGTATCACCCCTGGGAATTTGGATGCAGCCATGCCATAGTATGCAGCTTGTAGCTTTTCATAATCTTTAAGTATATTGATTGGTTTGCTAGCAGACCAACTGCCTCCTGTGCCGAGCAACTGAGTGCTAACTTCACGTGCTTGATTCTTCTGATTTATGATCCTCTGAATACTTTGTTGAGTAACATACTAGCTTTTGAACCCAACTCTTCAATCTGATTAGTACCAAGCTAGTGGTAGACTTCGAAACATTTTCATACAACTTCTTCTTCAATATTAGTCGGGACAGTAGTAGCAAAGATCTCAGTGCTGTAGATGCTGATTTTCACTTCTACCTCTGCTCAGAGATGAGCAAGAGCTGCTCGGACAGACCATATGTGATGAACATCAGAATGATGAAAGATTTTAACTTCATAAACTTCCCTTATGATTTGGATGATCCTCCTGCTGGTGAGGAACCTGTTTCAAAAGCAGAGGGAAAGAAACCAATAGAGTAGGAATCTCAATGTAATAGTTAGTATACATTTTCATTCTCAATGTATTTTGTTTTTGATTTAATGAAAGACTTTCATTTTTGTTCGCAATCTTAATTTCTATTGTCTTGTAAAATACTTTACATCTGTGCATATGTATAAGTTAAAAAGATAACAATATTGTGTTGTTCATCGACCAACTTAGTAATAAAAAAGTTACAAGTATCAATAATGTTGCTCGATCACTTAATAATAAAGTAATGAGTATAAAAATGTTTAAAATTTTTCCAACCAACCAAGGTTGTTAAATTGTGCTCGTCGACCAATTATAGTTAGTAAGAGTTTATCCCCGACTAACCATACTTGGTAAATTTTTGTCTTTTACATAAAATGTGTCCGACCAACCAAGGTCGATAAATTCTCCTCGTCGACCAACTACAGTTAGTGGGTTTTTATCCCCGACCAACCATACTTGGTGCAGTTTGGAAAATTTTCTCCTCGTTGACCAACTACATTGGTACAGTTTGGAATATTTTCTCCTCATTGACCAACTACATTGGTACAGTTTGGAATATTTTTTCCTCGTCGACCAACTACATTGGTACAGTTTGGAGTATTTTTTCCTCGTCGACCAACTACATTGGTACAGTTTGGAATATTTTTTCCTCGTCGACCAATTACGTTGGTACAGTTTGGAATATTTTTTCCTCATCGACCAATTACGTTGATACAGTTTGGAATATTTTTTCCTCGTCGACCAATTACGTTGGTACAGTTTGGAATATTTTTTCCTCGTCGACCAACTACAGTTAGTGCATATAAAAATTATGACTAAATTAAAATTTTTCCAAATGAATCAAATTTGTATATACTCATATAAAAGAGATTTATAAATATAGAAAAATTATTTTATCTCCTTAAAGAAGAAATAATATAATATGTACACAAATTTCTCAAACTTTGTGATTATGAAATGTACATTTATCCAAATTTGTAAAATTAGATCCAACAATTTGTGAATATAAAATCATGATTGAATTAAAAGATGTATGCACAATATATAATTGATTTGATCTATAAGTTTATGGATATAAAAATATGAGAATCATGATTTGAACAAAAATATAATGGGAATTTGAATAGTCATCAAAGATCTTTCACAAATTATTTCAAAATCAACAAAGAAAATTATCAAATCTTATCATCATCGTATATATTGGTATATGTAATCATTTAAAATATTTATTCCATGATATAAAATTGAAACTTGAGAATCAAGAAAAAAGTTATGATTTATGAAATCCACTATTTTTCAGATTTCAAAATAAGAATTAATCTAACAATTATGATTTTAAAATCATGATATGCAATATTTTGCAAATAAAAATTGGACAATTAATTTATGTATATAAAAATCATGATTGAACCAACAAATGTATGTATAATATATAATTGATTATACGTAGAGAAAATAAAAACTTATCTTTTGATGGAGAACAATGCTTGTAACACGTTCCCACAGACGGCGCCAATCTGTTTAAGACAGAAAATGGTCCAGGCCATTTTAGTGGCGTCAACAGCAGATAAATGATGAGGATGAGATTGAAGATGATGATAAACATTCACATCAAACATATAAGAGACAAAGGTTTTTAAATTGGTTCGGCTATGAATAAAGCCTACGTCCACTATTATTTTATTCCCTGGGGTTTACAATAGCACAATATGATAGAGAGAGAAAAAGGTGTGGATCTTGTGTATGGTGTCTCTCATCGTTATCGGATCTCTCTGGTTCTCTTCTCCTTCTCCTTTTGGCTAAGGGAATACATGTATTTATAGTGATGGGAGATAAAGAGATTCATTGTATGTAGACATTTATACATTATGTCTACATTCAACGAATCTAATTGTTGAATTGCTTGGTATGCTATGTGTTGTCATCTACAGTATAAATGTACATTAATGCTCATTAAATGCATAGTCATCTTCATTAATGCACATTAAATGCATAGTTATCCCTTGATCTTCCTGGTTGGTATGCCGACCAACACTCTTCGGGTGCCGACTAATACTCCTCGGGTGCCGACCAACTCTCCTCGGATGCCGACTAACACTCCTCGGGTGCCGACCAACTCTCCTCGGGTGTCGAATATTGCCACGTAGGATGACATGTGTCCTTTTTTGATTGGTCCTCGTAGATGGAGAATTTTTGCGTTAACACTCAGTATTGTTTATTTTTCTTGATTCCTTTGATAAAAAAACACTTGAGTTATAGTCTCGGTTTATCCGAAAAGCTTAATGTTTAAGATTTCAAGACCATACCTTTCCATCTTGATATGAAAGCTACATCGTGCTAAAACAAGTAAGAAGTTTACTTTAGGATAAATGTAAAGGAATTAAATGTCCTATAATCACCCTTGATTTAACACAACTAACATTGGATCTTTACAAATTATAAATATGTTAGAAACTTGTCTCTATGCGTGTGTGTGTCAGAGGCTATTTTTTAGGTTTTCCATATAAACATGCTATATAATAGTCATACAAAAAATAGCTTGAAATTTTCACATTGTATATTTTAAATAAGTTGTTTTGGTCTAAGAACTTCTACAAAATTTTGCCTTGGTTCACTAGATTAAAATATAGATTTGTTACCTATGAAACTTTGTGCGATTTGATGGAAAATGTTTGGGTTGTTTTTGTGGGATTGTTCATTGGAGTGAAGGTACCCTTCACCAGATCTTGACTACAAACATTGCCCTCTTAGATTGAGTGAAGTACCTATGATGGGAGATAAGTGGTATAAAAAATTTGATCCAAAAGGACTTTTAAAATCTTTCTCACTATTTAGCCTCAAACACTGTGTTGATTTTATATGGATGAAAACATTTGTGACTGAGGATGTATGATCTCCAAGTAATTCATGTCTAGATGGTACCTCATTGAATCCAGTTCACATAATCTTTTACAGATAATTATTTAACCCAAGCTTGCCTTCATTTTTATAGGGGTCGAGGGCTTATTTTGAGAGAGAAAATAATGCTTATAATTTACATTTATTTATTTTTTTCTTTATGTTCCTTTGTGTATTCTAAAGTATGATTATTTTTTTAGACTTTAAAGTTATCTAAATTTTTATTAGTTATTCTCTATACATGAACTAATATTTTCCAACTTTTTTCTTAAGATACTTTAAAGTTTTGATATCTCAAAAATACTTGTGAGAATATTTTGAGTAAGCCAAACATATATACACTTCATTTAACACTTAGGGATGTCATACCATAAGATGTATAAAATAAATTTAATGTTTTCTATTGGTTCCAAATTTCATTGAAGCAAAAATTAATCTTCAATTTCAGAGAAGATTTTGATTTGTTTGGGTTGGAAGACATTAGTTGCGAACCGAAAACTGACATGGTTGTGAAATGACCTTCAATTGTTGACTTCACTATATACCCTGTATTTGTTATGCATTAATAATTTTTGAAAATTATTATGTGACCTTGATGTGACAGGTGATGTCACTATTTTTGTTTTTATTTTTTATTTTGTTAGTACTTGAATTGGACTTAAATACACAAGACCTAATAATTAAATAATTGACTTTCAGACTCCTACATCTAATTTAATAAAATTCTAGAATTAAATGAATGATAGATTTATGTCTTGTCTCAACTTAGATTTGTGACACATATAATGTCTGTTTTAACTTAAAATGATGGTTTTTATCCCTATCGGGTCAATACAGGCCTTACATATTGTTTTAAGTCATCTGGAGGTGTTTTAGGGCCCTTTTAGACGAGTCACATACTTGGACTATACCTAAATTCGTGGATTAAGGGGTTTAGATAATCTTTAGGGTTTTCATAATTCACACCTGACATTTGGGGAGGCATTGTAAGGCTAGAGGGCGGAGGTACCAAGAGGAGAAGAGAAATATTGGAATTTTTGGAATTGATTTATGAATCAATTTACGGGGTAAGTTTATTTAGAGTTTGATAATGATTTATTTTATTTTATAATATCTCTATTCAATGAAAATTAAACCTAATCTAAATTATAATCTTATTGGGAAGATTAATTAGTTAAATTAGTAATTAATCTAATTAAGAGAATAACAATCTTATTAATTGTGTAATCTAAAATTGGGTGTTTCTTCATGAATCAGAGTTATGTTTGTTATATAATTATTTGAACATGATTATATACTAGTTAATCATGTATAAGCCCTTATGTGAATTGGACAAATCAATGTGGATCCGAAGCTAATTGAAGAAAATATAGAAAACCAATGTTTTTAGTTGAATGTGAAATCTACCCGTTTCATCATGTTAGAATTGTATATAATTGTTAGAAATAAGTTTGGGTTAACATTTGGTCAACTATATAAGATAGACTATAAGACTAAAGTTTTTGGGGTCCACCCATATAATATTTTACTTTTTGGGAATAACTGTGGTCTCCCATAATTTTTCACGCCTCTCGGAAAATTGGAGTTCCGTTTATGCGATGGGGGGTATGCTTTGGGGGAAAAATTAACCATCATAGATTTTTTAATAAATATTCTTTTGGATGATGGGTGGTTTGGATGTAACGGGGTAGGTACAATTGAGAGGAATAAGCGTGGTATAGACTTTTCAAATTGAATGGGAGGTAGGTCACATATTGGAAAATTTTCCATCATAGAAAACATTTTAAGTACGCATTCATCAACAAGACTTGATAAAAGTCGACAAGATTTTAATACGATTCTTATGGTAGTTCTAATGGTTGGAAAAATTAGTGACAAAAGAATTTTAATTTTTACAAATTCATCAAATGTGGGTTGGATTTCACAATAATTAAAGTTGCTTTTAATAAATTGATCTTCTAAAAAGGATTAAGATGGAATGGAGATTTCCAACTCCATAATATTTTTGGAAGAAGAGTTTAGTTTATTTAAAGGTGTTTTAATCAAATAACGTCATCATTTTTAATATTTCTAAAATTAGAAGCAACTCCGTGAGAGGCGATTCCGTTTCCGTTAAGCTTTGGGTCCCTTGGGACATTTTCTGCTCCAAAGATGTCAATCGTTGAACAAAATCCTCCGATTATTCATATGGTTCAAAATATTCTCTATTTAAAGTTTTGCAAGAATGCGGTTCAATTCTTGTATTTTAATTAATTTGAAAATAATCGCCAAAACATCGATTTTTGGGCAAATCTTCATTATCAAGAATGATAATGACATTATTGTAACTATTTACAGAATTTCCATTAAATTGTTTTTGAAAATTATAATTATAATAATTTGTAAAGCTATTATTATATTAATTTTCACTACGGCTATTGTGAAACTTTTGTGACTTATTATTATAATAATTATATTCATAAGTTCACAAATATTGATTTTAACAATTTTATAAATAGTCACCTAAAGACATCGGTGGTGGGGAACTTGGAAAATGATTTAATACTAATATTTAAAACCATTATAGATACTATTAGAATTAATGAAAGACTTAGATAAAGACATACTTAAAAAAGATCAATTTTCTAGAATTTCCAAACATGTTCACTTCAAGTTTTCTTGAATATCAAATGATTACGGTACCTACAAAATAATTTAAAACAAAATAATATGTTCAAAAAAAATTAAATTTAAAACAAAATAATCCCCGATAATGGTTCCCTTTTAATTATGTGCATTGTCGGGATCAAAGTAATAAATCAATTAAGTTTTAAAATAATTTATTCCCCAACAACGACACCATTTTGATTAGGTAAAAATTGAGCCTCGTGCAAATATGCTTGTTGTTGTCATCAATTTTGTACCTCAATACAAAAAAAAATCTAAACATTAACTACACATGTTATGTATGTGTGTGTGTGTGTGTGTGTGTGTGTGTGTGTGCGTGTGTGTGTGTGTGTGTATATAGCAGTGAGTTCAAGTATTGAATCCACATATAATTTTGTTTAAATTTTAATTGATTTATTAATTCTAAAAAAATGTAAAATATGGTTTTTGGTTTTTTTAATGTTTTAATTTTACAATTTATCTAGGCTAATATTTAAACTTCAATAATTTTCAACAATAAAAAACTATAGATTGAGAATTAAATTCCTCATTTTGGAATACGTAGCATAAATAATTACATGGTTCGATACGTTTAAAATGAAATTAATACTCATTTAAACAACTATTTAAACCCGAAGTTTCACTCCCTAAATTTCCATGAAAGTCCAAATATGAGTTTAACGTCAACAATAATCCCAAAACTACACAAGTCGTGTTGAAAATATAGTGCATACGTGATATGCCCCATTAAGGAACCTAGGAATACTTTTGGAAATAATAAACATGTTAAAATCGACCTAGTCCATAATACTATAGTGAAACAACTACACATCTGAGATGAGTTCATTAATATCAACCTAATTAAAATTGCCTAAAAATCATTATTAAATAATTAAATAAAACTGTGTTTGCTAATAAATAATTTTGAAATAAAGAACAATGACTTAAGTGTGAGTAACTAATCATTAAAGCATTAAGATGATTTTAGAGTGAAAAAAATAGGTTATTTAATTAACTAAAGGAATAGTTTACTAAAACTACATTTAAATTATATATTATAACTAAAATACGTTACTCTAAATATTTTTGGGCCACAACTCGAATTTCACAATATGATGGGTAATATAATAAAATACTAAAAAGGGTGGATGGTGGAAAAAAGTGAAAGATTAATCTCGTGGGAATTATAATCTCGCAAGGGGAAAGGTTTGAACGGAAGGAATGGGTTAAATAATAAAATAAAGAATAAAAAAGGAACAAAAGAAGGCAAAAATGAGAAAATCATGGGAAACAATCTGTGAAAGAATACTAGGTAGGGGAAATAAAAAATAATAATAAAAGAAGAAGAAAACAAAATGGGAGAATGGGATTAAGCAAAATAATGAAAAGAAAACGGGGAAAGGAAACAATGATGGGAGAAATGATAAAAAAGGAAAAAATAGTAAAACAAATAAAAAATGTGATTTGGTAAAAAATCGTGGGAAGAAGGAAATTGGGGAAGGAAGCACACTGGGCAAAAAAGAAAAGGAAAATATTAAAAACCAAAAGAAAACAAAAAACAAGAAAATGAATAAAACAATATAAATGAACCTAGGAAAAATGCAAAGGGGAAAAAACTGAACATATCTTGAGGAAAACAAAATGGCGAAGAGACGGGAAGCTGCAACGTTCCAGACATGCATGACTGGTCAGGGCAAAGCACGTAAGGCACGGGAGGAAGGGGGGAAGGGGTTGTGCACTACTTGAGTGATGTGGACAGTTTGATCAATCGTGAAATTAGAAAATAAGGCTGGGAGTGGGGAATTGAACCCATGACCCACTCCTTTTCCAAAAGGACCCTTTGTCACTCACCTAACGAGAGTCTTTAATAAATATGTTGCAACAATAATATATTAACACTCATTTTTCCTTACTTTCAATAATTAAAAATAACTCCCCAAATCCCTAACTTTCTCATATGACCTTCGATCGATGCATCACAAGAATTTTTGTGACTCATATTTCGAGGTCGATAATATTTCAACAGTGTTCGAGTCACGATATTTGTCTTAGGTTTGACTTGAGCCTTTCTTTCGGCTCCAAATTCAAACGGTAATAGTTTCATCATTTGAGACTGGATTGACACGTCATTTTAACCCAAACCTCCCTTTATTCGAGAACTACAACTTCTATGAATAGTTTGAGTACGATATTGGTCATTTGAATTTATCATTTTTGCCTTCAAGGTGCGTATGTGACTGTTTCTTGCTCAAATTCCTTCCAAACTTCGCTATTAGCATCATAAATCTTGTAAATACTCAAATATACTTTGCACAATCGAGTAATGGTGAATATTTTAGGTTATAAGGCAAGTGAGTATAAAATGTGTTTTTAAGAAGCATGGGATTGCAAAATTATGCAAGAGAAAGTATAATAAAATGCAATATTTGACTCTAATCACTTTGTTTCTTTGGCAGAAATCTCTCATTGATTTTGCATCAAGTCAAGGATCCAGGTGAGACCAAGTTTGCTATGTACTTCCTTCCCAAGGTTCCTTATCACGATCATAATGTAATAATTTTCCTAAGAACTGTTAACCATCAGATCAATCTTTTACCAGCATTGGGTGATGAATGCAACGACTGTCTCTCATTCCTCTTGTTTCAGCATCTCTAGGTCCTTACGAGTGACATCGAGTTATTACTTGTATTTTTACTCCTTAAGAAAAAATGTGGTATATGTCATCCCAGGTTTTGGTGGTTCCCTGGACAGAGTGAAGGAGAACATCGTTCTAGTACCCCTAGGTTTACATTCTGGACTTACCTATAGAGGTAGCAGTTGGACAAATTTTCATAAGGGGAGCCTAATACTTTGTATGTCGAAGACAAGCATCTTGAATTTATCCGGCAGTCGAGCCTCAGGATATAGGGATATCTTCTTGGTACCGGTTAACTCGTGAGAGGTTTGTATTTATCCAATGGCTTCCTAAAGAAGTCACAATTCAGTCTCGACCTGGGTTATGGCCTGATTTGGTGGAGGAGGATGAGAAATCTCTTCGTGTGGTAGAGGGTATACTTACTCAACTCGTAGGGCCCCTGATAGGCTGGGTGAGGATATTTAGGAGATTTGATGGTATGGTTCAAACTAACCATGAAGGGGAAATGTCACATGGAAATAGGAGTGCTCACATTAGTAGGGGATTTGGTGTTGATATTGGTGTAGGTGGATCCTAAGGATTGGTAGGTATTATTTCAAGAGCCGATATAGGCGGTATACTAGTGTTGGAGATATAGGAGGGAGTATGTTCCCTTTAGTCCCACATGTAGCAATAGCCTCTTGGAAGCGGACATGTGCTTTGTCTAATGCCCTGATATCTGATTGCATGATTTTTTTATAGGTGATGATGCTCTCCAACTATCTAAAAACCTGGCCCATTATGGACGGATCTTGATCTTCTTTCGTAGACATGGAATAAACTCGACAATTGTGAGCGGGGAGTTTGCTGATAAAGACTAGATGACTGTAGAAAGCGTGAACGCGGGTTTCCAAGGTAAGATATTAGTTTAAATTTACATGAGAAATAGAAAAAAGGCGGGGCACCTTTATTTAGGAATTTTTAATCAAAAGGACTGATAGAATGATGATAAATAAGGGGTAAAGACTTAAATGAGTATGGATTATTCATGGAATTATTTTATCTGCTTTTAGTCGTCTGTAGATATTATTTTTTATTTTTGTATTCTCTGTTTTGTAATGCCTTCAAAGGGGAATAACTGAGCAGAGTCCTATAGGATTCAGGTCAGCTGGGGTGAGATCATGACCTGTGTGTGAGGAACGAGGAAGAAACAAACTGCGGTCTATAATTTTTTGGAAAATAAAATATAGGTGGGGGTAATCCTACCTAAGGGAGTTCATCTTTGGAGAAGACTTGCGGATTCAAAATGTTTTATCTTTCGTGTAAAAAGGGAAGACAGTCAGCCTGGAATATGAGGGTTTTGGACCAGCCTTCGCTCGTCTGATAATTATTTAATTTTTTTCATCAAAAAAAGCGGCCCTCAAGCATCTGTTCTTTTTCGTGCAATAAGATGTGTACATATTCTCGATATGAAAAGAACGTGATCTGACTGAGTCATTTGTGGATAATATTTTATTGCCATGGATTACGATATACCAATCTACTCAGACTAAACAGAAGAAAATCTTTAGGGTTAAAAGCTTGTTTACAAGATTAATAACAAACTTTTATAAGTTGTGTAAACTCCGAATAAAGTTTTTGGGAAAAACTCTTTTCGAAAAACACAAGATGTGTTATAAAAGACTTTCTGAATGAATGGTTTAAATTTGATAGTTGATTGCCTCCTTTTCAATTTTTAATAAACATGTACTAAAGTTACCATACAGTCCCAATCACAACAATAGTTAAGAACATCCAAAGAAATAGACATAGGAATTTTAACGTGGTAAAACCCTTAGTCAAGGGAAATATCCAAGGTGCCCTCTATGGCACAAAACAAAATCCACTAGAATTAAAATCAAGTTACAACACTTAAGTAAACCACAAAGATCCTAACCTAAGTTCAGAATGTACCTACATGAGATTCTCCACTCCAAAGGTAATCTGACTTGGAACTTGATCTTTTCTTGTTGCTTCTTTACTTTTACCTTGATCTCCTTCTATTTGAATTTTGATTCCAGCAACTCGTTTAAAATCTAAGATTCTCATATAGAACCAGAGTGTCTAAGTATTCGTGTGAGATAGTGTTTGTGATATGCTACTACATGCAAACATGTTACTCACCCTCTCAAGATTTATATAAATTTTCCTAATAAATTACAGTAGTTCTAAAAATGAAGGTTATTTTTGAATCTTGATTTTTCAAGCAAATACTTCTTGATCTTTTATTTATCCACAAATCTCAAGTATACCTTGCTCAGAAGACGGTTCAAGATCTTAAACAATTTATGGGTTCTGAAAATGTTTTTGAAATTGTAAACATCCAATTGAGACCCAAACTAAACTAGAAGTCTACTTTATTAAAATAGATTCAGAATTAACATGTAGAGACTGATTCAACAGTTTTTGTGATAAAAATTCTTTTCAGATCTATACGCCTTAAAACTATAACAAGAGTTCGTGTTCCTTTTTTATTTTTATACACCAGTATTTCATAAAATATTAAATAAAAAACTAGAAACACACACCTTACTAGATCTGAAAAAACACTTAAAAGTTTTTATTTCAAAAACTCGTAGAAACAGAATCGATCTATAATATTAGATCTAAAAAGAGAAACAGAAAAAAACATGTGATGTTCTCTTTTAGAAAAACTCAGTTTCAACAATGAAACTTAAGTTTCTCTTAGAGATGAGTTCTTAGAGAATCAAAGTTTTGAAGATGTCTTCAAAATGAAAACACAACACCAAGAACACAGAAACCCTAAAAATGTGTAACGCTTAAGGATGGGTTTTATGGTGTTTGGAACTGTTTAGGTTTTGGTGTTTGGTTTGGGAGAAAAACACTCAGAGGCTTGAACTACGAAGAAAACTAGGGTTTTTTCTTCTTCTAATCTATCTCTTTTTCTTTCCCTTTCTTCTCCCTTCTCTCTCTTCTCTCTACTCTCTTTTTTCTATCAGGATTAACGAAATGGCAAAAGTCTCAAAATGCTGAGGCTTGGTTCCTTTTTGTACTAGACGTAGAAGGATCCATAACATCAACCTTAATCCTATGGCTAGAATTGAGTCTTGATAAATTGACTTAAACCCAACGATTTAACACAGGCGGTGGTTTAAATGTACACTGATTGGTTTAAACCGAGTTTACAAGGATTGAGTCAAAACACATGTAGTACATTGATTAGAATGATCCAAGGGATGAGGATGTGTATGCATTTTGTGTCTAACAGAAAACACAAATCCACTCGATAGGTTACCAACACGTGTAGGAACTAGATGAATGCTAAAACGCGTGTTGAAACTAATTATAAGGGCTACCTTGAAATCTCTAGCGCTTTCTGATTCTACCCAGGCAAACAATCGACAAAGAAAATAAGTTTTTGAAATTCAACTTTTACCCACAACACTTTGAAAACCATATTTTAATTAATTCAAAAATCATTTGAAAATTATTTAAAATTATTGAAAATGATTTGAATTGAATTGAATTGATTTTAAAAGGATTTGAAGTGTTGAAAAACCATTAATGCAAATAGGTGATGTGTAAGGTGAAGTGTATGTGTTCTATTTATGGTTTTAAGGTTAGAATTCACTTCCCTTTGAAGGTTCTCTTGGACAGGATTTCTTTGTGAAGCTTCTACCTTTGAGGAGATGGAGTTCTCAAAATAATCTAACCTATTTTGTCTAGATATCCTAACTTGTTGGAACTCCTATATATGCAGACTCAAGTAAGTCAATATATAGCGTGTTCTCATAAACAACCTTTAAGGTACACGTGAAACCACTTTAACCTATTACTAAATAGATGCAGAAGCCTATTGGTTATACCCCAGTACTGGACGAGCATCAAATCTTCCTTATCACTGAGACTTTGGAATTGACATAGATGTTACCCGATGTATCACACTAGTGGGCGAAAAGAGTGAGGATAGTCATTGCTGACCAACCTTTTGGATAATCTTTATTTTTTTATTATTTATACCCTAAACCCATGAGGCCAAAAATCCAATTGGTGTTTGGTTTGGGAGAAAAACACTCAGAGGCTTGAACTACGAAGAAAACTAGGGTTTTTTCTTCTTCTAATCTATCTCTTTTTCTTTCCCTTTCTTCTCCCTTCTCTCTCTTCTCTCTACTCTCTTTTTTCTATCAGGATTAACGAAATGGCAAAAGTCTCAAAATGCTGAGGCTTGGTTCCTTTTTGTACTAGACGTAGAAGGATCCATAACATCAACCTTAATCCTATGGCTAGAATTGAGTCTTGATAAATTGACTTAAACCCAACGATTTAACACAGGCGGTGGTTTAAATGTACACTGATTGGTTTAAACCGAGTTTACAAGGATTGAGTCAAAACACATGTAGTACATTGATTAGAATGATCCAAGGGATGAGGATGTGTATACATTTTGTGTCTAACAGAAAACACAAATCCTCTCGATAGGTTACCAACACGTGTAGGAACTAGATGAATGCTAAAACGCGTGTTGAAACTAATTATAAGGGCTACCTTGAAATCTCTAGCGCTTTCTAATTCTACCCAGGCAAACAATCGACAAAGAAAATAAGTTTTTGAAATTCAACTTTTACCCACAACACTTTGAAAACCATATTTTAATTAATTCAAAAATCATTTGAAAATTATTTAAAATTATTGAAAATGATTTGAATTGAATTGAATTGATTTTAAAAGGATTTGAAGTGTTGAAAAACCATTAATGCAAATAGGTGATGTGTAAGGTGCAGTGTATGTGTTCTATTTATGGTTTTAAGGTTAGAATTCACTTCCCTTTGAAGGTTCTCATGGACAGGATTTCTTTGTGAAGCTTCTACCTTTGAGGAGATGGAGTTCTCAAAATAATCTAACCTATTTTGTCTAGATATCCTAACTTGTTGGAACTCCTATATATGCAGACTCAAGTAAGTCAATATATAGCGTGTTCTCATAAACAACCTTTAAGGTACACGTGAAACCACTTTAACCTATTACTAAATAGATGCAGAAGCCTATTGGTTATACCCCAGTACTGGACGAGCATCAAATCTTCCTTATCACTGAGACTTTGGAATTGACATAGATGTTACCCGATGTATCACACTAGTGGGCGAAAAGAGTGAGGATAGTCATTGCTGACCAACCTTTTGGATTTTTGGCCTCATGGGTTTAGGGTATAAATAATAAAAAAATAAAGATTATCCAAAGCGTGATACTAAAAAGGTAATTTTTATTTTTACATACCTTGATCTTCATTTTATCATGAGTTCCTTCATTCACACAAATATGTTGGGATAAATATTCAATGTCATTCTTAGGGACTTATGCATGTGCTTAAGTTTTGATAGACTCTAAAATTAAGGCCTCTAAACACTTTTGAAATGTGCGTAAAGTAGTCATGCAGGACATCAATGTTAAGTACATTGGAAGGAAGCATAAGGATACCTCATCTCATTTTATAATCCCCAGCGAAGTCTCCACTATAATTTTATGGTACCGGATAAGAGGGAGTGTGGGATGTTGCATCGGTGTGTGTGGTGGTGATCCTTGCATATACATGAGAGTTCTTGTCTCTCCGTCTTCCATTTTTCCCTGAGGTTGAGTTACAATTGTGATATTTTACCTTGGAAGTTTTTAAACACCACATTCAATGTTTGTTGCATGCCTCTGTTTAGGCCTAATCCTAAGTTTTTGTGCGAGGAGTTGTAGTTTGTTTAAATTTGGCAGCTTATTTAATCTAAAAACAAATAAAATGGTTTGGGTTAACCCCTTCGTCCTAATCTTATGAAAGTTTTAGGCTACGAATGATCAAGAGATTCTTGGTGTGGGTTTGGTAACTGGGTTATGAGTGTCGAAGGTATTAATCACCCAATTTTACTTTATTCTTCCTTATCTATATACTTATTTTCACTTTTTACATTTGTTATAACTTTTTAGATTGTTTTAGAAAATGTTGCGAGACCTTAGTTTGAGAAACCTTTAAAACGTAGATATATGCTTAGGTATGAAAATAACATTAGTAACAGGTGTTGAAAGTAACTAAATCGGTACGGATATATAAGAGTGCTTATGTGAGAATGTGTGTTCGGATAACGTGTATTCATTAATATGTAGATATATGGGTGTAAGAAGACTCGACTTATATAATGGGAAGTTATTAATATACATGTATACACATTTGAGTTTTTTTGTAGATATGACCGAGAGGACACAAGTTTAGATAAGTTGGTATTTATTATGAAGAGTGAGGGAGGGATAGAAGATGTAAGCATCTCCATGGGGATAACAATGACTTTATGTTTTGTTAACAAAGTCATTGGCAGCATACGTATATAAGTATATGAACTAGCAAGTTTAGCTATATCTGATATTTCTCTTGGTTTCATAACCTGCTACCTCACAAAAAGACTTGTTGTCTCAAATAGATTTCAGAGGAAATATAACAAAATTATCTCGAAGGATTATTCTACTTCAGAATGCGCTCATGGGTGGGATACGACCTTCGTTAGCTCTAAGGTTTCCCTCGCAATGTGCAACTACATCTTATTACATGATGGCTTTCCTCGCGGAGGCATCTGAGGATTCAAGGAGCTTTTATCAGCCACCAGGGCCTACAACGACAATTCTCTGCTCTCGAAGTGAGACGTCGGCCACGGGGGCTTATAACGCCCATTCTTAGCTTTTGGGACTCGTCATCGAGCCAGGGATGGCTTTATATGTATTATTAGTTGTGGGTGGCTTAATAACATAACCCAGCCTGGAGAGGCTTGATAATATCTCGCATATTAGCTGTGGGTGGCTTAATAACATAACCCAGCCTAGAGAGGCTTGATAGTGTCTCGCATATTAGCTGTGGGTGGCTTAATAACATAACCCATCCTGGAGAGGCTTGATAATGTCTCGCATATTAGTTGTGGGTGGCTTAATAACATAACCCAGCCTGTAGAGGCTTGATAGTGTCTCGCATATTAGCTGTGGGTGGCTTAATAATGTAGCCCAGCCTGGGGAGGCTTCATAATGTCCCAAGATCGACTAAAGGAAAGCCATAAAAGATAATCGAATCGGCTATTGGAGGCTCGGTCATCATGATCATGAGGCATGTCAAACCCACATAAGGGTGGCCTCGGTTTCCCAGGGGCAAGGTTCTGCAGCCCCATTATCTTGTCAACAGTCAAATAGATGCCGCGGCATCCTCATCCACCTCTACCCTAGTTCTGGATGACAAGCTGCCACAGCTAAATGGAAAAAGTGACTAAGTCGCTGAGGTGGGCTTGGATTCAGAGTAGTTACCCTCGTTCAAATCACCGCGGCCTCTACAGAAAATTGAAGAAATCAATCCGCGGCCTCCAAACTTCATTGGCACCGCGGCCTGGGGATCACAGCCCTATGGTGGTGCTAAGGTAAAGCATAAAAGGGCCAAGGTGACAAGGGCACCGCGGATGATTGACAAGAGCTGGATTGCATCGAATTATGCTATGCTGCCGCGGACCTAGTTACAAGTACTACAAGTTCGTTCAATACAGAAAGCAAGTTACAAATATGAGGCAGTAACATGCAACCATTCATTATAACAGGCAGAGTAAAACATGCAATGCAGAAAAGAAAGGAATATTAAGCAGTGATAAAAATATTGTCGCAGCCCTTGTATTAATAAACTTGGATTACAGAAATGAGGGCCGCAGCCACAACAAAGTTCAAAATTACAAAGATGCAACATAAATTTAAAATCTAAGAGGCTGCATCATCATCATCATCAGCCTCATCACCGCCCGCGGTAGTCTCAGTCTCCCCATCCTCAGCCGCTGCCTCTGCCTCTGCTTGGGCTATCAGCCTTGCTCTCTCCTCAGCCGTGGCCCTCAGCTCAGCAATGCACTCCTGATGTTCTGCATCACTCAATTTCCAAGCGAGGACCGTCTCCTTGGCATCAGGAAATTTTTTAATGATTCTCTCCCGCAACTCCTGATAGCCGCGGAGGTATGCCCTGTTATTGGTAAGGAAGAAATCCTTGGAGTCTTTGAAGGACTCCACGGCATGATCTATGGCTAGCTGGAGGGCGTCGCCATGATCTTTTTCCATATTTTTTATGGCCGAGGCATGGGCTTCGTCCTTGTGAGCATATTTGGCTTCAAGCTCTTGGTATTTTTGCTGGAGGAGGGCAAGCTTGGAAGTTGCAATCTCTGCAACACGGGCGACTTCGGCTGTTTGGGCCTGCGATGATTTCAGAGATTCCGCGGCCTGATTGAAATTCTCTTTTGCTTCCTCTCTGGCCTTATTGGCCCTCTCTAGGTCCATATGGGCTGCCTGGAGGGCCGCGACAGAGGACGCTTTCCCGGCCTCAAAAGAAGAAGTCCAGGCAGACTGCAGGTCTGTGACATGTGAAATCTTCTCGGCCTCTTTCAGCCTGTACAAAGCCTCGTACTTTCTTTTTTGGAGCACAATCACGTCCGCGGCCTGTATATGAAATAAGAGACGTTAGCAAAAGTACAGAAGAATATGAGATACAAAGATTAAATGACTAGTACGTACCCTGAGAAGGCTGTGGAGGCCACAATCCTCCATATCTTCGTGGTCCTCCCCAACAAGTCTGTCGAGGTCCGCGGCATCCAAGGCTCGCTTCATTCTCCGTGCAACCTTTGCAGTAGTGTCCCAGGAGGAATTTGGGTCAGGATGCCTTAGTTGAGGCCTTGGCCTACCGTCTGGCCCGAACTCTCAGCGGAATTGGGGAGGGGGCAAATTTGCATTGACGGCCACTACATTTGGTGGGGGAGGAGAATATGGTTGGAGGGGAATTTCCGCTGACATTAGTCCGGCCGCGGCCAAATTTTCCCCTATGTCATCATCAAAATGTTCATGATGCACAGGGGTTTCATCATGAACCACTTGATACGCGACAGGATCTGTGGTTTTGTCTCCAGCGGAGGCCGCGGCCTGTACCTTGGCTCTAGACCGCTTCCTTTTTCTTCTTCGTGCGGTGTTATTCAGGACGACCGCGTACTCATCCATCTCTACCAGCTGCGCAGCCATCAGATCCCTATCAACCTCTTCACCTGAAAAAGAATGGCATGAGTTCAACAAGTTCTAAGAGAATAAAATGACCGAGGAATGAAAACAATGGCACAATTAATTACCTTTTGCGCCCATCTGTTGAGGAATTGATTTATTTGGGAAGAATCCCGCCTCAAATATAGTGGCCGACGTTACAAGTATCCTGAACTTCTTATGCTCAGCAGGAAATTCCGCGGCCTTGGCAACTCTTTTTTCCTGCCGCGGGTTCAAGTGCAGATTGTCAAGGTCTGCAGAAAGAAAATACAATTTAAGTTAGTAGAAGTCAAGTGAAATTAAAGGACGCGGCTATAATCTTATACCTAGTTTTGAGGGTGAACCCCACTGCCGCGGCATGTTATATGATCTCTCTCTTTCATTCTCCTCGGGGTGCATCTCCCAGCCTTCACCGGAGATGTAAAAATATTTCCCCTTCCAGTTTTTCACACTGGTCGGTCTCCCAGTGTAAAGGGTCTCGTCCCTACCGCGGCTAGAATGGTAGTAGTAGCCCGCGAACCTTACTGAGTTCTCCTTTGGGCGGTAGAAGTGAAAGAACTCCGCGGGAGTAATGTCCTTTTTGAACAACTTCTCCCAAAGGACAACTGCAGCAAGAACATCTCTCCAACCGTTGGGGTCTAACTGAGCTGGAGCCAGTTTCATTGTCTGGAAAATGCGACGGATGGGAACAGGTACAGGCAGCCGCAGCCCGTAGATGAACGCGTGCAAAGGGAAGAAAATCCCATCGCCAAAAAGATCCGTGCACGGTCTTTGGTTCGCGGTAGGGGCTGAGCACGTCAAGTTTTCTGGAAACTCGAAAGCCTCAGCAACCAGCTCAACCCATTCTTGGGTCATCGAGCCGCGGATGTCAAGCACGGCCAATGGTTTTGCAGCCCTCCCTGATGTACCTCCAAGCTTATTTCTAGCAGCCGCGGTAATGTCTCCATCTCCCATGGGATGGGTAATTGAGTTGGCTTCCTCTTCCATCAACTGAGATGGGAAATCCTTTCCAGATGCAGAATCCGTGGAGGTTGAGTCAATTATCACGCAGCTCGGGCAATCTTTCAGTTTGCAGGGCCCAACTGATCTCAGAGGGGGCACGGAAGTAAGTTCTGGGGGAGAAGTCCCAAAATGCTTTGCCCAAAAGCCTCTAAGGAACTCGTCTGGGTCAAAGCTCATATGGCTGCAGCAGTACCTGAAAAGCAGAATTCACAGTTAGGCGCCGCAGCCAGTATGACTTGTAAGACTTCAAGAAGCCGCAGAAGGTTATTTTTTAGGTCTTACAAGCTGGAATTACGTCCCTAATACGTTTTCTTATGGGACCAAACGGTCCTAACTGGCCGCGGCCACATCCATATTTATGGAACATGTGCTGCCACGGAAATAAGACAGAATTGCTTTAAAGCATTCCTGACCACGGCCATTCCTAATTCTTCAGACAACTCGATATGCTCTAGTAGCAACAACAGTTATTTTACATGGATGTCTTGGGTTCGTGAAAGTTTTAAGGCTGTTCCGAGATGACCAGGTGGGATTAAGTTGATTTGTTGCCGCGGATGACGGCCTGGGGGGCCGCGGACATTTAGCACGGTTTGACGCAGAATTGCAAGTTCAGACGATTATTATAATCCTATGTTGCCGCGGCCTCTATCCTAAACAGTTGATTAACCAAATTTTAACTATTCTAAGATCAAATTCATAGAATATGGAGGTTTTAGCTATGAACATCAAGAACAGTGATGTGTATTTCATATGCAGCATATGTGACGAAAAGCAAAACGAACAAGTAAAAGCCTAGATTTCTAGCAAATGAATCAGGAAAGGCATAAAAACGGAAGAAAATTGTAAACAGTGGTTGAAAAATCACCTGGGAATGAAAAGGATTGAGAAGATCAGCTACAAACCGCCTTGAACTGCCACACACCGCCTCGGAGGGTCGTCGAAATATGCAGGAAGAAATGTGTAGAGTGTCGCTCTCGATTTGCTCTCAAAAGATTTGGAAACATAATGAAGTCCACGGCCAGAAACAATTTATATAAGGGAGCGTGGAAGACGAATCGTCGCTTTGGAAGCACCGCGGCACCTTGGCTACTTAGCCGCAGCCCCAATATGTCTCCCTTGACACTACGGCTTGGGGGCTTATTGATAGTACAAGTATAGCACCCTGCCGTGGCAGTACTTCTCTAATCGCATTCAAGCCATATATGCCGCGGAGGGTAACTCACATGAGGCACGGCCAGTACTCCTATAGGGTGCGTCCTCTCCATAAGAGGCCGCGGCACCCCAATGACCTCAGCTCAGGTTTCGTGGATCCCCTTCAGTAGCGCAGTGCTGCTGCTCTAGGCGCACGCCCTCATCCACATCTACTGCAGACTTGGTGTACGCCACGTGCTCAGGGCACATGATTCAACACACAGACCTCCTATAAATAAGGGTCCACACCTCGAGATAAGGGATTCCTGGTGGACCGGTTTCAGACACACCCGAGACACTACAACACAGATTCTCTCTACATCCCCCCAAGATAAACTTCGGAGGCCGTATATCTAAAACCCAGCTACCTCTCCGGCACACCGGAATCCTCAATCATCATGTATTCTCCTTTATTCTCATACTTGTACGCCTCTTTAGGCACTATTATATTGTACAATGCAACGCACATAATGAGAACGGAGCAACACAGTGGACGTAGGCCCATTTTAAAGGCTGAACCACTCTATATCTTGTCTTCTCTCTGTTTACTTGCTTTACTTGTTATTTACACACTTTTCTCTTGACTTGTTGGCACGAGAACGCCCTATGGCCGATTTCTTGTATCATCAATATATCTATAGATATATTGTTTATGCTTCTACACATGAGAAAGACTCACTATTGTGCCTACGTCCTCATGTATCCATGAGATCAAAGCCTATGTAGCTCGATTGATGTAGTGAGCCATGTGGAAAGGTTAAACTTGATGTGTGTGTAAGTGTGAGTACGTGTCTTGAAAGGGGGAAAATCTATCTGTGAGCCAGATGGTATCTTTCATGGAGGTTCAGAATAGGAGTTGACCCAAAGTCGCTGACAAAGATATTCTTTACAATTGGTCAATCGCTAGCTAAAAGGTGTTGTTGAACCTTCAACTTAGTTTGAAAATGTGAATGATGTAACGATAAATCGTTCACTGCCCATGGGTACATTACTGTATGGGAGAGGGGTTATATTTAGGATTGGAGTGGACCACAAGTCAACGATAGAGATGTATGTATGCCTTCTCAACACTGCTAAATTCCAAAAGGTATTGTAGGTACTCGAGTTGATCAAAAGTGATAGATCCGTATAAAAAAGGGGGCTTTGTACTAGACATGGAGTCATCCCTAACATACAATACATCTAAAGATGCATTATAAGGCTTGTGATCATGAGTACATCTCGGTATTGAGGCTATATACCTAAGAGGTCTTAGGATCAAAGACAATATAGTTCCAACTAAGGGGGCATATGTATGGGTAAAGGTAATGTGATACCGGGTATACCACATACATAATTATTATATTTATGAAGCCTAGTCCTTATAGCATTTCCGTTATGAGTTGGGTTGCATATTCATACTTTGAAAATACGTAATCAAAGACAAGTGTTTTTTAAGTATTCAAGGAAAACATAGATTTGTGTGTCACTATTGCGATGGGAATATTCGCTCAGAGAAGTGGTGAAGGTTATTCCAATTTTAGACTTTGTTTCTTTCAAAGTTTCGGAGTAACTCGATTCACGGGAACTTCCTGATAACAATTTTGAAAAGTATGTTTTCATGTAGTACTTAGTTATACTGATTCTTATTATAATTAATTAAACACATGAGTGCATACATGTGAGTAAAAAAACTAGGCTTAAAAATATATAAGTTGTAAAGTGCATACCCAATCCCCTAATGGGGGATGGGTTAAGATATTTATACAAATAAGTACAGTTATATATCGCAATTTATATTTATAATATTTACCCAAATTGTTTGCAGTGTTCTTTACCCTTATAGTGCGACCCGAATTATTCCTAGGGAGTGTCTTCTATGAGGGATCGTTCATGAATAACTTCGTTTTGAAGAGATGAATTTTGTGGGTTGTGGTTAGAGTTTTGACATTGTATTTCGAAGGAAGTGACTTTTTAGAAAGTCAAGACTTTGCTCGGACTTTTTGATAAAATTCAGGATTAAGAGATGCTCGAGGTTGAAGGAAGTTAGAAAATCGAATCAATATTGGTTTGGGATCGGGACCTCTTTTTATTGCTATTAGGTCGGCGTCATCAATCGTGTGCTTGATGGGTTAATCAACCCTGCGTCTGATCATAGAGGGCACGTGTAAGGCAGAATGACTTGAGAGGGACATATATATGATTGGAATGATTTTTTTTTTTGTGTGTGTGGGGGGGGGGGGGGGGGGGGAGAATTGTCTCAAATGATTAACTGCATGGTTTATTATTTCATCCGACCATGATTAACTTAGATTTTTGACCATGCAGTTGATCAGGAACATTAACCACGTTGTTGATGACTTAAACCAACCAACTTTTGGGTTTGTTTTGATACTTGGAATTTACTTTTTCCACCCCAGACATTTATGGTACATATGTTTGTATTTGTATTTTGACCATTTTAGTTTGGGTTATATCTGCTCATACTTGTTTTTGTCTTCTCGTGGTATCGATGGATGATAGAGGCAAGACCAATTATAAATCGGGGTGTCCATATTAACACATAATTAAATAAAAATAGCATGCAAAGAAATATAAATAACTCAGTAACTCAAAATGATTTTTTCAAATAAAATTTCTCCCTTTCTTCATTTGAATACGAAACATTTTTTGGAAATAAAGGACAAACCCCTTTAATTACTCAAAATAAAAAATACATAAAAGAAGAAAAAATATGCCTCTAGAATTGCCACATTGACAGTGCGATCCTTCATGTCCTATGAAGGAGGAATACCCATCGTCGTCACCATCATCACTGGAATCAGATACTAGCATCGGCATCCCTGCACCTTCATGAATCATGGGACCAGCCCTGACAACCTTGGGAGTTGAGAGACTGCTATATCGTGGTTGCACCCTCTAAGAGAACTCTAGTATATTTATTGTAGAAACTTCGCTAGTAGCAGGACCAAAAGTACCCTAGGGTAAATTCTGAAGGGTCCTATATCAATGGTTGGTCTATACCCAAGTCCCTCATTGTCCTATGGATGAAAGCCAAGTATGAACCTATGAACCGGGAAAAATGGTCCAAAATTGTACGAGGTACAATAAAATCCCGCGATAAGAATCAATGCATCAAAAAATCATTCCAAAAGGAATCAATTAAAATGAAAATTAAATAGGGAAAATGATGCATACCTCGAACCTCTTGACCATAGAAAAATACAGTTGTGAAGAAGGAATGGAGGCCTTATTCTGGACTCCATCATCCCTTATATACTACCGGGACAAGCCCGACACTCGTATTACTAGGGGTGGGGATGAAGACCTACTCGATGTTATGGAGCCATTTATGGAAGGAACCTAAGTAAGTGGGAATGAAGTAGATAATGTAGGTGCCTCTCTCAAACCCTAAACCTCTTCACCCATCAGAATGGCTAACATCTGTTTGTCCGTGATGAACACGAAGTAGGGAATGGTATAATCAAAATAAAAACTAACCACCGAAATGCCTCTGGTATAGACTACCAAGTCCTCTGAAGAAAGCCAATGAAAATCCCTGATACATAATGGATGATCTACTAAAGGATCCATTATGATACGGTGCGATTACTATCCAATGACCCTCTTTCTAAAATAGAGTATCGCAACTCCATCTATGCGGAGCAGCAAGCGGGAAGCAATTTGAGCAACGGTTATATCTTTGGACCAATTATCTCGGTATCTATCCCAAGTAAAGAACGTGAACTACACCAAGTAAGAAAAATCAAGATTAAAAATCAAAGAAAACATGTTAGATGAATAAAAGAATAAAAAAGAAACACATATTATCTCATCGACCATTCTACTCAACTAGATACATAGGTTCGTCTAAAAGTACGTGTAAGATCCTATCTTGTAATTGTCCTCTATCCATTGCCTATGATGAGTCTAGTTGTCATCCTCATCCTCTCTCAATGACCCCATGTGGAGATCAAAGACCTTAAAGTCCCACAATTGTGTAAGGAAAATGCAAAAAGGCATAAGCATAAAAATAAAAGGAAACATAAATAAGAAAATGCAATAAACCAACGTCATACCTCCTAGATGACGTGGTAACCCATGGGAATCTAATTCCACCTCTTAGACAGAGCACATATTCTAGAATAAAGAAATTCTAGAGTAAAGTTGCATCACTCATACTTCATTATGTAGATAAAGTATCTGAGGGAAAAGAGAAGGAGCTTATGGATCCCATCAATCCCATCATCAAGGGATGCATTAATAATCTTACCTAAGAGGTAAAGTAATAAAATTTAGCTTAGCTAATGGATATGATTTCCACTATCCTGCAAATGTATCATACGACCCCACATGTATGCCTCGAGAAAAAGGTAAAGTCACAGTCTCCCCTGAGCAAACAGTGGGCCCAAAACCCAAAGTAGCCCAGGTAGCCATGTCTAAAATATGTCATGGCGAGGAATTATCACTAGTCATGCCCCTGATGGAAAATGAATTAGTACATGGATATCAATAGAGGTTAGTTTCATCTCACATATAGGCAGATGGAATGTCGATGTAGTATCCTTCCACCTTTCAGTGAGCATCGCCACTACATATGTTGATCGAAATATCACTAACGACTCCACCAAAATCAAGAAGACAAATCCAATAACACCCCCATGACACTCTCATGGAAGGACTCATTGGTCAATAAATCCTCCACTCGGTTAAGGAAACCCTTAAGCAGAATGTGTGAACTAAGACCCACATTGAGGCTCTACAAGAAAATGTACACTCAATAACATATAATAAATACGAACATGAATAAATGTAAATTTTCACAAAATATTGAATCTGAAAACATCATGGAGCCTGAAACAAGCATGTGTTGGTAATAAAAAATTAAGACCATAGCTGATACATACCTTACCGCTATGAATGGCAGTGGAAATTTGGTTGTTTGGCTCCCAAAGAAGGTCAGTCTGATCACCAGCAACATGGACGTGGTGATGCATGCCGTTATCCTTAACTTGGGCCTTAATCAACGCCTCTATGTCCTCCTAATCATTTGGCTTTCCAGTCTTAGGAAATGGCCTCAGCTCTGGGAGGTCACCCAATAGCATCTCCAAAATCCCCCAACATCCCTATATGACATCATTAAAAATAGCAAGAGAAAAACTTCAGAAAACTCAAAAAAATTTGAACTTGGAAATATATATAGAGAGTGTGTGAAAATTTGAATGAACTAAATGAAGGAAAAAATACCCTTTTTGTAGAAGTCTTTGTGCCATGACTGCTTAGTCATGCGCGTGTATGACAAACCGGTTATACGCACACTAGAATGACCGATCCTACTCCCTGCCCATCCTATGTTCTTCTCCAAATGAATAAAAAATCTCCTCTTTACTAATTTCTCACTCATATTCAAAACTGACTCATCAAAATGAGTGTTTCTCACATTTCTTTAATCTCATGCCCTTTCGTAATGACCTAACTCTTCACAAATGAGTCATTTCCTATTTTCTACAATTTCGTGCTATTGCACGATGATGTGACTCATTACAAATTAATGATTTCTCTTTTTTATGTTTTTTGCTCTTGAACGATGGACCGATTAATTAGAAATGAGTCTTTAAAATGTTTTTATGCTTTCACTCTCTTACATGATGACCTGACTCGTCATAAATGAGTCATTTTCTTTCTTCTACAATTTCGTGTTGTGGCACATTGACTTCAGTCATCAAAAATGAGTTTTTCAAATGTTTCTAGGATTTTTTTCTCTTGCACAATGACTTGAATAATTATAATGATTCATTTAAAATTTTCTTCGATTTTGTTATCTTTCACGCTAATCGAACTCATCTCAAATGGTTCATTCAAATGTTTCTATAATTTAAGATTTCATACTCTTGCATGACGACCCGACTCATGAAAAATTAGTCATTTACTTTGTTCAATAATTCCATGATCTTGCATGACGATTCTACTAATTAAAAATGAGTCTTCAATGTTTCTAAAATTTTATGATCTCTAACGATTAACCCACTCACTAAAATAAGTCTGACATTTTCCTACAATATCGTATCCTTGCATGGTGATTCGAACTGAGTCTCACTATTTCCCTATGATGTTGTACTCCTACTGAAGGACTCAACATGCTAAAAATGATCTTCAAATAATCCAAGGCCCTTTCACATTGATGCGACTCTCCAATGTGAGTCTTTAACCATGGGTAGTGCCTTTAAAGAATATACAAGCCCAGAATTACAAAGCCAGTAGTTGATGGATAAAAATTGTCATAGAATGGGCGTCTATTTTGACAACAATATTCACTCAAAAATGAACTTCTTTATTAAGGGGCTCTCTAGACAACCCATTCGTCTACCTAAAAAATCCCTAAAAACATGACATAAGGTATCACCCTTCAAAATTCAAACAGAGACCTAAGGTCTTGGCAACCCAAGGAATAAACCAAAAAATGTCTAAAATAAAGCCTAAAACCTTGACAACCCAATGAATATCCAAAGACACTCAAAACAGACCTATATTAAAAATGTGACCATGATCAAACGATCCCTTTGCAAGCGCACCACAATTAATCGGTCCTATTATAGGATTGATCGGTCCTAAACCCCTAGTAGTTTGCCTATAAAAGAAGACCTCACCAACCATTTAAGTCACACTTAACTCCTACTATTAAATGTTGTAATTCTATTACGTTTTTCTTTCTCTATATAAAATCCTTAAATCTCTCTCCCTTTACATTGTAAACCCCTCTACAACCAAACTCTCAAATTTTCACCTAAAAGTTGCAACTTTGTTTTTTTCTCACATAGATCGAAAAAGAATCCAAAAACATATTTTTCCTATCTTCTTAAAGAAATAATTTCGTTCTAATGAAGTCTTCAATCCAACTTCCTAAAAGTTGATTTCAGGCCAGAGCATTGTCAAAATGAAAAGGTGCACGTGTAACATCACATGTACGCTTTTTCTAGCTATTATATTTTGAAAGTTTAGGCCTTAAAAGGGTGGTCAACACCACCAATTTCAATCTTCTTATTCATTGTTTTCATTTTTTATTCATTGTTTTTCTCTATAGGTCAAGGTAGAATTATGTTGAGTTTGCTTCCAACTACAAAGAATATATATAGGCTTGATATGGGGACCACCCATAGAGTTTATGTCATATCTTGTAAATATTTATATGTTTCTAAACTTTATTTCAACTAATATAATGAAACCAAACAAAAAACCTTAAAAACATGAAATATATAAATATAGGTTAGATGATCACAAATCTAGGGATTCTACCTATTATTTGTCCTTAGTGTTGATCTCTCAACACTCTTCTCCATCAAAGTAGTTTTATTAGTGAATCCATTTAATCTAGGCATCTTTCATGAACAAAAAATTCTTTATATTTTTAGATCTAGTCTTGTTTCACTTTAAAAACACTTTGAGACATCAAAGAGAGTTAGGGTATCTTACATCGAGCCTTTATAAGTGGTATCATACCTCTTTGTCCTTTTGCAAACTATGAGGACTTTTAACCGCACTGTGCGAGTACGCGGGCTCACCTGGACAGTAGTCCGAGTTAAAAAATCCAACTTTGTACATATTTAACATTTATCTATATTATCTATACACACTTCGCACACTACACTGCATAGTGTATTTATGTACTAGTTATTTACATTTACAACATAACATGTATAATTATAAAAATTTCACATCCAAAATTGAGACCGAAAGGGAAGAAAAGGTGCCTAAAGCATTCCCAATTTGTAACCCATTCCCGAAACCTTTGACTTTCTAGTTAAACACGTAGATCACTTGCCATCTCTAGGTCTCAAAGAAGGCCTACCCCTTTTTTGTCTATTTTGTGTAAAATAGACTGGGAACTCAATTCTTTTAAAAGGTAACGAAGTGATGACAATGTGTCACCACTAATGACCGCTTATCTACACGTGAATAGATGTACAGGGAAATTATGCATCTATTGTGGTAAGGTCCTCACTGACTACTTCATAAATACTTATTTTTTAAATTATCTTTTGACTAGAAAATAATGATACATATTTCAGAAATTATTTAAAAAAATCACCTTCCCACTTTTACAAAAAAGGATATTACAAGCTATGGAGAAGTAGATAAATATTATTATTCAATCTATTAATTATTATATATGGAAATAAGTAGTGACAAGACTGACTACTTTTATCTTGATCGAGTATCGAAAATAATAATGAATTAAATACTGAATTTTTAAATATTTTACTCTATTTTCTAAAAAATGATGTTTTAGAAAATGTATCTCAATTTACGAAGAAAACTAAGTATGAAACTTACTTGTAGAGTACTTTGTAGAATAAAATGACCTTTTAGGATCAGAAGTAAAGAGTGTCAGAGAAGAATCCCTAAATTCATTCATTAAACCATCACAAACATATTGTTCAGAAAAATAAGAAGAAGTCTTTTGTGTTTACACCACATATTTACAAAGAGAGAAACATGAAAGTTAAAGTTGGTAATTATAATTGAGAACATGGTAAACCAATTTAACGTGAATGGATGTGCAAGCATTTTCACTTATCAAGGCCTGATAACACAATTAATATATGATCACACTTCAATATCTTATCTCTAATATACTTAAGGTTAAAACAAGAACTCAATACATTATGGGATATATTACGAGGACCATACAATCCACCCAACCATGAAAACATGCCCAAGAATTATAATGAAGATACCAAGAAATACAATGAAGATTCAAAGCATTCACCAAACCCTAAGAAGATCAACAGAAAAGCATATCATAAGCACCAAAAGTTCAATCCACAAAGATTAAACAACGACATTAAGTGAAGTTCTAGTTCAGAAAAACATGTTTATGATCATATCAACATCACATTCCCTATGAATTTAATTTTCAAACAATTAGTTGCCAGAAACATATCATAAAGCAACGTCTCGTATCTCAATAAATTTAGAATAATTTTCAAAAGACCAGAAGATCTTGTTCAGTATTCTGATGATATTTAGTAACTATTATACAAATACAAATAAACTTGTTTGAACTTCTATATGATCGAAACTAACTTCCCTAGTCCTACTTAAAACCATCCTAAACCTACCCAAATGATGGATGCAAAACCCAACCTTCTAGTTCCTTAACCAAGGAGGTTTTAGGTGATTAAACTAGTTTTAGTCGACCAAAACTAGTTTTAGTAGACTAAAAATCAAGGTTTAGTGGACTAAACTTTTGGATAGACCCAACTAAAACAAGCCAACTCAATGTATCTTTTGAGTAAATAATTTTAGGCCGATAAACTATTAGTTTAACTTACTCAAAATATTTGAAAGCTCAAAAATCAAATGGCTAGCTTTTAAATTTTGAATTTCCAAAAGCTCTAGAATTTACCATACTACCATCCAGCTACTAGTTGCTTCTTAAGACTATAAATATACTTTCAAACCTTCATTACTACTCACCAAGTCTAAACCCAATATTGTGTCATTTTACTTGCGTTTTCTAAAAAGAGAAACCAAGTTGCTAAACCCATTTCCACATATATGAGATTCAAACCCAAATATCCATTGAAGCAAAGCTTTAAAATAAAAACCCATGTGAATAAAATCTTCAAGGTCCAAACTATATTTAGACAAATTCCAAACCCAATACTCATTTGAGATAAAGATTCAAATCCCCTGTCATTTTCCCAAGAAATAAAACACAACACCAAACCATTGATATATCTAGAAATATAAATCAATACCCATTTCAAAAGGGCAAAGTTGAAAATCCAAAAACCCACTTGTGCTTGCAAATGATTTGAAAACCAAATCACTCTCGAACCAGGATACCGAAAACATCATGTGTGCTTAGAGATTAAAACACCATTCTCCCAAGACAAAGATTCAAACCCAAAATACCAATCGAGCAACATCCTTATGATCATTTGTTTGTTTATTTTTCAAAAGAGAGAAGGTAAACCAATTTCACCATTATTTTAGCAAAGAAAATTTGATTCGCATTTTGTTACAATTCTTATTACTATTGGTTATGGTGAACTTCATTGTACTTTCTCAGCCAACAATATCATTTTTACAGGGACTCGAGGTATTTAAAAACCCCTGGCTCTTGTGTGGGTACCGCTTGGGAAATAACAAGTTTAAAGTCATACTGGTTTCAATTTGTATGTTGTTTTTCCTTGTGAGTATTTTTGTCCGCCTTAAATGAACCGGAGATAGTGAAGTGTCTCGAGCACTATCTCAAGTGTGGATGTAGGCAGGGCCAAGTCATGTAAAAACAATAGTTTATAAATTTCCTTTAAACCCTCTATCCTCCCTTACCATACTTACATCCATAATTTACTTTCAATTGACTAATAAATTTATTTCTTGAATGTGAATACGAATGTGTGCGGATACTAGAGAACAATGCAAAGAGAGAGATAAATATTAATTTGTAAAACCCCAAATATATGTAATTATCCTAATTCACCACCCTTCTTGGGATAATTTAGGTCCAAAACTTGGTATCATAAGCACGTCTTTAGATACTTTTCTCAAAAAGATATATTTTGAGTTTAAAGTCATATCCAAAAGAGGCGATTTTTTAAAAACGATATTTTTCTAAATTTTTGAAAATGATGGATATTGTTCAAAAAAGGAAAACAAGGATAAGAAAAGTAATGGCGTGATTTAAAAAGAAAAATCTCTCCTAATAACAGAATGGACTTTTTAGAAGAAAAGGTCCTAAGAGGTTAATGTGCAAAAGAAGAATGAGAATATTTTTATGTTTGAAAAAATGTGTTCGAAAAACAAATTACCCTTGATACAAAGAAAAGGTCTTTAAAAGTGAAATTGGTTTTGAAAAAATATTTCCGTACTAATTATTTCATAAAATTGTTGTTGGAAAGGGGCCACACACACCCACTTTCATATTGAAATATGCCTCCCTTGTTATAGTACGATTATTTTTAACATTTCTTATATCTCACACATATTATTAACACATTTGAGATGATTTGTGATCACATTACACCTTGTACACGTTCAAACACATTTTGAACACATATTGCACCATATAATAATCCCTACTTTGGTAGTTGAGATTTATTGTTAAATATTCACATTTATACTCTTGAATGGTGAAACCCTACAGATTTGAACATATCATTATAAATGAGTTTTTTTACAAACTTGTCTCATCATCACCACACACGTAGAAGTAATATTAACTTGAAGAGAAAACCACATACATCTTGCAAAATAAATTCCAAATAGGTGAGGAACTAGCTTAGATTTCATGAATCTTATTCTAAAAATTTTCATCATAATTGATTTTTTGTTAAAGAAGCACAACATTATCAAATATTTGAACTAGACAATCTTTGTAAATGAGTTTTTTTTTTAACTCGCCTCACCAAGAAAATCAAGGCATAGGACATTGATAAGTAAAAAGAAGAAGGATAAATTTGTAAAAGATATTTTTGAAAGTTTATCTACTTATATTTGACACTCATATTTTGATTTATGATATTTAAAAAATGATTAATAAACCCTAGTTATACAAATAATCAAATAAGTGAGACAACACGTGTGAAAATGATGCTTTACACTCTTAACCCTATTTGCTACCTTAACAACTTGTCCTAGATTTCCTCCTCACCCATGGTTGTGATTTTAAATACCATGATATGGGATGCCATAGACTTTAGTCTTCACAATTGATTCAAAGAATGATTATCTTGATATGTAATATAATGCTTTCTATAAACATTATCACACATTATTCAAATATGAATATCAAATGTAGTGATACATGACCCTTTTTTTAACTCACCCTTGAAATATCATTGACAAGTGCTACACCGGTATATCATATTTCTCATTAGTACATTAGAACAAATTCTTCCATTTTTGCAATTATGACTCGGTTGAAGTGATAACAATTTATGGCATTGATGCCTCCAAATTGTCGAAAGTCATTTAGTGATATACATTTGATATGACCCTGACATACCTCACCTCACATGAACTTAATGATATAATAATATGAGGTTTATCACACCTATATTCCTACATGATCAAGGAAGAATATTCTCTAATATGGTTACATGTTTATCCTAGTTAATTAGAATTTATGTGAATAAAGTCTCACAAAAGATTTAAAATCACATGATCGAGAAAATGCTTATTTATACATATTTACTCATGAAAATAAATAGTTGTTAAACATCGCATATACACTCAAGTCATGCTTCAAACGTGCTCATATAATTTTAAATTTTATAGTATTCCCTTTATTGTGAAAATAGAGTAGCAATACCACTTATGAGATCAAGGTGGCAATCCCACCTTTGTGAATATCGAATGAAAATCCTATCACTTAATATCTTGGTGGGAATTCTACCTTTGAGATAAAACAGGAAATACCTTCTAAGAGAATACTTCAATGAAATATAAATTCTAACTTCGTCTAAAATGCGATGGAAATCCCATTAAGGTTGAACAAAATTGATCCCAAATGATATTCGTGCTTAGATTAAAAATAATGGCAATCCCATCGTCATAAACCAATTCACTTGAATTAAAAAGATAGTATATGACATTCCCATATATATACATACTATATTGAAATTATTGTGAGAAATATGAGTGATGTCATTCCCATTATGTTGTGAAAATACATATATATACATAATCATACATGTGTGAGAATCATGTTACTTGATACATGACTTCTTACTAGCATTGTAAACATAGGAATCTTAAGATTCAGTGAGGCAAAATTATATATCAAAGGAAGAGGATAGGATACATATAAACTAATGAAGGAAAACCTTTGGCAAAGATAGATGAAGAAGGGAAATCATATGAAGACTAGGTACCAAAAATACATTTTTTGTGTGCGTACAGATTTTTGCAAAATCTCACCTTTATGAACACTCAAACTTATAGTCATGTACACTATGACCACCCTCGCATTAGAACCATATATTTTCATAAAAGAATCTCATGGAAACCTACACATAAACCACGCAAATGTCACACAATTGATATCATCATAACAATTAAGGTTATGACAAGTTGTCACACTATCCCCACGCCATTGGAAACACAATGAAGATATTGGTAAACCAAATTGATCTAACATGAATTTCAAAAAATGAAATGATTCAAAATTTTCCTACAACATTTGTTAATCCTAAGAACAAAAGCAAAGAATCTTAGGAACTTCAAAAAATTCGAACAGACACATAACACAAAACACTGTTTCATAATTTATGAATGTTTTTGCAAAGAAATAATGTTGTTAGACATAAAGTAATTGAGAAAGTTAAAACTCTATTGTCCTTTAACTTATACCAATTACATTGAAGAACTAGTTCAATATTTCTTACACTCTCCACTAAATCACCTACACACCGAATACTTGAGTTCTTGATACTTTGATATCATCACACTCGTCTATGATTTTTGAAAACATCTTTATATGTTATTTGTCAGTCTCACAAATGGTGGCATCATTATCATAAATATGAATATGATGCATCCCTCATAATTTAGAATACCTTTTGGTAACAAGAAAAGAACACTTCATGCAACATGACAATCCAAAAAGTAATACTCAAAATCGTTGAGAAACTTTTCACAAACTTGATCTATAATCCAATGAAGGAATATTTTTGGTGTTCTCACAAATAGTCAAGCCTATCTAAATAAAATGGTCATTTTGATATAACCTCCAATTTTTAATCCATAATTTGAATTAACCCATTATTTTTATAATTTTTTGGCTTTGCCCTCAACATAGGGGGTTAAGTCTAATTTGACATTATAAACAAAGCACAAAGTCAAATAAATATTTTGACGTAACCCCGTAATTTTATTTGATATTTTGCAATAACCCCTCATGCCGGGGTTGCATAAAAGATATTAGCAAAGTGGGGTTTGATTCAAATAACACATTAAAAAGTGGGGCTTATGCCAAAACCTCCCAATATAAACCTGCATCATCCAAGAATTCATACAATCAAGTACGAAAACAAATAGAAACCCTTTCCTTATAACTAACCAAGAGCCCACACAAGGAAGAAAATATCATTAAAAGAAATGAACCCACCAGTATCTACCAAAGGGTTGGAATTATGATACCATCATAGGTTCCAAATGGATTTTCAAAGATTTCCTTACTAAAATTCCTATTTTATGTGATAATACAACTACGATTTCTATAAATAAAAAATCCTGTGCAATATTACTAAATGTCTTTTTAAAGATAAGATTTTGCACCATGCACTATGACCTTAACATCAAAACTCCCCATGGCATTGTTTATCCACTCATACATCAATACTAAATTACATGATTTATCCATTACCATGTCGTACTAACCATAATTGTAGATCATATGCATCTATGCACACAAATTATCTATTTATATTTAAAATAACTCGCAGTTTTTTGAAACCGCCCCGTCTTTTTGCTAATGAAAAGGGTGTGGGGGAGAAAAGTTAGTTTTGAGAAAAAGAATGAAGCTTCAATCAAGTAGGATTTCACAATAAAGGATGAGACTTTCAAAAAAATTCTCAAACTATATAAATTGTATTGTCATAATTCATTATGTTCTCTCTAATGATCCTATTTTTTCTCAAATTATGTCAATTTTTTATGATGACAACACAATAAATATATTATCACACTTTTCTATCCTCTCTTTAATGTACTTGAGGTTAAAACAAGCCTATAATACATTATGAGATATGTTACAAGGAACATATAATCCATATAACCATGAAACCATGCCCCAACATTACAATGAAGATACAAAGAAATATATAGAAGATTTAAAGCATTACACAAGTACTAGAAAGCTCAAATCACAAGCATCAGAATCCTCAATCCACAAAGATCCTTTATCTATATTATTTACACACACACTTACCACACTACACTGCATATTTACGTACTAATTATTTCATTTAGAACATGTTATGCTCATATAAAAATTTCATATCTACATTTGAGATCGAAAGGGTGGAGATGGTGTCCAACACCTTCCCAATTCCTCAAACTTCGACTTTGTAATTACACATGTAGCTCACTTGCCATCTCTAGGTCATCACATATACCTACACATTCTTTTGTCTGTTTTTTGTAAAATTGACTCGCGACTCCTTTCTTTTCAAAGAGAATGAAATGATGACCATTTGTTAAGACGAAAGACCCCTTCTCTATATGGCAAAGGATGTGTGTGGGATTTATGCGTATATTGTGCTGAGGTTATCATAGACTACCTCATAGATACTTATTTTTTTAAGTTTATATTTTTATTATAAAGATAAAAAAATAATGACAAGTATTTTAGAAATTATTTTAAAAATAAATGGCCTTCCCATTTTTACAAACGGATGTTACCAGTTATGGGGAACTAAATATGTCTCATTATTCAATCTGATGATTATTATTTATGGAAAGTGGATAGTGATAAAAAGTGACCATTTTTATCTAGATTGAGTATTGAAAAGAAGAATGAATTGAATATTGAATCTTTGAATATTTTACGCTCCCTTCAAAATAATGATGTTTTAGGAAAAGTGTCTCATATTAGAAAAGAAAATGAAGTAGGGATAATCCTTGTAGAGGAGTTTGTAGAAGAAAATTATATTTTTAATATCGGAAGAAATGAGTGCCAGAGAATAATCCACAGATTCGTTCATTAAACCATCACAACATTATTGTTAAAAGCAAGAAGAAGAAGAAGAAGAAGAAGAAGAAGAAGAAGAAGAAGAAGAAGAAAAAGAAGAAGAAAAAGAAGAAGTCTTTTATGTTTACACCACATATTTATGGGACAATAAAAGACAACCACGTGGAATTTCAAGCCGGGAATAATAATTTAGAACGTGATATTATTAACGCAAATGGCTGCACATGCATTTGACACTTATCAAGGCCTTGAATGTGAACACCTAAGTAGCAGTTATGGGGGCGTGAGCCCACATAAAGGGGAATATTCAATTCGGTAACCACTCAGCAGTTAGAAATTGTAGTGGCATGGAAAGGAACTCTATAAATGAGGAGCGAAAGGATGAAGGAAAGAATGACTCCCTCAATAAAAAAAAAACTATATTTACTCATTTCACCTCCTTTTCCTATTATTTCCCTTTCTTTTCATTTATATATAACCTTTATATTATTAAAAATCGTTTGTAAGGTAAATTTTATGTAATTTTCTTTATATTTGATGAAAATTTTGTTGCCTTTACATTTAAATTATTTTTACATTTCCTAGTGTAACTTTCCTTACTTTGTTGTGTAATTGTTTTCTTTTACGTTGTTCATTTATATGTTCTTTTTCAAGCCTTATTTTATCTTTATTTCTTCACTTTACATTTTCTTCTTTAGATTCTAGTTAAGCAAACTTATTTAGCACTTACAATAAAGTATTCCCTAAGGGAAGATTAAATATTCTTAATTGAAACATCGAATAGTACACAATCACCTCATTATCGCAAGGCTAAGATATTCACTTGGTTGGTAAGACCACAATCATTCCTAGTATGCTCGTACATAACAAAAATAATAAAACAAATCCACTAAATAAATATATTTTTTGCCTGACCAGTGGGACCCCTATTATTGTATAAATTTTTGTCATAGTTGCAACAAGAAGGAGCGATAATGGTACTAAGAATGCTAGACAAAATGGTTCAACCAACTAATATGTCACTACTATAGAGAAAGTAATAGTTAAAGCTCTCCAAGAGTTTAGGCCAATTTTCCTATGCCAATAATTGAATATAACAATGATTCCAAGGGATGAAAATCTCAATGCAACAACTATTGTTGGTAATCCTATTTTGACTTGGTCGGAGCTGAAGATCAATAGTTTTCTTTATTTTGGGGGAGGTTATCATCACCATACTCCGAAACAAATCGAAAAATAAAAAGACTAAAATTCAAATTTTATTGATACTGAAATAAAAGCAAGAGAGATACAATAATGGTCATCTTTTGATTTACTGATAATACTTCCGAAGATGTTTGGCATTCCAAGAATTTTTGAACTCCACCCTCCAAAGTCTCTATCTGATATGTCCATGGTCGGATGATAGCTGAGATGCGATATGGTCCATGCCAGTTGGCCTCCAGCTTGTTATTCTTCTAGATAACTTTCGTAAGAACATAATCTCCCTCTTTCAAGTTAGTCGGCTTAACCCTTTTATTATAAAAGCGAGCAATGCGATGTTGGTAGGCAGTATTTCTCTGAGCTGCATCTTCTCTGACCTCCTCCAACATGTTGAGATTTAAACGCATCATCAAGTCACTAGCTGGTGAATTAAAATTCAGTACCCTGTGAGTAGGTAGGATGATCTCAGCTTGTACCATTGCTTCAGTCCCAAACGCGAGCATATATGGTGTTTCTCCAGTTGTTGTTCTCGGTGTTGTTCTATAGGCCCAAAGAACAGAGTGTAGCTCGTTAATACAGTTGTCGTTGGAAGCATCAAGTATCTTTTTAATTCCATTCAGTAAAGTTTTATTAGTCACTTATGTTTGACCATTACTTTGAGGTTGGCCTGGTGTGAAATGCAGCTTCTAGATTTTAGAATGGGCACAATATGCTTCAAACTCCTCATTATCGAATTATGTGCCATGATATGTGATGAAAGTATTTGGTAAACTATATCTACAGATGATATTCTTTTGGATAAACTTATATACAATGGATCAGCCTCCACCCATTTGGTAAAGTAATCCACAACAATAACTAAGTATTTGAACCTGCCTTTGGTGGTCGGCAGTGGGCCGACCAAGTCAATTTCCCGTATAGCAAATGACCAAGGTGATGTTATTAGCATTAAAGCAACATTAGGTGTTCTATGAACGCTAAATAATTTCTAGAACTTATCACACTTTCTAATAAAGGCTATACAATCTGTCCTTATGGTCGACCAGTAATATCCCTGAGTCACTACACCAAATACTGGAAATGGTCACGGAGAATAGGCCACGGGGTAAAACCGTGACCATGGTCAAAATGGGAATGGCTAAATCCATGACTCTATGTGGTCATGGGTCGTCTTGTGTGTGGTCACGGATCTAGAACCTGACTCCTTTGGGTCACGACTTTAGACCCAAACCCAACCATGACCATTATGGCGTCAAGTTTTCCTCCAATTTTGATCAGGAAACGAGTCACGGACATTTTCAACAAACTAATGATGTTTAAGGTCTGAGGTCAAGATATTATGATGTTTCACCTCTTATTTCACCAAATTAATGATGCTTAAGGTCTGAGGTCACCAAATTATGATGTTTATCCTCATAAATTCACCAAACTATGATGTTAAAGGTCTGAGGTCACCATATAATGATGTTTCACCTCTTAGTTCACAAAATTAATGATGTTTAAGGTCTGAGGTCACCATATAATAGAGGTCACCATATAATAATGTTTACTCTCATAAATTATCACCAAACTAATGATGTTCAAAGTCTGAGGTCACCATATTATGATGTTTCACCTTATATTTTCACCAAACTAATGATCTTCAAGGTCTGAGGTCATCATATTATGATGTTTATCCTTATCAATTCACCAAACTAATTATGTTCAAGGTATGAGGTCACCATATTATGATGTTTATCCTCATAAATTCACCAAACTATGATGTTTAAGGTCTGAGGTCACCATATAATGATGTTTCGCCTCTTAGTTAACCAAATTAATGATGTTTAAGGTCTGAGGTCACCATATAATGATGTTTAACCTCATAAATTATTGCCAAACTAATGATGTTCAAAGTCTGAGGTCACCATATTATGATGTTTCACCTCATATTTTCACTAAACTAATTATATTTAAGGTCTGAGGTCACCATATTATGATGCTTACCCTCATAAATTATCACTAAACTAATGATGTTCAAAGTCTGAGGTCACCATATTATGATGTTTCACCTCATATTTTCACCAAACTAATGATGCTCATGGTCTGAGGTCACCATATTATGATGTTTATCCTCATAAATTCACCAAACTATGATGTTTAAGGTCTGAGGTCACCATATAATGATGTTTCGCCTCTTAGTTCACCAAATTAATGATGTTTAAGGTCCGAGGTCACTATATAATGATGTTTACCCTCATAAATTATCACCAAACTAACGATGTTCAAAGTGTGAGGTCACCATATTATGATGTTTCACCTCATATTTTCACCAAACTAATGATGTTCAAGGTTTGAGGTCACCATATTATGATATTTCACCTCTTAATTCACCAAATTAATAATGTTTAAAGCATATAACAAGAGTACTAGCACAACATTGCTATCTTTTCATTAACATCTTCTGTCTAAACTGATATATGTATTACAAAGAGACAAATAACTGTAACATCATATGTAATATTTCTTCAAGTGATCGGTATTCTAAGGTTTGGAGAAGGGTTCTCCTTCAAGATTTGCTAGTCGGTATATACTAGGCACAACCTCATTAACTACTCTATAAGGACCATGCCACTTTGGATGGAGCTTATTTTCCTTTTGTAACTTCTTCTTTAGGACTAGGTATCCCATAGCTATAGTCCTTGATTTCACCCTTTGATTATAGAATCTCGCAGTTCTCTGCTGGTTTCCTCGATCAAACCAAGATCAAGTCTTCTCTCTTCCCTATTCCTCTGAGGGTCATAGGTCTAAACTCTATGAGTGGGAAGTCCTACCTCTATAGGGATCATAACTTCTGAACTGTGGGCTAACATAAATGGAATCTCTCCCGTTGGTGTCCTTATTGTCGTCCTGTAGGCCCATAACACAGCATATACCTCCTCTATCCATTTCCCTTTGGCCTTTTCCAACCTCTTTTAAATCCCATTAAGAATTATTCGGTTTGTAACCTTAGTTTGACCATTTGTCTGGGGTCGTCTAGGAGAAGAGGAGAACTTCTTGATCCCCACTCTTTCGTAGTATTTCTCCAAGGAAACATTCTTGAACTGGGTTCTACTGTCTGAGATGAGGGTGTTTGGCAGACCATACCAGCAAATGATGTTCTTCTAGATGAACTGGAAGGTCTTCTGCTCAGTGATTGTGATCATTGGCTCAGCCTCTACCCATTTGGAGAAATAATCAATTGCAACGATCAAGAATCGATAATTGTTCACAGCTCTTGGCAGGGGTCCTACCAAATCAATGCCCCATATTGCAAATGGTCAAGGTGAGATGATTAAAGTTATAGTTTGATGAGATTGAGCAGGTTGATGAGGGATAGTGGAGAACCTTTGGCACTTATCACACTTCTTTACATATGTAGTAGCATCTTGGCCAAGGTCGACCACTAGTACCCCTGAGTGATTACCCTCTTATCTAAAGGTATTCCTCTTATGTGACTGGAATAAGAGCCCTCATGTGTGTTGAACCTCTGGAGGTGGACACATTTGAGTAGAGGGAGTAGGAACCCCTTATTGTACAAGATATCTCCCATAATTGAGAATTTGGCAGCTCTGAACCTCAACTTTCTCCTTTCTAACTTTGACTCTGGTAGGTATCCTTCTCTAATATATCTGATAAGGGGATCCATCCATGAGGGTCCCATAATTAAGTTGAGGCAAGGTGTGGAAACCTCTTCTTCTTCGATGATCGGCTTGAGCAGAATCTCAATCGATACTATTCTTCTTATATCTGTCCTTATTGCTGAGGCCAACCTCGCTAGTGCATCAGCTCGATTGTTGTCTTGCCGAGGTATCCTCTTCATCTTCACTTCCTTGAAGCTTTCTAGCATTATTCTCACCCTCTTCAGGTAATTGGACATCCTTTCGTCTTTGGTCTCGTACACTCCCAGGATTTGGTTGACAACTAACCTTGAGTCACTGTGGACTAGGAGTTGGACAACACTAAGGGATTTTTCCAAGGAGAGTCCTACTATTAATGCCTCATACTCTAGATCGTTGTTCGAAGCTTTGAAGTTGAACCTCAGTGCATATTCAATATCGGTACCATCTGGTGCTGACACTATCAGCCCCGCTCCACTTCCGCTTTCACAAGACGACCCATCAACGAAGAGGTTCCAAACATCTTCATTTGAAGAGAAGTTCCCCTCTGATAGGGTCCCTTGCTTGAATAGGTACCTATCTTCCTCATTCTCAACTATTGTTTTTCTGGCTTTGCTTGACTCAACCTCGTCCATATCTTGGAAGACATTTTTGTCTGGTTCTTTTGTAGCTTTTTGACTATTTTCGACCTCATCCTATTTTCAGGTAAACTCGGCTACAAAGTCTGCGAGTGCCTACCCCTTGATGGTAACCCTGAGTTGATAAACAATGTCATATTCCCCCAACTCGATGGCCCAGGTCATCAGCTTGCCTGACTTCTCAGGCTTATGGAGGACCTGTCTGAGTGGGGAATCAGTGAGGATGACCATAGAGTGGGATTGGAAGTATGGCTTCATCTTTCTAGAATCATGTATCAGGGCATAGGCTAATTTTTCAATCTAAGGGTACTTCTGTTCAGACCCTTGAAGAGCATTACTATTGAAATATATTGGCCTCTACACTCCATCATCTTCTCTTACTATGGCTGCACTAATGGCTGATTCTGAAACAGTTAGATATACATATAACTTCTCACCCAGAATGGGCCGAGATATGAGCAGGGGGACCGAGGTAGGACTTGAGTTACTTAAAAGCTTTGCCGCATTAATTATCCCATTGGAAGGCCTTTATAAGCACTTTGAAAAAAGGAATACACTTGACTGTAGCTCTTGAGACGAACCTGTTAAGTGCAACAACTCTTCCGGTTAACCTCTGAACGTCTTTGATGGTTCTGGGTGTCTTCATATCTATCAAGGCCTTGATCTTCTGAGGGTTAGCCTCTATTCCCCTTTGGTTGATAATAAATCTCAGAAACTTTCCTGCTCCTACTCTGAAGACACATTTGGCTGGGTTGAGCTTCATTTTATACTTTTCCATGGTGTCAAAAGTTCTTTTAAGGTTGGCCACATGAGTGTTGGCCCTCAGACTCTTCGTCAATATGTCCTTCATATATACCTCCATAGACCTGCCTATCTGATCTTTGAACATCGTATTTATAAGACGTTGGTAGGTATCCCCTTCATTCTTTAAGCCAAAGGGAATTAACTTGTAGTAATAGGTCCCCTTATCTATAATTAAGGTTGTCATCTCAGAGTCTGCCGAGTCTATGAAGATCTAATTATACCCTGAATATGCATCCATAAATCTCATGAGCTCATGTACTGCTGTGGCACCTACCATTTGATCTATACGAGATAGGGAGAAACTATATGTTGGGCAAGACTTGTTTAAATAAGTGAAATCTATGCACATCCTCCATTTATCATTTGCTTTAGGTACTATGACAACGTTGGACAACCACTCAGGGTATATGACCTCTCTGATGAACTTGACCTCTTCAAGCTTTATATCCTCTTCTTTGATGACATCATACTTCTATCTTGAGTATACTTTTCTTCTCTACTTGATGGGCTTAACATCTTTTACAACATTGAGTTTATGGCACATAATCTCAGGGTCAATACCTGTCATGTCTGTATGGCTCCAGGAAAAGACACTTTGTCTCATCCTTAAGAGCTTCACCAGTTCTTCCTTGATCTCAGGTCTTAGGGCTTTGCCTATTTGGATTATTTTTTCTGGCTCGTCCTCATTAAGGACGATGGATTCTACCTCTTTCGTGCTCTCTCCCTTCTTGATCTTTGTTTCATCTCTAGGATTAAGTGTATCGATGTTGTATATGGTTGTTGCCCTCTTATGAGCCTCTCTCCTACAGAGTTGAAGTAGCATTCACGTGCCGATCTTTGGTTACCTTGCACTTCCCCTACTCCATAGGGAGTAAGGAATTTTATCATTTGGTGGACTATTAAAGGCACGACCTCAAATTCCTTGAGGGCTACTCGTCCTATGACGAGGTTGTAAGCTGAGAAGATGTTTCCATCCATCATAAAGAAAATTATTTTTCTGGTCAACCTCTTAAGCCACTCTTGTCCCTTATCAAGGGATGGTGATAAGGGACAAGCCTAGCTCTGTTGAGGCTTAGGCTCTTAAAACAGGGCCAAAACATAACGTCTGCAGAATTACCCCCATCAACGAGTATCCTCTGAACTTCACACCCATGCACCCTTATGGTGATTACCAGAGGGTTATCGTGTGGAGCTAAGATACCTTTATAATCAAGTTGTGAGAAGCTAACTATGAGGGTATCCATATCTACCTTTTTTCTCTTCTCGTGTTTAACCTATGAAGATGCCAAGTTCATAACCTCAGCTTTGGTCTCTGACTTGGCCTCTGCCATGTGAGCTTTTTGATCGGCTACCTCTAAGCCACCCCCTGCTAGTTCTCCACATATGGTATTCACACTAAAAGAGATCATACCAACCGTCTTCACTGGGACATTATCGTCTTTTGGTGGGAGGTCAGGGTCATCGTCATCATCATCTGAGTCATCAGCTCTTCTAGTAGGGGCATCTTCCCGGCACCTGTCATTTATCTTCTTTTTAGGGTTATCTCCCCCCCTTAGGAGCTCTACCATCAAAATACTTTCTGAGCTTTCCAGACTTCAACATTTTCTCAATCTCATCCTTCAGGGTGAAACACTTTTCAGTTAGATGGCCGTGATCTTGGTGGAACTCACACCATAGGTTTTTATTCCTCTTATGTGGAGGAGCCTTCAGCTTCTCCGGCCATCTCAAGGACGTGACATTCTTTATTTCATTGAGGATGTGTTCGTAGCTCACAGTTAGCGGAGTATAGTGTACAAACTTATCATCAGCGGCCATGTTCTTTCCGTCCTTTTTCCTTTGAAATTTCCAACTGCTACTTCCATTTTCACCCTCATATTTTGCAGCCATTGCTTCTTCTGCGTTCATGACCTTTCCAACTATTACTAACAGCTCGGCCATAGACTTAAAAGGGTCTTCAATAAGCTTCAACAGTAGCTTTCCCTTCTGAAGTCCTCCAATGAGGGCTGTCATGGCTATATTCTCTTCATAATCTTTAACCTCCAACTTTTCCTTATTGAACACCGCGATGTAATCTCTGAGTCTCTCATTCTTGCTTTGCTTTACATAAAGTAGATGGATTGTCTTCTTCTGAGGTCTTACCCTAAAACAGTTGTGTATAAAATGCTCAGCTAAAATCTTAAAGTTCTCAACTGAATTTTTAGGGAGACAAGTGAACTAGATAAGTGCACCTCCCGTTAAAGTGCTTGAGAAATATCGGCACCTCATCTCATCAGGGATTGATTAAATGTCTACTGCAGACTAATATATATCAATGTGATGCACTGGGTTAATACTACCATCGTACTTGGGAGACACCATCGGTGGTTTATATTTGGCAGGGGTTGGGAAGTTGACAATCCTTGCCACAAATGGGGAGCCCTCTAAAAATCCCCTTTGTAGTGGGTCTTGGCTTCTTATGAGTTTCCATATCTTCTCTTCCAGCAGTTGAATGGAGTCATTCTAAGGTTTAGCAATGTTGGCCTAGCTGAGGTTGTCCCTATCCACCTCCAAGGGGTGGATCGAGGGTTCCTCAACTACTTGACAACGTCGACTGTTGACATCCTGGCCATAGTCTCATCCATATTGGGGTCGGCCATGATGAGACCAATGTTCACCACCTTCCCTTTGTGAGTCAGCTACACTTCTAGACCTGGATAACCTCTGCCTTAGATCATTAACTGGGCCGAGCCTTTCAAAGGTCGACCCTCTACTAAAGAGATCAAAAGTTGATCCTCTTTATCGGGCGTCATCATGTCATCCTGCTCCATAACCTCAGCTCTACCGTATAGGACGCATTATGTTGTTTAAAACCTCGTATGGCTCCCAGTAGTCAGCTGGAGCATCCTATACCTCAATGTTGTCGTACCTATCCTCAGGGAAAGGGTTTCCTGGCCTCCCCAGTCATAAACGCCTAGGGTCGGTAACGTCCCTCCTCCGTTGAGGGTGCGGTTGAACAGCTGTTGGAGTAATCATCTCCGATGAGACCCCAGGTGGTCTTATTATATTCTAGCTTAGCTGGGAAAATTTCTCATTCATCGCTTGCTGCGTTGCAGCCAAGGACTTCAATGCCATTGCCACCTCAACCATTTTGGACTAGGGTGGTACCTGGCTGGAACTAGGTCCTCCAACACCAGATGGTGAAGGAGGTGATGGTAACTCCGGTGCCATATGATGAGACTAGAGAGATTATAATGAAAATATTAGAGAGCTTGATACCTTAAGGGACCTCTTTCAATGGTGATACAACTTCACACGTGAGGTGAGGCATGGTTCACCACTAGAGTCTCCGGTGAGGTTAAGCGGTAAAAAGGAAGAGATAAATCTTCTCGTTCCCATAGATGGTGCTAAAATGATGATGCTGGAGATAGCACCACTAGATAAGGCGCTGACAAGCTCAAGCTAGTGAAAATAATGGCAGTAGAAGAGTGTATATATATAGTAAAAGGAGGTGAGGAGAAGTGGATGAACACTTGTATGTAAGTGATTCAGCCAATTTGGCCTAGGTCCACTGTGAGTGTATAATTAATATCACTAGATGAATGCACTAATGGCCATAAATACAATCTCTCAAGATTTCTCTCTCTACTGTGTAAACCAACATAGTTTTATCTAGGGTTGAAATTATGGATCCTTTTACAAGGTAAAGGATGACCTCTATATATAGTGCTTGGGGGGGTGTAATGTACCCCCCAAGCATGTAATGAGGATGTGCATGAGAATCGAACCAGTATGAGAATGGCTCCTAGCTGATCTTATGTAGATAATGATGACCTCAATATTCCCTCACGTGAGGGGAATGATTCGGTTATAAATGATTTGCCCACGTGTTCCAAACCTTATATGTTCTTGTAAATGCTTGGCCCTGGGTCCTTGACTGATGTAACCTCGGCCAGGACGAGTACGAAGTTGGTGGAGTCAGATGTAGTTTCTTTGTCTTGTCTCTAATCGTGATGACCTCGGCCAGGAGGGCTGGCCGAGGTTAGGTATGAGGTAACAGTAACCTCGGCTAAGGCCGATGATAATGTTGGCCGTTTCTTGATCTCACGAGACTTTGCTAACCTCGGCTAATAAAGAGGCGAGGTTGGTGTGAGGGACTGAACTTATGAGAGACGACCTTGCTGATGGTTGTCATAAGATTATTGTCAACTCGACTGTTAGACTAGCCGAGGTTAGTGTCTCTGAGTACGAGGGAGCACTTTGGGTATATCAATGAAGTTATTGAAATATTCAAAAGAATTGAAATCTACATTATTACCACCTATCTTTCATTACTATTTGACACACCATTTAAGTCCCCCAACACAAGCCATGGTATTGGTTGAGACTATCCCAAAGAGGAACCCTTTCATACCTTGTATATTTAGCATGTACAATATAAAGATATACCTCAGTAGGCAAATGAGGGTGGGATATTTGTAGCAGCATAGATTGATCCCCAGATGTAATAGTATCACATGTTACTCTATATCTCTATAAAAACCAAATCTTATTACTAGAATTCAATGTTCAACCCTCAAAGTTGATGATTCTTCCTATATCTTCAATCTTCTCTGCATTAGATTTTGGTTATAGAAAGGCTACGAATGGGAGGTTATGTATATAACAAAGATTTTTAATTCTTCTTTTTGAGGGTTTATTTGCTAACCCTATAACGTTCCAAGATATTGAGTTAATCATTAAGAAGTCTTAAAAGATAAATCTTTTGAGGATTTGAGAGATGGTCTTGTGATTCTCTTGAACATGGGGTCTGAGTTTCTATTTATTACTACTATAGGAAATATAGTTGCCCTATCTTTTTGAAATTTTCTTGTTTGAAGATGAGAGGCCTTTGGAGTTGTGGAACTATCCTCCACCAGAGGTTGATTGTAGAATTAAAGGGATTCTAATTTTTTGGCAATAATTTGAGAGAATAATATTAATTCCTCAATAAGTGGAGTTCCCTCAACACTGTCTTCTTTTCCATCAGAGCTTGATATTGGATTATGAAGATCAATTTTGGTTTTGGATGGAATCCCAGTACCTTTAGGGGACAACATAAGGATATCCATCACTTCCATATCTTGGTCGTCAAGCTCCTCATTCTGTATCTTCTGAATAAAATCTTAGATATGAACTGACATTTTGGGTGGCTTGGTAGAATTTTTGGAAGGTTTTATGTTTGGAAGGCTTTTAAAATTGAGTTCTAGGGTTAGGGTTAGGGTTAGGTCAGTGATAGGATTACCTTAGGAAATTGATTGGGAAGTCATAACGGAGTTGTTTTTTTGGATATTCAAGGTTCAAATTGGGATGGTCCTGAAGGTTTTCTAGATCTAAAGAATATTGATCTTGAGATTGATTTAGGGGATGATTTTGGTTAAGTTTTTGAGTGAACTGCGTTTTTGAGGATTATCCTGACTTGGTTTGAATAGTAAAAGACATTGGATTGGCTTTTTTATGGTGAATTGTTATTTAGACTCAAGAGATTTAGTTTGTTGAGGATTAGGTTTGGTTGTATGTATGATTGGTGTTTAGTTCTTGGGTTGGATAACTTCTTTGGAAGTGTTTAATTTGGTCAGGATGCATTTGGTTTTGTCATAGCCAACCTTAAAACAATCAGTAGAATAGCTTGGGCTATCTTCATACAAGATTTTTTGCCAAAATCCTTCCTCCCCCCAAGCAATCCAGACTCTATCAGTATGGTCTTAAGAAGATCAAACTCGATATAGACCCTAGCAATACTAGGCGTGTTAATTAATACAATGGATCTTTCAAATTTTACGGGCTTACCAATTACTTGGGCAATAGAGAATAGCGAAGATTTAGAGAAAAAATCAACGGGTAGAGATGAAAAGGAGATCCATATCATCACAATAGGACTTTTTTTTTCAGGTCTAAATTTAGGATACCCCTTGAATGTTATTATAAGAAACCTTATTATAAACCATTGGTTACACATCCAAAGTCTAGAGAAGTCTTCTTCATTGAATAATCTGATGATGCTGTATTTTTTACCCAATAAACCAATAGAGAATGAAGCTTTAAGATTAATAAAATGGATTGTCTTTCTAATTGAATCAAGGGAAGGAAGACCATGGGAGAAATTTCCCACAATGGAATATTTATAGGGTTATGAAAGTTTCAAAATATCTTTATTGGAGAAACGAATAGTAGGCTCCCTTTTAAAAGACGAGATAGTTTCAAGAGGGATTTGATTAGGTTCTTGAGAAGATTTCAGAACATCAGCAAAGGATTTAGTCCACGTAGACGTTGGATTAGGAGGTTTTAGTTGAGTAGGGTTAGGGTTAGAGGATGTGGCTGCCATGCAACCCTAATTAGGGTTATGATATATATATATATATATATATATATATATATAGAGAGAGAGAGAGAGAGAGAATCGCTCCTAAATGTTTCAAGAAATATTATGTGTTATTTTGTTTTTTACATTCTAAGTGTTTCTTATATTCTATTATTGGTTGTTTTTTAGCTACCAAGTAACAAAGGCTTCAATCCCTCTCCCACCAAGAAAACCAAGGAATGTATTATTGTCGATCACAAACATTAATAAGAAAAGTTTCAATTTGTGTGGGAGGTGCGGACCACTTTGTTGTTAAAGATAACGTTGATCGGACACTATTGTGACTATGTTGTTGTACTTTTGCTTTTGTACGCTAGATTGAAACATTTTAAACATGTTGTAACTTGTAAGATAAGATATTTTGAATGTTAGGTTTGATTTTTCATCGCCAGTTTCCCTGAATTTTGCTAATTTTTGCAAAAATTATTACATTTTAAATTGTTATGGTAACATTGATTACTTTTTTTTGTACTTTTTTATCAATAAATAGTTTTAAATGTTTTTGCATTATTTGTAGCCCTCCTTTTTTTTTTTATAATATCATGATTTTTTTTGTGAATTTCATATTTTAAAGTATAAGGGTAATGCTAAAAAATCTTAAATGGGGAATCTCCAATTTTTTGGGGAAAATATTTGACGTTTAAATAGTAAAATTTGATTAGATAAGATGAAAATTCAAAAATTCTAAAAAACTTGAATATTTCCATTTGAATGAACGTTTATGCAACATAATAATTCTCTAATTGAGTCTATCTTGGATAATTTTGTGTTTTGATTGTGTGCGAGCGGGCCAAATAAGATTATGATCTTCCAACCATTTTATTAGCCTAGACTTGCTCTCAAACGATTGTGTACCGTTCGATGCTTCAATTAAGAAGACGTATCCTCCAATTATGGAGACTTTTCTGAGTGTTAAGCGAGTTGATAAACTAAATTAACTAAAAATCAAATAAGAAGGTGTATAGTTGGAAAATAAAGAAAATGAACTAAATAAAAGTTCGAGGTTAGATAAATGAACTTAAAAGAAAACAATTTACACAAGAAAATGTAAAGACAATTTAAACGTAAAGGCCAACGAACTTTTCATAAAATGTAAAGAGAATTACAATAAATATACCTTCGAAAATACTTTGAAGAAGAAGAAAAACTATAAAGAAACTAAAAGAAAAGTTAAAAAGGGAATAAAGGTTGAAACGAGTAAATGTAGTTATTTATTAAGGGAGTCCTCTATTCCCTCATCCTTGAGTTACCTATTTACAATCCTTTACCGTATAACTACTGGGTGGTTACACATTTGAATATTCCCGTCTAGGTGCACTCCTGCCCCTATAACCATCTTCAAGTGATCACCCCACGTTCAAGGTCTTGACAAGTGAAATTGTTTGTTTAGCCATTACTTTAACTTGGATCTTTAGTTTCTCAGTAATAATAACCATTTTGTATTTCACGTGGAAACACTTTGCTGGTTAGTAATAATATGGTGGAAACATACCCCCACACTAATTAATTTTTGAGAAAAATTAATTAGAGGATTGTTACACTTCACATTCCATCTTCCCACATTTAGTCATCATTACTATGTCATTAATGCTTCCTCAATAGATGTCTTTTGACGGTGAAAGGATCTTAACTATTAATTTATCACCCTTTGTGCTTTCATCAAAGCTTCTTGTCTTTTCTTCTTCCATATTGTTTGCATTAACAATGGCTTCCCATAGTAAAAATAATGCCAACTCCAATACAAACCTGGAACTGGGGTCATCATCAAACCCAATAGGCAATAGTGTAGGATCTTGGTTTATTGATGTTATCCCTTTATATAAATTCATTGATTATGAATGGGGCTGCACTGATTCTTGGAACACCCAACGTACAAACAGTGATAGTAGTAATGATCCAGTTTTATATACTCACCAACATGTTCAACCATTTTTAGATGGAATTTACTCTTGCTCTGTTAATAGACCTGTTGTTGTGGTTAGTGCACCTCAATATGAGGATGGTGTGTGGGGGGTCGGGGGGGGGGGGGGGGGGGGTTGTTATGACAAGTCCATGGGTGTTGAGGTTAGTGATGATTATGTGGCTGATGTTAAACGATAAACACCCAACTTCCACATGTAAATTAAGTCAAATGACTATGGTCACCATTCCACTATGGTTCATACTGGTCCCTTTTCGGCTCCTCCTCTTCGACCTTTATACGAAGCACCAATTAAACATCCTTTTTGACAAAATAAATTATGGTTATGATAATAATCGCCATCTTCCATGCATTCCACTTGAATATCAGACGCATGTGACCAATCCCAAACTCACTTGTCACCCTTAAAGGGATTTTTCCTGGTTAAAATCATAGAAACCCTTTCCCCATTTGTAATACCCCGCCATAATATTTTATTTATTTCCCCACATGAGTTGTAATAGTATAAAGACTATGAGATTTGGATAATTATAACTGGGTTTATATCCTTATTTGACTATTTTGGAGTCTTGATGAGAATTATTGGAAGTTTGTGGGTTAAAATTGGAGATTGGAGAAAATTAGAGAAACGATCATTCGAACAAGTTCAGGTCGTTTGAATGAGAAACAAAGGTCATTTGAAGTGGGGATCAAACGAGTTTCAAATGAGAACCCATTGAATAATAGGTACATGTCGTTTAATCACAGTTCGAAGGAGAAGTCATTCTCGTTCGAATGAGGGGCAAAATTCATTCGAATGAGGTTATGCATAATTTTTTAATCGAGTTGACCTTGTGCGCTGTCATTTTTTTGGCCCTTGGATTATTGACTTGTCAAAATATGGCAAATCCATATGGGCAAAAATGGGATTGTTAAGGTTTGGGGTGTTTTATAAGGGTTTTTTGGTCTCATTTAAGTTTATTTAAATTGGAAGACAGATGAGTGGGTCTTGCACCATTTCTATGCATTTGTTCACCGCTCTCTACCACCAACCACTATGCCACCACTATCCTTCCAATACATATCACCACATTTTCCATGTATTCCATAATATTTGGACCAAAAATACCCATTTCCATCGTTGTTGGGCATAACTATGAATTTTGGAGGTATTTTTGGTGGTTTTGGAGAAGATGAAAATGGAAGATTCATGAAACTTGAAGAGGATTTTTTATGGTGGTTTTATGGAACCAAGCTTAGTGGAGAAAGGCAACCTCTCTAAGGCCACCTTAGGAGCTGAGAGGTTGTCATCTTCTTAGACATTCCATGCCTACTATTTTTGGAGGTCCATTTGAGGTGGGAAAATTCTACTCTTAGTATTAAGGCTCTAGGTTGCATATTAGTAGTCTAGTTGCTAGGTTATGAGAGTAAAATGCATATGAATAATATAATAAGTTTCAAATAGTCAGGTATTTAATATTTTTATGAAATACAAATGTTGCCAAAATATTATTTGATTTGAAGTGAATTATGATGACTATTCAAAGTTTTCTTGAAAAGAAACTAAGTTTGGTCTTTTTGTGAAAATGGTATTTCTAGAAGTTTAAAGTAAACATTTTATGAAATAATTTTTTTTAAATTGATATATATCTTCCTAGAATATTTGGTGACATAATATTCCAAGCTTTTTGCAAAATAAAGATTTGATAAAGGTTGGAAATTGTTTGGATTTGAAGAAATAAAAATGTCCCTAATGTCTTGAAAAGTATATTTTGCAAGTATTATGAATTTCTAAAATGAAATGTATGTTTGACCCATTTACTAGGATTTTGGAAGTTAAAATCCACATTATCTTGCATATAGACTTGTAGTACCTTAATGATGAACATATAAACAGATTTTAAGAAGGTTTGGTTGTATTTAAACGTGAAATAAGAAAAATGGAAATTTTAGTCTCCAAAGTGTGTGAAAAGGGGGTTGAAAGTGTGATAAATGTAAGGTTGTAAGACTACATATGTTAATAAAAAGGAAATGATAATTTTCTTATAAAAGTAGTCTTTAAGTGTAATTAGATTTCTTGGATAAAGAAAGTCAAGATATGTCTAACTGTGAAAAGTGGTTAGTAAAAGTGTTGAATAAGTGTTTATGGTGAAAACATTGGGAAGTGGTGCGTAACTTAACAATATTTTACAATAATAAAACTTATTAAATGGTAAAAGAAATAATAAAATATAGATGTTTTCCAACTTGAAAGAATGATACTCGAAAAGGTTAAAAGGGCATTAAGGTTTTAAAGCACTTAACAAGTTAGTGTGGATAACTTAATAGTGTTTGGAAAATTAACACTTGTGAAAATAGAGTAAAGATGAGTTTGGAAAAAGGGTAAAATGATAATTCTATGTAAAGTGGAACATTTATGAAATAAAAATGTTGAAAAACGTGTTAATGTTGAAAAAGGTATTACATGAATTGGTCCTAAATGAACATGATTTTGGATTAAAATCAAAGTTAAAGTGTAAAGGACAAGAAATAATAATTTTCAAAGTGCAACACAAATTGGTAGAAACACCGGGTTTTTTCTTTTGAAAAAGTGCAACTGGGTGACAATTGATTAAATTTGCAAATATCTAATTTGGCACACTTATTTAATTTCAGCCCCTAAACATGCATCTAAGGTGCGTGTGTCAATCGATAAATAAAGAAAGCATGTTGCACAAAAATATACTGAGACACAGATTTCAGGAAAAAAAAAAGAACCTTTCGGGTAAAACCTTTATTTCACTATGAATATATAAATCGCAACTTACAAGTACATAGAAAAATCTGTAATGGATCAACGCACAACCAACCCACAAAGACACGCAGTATTGAACTCAGCAAGAGAATATACGCAGCACCCTCCATGGACTCGCAACCCAAACAACAAAGGAAGAACCGCAGCTCTCCTTAATGACATGCAGCCATAACACTTTGTAGAGACTCACTCAGCAATGACACACAGCCCTCGGTTGCAAAGATCTCCCCACAAAGGTTGAACAATTGCAAAGCTTGTGTTCTAGGGTTCCAAAAGATTCACAAAAGTAATTGGGATTTTTGTGTGTGAATCGAAAAAGATGTTTGGCACATCAAAAATCGAAGTCTTGTTGTGTTTGAACTCTTAGAAACGTTTTCTCAAAGACTTAAAAAAAACACCACCGAAATAGGAATATATATAGGAAATATGAGTCGGTGGAAAAACATCACACGGAACTGTTCGAATTTATCTCAGGCGGATCGGTCCGGCATGGAGGCGGATCGGTCCGACCTCGGATCGGTTCATTTTCTAAATAGGCCTCTTCGGTTTGCATTCGATTCGGGGTTTACTGGTGCAAAGCAGATCGGTCCGGTATGGAGGCGGACCGATCCGGAGGCGGATCGGTTCGTTTTTAAAAGGGGCGGACCGGTCCGGTTTACCAGAAAATAAAAAATGTTTTAAAAGCCTCTTTTTGCTTGAAATAAAAATTCGATTCGGGTTTACTTCTTATTTTTTATAAAAACATTTTATAAAAATTTCCCAATACTAAGTATGAAGCATAAGGAACTTAAAAATAAAACTTTACCAAGTTCATTCTCGCAGAGGTTATGATGTTGAAGACGCTTTGATATTCGGATCCGTTGATGTAGATACGATCTTGAATTTCTTTAACGATGTAACGGCGTATGACATACATATTGACAATGGACAAAAATGTCCTTACAACTTTGACCGGGTAAAAAGGAAAAGTGAAGTAATATGGACATTTGTAAAATGTTAAAATAAATTAAAAAAAACTTGGATGACACCGAGATGATTAAGAAGGACCTAGAGCCTTGGCGTGAAAGACCTAAAATAACTAGCCAGAGCATATGGTAGTGTCAGTGGCGATGTGGACTCCGTTAAAGTATGCGATTTATTTGAATATTTTGAGAAAACGATAAAGGACTAAGAAACATGGTATAGATTGTATGGTGTAAATGTGTTAATACAACCTAACTTGAATGAATTAATAAATTTTCAAGCAATGGTTAAAGTGGACAAGTAACATGTGAATTGATTAATGTCCATAAAGTAAGGAAAAGGTAAAGTATAGTGATTAAATGGGTAAGTTAAGAACCATGACAAGATTTAACCCATAATTAACACAAGGGTGTGTGGTGAAAGGTTTTAAAGATAAATAATAATTTTTTAATATGGTCTTTGCGTGAGTTGAAAGGATGATTTTTAATGAAAATACTAATGTAGATTGGTTTAAGCAACAAGGGCGATTTCGGTAAAAAAATTATTTTCAATTAAATAAACTATATTCGTTTGAGTATTTAACAGTGTCTATTAAATAAAGTGATAAATGTCAAGTTAAGAAGGAAGGAGTTCTCTATAAGATTAAGGTTAACTAATGGGGATAAATCACATTTACGAAAGTAAAATGGTTTAATGCATTATATATATAATAAAGTAGAAAACCTATGTATGTCATAAGCTTAGTTGATGATGTCATCAATATGCATTTTTTTCCTTCAATACCCATTTTATCCATGAATTTGTTTGATTCCGTCTCTTTTCAAACTCTCTAACGTACTTTCCCCTTCTTTTCAAAATTAAAAAAAATGGGGATAGATTAGTAATATTACTTGAGATTGAATGATTTTTGTATCTTATGGTTGAGAATGCTCTTCAGACGCTACTATTTCCTTCTCAGAGCACAAGCCTCGAGGGGGACCTTCCAAAATGGTCATAACCTCTCTCTTCACACATTTTCTCCTCATTAATAACTTATGAAGCTTTATATGAAAGACCATATTGATTAATATTATATTTGAATAAAGTGGGATAAAGTAGAATATTTGGACTGTAAATCATAAATTAAACTACAAAGAAAACATGTATTATACGAGAAAGACTTTACACTGCCCAGAGTTATCAAAAGAACTATGTTGATAGAATAAGGAAGCCCTAAGAATTCCATATACGAGACAAGGTTTACTTGAAAGTATTACCCCAAAAGGAATTTTATGATTCTGTAGGAAGGGAGAACTAGCATCTCTTTACATAGGACCATTCAAAATTAGTGGACATATAGGGCTTGTTTCCTATCGTTTAAACTCAACCTCTGAACTTTCAAATGTCTAAGATGTATTCCATTTATCACACTTACGTAAGTACAAGGTTAAACTCCCTCGGCTAAGATGAGGGTGAATGGTAGGGACAACCCTCCACTCACTCCCAAGAAAGACTGGGGAGGACTTATGTTTGAATACATCATTAATTTGATGATTAACCTCCCTCGACTAAGATGAGGGTGAATGGTAGGGACGACCCTCCATTCACTCTCAAGAAAGATAAGGGAGGACTTATGTTTGAAAACATCATTAATTTGGTGGTTAAACTCCCTCGGCTAAGATGAGGGTGAATGGTAGGGACGACCCCCCACTCACTCCCAAGAAAGATGATGGAGGACTTATGTTTGAAAACATCATTAATTTGGTGGTTAAACTCCCTCGGCTAAGACGAGGGTGAATGGTGGGGATGAACCTCCATTCACTCTCAAGAAAGACAAGGGAGGACTTATATTTGAAAACATCATTAATTTGGTGGTTAAACTCCTTCGACTAAGATTAGGGTGAATGGTAGGGACGACCCTCCACTCACTCCCAAGAAAGACGAGGGAGGACTTATATTTGAAAACATAATTAATTTGGTGGTTAAACTCCCTGGCGAAGATGAGGGTGAATGGTAGGGATGACCCTCCACTCACTCCCAAAAAAGACAAGAGAGGACTTGGAAGATGGTTAGCACAAATTATGAAAATGGCAGAATAAAAGACCAAATTGAGGGGAAGAGCATTTTCATTCAAGAACAGAGAGTTATAATGCATAATGTTCAAAAAATGGCATAAAAGAGAATTACATCAAGAGGTTATAGGTCACAGACGACCACCCTAAAGAGCTGCCTCAGAGGGTAAGGAAGGGTCAGCGGCATTGACAGGAGGTCGACTCTCTGATGTACATGTTCCCTCAATAGCCGTCTGAGACTCCACGTGGGATAGAGCTTCGTCCATCAAGGGATATTTTAAATTTACAGCTTTCATAGAGGGGTGAATGGCCGACACTGCATCAGAAAACTTCAAGACATCCCATCGACAAGCCGTCTTGATTCATCTCTCCAAATATTCACGGCTAAAACTCTAGCATTCATCAAAGAGCTTATATGCCTCCACATCATTAGTCCCAGCCCTTTGAACAGTTGTATCAAGGTCTGTCTTTAATTATGTTGCCTGATTAGTCAAAGCCTCATCTTTGGCCTTGAGAAGGTTATCCTGCTGCTTCATCTGCTCACCATGCTCCTTTCTAAGCTCCCTAGAGTGGTCGGCCTTCACATTACCCAGATCTTTCTTAAGATTCTCCAACTCTGTCTTCAAGTTGTCCTTACTCTGAATAGTCCTCTCAGCCTCTTGAATTTTTGGATAATTCTTAGCCATCCGCATCATGGTCGATGTAAAGGCGTATACAAACTAAAAAAGACGAGAGCAATGTTAGTGATGAAAGGATGAGGGACCAGTTTAAAATGAAAGGGATGAGAGAAATACTTGGGCTAGACTATGAATCCCAAAGTCATAGACTTTAGGTGGGGGCATCTTAGCCAAAAAATCATAATCAAACGATGATGGAGCAGAGAATATGGAGGCTTTAGTAGCCTTCATATGAGTAATCAGAGAGGAGGGGTCGGCTTTTAGCATGGTCCGACATCCAGAGATGAGGAAGAACTCATCCCCTCAATGTGTGTATCTGGGGACTCCATCCTCACCCTCGTAGGGGCATCACGCCGACCATCAATAGGAGCTTCTCTCTCCTTCCTCTTTCGTGAATCCACATAGGTCGCCCCCACATCAGTTGTTTTCTTTTGGATTTGCTGAGACTGTTTGCCTTTCTTTTTTAGATCAGCTAATAGAATTGGGGTAGACATCTCCCAAAGTGAATCAGGTGTGTTTGGAGTTCGATCTGTAAAAGTAAGACGACAGGTCAGATGATAAAAGTAAAGATGGAACACTTTAAAGAAATTGAAACAAAAGGCAACTCACATAATTTTATCAAAGGGCCGACCCTCAGACCAGCTTCTCTGAGGAGACGAGGGGTCATTAAATCCTCAAATTAGGGAATGGTACCATCCTTCCCCTGCTCTCTCAGATAGTCAGCTATATCTCTTTCATCTAAGCTTTATCCAAGGTCTGACCTTGCTTTCAGGAGGGGTTAGACCACGCTCATGGGACCCTTGGTCTCTCTTCTGTAGGATCAACCTCGGCGGGAAATTATCAATCCCCAAAAATAAAGAAGAATCTCCTCTTCCAGTCGTGGTTTGATGTTTGTGCAACATGGAGAAGTTTCTTATCAGACCTCCTAGCGCCTAGATGGAAGTACCCAGGTTATTTGGACGAGGAGGTAATGTTATAACAGGCCAGGAACAGATCAACCGAGGGCTCATCAGTGAATGTGTTATTTCAAAGGGAAATATAGACGAGGATTATCCTTTATGAGTTAGGAGGAAGTTGGGTAGGAGAAACCCCAAGTTTAGAGAGTATAGAGATGATAGTAGGATGAAGAGGCAACCTGATGCTGAACCTGAACATCTGCTCATACATGGAAATTTCTCCCTCTCCCCTCTGGAAGACCTTCTCATCTTCATCTGGGATCCTCATAGTAACATCGGTTTTAACACCAAAAGAGTGTCTCCATAGTAAGAGATCAATATCCTTAATGGACGAGATGAAAGACGAGGCTGCTGAGGTGCCAACCTCATTATTTGAATTCTCACTCTCGTCCTCGAACCCACTAACCTCATCCTCACTTCTCTCATCCCCAACTCCATCTGACTTATCGTTGTCAAGAGTTGGGGGGCCATCTGGGAGAGTGGATTTAAATTCAAGAGGATATATAGTAATCATATGGACAGCTTCAGGGTTAACTGTTCCCTCGGCTTGTTTGCGGGGGTCAAGGTTTGAAGGGTCGTCCCTCCCAGAGGTACCAGTACCATAAGAAGAAGACGATCTGGTTCGTTTATCCATGACTTCTTGGCTCTGACTCTCAGTTGGATGACAATACGACCCAAAAGGCTCAATAGGAGATAGTAAAATTGTAGCTAATGGAATTAGGAAAATGGGTCATACCCAGATAGGGTCGACCCTACGTCTAGACTCGTTATCTTCTTCTACCCTCCTAATATCTATAAAACACCTCTCTCTCAAAGTTGGAAACTCCTCGGCTAAATTGTAAAGCCCCCTAAACTTAAGGATTTTCTCAAACAACCTACAAACAAATTAAATAGTTGACTAAGTTGACTTCAAGATAGAACTTAGAGAAATTAAAGGTTTTATGGATGAACAACCAAGAATGGGAGGAATAAATTTCATCGGAGAAAAAGATCGGAGGGTCACCGAAAAACCTAAAAAAAGCTAAAACCCAATACAGAATCACCTTAAAATGGTGGAGGAGGAACCCAGGCACGCTTATCAGTAAGTCTCTTGCCATAAAACCACCAATGGATGGTGGGTTCACACGCCGAAAAAATAGAAAACCAACCAAGAAAATGTGCAGAAGTTCTTCAAAGCACAAACCGAAGAAAACTTAGAAAATAAGAAGAATGGTGAAGAGATTACCTGGAAAAGAAGACTGAAGAATGGTGAAACTTGGAGTTGTTATGAAAATACATAGATAGAGGTTAACTGCTAAAGCTAGATAGAGAGTTTGCGCAAAGAAGAAGCAGAAGAAAGAGGAGGTATTTCAAAATATTTAAATACTTTTTCATTATTGGGCCCAATAAAAAAGGCGGTGCATAACCTACGAGGAGAATCATCATTGGCGCACAAAGTACCAAGTGTGATATGCAACCGTCATTTCTGGGGAATACAAGATTATTAACACCTGATAAATGTCAATCAACTTAATAAGTGTCACTCATCAGCCTAACGACTCATCAACTCAACATCCAAAGACATTATTACCCCTCAGCCACCTCGACAGCATCGTTGACTAAGGGCTAGGGGTGATTAATATACCAAAATATACCCTCGGCCAAGCCGAGGTCATACTCATCTAGGATGAGGGCCCAGTTCTACTTCTACCCCCAAGGGATCATACAGAAGATAGGGGGTCGGCTATCATTGACAACACAAATATGCTGGATGGCCCAAATCAGCCCAAGCCCATGCAGATTGAAACTTCAGCTTGGGGACGGTTCATACGACCATATGACCATACGAAAATTTAGGCGACCGGACGACCCTAGGGAGGCCGACAGTACAAATGTCCTATATTCAGCAATCAGGGCCTCCACAAGGTTAGCATCATCCTCGACCTATCACTATAAGCCGAGGGTGATATCATCATGGCGTGTGATTTGGGAGATGCATGGAACAGGGCGCGTGGGACTCAGGTAGCACGTGGACCAAACCGTTATAACAAGATCATTCCCTCATGTGAGGGAATATTATTCCATCATTACCTACAAGTGGCACAGCCAGGTGTCAAGGGGGGATTAGCTAGATTATCATTCACATGCTCAATGCATGATTGGGGGGTACACTACACCCCCAAGCCCTATATATGTACTTGTCATCTTAAACTTTGCAAAGGGATCGATAATTGTAACCCTAGCTGAAACTCTATTTGTAAACGCAGTAAAGAGAGAAAACTTGTGCATTGTATCCAAAGTCTTTAGTGCCCATATTAGTGGATCAGACACTGACAGTGGATGTAGGCCTGATTAGCTGAACCATTATACATCATTGTGTTCATACCTCTTTTACTCACCTCCTTCTACATACATACAAACATATATAACTTTATTGCTTCCATTGTTGATACTCTTTGAGCTCTATCACCTCTTACCAGGTGGTGTTATTCTACGCATCATCAATGGACAAAATCCATTATTAATAGGAAAAAACCATTACAAATTGATTAGAATTATATGAAAAAATCATTTGAAAAAAAATAAAGTGTAAAGTTTGACATGTGAATGCCATTCCAAAAATAATTTTCCCATCATTCATATGACAAAAATTAAAAGCATAATTATTTAGCAACTCAGTCACTTGACTTAACCATTCGTAGTGTCTTGATTTGATGAAGATGATAATGAATCTCCAAGAATCCCTTCCCAAATTCTTTAATCTCTTGTGTTCATGGGTTGTTATTAACTTTCTCACTTAAACCTCATTACACAGGGATATGATCACGATTTAAGTCTGTGACCCATAAGTTATCTGAGTCATGGCTTTAGGCCGTGACCGTGGCCTTATGTAATACCCCGTATTTTTATGCTTTCTAAATTTGGGGATTTATTAAATTTAATGTGAGTTATTAATTTAATATAAATTCGGAAATTAATTATTTTAATTACTAACGTGACGAGAGTTAGTAATCATTAGAAACTTGTTGAATATTACTAATGAGTAAAGTAATATAATATTGATACTATTAAATGTCACGAGTGAATAAAATGACAATTTTGGAAATTTGAGTCGGGACGCGCCCGTGTCGCGTCGGGACTAAATATTGATTAATAAAAGTGAATAAATTATAAGTCGCTCGTAAAGTCGTTTTGAGTGCGCCAAAGTGTCTGGAAGGGTCGAGATAGTCAGAAAAGTGTACCCGGGGGTTTAGTTTGGATCTCAGGGCATTTTTAGGCCTATTTAGCACCCCGGGAGGTCATTTTGGATATTTTGTATTTTTGGGTAATTAAACCCACGAAATTTATTAGGTTATATCAGCCATTTGGAATGGTACCTTAGGGTTAGCAGACTCAAAACCTTAGAAAGGCCATTAGAGAGGAATGTGGAAAGCTTTCCAAGAAATCCAAGGCCAAAAAACTCATCCGATTGCACCGCCACCACCACCAACACGTAGATCGCGCGACGGGGAACGCAACCACACCAAATTCGTCCACAAATCAGAACTCTGAAATTCCCAGGCAAGTATTTATCTTGCTTAATTTTGTTAATGCATCACTCATGTTAGTCTAGGGTTGATTAGGATGAGTTTCATGGAAGAAAACCCATGTTGGAGATAGGAAAATCGCATGTAGTAATGATATGATTGAAAATATGGAAATCCCCTTCATATGTAGAGGTTTAACCACGGATTTATGATGGATTAGAAGTAGAAATTTTGGAAAAAGACTGATTAGAACAAAGTTAAAGAATTTCTAGGGTTCACGAGATTTTTATAAGTTTTGGCCTATTAATCCATGGATATTGATGAAAATTTGCATGCCTTACGTAGAAGATGTTTGATTTGGGTTCATAATGTTTGTAGTACGAATTTCTGGGAATTTGGGTGTTAAAAATCTGGTTTTGGTTGATGTTGGATGATAGAACCCGTAACTGTTAGTCTGCAGAATTCTCCATACCTGTTTGATCGATCGATCGAACCAGGAGTGTCGATCGATCGACGCATCGATCGATCGAGCTCCTTCCATCGATTGATCGACCCCTCCTGGCAGACTCTTATTTTCCCCTCTAAATAGTTAAATTCAATTTAAATGAGAAATAATCTTTGGACATTCTTAATAAAATATTTTGGGAGGTGTAGGAGACCAGTAGGACATAATAAAATATGAAACCTTTAATGTAGAATGAGATTCACATTTTGGAGATGTTTACGTATAAGGGACGATCGAACTATATATTAAAGGGGGGAGACGCGTAAGGTAGTTACGTAGAAAAATAAATGAGTACCTACTGAAATTACACATGGGAGTATAGGAATTCACGAGTATCACTTGATAAGTTGGGAAAAATCCACAATTTAAAGTAAGAAACGAACCGTTATACGTGATAACTAAACAACGAGAAATAAGGATAAATATCATAATTATGGGTCGTGAGTATGTACCTAAACTTGATATGGAAATAGTAGTGTATCTATATGACTGTGTTTAAGCATATACTATATACGTGTAAAAATCATACCCGTGCTACTTGCTATTCTTGAGGTTACTGCGCTGGGACAGTCTTATCTCGATGGGACCTTTATGGAGGATATTGACTCGTACCCTAGAAGATAGGAATCCTAGGTACAGGTTGTCATATCGATAGTCACGGTCCTAAGAGACGTGAGGGTATGTGCTGACCTCTTGGACTTGGAAACTATGCTTCGCCTCAATATTATTGGTGTTTGTGTTAATACAGTTCAGAGTGATTCCAAACTTGTATTTCCCTTAGTACGAGTGATACGGGGATTGGATAGCAGAGTATGTCCGCACCATAATTTTTATGTGGGGTGCTGTTAGAATATATATATATTATATGAGTATTTAATATATATATTAAATTCTGAAATTTAGGAATTTCCTATTGTGTTTATGGTAAGTAAGAAATGAATAATGATTTCAATTGAGAAATACGTGTTTTGAAAGTATAGTATATTTCAGGGAAACTTTATTAATAAATAAAGTTAAAATGAGAGCTTTGTTACTAAATGAAATTTACTTCTTCAACAGTTGAATTGTTCAGTTTAAATCTTACGAGTAACCTAAGATAAGATGAGTTAAACCGTTGGGAAGGTTAGTGCGATAGGTGTGCACATTAGAAGAGAGGTGAGAATTTATCAAGGGAGTGTCGCACTAATATGTTGTTGCATTGGCCTGTAAACATTTTAAATACTTGCTAAACAAATTTTAAATCATTTTCACCATCGGGCTCTGACCCGTTTCCATTTTCTTTTCTCCCTTGTATATATATGTATATATTACAGGTGCCCAGCCACAGGGGCGTCTTGCATAGAATCCTTTGGAAGGAATGCGAAACAGCTTAGGTGGGAGTTGCAGGCCTCTTGCTTAGACGACCTCATTCATTTGATTCTACTCTTAACATTATTTATTCCAGTTGGGCATGTGTCGCCCTTTCCATTATTCAGTTATTTTATTGGATATTGTAATCCATTTATTTCCAGTATTTGCACTTTGGGATTTATTATTGCCAGGATGTTTTCATTTAAAGTATTAAATGTTGGATTCAATTAGTTGAATGTTTGATTATTTGGATCGTATGTTCCAGTATAGTTGTGATGTGACTATTAAATTGTGAATTATGCAAAGTTTTAAATGTTGGTTTAATAAATAAAAATTTGGAAAGTAATGTCTAAATGGTTTTGACACTTAGCTTAATTATTTAGGGTGTTTAAATTGGAAAAAGTATTTTCGACAGTGATGCTAAGAATGAACCAACTGTTCACCTTGATTTTAATTTAATAAAGGAGTGATCGCCCGGTATTTAATTAGGCAGGGTGTCACACCTTATTTCCACGTTGACGTGTAAAAAATGAAGGGGTCATGTCATATGGTCACGGCCCTAAGTCGTGACTGATATACCAAAATACACCCTCGGCAGGCCGAGGGTATCCTCACCAAGGATGAGGATTCAGTAACTACTACATAGGGGGTCTTATTAATTCCAGACGACCCTATAAGGGGACGAACCCTCATCATGTACCAGATGACCCCATAAGGGACCGACCCCTCATCATGGAACAGACGACCCCATAAGGGGCCGACCCGCTCATCATGGATCAGAAGACCCCATAAGGGGCTGACCCGCTCATCATGGATCAGACGACCCCATAAGGAGCCGACTCGCTCATTATGGATCAGAAGACCCCTCATCACAGGCCGAACGACCCTATGAAAGGATGATAGTACGAGGCCCGCATCCAACCGAACCCTGGTCCAACATCAACTTTAGCCTCGGCCTGGCATCCTAGGCTGAGGGTGACATCATCACAGTGCGTGATTTGGGAGACGTGTGGAAAAGTGCACGTGGGACTCACATAGCACGTGGACTAGACCGTTATAAAAATATCATACCCTCATGTGAGGGAATATTATGTCATCATTAATCACAAGTGGCACCTCCGGGTGTCAGCAGGGAATTGTCTAGATCATTATTCACATTCTCAATGCATGTTTAGGGGGTACACTACACCACCCAAGCCTTATATATACTTGTCATGTTCAATATTGTAAAAGGATCGATAATTGTAACCCTAGAAAAAACTCTTCTTGTGAACACAATAAAGATAGAGTGAGCTTATGTGTATTGTATAATGCCAATAATGCCCATATTTAGTGGATAACACACTCATAGTGGATGTAGGCCTAATTGGCGAAACCACTATACATCATTGTCTTATTCCTCTTATACTCATCCCCTTATATATACTTATACATATGTCTAACTCTATTGCTGCCATTGCTACTGTTTGAGCTCTCCACCTCTTATCTGGTGGTGATAAATCTTAGCATCATCAGTTTGGCACCGTCTGTGGGAACGAGAAGATATATCTTCCTTTATACAACTTGACCTCACCAGAAACTCTGGTGGTGAACTAGTTCTCCCCCTTCGTGTGGAGTTGTTTCACCATTGAAAAAGACCCACTAAGGTTCTCAAGCTCATCAGTCTTTTGATCATTCAGCTCTTCATAGCTCAAACACATGGCACCAGAGATGCCATCACCACCTCCTCCATCGGATAATGGGGAAGGACCTAGTTCCAGTCATGCACCACCACAGTCTGAGATGGCTGATATGGCGACCACTCTAAAGTCTTTAGCAGCGAGTCAGCAGATTATGCAAGAGCAATTTGCATCTCTTGTCCAAGATATACTAAGACCACCAGGAGTCTCACCAGAGATAATTACTCCGGCAGCATCTGGAGGACTTGTCGCCTCCACAACAGCGGAGGGATGTTGCTGACCCCTGGCGTCTACGCCTGGGGAGGCAAGGAAACCCTTGCCCAGAATATAGATATGAAGATCTGGAGGTGGAAGAGGCCCCCAAAGAGTACTGGAAGCCGTATGAGGTCTCCAATAATACTGTGCGACCTATCCAGGAGAGCAGAGGGAAGTGTGGAAGGCAAAAATCCCGATGATTGCCCGAGAGGCTCTACTTTTGATCGTCTAAGTAGGGGTCGGCCTTTGAGAGGCTGAGCCCAGTAAATGACCTGCGGGAAAAATTGTCCTGATCGAGAAATATTACGAGGTCCAGAAGGGAGGCAGCATATGGCCGACCACACGGACGGGACGACGATCAGGGGGAAGTGAACAGCCGACACAGACCTGACGCAACAGAACCTTCAGTTCACCCTAAAGAGGTGACAAGGGATAACATCGGCCAAGATGACCCTACGAGGCCATGGAATGACTCGATCCAAAGGCTGGAGGATAAAATTGGCAATATCCTGAGAAGCAGGGATCCCCTTCAAAGAGGATACTCCATAGGCTCACCCTTTGTGGCGATGATAGTCAACTTCCCAACGCCATCCAAGTTTAAGCCACATGTGGTTACCCCAAGGTATGACGGGAGTACCAACCATGTCCATCATATTGATATGTACCAATTAGTGGTAAACATATACTCCATCTCATATGAGATGAGGTGTTATGCCTTTTCTGGCACTCTGACTGGGGCCGCACATGTCTGGTATATGTCTCTTCCGAATAACTCCATTAAAAGCTTTAAGTAGTTAGCATACCGATTTATCCATAACTTTTGTTTTGGAGTGAGGCCACAGAAGAAGACCGCATACCAGCTCTATGTTAAGTAGGGGAAGAACGAGAGCCTAAGAGACTACATAGCCAGATTTAACAAAGAAAAGTTAGAGGTCGAAGATTACGAGGAGAGTATAGCCATGATAGCCCTCATTGGAGAACTCCAAAAGGGGAAGCTATTATGGAAGCTTATCGAAGACCCCCCGAAGACGATGGATGAATTGCTGGCAATAGCAGGAAAAGTGATGAACGTCGAAGAGGCGATGGCCGCAAAATACGAAGATGAAAAATGAGGCACTAGTGGGGGTAAGTAACAGAATAAGAATAAGCAGGGGAAGAAGAGGCTATCAGATGACAAATTTGTTGATTATACCCCTCTGGCAGTTATCTGTGAACACATTCTGAATGAGATAAAGAGCGAACGATCCTTGAAGTGGCCTGAGAAGTTGAGGGCAGCCCCTCACAAGAGGAACAAAATCCTGTGGTGTTAATTTCACTAAAACCATGGCCATGTGACCGACAAGTGTTTTTCTCTGAAAGAGGAAATTGAAAAAATGTTAAAAAAAGGGAAGTTAAGGAAATAAGTTGAGAAGAGTGCCTTCAAGAGGGGCCGAGGGGATGATCCGAGGAAGAAGAGGGGTGATAGATGCAGAAAATATCCTCCAAATAGAAGGGATGACACTTCGAATGATGAGGACGACCCTGAACTCCCACCGAGAGATGACCACGACCCTATAAAAAGACTTAATATGATCTCACTCATTGTTGGGATGATCTTCGAGGGAATAGTAGAAGGAGGGTCAAAGGTCATAGATAGGAAGGCCCATGTAGCTGAAGCCAAGGCAGTGACAAAATCTGTGCATTCAACCTCTATAGAAGTAAAGTCAGAAAAGAGAAAGAAAATTGATATGGATACTCTAATAGTGGGATTCTCAAGAATGGACTTTAAAGGCGTCTTAGCCCCACATGATGACCCTCTCGTCATCACTACCAGGGTACACGGATGAGAGGTACCGAGGATCCTGATAGATGGGGGTAGTTCTACAGGTGTGATGTTCTGGTCGTGCTTTAAAGCCTTAGGTCTCACCCGTGCTAGGCTCATCCCATACCATCACCCCTTGATTGGTTTCAGTGGGGAAAAGTTCATCCCCTAGGAGTGTATAAGGCCGATGTTAGGATGGGGGACGAGTGGCCGAGATGGCTTACCAAGAAGGTTAACTTTTTCATAATGGATGAACACGTCTTCTCAGCCTACGACATTATACTGGGGCGAGTAGTCCTCAAGGAATTTGAGGTCGTGCCATCCACGGTTCATCAGATGATAAAATTCTTGACCCCTTATGGGATAGGGGAAGTTTAGGGAGACTAAACGACAACACGGGAATGTTAATTAAACTCCATGGAAGAAAGAAAGGCGTGCAAGAAGGAAACAACTACTTATAATATTGATACCCTCAACCCCATAGATGAGACAAAAATGAAGAAAGGAGAAGTTACGGAAGAGGTAGAATCCATCATCCTCAATGAGGATGAGCCGAAAAAAATCATCCAAGTTGGCAAAGCTCTAAAGACAGGCATAAAAGAAGACCTCATCAAGTCGCTAAGGAGAAGACAAAATGTCTTTACGTGGAGTCATGCAGATATATTGGGGATCGACCCCGAAATCATGAGCCATAAGCTCAACGTGGTAGAGGGTGTAAATCCGATAAAGCAGAAGAAGAGAATTTATTCTCGAGAAAAATATAAAGTCATAAGGGACGAGGTCAAGAAGCAAGAAGATGTTGAGTTTATCAAGGAGGTCATCTATCTCGAATGGCTATCCAACGCAGTCATAGTCCCCAAAGCCAACGAGAAATGGAGGATGTGTGTAGACTTCACCGACCTCAATAAACATTGCCCCAAAGACAGTTTCCCTCTCCCCCGCATCGATCAGATGGTAGATGATACCACAGGCCATGAGCTTATGAGCTTCATAGATGCATATTCAGGCTACAACCAGATCTTCATGAACCCTGAGGACTTAGAAAAAATGGATTTCATTACCGACAAGGGGATATACTATCATAGGGTCATGCCCTTTGGCTTAAAAAATGTGGGAGCAACATATCAGCGCCTTGTGAACAAAATGTTCGATGACTAAATCGGGAAGTCCATGGAGGTCTATATAGATGACATGTTGACCAAGAGTTTGAAGGCTGCGGATCATGTGGCCAACCTCGAGAGGACTTTTAACACGATGGACAGGTACCGGATGAAGCTCAACCCGGCCAAATGTGTCTTCAGGGTCAGAACAGGGAAATTCTTGGGGTTCATCGTCAACCAAAGAGGCATTGAGACCAATCCTGAGAAGATAAAGGCCCTCCTAGAAATGAAGACCCCAGGACCATTAAAGACGTTCAGAGGTTCACAGGGCGAGTGGTTACTTTGAATATGTTCGTATCGAGAGCCACAAAAAAGTGTCTACCATTCTTTAAAATTCTTAGAAAAGCCTTCAAATGGAAGGAAGAGTGTGACCAAGCTTTCAAAGAACTAAAGTAATACCTAAGGTCTCCCTTGCTGTTATCACGACCGGTGCAGGGCAACGACTACATATGTACTTAGCCGTCTCAGGATCAGCCATCAGCGCAGCCATTGTGAGAGAAGAAGACGGGGTATAGAAGCCTGTATATTTCAACAGTAAGGCACTCTAAGGGGCAGAGCAAAGATACCCAAAGATGGAGAAGTTAGCATATGCCTTGATCCATGCATCAAGAAAGATGAAGTTATACTTCCAGTCCCATATAATGGTCATCCTCACTGACTCTCCTGTCAGGTAGGTCTTACACAAGCCAGAAAAATTGAGGAGGCTAATGGCCTGGGCTATAGAGATCAGAGAGTTTGACATTGTATATAAACTTAGGGTGGCCATTAAGGGGAAAGCATTAGAAGATTTTGTGGCTGAATTTACTTGGGAAGATGATGAAGCTGAAGATGAGAGCCTCGAGAAGACAGATACCCGATAAGGTAGAATTGTTGACCCATCCACAGATAAGGCTGAGACAAGCACCGCTAGAGAAAAAGTTACCAAAAATGAAGAGGGAAGATATCTCTTTAGACAGGGATCCCTCACCAAGGGAAATTTCTCATAGGAACAGGCTGTGTGGAACCCCTTCATTGATAGGTCCTCTTGCGAGAGCGAAAGTGGAGCTGTATTGATAGTATTAGCACCCGATGGCACAAACATAGAGTACGCCCTGAGGTTCAACTTTAAATCCTTCAATAACGAGTCTGAATATGAAGACCTGATAGCAGGCCTCTCTTTAGTGAGGTCTCTTAGTATTGGCCCGATCTTGGTCCATAGTGATTCAAGACTTGTGGTGAATTAGATACTAGGAGCATACGAGACCAAAGATAAGAGAATGGCAAAATATCTTGAAAGGGTAATGTCACTATTGAAGATCTTCGAGGAGGTAAAGCTAAAGAGGATACCTAGGCTAGATAATGGCCGGGTCGATGTCCTCACAAGGCTAGCCTCAGTAACTAGGACTGATATTAGGAGGATTGTTCCAGTGGAAATTTTACTTCGACCAACGATTGAAGATGTAGATGGAACACTTAGCTCTTGTTTAAATATAAGCGGGGAATCTTCTTGGATGGACCCTCTAATCAGATACATTAAAGAGGGGGAGATGCGGGAAGCAAAACAAGAAACGAAGAAGTTGAGATACAGAGCAACGAAATTCACTGTCATCGGAGACACCTTATACAAAAAGAGGTTCTTGCTCCCATTGCTCAGATGTGTGCACCCGTCTGAGGTCCCACACATCTTGCAAGATGTTCACGATGGGTCTTATTCAAGCCATATTGGTGGAAGGTCATTAGCAAAGAGGATAGTCACCCAGGGATATTGGTGGCCTACCTTGGGCTAGGATGTTATGGCTTATGTAAAGAAATGTGACAAGTGTCAAAGGTTCGCCACCATACCCCACTAGACCCATCATCCTCTCACCTTCATCACGTCCCCATGGCCATTCGCATATGGGGAATTGATCTAGTAGGACCCTTGCCTAGGTCCGTCAATAACTATCAATACTTGATCGTAACAATTGATTATTTCTCAAAATGGGTGGAAGCGGAGCCGATGGTCACGATTACTGAGCAAAAGACCTTCCACTTTATCTAGAAAAACATTATATGTAGATATGGTCTCCTCAGCACCCTCATCTCAGATAACAGGACTCGATTCAAGAATGCATCCCAGGAGAAATACTGCGAAAGAGTGGATGTCAAATCATTATTCTCTATCCCAGGCCGACCTCAGGCTAATGGGAAAACCGAAGTTACAAATAGAGAAATACTAAATGGGATCAAGAAAAAACTCGAGGAGGAAAAAGGAAGATGGGTTGAGGAATTATACATTGTACTATGGGCCTATAGGACGACGGCTAAGACTCCTACTGAGGAAACCCCATTCATGTTGGCGTATGGCTCAGAAGCCATCATCCCCACCGAGATTGGGTTTCCCACTCACGGAGTCCAAATGTATGACCCCAGAGGAATATGGAAGAAAGAATACTTGACCTATATTTGATCGAGGAGAGAAGAGAAGATGCTGAGACAAGGCAAGCAGCCTATCAGTAGAGGACAGCCGAGTTTTACAACCAGAGGGTGAAGCAAACGCCAATCGCTGTGGGGGACTTAGTCCTCAAAAAGACTTGGCAAAAACCTAACAAGCTCCACCCAAATTGGCATGGCCCATATAGGGTAATTGATAAAGATGTCCCTGGAACCTAAAGACTAGAGAACTTTGAAGGGGAGCCCTTTTCCAACCCCTGGAATGCAGATCATTTAAATAAATACTATCAATGATGTTGTAATGTCCTATCGGACCACAGTTCTAATGAATGTGTTGCTCCAATAGAACACTTGGTGCTAATAAGAATATTATATTGACCCCTCATCTTATTTGTTAATTTTGGTATGATTGGGGTAATTCTTGCTAAATCCCCTCGGCTATAATGAGGATGAATGGTAGGGACGACCCTCCATTCACTATGAAGAAAGATGAGGGGAGACTTAAAATTAAAAAAAATCATTAATTTGGTGGAAACCACCCTCGACCATGATGAGGGTGAATGGCAGGGACGACCCTCGATTCACTCTCAAGAAAGACGAGGGATGACTTCAAATAAAAAAACATTATTAATTTGGTGGAAACCACCCTCGGCTATGATGAGGGTGAATGGCAGGGACGACCCTCCATTCACTCTCAAGAAAGATGAGGAGGGCTTAAAATTAAAAAACATAACTAATTTGGTGGAAAACACCCTTGGCTATAATGAGGGTGAATGGTAGGGATGACCCTCCATTCACTATCAAAAAAGATGAGGGAGGACTTCAAATTTAAAAAAACATCATTTGTTTGGTGGGTAACCACCATCGGCTATGATGAGGGTGAATGGCAGGGACGACCCTCCATTCACTCTCAAGAAAGGCGAGGGAGGACTTCAAATAAAAAAAACATAATTTATTTGATGGGTAACCACCCTCGTCTATAATGAGGGTGAATGGCAGGGACGACCCTCCATTCACTCTAAAGAAAGACGAGGGGGGACTTCAAATAAAAAAACATCATTAATTTGGTGGAAACAACCCTCGGCTATGATGAGGGTGAATGGCAGGGACGACCCTCCATTCACTCTCAAGAAAGACGAGGGGGAACTTAAAATTAAAAAACATCATTAATTTGGTGGAAACCACGATCGACTATAATGAGGGTGAATGGTAGGGACGACCCTCCATTCACTATCAAGAAAGATGGGGGGGACTTGAAATTAAAAAACATTGTTTGGTGGGTAACCACCCTTGGCTATAATGAGGGTGAATGGTAGGGACGACCCTCAATTCACTATCAAGAAAAACGAGGGAGGACTTAAAATTAAAAAACATCATTTATTTGGTGGGTAACCACCCTCGGCTATAATGAGGGTGAATGGAAGGGACGACCCTCCATTCACTATCAAGAAAGACGAGTGGGGACTTGAAATTAAAATACATCATTTTTTTGGTGGGTAACCACCCTCGGCTATAATGAGGGTGAATGGTAGGGACGACCCTCCATTCACTATCAAGAAACACGAGGGGGGAGTTCATAGCATGGTTAATTCAAATATCATAGCCAAGACAAATCACACAAAAGGCAAGCATAGAAGGCAGGAAGAGAGATTATATTATAAATAAAGTGTTACAAATATTTGTCCAAAAAATAAAGTAAAAAATATATTTTTTACAAACAGAGGGTATGGGCTGTAAACAACCACCCTAAGGCTTCAACATCAACCACAAAACTCTCTTCGATCAACAAAACCGGTCGATCCTTGGAGGTACCGGTGCCTTCGATGTGCACCTGAGACTCTACATGAGCTAGAGCCTCAACTATAAGGGGGTCTTCCATCTCCACTGCTTCAAGAAAGGGACTAATAGATGACATGGCATCAGCAAATTTTAAGATGACCCACCGACGGGTCGTCTTATTACCTCTCTCCAGGTACTCAAGGCCGAAACCTTAGAATTCATCGAAGAGCTTGTAAGCCTCCACAACATTGACCTCGACCTTTCTCACTGCCTCAGTGAGCTCAGCCTTGAATTGGACCCCCGATTGTTCAAGGCCTCGTCCTTCTCCTTGATGACGTTGTCCTTTACCCTCAGGTCGGCCTCATGCTCCTTCACCGGCTCATCCAAGACCCTTGCATGCTAAGTCCTTGCACTCTTCAGCTCAGCCCTGGCAGTCTCCAGCTTGATCTTCAAGTTGGCCTCATGCTGAATAGCTCTCTCAGCCTCATGAAAGTTCTACTGGTCTGTATCCATCCACTTAGTGGCAGATGTGAGGGTGCAGACAAACTGCATAAAGATGCACATAGTGAGGGGGTCGAGGGAACAGTTGATTAAATATTGGTGAATCAAAAAATGAAGTTGAAAGAAATACCTGAGCCAGAGTGTGAAGACCGTAATCATAAACCTTAGCCGGGGGCATCTTTGATAAGAAGTCATAATCTATGGCCGAGGGAGCTAAAAACATAGAGGCCTTGGCTGCCCTCAAGTTGGCTATGAGGGAGGAGGGTTTAGCCTTTAGGAAGGTCAGATTGTGAGACCAGAAGTCACCCATGCTGGAAGAGGAGCTAGTCCCCTCAATATGTGTCTAAGGGACCTCCAGCCTCACCCTCATCCTTGAGTCAGGTCGAGGGCCATCCGAAACTTCAGGCTCCTTCCTTTTGCGATTATTGGCGGCCGGCTCCACCTGTGTGGGTCCCACAGCCTTTGTCTTTCTTGGAGGCTACTGAAGCTCTTTGCCTTTCTTCTTTCCCAGGCCAGACATCAAGCTGGGGTCAGTCATCTCCCAAAATTGATCAGAGACGTTTGCAGGCCGACCTCAAAAAGAGATGATACATCAGATATAAGCAACAATAATGAGGAAACACTTGGAAACAAATGAAACAAAAAATAACTCACATAATTCTGTCCGGGGGACGAACCTCAGACCAGCTTCTTTGAGGAAACGAGGGGCCATCAAGTCTTCAAATTTGGTAAGTCCACCCTCCTTCCCCTGTTCCCTCAAATAGTCAACAACATCCCTCTCATCCAAACTAAGTTTGGGGTCTGACCGTGCTTTCATTGAGGGGTTAGACCATGCCCTTGGGACCCTCAAACTATCTTCTACGTGCTCATCCCTGGCTGGGAATTCCCAATCCCCAGATATGAAGAAAAACCTCTTCTTCCAATCATGGTTGGAAGTTTATGCCACGTGAAGAAGTTTTTTATCGGACTTCCTCACCCCAGATGAAAATACCCAGGATCTTGGACAAGGAAGTGATATTGTAGCAGGGTATGAATAAATTAGACGAGGGATTTTTGGTGAAAGTATTCTTCTAAAGGGAGACATAGTCGAGGATAGTCATTCATGAGTTTGGAGGAAGTTGAGAATGAGCAACCCCAAGGGCAGAGAGTATGTCAACTACTGTAGAGTGAAAAGGGAACCTAACACCTACCCTAAGCATCTGCTCATAAACAACAACTTCCCCCTCATTCCCCTAAAAGACCCTCTCGTCTGCATTAGGGACCCTCATAGTTATATTGGTTTGTACACCAAATATGTGCCTCAATAGCAAGAGGCCACCATCCCTAATAGATGAGACGTAAGCCGAGGCACTAGAAGTGTCAACTTGATCATCATCCGAATTCTCACTATCATCCTCAGCCCTCTCATCCTCAAATCTCTCAGCCTCATCGCTTATCGACGGGTCACATGAAAAGGCCATCTAGAAAGTAAGAGGGGATAGGGTTGTGACAGGGACAGCCTAAGAGTAAACTGTCCCCTCGTCCTGTCGGCTTGGGCTAAGTATGGACGTCTCTCTTCTCCTAGAGGGCCCAACACCCGTTGATGACGATGCTCTCTTATTCATTTCTCCCCCGTATGTCTGACTCTCGATTGGACGACCGAAAGACACACAGGACTCTAGTGGTATTATTGTGGCTAAAGGAATGGGGAAGATGGGTCGTACCCAATTAGGGTCATCCCCTCGTCTTAGCTTGTACTCCTCCTCTAAACGCCTAATCTCAGCAAATAATTTCTCCCTCAAGGTTGGAAATTCCTCGGTTAAATCATAAAGTCTTTTGAGCATTAATGGGAAGACCCTACACTTGATCAATTTGTTGAAACTAACTATAAATAGTTTTGGTATTTGACCAAGTTGACTTTTGGATTAAAACTAAATAAATAAAGGGTTTTGTTGATGAATACCCAAGAACGAGAGGAAGCAGGTTCACTGGAGAAAAATGTCGGGGAACAACCGGAAAACCTAAGAGGTACCGCAAAGAGGAACTAAACCACCACGAAATAGTGGAGGAATAATCCTAAGAAGCCTAAAACCTAATGCTCAGCCCTATAACCACCGCAAGAGGGCGGGTTCACACGCCGAAAAAGTACAAACAACTAAGAAAAACGAGAAAAGAAACCCAAAGCAAGAAAGCAAACAAAAATGGAAGATAAAGAAGGAATTAGGGCAGAAAGGTTACCTGAGGAAGAAGAGTGAGACAGCCAAGCCTGGAACACAAGAAGAAAGGTGGATAATGGCATAAATGTCGATTGGAGCTGCTAAAGAAATTAGAGAGAGAAAACTTAAGCATGAAGAAGAAAAATAAATGATTATTTGAAAATAGTTTAAATACTTTTTTATTGGTGGGCCCATTAATTAAGGTAGTGCATAGCCCACGAGGAGAGGCATCATTAGGGCACAAAGTCCCAAGCTGAGTGTGCAGCCGCCACATCTGGGAAACTAAAACGATGATGGACACCTGATAATATGTCAATCAACTTGACAGATGTCACTCATCCACCTGACCACTCAGTTGGCATTCAAAGGAAACATTATCCCTCAGTTATCTCAACAATATCCATGTCATTAATATACCAAAATACACCATCGGCATGCCGAGGGTATCCTCACCCAAGACAAGGATTCAACAACTACTGCATAAGGGGTCTTATCAGTGCCAAATGACCCCTCATCATGGAACAGACAACCCTATAAGGGACCGACCCCTCATCATGGAACAGACGACCCTATAAGGAGCAGACCCCTCATCATGGAATAGACGACCCCATAAGGGGCCGACCCCCTTATCATGGATTAAACGACCCTATAAGGGACCGACCCCGCATCATGGACCAGACGACCCTATAAGGGGTCGACCCCTCATCACAAGTCAGACGAACCTATGATGGGATGACAATACGAGGACCAAATCCAGCCAGACCCTGGGCTAGCATCAACTTTAGCCTCGGCCTGGCATCCTAGGCTGAGGGTGACATCATCGCAACGAGTAATTTGGGAGATACGTGAAACAGTGCGCGTGGGACACATATAGCACGTGGACTAGACCGTTATAACACTATCATCCCCTTACGTGAGAGAATATTATGTCATCATTAATCACAAGTGTCACCTCCAGGTGTCAGCAGGGAATTGGCTAGATCGTTATTCACATGATCATTGCATGCTTGGGGGGTACACTACACCACCTAAGCCCTATATATACTTGTCATCTTCAACCTTGTAAAAGGATCGATAATTGTAACCCTAGCTAAAATTTTTCTTGTGCACATAGTAAAGAGAGAGTGAGCTTATATGCATTGTATCCAAGGCCATTAGTGCCCATATTTAGTGGATCACACACTCACGGTGGATGTAGGCCTAATTGGTCGAACCACTATATATCATTGTCTTATTCCTCTTATACTCATCCCCTTCTATATACTTGTACACATGTCTAACTCTATTGCTGACATTGCTATTGTTTGAGCTCTCCACCTCTTATCTGGTGGTGCTAAATCATAGCATCATCAGTGACCATGGTATTTATACTTAAAAAATGCAAAACAGTTTTTCATTTCCCTCGAAAACTTCTAAACCCTTATTTTCCCTCCCTCTCTTCGGCGATTTTAGCTCTCTCATTATCTCAATATCAAGCTCCCTCTCAATCTCAATCTCAAAGGTAAATACGTGTGTGCATATTTCTCTGTGTGTGTATTTATCTGTATGTGTATACTATAAATATGTATGTGTGCATATGTGTGTGTGTGTGTGTATGTCTATGTATATGTGTGTGTGTATACATATGTGTATTGTGTATATGTAAGTAGTTGTGTATACATTGCCATTGCATGTATTGTGTATATGTATGTAGCTGTGTATACTATAAATGTGTACGTGTGCTTGTATTAAAGAAAAAAATGTGCCTAATGTTGGTTAAGTTTAAAACTATGGAAAATTTTAATTTAATGGATATTGTTCATTTAAGTTTGGGGCTGAAATATAAAAATATGCATCTCCATTAATATTAATGTTGAATTCGAGATTAATTTAAGGGGCTTTGTAAAATTAATTCCCAAAAATGCATAATCTATTAATTGTAGGTGTAATGTTTGTATGGGTTAATTTTAGGGATTGTTGACTTAAATGACAAAAGTAGGTATTCAAAACCCAATAAATTAATGGTTGATGATTTATTAGATCCATAATTTATAGGAATCATATTCACACCCTCGTACATAATAACTCGTTAATCATTCATTAGAGCCATTATATATAGGAATTATAATCACGCCCTCGTTCATTTTTCTCGGGAAAAATGAGTCACGGCGGTGCTAATAAATGGCAACAAGAGTGGGAAAGGATGCAATTAGAACGCACACGTACATCTTTCATTAATAATCCTCATAAAGTGGGTACTCCGGTTAATTGGTATGGTAATAGGAAGATAAAACAATTTAACTACCTTCTAAATCGTGGAGTTCATCTCTAGCAAGAGTACATATTCGATCGTATTATATTTTCCCTTCCACGATATTGGGATGAAGCTGTACAATATATATCGCGTACATAATCCTGATAAACCACTGACCTTGCTTGCGCTATTAGAGAAGGCAGAAAACAAAATTCACCCATTATGGATAGAATTACGTACAAAGAGAATTGACGAAGACTGAGATGTCTCACGACATATGCACGTCAAACTCAATCTTTCCAATAGGCTGAAAAAGATGAGATTTCGAGTTCATGCTGCTGACATCTATGCATCCATTATATATACACTTCCTCCTAATTAACCACGTGCAAAAATTCATAGGTTTTTAAAAACAAATCCAGAATGGGTGGAGATCGGGCACATTGAACTTTTGTTAAAGTCTTACCATGAACAGATATATTATAATATATGGTCAAAAAAATTATTTTGTTAGTTATATTTTCATATTGAAGTTTGAAATTATGCATCTATTATTATAGATATACATTTCACTTTTATTATTTTTGTAGATAATGTCGGGTGGTAATGGAAGCAACGCTCCAACCAACAACGTGACACGACTACAAGGAGAATTATCATCATTAATTAGTGAGCAATACTCAACTCCACAAACTGTTCACTCCCCTACTCCAAATTCTGTTCACTCCCCTACTCAACAAACTGTTCAATCCCCTACTCCAAGTTGTGGGAGGCAAGGTACACCCACTAATCCAACAAATATGCCCAACGCTACTGAAACTGTCGGGTCAGAAGAAGCCCATTGGGTTCTCTTTATTGGGAAATAACCCCATAGGGGATAAGAATAACGTTCAATAGTTTAAAGCCCAGTGTTTGTCCTAAGCAAAAATGAATATGGAACTGGGAGGAGGGGACAATTGGAACCTCGTATATAAAGTTGTTAAAGATGACATCTATGAGCAACTTAGCAAATGGTTTTCATTTTACTCTAACTCAAAAAAAGTTGCTTTCTCGGGTTGTTGAACAACTCCGAACATATTAAAGAAACCTTAGGCAAAATCATTTCCCTAAGGGAGCATCGAGTTCTGACATTTTCGCACTAAAAGACAAAGTCCCTTCGAACGTTGAGATGCCAGTCTCTCAATGGAATGATTTTTTTGAGAATGACGCGAAGGACTCCAAAATGCTACAAAGGGAGAAAAACAAGCAGAATAGGGCCAAAAAATTGATGCCCATAGGCTTGGCTCAAAATCTTATGAAGATTTGAAGAACAAGTGGTCGACCGTTACGAAAGGCAGGTCGGATGAAGCAAAGACACCGGATAGGGCCCGTGGTGACAATTAAATTCGACACAAAATAATAAGTAAAGGCAATCACTATAATAAATAAATAACTTAAAGGAACTGCAATCAAAGACAACACAAGATGTATGTGGTTCGGCAAGAAGGCCTACGTCCATGGTGGTGCTCTCAGTATTTTATTTCTATTTACTCCGGGGGAGTGTTTACAAAAAATAATACATGCCCCTTTGCCCCGGGTTGAGGGTTTATATATACATGTTGTTTCTCGAAGAATGGGGGTGTTGGACTCCTCCACGTTAGCCCACAATCCCTAGAATATCTCCTTGAGAGATTTTAAAAATTAAATAGGTCACAACTGAATCATCTGTAGCGCGAGGCCTCTAGACTTTGAGCCAGACTTAATTAGGCTACTCGTCTGGGCCGGAATAAATAATCGAGGTACCCAAAATTGCCCCTAAAATTTTTGGGCTCAATAATTTTAAATGATTGTCTTAGTGGCACACTACAAGAATTTGCACCATTAGCAATAATATTTAGCAGCATAAGCAATTTTTTTTTGCCAAAGATACCCTTTTGGCAACAAAATCTTAATTATGTTGTCAAACGACCATATTACATTGTACTTTTGGCAACATAAAATAAAACTTATTGCCAAAGGTTAAAATTTCAAGCGGGAAGCTAGCAAAATAAAAGGGGGATTTTTTTTAACTTTTATCATCATATTTGTTTGTTGCTAAACATGACCTCACTTTTGGCAACATACGAGTCTGTTGAGAAAAATATCCAACTTTTGGCAACAAAGAAAATTATGATGCCAAAAGTATTTTATTTGATTTCTTACTTATTTTTATTATGTGTTAAAAGAAAATAACGCCCCTAACTCTCAGCTCTAAAAAAAACCCTCTTTTATTCTCTCCCTCACCTCACTCCCGTCGCCCCTGACCTGTGCCCCTGTCACGGCCTGAGCGGCTCTCCTCTTCTCTCCCTCCCGTCGTCGTCCCCTGATCTCCTCTTCCCTCCCCTCGGTGCCGCCCCAGATCCCCTCCCGCCGGTGCCACCCCAGCTTCCCTCCCGCCGGCGCCGCCCCATGTGTTAATCCTTGCACATAAACTCACAGTATTTTTTTGTTAATTTTTTCAATAGATTAGTTAATTAGTTTAGTTTTGTTGTTGTTAAGTTTTTAGTTTATTGTTTGCTGAAATTTAATTTTAATTATTAGTTCTCATGAAATGGTGGAGCAGTTAGAGAAATGCTGAAATTTTAATTTTTAGTTTAGTTTTGTTGTTGTTAATTATTAGTTTTTTGTTTAGTTTTGTTGTTGTTAATCACCCTTTCTAGATACAGAAATGGTGGAACAGTTAGAGAATCTGACATGGAATCCAGACAACTACCCACATAACCCACGTTTCTTTTTTAGTTGTAGAAAGTGGGTAGAAACTGTCAAATGAGAGTAAACTGTTGGAGATATATTATTTTTGTACTTTTCCATTGTTGTAAAAATGTTGCCACGTAAGGATAGAAATTTCGAGGAGGTGCCCGATATGTGGGATAGAAATTGATTTGGAAATGAAATGACTGGAGATGGCCTTAGTTCTTCTGAAATTTTAAATAATTATGGTTGTTGAAATTTTAATTAATTATTTGTTACTAAAAATTTTTCTTTTCACTTATTTATTTCAACTGATTTCTGATTTCTTTTATAAATAAGCATTATAAGATATTTTTAATTTTTGATTTCATTGCAATATATTTCATTCAGATTTCATTAAAATATTCAGTTATATGTTTGTAATGAGTCATTTTTTGTTAACTTCAGATCGGCTTCTAGTTGACCTCTCCGGCTCCATATCCATTTTTCCTCTCTCGGCTCCAACTTGCTGGTAACTTGTTAACTCACCCATCATTTTATTTTTTAATTTGACATAATTGGTTTGAAATTTGAATGATGTTTAGATTTATGTTTCCGTTCAAGAATTTTTTAATATTTAGAAGATATGTACAATACATTGCTTTTTAATTATAGTTTTAATAGTATTTTTGTAAGGGGTTGGTTGTCGTCTAAGAATTTAAAAGTAAAGTATAAATAGTAAGATATGATTGGCTGTTTTAATGTGGTGAGAAATATAAATTTTAAAACATCAATTAAAAGTTATGCGGTCTTGAGTGGGATATGACCACTCACCTTATACTGATGATAGAAGATTTTCTATGTATTGCATCTTTACCAAAGTAAAATCTTCGTTTAGCAGTGTGTGCGTGTTGTGTGTTGTGTGTGTCTAATAAGGCCTTAATAGTTATATATAGCACGGTCCTGTAAGAGTCACGAACACCTCGCACGGGACCAATGTGACCCGTTGGAATCGATCGAGTAGTCACGGGTCTCCCGGTTTTAGTGTACGGCGTAAATTTGCAAAAAAATAGATTTAAGCATAAAAATAAGCCATCGAAGGGTGAAAACGTAAAACAAACACAAAACGGTCTTGTAAGAGTCACGAACACCTCGCACGGGACCAATGTGATCCGTCGGAACCGACCGCGTAGTCACGGCGCTCCCGGTTTGAGGGTACGACGTAAATTTTCTCAAAATTAGTCTTAAGAATAAAAATATGCCATCGAAGGGTGAAAATGTGAACAGCCACAAAATAGTCCGGTAAGAATCATGAACACCTCACACGGGACCAATGTGACTCGTAGGAACCGACCGCGTAGTCACGGGGCGCCTTATTTGAGTGTACGACATAAATTTGCACAAAATTAGACTTAATCATAAAAATATACCATTGAAGGGTGAAAACGTAAAACAAACACAAAACGGTCCTGTAAGACTCACGAACGCGTAGGAACTGACCGCGTAGTCACGGAGCTCCCGGTTTGAGTGTACGACGTAAATTTGCAAAAAATTAGACATAAGCATAAAAACATGCCATCGAAGTGTGAAAACATAAAACAACCACAAAATGGTCCGGTAAGAGTCACAAACACCTCGTACAAGACCAATGTGACCCGTAGGAACCGACCGCGTAATCACGGGCCTCCCGGTTTGAGTGTACGACGTACATTTGCACAAAATTATACTTAAGCATAAAAACATGCCATCGAAGGGTGAAAACGTAAAACAACAACAAAACGGTACTGTAAGAGTCATGAACACATCATACGGGACCAATATGACCCGTTAGAACCGACCGCGTAGTCACGGGGCTCTCGGTTTGAGGGTGCGACATAAATTTGCACAAAATTAGACTTAAGCATAAAAATATGCCATCGAAGGGTAAAAAAATAAAACATCCACAAAACGGTTTGGTAAGAGTCACGAACACCTCGCACGGGACCAATGTGACCCATAGAAACCGACCGCGTAGTCACGGGCCCCCCAGTTGGAGTGTACGACGTAAATTTGCACAAAATTAGACTTAAGCATAAAAACAAGTCATCGAAGTGTGAAAACGTAAAATAGACACAAAACGGTACTGTAAGCGTCACGAACATCTCGCACGAGACGAATGTGACCCGTAGGAGCCGACTGCGTATTCACGGGGCTCCTGATTTGAGTGTAAAACATAAATTTACAAAAAATTAGACTTAAGTATAAACATATGCCATCGAAGGGTGAAAATATAAAATAAACACAAAACGGTCCTGTAAGAGTCACGAACACCTCGCACGGGACCAATGTGACCCGTAGGAATCGATCGCGTAGTCACGGGGCTCCCGATTTGAGGGTACGACGTAAATTTGCTCAAAATTAGACTTAAGCATAAAAATATGCCATCGAAGGGTGAAAATGTAAAACGGCCTCAAAACGGTCGGGTAAGAGTCACGAACACCTCACAAGGGACCAATGTGACTCGTAGTAACCGACCGCATAGTCACGAGACTCCCGATTTGAGTGTACGATGTAAATTTGCACAAAATTAGACTTAAGCATAAAAACATGCCATCGAAGGGTGAAAACGTTAAACAAACACAAAACAGTCCTGTAAGACTCACGAACACCTCGCACAGGATTGATGTGACAAGTCGGAACCGACACCGTAGTCACGGGGCTCCCGGTTTGAGTGTACGATGTAAATTTACAAAAAAATAGACTTAAGCATAAAAACATGCCATCGAAGGATGAAAACATAAAAAAGACACAAAATGGTCCTGTAAGAGTCACGAACACCTCGCACGGGACCAATGTGACCCGTAGGAATCGACCGGGTAATCACGGGCCTCCCGGTTTGAGTGTACGACGTAAATTGGCACAAAACTAGACTTAAGGATGAAAACATGCTATCATAGGGTGAAAATGTAAACAATCATAAAATGGTACTATAAGATTCATGAACACCTCACACGGGACCAATATGAACCGTTGGAATCGACCGCGTAGTCACGGGGCTCCCGATTTGAGGGTACGACATAAATTTGCACAAAATTAGACTTAAGCATAAAAATATGCCATCGAAGGGTGAAAACGTAAAACAGCCACAAAAATATTCGGTAAGAGTCACGAACACCTCACACGGGACCAATGTGACCCATAAGAACCGATCGCGTAGTCACGAGTCTCGCGGTTGGAGTATACGACGTAAATTTGCACAAAATTATACTTAAGCATAAAAACATGTCATCGAAGTGTGAAAATGTAAAATAGTTACAAAACGGTATAGTAAGCGTCACAAACACCTCGCACGAGACCAATGTGACCCGTAGGAGCCGACTGCATAGTCACGGGGCTCCCGGTTTGAGTGTACAACGAAATTTGCAAAAAAATTATACTTAAGCATAAAAACATGGCATCGGAGGGTGAAAACATAAAACAAACACAAAACGGTCATGTAAGAGTCACGAACACCTCGCACGGGACCAATGTGATTTGTAGGAACCGACCGCGTAGTCACGGGGCTCCCGATTTGACTATACGACGTAAATTTGCATAAAATTAGACTTAAGCGTAAAAACATGCCATTGAAGGGTGAAACGTAAAACAGCCACAATACGGTAATGTGAGAGTCATGAACACCTCTCACGGGCCCAATGTGACCCGTAGGAACCGACCACGTAGTCACGGGGCTCCCAATTTGAGCTGACGACGTAAATTTCCATAAAACTAGACTTGACCATAAAAACATGCCATCGAAGGGTGAAAACATAAAACAGCCACAACACGGTCCTAGAAGAGTCATGAACGCCTCGCACAGGACCAATGTGACCCGTAGGAACTCACCGCGTAGTCACAGGGATCCCGGTTTCAGTGTACGACGTAAATTTACAAAAAATTAGACTTAAGCATAAAAACAAGTCATCGAAGGGTGAAAACGTAAAACAAACACAAAACAGTCTTGTAAGAGTCACGAACACCTCGCACGGGACCAATGTGACCCGTTAGAACCGATCGCGTAATCATGGGGCTCCCGGTTTAAGGGTATGACATAAATTTACTCAAAATTAGACTTAAGCATAAAAATATGCCATCGAAGGGTGAAGATTTAAAACATCTACAAAACGGTCCGGTAAGAGTCACAAGCACATCACACTAGACCAATGTGACTCGTAGGAACCGACCGCGTAGTCCCGGGGCTCCCGATTTGAGTGTACGATGTAAATTTGCACAAAATTAGACTTAGGCATAAAAATATGCAATCGAAGGGTGAAAATATTAAACAAACACAAAACGGTCCCGTAAAAGTCACGAATGCCTCGCACGGGATCGATGTGACACGTAGGAACCGACCGCGTAGTCACGGGGCTCCCAGTTTGAATGTACGACATAAATTTACAAAAAAATAGACTTAAGCATAAAAACATGCCATCGAAGGATAAAATGTAAAACAAGAACAAAACGGTCCGGTAAAAGTCACGAACACCTTACACGGGACAAGGTGACCCGTAGGAACCGATCGCGTAGTCAGAGGGCTCCCGATTTGAGTGTATGGCATAAATTTGCACAAAATTAGAATTAAGCATAAACACATGCCATAGAAGGGTGAAAAGGTAAAAAAAGGCACAAAATGGTACTGTAAGAGTCACGAACACCTCGCACGGGACCAATGTGACCTATAGGAACCGACCGCGTAGTCACGGGCCTTCCGGTTGTAGTGTACGACGTAAATTTGCACAAAATTAGACTTAAGCATAAAAATATGACATCGAAGTGTGAAAATGTAAAGAAGCCTCAAAACAGTACTATAAGAGTCACGAACACCTCGCACGAGACCAATGTGACCCGTTGGAACCGACTGCATAGTCACGGGGCTCCCGGTTAGAGTGTACGACGAAAATTTGCAAAAAAATAGACTTAAGTATAAAAACATGCCATTGAAGGATTAAAACGCAAAACAAACACAAAACGGTACTGTAAGAGTCATAAACAACTTCCACGAGACCAATGTGACCCGTAGGAACCGATTGCGTAGTCACCGGGCCCCCTGTTTGAGTGCATAACGTAAATTTGCAAAAAATTAGACTTAATCATAAAAACATGTCATCGAAGTGTAAAAATATAAAACAAACACAAAACGGTATTGTAAGCGTCACAAACACCTCGCACGAGACCAATGTGACCCGTAGGAGCCGACTGCATAGTCACGGGTCTCCCGGTTTGAGTGTACAATGTAAATTTGCAAAAAATTAGACTTAAGCATAAAAACATGCCATCAAAGGGTGAAAACGTGAAACAAACACAAAACAGTCCTGTAAGAGTCACGAACACCTCGCACGGGACCAATGTGATCCGTAGGAACTGACCGCGTGGTCACGAGGCTCCCAGCTTGAGTGCACGAGTAAATTTGCATAAAATTAGACTTAAGCATAAAAACATGTCATCGAAGGGTGAAAATCTGAAACAGCCACAACACGGTCTTGTAAGAGTCATGAACATCTCTCACGGGACCAATGTGACCCGTAGGAACCGACCGTGTAGTCACGGGGCTCCCGATTTGAGTGTACGACATAAATTTGCATAAAATAAGACTTAAGCATAAAAACATGCCATCGAATGGTGAAAATATAAAACAGACACAACACGGTCCTGTAAGAGTCATGAAGACCTCGCACGGGACCAATGTGTCCCGTAGGAACTCACTGCGTAGTCACAGGGCTCCCGGTTTGAGTGTATGACGTAAATTTGTAAAAAATTAGACTTAAGCATAAAAGCATGCCATCGAAGGGTGAAAACGTAAAACAAACACCAAACGGTCCTGTAAGACTCACGAACACCTCGCATGGGATCGATGTGATAAGTAGGAATCGACACCGTAGTCACGGGGCTCCCGGTTTAGTGTACGACGTAAATTTACAAAAAATTACACTGAAGCGTAAAAACATTCCATCAAAGGTTGAAGATTTAAAACATCCACAAAATAGTCCCATAAGAGTCACAAGCTCCTCACGCTAGACCAATGTGACTCGTAGGAACCGACCGCGTAGTCACGGGGCTCCCGATTTGAGTGTACGACGTAAATTTGCACAAAATTAGACTTAGGCCTAAAGACATGCAATCGAAGGGTGAAAACTTTAAATAAACACAAAACGGTCCCGTAAAAGTCATGAACACCTCAAACGAGACCGATGTGACACGTAAGAACCGACCGCATAGTCACGGGGCTCCCGGTTTGAATGTACGACGTAAATTTGTAAAAAATTAGACTTAAGCATAAAAACATGCCATCGAAGGGTAAAAATGTAAAACAACCACAAAATGGTCTGGTAAGAGTCACCAACACCTTGCACGGGACCAATGTGACACGTAGGAACCGACCGCATAGTCACAGGGCTCCCGGTTTGAGTGTATGACATAAATTTGCACAAAATTTGACTTAAGCATAAAAACATGCCATCAAAGGGTAAAAATGTAAAACATCCAATAAACGATACTATAAGACTCACGAACACCTCGTACGGGACCAATGTGACCTGTAGGAACCGACTGTATGGTCACGGGGCTCCCGATTTGAGTGTACGACGTAAATTTGCACAAAATTAGACTTAAGCATAAAAACATGCTATCGAAGTGTGAAAATGTAAAATAGCCACAAAACGGTACTGTGAGAGTCATGAACACCTCGCACAAGACCAATGTTACCCGTTGGAATCGACCGCGTAGTCACGGGGCTCCCGATTTGAGTGTACGACGTAAATTTGCAAAAAGTTAGACTTAAGCATAAAAACATGCCATCGAACGGTGAAAACATATAACAAACACAAAACCGTACTGTAAGAGTCACGAACACCTCGCACGGGACCAATGTGATCCGTAGGAACCGACTACGTAGTCACGAGGCTCCCGTTTGAGTGTACAACGTAAATTTGCACAAAATTAGACTTAAGCATAAAAATATGCCATCGTATGGTGAAAATGTAAAACAACCACAAAACGGTACTGTAAGCATCACGAACACCTCACACGAGACCAATGTGACCCGTAAAAGCCGACTGCATAGTCACGGAGCTCCTAGTTTGAGTGTACAACGTAAATTTGCACAAAATTAGACTTAAGCCTAAAAACATGGCATCTAAGTGTGAAAATGTAAAATAGCCACAAAACGGTACTGTAAGCGTCACGAACACCTCGCACGAGACCAATGTGATCCGTAAAAGCCGACTGCAGAGTCACGGAGCTCCCGGTTTGAGTGTACAACGTAAATTTGTAAAAAAATAGACTTAAGCATAAAAATATGCCATCGAAGGGTGAAAACGCAAAACAAACACAAAACGGTCCTCTAAGAGTCACGAACACCTCGCACGAGACCAATGTGACCCATAGAAATCGATCGCGTAGTCACGGGGCTCTCGGTTTGAGTGTACGACGTAAATTTGCAAAAAAATAGATTTAAGCATAAAAACATGCCATCGAAGAGTGAAAACATAAAGCAAACACAAAACGGTCCTGTAAGAGTCACGAACACCTCGTATGGGACTAATATGACCCATTGGAACCGACCGTGTAGTCACGGCGCTCCCGGTTTGAGGGTACAATGTAAATTTTCTCAAAATTAGACTTAAGCATAAAAATATTCGATTGAAGGGTGAAAATTTAAAACAGTCACAAAACGGTCCGATAAGAGTCACGAACACCTCACACGGGACCAATGTGACTCGTAGGAACCAACCGCCTAGTCACGGGGCTCCCGATTTGAATGTACGACATAAATTTGCACAAAATTAGACATACGCATAAAAACATGCCATCGAAGGTTGAAAACTTAAAACAAACACAAAATCGTCCTATAAGACTCACGAACACCTCGCACGGGACTAATGTGACAAGTAGGAACCCACCGCATAGTCACGGGGCTCCCGGTTTGAGTGTACGATGTAAATTTGTAAAAAAATTTACTTAAGCATAAAAACATGTCATCGAAGGGTGAAAACATAAAACATTCACAAAATGGTCCGGTAAGAGTCATGAACACCTCGCACGGGACTAATGTGACCCGTAGGAACCGACCGCGTAACCACGGGCCTCCCGATTTGAGTGTACGACATAAATTTGCACAAAATTAGACTTAAGCATAAAAACGTGCCATCGAAGGGTGAAAACATAAAACAACCACAAAATGATATACTGTAAGAGTCATGAACACCTCGCACGGGATCAATATGACCCATTGGAACCGACCGCGTAGTCACGGGGCTCTCGGTTTGAGGGTGCGACATAAATTTGCACAAAATTAGACTTAAGCATAAAAATATTCCATCGAAGGGTGAAAAAATAAAACAGCCACAAAACAATTTGGTAAGAGTCATGAACACCTCGCACGGGACCAATGCGACCCATAGGAAGCGGTCGCGTAGTCACGGGCCTCCCAGTTGGAGTGTACGACGTAAATTTGCACAAAATTAGACTTAAGAATAAAAACATGTCATCGAAGTGTGAAAACATAAAACAGCCACAAAACGGTATTGTAAGCATCACGAACACCTCGCACGAGACCAGTGTGACCCGAAAAAGACGACTGCGAAGTCACGGGTCTCCCGGTTTGAGTGTACAACGTAAATTTGCAAAAAATTAGACTTAAGCATAAAAACCTGCCATCGAAGGGTGAAAACATAAAATAAACATAAAACGGTCCTGTAAGAGTCAAGAACACCTCGCACGGGACCAATGTGACCCGTAGGAACCGACTGCGTAGTCACGGGGATCCCGGTTTGATTGTATGACGTAAATTTGCACAAAATTAGACTTAAGCATAAAAACATGTCATCGAAGGGTGAAAACTTAAAACAGCCACAACACGGTCCTGTAAGAGTCATGAACACCTCTCACGGGACAAATATGACCCATTGGAACCGACTGCATAGTCACGTGGCTCCCAGTTTGAGGGTACGACATAAATTAGCACAAAATTAGACTTAAGCATAAAAATATGCCATCGAAGGGTAAAAACATAAAACAGCCACAAAACAATTCGGTAAGAGTCATGAACACCTCGCACAGGATCAATGTGACCCATATGAACCAACCACGTAGTCACGGGCCTCCTAGTTGGAGTGTACGACGTAAATTTGCAAAAAATTAGTTTTAAGCATAAAAAGATTCCATCGGAGGGTGAAAATGTAAAACAAACACAAATCGGTCCTGTAAGAGTCACGAACACCTCGCACGGGACAAATGTGACCCTTTGGAACTGACCGCGTAGTCACGGGGCTCCCGATTTGAGGGTAGGATGTAAATTTGCTAAAAATTAGACTTAGTCATAAAAATATGCCATCGAAGTGTGAAAATGTAAATAGCCACAAAACGGTCCGATAAGAGTCACGAACACCTCTCACGGGACCAATGTGACTCATAGGAACCTATCGCGTAGTCACGGGGCTCCCGATTGGAGTGTAGGACGTAAATTTACACAAAATAAGAATTAAGCATAAAAACATGCCATCGAAGGGTGAAAACGTAAAACAAACACAAAACAGTCTTATAAGAGTCACGAACGCCTTGCATGAGACCGATGTGATATTAGGAACCGACCGCGTAGTCACAGGGTTCCCGATTTGAGTGTACGACGTAAATTTGCAAAAAAATAGACTTAAGCATAAAAACATGCCATCGAAGGGTAAAAATGTAAAACAACCATAAAACGGTCCGGTAAGAGTCACGAACACCTTGCACGGGACCAATGTGACCCGTAGGAACCGTCGCGTAGTCATAGGGCTCCCGGTTTGAGTGTACGACGTAAATTTGTAAAAAATTAGACTTAAGCATAAAAATATGCCATCAAAAGGTGAAAAGGTAAAATAACCAATAAACGGTACTGTAAGAGTCACGAAGACGTAGCACGGGACAAATGTGACCTGTAGGAACCGACCGCGTAGTCACGAGCCTCTCGATTGTAGTGTACGACGTAAATTTGCATAAAATTAGACTTAAGCATAAACACATGCCATTGAAGTGTGAAAATATAAAACAGCCACAAAACGGTACTGTAAGAGTCACAAACACCTCGCACGAGACCAATGTGACCCGTTAGAACCGACCGCGTAGTCACGGGGCTCCCGGTGTTAGTGTACGACGTAAATTTGAAAAAAAATTAGACTTAAGCATAAAAACATGCCATCGAAGGGTGAAAACGTCAAATAAACACAAAACGGTACTGTAAGAGTCACGAACACATCGTACGGGACCAATGTGATCCGTAGGAATCGACCCATAGTCACGGGGCTCCCATTTTGAGTGTACGACGTAAATTTACACAAAATTAGAGTTAACATAAAAACATGCCATCGAAGGGTGAAAACATAAAACAACCACAACACGGTCCTGTAAGAGTCACGAACACCTCGCACGGGGCCAATGTGACCCGTAGGAACCGATCGTGTAGTCACGGGGCTCTCAATTTGAGTGTATGACGTAAATTTGCACAAAATTAGACTTAAGTATAAAAACATGCCATCGAAGGGTGAAAATGTAAAACAACCAAAAAATGGTTCGATAAGAGTCACGAACACCTCGCACAGGACCAATGTGACTCGTAGGAACCGACCGCATAGTCACGGGGCTCCCGATTTGAGTGTACGACGTAAATTTGCAAAAAATTAGACTTAAGCATAAAAACAAGCCATCGAAGGGTGAAAACATAAAAGAACTACAAAATGGTCCCGTAACAGTCACAAACGTCTCGCATGGAACCAATGTGACTTGTAGGAACCGACCGCGTAGTCACGGGGATCCCGGTTTGAGTGTACGACGTAAATTTGTAAAAATTAGACTTGTGCATAAAAACATGCCATCGAAGGGTGAAAACGTAAAACAACCATAAAACGGCCCCATAAGAGGCACGGGACCAATGTGACTCGTAGGAACCGACCACGTAGTCATGGGGCTCCCGGTTTGAGTGTATGATGTAAATTTGCAAAAAAATTAGACTCAAGCATAAAAACTTGCCATCGAAGGGTGAAAATGTAAAACAAGCACAAAATGGCCCCGTAAGAGCCACAAACGCCTCGCATGAGATCGATGTAACCCATAGGAACCGACCGCGTAGTAACGGCGCTCCCGGTTTGGGTGTACGACATAAATTTGCAAAAAGTTGGACTTAAGCATAACTTGCCATCTAAGTGTGAAAACATAAAATAAACACAAAATGGTCCGATAAGAGGCACGAATGCCTCGCACGGGACTAATGTGACTCTTAGTAACCGATCGCATGGTCACGTGGCTCTCGGTTTGAGTGCACGATGTAAATTTGTAAAAAATTTAGACTTGAGCATAAAAACATGCCATCGAAGGGTGAAAACGTAAAACAAGCACAAAACGGTCCCGTAAGAGTTATGAACACCTTGCACGGGATCGATGTAACTCGTAGAAACCGACCGCATAGTCATGGTGCTCCCGGTTTGAGTGTACGACATAAATTTGCAAAAAGTTGGACTTAAGCATAACATGCCATCGTAGGGTGAAAATGTAAAATAAACACAAAACAGTCCCGTAAGAGGCACGAAAGCCTCGCACGGGACCAATGTGACTCGTAGGAACCGACCGCGTAGTCACGGGGATCCCTCTTTGAGTGTATGACGTAAATTTGTAAAAAGTTAGACTTAAGCATAAAAATATTCCATCGAAGGGTGAAAACTTTAAACAAACACAAAACGGTCCCGTAAGAGTCATGAACACCTCACACGGGACCAATGTGACTCGTAGTAACCAACCGCGTAGTCACGGAGCTCCCGGTTTGAGTGTACGATGAAAATTTGCAAAAAAATAGACTTAAGCATAAAAAAATACCCTCGAAGGGTGAAAACATAAAATAGCCAAAAAATGGTCTTGTAAGAGTCACGAACGCATCGCACGGGATCAATGTGACTCGTAGGAACCGATCGTGTAGTCACGGGGCTCCCGGATTGAGTGTGCGCCGTAAATTTGAAAACAATTTAGACTTAAGCATAAAAACATGCAATAAAAGTGTGAAAACCTAAAACAACCACAAAACGGTCCCGTAAGAGGCACGAACGCCTCGTACGGGATCGATGTGACTCGTAGGAACCGATCTTGTAGTCCCGACGCTCCCAATTTGAGCATACGACGTAAATTTGTAAAAAGTTAGACTTAAGCATAAAAAATTTCATCGACGGGTGAAAACATAAAATAAATACAAAACGGTCCCATAAAAGTCACGAACACCTCGCACGGGACCAATGTGAATCGTAGGAACCGACCGTGTAGTCACGGGGCTCCTGATTTGAGTGTACGACATAAATTTGCACAAAATTAGACTTGAGCATAAAAACATGCCATCGAAGGATGAAAACGTAAAATAGCCACAAAACGATCAGGTAAGAGTCACGAACACCTCGCATGGGACCAATGTGACTCGTAGGAACCGACCGCGTTGTCACGGGGCTCCCGGTTTAAGTGTACGACGTAAATTTGTAAAACATTTATACTTAAGCATAAAATTATGCCATCTAAGTGTGAAAACATAATACAAGCACAAAATGGTCCCGTAAGAGGCACGAACTTCTCGCACGGGATCAATGCGACTCGTCGGAATCGACCACTTAGTCACGAGGACCCCAGTTTGAGTGTACGACGTAAATTTGTAAAAAGTTAGACTTAAGCAATGATAAAATGAAAAAGAAGGAAGTATCAATTCATTAATGATCAGGAGCAGATTATTGATAAATGAAGGAAGACCGTAGTGCGTTAAAACCTCGACTTCATGGCGTTGATTGGATACCAGCCTTACTATTTTCTGTGAGTTGAATAAGTTGGGATTTGCATGATATGGGGAATTCTCGGACAGCTTGCATATATGCATATATGCTTGGATATATGCAGCATATATGCATATATGCAGTGTATGGCCATGACGAACAATGTCATGTCATCAATGGTGGTCATAGTTTCAGCGATGATTTTTATGGCAGGTGATGACATGTATAGGGGATGATGTTTAAAAGTGTGAGTGCGTACTCATCCTGGGTTTGGGATGATTGGGGACTATTAAGGTGGATGGGTCAATGTTTGGGGTGGGAGTTTTAATGAGGCTCCGAGCGCCAATGATGTCTTGAAAATCTGCATATATGCTTGCAGATATATGCATATATGATTGAATATATGCATATATGTGCATATATGCAAGCATATATGCAGATATGCGCATATATGATGCATATATGCATATATGCAACTTGCTACAAATAACAATGGTACGATTTTACTTCAAAACATAAATCACATACCTGATGGAGGCAGCGAGGGAGGGAGGCAGAGAGGGAGGGGCAGTAGCTTGGGAGGGAGGGAGGCAAAGAGGGAGGAGCAGTAGCCTAGGAGGGAGGGGTAATAGTCTGGGAGGGGAAGTAGCCTGCATATATACTTATGCTTGCTAAGAAATTTAAATAAATTCATGTTATTAACCCGATTATTTACTATAACATGAATAAAATGTAATTGATGATGATAAGATTTTAGCACCACCAGATAAGTGATAGTGAGCTCAAGCAGTAGCAGCCATGGCAGCCATAGAGATGTATAAGTGCATAAGAAGGGGATGAGTATAAGAGGAAATTAGACAATGATGTATAGTGGTTCAGCCAATTTGGCCTACATCCACTGTGAGTGTGTGATCCACTAAGTATGGGCACTAATGGACTTGGATACAATGCACATAACCCTCTCTCTCTCTACTGTGTGTGTACAAGCAGAGTTTTAGCTAGGGCTACTGTTCATGGATCGATCCCTGTAGGGTTGTAGGTGACAAGTATATATAAGTCTTGGGGGGTGTAGTGTACCCCCCAAGTAAGCATGGTGCATGTGAATGATGATCTAACCAATTCCCTGTTGACACCTGTAGATGCTAAATGATGGCATAATATTCCCTCACGTGAGGGTGTGATTCGGTTATAACGGTCTGCCACGTGTCATATGAGCCTCACGCGCACTGTTCCACGCGTCTCCCAAACCACGCGCTAAGATGATGTCACCCTCGGCCTATGATATGAGGCCGAGGGCAAAGTTCCCCCTGGCAGTGAGTATGGTCCAATTTAAGCCTCGTACTGTCGGCCCCTCGAAGGGTCGTCCGGGGCCTGCTGAAGGGTCGGCCCCTCGGAGGGTCGTCCGGGGCCTGCTGAAGGGTCGGCCCCTCGGAGGGTCGTCCGGGGCCTGTTGAAGGGTCGGCCCCTCGGAGGGTCATCCGGGTCCTGCTGAAGGTCGAGTCCAGGAGGGGTCATATGGAGCCAAATGAGGGGTCGGCCCCTCGGAGGGTCGTCTGAAGGGGTTGCCTTGATCCCGGCAGTTAGGGGGTAAATATGGGTATATCAATCACCCCCCAGCCCTTAGCCATTGATGTTGTTGAGATGGCTGAGGGATAGTGTTGCTTTTGAGGCGGATGTATGGTCAGTGAGATGAGGGATGCCTGTCAAGATGAGGTGACACTTGGGCGGTTGCCCACTGTCATCTCCAGTTCCCTAGGTAAGGCGGCTGTACTATGCTTGGGGCTTTGTGCCCTAATGATATCCTCCTCGTGGGCTGTGTTTTGCTTTGGGAAGTGAGCCCCCTTAATTAGCAAAGATATTAAAAGGATTTTCAAATCCTTTTCCCCTTCTAGCTTCTTCTTTATCTTCGCGCCCTTACTTTCTCTCTCTACAATTCCAGCTAACTCCATAGCCGTTTCTTCGCTGATTTCTCCATCGCTCTTCACTCAGTCGTTGCTCTTGTTTCCAGGTACTCTTCTTTGCCTGAACTCTCCTCTAGTTCTTCCATTTCCTTTGTGTGTTGGGGTCGAACCCCTTTTAGCATTTTTCTGGTTTTTCTCGCATTTTTCTGGCATCTTTTCCGGCGAACGACTTCGACTGTTCTTGAGTGTTCTTGGACAAACCTTTCATATTCCCAGTTTTAGATCCAAAAGTCATAGGTTGGTCAATTGGAGTTTGTTTGTGGTTAGATTAGTAAAATCATCTCAAGTGTTAGGTCTCCCCCTTAATGCTTAGGAGGCTTTACGATTTAGCAGACGAGTTTCCATCCTTGAGGGAGAAGTTCTTCATAGAGATCAGGCGCATAGAGGAAGAGGAGGAGAGGAGACGACGGGACGACCCCATTTGGGTACGACCCATCTTTCCCCTCCCCTTGAAGAAAATTCTGCCCTCTGAGCCACAAGGGTCGTCCTATCGTCCATCCGACAGTCAGACGTTTGAGGGTGGTATGGACGAGCGTGCGTCTTCACCTGCAGGTGCTGGTCCCTCTGGAAGGAGAGGATCGTCTGAGTACGCCCAGGACCATCAGGCCTAGGGTGTGGGACCCTCTGAGACTGTCCCTGTGACGGCCCTATCCCCCCATGCATTTCAAATGACTTTTCACGGTTCGCCCCCAAGAGGTGAAGAGGACGAGAGACAGGAGGCTGAGGGTTATGCTGAGGACTCTGATGATGATCCCATTGACACTTCTCACGCCTCTGCTTATGTTTCCACTGTGAAGGATCGTGACCTCTTGCTGTGGAGGCATCAGTTCGGCATAAATTCCTCTGTGACTATGAGGGTTCCCAACCCCGATGAGCGAGTTTATCAGGGAGACGAGGGGGAGGTTGCTGTTTACGAGCAGATGCTTAGGGTAGGTGTTAGGTTCCCTCTGCATCCTACCATTGTTGAGATCCTGTCTGCCCTTGGGGTTTCCCCCTCTCAGCTCCCCCCCAACTCTTGGAGGGAAATTCTTGGCTATATATCTCTTTGGAAGAGTGTCTTCACAGATGAGCCCTCAGCAGACTTATTCATAGGTTGTTATAACATTACCTCATCGTCCAAGCAGCCTGGTTACTACCACTTAGGGGCCAGGAAGTCTGACAAGAAGATCCTTCATGTAGCCCAGACCTCAAATCATGACTGGAAGAAGAGGTATTTCTTCATCTCTGGGGACTGGGAGTTCCCCTCTGGGGTTGATCCTCTTGAAGATAGTCCGAGGGTTTCCCAGGTATGGTCCAAACCTTCCATGAGGGCACGGTCTGACCCTGGATTAAGTCAGGAAGAGAGGGTGATTGTTGACTATCTGAGGGACCAGGGGAAAGAGGGTGGACTTCCAAAATTTGAAGATCTAATGACCCCTCATCACCTCAGAGAAGCTGGCCTGAGGGTCGGCCCTCTGACAGAATTATGTGAGTGTTTTTCCATTTTCGCATTATGATTCCTTCTAAGTGTTCCCTCTTTGCCTCTGTATCTTTCTGACATATTTCCTTCTTTTCAGGTCGTCCTGCGAACATTTCTGACCAATTGTGGGAGATGACTGCCCCCAACTTGTTGTCCGGTCTTGGCAAAAAGAAAGGGAAGGAGCCTCAGCAAGCCCAGAGGAAGTCAACGTCCGAGGGGCCGAGGCCGGTAGAGCCGACCGTGGATAGTCGGAAAAGGAAGCAGCCTGAAGATCCTGAGGGCTCTCGTCCTGATGCACGGACGAGGGCGAGGGCAGAAGTGTCTGAGGGGTCTGCCTCCAGCATGGGGGCATTTTGGTCTCAAAATTTAGCATCCTTGAAGTCCGACCCTTCTTCCCTCATAACCAACTTAAGGGCGGCCAAGGTCTCCATGTTTTCTGCTCCTTCGGCCTCTGACTACGACTTTTTGTCGAAGATGCCTCCTGCCAAGGTGTATGATTACGGTCTGCATACCATGGCCCAGGTATTTGTTTCTACCGTACTTCCTCAGTTAATTTTTTGTCAATCTGTTCCCTCGGCCTCTTAATGTTTGCTTGTTCTTGTGCAGTCTATTTGTGCTTGGGCGTCGGCTACAAAATGGATGGCCGAGAATCAGCTGAAATTTCAAGAGGCTGACAGGGCCATTCAGCACGAGGCTCTTCTACAGACTGAGCTGGATACTGCAAAGGCTGAGCTGGGTACTGCAAGGGCTGAGCTGGAGGGTATGAGGGTTGAGCATACCAGGGTCTTGAATGAGCTACAGACGCAGCATGAGGCAGACCTGAAGGCTAAGGACGACCTTATTAAAGACAAGGATGCGGCCTTGAATAACCTGGGGGCTCACTTCAAGACTGAGCTTGAGGGTGCAGTAAGGAAGGTCGGGGCCGATGCTGTTGAGGCCTATAAGGTTTCAGACGAGTTTCAAGGCTTCGGCCTTGAGTATCTTGAGAGGGGAATTAGGACGGCCTGTCGGTGGGTCGTCCTAAAATTTTCTGATGCAGTGATGACTATCTGCCCCTCCCTTGAAGCCGTCCAGCTAGATGACCCCTTAATTGCTGAGGCCTTGGCACAGGTTGAATCCCAAGTCCACGTTGAGGGTACCGGCACATCTGAGGATCAGCCTCTAGTGGTCGTAGATGAGACCCCTGTAATCGATGTGCCCTCTGAGTGTGCTCAATAGGGTGGCTGTCTGTAGCCCACACCCTCTTCTTGTAACATTTTTTTGTATTTTTGTTGATCAAACATTTCCCTTATTTGTAATATAATCACTGTCTTCTATTCCTGTCTTTACTTTGTGATGCTTAGAAATTAACAATATTACCAACTCCTCCCTCGTCATTTTGAGGGTAAATGGGGTCGTCTCCCCCATTTGCCCTCTTCATAGCCGAGGGTGTTTACCACCAAATTATGGTGTTTTAAATCAAGTCCGCCCTCGTCTTTTTGAGGGGAGTGGAGAGGTCGTCCCCTCCACTTGTCCTCATTATAGCCGAGGGTTCAACTAACCAAATTAATGGATTTTAATTTAGTCTTCCCTCGTCTTTTTTGAGGAGAGTGGAGGGGTCGTCCCCTCCACTGGTCCCCATTATAGCCGAGGGTTCAACTAACCAAATTAATGGATTTTAATTTAGTCTTCCCTCGTCTTTTTTGAGGAGAGTGGAGGGGTCGTCCCCTCCACTGGTCCCCATTATGGCCGAGGGTTCAACTAACCAAATTAATGGATTTTAATTTAGTCTTCCCTCGTCTTTTTTGAGGAGAGTGGAGGGGTCGTCCCCTCCACTGGTCCCCATTATAGCCGAGGGTTCAACTAACCAAATTAATGGATTTTAATTTAGTCTTCCCTCGTCTTTTTTGAGGAGAGTGGAGGGGTCGTTCCCTCCACTGGTCCCCATTATAGCCGAGGGTTCAACTAACCAAATTAATGGATTTTAATTTAGTCTTCCCTCGTCTTTTTTGAGGAGAGTGGAGGGGTCGTCCCCTCCACTGGTCCCCATTATAGCCGAGGGTTCAACTAACCAAATTAATGGATTTTAATATAGTCTTCCCTCGTCTTTTTTGAGGCGAGTGGAGGGGTCGTCCCCTCCACTGGTCCCCATTATAGCCGAGGGTTCAACTTCCCATGCATGCTAGGACTGACAATAGGATGAAGGAAACACTGATATTTCTCATTCATTTTCCAAGTGTTCTGTTGGAGCAACCCCAATTACAATTATGGCCTTTCAAGACCTTACAACACTACTGATAGTATTTCTTCAAATGATCTGCATTCCAGGGGTTTGAAAAAGGTTCCCCCTCTAAGTTTTCTAGCCTGTAGGTCCCTGGGACAACTTCATCGATGACCCTATATGGGCCATGCCAATTAGGATGGAGTTTATGGGGCTTCTACAAAGTCTTTTTGAGAACCAAGTCTCCCACTGCGATTGGCCTCTGTTTCACCCTCTGGTTGTAAAACCTTGCGGTCCTCTGCTGGTAGGAAGCCTGCCTTATCTCAGCATCCTCCCTTCTTTCCTCAATCAAATCCAGGTCAAGTCTCCTCTCTTCCGTATTTCCCTGGGGGTCGTACATTTGGACCCTATGAGTGGGAAACTCGACCTCTGTGGGGATGACTGCTTCTGATCCATAAGCTAACATGAAGGGGGTCTCCCCAGTTGAGGTCCTTACTGTCGTCCTGTATGCCCACAACACTGCATATAACTCCTCGACCCATCTTCCTTTTGCCTCCTCAAGCCTCTTCTTAATCCCATCTAGGATTGTCCTGTTCGTAACTTCGGTTTGCCCATTGGCCTGAGGTCGGCCTGGGGTGGAGAAAAATTGTTTGATACTTACCCTCTCACAGTACTTCTGTAAAGAGGCATTCTTGAACTGGGTCCCGTTATCCGAGATGAGGGTGTTGGGTAGACCATATCTGCATATCACATTCTTCCAGATGAACTGGAAGGTCTTCTGCTCCGTGATCGTGACCATCGGCTCGGCCTCTACCCATTTTGAAAAGTAGTCAATTGCTACGATGAGGAACCGATAGTTATTGACTGCTCTCGGTAAGGGTCCTACCAGATCAATCCCCCATATTGCGAACGGCCATGGGGATGTAATGGAGGTGAGAGGCTGGTGAGGTTGATGAGGGATGGTAGCAAATCTTTGGCATTTATCACACTTTTTAACATATGCGGCAGCATCTTTTCCTAAGGTCGGCCACCAGTAGCCTTGGGTGATCACCCTCTTTGCCAAGGATCTACCCCCAATATGGCTTGAACATGACCCTTCATGTACGTCTTGCAAAATGGAAGGGACCTCTGAGGGATGTACACACCTAAGTAAGGGGAGCAGAAACCCCTTTTTATACAGCGTGTCTCCGATGACAGCGAACTTTGCAGCCCTGTGCCTCAGCTTCTTCCTCTCTTGACTTGCTTCTGGCATCTCTCCTCCTTTAATGTATCTGATCAGAGGATCCATCCATGAAGGTTCTTGAGAAACATTCATGCAAATGCAAAGTGTTCCCTCGTAGTCTTCTATAGTTGGTCGAAGCAAGATTTCTACCGGGACTGTCCTCCTTATGTCTGTCCTAGTAGCTGAGGCCAACCTTGCAAGGGCGTCAGCACGGCCATTGTCGAGCCTAGGTATCCTCTTGAATTTCACTTCTTTGAAGTTTTTCAGCAATGACCTCACCTGATCAAGATACCTAGCCATCCTCTCGTCTTTGGCCTCATAGGCTCCTAGTATCTGATTCACCACCAGCCTTGAATCACTGTGAACCAAAATTTGGCTGACACTAAGGGATTTGGCCAAGGAGAGGCCAGCTATCAAAGCCTCATACTCAGCCTCATTGTTGGAGGCTTTGAAATTGAACCTCAGGGCGTACTCGACGTCTGTGTCATCGGGTGCTGATAGTATCAGTCCAGCACCACTTCCGCTATCACAGGAGGACCCGTCAACGAAGAGGCTCCACGGAGTCTTTCCTTCAGAAAAATTTCCCTCAGAGAAGGACCCCTGTCTAAAGATGTATCTTCCCTCTTCGTTTTCAGTCACTTTCCTTCTAGCGGTGCTCGTCTCAGCCATTTCTGCGGGTGTGTCTTCTGTATCTGCCTTCCCGAGGGTCTCACCCTCGGCCTCATCTTCTTCCCATGTGAACTCAGCCACGAAGTCTGCCAAGGCTTGCCCCTTAATGGCTGTCTTGGGCTGATACACAATGTCAAATTCCCCCAATTCTATAGCCCAGGTCATTAGCCTTCCTGATTTTTCAGGCTTGTGTAGGACCTGCCTAAGAGGAGAGTCAGTAAGGATGACCATAGTATGGGACTGGAAGTATGGTTTCATCTTCCTTGAGGCATGGATCAAGGCATAGGCCAACTTCTCCATCCTCGGGTATCTCTGCTCTGCCCCCTGGAGTGCCTTGCTGTTGAAATATACGGGCTTCTGTATCCCATCTTCGTCTCTTACGATTGCTGCACTGATAGCGGATTCTGAGACAGCAAGGTACACGTACAGTCGTTCACCCTGCACGGGTCGTGACAGCAGCAAGGGAGACCCTAAGTATGATTTCAGCTGCTTGAAAGCCTCATCACACTCTTCGCTCCATTCAAAGGCTTTCCTGAGGATCTTGAAGAATGGTAGACACCTGTCTGTAGCCCTTAACACAAATCTGTTCAAGGCAGCCACTCTCCCCGTGAGCCTCTGAACGTCTTTAATGGACTTGGGGGTCTTCATCTCAATAAGGGCCTTTATCTTTTCAGGATTGGCCTCGATGCCTCTTTGATTGACAATGAACCCCAAGAACTTCCCCGCTCCGACCCCGAAGACACACTTGGCCGGATTGAGCTTCATTTTGTATTTGTCCATTGTATTAAAGGTCCTTTCCAGGTCTGCCACATGATCCTCTGCCTTCAGACTCTTAGTCAGCATGTCATCTACGTAAACCTCCATAGACTTCCCAATTTGGTCTTCGAACATTTTGTTTACGAGGCGCTGGTACGTTGCCCCCGCATTTTTTAGGCCAAAGGGCATGACCCTGTAACAGTATGTCCCCTTGTCAGTGATGAAGGCGGTCCTCTCCGAGTCCTCAGGGTTCATGAAAATCTGATTATACCCTGAGTAAGCATCCATGAAACTCATGAGCTCATGGCCTGCGGTAGCGTCTACCATCTGGTCGATGCGGGGGAGAGGGAAGCTGTCTTTGGGACAATGCTTGTTGAGGTCTATGAAGTCCACGCACATTCGCCACTTCCCGTTGGCCTTTGGGACAATGACTGCATTGGACAACCATTCAGGGTAGATGACCTCTCTGATGAATTCAGCGTCTTCTAATTTTTTGACCTCATCCCTGATGACTTCGTACTTCTCTCTAGAGTAAATCCTCCTTTTCTGCTTTACCGGCTTCACTCCCTCTACCACATTGAGCTTGTGGCACATGATTTCAGGGTCGATCCCCGGCATATCTACATGACTCCACGCGAAGACGCTTCGCCTTCTCCTCAACAGTTTGATGAGGTCTTCCTTGATACTGGGATTCAGAGATTTGCCAACTTGGACGGTTTTTCCCGGGTCATCCTCATCGAGGATGATGGGTTCTACCTCCTCAGCGGCCTCTCCTTTTTTGAGCTTCGTCTCATCCCTGGGGTCTAGGGTATCAATGTTGTAAGTGGCTGTAGCCCTCTTGTGTGCCTCCCTTTCTTCAGCGGAGTTGTAGTAGCACTCTCTCGCTGTCGTCTGGTCTCCCTGAACTTCCCCCACCCCATAAGGGGTAGGGAACTTAACCATCTGGTGGACCGTGGACGGCACAGCTTCAAACCCCTTGAGGGCCACACGTCCCAGTATGATGTTGTATGCCGAAAACACATGCTCATCCAGCACAAAGAAACTGACCCTCTTGGTGAGCCATCTCGGCCACTCGTCCCCCATCCTGACATCAGCCTCATATATTCCTAGAGGGGGAACCTTCTCCCCACTGAACCCAATCAATGGATGATGGTATGGGACAAGTCTGGCACGACTGAGGCCCAAGGCCTTGAAGCATGGCCAAAACATCACATCTGCGGATGAGCCCCCATCCACCAGAATCCTCGGCACTTCGCACCCGTGCACCCTGGTGGTGATGACGAGAGGGTCATCATGCGGGGCCAATAGGCCCTTGAAGTCCATTCTTGAAAATCCCACAATCAAAGTGTCCATATCAACCTTCTTCCTTTTTTCTGACTTGACCTCTACGGAGGTTGAGTGCACCGTCTTCATCACTGCTTTAGCCTCAGCGACATGGGCCTTCCTGTCGGCGACCTCAGGCCCTCCTCCTGCTAAACCCCCGGAGATCATTCCCACCCCGAGCGAGATCATATTGAGCCTCTTGACAGGGCCTTGGTCGTCTCTCGGCGGGAGGTCAGGGTCGTCCTCATCATCAGAGGGGTCGTCCCCTCTTTTTTGAGGACCTTCTCTGCAGGCATCGACTCGCTTCTTTCTGGGGTCGTCCCCTCGGCCCCTCTTGAAGTCGGCTTTATCGACGTACTTTCTGAGCTTCCCTTCCTTCAGCATCTTCTCAATCTCATCTTTCAGAGCAAAGCATTTGTCTGTTACGTGGCCGTGGTCTTGGTGAAATTCACACCACAGGTTCCTATTTCTCTTGCCGGGGGCTGCCCTCAGCTTCTCAGGCCACTTCAGCGTCCGGTCACTCTTTATCTCATTGAGGATCTGTTCACAGCTGACCGTCAGAGGGGTGTACCCCGCGAACTTATCATCCATGGTCCTCTTCTTCCCCTCTTTGTTCTTCTTGGGGTATTTATTCCCACTTGCACCTCCTTTTTCGTCTTCATGTTTTGCGGCCATCGCCTCTTCGACGTTCATCACCTTCCCTGCTGTTGACAACAGCTCAGCCATCGTCCTCGGAGGGTCTTCGGCCAGCTTCCATAATAGCTTCCCCTTCTGGAGCCCTCCAATCAGGGCTGTCATAGCTATGCTCTCCTCATAGTCTTCCACCTCCAGCTTCTCTTTATTGAATCTGGCTATGTAGTCTCTCAGAGTCTCGTTCTTTCCCTGCTTAACATAGAGCAGGTGTGTGGTCTTCTTCTGTGGCCTCACCCCAAAGAAGAAATTATGAATGAACAGGTCTGCCAACTGCTTAAAGTTTCCAATAGAATTTTTTGGAAGAGACGTGTACCAGACATGCGCAGCCCCTGTCAAGGTACCAGAGAAGGCACGACACCTCATCTCATCTGAGATAGAGTATATGTCTGCCGCCGACTGATACATTTCCACGTGGTGGACAGGGTTGGTGCTCCCATCGTATCTTGGGGTGACCACGGGAGGCTTGAACTTCGATGGCGTGGGGAAGTTGACTATCTTTGCCACAAAGGGTGAGCCCATGGTGTATCCCCTCTGAAGAGGGTCCCGGCTCTTCAGTATGTCGCCAATCTTATCCTCTAACCTCTGGATTGAGTCATTCCAGGGCCTCACAGGGTCGGCCTGGCCGATGTTATCCCCTGATGCCTCTCGGAGGTGGATGGAGGGCTCCGCTACGGCAGGCCTGTGTCGGCTATTTACTTCCCTTTGGCCGTCATCCCGTCTTTGGGGTCGGCCTTCTGCTTCTTTCCTAGATCTCGCTGCGCTTCTTGACTTGGACAACTTGTCTCGCAGGTCATTCACTGGGCCCAGCCTCTCGAAGGCCGACCCCCTGCTCAGGCGGTCAAAAGCAGAGCCTCTTGGGCGATCATCAGGGTTTGGTCTCCCGCACTTTCCTCTACTGTCCTGGAGGGGTCGTACTGTATTGTTGGAGACCTCATATGGCTCCCAGCATTCTACTGGAGCCTCTTCTTCCTCCAGATCATCATACCTGTCCTCGGGGCAAGGGTTTCCTTGCCTCCCCAGGCGTAAACGCCGGGGGTCAGCAACATCCCTACGCCGCTGAGGGGGTGGCAGGTCTTTATGTGGTGCCTGGGGTGGTCCCCTGGCCTCATGATGTCCTGGAGCTGCTGCCGGAGTAATCATCTCAGGTGAGACCCCTGGTGGTCTCAGTATATTCTGACTTAGAGCTGTAAACTGCTCCTGCATCATCCGCTGGCTGGCTGCTAGAGACTTTAGGGCTACTGCCACATCAGCCATCTCAGACTGAGGTGGTGGCTGACTGGAACTGGGTCTTCCCCCATCATCCGGCGGGGGAAGTGGTGGCGGTGGCATCTCAGGTGCCATGTGCTTGAGCTATGAAGAGCTGAACTGAAGAAAATACTGGTTAGCTTGGGAACCTTAGTGTGTCTCTTTCAATGGTGAAACACCTCCTCTCCGGGGGAGTGTTGGTTCACCACCAGAGTGCCCAGTGAGGTCAAGCTGTACAAAGGAAGAGATGTCTTCTCGTTCCCACAGACGGCGCCAAACTGATGATGCTAAGATTTTAGCACCACGAGATAAGTGATAGTGAGCTCAAGCAGTAGCAGCCATGGCAGCCATAGAGATGTATAAGTGCATAAGAAGGGGATGAGTATAAGAGGAAATTAGACAATGATGTATAGTGGTTCAGCCAATTTGGCCTACATCCACTGTGAGTGTGTGATCCACTAAGTATGGGCACTAATGGCCTTGGATACAATGCACATAACCCTCTCTCTCTCTACTGTGTGTGTACAAGCAGAGTTTTAGCTAGGGCTACTGTTCATGGATCGATCCCTGTAGGGTTGTAGGTGACAAGTATATATAAGTCTTGGGGGGTGTAGTGTACCCCCCAAGTAAGCATGGTGCATGTGAATGATGATCTAACCAATTCCCTGTTGACACCTGTAGATGCCAAACGATGGCATAATATTCCCTCACGTGAGGGTGTGATTCAGTTATAACGGTCTGCCACGTGTCATATGAGCCTCACGCGCACTGTTCCACGCGTCTCCCAAACCACGCGCTAAGATGATGTCACCCTCGGCCTATGATATGAGGCCGAGGGCAAAGTTCCCCCTGGCAGTGAGTATGGTCCAATTTAAGCCTCGTACTGTCGGCCCCTCGAAGGGTCGTCCGGGGCCTGCTGAAGGGTCGGCCCCTCGGAGGGTCGTCCGGGGCCTGCTGAAGGGTCGGCCCCTCGGAGGGTCGTCCGGGGCCTGTTGAGGGGTCGGCCCCTCGGAGGGTCGTCTGAAGGGGTTGCCTTGATCCCAGCAGTCAGGGTGTAAATATGGGTATATCAAATGCAGGATACACCACTGTTATAACATGAACATGATATTAATTGGAATTGAAATATTATTACTAGAATATGAATAGAATATTAAATATAATATAAAGAAATATTAAAAAGGTTATGTAGCTTACAGGTAGTGAACTATACATGGTTGTTATCGAGTTAATAACATGAATTGGTGGGGGATACACCGATCCTAAAATTATGTATCAACAGAATGTTGAACATAATATTAACAGGGCTCTTATAATCAATGCCTCTATAGTTCTCGAAAAAATAGAGACAACTTCTGAAATTGGTGGGGGGATACACTGATCCTAAAATTATTAAACCAACGCCGATAACGCACTTACGGCCAAAAGTAAATGTAAAGTTAATTTTGGGTTTCGACACAGTTTCCACATTATGAATTGTGGTTAGTAAGGGCCAAAAGATAATGCATATTGAATTGGGGCAAAATATTTTCCGTTAAACATCATGCGTATGAAAAAAGTAGTTCTTTTTCATCATACAAATTGACAGTAACAAACTGATAGTAACATAACTTATACAAAAAGTAGTATATTTGAAAAAATTAGCTAAGAAACCATAAATTGACAATAACATAACTTATATATAGCTATGTTTCATTATACAAAATGAAAATTCAATGGAAGACTAAATAACATCAAAAAAATAAAATGGCAGACGAAAAGATGACAAAAACCACATATCTAAAAGGATTTTACCATCGAGTAGATGTATTAACCTTGAAAAATAGGTTGAACTTGCACAAACATGATAACCCAAAAAACACAATGATGATACACTCCCTGTTTATTTCAGAGTATATACACCAAACAGTTTGTGACATAGTATATACTTTGAAAAACATAATGATGATCCTCCAAATAGAGCAGGTACTTGAAAAGAGGAGGTACTCAATGGAGTATCAATCCAAACATAAAAACATAAAACATGCCATTAAAGAGTGAAAACATAAAACAACAACAAAATGGTCCTGTAAGAGTCATGAACATCTCGCACGGGACCAATGTAACTCGTAGGAATCGACCGCGTAGTCACGACGCTCCCGGTTTGAGTGTACGACCTAAATTTATAAAAAAATTGAGTTAAGCATAAAAACATGCCATCAAAGGGTGAAAACGTAAAACAACCACAAAATGGTGCCGTAAGAGGCACGAGCACCGCGCACGTGACCAATGAAACTCATAGGAACCGACCGCGTAGTCACGGTTGCAAAAAAGTTAGACTTAAGCATAAATTGTTATTTCTCCAATAAAACACAACAATCACTCCTTTATATTATAAATTGTTATTATCTTTTGAAGTCGGATTGATAATAATTTATTTTGTATTTTTTGTAGAATGAAAATGGATTTGCAACACATGGAAAAGTCAATAGATACGGAGGAGCCAGGTATGTAGCTATTTGGATACTATGGTCGTGCGGGCTCGTATATACTATTTTTAGATGTTAAATCGGTGGAAGGGATTTTTTTGGTGGTTTAGCTGCGGTTTTTCTTGTTGTTGGATTTATTTTAATGTTAAAATAGGTTGAATTTCATGAATAAACAAAGGAAACTCTAGCAAAATTTTCTAAAATTGAATAGTGTTTTAAATTGATCAAGTCAAACATACATGCATTTAAAGTTATACAAACCCATGTAGTCATTTATTTTTGTATCTTGTGCAGGTTGATGATGGATTTTTCTTGGAGTTATTATGTTCGTGGTGGCTTGGAGCTGCGGTTTCTTATAGTGTAGGGGAGCGATATTATCATCGTTGTTTTAGTTTACGTGATTTTTTTTTAACATCTTTTGATGTGTTAATGTATTAGGTTAGATCATGTTTATATATTTTTATGTGTTAGGATTGATTATGTTCTTATTTGGGAGGCATTTATTTTGTACCTTTATACTTGGATTGTGATGAAATATTATTTTGTAATTCATATTTACGAGATTTGGTTGAAAATTGTGAAACAATGTATTACTTATGATTGTATGAAAAATGCGCAATGTAATTTTGGATTATAAGGTTGCACGTTTTATGTAGTGTAAGTTTTGATGAAAAATGTGCAGCTTTAAAAGTGCTTCCAATTACGAAAAAAATAATAGCTAGTAAATAAAAATATAGTACTTTTGGCAACATAATTTTTTTTTGTCGAAAGATAACTTTTGGCAACACAAGAGTTGTGTGGCCAAAGATATATCTTTTGGCAACACAAGAGTTATGTTGCCAAAAGCTATACCTTTGGCAACACAACTCTTTTTTATGCCAAAAGCTATACCTTTGGCAACACAAACAAAGGCGTGTTGCCAAAGGTATAGCTTTTGGCAACACAATAGCTGTGTTGCCAAAGGTATAACTTTTGGCAACACAATAGTTCTGTTGCCGAAAGTTATTTTTTTACCATTTATCTTACATTCTGCAACATAATTTGTGTCGCTGAAAGATTGCTTTTTGGCAACACAACTATTTTTGTCGCTGTTGAGTGACCTTTGGCAACATAAATAATATTTTTTATTATAAATTTGACAAATTAAAAAATAATTTTGGCAACACAATTGCGTATTGATAAAAGTATACCTTCACGAACACAAGCCTGTTGTGTTGCCAAAGGGTTTCCTAGACAGACAATTGGCAACAAGCTGGAAACATAGCAAAATATGTTGTCAAAAGCTTTTAGCAACATATTTCTAACTTTAGCAACATAATTTGTATGTTGCTAATGGTGCAAGTTCTTGTAGTGGCACTTTTATGATTTGTGCAACACCTTGGGATTGAAGCGCCCTTCCCGAATTGATTTAGGTGACAGATTGCTTTATTTCCTGTGCGTTATGATTAGAAAAGTTTAAATCATCTTGGAGAGGTTATTCCCTGAACGTCGCTTCAGATTTCTTCGCATTCTATATGTTTCTCCAAGCTTTCACTGTTGCATTCTCACTCTCAGGTCTCGTCTTCCATCTTCAAGCTTCTTTCTTATCTTCTCATCATCCTTGCTTGCGAATTTGCATCGTCTCAAGCTGACTCTTACTCCGTAAGTTCTTCTCACTCCTTTATCTTTTATTTTTCTATTGGAATTTCTTCATATTCGATACTGGGGTTTCTCTTTTTTGATGACGAAAATAAGCAATGGGTTGACAACTGAGTTTAGGAAATTCTATAATATTCCAAACTGGGTAGACATCGAATGTTCCCCTGTTCCTAGTAATGTTAGAGACATTGAGGACGGTTACTGGATACATATTCTTTTGTTATCTTAGGGGGTCTTACTTTTCCCCCAAATCACTTGTTTTTTCACTTTTTTAGTTACTTCGATATAGTTCTTGCACAGTGCTCGCCAAATGTTTGGAAAATTTTCAATGGTGTGCATAGAATTAATCAGCTCTATGGCACCAATCTAAGGCTTGCTGAAATCTGCTATTATTATTCTTTTTCTTGAACGAGTTATGATCTTATTTACCTAAAAACTAGGAGTCCTAATAGGGTATTGGTAGTAAATCTACCTGATTCCTACAAGGACTACTGGCATGAGGGGTTTATTGCCAGAAATTGATAGTTCCCTCCCCATATTGAAGGGTCGAGGTCTGGGAGATACGTGATTCCCTTTTATGGGGAAGAATATATAGGTAGGCATAGCTCTTGTTCTTCTCATTGATCCTTTGTTAGTATATGGTCTTTCTCAAATCCTTCTCTCTTTGTTTTTTTAGCTAAGTCAAAGAACTCAGAACCCACTCTCAATGAGATTAGAGCAGTTGAGATGGTTAAGGCTTGGAACACCAGAGAACTCTTAGCTGACAGTGAGCATCCTCGATCAGCTGTATTTCTTCTGGAATACAAGAACATTGGGTCCAATTTCATCGTAAGACCTGTCGATAGCATTCCTCAGCTAGACATCACAGAAGAGGTTGTTGTCGACCCAATCCAATGGGACGAGGAGGAAACCAGCTTTGGTGAGGAGAGCGAGGGGGCTAACATGGGCGGTGCTGAAGTTGGTTATAGTGAGGAGAGATCAAGTAACGAAGAGTCTTCCATCTCGGAGGAGGGTTCATAGCCTCAGGAGTCTTCGGGGTAATCAAGTAGCTCTGGTGAGGAAGATATGTCTCCTCTTAGGAAGAATTTGATCCGAGATGATGATGAAGATAACATGCTTCTTTCTCGTCGATTGAAGAAAAAGAAATCTGGGAGCGGGGATGCCGCCACTGTCTCGCAGACTGTTGCTCACGAGCAAGAGAGGAAGAAGAAAGAGGAGGAGAAGAAGGTGGAAGACAAAAAGATGATGGAGAGGGAGAATTAAAGCACCTTATACTCTTGACTCATTTGAGTCTACATTGTATAAGTGCCCATCTAGTTTGGAAATAGAGACAAAATTGAGTCCCCATCCTAGATACCAAAGAGCCTCAGACACTTCATTCCTCCTGTTTGAATGATCAAAAGTATATTCACAAACATTCACACACTTTAGGACCCCATATGTTGTTCACACATATTGCTAAATTGATTGTATGTGTGTTATGTGTGTTAATTTCCCTTAAAACTTTTTTTAATAATTTTTTGGGAATTTTAATGATTTTAAAACAATTCTTTCTTAATTAAAAATGGAATTAAAAAGTTTTGGGGTCATTATATAAATACTGGTTATTGGTTTTATCCCTGATATGTTCACTTGGGTAGAATTCGAAAGTGCTAGAGACATCAGGGTACTTGTGTAATTAAGTTTGGGATGCGCGTTTGTTATCTGTTATTTGCCTTACACATATTGCTTTCCTATTGGCTGAAAGTGTGTTTATTTTAAGAGAGAAAACCAACGTTTATTGTTAGCCCTTAGATTGAGCTTATCAACGCTCTGCATGCGTCCTTGTTACAATCCCTGTGAACCTCCATCCTCAAATCAGAAGCCTCTTAACCAACCGCTTACCTTTAACCGTTGGATGGAAGTCAATGTTGCAAGACTTAATCTTAGCCCTTGATTTCGAACCCCCTTCTCGATCCTTCTCAGCCCTGTATATAAGGAGGATATCCCTCAGCCTTTCAAAAGCTTTTGCCACTTTGTCTTTTAGCGAGAGAAGTGAGAGAAATCACAGAGTTAGAAACCCTATACCTAATTCGTCCAAACACTTTATCAAACCCTAACCTTAGTACCAAAAACAAGTTCATTCCAAACACAACCTTGAGTGTTTGAGAGTTTTTGAGTGTTGGTTTGAAAGTTCTTTCTTACTGTAACCTCTTCGTTTTGAGATCTTGTGTCCAACTTAAACATTAGGATTATATCTGTATTTTTGTTTCATAGAAATCATAGATCTGGACATTTTATGTTATATTACACCTAGATCTGCATTTATAGTTTCTCATCTTGAGAAATCTTTTGTTGATTATTTTCAATAAATGTTTTTATCTTCAAAATCAACAAAATCATTTTCTGTTTCTAGTTCTTTTGAAACAAAACCTTTAACCTAGTTGGAATCACACTTGGCAATTTTCAATTTCAAAAAATATTTTTAAAACCCTGAAATTGATTAAGATCTTGAAACGTCTTCTGAGCAAGATAGTCGTGGATTTTGGGTTTATTTTAAAGGTCAAATAAGGTTCAAGTTTCCTAAGAAGAGAGAGAGACTGAAAATCACAGCATATAGATCTGATTTGTAATTTGTTAGGGCTGTTTGTAAAAATAAGCGTGAGTGTGTGCATGCATGTGTTTGATCACCATCATAAACACTTACACACTACAACACTCTACATGTTGGTAATAAGATCTTGAAACAAGAGTCGACGTAAAGACTGGAACAAAGTGGAAGTTAGCAAACTAGGAGAACCACATCAACAATCAGAACTGCAGAAAAGTTAGAAGGACTCCAGTGGGTACATTCCTAAACTTGTATAGGACTGATTTGTGTGCAGGTGTGTTATATAGTTTGTAACTGTTATATTTTGTTTTAGTGGATTTTTCTTTTTACTCCGTAGAGGGAGTCGTGGATGTTTTCTCAGTTGGGTGAGGTTTTACCACGTTAAAAATCTCTTGTCAATAATCTTTCTACATCTCCTCATCTCATTCTTGGTGGTGTGATGATTTAAACTGTTTTAGTTTTGTTTTTCAAAACTTGTTACAAATCTTGAACTGATCTCGTGCATGTTTTATTAAACACATCTTGTGATTAAAACTGATTTTGTTTAAAGAAAAGAGTTTCTTCAAAAAATAGTTCGGAGTTACTTAAATAGTTTAATCTTGTATTAAACGGCTTTAGTAACAGTTTTTGAAGAAAAAGGAGAGAGAAGGAGATAAGAGGAGAGCAGAGGTGTGGACAAAGGCGGGGAAGTCTCTGGTGCCTATTTCTACTCTGACTGAGGGGGATTCTATTGCTCTTACCCCTTAGTTGGCTCCGACGGTGCTTGAAAGGGCAGTGCTACCAGCTGATCACCAGAGGTCGTCAAACGTAGGGACCGACCAGTTAGCCCTTGTAACAATCCGCGTAATTTTGGGCTATTTTTATTCATTTCTGGAAAATGGAGGAAAATAAATTTTGAGATAAAATTATTTTTATTGCTCAATTTAAAGGCAAGAATTTCAAACGGTTTCGAAATCGGAGTTAAAACGGATTTTAAAATGATTTTAAAATGTTTTTAACTCTTGGAGTTGTTTTGACTTCCAACTCTTCATTTCTTTGCCTTATTTAAAGGAGTCTTTTGGACTCCAACTCTTCATTTCTTTGCATTATAAAATGAAGTAGTGGGTAACCTTTTTAACATACTTTTGGCACAAATTTTGGCAGCAAATATATTTTATATTTCTCTTCTTTTTATATACACATTGGACCTTGAGATTTGTGAGTTCCAGCCTTAGATTAGAGGTGTTCTTGGGGCTATTTTGTTGGAGGTTCTTGGAGAAGATTTTGTGGATCTTTTGTGTTAATCTTGAGGATGTGATCGTTGGTTTCTCTTCATGGTTTGAGGTATGGGGTTTTACACAATATGCTCCTTAAATCTCGCGAGTGTCATTCTCTTTGAATTCATGTTAATTGAACTCATATTTGAATTGATAAATTCATTGAAATCTAGGAAAATAATTGTTGAAATTATTTTCATTCATGTGGTATTATTCATGTTGTTGTTGAGCACATTTTCATGAGATTTTAATATGGCACGGATGTTTGGCACCCGCCAAAATTCCTGCTTCCAAGGGCTATGGCTTGATAAAGCATATGCGGATGGGGTGAGGCCTGGTGACCCATTGATGTGTTGTTGAGGAATTTATTGATAAAAGCTATTGAGATTTGCATTTCTATTTGAATATTCGTACTTGTGTTGTTACGTTTTATTCATTGCTAATCCGTATTTGTTGAGCATAATTCCTGTCGTATTGTGTACTTCCCCATATTTTCTTTTAGTGGCAGGTTAGCGCGGATTTTGGGATTGGTTTTAGCGAGGATTGTTTGGGAAAGATTTGTATTATTTTGATGTATAGAGCATTGGAGATTTGTATTTTTATTCGAGTTAGATAGTTGTAATTTTAATTCGAGAGACTTGTTGTAATTGAAGAGATTGAGATTAGTGGATTTATATTATTGTGGGTTTATTTAGATGCTCTATACCTTGTCACTTGTGGATTTAGATTTATTTTATCACATTAGCGCTCCGTTCGCTCTCCCCGGGCGGGCGGGGTGTTACAAATGGTATCAAAGCTTAGGTATACGGCAACCCTTGGGTATTGGGTCTGTTGCGTTTTTGTGGCGCATATTTTTGGAGATAGCAAATTTTAGGTGATATTCGTGTTAGGCATCTAGATTAGATGTGAGTAATTTATTTTTAGGAGACGTGAATTATTTTTGGAGATTATTGGCCTGATTCCTGAGAGTTAGGCATTCGGCGAATTTCGAGGACGAAATTCCATTGTTAGTGGGGAAGTGTAACAATCCGCGTAATTTTGGGCTATTTTTATTAATTTCTGGAAAATGGAGGAAAATAAATTTTGAGATAAAATTATTTTTATTGCTCAATTTAACGGCGAGAATTTCAAACGGTTTCGAAATCGGAGTTAAAACGGATTTTAAAATGATTTTAAAATGTTTTTAACTCTTGGAGTTGTTTTGACTTCCAACTCTTCATTTCTTTGCCTTATTTAAAGGAGTCTTTTGGATTCCAACTCTTCATTTCTTTGCATTATAAAATGAAGTAGTGGGTAACCTTTTTAACATACTTTTGGCACAAATTTTGGCAGCAAATATATTTTATATTTCTCTTCTTTTTATATACACATTGGCCCTTGAGATTTGTGAGTTCCAGCCTTAGATTAGAGGTGTTCTTGGGGCTATTTTGTTGGAGGTTCTTGGAGGAGCTTTTGTGGATCTTTTGTGTTAATCTTAAGGATGTGATCGTTGGTTTCTCATCATGGTTTGAGGTATGGGGTTTTACACAATATACTCCTTAAATCTCGCGAGTGTCATTCTCTTTGAATTCATGTTAATTGAACTCATATTTGAATTGATAAATTCATTGAAATCTAGGAAAATAATTGTTGAAATTATTTTCATTCATGTGGTATTATTCATGTTGTTGTTGAGCACATTGTCATGAGATTTTAATATGGCACGGATGTTGGGCACCCGCCAAAATTCCTGCTTCCAAGGGCTATGGCTTGATAAAGCATATGCGGATGGGGTGAGGCCTGGTGACCCATTGATGTGTTGTTGAGGAATTTATTGATAAATGCTATTGAGATTTGCATTTCAATTTGAATATTCGTACTTGTGTTGTTACGTTTTATTCATTGCTAATCCGTATTTGTTGAGCATAATTCATGTCGTATTGTGTACTTTCCCATATTTTCTTTTAGTGGCAGGTTAGCGCGAATTTTGGGATTGATGTTAGCGAGGATTGTTTGGGAAAGATTTGTATTATTTTGATGTATAGAGCATTGGAGATTTGTATTTTTATTCGAGTTAGATAGTTGTAATTTTAATTCGAGAGACTTGTTGTAATTGAAGAGATTGAGATTAGTGGATTTATATTATTGTGGGTTTATTTAGATGCTCTATACCTTGTCACTTGTGGATTTAGATTTATTTTATCACATTAGCGCTCCGTTCGCTCTCCCCGGGCGGGCGGGGTGTTACAGCCCTGAAGGCGAGTCAGGGGCTAGCCTTGGTAAGCCTGTTTTTAGTTTTCTTCTCTTTCAATACTTTTTCTGCTGATGTTTTCCTTTTCCCTTCAGTTTGTGTCTGATTTCACTGTCCTCTACCGCAGCCGCGATGAGGTGGCGAGGAGGAACGCCGAGCTGGAAAGGAAAAATGTCGAGTTGGAGGCCAGCTTGAAGACTGCAAGTTCTATTCAAAAGTCTTCTGACCTCGCCTTGGCCCAATCTAACAAAGAGAAGGAGGCAACGAAGAAGGAGCTCGAAGAGCTGAGGCAGTCTTATGAATTGGTTTGCGCGAGCAAGCTAGCTGTGTCAGAGGAGAACAAGGTGCTTGCTGGGAAGGTGAAGAAGGTGGAATCTGAGGCGGCCACCATTAAAGAGAGCTAGTATAATATTGGATGGGTCGTAGTGTACGAGGATGCTGAGGCCCAGATTGGTTATATTGGTCGTCTCAATTTTAAGAAGGGTTGGGACAAGGCCTTACTCGCTGCCGAGGTGGATATTGACTCCACACTCTTTAATGATCACAACCCTGGTCCCAAGCCTGCCGTGGATGAGGTGACTCTCCCTACTTCTAATGAAGGTTCCCCTATCGCTGCCGATGCTTCCCTTGATCGGGGGATGGCGACTGCTCCGTCTGAAGGAGGTGTTCCTGGAGCTGCTGCTACTACAGATAAGGCGAAGAAACCAGCGACCTCAGAGAAGACTGAGGTTGCCAGCTAGTCTTCTTTAGGGAGCTCTTAGTATTATTATTTTTTTTATATTTCAGTCACTCTTTCTATTCGATGATGTACTCTGAACCTTCTTTAAATGAAATGAAATTCAGTTTCCTTTCGCATACTGATGTGCTTGCATTTTTATTGCTTATATGGTTTGTAGCTCATCGGTGTTGAGGATTATATTCTTGCTACCTCTCAGTTTGGAAAGATTCTTGGACCTGATGTGAGCAATCAAGTTCGCAGAGCCTTCGTAAGGATCTGGAAGTCTCTTCAGTTAAGGAATAGGGATTATAAGGACCCGTCAGAGCTCGTTTTCAAGCTGAAGGACAGGCTCCAAGAGATGGAGGAAATCGACGCTTCTGTTCAAGAAGAGGTGAGTGCTCTGAAGGTTAAGCTCCTGGATGACTTCAAGGTTAATCAGGTTGGAGAGGTACTTCAGCAAGAGAACGATTCTCTAAGGAGAGAAATCCCACGACTCAGGGAGAATGAACCTAGCATTGCTCCTTGAGTTCTACGTGGTTCCTCTTCATCGGCTAGACCGCAAGCTGGTACTGATGACAGAGGTTCAGTTAGGGAGATTGTCAAGCTTCGAGGTGATGTTGGTTGGGCGTACGTGATAGCTACCGGTCTTTAAAGGGATGTTACCTTGCTGAGGCATCTGTTCAAGAAAGGTCATCGGCGAGTGTGGGCTGATGGTTACGATCAGGGTTGGACCGATACTCCAAAAAAGTTGGGGGAAGTTGAAGAGATATCATTTATTAGTGGATGGTTGAGTTCTCTTAGGGAGTTGCCGATCCCTAGGAACTCTGTCCTCTGGTATCGTCATGAAATCTCCCCCTCAAATTTGATGCTTAACCCATTCAGGAGGGATAATTAGTGGATCCCCATAGATGTTATCCCCAGGCAACTATTGGAGCCAGATTCAAATGAAGTCGATGAGGAATTAGCTCCTCACCCAAATGATGGCCGAAGAGCGTAAGTGACTGATTATCTTTCTCGGAGACCTAATCCTCATTAGGATTTATTTTATTCAGCACGTGTAACTCTATATACGCAATGATGTAATAAAATGATTATGTTTTGGGCGATTCGTCGACTAAACACGTGTATTTTTTACTTCATTGATTTCTTGTTCGACTATATAGGGCTCTTCTTAGTCGACTAGATTAGATATAGGCAGAGTTGTTTTATTGAGTGAGTATCCCCCCAATCCAGTATGCTTATAAGATACCATTCTGCCTCACTTTACCTTTTAAGTTGTGTCGTCACACTCCCTTAGGCCTAAGTGTGGCAATTGCGAGGACACACCTGGTGTTGAATGTTCTATCCGAGCAGGTTTTTTGAGCTATGAGTGAATCCCTTAGGCCTAAGTAGTCTCCCATCAGTGAATCCCTTAGTATATAGATATATAGAGCGAGGCTCTCATACATACCAAGTTTACATAACGATTTTTTAAAAATAGTAAAAAAAATATTTTTGAGTTGATTTTTTATATGGTATTTAAACATTTTAATGGACCCATATAATTAAAAATCAGCTAACAATAACGTTTTTTGCTATTTTTAAAAAATCGGTCAAACTTTCACAGCTTTTAAAGTGCTTTAAAAGCTGTGAAAGTTTGGCCGATTTCTTAAAAATAGCAATAAAAGTTATTTTGAGTTGATTTTTTTTATGAGTCCTCTGAAATGTTTAAATACCCCACAAAAAAATTCACTTAAAAATCATTTATAAAAATGGGTCCGGACCAGCAGTATGTAAACTTGGTATGTGTGAGAGCCTCTCTCTCTCTCTCTCTCTCTCTCTCTCTCTCTCTCTCTCTCTCTCTATATATATATATATATATATATATATATATATATATATATATATATATATATGTGTGTGTGTGTGTGTGTGTGTGTGTGTGTGTGTGTGTGTGCATGTTTTTTTAGTGGCCTACCATATTACAATAGGGAATTGAAAGACCAATGAAGTTCAAATCATCAAAGGTAATCTTATTTATAATTTCATTTTTTTCCAAGATCATGACATTGCCATTCATGAAATTTTATATATTTGTTTAATATTAACTTTCAATTATTTAAAATAACATTACCATAAGAGGCATTAACTTATTCAACATATTTTTTTATGAACGCTATGAAAATGATCAAACATAATCTCAATAACTACGATCACGCAATGCGTGCCTGCAAGCTAGTGGTAAAAAATAAAGTAGGACATTTGTAATTAATTATAACGAATCCTATTTTTTATAGTCCAACGGTCGAGATACTGATCCTTTCAATCCAAACGCTAACAACAAATCCTAATATCTAAGCTAATTGGGATCAATAGGAAAGCTACTTTGATTGGTCAGTCAAAGGGTAAACGGATCAAGCAATAAAAATCGTAAGATCAAATCCTTATCTACGGATCTAAGCGCACTAAAATTTTGTGAGGGAAAGGAAACACAGTTTGTGTTTCTTAAAAACATGTGTATAAATGACATTCTATTAATTGAAAAATTATTTAAAAATTAATTTTAAACTAAAAAGTTCCTAAAAATTATTTTAAAATCAGGTAATTATGTTTTTAACAAAAGTTTACCCAATTTTAATTTTAAGGAAAATTTTAGACTCATACTCAAATAATGTCTAATATAAAAATGCATCAGTGCCTAAAAAGTGGAAAGTGTACAAATGTGCAATTAGTGATTTTGAAAATTCCACTTAGTGTTTTTATTACCTTTTTACCTTACTATGATTTTCATGTTGATTGAGTCTTGAGTAATTATGCTTGAATGGGATTGAATTTTTTGCATGCATACATGAGTTTATCTTGCATATAAACTAGAAAATATTTTGGCAAAATATTCAAATTTGAAAATCGAAATTATTATGGACTCCGACCATCCTAGTGATGTCCACCTAATTTAGTTGTTTCACAATAGACAATCTGTAAATTTTATACCCGTGTGTAGAAGATAACTGGAAGATATCATTTATGTGTAGAACACACAAAGTCTAGGTTACAATCTTTTTTGGTTGCAACATCCCGATTGTGTATTGGCACAAGCTCCAAGGGGATATTTTAGGAAACATATCAAAAAGAACACAAATAGAGAAAGATTATGGGGTTTTCACTAAAAACGAATCTTTTCTTCATCGAGGTAAGAAAAATAAACAAAGTTCACTCCCTGAACCAAAGAAGTTTGCATCCTGAACTAAAGAAGTTTGAACGAGGTCATATCTAGAACGATAGTTTTCCCAATTTTGCATAATTTCACAAAACTCAATTTTTTTCTCCATCCTATGAACCAAGTAAATTCTAAATATAAAAAATGTATTTCAAACATAATTCTTATGTAGGAAGAATATATTTCATCATATGGAAACCTTAAAAGCTCAAAATAAAATTTATAAGATTTTTAGTTTTGAGAAATTATGTAACCATGGGGTGACTCTACGCACTCTAGTCCATATACATTTACCATAAATGGTCTACTCGATACACGGACATGAATGATCCGACATGATTTTGATGAATTTTTTAGGAGATCTCTTGGATAACATTCTAAGTGTTTTGAAAACTAAAATAAGACAATTCAAATAATGTCGGGTAAATGAGTATACATGTACTCTTATAAAACATTTTTTTCCCTGTCAGAAGACGTACAGTACATCATATACATGCCTAAATTGGTTAAGTATCCATTGATAACAACTTAGGTCTTAACCCAAGTGTGGATTTTTAACTTAAAAGTTTTTTATATTAGTTAAAGGGTTCATGTTACTTAAGTACTATATGTTGGAATCTACATTATCTGTTGTGAAGCGACTATTTTATATACATTATTTTTAACACTCCACCTTGTATCAATTTTAATAGTCTTTAACCGTATGTTTAATATCCCTACATGACTGTAATCATCTAATTTTAGGTACATCGTGGTGTATCGTGACTCAATTTTTGGTTTGCGAGACATCACCGATTTCTTTCTCCTACTTGGAACGGATATTCTGCATCCTACGTAAAGTTCAAGAGATTCTCATTGATGATCTCGATCAAACCATTGACTATGATACAATTGTTAGATCATATACCCAACTCTAGCCACCAATTGCGTTCCTAATTAAATCATTTGTGTCTAGCCCATGTAATGCCACATATATTTTAATTAATTAAATAACTAGGATTTAATTTGAATAAGTGCATATTCATGTTATTGGTTAATTTTAATTTGCATAATATTTATATTTTAGGGTATATACCTTTGGATTAGGATCTAGAGGCTCGAGAGTTTAATTCATGTTAAAAACATGTTAATTTGGGATCCAGGTTTGGGTAATCCTCTGGGCTAAGTTTTGGACGCATGAGGTTATTATTCTGGACTTATTGAGAGGTCCTAAATTCGTCCCACATGAGAGATGTTAAAATTAGAGGATATAAATAGGTGTTTAAACCTCATAATTAATATAAATTTTAATAACATTAAGACCCTAGTTGTGGAAGAGGAAATTAGATCATGGAAGCATCGATAATGGAGATTCAACACTAGGATTCCATGCAAGAAATAACTAGCTTTGTTTCTTATTACTCGTAACTTATTTATGACCAATTCATTGTAATAACCTAAGTTGGTTGTAATCACATGTTAGGGTTGCAATGTCATTATAAATCATGAAGATTTGTATTTATACATTATTTAATGCCTATTCCTATTTAAATTGATCGTGGGAATGTTATAGAATAATAATTCACATGCTTAGGTTGAGAATTATAGTCTAAATCTACTACTTTAATTATAGAATTCGTAATTAAGTGAACCCATGTGAAGAATATGATGATATAAATGAATATGCCTAAATAATGTGATATTTAACCTTGTTAACGGATCTCTATTGTTGCAAACATGTTTAGGATCCTTTAGAAATAATATTTGAATTTTTGGGGATTGATTATAGTTTAGGAAAACCTTTGGTTACAATCTGATAAGAAGAAAATATAGAAAAATGAGTTCTAGACTAATTTTTTAATATAACATCATTTTGGGTTCATTGGACAGGGATGACCGATCTCTCTTTCAAACGAGGGTAACACTAGTTTAAACAGGATTTCATTTGAGTGGGAACCTATGGATAGAATATGATATTCCAAATATTTTTTGTTAAGATATAAGTATTTTGATCTTATACGGTCAAGTGGAGAAAATAAATGCATTGGATTTAAATTATATTAGAGTATGTTTAACCTAATTTACACGGTTAGGATATGATTCCTTATTTTATATTTGTATTGGAGGTTGTTTCCTTTGTATGTTATGCATGAACGTGTCAATGTATATGTGTTGACTCATGATGAATATATCGATGGGGATTATTTTGTGGGACTGGGTACTATGCTCCTGATGACCCATGTAGGTTACGTATAGGTCAATAATGTGCTCCTACATTCAGTTGGCTAACCGTCTAGTTAAAGGAAGACATAGGAGGCTTGATATGTCATCTAGTCTTGGTATGTGATTATAGGATGCCTTGAGGATGTAGAGATTTCCCCATTTTAGGTGTGTTTGTTTTGAAATCCATTAAAAGTGAGACTTCCTATGGATTGACCCAATAAAGTCACGGTAAGACCTCGCATGATTATTGCCTTAGTGTTATGCTTATTTGTATAGCATGTCTGATAATGGACATATTTATACGCAGATAATGAATTATGCTATTATGGTTATTGCAATATGATTTATGTATGGGATACAATGTAGTATGAGGGTACTACATATATGCATAATACTTAATTTATGATTAATGATTATGATATGGGGTTATTACACCAGGTAGATTATATAGATAGTTCTACAAATTTTAGTAGTTACGTGTAACGTGTAATGTAGGATATCTAGTCAGTTATGGGCATAACATACGTAAGGATTGATGAGTATAGTAGTTAGGCCAGTTATGGCTAGGTTGTAGTGGGATATTAGGTAGTACCATTATTATCCTAGTGGTGAATAGTACTTGCATGGATAACGCGTGGAATATTAGATAGCCCATATTAAGGACTAAATATATTTACATATAGTGAGGTTAAGGGATACTATGAGTTGGTATAACCTTAGTATATTATGATTAATGACTTCATTATATTTTAGTGTGAGTTAAGATTTAATTAGGTTACACAAGTTGTATTGGGAGTTGGGAACTTAGGTTGTTAGTGATGCCTAATGTATAATTGGCTTGTATGGTAGGATTCATATATAGAGAGGTGGGTGAGATACCTTGGGAGTGAGTGTCAGAGGAGACTACATAAGATAAAAATGAGTCATATTTAATTATATACAAGTAAAGTTATTTACTTCTTTCAAAATAGGAGGTCTGACCCATCTGTTTTCTTAAAATATATTTTCAGTTATTCAACATTAGCAGCAACACAGATGAGCAAGCCAATTGTAGGATCATTCTTATCAAATGATCGGAGTTAGAGATATAGAGTTATCTCTTATAATATTTATTTCTTAGTTGGACATTTTATATTCCAATTATTCATTTTATAGTATCTTGGGGGTTTTAGAGTTATTATTTATTGAATCCACCCTGATTAGTCTAATGGTAAGGGGGAATGGAAAAGACCATAGGTCTCAAGTTCGAAACCCCACCAAAGGATAGCAGAATTTGAGTGGGGCGTGTGCTAAGGTGGCTTTGGCACCTCATCACCCTGTTTAACTTGGACGGAGGAGTTCAAGGGGCTCGTTCTTCTGGAGGATTAGGGTTATTAGAAAAAAGAGTTGTTCTTTATCAAATGGACTTTTTTGGGGGGGATTGTATTATGGAGATTTATGTTTATTCAGTTATCTAGTTGCATTGAGTTTTATCTTACTGTCTCTTTTTCTATCACTTATTGTTGATATTGTGATCATATCAATGATTCTATAAATCTTATAATGATATGCATTGTTTGATACTTCATATTCTCTTTGCATATGGTTGGTCACCATATACATGGACAATTAGGGATGTTATAGTTGCTATTAGATCATGGTCCAAAGCTTTAGGGTTTGTGTGAGATTGTTTTGTTTTTTTCCTAAGCTTTATATGATAAATTAGATCGTGTCAGAGGGTTTTATGCTCTTGTCTCGTAATGAAGCGTTTGTTGACAACGTTCATTTTTTTCTTGGGAGGTAGTCAGACTAGAGGTGTAGTTGAGGATTGAGGGGTCAAGATAATGAATCCCAATGGTAAGTAAATTTTTGAAAATAGACTGAGTGGTTGGAGAAGGGACTTCTCTACACATATGAAGATAATTAAATAAGTTGCCATACTTGGATCAAAGACCACAATTTAGAGATTTTTGCTGACACAGATAGTATATGTGCCTTACGCCGTGTTGACTTCAAAATATGACAGGGGTTGTATTGTTTAAGGAACTTATTGGTATCTACATGCATTCTGGTGGTCTTGCAATGAGAATTAAGGATAGATAAATGCCGTAATATAATTGAGTTTATTGAGTACTAAAAGAAGCTGATTACTATATTTTAGCGAGATAAAAGTGTTGTAGTGGTGAGAATAAGTGTGGCTAGTTCTGATAAGAGAGTGGGTTTATGTTGCACTCGAATTTAAGAAAAAATTAAATTATCTAGAACCCATATGTTATTCGGGTAACGAAGATGAGATATTTTCTGACCATGAAGCAGAGTCACCACACGGATGTGGAGTATGAGATGAAGATTACTAAATTGGTTTGTACGTACACCCAAGGAGGTGGAAAGAAAAATAATAAGAGAGTTTTTATTGACTAGGTTGAGTTAGACCAATAAGGTGATGTTCTGAGATAGGTTTTCCAACTTGTAGTAGTGGATGCACCTAGGGCTGTGTTTTTTTTCCGAACTTTCCGATTTTTTCGATTTTCGATCCGATTTTTTCCGAATTTGGAATGAAATTTTAGTTTGCCGATTTCCGATTTTCCGATTTCCGATTTTTCCGAAAAAAATTGGATCGGAAATCGGAAATAATTCTGAATTTCCGATTTTTCCGATCCGATTTTTCCGAAACTATGCCGATCTGATTTTTCCGATTTTTTTCCGAATTATTTCCGATTTTTTCGGAATTATTTTCCGATTTTTTCGGAATTATTCTCCGATTTTTCCGATTTCTTTTCCGATTTTTTGAAAGTTTCCCATATCCCACATCGGTTGGGAGAGGGAGAGGGCTCCAAAATATGCTCTATAAAAAGAGAGTATCCTTCTAACTTCTACACAAATGAAAAATGAGCCAAATCCTCATGTGTTTACATGTTGGGTTAAGCTATTTTCATTGTTTCTTTAAAATGAGAATTTCGAGTAATCGAAAATCCATAATTTATTTTTTTGAAATTTTGGAATTTTCGAAATTTCTGGATTTTTAATATATTTTGTGAATTTCCGATTTTCCGATTTTTCCGAATTCGGATTTTTTTTTAATTTTCCGAAAAAATCGGATCGGAAATCGGAATAGTTATTTTAATCCGAAAAAATCGGAATTTTTTCCGAATAGGCATTTTCCGATCCGATCCGGTCGAAACACAGCCCTAGATGCACCAGTTACATAAAATTTGAAGGAGTGAGAGAGTTCGAAAAGATTAAGAGAGGAGAATAATTTTACTGAGGGTCATAATCGAGTGGGATCGATAACATCCCGTTATATAGAATAGGAGAAATGACAGGAGAGGACCCATGAGGGAGAGCTGCCGGGAGAATTCATAAATATTAATATAAGTGCATAGCGTATAGCCATGCAGTTGGTGTCCGAATTAGGGATGGTGCGGTCATTGCCTATATATTTACCATATTTATCATTGCCACTACCACGCAAGGGGTATGTTTCACGTTATTTTTTTGTTTTTGAAGCAACTTTTGTTAGAAAAAATGGTATTTGATAGCAAAATTTGAGCAATTTTGAGCGCAAATTAAGGTGGGATCCACACCATGAAAATTGTGGGATCATATACGAACGCGTTCTCCTTGACAAGGAGATTAATGTAGTATATTCATATGTCCAAATCCATTAAGTTATGAATGATATATGTGTGTTCAAAGTGACTCATAAAGCAATGAAAGTTAATGTATTGGGTATGTTTTAACTCTTGTCCCACATTGGAAGAGTAGTGGAAAAATGATGAGTTAATAAAACTCAACTGATGGACTAAGGCTTGGATGTCTTTGGGGTATCCCAACTCTTTGAAGGGGAGATGACCTAAGCTATGCTTGGGTTGACTTTCAATCAAAGGTCCACACGCGGTCCGTCCGGCCGGCTCGGCTCGTTTCGGGCTCGGGCTTGGGCTTGTAAAAATTCTTAAATTTTTGGGCCGAATCTAATTAACTTTCTGGGCTTTAATTTAATTAATTAATTTCCAAAAGTGAGCAGTTGCTTTAAAATCGAAATTAACTGTCATTGACAGTTAAAAACGGTTTGAGTGTTCCCAACAGTCAGAACCAAAAAATTAAATACATTTCCTTCCCTCCAGTTTTAAAAACTAATGAAATTTCGTCCTTCAATTTTCCTCCAAAAATTAAGTGCTGCCAGAATTCTTTCTGCATTCATTCATCAGTCTGTTTGGTTGAGTAAACACAGAAATTGTATTCGTCGTGATTAATCACAGTTGTGCTACTTGATTAATCTGGAAATCCGTTCTATCTTGGGAGACAATTATTCTTAAACTCAAGCACATTGGAGGAATAAATTTGTCTTAAGGAGACTATGTAACAGGGCTCGGATTTGCATCTAATTTATTATTAATTCTGCAATATTCAAGTAAGTGATTTAATTTTCTGTAATTTCTTTTTCTTTTTGTAATTTTTATTTTATTAACAATTATGTACTATTTCGAAGTTTAAATAGTAGGAATAACAATCTTAAGACAAATTTATTTTTTTTCTACTGTTTATTGTGTACAGAATTTTAGTTAATTACAGAAATTCTATTTAGTATAAATTATTCTGTTTTACAGAAAATTAGAATTAAAATATTATTTTATTACGAATTTAATAAAACAGTGAATTTTTTAATTTTTAAACTTGTGTCAGTTTATATTTATAATTTCTTAAAAAATTCTGTTTTGTACAAAAATTGAAATGTTTTAATTTGTTTAGTTAAGTTATTTTATTTATTAAAAATTTATATTCTGATTTGTACGGGATTTTTTTTAATAATAATAAAAACAGTGTGACACAATTTAATTTAGACTAGTGTAAACTAGTGCTTCAAAATTTCGATTTTAAACTCAATTCAGATTATTGTTAAGAATTTTTTATAAATTCTGTGTCAAATAAATTTGAATATTGTGTAGAATTCTTTTTGAATTATATTTGGAGGAAATTGGTGCACAGAATTTTGTATTCTATTTTTTGATTAATTCATTATATATGAATTTTATCATTGATAAAAATTCTATTTTTTGTAACAGAAATGGAATCACAAAGTACGAACACTACTCCTACTAAAGTGACTGTCACCAACACAAATGTGACTGCACCCGTATCTATGCCACACGGGGAGAAATGTGAAAAAGTTCATTGGGGCTGACTTCAAACGTTGGCAAGGACAAATGTACTTCTATCTCACTACCTGCCAACTGGGTAGGTTTGTATATGAAGATTTCCCCTCTATTCAAGAGGGAGATGTCGCTGAAAAAGTTGCTGCTGTCGATGCTTGGAAGCACTCGGACTACCTATGCCGGAATTATATTTTGGCCTACTTGGACAAGACATTGTACCATGTCTATTGCACGATCAAAACATCCAAGGAATTATGGAATTCTTTGGAAAAGAAGTATAAAACTGAAGATGCTGGGATGAAGAAATTTATCGTCGGGCGTTTTCTGGACTTCAAAATGGTTGATTCTAAATATGTGATCTCGCAAGTGCAAGAACTCCAAGTGATCCTCCACGACATTCATGCTGAAGGAATGTCACTTAGTGAAACTTTCCATGTTGCTGCAATTGTTGAAAAGTTGCCTCCATCTTGGACTTTATTCAAAAACTATCTCAAGCACAAGCGAAAAGAGATGAATGTGGAGGAGTTGGTGGTCAGGCTGAGAATCGAAGAAGACAACCGTGAGTCTCAAAAGAAAAGTGGGAAGAATAGAATGGAGACGAAGGTCCATGTCGTTGAAGGACCTAAGAAGAATAAACGAAAGTATGATGGGGAAGGCACTTCCAAAAATAACAAGAAAAAGCTCAAAGGCAAATGTTACAATTGTGGTAAACCTGGACACCGCTCAAGCGAGTGTCGTAAGCCTAAGAAGCAAAATAAAAATAACTCTCAAGCAAATGTAACTGAGGGTTAGAATATCGCCAATGATTTGGCGGATATGAATCTTTATGCCGTGGTCTCTGAATGTAACTTGGTTGGAAATACCAAGGAATGGTGGGTGGACACTGGAGCCACACGACACATTTGTGCAAACAAATGGATGTTCACCACCTATAAGCCTTTGAAAAATGAGGAGAACCTCTTTATGGGAAATTCTTCCACTTCTTAGGTGGTGGGACAAGGAAAGATTGCTTTAAAAATGACTTCTAGAAAGGAACTTACTCTCAACAATGTTCTTCACGTGCCTGATATTCGAAAGAATCTGATTTGTGGATCTCTCCTGACTAAAAATGATTTCAAGCTTGTGTTTGTGTGTGATCGTTTTGTGTTGTCTAAGAATGACATGTATGTAGGAAAGGGCTACCTAAATGAGGGGCTCTTTAAACTCAATGTTGTTACTGTAACCCCAAAAACATCTGTTTCAATGAATGAAATTGCTAGTTCTTCTTACTTGATTGAGTCATCTAATATTTGGCAAGCTAGATTAGGACATGTTAATTTTGATACATTGCGTAGATTAATTAACTTGGAATTTTTGCCAAAATTTAATATTGATAAAAATCATAAATGTGAAATTTGTGTGGAATCTAAATTAGCTAGATTACCCGTCCATTCTATTGAAAGGATAACTGAACCTTTAGATTTAATTCACACCTATATTTGTGATTTAAAATTTGTTCAAACTAGAGGTGGGAAAAAGTACTTTATTACTTTTATTGACGATTGTACAAAATATTGCTATGTATATTTGTTACATAGTAAAGATGAGGCTATTAATTCATTTAAACAATATAAAAATGAAGTTGAGAATCAATTAAGCAAAATGATAAAGGTTATTAGGAGTGATGGAGGAGGTGAATATGAACATCCATTTGAGGAATTTTGTTCTAAAAATGGGATTATTCATCAAACAACCGCTCCTTATTGTCATCAATCGAATGGTGTTGCTGAACGCAAAAAACGTACTTTGAAAGAAATGATGAACTCAATGTTATTAAGTTCAGTAGCTCCACAAAATTTGTGGGGGGAGGCCTTACTTTCTGCTAATTACATTCTCAATAAAGTACCTCACAAAAAGACTCACAAGACACCTTATGAATTATGGAAAGGTCGAAGACCTTCCTATAAATATTTACGAGTGTGGGGGTGCTTAGCCAAAGTGATGGTTCCTAAACCTAAAAAGGTAAGAATAGGGCCAAAAACCGTGGATTGTGTATTCATTGGTTATGCTACTAATAGCAGTGCATATCGAATTCTAGTTTGTAAATCTGAGATTTCAGATATTCATGTAAATACGGTTATTGAATCGAGGGATGCTTCATTTTTTGAAAATGAATTCCCGTATAACATGACCCGAGAATCTGGTCCTTCTAAAAGGACAAATCAAGTTACTACAAGTGGTACTCATCAACCTATTGAATCAATGAACCAAGACGTAGTAAAAGAGCAAAAACCTCGACTTCTTTTGGTCTTGATTTTCTAACATATTTGCTAGAAAATGAACATCAATCGTATAAAGAAGCTATATCCTTACCCGATGCTTCCAATTGGAAAGGAGCAATTAATAGTGAAATTGAATCCATATTACAAAATCATACATGGGAACTAGTGGATCTTCCACCAGGTTCAAAACCGTTAGGTTATAAATGGATCTTCAAAAAGAAATTGAAGGCCGATGGATCAATTGATAAATATAAAGCTAGACCTGTAGCTAAAGGCTATAGGCAAAAGGAAGGGTTGGATTACTTCAACACATATTCACCGGTAACAAGAATAACGTCCATTCGGATGTTAATAGCAATAGCTGCTATTAATGGACTTGAAATACATCAAATGGATGTAAAAACTGCATTCTTAAACGGTGAACTAGAGGAGGAAATGGAGCAACCTGAAGGGTTCAAAGCTCCCGGACAAGAAGGAAAAGTATGTGTAATAACCTTCTCTTCTGATAGCCCATTTTATATTTATTTTTACCGGGTAGGAATTTATTTTATAAGATGGTAGATGTTGAGTAGATATTAATTTGTTATGACGAGGTCAATATTTACTAAATGTTGTATAGTTACCTCGTGAGTAGATAAAATGTTCATGTGGTAATTTATTATGTCATAAAGATTTAAAATGACATTTTGGTTTATTATGAAACCGGAACTAAAATGAGTTATAAAACTTCCAAATGATAATTTGGATAGTGTAGTTAGTCCCGGTAGGTGTGAGACAGTCAAAATAAGTGCCATATTGTATTTTGGCATTTTGGGGACTTTTGACTGGTTTTGGCTTGAATAGTGTAGTCGCGTATTAGTATATCGCGTATTAGCATTTTTAGTTGGGCTTTTAGACTTAAGCCCCGTTTTATTTTCCCCACCCCTATTCCCATTCTTCCATTTTACACATTTGAGCCCTAGAGAGAGTAGAGAGAGGAAGAGAACTTGGGAGAAAAGAGAGATTGGAGCTTGGATTGTTGCCTCCTTCTTCATCAAATCAGATTCTTACCTTGACGCAAGTAATCTACTTGCAAATTTATGGTTTAAGTAGAATAAATTGCATTGATATTTATGATTTAGAAATGTTAGGGTTTTAGTGGAATTTTGGGTATTTAACCCCCTTGAGATTGATTTGGATGATAAACATTACAAACGATGGTAGTTGGGTGTATTTTTGGTGTACTAGTTCCCTTGAATCAATTGGGTTTGGCTGGTTTGGGTTTGTTTAGAATTTTGGAGTTCAAGACTCCATAGCCACTCTTGGCATTTTCGCAGGGGCGAATCGATTCGGCCCCTTGGGCGAATCGATTCGCATAGATGCAGAAACCCAGGTCTGGTTGTCCGAATCGATTCGGATTTAGACCGAATCGATTCGGCAATTGCAGAAACCAAGTTTTATTGTCCGAACCGATTCGCTTTCGGAGCGAATCGATTCGCTGGGGCGAATCGATTCGGTTCCAGCAGTTTTTGGGGGTCTTTTTCTTTTAATTTTCCTCCTTATTCTTTAGGATTAGGGCCTAGGAAACTCCTTTAAAGAAGTAAACTTAGAGTCCTAGAATAGTATGGAGTTTGGTCGTTACCCTGGACTAGAAATGGGTTCATCTGGGGTTTGTTTCGGGGAAGTTTAAGTAATGCTAAGGCATTACTTCTTTTATCCAAACTCTTAGAAGTTTGGAAATTAGGTACCCTAACTTGGAGACTAGAAGGGCTTGTCAAGTCAAGTTACATAGGCCTTGAAGATTTATAGGATCATAATTATCATTTGGAGAGTTAATCGGGGATTGTAATTTGAGGTATAAAGGATGATAATATTCGATAGGAATTAGGTTCGCATAAATGAACCCATAGGTGTTTAAAAGATAATAGGTTCAACTAGAACGAACCCCGTTGTTTAATGATGTTAGGGTTAATAATGAAGAACCAATCACACGATTAATGGAAATGGATTTTTGGAAATAATATGATGATAAATGTAAATGTTAATTTACTGTTACACACCTCTCTAAATGACATCATAAGGGAAGTTCGCTCGTGAGGTAAAGCCCCCTGGCTAATGAATGCAGGGTGGATATAGTCCTAGGCCATGGGAGCGCTTATTGTTATATTTTTCTGCGATGGGTAGGAGATTCCGGGTGTGGTCTTGACTACCCCGCAGGCTCATGGCCGCTTCCCGACGTGTTCCGATAGGTGCCCAGGTTGTCTTATGTTAGGCCCTGGAAGATGATGGTCATTTAGGGGCGCGCACAGTGGGGAAACCCGGACGGGCGGTCTTAAATATCGTTATATGTACATGTATATAACTATATTTTCATCAAGTTGGACTTGATGGTTGATAAACGCCACAAAGAGCGTATGAAATGCCATAAAGAGCATGAATATGTGCCAGGAAGAGCACGGGAATAATATGTGTGCCATAAAGAGCACTTGATGTAAATGATATTCCTAATAAGGAATGGAAAGATAAAATGGGAAGTTTTAATTAATGAATAGAAATTATAACTTCTTGACTTAACCGAATATATGGTTTTATTCCTAATAAGGAATGTCTGAAGGAAATGGAAAATGTATTAATAAGAAAGGGTTTTAAATTAAAATGCTTTACCTTCTATCTTTGCTTGTAATTGTAGCTAGCATGTCATGTGATCATCCTCATTATTCATGCATAACTGTTCATATCTATCATGCTTTTTATTCTTCTAGAAATCATATAGAACCCGGCCCTGACCGGTTTACTTTCTTGTTGTATATATATAATTGTATCCGCTCAGGTGCTCCACCGCAAGGACACCCGACTTGACTTTCCAAGTTCCTTGCACCTTCGACGAGCTGTAAGACTATGCGGGTTATTACAGGATGTTGCATTAGACGCTTTCATTCTTGTTATTCTAGTTATGATCGGGTATTGTCCCTCGGGCGTGTGGCCCAAACTATTGTATTTGATTAATAGTTGTACTATGTAAGATATTTTATATTGTGGTACGTTGTCTTATGTAGCTGTGGACCGACAGCTTATTCGGTCCATTTGTATACATTCGTTTTAGTTATATTATATGTTATCTTTTGGAATTCCACTTGCTCGTCAGACTGGGTTGTTAGTTTAAATTTTCATAACCGCATTTTTTAAAATTTTACACTTTTTGGCAACCCGTTTTCTGATTTATTGGGTGGTTTTCCCGTATACTCAGTTTATTATTGTGATGCTGAGAATGATATCCATCCATGATCCCTGTTACGTTTGAGTATCGGGCTGGCCACCCCTTATCTCAGATTGCGGGTTGTCACAGTATGTAAGCTTGTTAAATCACTATATGGATTAAAACAAGCACCTAAACAATGGCATGAAAAATTTGATAATGCAATGTTATCAAATGGTTTCAAAATTATTGAATGCGATAAATGTGTTTACTTTAAATACATTCAAAATGGATATGTCATTGTATGCCTCTATGTTGATGATATTCTTATCATGGGTAGTAACTTGGAAATTGTCAAAACTACAAAACAAATGTTGAGTAGTAGATTTGACATGAAAGAGTTGGGAATCGCCAATGTTATATTAGGAATTAAAATTTCTAGAACATCGGATGGACTTATATTATCTCAATCTCATTACATAGAGAACGTACTTGAAAAATTCAAGAAGTATGATATTAGTCCTACCAAGACACATGTAGATGTAAATTTACATCTAGCAAGAAATAATGGTGAATGCATATCTCAACTAGAATATTCTCGTATTATCGGCAGTTTAATGTATATCATGAAGTGTACGTGACCGGACATAGCATACTCAATAAGTAAGCTAAGTCGATTTACGAGTAATACAGGAAGAGATCACTGAAAATCAATATTGAGAGTTTTGGATTATTTAAAATATACTCAAAACTATGGACTGCACTACTCAAAATATCCAGCTATTCTTGAACGACATTGCGATGCAAATTGGATAAGTCTACGAGTGGGTATGTGTTTACCCTCAGAGGTGCAACCGTATCTTGGAAATACTCAAAACAAACGTGCATTGCTAGATCGACAATGAAATATGAATTCATTGCACTAGACAAAGCTGGAGAAGAAGCTGAATGGCTCTGAAATTTCTTAGAGAATGTTCCAAATTGGTCTAAACCTGTGCTCGCAATATGTATGCATTGCGATAGTCAATCAGCGATTGGAAGGGCACAAAATCACATGTATAACGAAAAGTCACGACATATTCGTCGAAGACATAATACCGTTAGACAACTTCTCTCAAACGGAATTATCTCAATTGACTATGTAAAGTCAAAAATAATATAGCGGATCCACTAACGAAAGGTTTAAATCGATAGCAAGTTGAAAGATCATCGAGAGGAATGGGTCTAAAGCCTATAAATAAATAAGAATCAATATAGTGGCAACCCAACCTAGGTGACTGGAGATCCCAAGATCTAGGTTCAATGGGCAAACCGAACTACATTCTATTCAGAAAGCACTGGAGGATATTTAATCCTATCCATTCCAAAGATGAGACAGTGCACATCTGCCGCGATATAAGGATAATTTATGCTTTTAATGACATCCATATCTTAGTATGTCTAAGTGGAGTATTGCAGGATACTCTTTATGGAAGTCACCTACGTGAGTAAGAAGGGGGCCACTTCTATGAGAATAATGAAAGGCATATTCTCTAAAATACTCACGGAACCAAGTGGTGTTCATCGCCAAAATGAACACAAACGTGAGAACCAACTGTGTTGAAGAATTATTATGTGAATACTATTGTCTAGGTTTACAAAAACGGTTGACGGTTGAAGGACATATAGTCTACTGATTAACGAAGTAAATTCGATAGTATATCATTAAGGAAAGTTCAAGGACACCAGGCTACTTCTCCCGATGCAATAAAACTTCAGTTTTACTTAACCTGTGTCTGCATCTGCATTATTTAAATTTATAGTGATATATCATTCATATGGGGGATTGTGAGAAAAAATGGTATTTGACAGCAAAATTTGAGCAACTTTGAGCTCAAATTAAGGTGGGATCCACACCACGAAAATTGTGGGACCATATACGAACGCATTCTCCTTGATAAGGAGATTAACGTAGTATATTCATATGTCCAAATCCATTAAGTTATGAATGATATATGTGTGTTCAAAGTGACTCATAAAGCAATGAAAGTTAATGTATTGGGTATGTTTTAACTCTTATCCCACATTGAAAGAGTAGTGGAAAAATGATGAGTTAATAAAACCCAATTGATGGACTAAGGCTTGGATGCCTTTGGGGTATCCCAACACTTTGAAGGGGAGATAACCTAAGCTATGCTTAGGTTGACTTTCGGTCAAAGGTCCACACGCGCGCGCGCGTCCGGCCGGCCGGCTCGGCTCGGCTCGGTTCGTGTTCGGGCTCGGGCTCGGGCTTGGGCTTATAAAAATTCTTAAATTTTTGGGCCAAATCTAATTAACTTTCTGGGCTTTAATTTTATTAATTAATTAATTTCCAAAAGTGAGCAGTTGCTTTAAAATCGAAATTAACTGTCATTGACAGTTAAAAACGGTTTGAGTGTTCCCAACAGTCAGAACCAAAACTATAAATACATTTCCTTCCCTCCAGTTTTAAAAACTAATGAAATTTCATCCTTCAATTTTCCTCTAAAAATTAAGTGCTGCCAGAATTCTTTCTGCATTCATTCATCAGTCTGTTTGGTTGAGTAAACCCAGAAATTGTGTTCGTCGTGATTAATCACAGTTGTGCTACTTGATTAATCTGGAAATCCGTTCTATCTTAGGAGACAATTATTCTTAAACTCAGGCACATTGGAGGAATAAATTTGTCTTAAGGAGACTGTTAACAGGGCTCGGATTTACATCTAATTTATTATTAATTCTGCAATATTCAAGTAAATGATTTAATTCTTTGTAATTTCTTTTTCTTTCTGTAATTTTTATTTTATTAAAAATTTTGTACTATTTCGAAGTTTAAATAGTAGGAATAACACATTGTTTGGAGTGGGTTTAGTCGTGTGTGAACTAAAGTGTGTATAAACTCTGTGTAAATTGTTAACGTCATCAATGGTTTTTTATTCCAAAAACTCGTGCCATATTGGTATTATGTGTCCTTTTAGGTTATGTGTTAACCTGTGTAGAGTTGATATATTATAGTTTGATTTAGAGTGTGGAAGTATTACGAATCGATAACCCAAAGTTGATAAATGGGTATGAGTACCTACTATTGCATAGGTCACTATGTGAGTATGTTGTATAAATATGAGTATATATAGCTTGATTTGTGTCGCTGTTGTATGGGTAAATGGAACTAAAATATGCCTATTTGTTTACTTTATTTGTGAATGAATGGGTCAAGTGATCACCTATTGCATGTTGAGATGATAGACAACCTCATGACGCAGTCCTTTCAATAGGGATATAATGAAAAGTGTGGTTCATCATATTAGGATATTGTGTTTGTAGTGACCAATGATTCGTTTTTATGCGTGGGGGGGCATGGTTGAATTGCCCAGTATAATTGTTTGTGAAATAGTTGTTAATGCATTCACATGGTTATTGTGCGCGTTATTCACTATGATATAGTATGGCTTATGATGCAAGATCATATCGGAGTCAATATGATGATTTTGAGCAGCTTTAGATTCACTATGATATAGTTTTTATGGTGAGTGATGTTGGTCCATATGGAAGTGAATATGAGGATAGGTATGTATGTTAGACATTATGTTATATATTAGGACCAACAGTCAAATAGGTAGATTACAAGTATATACACGAGTTTCCTTGATTGGATTATTTATCCAACATATGAGTTCCTAATGGGGGTTAAGATCCGGATCCAACAACCTATCGCTTCTCACCTATTTGATTTTATGTTAGTTCCATATATATTTTGTTATTGGTGGGACTTGTGAGTGATTTATATTATATTTTAGTTTATGTAGGCCACTTTGATGCTCTATTATGGATTCATATGGTGGATGTGATAGTAATAATTTGGTTAACTTGTCGGTCATAAGTGTAATGATTGGGATAATGAGTTGGGTGTACTCAGTTTGGTGATATTCTAGTGGTTGCATACTTATATCAAAATGGGTGGATCAACAATATGATTTGGTCATCTAGTGATGGTTTTCTCATGGTACATGAGTATGTACATGATAACAAATATTTATAGTATAGTCACTAAAGTTATTCTGAGAACTTGGTGACTAGGGGAAGTATTGCTCGTATTTTTATGAAATATATGGAAACATGTGTTGATAGCATAACACATAACTAGAGGAGTTGATAAGGTAAGTAATGATAGTATGCCTTGTAGCCGGCGTAAACTGCGTATGTATGTAAAATATTTCGTTGGGTGTTTACGCCCTATAGAAACAAATACCAAAACTTAGCACGCTAACTATGGAGTGTAGAGTCAAGTACAAATCGAATCCACAGGAAATTATCGTTAGAATTTTTCTAATTTATTACTTCTAAAAAAAGTTTAAAAGGTTATTAGAGCAAATCATTAAACTAGGTGAGTAATGAAAAGAGATTAATAAGATGAATAAAACTACAGATTGAGCATCATATTTATTGCATGGACTAAATAGCATAAATAGTTACATTGAAAGAAAAGTGTTAGCAAGACTAATCTCATTTGTATAATTAATAAAATCTAGAGTTGTCACCCTCTAAATTCTTATACAGGATTAATTTGAGTTTGGCGTCAACGAATATTCCTGAAATTACACATAAAAGGTTAAAAATACAGTGCATACGTGATATACACCGTTAAATCTCCTAGGAGCAATACCAAGAACAATTATGCCATTAAAACTATCATAAACCCGTCATATCATGGCATAGAATATAATTAACCCATGTGTGTTTGACAATCTCAACCTAAATTAAATTAGCTAGAAAGCATATTGAAGCGTGTAATTAAAACAAGAAAATAATTAAAGTAAGAAATTAATGAAAGAAACTAATTAATCAAAGCATAAAACCAAGAAATCAAGCTTATATTAATGGAGAAGATGATACATAGTACCACATACAAACACATGGAATGGAACCCTACGAGAGAGAAATAGATGAGCTCACAAACCTTAACTATAACCTAAACTAAACCAAAAACTAAATGAATCTAACAAATATCCAACTTACTAATATACAATAAGTTGGATTAAAATAAAAAGGGAAAAGAAAATAATAACAACTTGCCAAAAATCTTCTTTCATCGATTGATCAATGAAATTCATCGATTGATCAATGAAACTAGAAATTCCCTACTGATTTCTTTCTAGGACAAAAAAATGGAATCATCGATCGATCGATCAAATTCCATCCATCATTCGACACTCTGTTTCAAACCCAATATTTTGCCTAAAAAATAAAGAACATGTTCCTCGGGAAAAATAATCATAACTTGATTGTTAGGAACCAGATTGATGTACCGTCAGTGGCTACGAAAAGCTGAATAGGAGGAATAAAATTATGTGAAGAATTATGGAATGAAGGTCGAGAGTTGAATTTACTAAAATGCCCCTAAAGTTACGTATTGTGTTAAAAACTTCCTGAATAGCACCAATTGCATCGTTAAGCGTTCCAATACCTACGAAATCCCAAATAAACCTTGTAAAGCATATATATAATGAAAAAAAAGGTTATACAGTACATGATTTTAAATACAGAAATTAACGAATATAGTTATACTAGAATGCATAAGTAAAACGGGTGATAATATACAATATTCGTGACAAATCAATACCCCTTATTGAACTAATTAAGTATTGATATGTGAATGAAAGTTGGGATAATCCATTGATTTTGGGATGGGAAGAGTTATGACACATTGGACATTTTCAATTGGTGGTATTTTGGGGAATTACTGGATTGGTTAGGCTCATGAAATTGAGGTATCACTTTTGGAATATGTGAACCATGCATCGTTCTAGTGTATGTGGCATTGGTAGTCAAACACCCTAAATTGAGGGTATTGTGGGGATCTTTGATTCTTGTTATCATAAGGATTATCGAGATTAGACACCCTAGGATATAAAGACATATACTAGGTGTAATAATTATACCTGAAAATGGTTGTTGTGGTAAGTTCGTATCTTGGGGCAAAGGACTTGTGTCCTTGAGGTTGTAAGTTCGACACCTATAAAACTTTAAAAATCAATTGGGCTAGATAAAAGTGTATCTGTGGATTCTTTGTTTGATTATTCATGTCCCACGCATGAAGTTTAATTATGGTTGGAAATTGGTTGATTGCGTGGTGTTGGAGTAGGATGGTCATTGTTAATATCTTGATAAATAAGGCTAGCTAGAGATGGCATGGTAATTAGTACTAGTTTTATTGAGACATTTTTATAAAGGCGCATGGGTACATATCCACATTATATCTAAAAGTGAGGATATGATGTATTTGTATATGAGGCACCAATGTTGGTGGACAGGTTGAACAGGTTAGTTAGGTTTAGGAAACATGCTACGAGCTTGAGTGTTAGGCTTTAAAGGAAAATGAAGTTTGGTTATAATCATCTTAGCAACCTTTTTAGCATGACACCCTTAGAGGAATAGTATGGGTGTCATTATCATGCTTCTATTTATTGTATATGATTATGGTGAACAATATACTTGGAATAGATTTGAGGAAACCTCGAAGAAGATGGATTTTATTAGAGGGGTGATGGAGCAGATCACTGGAAGTTCCTTAAGAGATGATAAGTTGTATCATGTATAAATTTGGGTGATACATAATTTCAGAACGATGCGTGCTCTGTAGGATAAAGAGACACAAGGGAGATTCATTCATGACTCTTTGAGTTGAGAATTAATCGATTTGTTTGGATGGGATTACGTTATTAAGGAGAAGAATGTAAAACCTCATATATTTTAATTGATTAATAATTGAGACTAAATTGAAACAAGTACTTATTCATGTTATTGGTTATGTTTAATTTGGAAAATTTTGTATTTCAAGATGTGTAACCTTGGATTGGAATATAGAGAGTTATGGAGTTTTGAATTGTCGTTGGAAACATGTTATGTTTAGCGCCACGGTAGGATAACCCTTTGGGATAAGTTTTGGAAGCATCGAGTTATTATTTTTTAGGTCATAAGTAGGGACAAAAGAGAATATATGGAATTAAATAATATAAAAATTACAATAAAGTTTGGAGAGTATCAAAATCCTAATTATGGGAGAGGGGGATTGGAGCAAGGTAGCACCAACAATGGAGATTCATCAACGGAGATTCAGCATTGAAATTATAGACAAAAAATAACTATTTTTCTTGCATATTACTTATTACTTATTTGTAATCAATTACCTATGATAACCTAAGTTAGTATGTCACGTGAAAGCGTTAAAATATCATTATAAATCATGGGGATTTATATTTATACATTGTTTAATAATTAAACATGTTTATATTCATCATAAGAGTGTTCTAGAATTAAGATTCACATGCTTAGGTTGATTATTATGGTTTAAATCAACTATTGAATGACTAAATTGATTATTAAGTTAATCCATATGAATACCCTGCTGATTTTGATGAACATGGGTATATAATGTGTGATGTATCCTTGTTAATGGATTAATATTGTTAATAACATGTTTATGATCCTTTTGAAATCAAATTAGGATGTTTGTGGATTAGTTATAGGTTAGGAAATCCATAGATTATAATTTTATAGAAAAGAAATATATAAAACAAGGTGTTGATTCCATATATAACTCTTGATATTATGAGGCTCCTCAATCCCTACAACTTTACTCATACAAGAACAGAAGTCCAAAAGTCGACCTCTGACCTCCGCCAGATCATTACTATGACCTTTACAAAAGAACCACAATAATGTTGTGGGCCTCAGTCACCTCCTCACTCTCCCAGAATACTTAATTATTCCAATAATCTCTATAGTCAAGCTCAAAGACCTCAACACAAGCTTCCCATTATTCTAACGCATACAATAAACCTCAGTCTGAAGACAAATGGCTTTCGAATGTCATTTAACCCTCAACCGAAAGGTATTATTACAACATGTCTCAAGACTATATTTTAGCAAAGCCAGTGATGATTCCAGACATTCTACATGTCTAGATGGACTCGTGTAGTTCTTTTGTCGGGCAGGTTAAAAGGACAACACTATTCTACCTTCCTCCACCAAGATATACTTGAATTGATGACTCCCATCTGCATTAAAATAATACATCAACTACCTTACACCGACTACGACCTTTTATCCCACACTCCACCTTGGAATTGTAGCCGTTAGACCTCAAAGGGATTCCTAACCATACCGTTGCAGTATAAAGAAAGATTGTGTAAGGTTAAGGATATGTAAAAATCATCATGCACAAGATAGAATCAATCTAACAAGAGAAGATAGAATCAAGTTAACAAGAAGTGAGAATGCAAAAATTTACCAAGGGTGGTTTTATCACAAAAACAAAAATTCCTATTTTTGTATTTTCTAAAAATTTAAATTCCAAGCATACAAAACATAATTTTAAATAGATTTTATCTTTTTATCCTAAACATGCATCTATGTGATAAAAACAGATAAATAAAACCAATCTAAGAATGAAGACAATGTTTAGGGAAAAACCTTTATTTGCTTAGAAATTTACAAGGGAGTCGACTGTAATACCCCGTAATTTTAAATGACTTTTAAAATGTGTTATATTTTAAATTAATGGATTAATTAGATTTTATTATTAATTAATTCATTTGGGTTTTATCCGGACTATGGATATGGATGATTTTTAATATTACTTAAAGATATTTAGGTAATATATGAATGTGATGTCATTGAGATGACCGTATGATATAAATTCGGTAATTTATATTTTTAGTCAGACGCGGTATGGGACGTGTCGGGACTAGTTTAGTAAATTAAAAAGGGAATTTTATTTTCTATCGATCTAATAGTCATTTCGACTGCGTAGTTGCGTCCAGAAGGTTCGAAATAGTCAGAAAAGTCTATTTGGATGTCAATTTTGAGTCTCGGGTCATTTGGGAATGAATAGACAACCCGAAAGGGCATTTTGGTCATTTTTCTAGGGGGGGTGAATAGTGTTTCGGATTTGGCACTATTATAAGAATAGGTAGATTAAGTGAATGGGAGTTATTCATCTCCTCTTCACAAATAAGAGCAGCCACCTTCTTAGAGTAAGAGTAAGAGTGCTTGGGAAGGGAAAAGTCACTTGGGAAGGTGTAGAACAAGAGTCAAGGTTCACCACCACCAACCACCACCAACCACCACCGGAGTTTGATCGGAGAAGGGACAACCAACTGAGATAAACTACACCAAAGGATCAGACCTACACTAAAGGCAAGTGTTTAATAATAGCAATTGAAGTTTGTATATTGTCCATGTTAAAATATATGAAAAGAGAAGATTATTCATGTTTAGAAGAGATAATGGATCATTAAATGGATTTCTGGAAAACTGAAATGATATAGGAATTTAACTCATGTGTTAGGATGATAATAATCCACGAATTAGTCATGAATCTGTTGAAGAAATGATAGAAACCATTGATGTGTTCTTGAAGAAGTTATGTTAATAAATTTCTGGGAATAAGGAGAATAACATGCTTTTTAATCCAATCCTTTGATGATTCTAGGATGTTTAGAGTAATGGAAATCGTTCATCTATGTTGTTATAACATGTAGTAAAGTTTATAAGACATTTGGGATGTTTAGATGAAGGTTTAAATGATCAAAAGTTGCTAAACCCGTAGTTGCAGAAAATGCAGAAAATGCAGGCCTGGACCTGAGGGATCGATCGATCGACCCCCACCTTCGATCGATCGACCTCTCCAGTTTAAGTAATGTTGTTTCTTTTTAAATGTTGATTCTTATCCCGAAACTTTTATGGATCTTTGGTGATTATTATGTGCATATTTTGGGACTTAGAAAATATCAGTAAACCTTTGTTAAGATTTGAATTAATTGGATTTAGATTCAAATGATTTTAAATGATGAAAATTATATCGAATGAAATTTCGGTTTCTAAATTCGTTTGTTAATCTCCGAATGGTGATGTATGAGGATTTAAGATAGGACCAGTAGGGGTGATTTTATATATTATCTGGGTATCCTTAAGTTTACAAGAAGGTTTAATCCTAAGTGAAAGAATACGTGTTTATAAGAGATTTGAAACTATCGGTTTTAACCTTAATTAAAAGGAGAACTCAACTCGTAGTAGTTCGGGAGAAATAATGTCATGGACCAGTAGGATATTAGTAATTTCTTACTGAATATAAGATGAGGAAAAACCTATTTGGATCTTATGAGATGGGAGCTTAGAATACATTTGGTTGAAAGAGGTTATGAGATTATCCCGATCGCATAGTTTAAGTTTTCGGACCTCCTCGATCGACGAAGTTAAGTAGTAGTGTATTGGAGGGGTTCCTTGTTTGGATTTCGCTTTGCGAGACGTTCCGCGCATGAACCTTAACGACGTCGGTAGTGGAGAGATGTTATAGGATGCGAGGATAATTAATTTATGAAGTAAAGATTTGATATTTTAAAAGAGAGTTAATGCTACGTATGGGAAATATCTTAGGGTAGTAATAATTACCTTATTGTTATTATATTATAGGTATGATAATACCTATTTGATTGATTGATAAGTTATGTGTATGACATACCTAGCTTACTTGCTATCGGTGGGAGGTTTGCGCGTGAGGGCATTCATATCCTGATGAATCCATGGGATCTTTGATTTGTCGCTCGAGAACATAGGTTTATGAAAGACTTATCAGGGAGTTGATAAGTCCGCTGACTGTGGGTGCGTAGGTATGTGCGTGACCCATGGATACGAGAACTATGTTCGCCTCCAATTTGTTTGTTGTTTGTTGTTTGTGGTTCGTGGAATATTACCGAACCTGTAGTCCCCTATTCAGCGACATGCGATGACGGGACATGATAGCAGAGTAATGCATTGCACCACAGCTGTGACTCGGGGTGCTGTATTATATATGAATATATATATATAATGGATTAAATGGTTACATAATTATTTATCTATCTACGTTGATAATTGTAGATAACGGTGAATAGAGAAAGATAATGGAATTAAGTTAATAGATGTTTATTCTTTAAGAATTGAAAAGCTTAACTCATATTAATGAGTAATGATTCATGTTAATGAGAAACTAATAAAGGAGAAATGTAAATGGATAATAATGGGACGTATGGTATGGGACATACGGGGATTATGATATGGGAATGGAACTGTAATATGAAGATTAGAAAAGAGGAACCATTAACTAGGAGGTTAGTAGGAAACGTTAAGTGTGCACTCTAGTTGAGAGGCGAGAATTGCAAGTGAGTGTTGGATTTAACATGTACAAAATAAATGCTTTATTGCACTTGTTAAATACTTGCTGTTTTAAAAATACTCTACACATTCGGGCTCTGACCCATTTCCTTGCATATTTTTCTCTTCTATTGTATCTCTATATCAGGTGTCCAGCAACAGGGACGCCAACCATAATTGATTTTGACGAGCTATGGAGCTATGGATGTTTTGCTTAGACGCTTATCATCGTTTTGATTCACAGTATTCTTAGTTAGTGCATGTCGCCCAAAAGGATTTCAGTTATCATTCTCTGTTGGAGTTAAATATTGTTGTAATCAGGTTTCTTTATACATTTTACATTGTTGGGATTATTGTAAAGGATTTATACTACTTGGGAATGTTTATTCCAGTTTCATTTAAATTATTTTGTGATACTTCTTGTGTTACCAAATTTGTAGAATAAATGTGTTGTGTTATTCTTAAAAATGAAAAATGGTTTTGTTGAAAATTAAATTGGAAAGTTTTAACACCTGCTTAATTGAGTATTGGGTGAGTTGTAAATGTTTTCGACAGTGATGCTAAGAATGAGCCAACTGTATATTCTGTTTTAATTTGGTATGGGACTGGCCACCCGGTATTTAATTTGGCGGGGTGTTACAGGTGGTATCAGAGCATCAGGTTCTAGTGTCCTTTAGGATCTGTACGGCTTATTGTGTCTTCAGCTTAGCGTTCTTTGATGTAGAGCCCTATGGGTAGGATTATTGCTTTTCTGTTTACGCTTACGATCTTCAGCTATTTTGTGTTATCAAATACTGATAGTGTTCTCTCGTTTCAGATGCCTCCTCGACGTGCACCTCAGCCCGCCCCAGCTCAGGGAATAATGACTGCAGCCGAAGTTGCTGCAATCGTCGCTCAGGCAGTCAATGCTGCCGTGGCTGCTGTTCAACAGGCTCCCGCGCCGGCACCGGTTGTGCCACCCGCGCAAGGGCAAGTGTTTCCTACTGCATGGGAACGAGCAAGGGATGCCTTTCAGAAAGCACACCCACCCGAGTTTCAGGGAGGATCAGATGTTGTGACTGCTAGCCAATGGAAGAAAGATATCCAACGGCACTTGAGGATGATCGAATGCACTGAGGTTCAACGTCAGATACTAGCCACATTCAAGCTAGTAGGGGCAGCTTTGCAATGGTGGGAAGCTACGACCACTATGGAGGAGAGGGACACAATGACTATCCAAGACTTTTGGATACGGTTTGATGGGAAGTATTTTCCTTCCGCCATCCAGACAGAGATGAGGCGGAAACTACTTGATTTGAGGTAGGGTGAGAAAACTGTGGCGGAATATGAGGAAGAGTTTACGCGATTAACTAATTTGGTACCAGCTGAAGTACCTACTGAGGAGAGGAGAGTCCTAATGTTCACTGATGGGTTGAACTATAAAATTCGCCAACATTTATTGGGAAATCTTTCACTACGTACGTATGCAGATGTTCTTAATGCTGCAATGCTCCACTGTCAAGATAACCGCTTCCATAATCAGGGTGTCAAGCGGGGGTTTGGGACAGGCCTGCAAGGCAAGACTATTGGGGGCAGTTCTAGTGGGACTCAGCTAGGGCAGAGTCATCAGCGTCAGAGTGAGCAGGGTTCCCAGGCAGGGGACTATGCTAAGCGTTTGCGATCTGGAGATTCTCGATTTGAGGATAGAGGTGTGGGGCAAGGACAACAGGGCCACCAGGGCCAAAGACAGGCTCATCAGGGCCAAGGGAAGGGAGGTAATGGCCAGCAGGTTCGGGGTCAACAAGGGCAAAGTAGTGGAAAGTTTGTGGGAAAATGTTTCGTGTGTGGCAAGTATGGCCATAAACGTCAAGATTGTCCTGAGAAAGACAAATTCCCTCAGCAACAACATGCTCGACAGGAGCCACAGGTACCAGCATTTCCACCAGCTGCTCTTCCAGCTCCAGCTCCAGTGTTAGCACTACCTCCCATCCCAGCAGCAACCGCGCAGCAGGGTCAGTCCGGGCGTGTATACAACATTCATCAGGCAGTGAATCAACAGCCACCACCCGCGAATGAGGGTATGTTTTCTATCTAAGGATAATAAAGAATATATTGATTTTGTTATAATTAATGTTGTGTGGGAAATAGGGTTGCTAAACTTAGTCTATAGCACTGTGATTTATGTAGACTCACTGAGGGGTGTGGGACACCTTTATATTACATGTTATCACATGGGTTTGATTTTTTTATCATGGGATTACTTACCTTGAGCATGTCCGAGTGTGATTTGACTAGCGGCGTGCATTGACTTGTGGTATATGAGAGCTTATGTCTGCATCTTGTCTTCTAAGAGAGTAAACGCGTAGAATCTATTTGAAATCGAAGGAAAACCAAATTTTTGATTAAATCATAACCTGATATTTTTATAATTTTTTTTATACATTATTGACTAAGGACCTTAGGAGTTTCGATGACCGACTACTTTAGGTAGTAGTGTATCGGGGTGGTTCCTTGTTTGGATTTCGCTTGCGAGACACCCCACGCACGAAACTATTAACCGTTGGGAGTCGAAATAAGTTAGGTCTTTAGTATATGAGTTTAAAACCTTTGCGAAACTTTTAATATTGAAAGAGGTACGACAGGGTGTATGGGCGCCCTGGATAATTGGATTGTAGTAATTTTCAAAATTGTGAAAAGGTAAGTAATTGAGACTTCAGGATTTATTTGTTCACTACGAGAGGATCGTTTTTTTTCCCAAAGTTTGTCACGAGGACGGTATAGGGAAGATTAGGAATAATCTAAATTTGATTCAGTTGCGACTATATGGTGAGGCTTGGCGTATAACATCGATAGGGACTTTGTTAATGTATTGTATGGGCGGTACATCTTGGGTTTCTTGCGATGTGGGATTTATACTCGGAGTTGACCTTACCGTTATAACTTATATTCCTGAATTTCGGGACGAAATTCTGTTATAAGGGGGGGAGTATGTAATACCCCGTAATTTTAAATGACTTTTAAAATGTGTTATATTTTAAATTAATGGATTAATTAGATTTTATTATTAATTAATTCATTTGGGTTTTATCCGGACTATGGATATGGATGATTTTTAATATTACTTAAAGATATTTAGGTAATATATGAATGTGATGTCATTGAGATGACCGTATGATATAAATTCGGTAATTTATATTTTTAGTCAGACGCGGTATGGGACGTGTCGGGACTAGTTTAGTAAATTAAAAAGGGAATTTTATTTTCTATCGATCTAATAGTCATTTCGACTGCGTAGTTGCGTCCGGAAGGTTCGAAATAGTCAGAAAAGTCTATTTGGATGTCAATTTTGAGTCTCGGGTCATTTGGGAATGAATAGACAACCCGAAAGGGCATTTTGGTCATTTTTCTAGGGGGGGTGAATAGTGTTTCGGATTTGGCACTATTATAAGAATAGGTAGATTAAGTGAATGGGAGTTATTCATCTCCTCTTCACAAATAAGAGCAGCCACCTTCTTAGAGTAAGAGTAAGAGTGCTTGGGAAGGGAAAAGTCACTTGGGAAGGTGTAGAACAAGAGTCAAGGTTCACCACCACCAACCACCACCGGAGTTTGATCGGAGAAGGGACAACCAACTGAGATAAACTACACCAAAGGATCAGACCTACACTAAAGGCAAGTGTTTAATAATAGCAATTGAAGTTTGTATATTGTCCATGTTAAAATATATGAAAAGAGAAGATTATTCATGTTTAGAAGAGATAATGGATCATTAAATGGATTTCTGGAAAACTGAAATGATATAGGAATTTAACTCATGTGTTAGGATGATAATAATCCACGAATTAGTCATGAATCTGTTGAAGAAATGATAGAAACCATTGATGTGTTCTTGAAGAAGTTATGTTAATAAATTTCTGGGAATAAGGAGAATAACATGCTTTTTAATCCAATCCTTTGATGATTCTAGGATGTTTAGAGTAATGGAAATCGTTCATCTATGTTGTTATAACATGTAGTAAAGTTTATAAGACATTTGGGATGTTTAGATGAAGGTTTAAATGATCAAAAGTTGTTAAACCCGTAGTTGCAGAAAATGCAGAAAATGCAGGCCTGGACCTGAGGGATCGATCGATCGACCCCCACCTTCGATCGATCGACCTCCCCAGTTTAAGTAATGTTGTTTCTTTTTAAATGTTGATTCTTATCCCGAAACTTTTATGGATCTTTGGTGATTATTATGTGCATATTTTGGGACTTAGAAAATATCAGTAAACCCTTGTTAAGATTTGAATTAATTGGATTTAGATTCAAATGATTTTAAATGATGAAAATTATATCGAATGAAATTTCGGTTTCTAAATTCGTTTGTTAATCTCCGAATGGTGATGTATGAGGATTTAAGATAGGACCAGTAGGGGTGATTTTATATATTATCTGGGTATCCTTAAGTTTACAAGAAGGTTTAATCCTAAGTGAAAGAATACGTGTTTATAAGAGATTTGAAACTATCGGTTTTAACCTTAATTAAAAGGAGAACTCAACTCGTAGTAGTTCGGGAGAAATAATGTCATGGACCAGTAGGATATTAGTAATTTCTTACTGAATATAAGATGAGGAAAAACCTATTTGGATCTTATGAGATGGGAGCTTAGAATACATTTGGTTGAAAGAGGTTATGAGATTATCCCGATCGCATAGTTTAAGTTTTCGGACCTCCTCGATCGACGAAGTTAAGTAGTAGTGTATTGGAGGGGTTCCTTGTTTGGATTTCGCTTTGCGAGACGTTCCGCGCATGAACCTTAACGACGTCGGTAGTGGAGAGATGTTATAGGATGCGAGGATAATTAATTTATGAAGTAAAGATTTGATATTTTAAAAGAGAGTTAATGCTACGTATGGGAAATATCTTAGGGTAGTAATAATTACCTTATTGTTATTATATTATAGGTATGATAATACCTATTTGATTGATTGATAAGTTATGTGTATGACATACCTAGCTTACTTGCTATCGGTGGGAGGTTTGCGCGTGAGGGCATTCATATCCTGATGAATCCATGGGATCTTTGATTTGTCGCTCGAGAACATAGGTCTATGAAAGACTTATTAGGGAGTTGATAAGTCCGCTGACTGTGGGTGCGTAGGTATGTGCGTGACCCATGGATACGAGAACTATGTTCGCCTCCAATTTGTTTGTTGTTTGTGGTTCGTGGAATCTTACCGAACCTGTAGTCCCCTATTCAGCGACATGCGATGACGGGACATGATAGCAGAGTAATGCATTGCACCACAGCTGTGACTCGGGGTGCTGTATTATATATGAATATATATATATAATGGATTAAATGGTTACATAATTATTTATCTATCTACGGTGATAATTGTAGATAACGGTGAATAGAGAAAGATAATGGAATTAAGTTAATAGATGTTTATTCTTTAAGAATTGAAAAGCTTAACTCATATTAATGAGTAATGATTCATGTTAATGAGAAACTAATAAAGGAGAAATGTAAATGGATAATAATGGGACGTATGGTATGGGACATACGGGGATTATGATATGGGAATGGAACTGTAATATGAAGATTAGAAAAGAGGAACCATTAACTAGGAGGTTAGTAGGAAACGTTAAGTGTGCACTCTAGTTGAGAGGCGAGAATTGCAAGTGAGTGTTGGATTTAACATGTACAAAATAAATGCTTTATTGCACTTGTTAAATACTTGCTGTTTTAAAAATACTCTACACATTCGGGCTCTGACCCATTTCCTTGCATATTTTTCTCTTCTATTGTATCTCTATATCAGGTGTCCAGCAACAGGGACGCCAACCATAGTTGATTTTGACGAGCTATGGAGCTATGGATGTTTTGCTTAGACTCTTATCATCGTTTTGATTCACAGTATTCTTAGTTAGGGCATGTCGCCCAAAAGGATTTCAGTTATCATTCTCTGTTGGAGTTAAATATTGTTGTAATCAGGTTTCTTTATACATTTTACATTGTTGGGATTATTGTAAAGGATTTATACTACTTGGGAATGTTTATTCCAGTTTCATTTAAATTATTTTGTGATACTTCTTGTGTTACCAAATTTGTAGAATAAATGTGTTGTGTTATTCTTAAAAATGAAAAATGGTTTTGTTGAAAATTAAATTGGAAAGTTTTAACACCTGCTTAATTGAGTATTGGGTGAGTTGTAAATGTTTTCGACAGTGATGCTAAGAATGAGCCAACTGTATATTCTGTTTTAATTTGGTATGGGACTGGCCACCCGGTATTTAATTTGGCGGGGTGTTACATCGACTTACAAACTACTTGATATTTGCCACAAGCATAAAGCGCTATTCTTTAAAAATATCTAAGGAACAACTATAATCCTCGAAAGAATCACAAGACCCCAGCCCTTCGAAATGGTATGAGCCTTCGTCTTCAGCAGTGAGTCTCCGCAGGTATCACAAGTTAGCCATAGAGTTCCTCTCCACAAGGTGTATGAAAGAGGTACAACATTTTCTAATGTTCTAAACTAATTCACAAGAATAATATTCAAGGATGTTTTTTTGTGAATTAAAATAGTGTTTTTCAACCCAAAAAGTGAAGAACTTTTGTATCGGATATGCAGATAAGATTTTGCAAAAGTCTTAAATGTTTTAAACACGAAATAGGTAATATAAAAACTTTAAGGTTGTGGGGTTGTTCGAATGAGATTTACATCTCGCTCGAAGTCCCTTCGAACTACGTAAGAAATGACCTAAAATGGTTATTACGAGAATACACAATAGCATGTCGTTTGATGCTCGCTTGAAACCAGGGATCGAACGACCTTGCTACGTCGTTCGAATGACATGGGGATGTCATTTGAATGAGACAAACGAAGAATAAAATCTTTAAAAACTTCACCTATGGGTATCTCCGAAGACATATTTTCAAAAACAAAAAGCATTGTTCCTCTTTTGATAAAAATTAAACATCCCAAATATAATTCCATGAATTAATTCAAACTCTAAATCATTTAATATCTCATTGGGAGGTCGGGAAGTCTTCAAACTTGGATATGTTTGAGTTCGGTTTGTCTTGACGATGCGTAACTATTTGTAACGAGATATACCAAGCTATACTAAGGCTATCCTATGAACAATGACAGAAAATTATTCTTACAAAAGGAACAAATGTTCTTTCATTGTTGTATACACTCACAACCCACTGTTCAGAGAACCTAATCAGAACTTAGATCATTTCTAACTATTTTACTTGTTGTATACCCTATTGAGTCCTACATTAATACTTGGGAACCCTTTGAGAAGTTTATCTGGTACTTCCTAAGCCCTTTTGAATTAATAACAAATACCCCAAGGACCTCAGACTGTTTTAGACAAAGATCAAGAGGTCTCCTAGAATGTAATAACCATTTTATTATAAAAATACAAGTGAAAAGCCCAATGACATTAAATTTAGGATCCTCAACTGAGGTCCAAACCCCTTTATATATTTGTATATCACTTTGACACATCTCCCCTTAACCTTTATGAAGTCTTGAGAGGAGCACATGTTGGGTCTGAGGTCTCTCACAATTTCAACGCCCACTAATTTGGTGTTGTCTATGGGAACAACATGTTCCATTTCTTTATTATACAAAACTTACACTTATTAAGATGCCTACCAAGGCCAAGTTGTCCCTTTTGGTAAAAAAACTTGGAAGCTCGATAAAAGGAGATTCAAGAGAAACTTGTCAATATTTTGAAAGGGCTTCCTTTGCACCCTGTGGTGGATAACCTGACAAATAAAAAATAGCGAAACTGCAGATAATCGTGAGCCAAAATTAAAAAGAGAAAATGATCGAGAGGAGGTCCCCATGATCTCACAATGAACAGTGACCCGTATACCCATTAGGGATAGGTTGTCACTCCCCTGAGATCAATCCGAAGGTGGTTCCAGAGTGCCTAGGCCCTAGGATAATAAGATCAAGAAGATGCAAAAACAATTAGGGAACTTCATCAACCACTAAAAGATGCAACTTTCTAATACAATAGAGTTGGATCACCAAAATATGCTTTATTTATTCTCCAATGATGTTAAACATTATAATCTTCCCACTGAGTGGAAGATGCGTACTATTAAACAATTTGACTAGTCTAATGATCCCATAGACCATATGAAGACTTACATATACTACAAGAAAACTATTTTTTTCGGCACTTTTTTCTCGATATTATTTAAAAATGCTGAGAATTTTTTTTTACCAGCATTTATTTATAAGTATTAAAAATTTACAGCATTTATATCGATGTGCCGCATAAACACAACATTTTTTAATTAATGCTAAAATAAATTTGATATTTTTTAGACATTTCATAACTAATGCCACTAAAAGTGAAAAAAAAACATCAATTCCTTAGTTTTTGGCGGGTGTTTTTCTTTTTTCCTAAAAAAAATATACCCACGTTTCTTTTGTATGAGCTGCGACTTAGTCTCTCCCATCACACCTCTTCCTCTGGAAGAATCTCCACAATCCCAATACTTCCAAAACCTCTCTCCCCTCAATTAATTTGACCTAATAATCCTCAATCCTCTTGGTTGGGACTGCTCTTGTGATTTGTTCTTTGAAGACGGTCGTCACTTTCTTGGTTGATTTGCGTTTGGTTTTTTGAAGATGGCTTGGACCTGTTCGATCTAGGTAAGTTGCGTGTTTTTTATTTTTTATTTCGATATAGTTTTCTTAGATTATTTTTGTTTTTTATCATTGTTGGATCATTGTTGTTCATCTTAGGTAAGACTGTCTTAGATATTTTTCTTGTATCATTGCTATTTTTTTAAAATTTATTTCGATATTTTTCTTTAAAGAGTGTCTTGGACCTCTTCATATTAGGTAAAACTGCATCACTTTCTTGGATCATTAATGTTTTTATTTTTTTTAGTTATTTCGGTCAATATGATAGGTTTTGATTGCTTCTCCTGTCTCTCTCTATATATATATCATGAATCAATAATATTTTGACATCTTTTTATTCTATTATTGTTTATTATTTAAAAATTAAACGGTGTTGATGCCACATATGTATATCATGAATCCAAAACACAAATTAATTGATATGTCTGTGAGCGAGAGATTTTTTTTGTGTGTGAGTTTTTTACTGAATTTTTTTGTTTAGTTTTAAAAGAATTACATTTGGGTAGTTTCAAATCAATCTATATATCTCATATGCTTGGATATAATCTCGTGATAAATAATTGCTATTGTTTGAGTGTATTTGCGTTTGAACCTTTGGCGACTTATTTTAGATTTATTTTTTGGTAAATGGCTTGAATATCATTCAATGCATTTTTTCTCTTTTTTTGTTATCAATCAAAGTTAGTTAATTCACTACTGTTTTGGTTCAAGTTGGTGAAATTTATACTCAATTTTAATGACCACTATTATGAAGTTTTTGTAGTTTTTATAAAATATCTAGAATTGTTGCTTTGAATCTTGAGAATGTCAATGTACAAATTTCTAGAAAAATTGAATTCATTGTTATATTAATATTATTATTTACGTTGGTCTTGTTTCTTGGTCGTCGTTGTTTTTTTGCTTCTATTTATATAATAAGATGAAGTATAGATAAGATGAGATTTATTCATGACCTAGCATATTTAGTTGGATTTTGTCATCTATTTTTGGTAACTACCAATTTTTTTTCACTCTTTCATTTTTTTCAATTGATTAAAAAAGTCCAGTTCAACGTCGTCAAATGTAAACTTAAATCACTCCCTGTGATATCATCTTTGTGTAACTCCTATACCTTTGTTTTAATTGATTAGTATTATTTGAATCATCAAAATCAATGTGTTTTTTTACAATAGGGGGTTATATATATATTTTCCCATGTTTATGTATGTGTGCATTCATGTTAGGGTATGCGTGTGTCACATTAGCCTTTTAGTTTGATATGTACATATTATTTCTCAAGCATATGTATTTGTGTATTCATGTGTGAAGGTATATATGTATCACATTAGCCTTTTAGTTTGATATTACAAAATTTACCAGCTTTAAATCAAAATTAGATGTGTCTACATGTCTTTATTCGTCTTGACTTAATCTATTTTAGAATCACTAGTCTATCTTACATTTATATGATAATGTCCAAGCTACAAGTTAGAGCTAATCGCCAGAGTTCGACAAGACACTTGTTGTCCCGAACATATGTAAGAACTTTTTTTACAATGTTTTCAACCACCCAATTTAGTTTTTATATTTTCTGATTTGTAATTAAGGTTGTTGTGATGGTATCTTTACAAAATTAATTTTTTACATTGCAGTTGAATTTAGTAAGCCCCTTTATTCATTCAATATGTGCTGAATTTTAAGATAACAAACAAGTTTTAATATTACTTTCTAATTTGGGCAATTTGATTTAGTAGCGTTTTCATCTAGATTCTATGATTTAATTATTCTATCTCATTATTGACAAGGAGATTTATTTTTTGTAATGATTATTTTTTACTAAAGTTATTTTTTAAGCGAGGGCCTTATGCATTATTTTGTGTTTAATCTTTTTAGCGTTTAGAAAACTAAGTCATTTAAGAGTTGTTGTGTTGGGGTATTCAGTAGTTGTACAATGTTTTCGTTTAAGATAAAATGTTTAGGCATTAGGCATAGTCTTCTTCTTAAAGTGTCATGATTCATTGCTACATTAATATATTTTAGTAATTGATTATGTTATGAGTGAGTTTTTTTAATTGTTGTTAATTAATTAAGGTTAAAATATAGTGATAGTTAAGTTTCTTCATTTTATATCACTAAATATTAGTAGTTTTCATATAAGGCCATATCCAAATGGTGTTAGAATTAAAGACTTACTATTTGTAAATTTACATAGTTTTGAAGGAGCATATTAATGATTTATGGTTTAACATTTTTTTTATTTATTGTATTTTATTATGAATTTTCCTAATGAATCTAACAACAATTTTTGTAATAGTGTGAGGTAATCAACAATCTTTTCAAATGGATAGCGATAAGAGTTGGATGAAATTGTCAAGAGTTTCTCAGCCTTATATTAAAGGAGTTAATGGGTTTCTTGATTTTGCATTTTCCAATAAATACCCTGAGCTAGTGATCAAGTCCCGTGTAAGAAATGTCGAAATACCATTAGCCATAAAAGAGAAGTTGTTTATGAGCATCTCATCATACATGGGTTTATTAAGAATTACACTCGGTGGATTTATCACGTAAAAGGTGCTCCATACACAATGAGAATTAGTGGAGCGGACGAAGTGCATGACTCGAATACAAGAGATGATATATGCGAACTACTACATGATATATTCGGAAATTGAAATGAAGAGGGTATGCAATTTAACGACCCGTATGAAGACCAGGATGGGATGAATGAAAATGCATTAGCATTTTTCAAGTTGTTAAAAAATGGGGAATGTGAGTTGTACCCTGGTTGAAAATATTTCTCATCACTTTCATTTATTGTTCGGCTATTTCATATGAAAACACTTTATAAGTGGAGCCACACGTCGTTTACATCATTGCTTCAATTCTTAAAAGAGGCACTTTCAGAGGGTAAGAAACTGCTAGGTTCATACTTTCCACTAAGAAAGATGGTTAATGATTTGGGGTTTGATTATCAAAAAATTCATGCATGTACAAATGATTTTATGTTGTATTGGAAAGAGAACAAAGATCGTGAGGATTGCATAGTATGTCATACATCAAGATGGAAGAAATTTTCACGTGGGTCTGATGATGAAGAAGGTAGGGGTCGAAAAATTCCCACAAAGGTTGTTAGGTACTTTCCACTAAAACTAAGGCTTCAGAGATTATTTATGTCATTGAAAACATCCTCCCTCATGAGATGGCATGCGGAGGAACGTGATGACAACGGCATATTAAGAAACTTGGCTGATTTTAAACCATGGAAAACCTTTGATCAATAAAATCCTAATTTTTTAGTGACTCACGCAATGTCAGGCTCGGACTAGAAGTCGATGGCTTTAATCCTTTTAAAATAATGAGCATATCTCATATCACGTGGACCGTTGTTTTGATGATATACAACCTGCCTCCATGGATGTGTATGAAACAACCTTATCTTATATTGTCTACGTTGATTGACAGTCCACATGGCCCAGGAAATAATATTGATGTTTACTTCAAGCCTCTCATCGACGAGTTGAAGGAATTGTGGAATGATGGCATAGTTACTTATGATGCATCGACTTAAAAAAAGTTTTGTATGCGTGCAGCATTAATGTGGACAATTAGTGACTTTCGTGCGTATGCGAACTTGTCAGGTTGGAGTACAAAATGGATATTGGCTTGTCCTTGTTACAACAAGAACACTCGTTCACAGTGGTTAAAGAATGGGAAGAAATTTTGCTATATGGGTTATCGTCGGTGATCACAACCATAAATTCAGAAATGATACCGTAGCTTCTGATGGGAAAGTTAAAAGAGAAGTCAAGCCCACTCAAGTATTCGGGGATGATATCTTGGAGCAATTAGAGGCAATGGAAAGAAATAATGAGAATGGTCACTTATCGAAGATGAAAAAGAGAAAAACGAATATTGATGGTGAAGGGAATTGTGATAGTTCTCTACATTGAAAGAAAAAAAAGCATATTCTTTCAGTTGTCGTACTGGACGGATCACTTGATTCGTCATAATCTTGATGTTATGCATGTAAAGAAAAATGTGTGCGATGACATACTTTGGACATTGTTAAATGTTTATGCAAAATCAAAAGATAATATAAAGACTCGTCGAGACCTTGAGAACATGGGTATTCGAAAAGTATTGTACCCTAAGAGCTTGCCAGATAGCAAAGTATATTTACCACTAGCATGCTTCACAATGAGTAAAGGTGATAAAGACATATTTTGTAAGGTTTTAAAGAATATCAGAGTTCCAGATGGTTATGCATCTAATATTTCACAGCGTGTAAACATTAAAGACCGGAATATTTCTGGACTTAAGAGCCACGATAATCATATCATAATGCAATAACTATTCTCGCTATCAGTACGAAAATCATTGCCTAAAAATGTAGCAAGGTCTTTGATTGAATTATGTATTTTTTATCGGCAGCTCTGTTCAAAGACAATGACCTTTAAAGACTATGAATATTTGCAAGATTGTGTTGCTCTTACGCTCTGTCATCTTGAGAAAATCTTCCCCCAAAATTTGATGTTATGGAGCATTTGGCAATACATTTAGCTGAGGAGGCAATGATTGTTAGACCAATATAGTTTAAATGGATGTATCCCATCGAGAGGTATGTTTCATGTATGCATTATGTTTGTGTCACCTAAATTAATGCATATAAATACTACTTTAATTTTTTTATAATTTCACACCAAAAGAATATGTTTGTAACCAAAGTCGTCCAGAAGGTTCAATTGCTGAAAGATACCTAACAGCGGAATGAACGACATTCTGTGCGAGTTACCTGGGTGATGTTGAAAGTAAGTTTAATCGACCTTTACAAAATAATGAAGCCGATGACAACTTAAGTTCAATAGGTCGTACATTAGGTAAAGGAGTAGCATTTATACTTGATGACATTTCGTTTTCACAAGCATGTCGGTATGTGTTATTCGACTCCTCCGCAGTGAAGCCTTTTCGCGAGTAAGATAATATTTGAATGGATTTTAAATTTTATGTAATTAAATATCCCTCTACATTATTCAATTTATAGATACATGTTTTACAAGAAACATATAACAATGCTAAAACAGGAGAGACCTCGTGTGGAACACTATGAAATTAACCGCATTCATAACGAAATGTTTCAAAAGTGGTTTGGGGATCATGTAAGTCATCTTTGTATTTATATGTAACCACATTTTTATATTCTAATGACACATTTAATTTTTACACATCTATTTTTTGTTACTCAATCATATAAAAAATTTAGGTACGGAATCTAAATGAGGGTGAGGTGTCAAAGGAAGTTACAATTTTGGCTTCAGGCCCCTCCCAGTGGGATAGAAGATACACGGGATATATTGTAAATGAGTTTAGGTTTCGCACAAAGAAGCGTGAGAGAAGATTGAATACTCATAATAGTGGAGTTATGCTTGATGCCACCACCGAAAGTTTTGCAAGTGCAAAGGACAAACGACCTGTTTCTAGGGATGTAACATATTATAGAGTATTAACAGATATACTTGAATTGCGCTATTCAAATGATTTCAAGTTTGTGATATTCAAGTGTGATAGGGTTGATACCCATTCGGGGATGACAACGGATGATTTTGAGTTCACATTAGTGAACTTCAAACATTCACTATAGAAGCATAATTGACTATCAGGTGAACCGTTTATATAAGCATCTCAGGCCAAATAAATTTGGTATATGCGAGACCCGATTGAAGAAGATTGGCATGCTGTTATAAAGATGACACCGAGAGATTTATACGACATGTATGGCAAAGATACTTATGGAGATGACATAATAGATGCAAAAGTTGAGCCGTACCACATCCAACAACTGGATGACATTCTGATCAACCATGATGGGAATATTACATGGGTTAGGGCTGGTGTGGAAGGAACGACTGTTGACAACATAGTTGATATAGATGGAGGTGATGATATCCATGTTGGTATTGATGCGGATTGTAATGATGATGATGATGTTTTTGATACTTATGAAGATGATTCAGATGTGGACGAGGAAGCTATGAGAGTGATATAGATGAAAGTGATGAAAATGAGGAGACCAATGATGATTATGATATTGAAAGTGATGATTGTGATGACGACATAAATAAAGATAACAATTGACATGAATTCTCCAGTTATGAATGGTTTTATTTTTTAAGGATGCTTAGATATTCACGAAAGTTGACATTCTTTTCTTAGTTTAATATTTTTAAAATGAGTAATAACTGAATGCATTTTATTTGTTTCACATCATATGTATGAATGGATAAATAATGATGGAGAGTAAAGTTCTTTTTGTTTTTAGTTTAGTTTCTATATTTATTGATGATTAATGAATGGTTGCATTTTATATTTCTTGCCTTTTATTGACGATTACATCTACTACTATATAGGTGTTAGTTAATGTGTGATGTTATGGTACGCAATAGGATTTTCACTCGCATATTATATGGATGTTGCTCAAGTTGCAGTTAGAAAGTTCCTTCTAGACCCAAAATTTTAGCTCTTGTTGGCGCAATAAGGCATTTGACAACTTTGGCATTGGTGGTTATAAATTTATCAAGGTATTTTTTGTTTAAAAACATAATAAATTATTATGTTGTCATAATTAATTATTAATAACTGTCTCATAAGTAATTATTTGACATTTTTGATTCATCTTTCGTACTGTCATATCCCGGTGATTCATACTCTGCCCATAAGCCAAATGTTGAATCTTCCATGACTTTGCAACATAACAGATAATGTTAACATCTCTACTGATGAATCATTTCAACAGTACAAGTACAGCCGTGCCATTAGGCAAGACTGCAAAGGTTTATTAGATAACCTGATCTAATACTTCAATAATTCTTTATTATATTTGTTTTAATTGTATAGAGTTTGGTTAAACACGAGACTTTGAGATATGTATTTTTAAATACCGTTATCGAGGGGACTCTTATCAAATTATATTATATGTTATGATTTCAATATATGTTTATAAGCTAATTTGTTTCAATAATTTGGGACCAGTTGGAATGGGCAATAAAAGTTAGATTGGACTGAAAATCTAGTATGCTTTAAAATTTGACCTAGGCTATAGCCCTGCTCTGTCCAGGGTTGGATCTGCTACTGTGTGGAGGCCACAAGATTAGTGCAAAGATAAAAGACTTATTTTTTAGCATCTGGAAACTTATATTTGTTGTGCACCTCAATTTTAAGCATGCATATAAACTAATTCGTCTCAATAATTTAGGTGCAATTGTGATGGGAAATAAAAGTTAGATTAGACTGAAAATCTAGTATGCTTTAAAATTTGACCTGGGCTATATAGCCCTTCTCTGCCCAAGGTTGGATCCACCACTGTGTGGAGGCCTCTAGTACTAATGAATCTCGTGGGCCTCGTGTTACCTCTAGGACTAATAAAATTGATGTGGGGCAGGACCTGATGCTGAAATTGGTGTTAATGAATCTATCCCCGTCTGGTCGAGCCTAAGTAACACTGATGTGGGGAAGGGCTTATGTCTAAAGTAGAACTGCCTGACCTCTGACTACAACACCGTGTAGAACCTTAAGATCTTCCTCTGACCAATCACGATTTTGTTTTAATGCTTAAGTTTCTATCGTGGAATATTAGAGGTATAGGGATGAAAGGTGCAATCAGGAGGCTTAAAAAGCTTCTAAGGTTACATAACTTTTCTATAAACTTTTTCAATGATTGGGTTGTTTTCGGGGATTTCAACATTGTTAAAGATAGTGCGGAAAAAGCTAAAGGGAACTATATCGACTTCGGGGCGGCTGATAATTTTAATGAGTGCATTGGTAATGCTGGTCTTCATGACTTGGGTTAAGACCAACATAACCAAAAAGCTAATCAGAAATGGATAAGACTTGACCGATGGCAAATGCCTTCCCTTATGAGAGTAAACTGATCCTTTGTTTAGTTTTGTTTTGCTTATTTACGTGCCATGAGAGAGGCTCTTTCTCCTTTTATCTATTTATGTTTGGGGGATTAAGTATAGAATGTAAGGGGATTCCCAATCAGTTGTGCTATTTAAAATAAGGTAGACTTCTTTGATAAGTGAACTAATTAAATAAGCCACAAACTATGCACAAATGCTCAAAAGTAAATTTTAGAACATCTTAGTTTGGATAAACATTACTCTTGTAAACTCAGTGGTGAATTTTTATTATTGCAGGTTGCTATGACATCACATAGGCAGAGTAAATCCCTCTCACAGGCAAATTCTCATTCACAGTCTCGCTTGTGCTCACAATCCAATCTCCAACCACCATTTCAACCATAATCTCAACCATTTCTCATTCCCTTTCAGATTTTAGCTCGACCGAACGATCAGACTCAAGTGACAGTGAAAGCGATAGTAGCTCGACGGAGCGTGAGTCGTTACATAACCAAGATGCCCATTCACATGAAGAAGGTAATCAAAGTTATTTGATTTATATGTGCTTAATTAACTGTGTAGATTGAAGTTAACCTATTTTTTCAATTTTTATAGTTCAGCTTCAGCCTAATATGCCACTAAACGTAGAGGCATTGCGAAGTTGGGTGAATTATGGGGTATGGGAAAACTCTTAGAGCTTCACTTCAACGATTTTTATCAGCCAGTCGGAGATACCGCAGATAGACTATCTACCCATTTAGGCATTTTAGTTCGTGATGGGAACATGTAAAGATTCTAACACAACTCTTATGTAAATACTCTTGGCAATACTGTATGTTATCTATTGAGAATTTAAAGATGATTATTTAATCGATGTAAAAGGTTACTAATTTATTATTATATCGATGTTGAACATGTTACCGTTGGCTTTCAAAGATTGGCGATCCAAGGAGTTATACCCATATGAGGAACATGTTTGGTGAGATGTGAAGGTAAAATCAAAAGATACCATGATTTGTGGCAAATGAATTGAAAATTTTGAATTCTTTAGGTAAAGGTCCACTATGCATGGATTATCTTGTCAATCACAACAAAGTCAATAATAGCTAAAATCATAACTTTGAAAATGATAAAACATAATTTAAGCTAAACTCATGTGTAGTAGATGAATTGTTTTTCTATACATTGTAATTATATAGGAGAACACTGATACCCCTAAAGAATTCAAAAAAATGTGCATGAAGAAGGTTGGAAAGATATGGAATAATTGGAAAGCAGAGGTGAAGAAACATTATCATGCCTTTGATACTGACGAAGAGAGGTTGAAATATTGTCCACCTAGAGTAAAGGTAGAGCAGTGGTCACAACTTGTTAAATATTTAGGAACTCACGAGGCAAGGGTATGAATGTATTACTGCCAGTAAAGTGTTATAAATTCAAGTTAAACATATATTTTAAATATATTTTTGTAATAGAAAACGAGTCAAAGAAATCTTCAAATTCGTAAGAAGAAAAGAACACCACATACTTCCGGAAGAAAGAGTCATGCGAATGTTGCTTATAAGGTTTTTTATAAAAGATTTTGATTGTGAATATTATTTTATGTTATCAAACTTGTTTATATAACAAGTTACGAGTCATTGGGTTTATGCAGATGGAATTTAATCAAGATAAAAAAGGTTTTGTTGGTTGATGTTTACATCAAAACACACGAGAGGAGCGATGGCTCAGCCGTCGATAAGGATTTCGCTGAAGCAATGGTACAAAAATATCATCCATGTTCCTTCCCTTATTTCTTAGAAAATCTCAACGACATCATATAGAAGTCATCAAATGACTCGGTCTCAGACATAATTAAAGAGTTATACTGTTGAATGAGCATTTGAGTTTTAGCAGCTTTAACTCTAGTGTCACCTTCATGAGCAGTAACCAAGGTGTCCCAAGCTTCCTTAGAAGTGGTACAAGATGACATTCTTTTGAACTCATGTTCATTTATGGACATAAATATGCCATTCTTTCCTTTGTTATTATTTCGAGAAACTTGTTTCTCTTCTTGTGTGAACTCACTTAATACTTTCTTAACCCTATTATTACTTCCTTTAGTGGCTGGTTTTGTAGGAAAAATGTAACCATTTTCAACAATGTCCCAGACATCATCTCCCAGAGTTCCTTGAATGAAAGCAATCATTCTTACTTTCCAGTAAGCAAAATTGGTTCCATCAAAGATAGGAGGTCTGGTCAAGTTACCAAATCTTTCATTTTTCTCGTCCATATTTGACTTTCAGAAAATAATTTCAGAAACACAGGATCTCTTTAAAAGAAGTTTACCAGGCTCTGATACCAATTGAAAATCTGTTACTAAAGCCGTTTAATAAAATTAAACTATTTAAGTAACTCCGAACAGTTTTTTGAAGAAACTCTTTTCTTAAAAACCAAAACTATTTTGAACACAAGATGTGTTTTATAAAAGTATGTGCGAGATCTATTCAAGATTTGATGAACTGGTTTATAAAACAGTTTAAACAAACTTTAAACTCAGCACAATCAAGAATGAGATGAGAAGATGTAGGAAGATTAAGAACAAGATTTTTTACGTGGTAAAACCTCACCCAACTGAGGAAACATCCACGACTCCCTCTACGGAGTAAAAACAAAAATTCCACTATAAACAAATTTTAACAGTTACAAACTGTATAATAAACATGCATACAACTCAGACCTATATAAGTTTAGGAATGTACCCTCTGGTGTCCTTATAACTTCTCTGCAATTCTGATTGTTCATGTTGATCTCCCAGTTTGTTAACTCCCAATTTGTTCAAGCTCTTTACGTCGACTCTTGTTCACAAGATCTTATTACCAACACTTTTCGTGTGGTAGGATGAAAGTGTTTGTGGAGGTGCTCTCTAACACATGCATGCACACACACAGACTTATTATGTACAATCAGTCCTAACAAATTACATATAAGTCTATATGGAGTGACTTTTCTTTTTATCTCTTCTCACAAAACTTAACCTTTTTTACCTTTAAAGCAATCCCAGAATCCACGGCTATCTTGCTCAGAAGACGTATCAAGATCTTAATTAATCTCTGTTTTTGAAAAGATTTTTTAGATTGAAAACCACCAAGTGCGATTCCAAACTAGGTCAAAGGTCTTGTTTCAAGAGAACTAGAAACAAAAAACATTATTGTTGATTTCAAAGTTTAAAACATTTACAGAAAGCAAATCAACAATATATTTCTCAAGCTGAGAAATAAAAATGCAAACTAAGTGTAATATATCATGAAGAACTCAGATCTGAAATTTCTATATGCCAAAAAATAGATCTAAGAAAAATGATTAAGTTGGAAACAAGATCTAAAGAACGAACAGGTTGCAGCAATAAACCAACTCTCAAATCACCTCTCAAACACTCAAACACTCAAGGTTGTGTCTAAGAAAATACAGGGGTTTGAAGATTTATATTTGGTTTGAACTATTTGGACGATTTAGGGTTAGGTTTAGGTTTACTAACTCTTTATCTCTCTTCTGGTTTCTCTTTTCTCTCTTCTCTCTTTTTTTCTCTCAAAGGACGAAATGGCCAAAAGTCTCTGAAGGCTGAGAGTAGGAGCCTTTTTATAGGAGGCTGAGAAGGTTCGAGAATGAGGATTGAAATCAAGGGATCAGATTTAGTCAAGATCAATTGACTTGGATCCAATGGTACACGATAAGCGGTGATAAAGACTCTCATGATTGGTCCACAAGGGGATTACAGGGATTATGAAGGGGCACATGCAGATCGTCGATAAAATTAATCTAAGGTTTGAAAACGTGCGCTGGTTTACACTCTATAAAGAAGCACACTTTCCACCAATCAGAAAGCAACAAATGTTGGACAAATAATAGAGATAAAACGCGCGTCTGAAAGTAATTACAATGTACACCCTGAAGTCTCTGCCGCTTTTGAATTCTACCCAAGGTAACTTTAGGCCAATAAAACCAACAATATGAAATAGCAGATTGACCCCACAAACTTTTAAAACCCCAAGTTTTAATTAATTAAAACCTTATTTTAAAATGTTTTTAAAATCCCAAAAAATATTTAAAAAGCAATATTAGGGATTTAAACACACTCAACATATGTACACACATTAATATGCAATATGACATGTATATGATCCATTCTACTGTGTGTGAGTGTTGGTAATGAGGTCTAGATCACTTCAATCAATGATGAAATAGTAGTGCAAGCTCTGATGTTCTTTGGATTCTAGGTTAGACATAATTTTGCACAATTTCCAAACTAGATGAACACTTATACAATATAGACTCAAGTGAGTCAAGAGTATAAGGTGCTTCAATCTCCCCCTTTGGAAATATGAGGCAAAATATCCTTTGAGTCATCTAGAACTCGTAGGGCAACAAGAATGAGGAAACCTATTCCTACAAAAAATCTATCTACCCAAATCCTAGAAAGCAAAAGTACATAACTCAACTATTTACAATTGAATAGCATATTACAACTGTTGAGAATAACTGTACAAAAACCTGCAATGAAGCACTAAGATCAAGCTGTTTAGCATATGTAAAGAATCATTAGAGACTCAAATTTCTCCCCCGTTTTGTCTCAAATAGACAAAGGGAAAAAATAAAGAGATCAAAGAGATTAATCAGCACACACCATACCAATAAATTTACGTAAAGAAATAAATCGATTGTAATCTAAAGGTTTGGTAAACATATCTGCGAGTTGCAAATCAGTAGGAAGATAATTGATTTCTAATTCCTTAGTTTCAATTAATTCGCGTATAAAGTGATGTCTTATTTTTATGTGCTTTGTTCGCGAGTGTTGAACGGGGTTTTTAGAAATATTGATCGCACTTTGATTATCACAATAGAGATGCAATTGGTTTTTTTGAATACCATAATCACTCAGCATTTGTTTAAGCCATAGTAATTGAGCACAACAGCTGCCAGCGGCTATGTATTCAGATTCAGCTGTTGAGAGTGATGTGCAGTTTTATTTCTTACTACTCCATCCTACCACGTTATTACCTATATAATAACATCATCCTGATGTACTTTTACTATCATCAGTACACCCAGCCCAGTCAGCATCAGTGTACACAATTATAGTGCTTGGTGTGTCATTAGTGTACCAAAGTCCTAGATTCAGAGTGCCTTTTACATATTTGATGATTCGTTTAATAGAATTTAAATGGCTCTCTTTAGGGTTATTTTGATAACGATCACAAATACACACAACATACATAATATCAGGAAGCGAGGCAGTAAGGTATAGCAAGGTTCCTATCATACTACGATATAGTGTAGGATCTATGGATTTTCCAGTTTCGTCTTTAGACAGTTTTATTGTAGTACTCATGGGTGTTTTAGCATTTTTAGCACTCTCAAGGCCAAATTTCTTTACTATCTCTAAAGCATATTTAGATTGTGAGACAAATAATCCTTCTGAATTTTATTTGACTTGAAAACCTAAGAAAAATTGCAACTCCCCCATAAGAGACATTTGAAACTCCTTATGCATTATTTCAGAGAAGGATTTTACTTCTGAGCGAGAAGTTGATCCAAATATAATATCGTCAACATAAACTTGAGCAATAATGATGTGTTTGTCAGAATGTTTGACAAAAAGGGTTTGATCATTTCCACCTCTTTTGAAACCTTTATATAAGAGGAAACTGGAAAGACGCTCATACCAAGCTCTAGGTGCTTGTTTAAGCCCATACAAAGCCTTTTTAAGACGAAATACATGATTTGGATATTGAGGGTCAATAAACCCTTTAGGTTGTTCTACATAGGTCTCCTCGGTCAAGATTCCATTAAGGAGTGCAGATTTGACATCCATTTGGTAGAGTGTAAAGTGCAAGTGGCAAGCTATAGTAAAGAGAAGACGAACAAATTCTAAACGAGTAACAGGAGCAAAGGTCTCGTTAAAATCTATTCCTTCAATTTGGGAATATCCTTGAGCAACTAATCTAGCTTTGTTTCTAATGATTATCCCACTTTCATCAGACTTATTTGTAAAAATCCAACGTGTGCCAATAACCTTTTTGTGATTAGGCCTAGGTACAAGATGCCAAACATCATGAATGACAAATTGAAGAAGTTCTTCCTGCATAGCAGAAATCGAGTGAGAGTCATTCAATGCCTCATTTACATTCTTTGGTTTCACTAGGGAAACAAAACATGCATATAGTGCATAATTTATTAGTTGAGATCTTGTACGCACTGGCTCACTAGGGTTACCAACTACGTTCTTTATGGGATGATCTTTAGAAACCCAGTTAGGTACTTCAGGTATCTCAATTGGCAATGAATCATCTATTTCAGGAGAGTCATTATCTAAAATTTTTGTAGGCTCTTCTACAATAGTTGATTCACCAGTCTTGTTCTCTACAGTAGTGTCACTCACAATTACATTTATGGATTCCATCAAGGTTTTAGTGGGAAGATTATACACTCGATAGGCTCTACTTTTAGGCGAGTATCCTAAAAATATAGCTTTATCTCCCCGGCTCTCAAATTTGGACAAGTGTTCCCTATCTTTGCATACATAATAAGTACTACCAAAGGTTCTAAGGTACTTAACATTAGGCTTTTTCTTATACCAAAGTTCGTAAGGAGTTTGTTTGGAATTATTTTTAAGATAGACCCTATTTATAATGTGACATGTCGTACGAATAGATTCTACCCAAAAGTATTTAGGCAAATTCTTGGCATGTAACATAACACGTGCCATCTCTTGAAGTGTACGATTCTTTCTCTCGGCAATTCCATTTTATTGAGGAGTCTTAGGAGCACTAAACTCGTGTTTGTAACCATTATAGTCACAATACTCTATTATACCAGTGTCTTTGAATTCTCCACCTCTATCACTACGGATTCTATTTACATGAGTGTCCTTTTCATTTTCAATCCGAAGAAGGATTTTTAAGAAAGTTTGAAAAGTGTCAGACTTTTGTTTTAAAAAGGCTACTTAAGTAAATCTGGTGAAGTCATCAAAAATAACTAGAATATAATTGTGTCCATATAGACTAACAGTTTGGGAAGGACCCATTAGGTCCATATGGATGAGATCCAAGGGATTAGAGGTAAGAACATCATTAACTTTCTTATGAGGTGCCTTAACAATTTTACCTACCTGACAGGAACCACAGACAATGTTAGGAATGGGTTTGATTTTAGGAACTCCTCTAACTATTTCTTGAGAGGTCAGTCTACTAAGATTATTGAAATTTATGTGACCCATTCTGTTATGCCATATCTCGTTGTCATCCATTCTGGCAACATTATAGGTTTCAGAATTATTCATGACATTATAACAATTGTCAGGAGTTCTGAATCCTGTAATTATGCATTCACCTTTTTCATTTAAAATTTTGCAATTGTTCTTTGAAAAGGTAACAGTATGGTCTGAGTCACAAAATTGTGAGATACTAAGTAGATTGGCCTTAAGACCTTTAACTAGAAGAACATTTTCAATAATAGGAAGTCCATCTTCTTGGAGAGTTCCTTTGCCTATGATTTGAGATGATATTCCATCACCAAAAATGACTTTTCCACCAGCAAAGCTGGTTTTGTTCAAAAGTTTAGTATCATCCCCAGTCATGTGCTTAGAACATCTAGAGTCTAAATACCAACCAGATGATGTGTGCTCAGCTTTTAAGGCAGTAATAACTATATTACACTTCATCTGAGGTAATAGATCTTCTTTTCTAACCCAAATTGCTCTAGTTTTCATTTTTCGCTTATTAGCTCTCAATTGATAAAATTTGCGAGCATTGGATTTTTGTTGAAAAATATTTTGCGCATGATTTTGAATTTTATGAAAGACATGAGCATTTGGTTTAGCAAAAGTGTTTAGGAGTCCTTCTAGGAAATGTTCTTTTAGGTTTGGTCTTTCTCTTTCTATAATTAGAGTTTTTGTCTGGTTGTCTAGGAAGTACATAATTGTTGCGACTCCTCCTAGAATAGTTAAAATTCTGATAGGTATGAGGACAACAGACTGGTTTAACTAGTCTCCTAGCATAAAAACCATCAAAAGAGTGACCGTATATATCACAGTAAGAGCAATAAAGATTGCTCAAGGTTGGGGTCTCCTTAGGAAAGTCTCTAAACAACGGTTTTGAGGAATTTTGAGGTTGGACTCTATTCCTAGGTAGGACAGTCTTGAATGCGGACTCACTCTTCCTAATAGAGGGGCAGACGTATTTAGCCTTAGGTGAACTTTCATGTTTAGAGTAACTTGATTCCCCAATGTTAAAATTTTGATGTTTTGAATCAAACTCAGTTTTTAGGGATGAAAATTTGGGCAGGTTTCAATAGGTCTTTTACCTCCTGACACAAACTTGATACTTTCAAAAGATTTTGTTTGTGTCTTCAAATTGGGGAAAAACCCTATTCCAGTTCGATCATCAGAATTGGTTTTAGATTCAGCAACAAATTCATCAAAACAGTTTGAATTATTTTCAAATTTTGTAAATTTTTTTAAAACAGTTGCTGTCTTTTCTTTAGTTTGTTCCAATTCTAACAATGTCCCTTTGTATTTTTTCTCCAGAGTTTCATTTGTTTCAGTCAAATCTTTGAGTTTTTGATCAAACATTTTAATTTCACTTTCATGAGTTAAACATTGGGTAGTATACTCTTCAGCATTCAGTTTGACCATCAGGCTTAGATCTTCCAACTTTTTGGTGAGATCTTTCACAATTTTTTCTAGTCTAGTGCTTTTCTTGAGAGTTTTAGCATAGAGTGTGTGAATATCTGGGAGGTCTTCATTGTCCGAGTCACTAAGTGTAGTGTGTGAAGTGACCCCTAAGGATTCATTCTTTGAACTCACACACCCATTGACATCGTCATTATCGCTTTCCCTTTGACTCACACACCCCGAAGAAGAGATAGCAATATTTTCAGTAATCAAAGCATCTAAACCAGTAACAGCATTATTCAAAACATCAGTAGTAAAATTACTAGATTCATCCCACTAACAAACACAAGCATGTCATCATTATAGATAATCTTGGCAAAGAAGAACATGCAAGGGTCAAAAACATCAAATGACTCAGGTTCCTCATTTTCAGAGTCACTTGAATCATCCCATGTCTTGCAAATGTTGGCTCGAGAGTGTTTGTTTTGAGTGTTCAAGTTAACTCTGCAGTCTTGTGCAATATGTCCTAGTTTTCCACATCTATAGCATTCAGTCTTCTTAAGGTCTCTGTTAGGTCTAGCGTGAGAGTCCTTGAGATTTTTATCATGGCTTTTCTCATGAGGTCTGTGATTAAAGGGAGTTGGATAATTGGACTTGCCTTGTTTATTTGCCATGTTGTTTCTAAATTTAATGATTTTCTTAAACTGTTTTAACATCAAGGCAATCTGATTGTCCAAACTCTCTATATCGCATTCCTCATCAGAGTCGTCATTGGAAGTATTAAACTCAGGCTTAATCAATTTAGAAGAAAAGCTTAGGTTGGAACTAGTCTGTTTCCTATGGGACTGGGTCAATTGCTTCTTAAATTCTAGTTCCATTTCCACAGTTCTTAATTTACTACTGAGTAATTCAGGAGTGAGATTTATATCACACATTTCCTCAATAGCATATCTTTTGTTGTCAAATTTCTGTGGTAATGATCTTAGAATTTTAGATACAATTTCTTATCTGTCATATGGTATCCCATTAGCATGCAGTTTTGTCACAATATCAGTCAGTTTCATATAGAAGTCATCAAATGACTCAGTCTCAGACATAATTAAAGAGTTATACTGTTGAATGAGCATTTTAGTTTTAGCAACTTTAACTCTAGTGTCACTTTCATGAGTAGTAACCAAGGTGTCCCAAGCTTCCTTAGAAGTGGAACAAGATGAGATTCTTTTGAACTCATGTTCATTTATGGACATAAATATGCCATTCTTTCCTTTATTATTATTTCGAGAAACTTGTTTCTCTTCTTGTGTGAACTCACTTAATACTTTCTTAACCCTATTATTACTTCCTTTAATGGTTGGTTTTGTAGGAAAAATGTAACCATTTTCAACAATGTCCCAGACATCATCTCCCAGAGTTCCTTGAATGAAAGCAATCATTCTTACTTTCCAGTAAGCAAAATTGGTTCCATCAAAGATAGGAGGTCTGGTCAAGTTACCAAATCTTTCATTTTTCTCGTCCATATTTGATTTTCAGAAAATAATTTCAGAAACACAGGATCTCTTTACAAGAAGTTTACCAGGCTCTGATACCAATTGAAAATCTGTTACTAAAGTCGTTTAATAAAATTAAACTATTTAAGTAACTCCGAACAGTTTTTTGAAGAAACTCTTTTCTTAAAAACCAAAACTATTTTGAACACAAGATGTGTTTTATAAAAGTATGTACGAGATCTATTCAAGATTTGATGAACAGGTTTATAAAACAGTTTAAACAAACTTTAAACTCAGCACAATCAAGAATGAGATGAGAAGATGTAGGAAGATTAAGAACAAGATTTTTTACGTGGTAAAACCTCACCCAACTGAGGAAAGGTCCACGACTCCCTCTACGAAGTAAAAACAAAAATTCCACTATAAGCAAATTTTAACAGTTACAAACTATATAACAAACATGCATACAACTCAGACCTATATAAGTTTAGGAATGTACCCTCTGGTGTCCTTATAACTTCTCTGCAGTTTTGATTGTTCGTGTTGATCTCCCAGTTTGTTAACTCCCAATTTGTTCAGTCTCTTTACGTCGACTCTTGTTCACAAGATCTTATTACCAACACTTTTCGTGTGGTAGGGTGAAAGTGTTTGTGGAGGTGCTCTCTAACACATGCATGCACACACACAGACTTATTATGTACAATCAGTCCTAACAAATTACATATAAGTCTATATGGAGTGACTTTTCTTTTTCTCTCTTCTCACAAAACTTAACCTTTTTGACCTTTAAAGCAATCCCAGAATCCACGGCTATCTTGCTCAGAAGACGAATCAAGATCTTAATCAATCTCTGTTTTTGAAAAGATTTTTTAGATTGAAAACCACCAAGTGCGATTCCAAACTAGGTCAAAGGTCTTGTTTCAAGAGAACTAGAAACAAAAAACATTATTGTTGATTTCAAAGTTAAAAACATTTACAGAAAGCAAATCAACAATATATTTCTCAAGCTGAGAAATAAAAATGCAAACTAAGTGTAATATATCATGAAGAACTCAGATCTGAAATTTCTATATGCCAAAAAAACAGATCTAAGAAAAATGATTAAGTTGAAAACAAGATCTAAAGAACGAAGAGGTTACAGCAACAAACCAACTCTCAAATCACCTCTCAAACACTCAAACACTCAAGGTTGTGTTTGGGAAAATACAGGGGTTTGAAGATTTATATTTGGTTTGAACTGTTTGGACGATTTAGGGTTAGGGTTAGGTTAACTAACTCTTTCTCTCTCTTCTGGTTTCTCTCTTTCTCTCTCTTTTCTCTCTTCTATCTTTTTTTCTCTCAAAGGACGAAATGGCCAAAAGTCTCTGAAGGCTGAGAGTAGGAGCCTTTTTATAGGAGGCTGAGAAGGTTCGAGAATGAGGATTGAAATCAAGGGATCAGATTTAGTCAAGATCAATTGACTTGGATCCAATGGTACACGATAAGCGGTGATAAAGACTCTCCTGGTTGGTCCATAAGGGGATTACAGGGATTATGAAGGGGCACATGCAGATCGTCGATAAAATTGATCTAAGGGTTGAAAACGTGCGCTGGTTTACACTCTATAAAGAAACACACTTTCCACTAATCAGAAAGCAACAAATGTTGGACAAATAATAGAGATAAAACGCGCGTCTGAAAGTCATTACAATGTACACCCTGAAGTCTCTGCCGCTTTCGAATACTACCTAAGGTAACTTTAAGCCAATAAAACCAACAATATGAAATAGCAGATTGACCCCACAAACTTTTAAAACCAAGTTTTAATTAATTAAAACCTTATTTAAAATGTTTTTAAAATCCCAAAAAATATTTAAAAAGCAATATTAGGGATTTAAACACACTCAACATATGTTAGACAAGAGTAGTGCAAGCTCTGAGGTAATTTGGATTCTAGGTTAGACATAATTTTGTCACAATTTCCAAACTAGATGAACACTTATACAATATAGACTCAAGTGAGTCAAGAGTATAAGGTGCTTCAAAACATACCATTATATAGGTCTATTTTGCAACCCGAGCAATAATTAGAAGACACCAACCAATTTCAACCTGTAGTGGTACCACAATCAGATCACCATTTAGCACCATCTCAACAGGTAAGTAGATAACTACTTTTTAAAATCGTAATTTAAGAATATATGTTTTCATGACTGAAATAATTCATTTTTTATAAATTACAAATTCTCAACACTTAGTTGCCCCCCGAGACTGCTGCTCGTGTTAGTGAGCAAACGAATGCTACTTCAATTCAGGTATGTTACTAATTTAAAGGTTTTAAAGCTCAAAATATATCTGCGCTTTCTTGGGGAGTTTATGTATACTTGACATTGGGTTGTTGGTTTATTTGGTTGTATATAGTCTTAAAATTTTTGGGATGTCTTAAAAATAAATAAAACTCTGCCGATTTTTTTCAGAAATATATGGTTGATGGCATATTCATCTTGTTTGTAGAAAGAACCATCAAAGAAGAAGAAGAAGCACCATCAACCATGTAAAAGAGTCTCAAATAATTCACTTCCAAAAATTGTAGATCTTATTACTTCCGGACTTCCAAAAGTGGTTGTGGCACGCAGATTCATTGTGAGCAAGGACCCTTCAACAAAAGTAGGAGGTACGCCACTGGGTGAAGACTTTTGAGAAGTATATATCGAGAAAACATTTGTAACAAATTAACCATTGCCTAGACCTTATGGAAACAATTCCACAATTGCAGATGCACATCATTCAAATGTAGCGTGGCATATTGCTAATGTACTAATTTTTAATTTTAATTTTTTAATTAAAATACTAAAGAATAAGTATCAATGACTAACGATTGACTTTTTTATTTGTAGGTCGAGGAGGATGTTTGACTTTGATGAAGAAGGAACGTACATTATATAAAATTTCGTTTCGCTCCATGTTTCTCTGCTTTTTCTTATTGGACAAGTGATACATTTTATTTTGTGGATGAATAATTGTACCAAGAACAATTATATTTATTTACGATGAATGCTATTGATTTTAATTTAATGAAGTTTTAATTTGATTACTGCCTCCTTAATTTAATGTTATGGTAATGTATTTTCACATAAATACAATACTTCTTATAATTGATTTTTTTAACACTTGTTCCCATTCATATATTTCAAAATAATGTCAAAATTTTGTTTGATGCTGCTGTATTTATTCTCGGCATTTTTTAGTGCCGCCAAAAGTGTGTTGAACATTTAATAAGTATTAAAAAAGGTTATTATCAACATTTTTTAATGTCGTTAAAAGGTTATTACCAGCATTAATATAAATGCTTAAAAATGCTGCTAACTTTTTACGGCAGTTTTAAAAATGTCGTTGTTCTTTTACCACATTGGCTACCGCACTTGTGGAAATGTCGCCATACGTGCCTCTAACTTTTTGCGGCATTTTTTAAAATGTCATTGTTCTTTTACCACATTGGCTACCGCACTTTTGGAAATGCCGCTAACTTTTTGCGGCATTTTGTAAAATGCCATTGTTCTTTTGTAAGGACGTGATTTAATAAATGTCCGTTATCAATTTAGTATGTCGTATACCGATACACCATCGAAGAACGTTCAAGATCAAATATGTCGAGACGGATCCGAATATCAAGCTCTTCAATAATCATGCCCAACAAGGATGAATTTGGTAAAATGTGTTTTAGTTCCATTTACATTTTACATTAAAAGTGTTGGGATATTTTTATAAAAGTTTAAATAATTTTAGATGATTTTTAATCATAAAAGTTTTGGATTTATGATCCTGATCCCGTAAACAGTTTTGGTTTATAAGGATTCCAAGTTATTTAATTTTTATAAGTTTTTTAAAGAGGATCAGTAATGCTCGTTCAAACGACGTCACATCTCGTTCGAACGAGATGGAGTGTCGCTCGAAAGACGTCGTGTTTCGTTTGAACGAGATAGTTTATTTCTGATACGTCACCGCCTTAAATGTTATTATGAATTTCGTGTAGAGAAAACACTGATTTTTACAGAATATGTTTTTAGTGTTTTTGGTTTATTCTCCATCACTTTGAGGGTTCAAAACTTGTTTTATAATTCACAAATCCCAGTGCTTTTGTGTGAGTTGTTTTATGGAACCCAATATATAGTTTTGTTGGGTGTTTTGTTGATTCAACCTTTATCGGGTGATCTCCATAACCGAGAGTTGCGTGCTATTGTGGAAGGAGACTCCAAAATTTCCGGACTATGTGTCCTTATGGTCTAGCTGCATGTGAACCACTGCAGATTTCTAGACCGTTACTTTGAAGGTTTGACGAAAGCACCGTGCATTACACTTGTGGGAGATTATCAAGTTGTTTTTAAGTCAATGGTTTTGTAAACTTGTCAAAGTTATAGAAATAAAGGTTTTTACTCAAAAGGGTTTTTTGCTGAAATTATTGTGTCTTATGCTTACTTAATTTATTTTGACACGTAGTTGCATGTTTAGGGGCTGATTTAATTGTTATTTGGTTTGAGCAAATTTAGACATCCAATTAAATAAGTCTAAATTGGAAATTGTGAATCAATTTGAATCAATATCGCACACGAAACATTTACATCTTTTACCACATTGGCTATTACTGCACTTATGGAAATGATGCCAAAAGTGCCGCAAAATGTGTTACCGGCATTTTTAGTTCTTTTTCGGCATTTAAGTTATGTCGAAAAAAACCAATATTCCTGTAGTGATATTAATTACACTCCTTCAATATATCTAGGATGAGGTATTATGCAGAGCCTTTCCTACTACTTTAAGGGGAACGACTAGGCACTGATTTACACTGCTCAAACTATGGACCTTTGGAAGCTTTAGAGAGTTCGAAAGATCCTTTGTTAGCCATTTCATAGGGTCTTAGAAAATAAGGAAGCATGTCACCTATCTTTTCCACTTGTAATAAAAAAATCGGTGAGTTCCTCAAAGACTATGCCAAGAGATTCAACCAAGAGGTTCTCCAAGTTGATGATCTAAATTACACTATATACATGGCAACCTTCATATCAGGCCTCACCTCAGAGGACCCAGTGAGATCTTTCAATATGAGACCCCCTAAGTTTATGACTGAGTTTCTTTAAAAAGATAAAAAAAAAATGGATGAATGTTAAGGACGCCATCACAACAAGGCGTTCCATAGCCTCCTCCCAGTAAGGAAAAATAAAGGATCTATTATCCCTCTTGGAGGAGAACCCTGGGGTAGCTGAGGCCAAGAAGAGGAAGAACGAAGGTAAGAAGAACGGTCCTCCAGTAGCCAAACATTTTACACCTCTCACAACCACCATAAAAGAGATCTTTGCAGCAGGTGAATCTTAACATCTCCTACCTCCATCAAAGCCCATGAGGGAACGGGTGATAGTATAGACAAGACCAAGTATTACAGGTGTCATATGGACCACGAACACAATACCAATGATTGCATCAGACTAAAAGAAGCCATCTAATGGGTGATCAATATGGGTTACCTCAAGATGTTTTGTGGCTAAAGATGCTAGAAAATGTCAACGCAACAATAATAACAACAATAAAAAAAAGTATAATGTCCCTCTGATTGAGGTGAATACCATTTCTAAAGCTTTTTCAGTGGTGGACTCTCTTTCGCAACTAAAACATACCACGTCAGAAGAATTTAAGGTGAATGGATGCATGTAAAAAGTGTCTTTCTTCCGAATTAATCCCCATAAGGGGGTCCAACGATGGTCTTTACAGAAACATAACTCAATAGGGTCATCCTACCTCACAATGATCCATTTTTTAATACAATGATCATAGGGAATACCAATATGAAGAGTTTTTTTTACACATGTAGCTCCGTGGATATCTTATTCTCAGACGCTTTAAAGGATATGGGCCTCAATGCCAAGCACAGGAAACCAATCACCACTCATTTAATTGGTTTTAACGGGGAGCAGACCTATTCATTGGGGTATGTCCCTCTTTCTCCCAATATTATCTCAAAATACTACTTATCCACCATTTGGAACGAGTTCCTAGTGGTGGACCTACCCTCGGCTTACAATGTGATTTTGGGCAGACCATCGCTCAATGATTTAGATGTTATCATATCTACATGAAGGACGGTAATGAGGCTCCCTATCCCTATTTGTGTGGGAGAAGTACACGAGATCGAAATAAATCAATGGAGTGTTACCAAACTTCTATGAATGAGAAGAAATGGTCACCTAATACTTTCTAAATCTTACTCGAGGTTCCAGAAAGATCGCAAATGAATGTTGTAGCCCAAATTGAGGACCTACCTCCTCCACCAGAAATGTTTGACCTCTCCCTATAGAGTTTGAGTATATATTTGATGAATGTGGATACCTTAAATCTGCAAGAATAGGATAAAGAACAAAGGGACGAACCAATAGGGGCACTGCTCACTATTTGTATTGATGCGGGGAATCCTCCCAGGGTGGCACATATTGGGGTTGATCTAAGATCATCCCCTTAAAGAGGGGCTCACCCAGTTCCTAAAAGAAAACACATATGTGTTCTCTTGGATCCATTCAAACATGATCGAAGTACACCCTAAGGTCATGATACACCACCTCATTGCGGATGTAAGGGACAATTTTTTATCGAGTTAATTTAGATGTATATTGGCCATATTCCATTTGGACAAAACTTTTTTAAGTCATAGGTTAGGATTTGTGATGTTTTTCCTACAAGCCTAAGATTTTTAATTGAAAATTATGAGAGTGCAATGGGAAAGGTATACGAAAGGGAGTAAATCTCATTTGCGTGAAAGACATCGTTGGCAAGAGCCTAAAAGAAAAGGGAGTCAAAAGAAAAGAAAGAATTTCCATGGACATAGATTTAAATTGATGATTCAAAATCGGTATCTCCAAAATGAGTTAGATAAAATGAGAAGTTGTTTATAATGTGCACTTTACGTGTGTCTTCTCCAGAACAAGAATGAGGAAATTTTCTAATGGGATATAAGTATAACCAAGGGGAGATGCATACTCTAAGGGGGAGTTTTTTTCATATGCGATTTATATATTGATACATTCTCTTTGAATTTGAAAGTTATGTTAAGTGTTCAGGTTTTGCAACGATGCGAGATAAAGTTTCAAAAGAGCAAAGATACTCAAATTTGTGTCGGTCAAGTATTTTTACTTTTTTCTTTTGGGGTTGGGATTTAATCTATAGTGAGCTTAACATCCTAATAGGTTTTTATTTTTGAGTTTTATCCAGGAATAGCCAAAGGGGGGGTTTATAAAGGGAAATTTTCACTCAAGTCAATTTGCATGTATATTGGCTTTATTCCATTTGGACAAAACTTATTCGAGTCAAATGTTAGGATTTGTGTTATTTATCCTTCAAGGTTATGATGTGTTTCGTATGACATTGATTACACATTATGTTTCATGTCGATTTTATCGTCAACATCCAATGGATCTCAAGATGTATGCATATGTATTATATTTGATCCCTGGATACGTCATTTGGGCATTGTTTAAAAAAATCAAGGCCTGTTTTTTGTACAAAGTTTTTAAAAGAAAATATTTTTTACAAAGTCATTAGAATGATATTTTCATCCTGTTCAAAGGAGTTTTCATTAGTCATTCAAACGACATTCTCAGTCTCTTAGAACGATATTTTCAATCTATTCAAACGAATAAGTTGCTTCAAACGAGAAATGGGTTTTAGATCAAATGAACATCAAATGAGGAGAGAATTATTTGTTTTATAGTGAGATTTCATTTAAGGCTCGTTCAAACGAGTTTCTGTTAGTCATTCAAACGAGTTCAAATGAGAATACACAACTCATTCAAATGACCCTATGTTTTTCATTTGAATGAGATTTCTCAATTTTTGTGTTGTCTCATTTTTGTGTTTTTTTTATAAATAAATGGTTTTGCACAATAATTTTCTTTTAAGAGTTGTGAAATCATCATTCCAAAAGTCCCATAAACTCTATTTTTGATGCATTATTTTAAGGGTTGCATACTCCAGATACAACCAAATCAGTATCGCCCTTGTTAATACCCTGTTCATTACGGACAAAGGTACCTACTGCTAAGATGTTATGACTTTTGGAGTAAAGAATGCATTTTTAACTCATTAAAGAGTGGTGAACTCCATCATCAAAGATTTCATTGACAAATGCGTGGAGGTCTATGTTGATGACATGCGGGTGAAAAGCTTAGAAGCTCAGGATCATGTGTAGAACCTCAGGGAGACCTTCACCATCATAAGGAGGAATTAGATGAGCCTCAACCTAAATAAATGTGTTCTGGGGTGGCTAGAGGAATTATTTTGCCATTTATGGTCACTGGACGTGGCATAGAGGCAAATCGGGATAAAATCGAGGCTTTGCTAGATATGGAAGAACTATCAAATAGGTTTAGGGCTTTACTGGGAGATTTATTACCGATATCAGTTTATCGATAAATCCAGGGATACATTCTTGACTTTTTTAAAATACTAAAGAATTCCTTCCAATTTACTCCATAGGTGAAAGAAACTTTTTAGAGCCTAATGAAATACCTAAGGTCTTTATCCCTACTCTCACAGACCATCATTTAGGGAGATTTGCACTTATACATTGCTACATCTCCAACCATTATTAACTCAGCCTTGATCCTGTAAGAATTTGGGGTCCAGTACCTTATGTATTATGTTAGTCGAGCTATTGAAGGGGCCAAAAGCTAGTATCCAAGGATGAAAAATCTCGATTTCTTCTTTATTACCTCAACCAGGCATCTAAAGCCTTACTTCCAATCACACACCATCATGGTCATGATTTATCAACCCCTCTGATAGATCCTCCACAACCCTGATACCTCAGGAAGGCTTGTCAAGTGGTCTGTGGAGTTAGGGTAATTTAATATCAAGTATCAACTCCAAAGTGAAATTAAAGGTAAGACCTTATCTGACATTATCGTGGAGTTCAATAACCTTGAGGAAGTGGAAGAAGAATCCAAGATTATAGGAGTATAAGCTACAACACCCAATGGACCCAAATAACTAATGATCTATGAGATAGACCACATGTCTCCACATGGGCCTTGCATGTGGATGGCTCTTTCAAAAGCTCAGGCAGCAGAGTTTGTCTTCTTTTACTTATTGGAGAAAGAGGAAATATTTCTCTTCCTCTTTATTTCCAATTTAAAGACTCAAATAATGAGGCAGATTATGAATCCTTGGTTGTAGACTTAGTTTTGGCCATTCATTTCAAAGAAAAGCATGTAAAATCCATTTGTAATTCTCAACTGGTGGTTAATCAAGTCATAGAGACCTATGAGGACAAGGATGATATAATGGAAATTATGTGGAAATCGCGAGGCACCTCATCTATATAATCCTAAAATTCAGCATTATGAGGGTCCCCCTAGTGGAAAACTGTGAGGCTAACCACCTTTAACAGGTGAAATCTTTATATGAGGTAGATCCAGAGATAATAATTATCACCTTGAACCAACCAAGGATCATCTAGCTCTAGATCAACATTATAGAGGTCGATCAAAGATCGGATTGGACTACTTCCATTAAGGCCTACCTTAGAGATGGAGTCTTGCCTAAGTACAATATTCAAGATAAATGATTGAAGTTCTTGGCTTCCAAATACTACTAGTAAATGGGTATTCCTCATCACCTCAATGGTACCTCAGCCTATAAAAGGCTGGCAACGTCCTTAAAGACATCCATAAAGGTGTTTGTGGTGCTCACACAATCCCAAATACTTTATTCTACCAAGTCTTAAGGAAAGTATACTTTTGTCCAACCTTAGGGAAATAATCTAAAGATTTGGTTTAGTGTTGTGATAAGTATTGGAGGCTCACCTTCATTCCAAAGCAACCAATAGAGAAGATAAACGCTAAGTCCATATCCATTAACTTAATCGGGTGTGGATTTGGTAGGGGCCTTGCCCCTCAACAAGGCCAAACCAAGTTATGCATTATGACTATTGAGTACTTCACCAAGTGGGTTGAGGTTTATCCTTTAGCCACCATCACAGAGACCAAGTCCACCAATTTTGTCTCAAAAATATAATTTTATGTTTGGCTTTCCTACATATATCGTCTCTGACAACGATAAATAGTTTGGCAACCTTGACTTCATATAATTCTTCTCAGACCGTGGTATAAGCAACCACCACTCATCTTCAGGTCATCCTTAGGCTAAGGGCCAAGTTAAAGTGACCAATAGAACCATCTTCCATGGCTTGAAGAAAAGGTTGGAGAAAGACAAGGGTTTGTTGAATAAGAATTACCAACCGTCTTGTAGGCCTATATAACCACAGTCATAAGTCCAACGAGAGAACTCTAGAGGTCACCAACCCTAAATCAGTTTCTTCGATTGCCTGATCACACCCTTATAAATGGTAAATCACTCTTCCATCCTCAGTAATCTTTTTCTTCCACTGCCTGCTCATCGTTACGACTGCCTTTCATTTCCTTTCTCTTAAAACATTAGCCAATCGATTCCCTGAAAATTTGCTTAGCACACTCTGTCGTTGGGTATCATGATCTATCGAATCCATTCTGGGTCTCATCATATCTCTAAGTTGCTTCGACAGATTTTTCTTCTTGTGATTAGTTAAGTTAACTTCTTTCTTTAATACCTTTCCCTTTGTTCCTTCGCTACTTTGGCCATTCACATACCCTATCCTTTACCGGACAGAAGGAACTATTTCTCCTTCCATCCTTCTTATCAGCACCCTGGAATCTTTCTCTAACTCTATGTAAAAGGCTGCATCTACCAGATGAGCTCCTTCAATAGAAAAATGATTCTTCGTAGCCCGTATAATGATCTCAGTCCCTTTAATATTTGCCTTTGCGTATTGGTGATGCGTCGAAGGGACCAGACCCTGGTTGTGCATCCACACTCTCCCTATCATTAGGTGGTAGGAAGTGGTACTTTCAATCACATGGAACTTGATGTGTGAGGTAAGGTTTCCCATCACGATCCCCATATTCACGTGCCCGATGGATTTGGATGATTGATTATCGTAGCCAGAAATCATCAAAGGCATTGGTATTAGTCTTTCCTTCAAAATATTAGTTATCCGGAAGGAACTGATAAGCATGATATTTATCGACACACCTCCATTCATTAGTGCCCTTGCAAAGTTATCCTTATTGATACTTGTCGTCACGTACAGGGGCCTATTATGTGGGAATCTCACGGCCCTGTCGGCATTACTAAAAGTTACTATGGACAAGAACTTTCTCACCAGTCTGGCCATGGGTCCCTTCCATCTTAATGAGGGTATTGTGTTCTTCTTTACGATATCTAAAATTTCATGTGTTATCTCCAAACGGCTCTCCTTCGGTATTCTTACTTGGTCATAAAACCACGAGAACTTGGGCGACCGCGAAATGACTTGGTACTCTAGGCTTGGGTCCACCTCCTCCCATTCTAGGTTGTATACCTCTTTCGTGTCCCTTGTACTTGCTTCATTGTAGGCTATGACCAAATTGGTCATGCCCATTGTGCAATCTTTTAAGACATCTTCAAAGTCCCGCTATTGGAACTCAAGTTACCTTGTCTCTCGTTCTGCCTCCTCACCATAGGCAATCACTAGATTCACCATGTACGGTGGTAGGGGGTTAGCGTTCACGTTGTTCTCTTGAGGGATCTTCAAAGTCCTTATCTTTATGTGCTTACTGATAATCTTTTTCAACGTAAAACAAGTCTCCATTGGATGACCCACCTTTCGATGGATCTGATAATATTTAGGATCAGCTCTCATTTTCGCATCTGGATCCATGGCGGGGATGCCTGTAGGTTCATACATCGTTCCTCCTTGAACCATTGTATTGTAATAGCTGACAGTCTCTTCAACTGTGCAAGGTAGCGGTGGTGGATCTTCCCTGTCTCTGCCAAACTTTCTCTTGTTATCCCTTTTTTACTATTTGCCTCCTTCACCTCCATCGATGTATCCCACCCGTGGGGGTTGGACACGTGCTGCAACGGGTGGCCCCGACTGCCTGAACGCCATGGGTACCAGTGGTACCACAACAGGGTTTGGCTAAACCACCAATGATATATTTCTTGCTGCTTTCAAAAATGCTGTGAAAGTCCCTTCATGAGTTTTATTAATCAGGTGACAAATATACTCTTGGACCAAACCCTCAACACAAAGTTGTAATAGTTTGGACTCTTTAGCCTCTTCCCTCACGTCGAGATAACTCTCCCTAAATTTTCTAACATAAGCTACCATATCTTCTCCCGATCGTTGCTTCTCCCTGCCCAACTACGAGCGTAAACTCATCTTCTGCCAGAAAGAACTTTTGGATAAATAAAACATGCATCTCTTCCCACGTTAAAAAACTCTTTGGCACCAAGTGAGAGTACCATGTATAAGCTTTGTCGGTTAATGATTTTGAGAACTCCCTCAAATTGAGTTTCTTATTGTTACAGTGAGCTCCTAGATATTAATGAAACGTTTGATGCGCTCTTTCGGGTTCCCCCCTTCCCAATGTATTTCTCAAAGATAGGAGGGATGTAGTCCTTCGAGTAAGGCTCATCGTTGTATTCTTGGGGATAGTGAGTGAAAAAATCATCATACACTGAAGATACCTAGCTGGACGACTGCGAAGAAGCTGCTATCATCTTCAACATCTTTTTTTGTATCTCTTTTCTCATCTCTTCTAATGCAGACACCGGCGTCTTGCCAACCATGGAAGGAGTGGCCAGAGGGACGACTAATGGGACGTTCGTTGAACTTAGAGTAGCTACCGTGGGTTGAACGCCCGTCATGCCCGTTACGCCCGTCGTTGGGGCAGGAGTGGGTATTAAATGCACCTTAAAAGAAATTACAGAAGTAACTACTGTCCATTAAACTCTAAAATTCTACGAGTTTCAACCAAGAATTCAAGAGGGACTAGTTTCAACTTTTTACTTAAACTGATAACTAGGATACCAACTTAATAGTGTAGAATTATCTAGTTATAGCCCACTTTTATTATCTTTGTTAAACATAATGTTAAACTGATGATAAAATCTCAGATTAATTAGGTGAGTTTCTAATATTTTACCCTAACTTTTCATGTGAGGTGATATAACAAAAAGTACAACACACATGATTTATTTAACATGGCAAAAACCCACCCCTAGGGAAAAACCACAGACCCACTAGGATCACCTAATATACTTAAGTCCACTAAAATAATAAGAATGAGATTACAAGCAACTAACTAGAAACTAAGTAAAGAAAATTCAAGCTACCAAAACTAGAATTCTCTTTCTTGGTCTGACTCCCTTCTACTCTTGTTCTCAGCTTTATTGAATTATGTTCTCTTAACTCTTATGGATTCCTTTCACTCTCTAAGAATAGCTCAGTACTTAGTGTATTGTGTGACTTATACTACCATACATGAAATAATAATTCTATGTGTATAGTGAACAAGAAAGCAATCAGAACAAACAACCAGATCAGGTAAGGTCTTTAGGTTTGTATGTCTTGGTCTATATTCAAGGTCCTCAAATTATATTTCAATATCATGTTTAGATCCAGAACCAAATATTATCACGTTTATGTTTATCTTATACAGATAATGTTAAGTTTTAGATTATATGTAATAAACTCAAAGGGAAAATGTGTGGCATGTTATATATTTAGACAGAGAATACGAAAACAAAAGAGATCCAAGATAGATCAACATACAAATGTGGTTTGGTTCCAATATTAGAGACAAGAATATCTCGTTCTAATAAATCACCCTTTTAGAACACCAAGAACCACTCAAGACCAACAATATTGGGAACGAGTATGAAGTAAAAGCATATAACACGATATATTAATTGTGCTTAAACCGAACCAATAACAACACAAGATTTACAACATATTGTTTGTAAATATTAATCGAATATGATTTAGAGAGACATTTTTCACAAGTAAAATGTATAACCGTGTAAATTAAATTAGGAAAAAAATGAATCCTTAAGTTTTTGAAAAATTAAAAATATTTAAACCTGGGTAGAGAGTTTACACACAAAATCATTTCAAGGTGAAACTTATGTCAAATTAGAATAACCAACACACTAGAATAGAAAATATGTTATGTGTGTTTTGACTTAATGGGAAAACGTATGTGGAAATTTATCTCACCACTAACACAAATGGGTGTGTGAATGTGTGTATAAGTTTCACCCTCTTTTAATCTCTCTAAAAAAATATTTTGTCAGAGTTTATTTATCTCTTTCCTTGTTATGCAAAATGTGAGACCAGAGCATTTTATTTACAGTAAGAGCCTTGTGTCCAGATTGGTTCAAAAATACAACACACGGATTGAAGAAGAAACCATACTCGCCATTGATAAGAAAGCAATCTGACGGTAAAGAAAGAAACACAAAATAACCCCTTAATCTGATGACATGTCGTTGTTAGCTAGAATTAACTACGTGCTTTCGATTTTGTTTAAAAAGTAACCATTGGAGAAGGTTATGAAACTGAGTAATGCCATCTATAATTCACTAAATATTATGTGCCTTGGGTTTTAAAATATAATTGTTGAAATTATATAAGGAACCATATGCATACCGAGTATGAGATGCATATAATACGTCTTAACCAAACAATGAAAACTATATATATATATATATATATATATATATATATATATATATATATATATATATATATATATATATATAACTAATTTGTTTTCAATCAAATAAAAATCAGATTAACACCAAAAAAATCACAAAAAATCCGAACGAATTATTTGTGACAGGTAGGAAACAAAAAAAATTTATTTTCAAGAAATTTCCATATTAAAATAGACTAGAGAATTAGTTATACTAATTATGAATTAATTTAATTTAAAATAGTATTAAATTATTTTAATGAATAGAAAAATTAATCAATTACCAACACATGTACACAAAAATATTACGGTACAGAATAGTGTGTGTAATATGTTTACGAATAGTGGTGATCCTAATTTGAGCTTTTCTTTGAGTATAGAAAAGGTGTGAGAGACTATATTTCTTGGGCTTTGGACATTGAAGAGTTGTCAATGAGCACACCAAATTAGTCCAAGAACATAGAGAAATATGGTAACTAACCTATACACTAATTACACAAATGTTTTGTCAAAATTTGATCCAACTAGATGAAGTCTTATGTAGCTCTAAACTCTCAAACAAAATAAGTCCTTACCCTATGAGTGTCTACATAAGGACCTTTAATCTCTCTCATTGGACTAATTTTGATAAAACTCTTGAGTACATCAAGTGATTTACTAAGGTAGAAACATCCTCAATATTTCCTATACAAAAGAGTTCTATCTACCCACCCAGTCCTCGAAAAGAAAAGAAAAAACTCAAACTCGACGGATGAGCAACATCCCGGAAATGACAAAATAAAACCAATCTTCTAAGAAGACAAGTGAGAAGAATATGCTCAAGTAAAGTCCAGAATATATGTAGAATATCATTGAGAATTTAAAAAGAAATCAAGAACTTGATTATAATTGTGTACTTATCTCTCCCCCATTTTGGCTAAATTAGACAAATGTTAAGAGTTAACTAGAAAAATGTTAGTTCAAATTGTAATATACGTCTCCTACATTGAGTTGATTTTAAGAGATATCGTATTCTCTCGACACCTTTATCCCAAAATCATAGAGATATTGTAAAAAAAATACATAACAAAAATATTCTGATTGTCAAGTACAATCATTGCGATCCTATGTCGAACTCTTTCAAATCTGGCTTTAGCCAACGGTTTAGTAAATAAATCAGTAAGTTGTTTATTAGTAGAAATATTTTAAATAACTAGATCTTTTTATTCAACAAACTCCCTGATAAAATGATCAAAGATATTGATGTGTTTAGCTCGACTATGTTGCACGGGATTTTTAGCAATATTGATTGCACTTTCATTATCGCAATAAATATGCACTTTGGACTCAAAGACACCATAATCATGTAGCATTTATTTAATCCACACAAGTTGAGCGCAACATGAACAAACAGAAATATATTCATATTAAACCTTGGATAATGTGACACTGGCTTTCTTTATACTAGACCAACCTAATAAATTATGTCCTAAATAGAAACAACCATGCGAAATGCAATGATAACCATCCGTGCTACCACCCCAATCCGCATTTGAGTACCTAATTATCTCATAAGTGGGTTCATTAGAATATCAAAGTCCATATTCAATTGTACCTTTCACGTATTTTAAAATATTTTTGGCACAAATTAGATGAAACTCTTTAGGGTCGGGTTGAAATCGTGCACAAATGTAGACAAAATATTGAATATTGGGTCTAGACGCAGCTAAATATAGTAAACTATCAATTATGATGCGATATAAAGTGGGGAAACAGTTGTGCCATTTTCATCTTTAGTTAACTTAGTCTTAATGGCCATAGGGGTGGAAGATGTCTTAGCATTTTCAAGTCCAAATTTTGTAATCAAATCCTTAGCATACTTAGACTGAGATATAAATAATACATCATTACATTGTTTGATTTGGACACCTAGAAAATATTGTAACTTCCCTATAAGAGATATTTTAAATTCACTACTCATGGTTTTTGAAAAATTGTCAACCTCATTTTGAGAAGTTGATCTGAAGACAATATCGTCAACATAAATTTGAGTTATTAAAACATCCTTATTTTTAGATATTTTGATGAATAAACTTTTATCAGCTCCGCTTCTAACAAAACCATTTTGTGATAAAAAAAAGGGGCCTGTTTTAACTCATAGAGTGCCTTTTTGCAGCCTATAGATATGATTGGGATTATAAGGATCCTGAAATCCTTTAGGTTGTTAAACGTATTCCTCTTCAGTTAGAATGCCATTTAAAAAGGTTGATTTTACTTCCATTTGAAATAACTTGAACTATAAATGACAAACAACAGCTACAAGTGATTATACTGATTCGAGACACGTTACTGGAGCAATGGTCTCATCACAGTCTATTCCTTATCTTTGTGGGTACCCTTGAGACACAAACCTCGCCTTATTTCTAATGACTGTTCCATTCTCACAGGTCTTATTTTTTAAAATTCATTTTATGCCAATGATTTTATTATCTTTGGGCCTCGGGACTAGATACCAAACTTTATGATCTTGGAATTGATCTAGCTCCTCTTGCGTCACATCAATCCAATATGAATCACTTAGTGCTTCATTAAATATTTTTGGTTCCACTAGGGATACAAAGGCAGTTAAGTGAGTCACATAACGTAACTGATTTCTATTTCTCACAGGCTCAGAGATATTACCCATAATTTCTATAGAAGGATGGTCTTTAGAAAACCAGTTAATATAGCCAGGGCTGGAATTGGCAAGGACTCATCTACTATTGGAATTGGTTCAGTTAAAGTGCTTGTTTTTAATTCAGTCGCAATAGGCGGGTCTTTACTAACTTCATCAATCGTGATGTCAATTATAACAACATTAATAGACTCAATTATAGTTTTAGTTCACAAATTGTAAACTCTATAAGCCCTATTATTTTAGGAATAGCCAAGAAAAATGGCTTTATCCCATTTGGCTTCAAATTTTGATAAATTTTCATAATCATTGCAAACATAATAGGTTGCACCAAAGGTTCGAAAATATTTCAAATTGGACTTTTTTATTAAACCCTAATTCATAAGGAGTTGTTTTGACATTCTACCTAAGGTATACGTGCTTTATAATATGAACATCAGTAGTAGAAGCTTCTTCCCAAAAATATAGAGGTAAGTTTTTAGCATGAATAAGAACAAGGCCCATTTCTTGAAAAGTCCTATTTTTGTGTTCAACTACCCCATTTTATTGAGTGGTTTTTTTATCACTAAACTGAAGAGAATAACCATTTTCATCACAATACTCAATAACTCCAATTTCTTTAAACTCACCTCCCCTATCAATTCTTATTCGAGTTAATTGGATGTCTTTCGCATTTTCAGTTCTTGTAATAATTTTCAATTTTTTTTCAAAACTTTATGATTTGTTTTTCATGAAGGCCACCCATATAAATCGAGTAAAATAATCCACAATGACTAAAATTTAATAATTTCCATTAAAACTAACAGTCTTATCGGACCCATCAAGTCCATGTGGAGTAGTTCTAGGGGTGCAATGGTGTTTATGTCTTTAACCTTCTTGTGAGGTTACTTATTAATTTTCCCAATTTGGCATGGAACACAAATAGTACTTGTACATTTTAATAATTTGGGTAAGCATCTAACAAGTTCTTGTGTGGATAACTTGTTTAAAGTATCAAAATTCATATGACCTAGCTTGTTGTGCCATAGGTCAGATTCATCATAAATGGTTAAGTCACCAGAAAAAGCACCAGATTCTTTATAACAGTTATGTGCAGAGCGGTTTCCTTTTATAAAATCTTCTCTTATTTTGGTTTAAACATCACAGGAGTTTTTAGAAAATTTGACTTGAAAACCATCATCATAGAATTGACTAATAGAAAGAAAATTTGTTCTCAAACCTTGAAGTAATAGTACATCATTAACATCATGTAATCCATCTTCATTGAGGATTCCTTTTCCTATGATTTGGTAAGTCTTATTGGCCCCAAAGGTTATGTTACCGCCTTCTGATTAGGCATAAATTCTTTCGAATTTACCCCTTAATTTAGAGGCTTTTATTACCTCGGACAACAAAAAATGAATTAAGTTATCTCATATCTTGGCTAACGGTTTCATCTAACAAGTACCTCGAGTTTCGCGTATTCCTTATTAATCTCACAGGTATTTATTGCATGAAAGGAAGAAAGAAATCGGAAGAAGCAATAGAAAAGAAAGAAGACAAATCAAAAGGGAAAAAGCATAATTTCTACCAGGAATCTGATTGTAGACCCAAAACAAAAGTCGAAGATCTCGCATTTATGAGCACATAGGAAGAAACAGCGTCCCAATCTGAGTTATGGATTAAAAGTTATGAAGAGCCGAAGATGTGAGATAATAACAAGATCTTGAAGAGAAATTGAAGAGAAGTTGAAGAAGGGAACCTGAACCAATCCGATTTACTAGAAAAACGATCTAGTCCGGGGTCCCAAATCACTATAAAGATGGACGTTTAGCGGACCAATCCGGTATCCCAAAAAAATGGATTGGTCCGGCCCTTAAAATCACTGCATAACAACTCATCTAGCGGACCAATCCGATTTGTTTAGAAAATAGATCAGTCTGGTTGATGACCGGACCAGTCCAGAATGTGTTGACCGGATAGATCCGGTGCTCGAGATTTGATTTGATCTTCTTCTTCTTCTTAGAGTTTTGCATCAATCCAACTCTTATAAATTACGTAGGATATAAATTTAAAAGAACTCTCAGAAAAAAGGAGGATTATAATTCATTTTTTTAGAGAAGCTTTGTAATTAGCTTAGAGAAAAAAACAACAAAAACCCTAGTTTGATTCCAGATTTCAATTCAAGTAAATTCATTCCAATTCTTTCTTTAATTATTGCAGTAGTTAATTCTTTAGTAGTAATTCCCTTATTCTTCATTTTCCGTAGCTAGTAAAAATGTTTTCTTTCATTCAAAACATATTTTCTTTTAGGTTCAATATGTCTGGCTTGATTTTTTAGGGTTGGGATGCATGAACTCGACCCGATGTGAGAGTTGCATGTTTATGAAATTAATCCTCTAAACTTAAGGGTTTATTAGACCGTATTGCGTAGCGAACACAACCATTGTAGATCTTTGGATCTCGTTTGCTTCAGAATAACCGAGATGCTTTAGAATGCAATGCGAGTGTAGCTATCGCGTTACTGCTTTACTTGTCCTCTGATTACGTATGATGCGGGATTGAACCTCATATATGAAATGATTGGGAGTACTAAAGTCTGGGTTTGATAAATCACTTAAATTTATGATTAGTTTTATACTAGAAATACACTAGGGTTGAGGGATTGTATTCCTGGCCTGTTTCCACTTCATACTTATTACTTTATTCTTAGTTATTAATCCTTGCTTAATTCATTAGTTCTATGATCTTAATCTAGTTTCCTTTTACTGAGTAAGATTAATTGCAAACAAATCATCTTTTCGTTTTTCTTAAAGTTGAATTTAGATTGACCGTCTGTCCTTCCGTCGTTACGATTTTCTCGTCATATTTCCCTGTGGAGATGATCCCGACTTACCGGATTTATTACTAACGCGACAGGCTTGCACTGGATCCTAGAGAGAACGCACTTTAGAGACACATTCTTAGTCACGTCACCTTCATAATGAAAACACCTTTAAGTTTTATAATATCCCCATTCATATGACGAGAACATCCACTATCTAAGTATCAACCAACATTTTGTAATTCACAGTGAAAGGATATCAATACAATGAAGCATTTCAAATTTAAAAATTCCACTTGGGGTCTTAGATCACTACTCCTGATCCAAATAGTCATTGTTTTAAACTATTTTGTGTCTTTTGAAATCTAGGAGGGGATTTTCCTTTCGTTATTGATTTTGTAAGGACAAATTTCCAATTGAGTCAATTTGAACGTGTTGTCTTCATTCTGGACAAAACTCTTTCAATTATAGGATAGAAGTTATTTTTGACCTTCCAAGCCTATGAAATTATTATCTAAGATATAGCAGCCAAGTCAAAAAGATTACATACCGTGCCGTGTTTCGTGCCTCATTTTTATCATACACATTCCAATGATCTCTCACGTATGAATGCATATTTGATGTTGAGCCCTGGAAATTTATTGTTGGGTGTTAAAATTTTTGTTAAGCTATTTTAAAATGACTTTATATTTTTTCAAGATAAATATTTCATTTTTTGTTAGTTTCATTAGAATGATTTTTCCAGGTCGTTAGAAGGAGACTTGGTGCTCGTTCGAATGAATTTTTAACGAACTCTTTTATGTTTGCACTGATTTCTCTTTAGAAGTTTCATTATTATCTCGTTCGAATGAGTTGGCTTTGTCATTCGAAGGAGATTGATTTTTGTTTGAACGACCGGAGCAATTTTTCATAAAAGTCAGTTTTTGAAACAGATTTCTCCATAACTTTCCACTACTTTTATCCCCACCATTTATCTAGTGAGGGATTTTAGTTTTAATTAGAGACTTTTCCATCTTCAAAGTTTGAGAAGCCTTTAAAAGTTTTGGAGTGTTTTTGTTCTAAAGTCATGCTTTAACTTTCAAGACAAAACACATGTTTACGGCCAAATTATTTTATTACGCAAGCTTGAACATGATATAAGTTTTAGATCAAGTTTTGGCACCAGGTTTGTCATTCTCAACATCATTGAGATTTTTTTCTTGCGGAGGATTCCATATTCGTTGGTGTACACACGGTGGACTCCGTATGCATGACGATAGCTGTGCCCCATCGGTGGACTCTGAAACGTAGGTGAACTCTTATATTGTCACTAGATGGGGATTGAAGGAACGAATATCGTCAAGGCTTATGAGGCCGTCGAGTCGTTGTGTAAGTATTTTGTCGTGTCCTTCTGTAATTTCGTACTTAGAGGACTTGTGGTTGGGACATCCGAGATTTTTCTCGATGTGGATTTTCCTCGTACATCGGGGCAATGTGGTTGTTTATTTTATCTCAAAAATTCACACCTAGATGCATGCTTAGGTTAAAAAGAGGAAATTGTTTTAACCACAAAATGGTGTAATTCGTGCTTAATTAATTTGGATTGTGTTAGTTTAAGAAAAGGTTTAATTTGGAAAATTTCATGTTTAGTTTAGTTTATATAAATTTGAACTTGAACTTTTATTTAAGAAGAGATAATTTAATTTGAAAAAATTAAAAATTTAAGAATTTCGAGAACCATCCATATTTCCATACACTTAGGGGTATTTCGCATCTTCAGATTGGCATCAGTGCGGGTGCACTAAATTGTCATGTTACATCCTTTAGGTTTGAATATGGAAAATTTATCATTTTCAAGGTTTCCTGTTTTTATAGTTCTACTACGCGTACTGAAAAGCGCGTATGAGGTCAACACTTAAGTCATTAGATTAACAGGTTTGGCAAATGGTTGTTAGAGGGTGGTCCCCACCAACGTATTTAGTAAGAGAAGTTCGTGTTCTTAAACCCATAGAAAGATGGAGTGAGGATGAGCATATGTTAGAAAATTACAACTCACGTGGTTTAAATGCCCTTTTTAGTGCGGTCACACCGGAGGAGTTCTGTCGCATTATGACGTGTGAAGCGTCTAAAGAGGCTTGGTACACACTCCAACTCAACCACAAAGTTACTAGTGTCTTTAAGTCTTCTAAACTCCAAAACCTCACCACTCAATTTGAACCCATTAAAATGGATGAGAGTGAATATTTTTATTAGTTCTATGTTAGATTGTCTGACATCATTAACTCGTCTTTTAATTTGGGAGAGAAGATTCCCGATTATCGTGTCACAAAGAAAGTTTTGAGGTCATTACTCGATAGGTTTAATCCAAAAGTGACTGCTTTGAATTCTTTAGTCACTTTAGACTCTACAAAACTAGTAAAGCTTGCAAGTGACTTATAAACCTATGAACATGACATGTTTACTTTCAAGGATGTGAAGAAGAAGGATAAGGGCATAGCTTTGAAAGCCCGAAAGGAGGAAACAAATGTTTTGGATGATGAGTGTGACATCGACTCGGATGAAATGGCTATGTTTGCTAAGAATTTTAGAAAAATTCTTAATTTTAAAAAATATAAATTTAAAAATGAGTATAAGTAATTTGATAAGTCTAAGTATAACAAAGTCGAGAAACTCCCTAAAAATGGTAATGATAATCTTAAGAGAGACGAGTCAAATAGATGTTTTGGTTATGAGGGTTATGGGCATAGGGCAGCGGAGTGTCCCACTAAACTAATGAATGAGGGAAAGAAACGAATTTCATATAATGCCACCCTTAGTGATAGTGAACTAAAAGAGGGACACTATTCCTCCATTGAGCGCAACTTCACATAGTCATATGAGCATTGATGACAAATCTTCCCATAAAGACATTTCTTTGCATGACACTTTCGAGGCCATCATTTGTGAATCCCAAGTGAGTGATGGTAAAGTGAGTGAAGAAGAGAGCGAGAATGAATAAGAGCAGGAGGAGAGTGAACACAAGCTGCCTTCTGTGAGTTATATGCGGAATCATTGAAATTAAAAAAAAAGGCTAACTTGAAGTTAGAAGCTAGGATGAAACAATGTGCCATAGGAAATGATGAAAGTGTTTTAATTGAAGATCTTGGGGAACAGGAGAGGCCTCTTCGAGATAAGATATAGTATTTTGAAGGTGTGAGAGATAGCCTTTGAGGTTTAATGGAGTCTATGAAGAAAGAGCTTTTTGAGTTTGAAGAGACTAAGAGTTTGCTTAGGTCTAGGATAGTGGAGCTTGAAGGTAGATTTAAAGACTCGAGTCGGGTCAAGTTTGATTTGGATTTTAGGTCCGAAAAATTGGATAAGATATTAGGCACCGTCCAAATAAAAAATGATAAGTGTGAAATTGGATTCAATTCTCAAAATTCTTCCGCTAACAAAGTTAATGTCATACATTTGAGAGAGTCGACTAGGAATGCTAGAAAAGATCAACCCCTAGGTAATAATCCTCACTATGCTTTCACTTTCACACACTGCGGTAGGAAGGGTCACCTTAGGAGGTTTTGTTTCGATTTTAGAAATAGTCTTAGGAAGTCCAAGGGTAGAGTCATCAAGGTCATCAAAACCTAAGAGCATCACGTTACAACTATGTGGGTTAGGAGATTCGATTTGGAGTCTTTACATGATAGACTTTATGATTCTCATTTACTTGCAAATGATACTTCTCATGCTAGATCTAAAGGTTGATTATGTTAGCTTTGTTTACATACACTAGTTGTGCTTAATGAATATTCTTGCTAGTTGTATGTTTGTTAGTCATATTCTAGTCCATGCGTCATCATATATGTTTGGATAGAATCATGATAAGTGTATCTTTTGTCTTTAGTTTTTTATTTATTGAGTCCTATTGAAAAATTAAAAAAAATATTTTGTTTGTCCTTTGAGTTATCTTCATTTTAAAATTCATTTAAAATTTTGAAAACTCAAAAAGATTTTGTTGTTGTTGTGTGTTTTAGTTTTACACACCTTATATGGCATATCCTTATATTTGAATCCTACATCACTTTCCGTATCCATGTGGCTAGAACCTTTGATTATGGAATTCAATGCTTAAATTGTTCTTTATCATGCTTGAATGGAGAAGTTTTACTTTGATTTGCTCAATGGATTCCCTTTTTATATGCCTCCTCACACACATTCACGAGCTCTTTTGAACATTAACTTCTCATGTATATTTGAGCTTTGTGAGATGTTCTCCCATCAATTTTGTCATCTACATGTTTTGTGACTATAGGGAATTTGTGTATGTAAGAAACTTTTTCATGAGCTTTATTTTTAATGTATTGAAAATAGATGAAAGTGCACGGAAAAGGGCTATGAAAGGAGCAAATCTCCTTTGCGGGAGAGTCACTGTTGGCAAAAGCCTATTAAGAAATTAAAGACAATAAAAATAGAAAAATTGCCAAAGGCCAGCATAGTTTAGTTTGTACGATCTTTTAAAAGAAATAACTTCAAAAGAATTAAGAAAAAAATATATATGAAATATGTTTATCTTTGAGGGTGTTATGTTGAAGATGAACGAATTTGCACAATGAATCCTAGTTATGCTTATTTTGTTATGGCGTTGTTGATTTGTATAATCAGCAATACTCTAGGCTTGTGTACATTGTGCTTGTTTTTTCATTGAGTTCAATTTATATTGTCACGTGAGGCTAAATCTTGGTTGATAAAGTTTTTCAATCAAATAGAACTCCTTGAACATGCTTAAGTGATTAGGTCATAATTCTTTTGTATCAAGTTCACACCCCTTCACTCCATTTTTCTACATGTTTATTTGACACATTTATGCCATATGAGTGTGGAGATTATCGTGTTTAGTGTCTTGTGTGGTTTTTATACCTATATATGTGCATGCTTATGCTTTATTGGTATCTTTTCTTAATTATATATATGGTATCATGTGTTTTGAGTCTTTGATTTTACATCTAGTCCTTGTATATTATTTGTTCATATCAATATCTATCTTGTTTCGATTTTTCATTAGTATGCTCATTTTAGTTCATTCTAGTTGATATCATTTTGCTATCACATAATAGGTGGTATATATTATTTCATATATGGATTAGTTTTTCTTGTGTTGCCAAGTTATTTTATTGTTATTATATCACTATACACCAATGCATAACATTTTTAGTTTTTCCTTTATGCTTAACCCTTGTTTCATTTAGGGGGATAATTGTTTCAACCGGGTAGAAATTAATTAAATTCATGCACCTTAATCTTTATCTATTTCAAAACAAAAAGGGGGACAAATGGTATCTAACTCTTTTCATTTGGGAGATCTAACTTAGGGGAAGACGTCCTTTCTTAGGTGGACATTGTTAGACAAAGGGAGAGAATTTAATTATGAAATTTATATTGTTATATTCTCTAGGTGTTTATGGTTTATTTAAGTGTGCAGGTTTGTAATTATGCGACAAAGTTTTAACGCAGGCAAAGCTTCTCAGAATATGTGTTAGTCAAGCGTCTGTATTTTTTCTTTTGGGTTGGGATTTGAGTTTTTGAGCTGAACTTAGCGACCCGTAGTTTTTTAGTTTTCTCCAGAAATAGCCAAAGGGGAATATTTGTAAGGAAAAATTTCCAATTGAGTCAATTTAAATGTGTTGGCTTAATTCCGAACAAAAATCTTTGAATCAGCTATATGTGACCTACTATATGTATGGTTTTTGGAATTCTTAAATTTTTAATTTTTTCAAATTAAATTATCTCTTTTTGAAATGTTCTTCATAACCTAAACCATTTGTATTACAAGTCCAAATTGAAATCTTCTCTATCTCTTTCTCAAAACTTATTAAAAGCATTGACACACATTTCTTTGAATTTTTCAAGTTCTACTAATTTGGCCTTGTATTTTTGTTAAAAAACAAACATCTTTTCATTAAGAGAAAAGACTTCAATTTCAAATTCAGATTTATGTTCTTTAAAATCAAGTCTTTGCTTTTAAAAGTTAGATTTGATGCTTGCCACCTCTAGTTCAGTTTGCTTAACTACCCTATACTATTTTTCTAGAGTCTTACTAACTGACTTAACAAGATTAGATGGATCTTTCCTATTTTTCAAAGTTCTCACACATATTTCAGCATAGTCTTCATAACCAACAAAATTATCATCCTTTTTTGTTTATATGTCTGTGTGTGGAGTGTCATTTGTATCATTTAACATAAAAGTAGTATCACGCATACACTCAGGTCGTTTAACATAAAAGGAAGCAATTAATTCAGTCATAGTTATTTGACTAGATAACACAACTTTAGCATATTCAATCACATTATACACTTCGGCATACTAATGTTCATCTTCAAAACCAGTTAAACCAGCAAGTATTTGTCACCACAATAATCATAAACTTTTCCAAAAAATGCAAGGCATTTTTATTCCGAAACATCTTGGTCCTCCTCTTATTCAGATTTAGAAGAGTCATCCCAAGTTTTTATTGAATGAGCCTTGTAAAATTTGTTTTGTCTAGACTATGGTTTTGACCTACACTCAGTAATAAAGTGACCTAATTTACCATAATTATGTCAGGCCATTTTGGATTTATCAGGCTTGATTATACTACTACTATGATTAAATGTATATTTATTATTTCTGTTGTGAGGTCTAGTGGACTGGTTTTATTGATAGACAGCTTGCACTCTTCTCTTTGCAATATTTTTTCTATGTTTTGAGATTATTTTGAACTGGGTAGACATTAATAAAAGTTCACTATCAAATTTATCCAGATCATGAACCTCCCATCAGACTCAATATCAGACCCAGGTTTCATTTGAATAATTTTATTTTTCCGTTTATCAACATCAACAAAAATTAAAAGAAACCTTAGAATTACCAACATAATCATTTTAGAAAAATTATTTAAGGTCTTCAAAAAAGTAGATTTTAATTCCATAGTTCTTAACTTAGAACTCAATGATTTAGGAGTAAGAGAGGGATCATTAATTTCCTCTATGATGTAATGCCTATGGTCAATTCTAGGAGAAAAAGACCTAAGTATTTTTGCACAAATTTCTTTATCAGTGTACACAATTCCATTAGCATGCAGTTAGGTTATTACATCAGTCAATTTTTACATGATTCCATTAGCATGCAGTTGGGTTACTACATCAATCAATCTCATGTAAAAATCATCAAATGGCTCATTATCTTTCATAACAAACATATTATACTATTGAATAAGCATTTGGGTTTTACATTCTCTAACCCTATCATCTCCTTCATGTGCAACAACAAAGGTATCCTAAGCTTCCTTACTAGTGGTGCAGTGAAAGATTCTTTTTAGCTCTTGTTCACTGACACTCATCAAAATTGCATTGTTACCTTTGCTGTTAAAATTGCTTATCCTTTTCTATTCTCCACTTAATTCAGTGGTTTTCAATTTTCTTAAGTGTGGAGCTGCCTTCTGCTACAGGGACAAAGGGTCGTGTATAACCATTTTTAATGAAGTCCCATACATCATCTCCTAAGGTTCCTTCATCTCCTAAGGTTCCTTGAATAAAAGAAATCATAAGCACTTTACAGTAGGGAAAGTTGGAACCATCAAACATGGGGGGTCTACTAAAATTACCAAACCTAATTAACTGGCACGTATCCTCCATTGAAATAAAGTAAAGAAAGTTTAAGAGTAATTCTTTAAAAATGGATCTTTAAAAAGTCTATCTCTGATACCACTTGAGCGGTGTTAAATGCGCTTTAAAAGAAATTACGGAAGTAACTACTGTCAATTAAATTATAATAACCTATGAGTTTCAACCAAGGATTCGAGGGGGACAAGTTTAAACTTTTTACTTAAACTGCTAACTAGGTTACCAACTTAACAGAGTTGAATTAGTTAGTTATAGTCCACTTTTATTATAATTGTTAAACAGAATGTTAGATGACAAATTATTAGATTAATTAGGTGATTTTATAATCTTTTACTCTACCTTTTTCGTGTGAGATGATATAACAAAAAAGTACAACATATGTGATTTGTTTAACGTGGCAAAAACCCTTCCCTTGGAAAAACCATGGACCCGTTAGGATCAGCTAATCTACTTTAAGTCCACTAAAACAATAAGAATGATATTTCAAAAAACAAACTAGAAACTAAGTAAAGCAAAGCAAAGTCAAGTTACCTAAACCAGAATTCTCTTTATTGGTCTGACTCCCTTCTACTCTTGTTCTCAGCTTTGTTGAATTGCCTTCTCTTCACTGTCATGGATTCCTTTCATTTTCTCATAATCGTTCAGTGCTTAGTGTAGTGTGTGACTTATACTACCGTACATGCAATAACAGTTGTGTGTATATAGTGAACAACCAAGCAATTAGGATATATTTCTTTTTAAAGAAATACTCTAAGACAAAGTATTAAAATCTTTTAAGGAAAATATTTACACTATAAAACAGTTTGTTCAATTAAAGATAAGCAAACAGTCAAAGAAAATAAAGTATAATAAAACACTCTTTATTTAATCAGTATATACATAAGATTGTTTTTAAACAAAACGTTATGGTTTGTTTTGTATAAACCCTAATCAGTTTTATATCACTATAACTTCAAGGTTTTAATATAAAATCTAAATAAATTTCTCTAAATTAGGAGTTTCAACCAGTCTTTATTATTTAGTCCTTTAGTCCAAATTAAGTCAGAATTTTAGGTTCATATGTTTTGGTCTACATGCAATGTCCTTAAAATATGTTTCAATATCTGGTTTAGATCAAGAACCAAATATTATCACGTTTATGTTTATCTTATACAGATAATGTTAAGTTTTAGATAATATGTAATAAACTGAGAGGGAAAGTGTGTTGCATGTTATATATTTAAATAGAGAATACGAAAATAAAAGAGATCCAAGATAAATTAACATACAAATGTGGTTTGGTTCCAATATTACATACAAGAATATCTTTTAGAACACAAAGAACCACTCAAGACCAACAATATTAAGAACAAGTATGAAACTAAAGCATATAAAATGATATATCAATTGTGCTTAATCCGAACCAATAACAACATAAGATTTACAACATATTGTTTACAAATATTAACCGAATATGATTTAGAGATAAATTTTTCACAAGCAAAATGTATAACTGTGTAAATTAAATTATGAAAAAATGAATCTTTAGGTTTTTGAAAAATTAAAAATATTCAAACCTAGGTAGAGAGTTTACACAAAAAATCGATTCAAGGTGAAACTTATATCAAATCAGAATAACAAACACAATAGAATAGAAAATATGTTAAGTGTGTTTTGAGTTAATGGAAAAAGTATGTGGTGGAAGTTTATCTCACCAACAACACAAATGGGTGTGTAATTTTCACTCTTTTTTTCTCTCTCTAAAAAATTATTTTGCCAGAGTTTCTTTATCTCTCTCCTTGTTGTGCAAAATGTGAGACTAGAGCATTTTATTTAGAATAATGATATGGGTACAAAAAAACTCTCCCAAAACCTTCCCCGAATCTGATGTGGATTCCACATATTCTCTCACCTATCTATTAAACATTGCCTTGTGGTATGGGGTTCGGTCAAGGCACAAAAAATTATGACTTTGGGGAATTTATGGAGTTGTTTTGTACTCATAACACTACTCTTTTATACGGGTTACAAAACGGGTCAACAAGTTATGTTTTTACATGACCCGACCACAAGATAAGAAATCAGTGGACCCGAACACGAAATGACATGATAGCGTATTTTTTTTCTTTAACCCGAACATAACACGTTAAAAATACGACATGACACGATAAGTAAATATGATTAGATTGGACACGATTAGACCTGACTCAACACGAGACGATTGGACACGATTAGATCAGTTAGTGAGGAATTAAAAAAAACAAGTGGGTCTAAATAGTGGATTGATAATGGGTTTATATGAGGTCGTGTATATATATATATATAGGGAGAGGTTCACAAGTGGACCAAAATAATGAACTTTTTAATGGACCTTAACAAAAAACACATAATAACACATTAATTTTAATTCCTATAGTGTAATTGGTCCGCGCCAGCGGCACCAAATACGCGTCGATCGATCCTCCCCCCCCCCCCACACGCCCCCCACCCACCCCACCCCACCCCCCCACCCCCACCCCCACCCCCACCCCCATGGAAGCCCTGCTGTCATAAGGGTTGCCACAAGGGTTGCTTTGGTGATGGTGGTGGTTGGGGGTGGGGGTGGGGAGGTAGTGGGGTGAAGGTGTGGTCTCGGGTGCCGCTGGCGCGGACCAATTACACTATAGAAATTAAAATTAATGTGTTAATATGTGTTTTTTGTTAAGGTCCATTAAAAAGTCCATTCTTTTGGTCCACTTGTGAACCTCTCCATATATATATATATATATATATATATATATATATCATGTCCTTAATTGGATCACTATCGTGTTACTATTGGGTCCTTATCGGGTCAATTTCATGATAGAAATTGAACACGATCACGACACGATCCGATGGGGGGCCAAAAACTCAGGTTTCAATACGAAAGAGAGTGTCAATTTCGTTCGTTTTATGTCGTGTTATCATTTTGATCCCGAAATTGTCACCCCTACTCTTTTATTTATCGGGAGAGCCTTGTGTCCGGATTGGTTTAAAAATATAGCACACGGATTGAAGTAGAAACCATACCAGCCATTGATAAGAAAGAAATCTGACGGTCAAGAAAGAAACATAAAATAACCCCTTAATCTGATGACACATCGTTGCTAGCTGGAATCAACTACCTGCTTTCGATTTTGTGTTTATAAAGTAACTCTTGAGAAGCTTATGAAAGCGAGTAATGGCAGCTATAATCCACTAAATGTTATCTGCATTGGGTTTAAAAATATGACCGTCGAAATTGTATAAGGAACCATATGCATACCGAGTATATATATATATATAATTTGTTTTTAATCAAATAAAAATCAGATTAACACCAGGAAATTCACAGAAAATCCAAATGAATTATTTGTGATAAGTATGACACAAAAATTATTTTCACACAATTTCCATATAAAAATAGACTAGAGAATTAATTATACTAATTATGAATTAATTCAATTTAAAATAGTATTATATTATTTTAAAGCATAGAGAAATTAATCAATTACCAACACATGCGCACAAAAATATTATGTAACAAATTAGTGTGTGTAATGTGTTTGTGAATAGTGGTTACCCTGATTTGAGCTTTTCTTTTAGTATAGAAAAGGTGTGAGTAGGGGTGGAAGCGGTATGGGTTTTTACCGTACCGTATCGTACCGTACCGTTTTGGTCCGAAAAAAATGGTTTTGGTTTCATATATTAAAATACCAGAAACCTGTCTTACCGAAACCGAAATTACCGTAAAATAGTTGGTTGGTTTTGGTTTTAATATTTAAAAAATCGATTTACCGAAATTACCGTACCGAATTTACTGAAAGCAGAAAAAATCGTACCGAAATTACCATATCGTACCGAATTTACCAAAACCAGAAAAAACCGTATCGAAATTACCGTACCATACCGAATTTACCAAAATTACCGTACCAAATTTACCAAAACCAAAAAAAAGTTGGTTTTGGTTTTAATATTTAAAAAAGTTGGTTGGTTTTGTTTTTGTTTTTTTGGAACTTTTAGGGTTGTTTACCAAAACCAGAAAAAATCGAAACCAGAAACCAGAAAAAACCAGAATTTACCAAAACCAGAAGAAACAAAATTTACCGAAACCATAAAAAAACCGAAATTACCGAAAAAATCGAAATACCAGCCGGTTTGGTTTTGGTATTGATTTTGGTGTACCGGGTGGTAAACTGGTACGGTTTGGTTTTACCATCTAGAGTTTGGTTTTGGTATTGGTATCTACTATTTACCGACCAAACCGTACCGCTTACACCCCTAGGTGTGAGAGACTATAATTGTTGGGCTTTGTTTAAGAGTTTTCAATGAGTACACCAAACTGGTCCAAGCACATAGAGAAATCTGATAACTAACCTAGACACTAATTACACAAATGTCTTGTCAAAATTTGATCCAACTAGATGAAGTCTTATGTAGTTCTACACTCTCAAACAAAATAAGTCCTAACTCTATGAGTGTTTACATCAAGACCTTCATCCTTAACCTGTGAAACCAGGGACCATAAGTCTCCTTAAATAACAGGTTCTATCTAGGTTAACCTTAAGGTCTCACCTATATCCGAGTATGCTTGCAACAAAGGAAGGATTTCACAAATAGAATGTTAGGGATTAGAATGTCCACTAACGGGCCTTCACCAGAGCCAAACTTCATCTCATCTTTCTTCACTAACTTAATGTTGGGAACTAGAATCTTCATTATCGTGTTAAACTTTAGGCGCTTAGTAGACTTATACCTCTTCCCCTTATTCACCACATGCTCAGTATATGCTTTCTTGGAGTACAACTGTGATATTATCAATTTTTCCCATTCATTTACTAAATTATAAAAAGATCAAAGACAGTTGCTAATGTCAGAAGATAAAGATGAAAATAAATTAGCGGTCAAGTTACTTACTGAGAGAATAGTCGGATTCTATAAGAATCGTACCTTTGACTGTGGGGATAACCTCTTAAATCTTGGGGGAAGCTCAACCTTATTACCCCTAATCTTGTCGTTTTCACCTTCAAAGGCCTCATGAACATCAGAACATATGGCATAAGCAACCTTCAATTTTTAATTTTCTGGGAACTACAACAAATGAGGTGGTTGGGAGTAACAAGGATCTCAAAGGAAGTGGAGGCCAACTTTAAGGTCTTATCCGTCTTGTCCTATTCCTCGTTTCTAGGCTTGACAGACACTACAAAGAGAAAGAACATTAGTAAATCTCCATCCTAATGTTAGTAAATAAGTTCAAATATCAAGGAAAAAGTAAAATCTAGTTTACTAATAGTCGAAGTAGTTCACTAGATGGCGGGGCAACCGATCTTCTCCTCTGGGTAAGAGGTGGCCTAGTATTCCCCAATAAAGAATAATCTCTCATTCCAATACTTATGAGAATTGTGATTTTCCTTGGAAAATACCATAGAAACCTTGGGAGATAAGCACTTCAACCTCTTATATTTGGGTTTACTTTGTTCTTGAACCATATAGAGCTTGAAAATTGAGATGGGGTGACATCGTGTTTTCCTTCTCTAGACTCCCAGAAAGATAAGATAGTGGCCATAAGAGACCTTTAAGAGTTGTCCTCCAGTTGACAGGGGTTATCCTAATGGGCTTCAAATTTCTCACCACTATCAAAGGTAGTGAAAATATAGCCATGTACTTCAAAAATCACTCATTAAAACATACATGCTTGGACACCAAAGGGAATTATCTCTCATCGAGCCTTGTATCCCTCAAAGTGATCGACTTAGGGATTCAGTATATTTTCCTAATTTTCACCGAGTCTCCTTTTGTGATCCGAGAAGCATAATGTGCTCTGCCACAGAAGTTAGGATCACGAGGCCTCAAATAATTGATTATCAGTTAACTAAAGTGAATCGTCTATGTGTGCCGGGGGGGGGGGAGGGGGGGGGCAATCTCTTATTCAACATTTGAAGGAAGGGAAACTTAAGTCTTAACATCAGAGAGAGGTGTGGGGTCCAAAACCTTTGGAGGGGAGATTTTTTTACAAAGAAAGGGATAGAGAATATTTGTTTACTTAAAAAAATCAAAGAGGAAAATATTGTTGCTGGAGTGAATGATGAATAATTATAACTAACCCAAGGGGAACCTTTATAGCCCCCAAGTCCTAAACACTTCAATCCTTTTAGTTGCATTAGTATTCTCATTCCCCTTTCACACTCAAAGAAAGCTCCTTTTCAATGCAATATAATTATGGTGAGAATCTTGATGGTTAGTTATGCTTTTATCCCCAACTTACGTAATGGATAAGTGTTGCCTCTTAAAATTATTATAGATAGCAACAGGGGGATATTAATGATACCATATCTAACTCTTGATACTCTGAGGCTCATCAAACCCTCCAACTTTAATCATGAAAGAACACAGGTCCTAAGGTCGACATATGATCGCCGCTAGATCATTACCAAGCTTGCAGGACTTTATCTGTCATCTAGAAAGGACCACAATAATGTTAAAGCATCATCTGCCTACTCTCTTCCCTAAAATACTCAGTCATTCTAACCAATCTTTACTGTCAATCTCATATACCTCAGCAACAGTGTCCAATCGTCTTTGATGTGCGCAACGAATCTTTGTCCAAAGAGAAATGGCTTTTGAATGTCATTTAACTCTCACCCCAGAAAGGTATTATTATAATATACCTTAAGAACATCTTTTAGCAAGCTAGTGATGATTCCAGACCTCCTTGACGTCTGGTTGAACTCCAGCAGTTAGTCCGGCGGGTAGATGAAAAGGAAAACACTATTCCACCTACTGCCGCCACTCAGATCCACTTGCATTGATGACCCCCATCTGCATTAAATGCACCCATCAACTAACTTACACCACATGCAACCCTTTCTCCCACACTATTGTAGTTTTTATACCTAAAATGGAGTCACAACCATGTCGATGTAGCCCACTCATTCTCTTTCAAGAGAATGCATATATAAAAAGGCTTGTGTAAGGTTAAGGACATGTAAAAATCATCATACACAAGTTAGAATATAGCTAAACAGTAAAACAAGTGTTCTTTCATTATTGTATATGCTCACATCCCATTATTGTGAGCACCCAATCGCAAATTATATCATTTCAAACTATTTTACTTATTATATACCATGTTGAGTCCTACATTAATGCTTGGAACCCTTAGAGAGGCTTATTAATTACTTCTTAAGGTCCTCTGAATTAATAATAAAGACCACAGGTACCTCATACTCTCTTTGCCAAAACTCAAGAGGTGTCATAGGTTGTAATAATCATTTTATGATCGAATATACAAGTGAAACACCCTTTGACAGTAGACGTAGGATCCTCAGTTGAGGTCTGAACCACTTTATATACTTGTCCATCACTTTGACACATCTCCCCTTAACTTATTTGAGGTCTTGAGGGGAGGACTTGTTAGGTCCGAGGTATCTCATGATTTCAATACACATCCCTAAGTTATAGACTAATTTTTAATAAAATGTTATTTGGGTTTGTGGGGTCGTTATAATTGATCTCTCGTTTGAACGAGGGTAACCTTGGTTTGAGCGAGAAAACTTAGTTCTAACATGATATTTGGGAGAGTATTGGTTAGGATATAAGTGTTTTGGTCCTATATCTTTACATGAAGAAAATAAATGAATGGGATTTAGGAGAGCCCAGGGGATATATTTCCATTTTATACGATTAGTGTGAGATACCATATTTGTATATATGTATTGGAGGTTGTATGATCTATATAACATGTGAGGACATATTAAGGTGTGTATGGACTCGTGAGGAATATCTCATCAGGGATTTGATGAGATTGTTTTGCTGGATCAGGCATTAAGCCCCTGGCTGATGATTCTAGTTGCGTATATGTTCACATTTTGATCCTTAGTGCACTTGGTCAACCATCTCGCGGAAGGAGATATACGAGTCTTGATCCTTCATGCAGTCTTTTTTATTACACGATGGTAAAATGATGTAATGATTTCCCCTTTAATATGTGTTTGTTTTGAAATCCATCAGGAGAGGGACCTATTATGGATTGACCCGATCGGAGCACAAGAGATCCCCTAAGGATTGTTTCCTTCATATTGTGCTTATATGTGTAGTTGGTCCACTGATGAACATATTTGCATGAGCATGTTGGATTGTGATATTATGATTATCGTAATATGGTTTCTTTATGGATACTAAATATACATATAACACTTAATGTATTAGTGATTATGATACGATGTCGTAGAATTGGATATAAATTATGTATAATTTTTTAGACCTTAGTAGTACTTTTATCGTGTACAATAGGATAACTTGTCATTTATGGGCACAACCTACATATATATTGATGATTATAGTAATTAGTCCAGTGATGCTATAGGTTACACAAATATCCTATATCATAGTAGTTAAACTAGTGTTTGGTACGATATATTGGGATATTGGTTAGTGTTGTTGTTAGCCTAAAAATGAGTAGAGCCTGCATGGATACTCAGTCTTATACAGTGATTATAATAGAAGATATATAATTATCTCTTACCATATTTATTTCCTATTTGGACATTAATATTCTAGTTTTTCCTTTTATGGGCCCATGGAATATTTAGATTTGTTCTTTATTCATTGAACTTTTCTCCAAGATTGTATTATGGATATTTTCTTTATTCAGTAATATAGTTTTGTTTAATATTATCTTATTGTCTCGTCTTATATCGCTTATTGTTAAGATCATGATCTTATTATTTATTCGTTAATCCTTAAAATGATATAAATTGTTTGACTCATATTGTTCTCGGCATATAAAGTTGACCACCTTATACATGGAAATTTGATGGTGTTACAAACCCATATGTGGATTTTAACTCAAAAATATTTCGTGCTAGTTAAATGATTGGTTCAATTAAGGAAAATATTATCATGTTCGATATGGGCACAAGTTTTTAGCCTAAAAAAGTAAGTATGAAAGTTCGGCATGAGTATTCGTGCCCTATTAATTATATGTCTCAACTCTCTCCCTCCTAATTTTAGGTTCAAAGTTTGTGTCCATAATGCACATGTTATGATCGCCCTTAAATTAAAAAATAATATATTTTTTATAAGTGTTTAATCTATATAATAAGGGAGCATTATGTTTTACTATTCACGTGATCTAACGGGTGTGGTTTGTTCTCCTGGTGTGATCTAAGGGTCTCATAGTGTGACATGTCACAAGATAAGACTTATGATATGGTAAAATTGAAGAAATTTCATTTGAAACACCCAAACCCAAACCCAAACCCAAACCCTACCCCCGTCTGCCTCACTCATCTATTTCCCTCATTCTCTTCCTCTAACACATCCGCCTACTCAACCACCTACCAATCCGCCTACACCTCCGTACTTGCCTCTCTCTCTCACACACACACTACAATAGGTAATCCATCACCCTCTTACATATAGGCATACACACACACAAATAAATCATAGATCCGTCGATTAGGTTTTTGAATGATGGTTTTCGAAAAATGGAGTTTTAAATTTGTGAGATTTTTTCATTATACTTTTTCTACCTTCTATAATATTGTTTTTTGTGTGTTTATGATGATTTCATCTTCTAATCATATATTTTAGTCGGTCCTAAATCATCAATTTTTCAGTATACTATTTTTTGTTCTTATATTTTTTTTCAAATGTTTTTGAAAGATCTAATCCATTTTGTTTTGCAGATTGATCCCGACTTGAAATAATAACTGATTATAAGGTATACTATTTTGTCTTTATGCCTCTCTTATCTCAATTTTTTTGTGATTTTTTTTACTTTTTATTCTAATTTGTTGATAGAATCTGTAGATTGACCCATAATTGTTCTAATGTTTTGGATATTGTTTTGAAGCTGAAACCATATATCTATTTGTTGATTTCCCATCATTAGTTTCTTGATTGTTTTTATTGCAGGTACTCATTTGGTTTTTTTCAAGTTGTAGGTACTTATTTATCATTTTTTTTCAAGATTTGAGGCATTTATTATTATTTTATGATTCTTATACTCATTTGTCTTATCTCTCACACTTAAATTAAGTTACAATATAAGTTGTAAGTAAGTATTAAACCATGGATATGTTTTTATTTTTATAATCAGCATAGTAGGTTCACTTAAAATATCAGAAAATTTGGTGTAGTTTTATATTTGTCAGCATTTTCATATAGTTTCACTCTGTTTCATTTTTTCGTGCTTAATCTTTCCATAGTTTTCACTATCCCATTTCCACTGTCTCGAAATCGGTTATAATGTGAATGTATATATTAAGTATTCATCTCCATGTAAACGCAATGTAAATGGGTTGTGGGTTTACAATATGATTAAAAGAGTACACTTTACTTGATCAAAAAAGGAATCTCCATTCTATGTGTTTGATCAAATGCTTATACCAAAAGTTATTTTTAATATGGATTGATTTGGTTTGAAAATTATTTTATTCTCTTATTTTGTCATCATTGGAACTTATTCTTTTGTTTTGGGTATTGAATATGCAACATATTTGTTACCGTTTTTTGGTTCAAGTTGTCAACATTTATTTCTCACTTATTTTTATTACTGTAGTGTGATTTTAAGAATCACGAGTAATGATCCTAGGGAGCTTTGGAGGCAACACACTATCATCTATATTTTTATTTACATTTTACTATTTTCCAAATTAAGTTTGTTCATTTTAACTATTAATAATTAGTGTTTTGAAACAACACAATTACTAACAATCAAAAGCAAGTTTGTTTATAATTATCTCTTCCTTTTCTTACTACATTACCTTTATTGTATATGTTATGCATTTTAAATGAGCGGGTGGGAATTAATATCTGTTGTCGATTTAAATTTATGAAAATGTTTCAAGTTGCATATCTTCCTATTTGTTTTGTTTTAGGGATGTTATAGTAATATGTGGGTTGTTTTTGTATTCAATGTACTTTGTATTTGTATTCAATGTACTAATTTGTTATTACTCTGGTTGACAAAATAAGCAGCCGAGCATTCTAATTTCTTCATTGGTATTGATTTCTCTCACCCTTACCCCTTACTTTGTATTCTTTATTTTGGTATCTCTTGAAGTATGCCAAAAACTACTCATATAATTAATTTATGGAAATTAGGGATTTTGATACTGTGTTTAGACATATTCCTTTTTTACAATATTCATATTAGTGATTTACAATGAGCCTTTTAATATATCATTGATTGTGAAATGGAGTTTAATAATTAGGAATAAGATTTTCATATTCATGTCTTTACTCTGTCAAAATCTCATGTGATAAGTAATCCTTGTCAATAATTAATTACCAGGTAATGTGTTCATGGCTAAATTTAAATATTATATGATTTGCTATACATTATAATTCAAGAGTTCTGAAGTATAAATTGTTCACACGATTCAATACACTCCTTGTGTTCAATACTTCTCATATTAGGTCATAGAATCATTCACAAAATGTGATGGGGGTGCACAAATTTTGCACCACTGGTAATTTATGTCTTCATATTAGATTCCTAATTAAAGAAATTTTTGTTACAAGGTACTCTACTATTTTTTTACATATATCTTGTTTAGAGGCTAAAGGAAACATTCCCCATTTTCTCCGGGTCTAAGACCTAATTCTATGATTCTTTATCAAGGTGGCCATCTCAATTCTTTAATTATTTCCTGATTATCTATTATTTTTCATAATACAGTTCTATAAAAAGCGGGTGAACGAACATGGAAACATATTGTATTCTCATAAAAGAGGAAGTAATGAAGAACTATAAATTTTAAGTTTTTTTTTTACATTGATTTATATTATTAACAAAATTAATTGTTTACTTTCTTCATTAACTTTTGGACAGTGGACACTGAATGGTTTGGTTCATATTCATACCCTAAACATCATATTTTGATAATGTTGTTTTCAAAAGGAATGCTTGTTTATTATTTTTCACTCTTTCTACTCAAGCATATAGTTTTACACTAATGTCACTTTTTCCATTATGAACAAGTGTATAATGTGGCTAAAACAGATTCTACTAATAGTAATTTAGTGGATAGTAAGGTCTAAAATACAAGGTTTTATAAATAGTTTTATTCAAGTTATGATTATAGGTTATGGATGTAATTTAAGATTTTCTCTATCTTTTGGTCCTAAAAATTTTTAGGAACTTGGTGATTGAAATTAGTAGTGAAGTCAACACTTCATGAAAATCTGAGTTATATTTGATTCTTTTGTGTTTTTAGCCTTTAAAATACTATTTAGGGTGAATGGTGAATTTGGTGGTGCCACGTGAAGGTTGATCACCTCTTATGATGCATTATGCTCATATTTATACACGATTTGTAATATTAATATTTTTTTTGCATTGTAGTTTTCATTTTAATGGTAAGGTTTAACACATTGAAGACTTTCCCAGTCCATTAATGGACTCTTCATTGAGAAAAATACAATTAGCCAGGTAATGCATACTTTGGTAAGATTTTTACAAGTTTATAATTAAAATAAAGGTGGGCACACGAGTTTTTTTTTAAGCTTAAGAAAGATAATGCATATCAGCGTTATATTCAAATTAGTGTTTTGAGATTGTGATTTAATATAACTAGATTAAATTTTAATATTAGTCATATGGTTTCATAATTATTTTTTAAGAAGCTACTTATATATACTAGAATAATGTGAAGATATGACTACATCAGTTTGTAGAAAATCACATGATATATGTAATTGGGTTTTGGTCTATACATTATAGGGGGGTCTTCTGAAGTTGAAAGTGAACAAACTGTAACACCCCATATTTTTGGATAATTAAGAATTTAATTATTTTAGGTATTTTAAATTACACGTGTGCAATACTTAAATTAAAATGAAATATTACGTATTTAATAAATATTAATTGGGTGAGATTCAGATTAATATTTATATGGTAAATTTTCTAAGTGTGTGGTAAATAACATGTGATAATTATTATACGTCATATTGAGTAATAACGACGGGACTATGTCATATCTCAATCAGGGGGCGTGCGTAGGGTATATTAAGACCGAGATGAGATATTTATGTAGAGTGACTCAGATGGAGATTTCGAGGTCACAGTTGATTATGAATGGACCAAAATAGGCGGAATAGTGTACCCGAGTGTATTATTTGGGTTCTGGGGAATTTTGGACTATATCGGGCTCTTACGAGGGTATATGGGTTAAGTGGGCTTCGCCCATTATATTAATTTCGGGATTTGAGAGTTTCTAACCTAAAAATAGAGGTGTGGACAGCCATTAACATTAGAAACAAACCCTAAGGGAAAAAGGAAAAGAGGCAAAGTCTAGGAAAAAGTTAGAAAGGCCAAATTGGGAGAGAATTCAAGGGGGAATCGATCATTCAACCGTAGATTCATCGTCTACAATGGATTTTTAGACTCTACGAACCATTTAAGGCAAGTAGTTGACTTGATTTAATCGCATATATGGGGATTTTGGTTCATATCATAGTAGGTGTAGACCTAAATAATTTTTGGGAGGGAATCTCATATGTAAAAAGGGCTTTGGGTGAATTAAGTGTTTAAATTAAAATTGTTTGATAAGTAGAGCGAAATTGATATCATCTGATGATATAATACACATTAATATTGCTAGAATAAGAATCAGATTAGAGATTTAAAGATACATTTGGTATGATTTACTTTGGAGTTGGGTTTATACTATGAAGGTTTTATGGGTTAAAATGGAGGAAAAACGAGCTTAAAAGAAGTTGTTCTGCCCATGTATCGATTGATCGATCGATCGAAGAAAGTGAATCGATCGATCATTTTTGTTGATCGATCGATGAGAGATGAAAATGGGAAAATTTTATGGTAGTGGTTTGGGGACTCCGATTTTTAGAAGGGTCCAAGATTTATTTTATTAGGATGATTTAAAAGAGATTATATTACCTAGGGATGAGTGGGTAAATATAAGTTGGATTTGAAGAAGTGAATTCGTGAATACTTGATATACGGGCTGATTGGGTAAGTCCAGATATATTAGCAGGGTGACGCTATTTTATCTAAATAATGGATAAGAATGTTAATAATTTATGAGTCGAGAGTGTAGACTCGGGATAGTAGGCGAGTGTTATGGGTGATAGGCATGATTTAACTGGATTTGTGTTTATATATATATATATATATATATATATATATATGTGTGTGTGTGTGTGTGTGTGTGTGTGTGTGTGTGTGTGTGTGTACTTTATAAATATTCGTGTGTTGATAGAATTATAGAGAAAAACATCCAGCGGGGTAATGCTGGGAAGGATGGCATCCAGCGCGGTAATGCTCAGAAGGATAGTTATTATACACGACATATATGTGCTTATTGTTGTATATTCCTATGTATATAATAGTGTAGAAAATTATATACTGGTTAAATATATGACGTGCGAATGTATTATATATATAACTGAAGTGGAAGTTGTATAATCAATTAATGTTGAATTAAGTAATAAATCTAATGAGTAGAATAACTTATAAATCAATGATAGAAAGCACTCGAGTTAGGGTAATTTGATAGAGGGAATTACAACTGAGCAAGCTAGACGAGGTAGTATGACTAGACGGGTTAAGATGTAAGATTTAGGTGTGCATAATAATTGAGAGGTGAGGAGTATCTCATGAGAGTGAGACACCAGCTTAACTATGAAAAGTGTTCAGGCATATTTAATTACTGCATCTCAATTACTTGCTAAATATTTTCAAAAGTTTTGGGCTCTAACCCGTGTCAAAAATATTTTCCAAAAACCTTTTGGGTGTCAAGCCACATGAACCCATGGATAATTATTATTTCCAGGGTCACGAGGTTGTAGCTAATGTAGAGGCTTGCAAGTCGCTGAGTAGCCGCCTCACTTATTGTATTCTAGAATAGGTTATTTACTTAAGCTATTAGTTGGGCGTGTTACCCCATTATTTCCAGACTCAGTTTGGCACCAGATTATTTAACTTGGGTGGTTAGTAATTTAAAAATATTTTCAACAATAATGCTAAGAATGAACCAAATGAGATTCATGTTTTATTTTAGTAGATAACTAATAACCCTATATTTAGATAAGCGGGGTGTCATAGATGGTATCAGAGCATCAGGTTCTAGTGTCCTTAGGATCTGTGCGGACTTACTATGTTTTCAGCTTTGCATTTCTTTAATATAGAGGCCTATTCTTAGTATTGTCAATTCCTATTGCGATTCACGCTCTCTTGTTATTGTGTATAATTGAAGTGAATCTTATACGAGTTTGGTGGGGTTGCTCATGCCAAACAATGGAGGACGACCAACGAGGGCCATTAGGAGGACTACAGGAGGAGAGGCTCAGTCGGAACCATAGAGTATTCTGGGAACGGTGACCACTATAGAAGTCACCACTATTATTGTGCAGGAAGTTGACGTTGTGATAACCACCGAGGTGCAGTAGTCCCCAAGTATCGCCATAGCAGACGGTAGAGAAAATTTAGACTCACCCAGTATATTCTGTAAGGGAGAGAGTCAAAGGGGCCTTACAAAAGGGCTATCCATAAGAACTCAGGGAAGTGCGGAAGTGTGGATTGGCGAATGAAAGGAGATCATCCAAAGGAAATTGAATAGGGGGAGTACAGTGACACTCAGTATTGAATTTCGAGTGAATTTTTTAGCTCATAGAAGTAGCGTTATAATGATGGGGGCCAGTCACCACATCCATGTAGGGATACCATGAATATCGAGGAATTTAGGGTGAGGTTTGATCGAAAATCCTTTCATCGTCTATTTAAACAGAGAGGCGAAGGAAATTTTAGTGCTTATTGTAGTAGGGCAGGACAGTGGCCGGACATGAGTGAGAATTTGCTTGTTTATCAAACTCTGTACCCGACGAGGTGGATACGAAGAATAAAAAGGGTCTTTAAGTTGACAGTGGACTCGTGGGTAGAATACACCAGCATTAATGGGGAAATTTGGCTAGGACGACTTACGCCATTGTCGTCAATGACGTACTTTTATAATGTTAATATTAATCCTTCCGTGTGAAGGGAGCCAAGAGAGTTGGAGAATCTATCCAGAAGGGCAAGACTGGATTTAACGGTGCTAGTAAGGCACCACAGGGGGACACCCAGCAGGGGACCCATTTGAATGGTTTAGATCAATTAAATTCCTACTAAGTGACGGTGAATTCATTTAGGGCCTTCAGGGTCATCAGTGTGTTCTACAGGGCCAACAGATCCAAAGGAATAACGGGGGTAACAATCGGGTCCAAGGTTACCAGGTCTGAGAGAAGGACAACCCCGACATGGCCAGTGGGGTTCAGAGATAGGGGACTAATACAGAGAGGTGTCTTATGTGTGGAGAGTAGGTCCACATGTGTTGATCTTGTCCGCAGTGAGTGAGGGGACAAGGGCGGGATGCCCAACAGGGGCAACGGATATAGAAGTTTTTTGTTAGGTTTGGGCGAGAGTATTATGTCTATGAAACATTTAAACTACCGGTGTTGTTGGCGAGTGAAAGTATGAGTTTTATCCTCGGATAAATGTGGTAAATTTTATGTGACACGGGTGAGTCACAGTATTTTATTAGCACTAGATTCACGAGTGAAATGCATTTAGTGGATGTATTGTGAGTATTACAATTACGTGTATATATACTGTTGGGTAACATGACTCTTTTTGGTTCCACCTGCAGGGGAGCAGGTGCGGATACTAAGAGGATATGTTTTAGTGGATTTTTTTATATATGAGAGATGGTTTGTGGAAGTATGATGTTAACCTGGGTATGGACTGGTTAGCGATGATTGGAGCGATGGTGGGCTGTCACAATAAGGCTATCGTGTTCGATGTTCCAAGACAGGATGTGTTATTTTTACGAGGTTTCACCTGAAAGAGGGTCGAGCCCGCATTTATATTGTATTGTATAGGAGACTTCGGAGTGTATAATTATCTCTTTATATTTGATCTCGTTGCGTAGGGACTTTACTGATGTGATTTAGGGGATATCGGGTTTACCGTCGAGCAGAGAGAGATAGAGCTGGTCATCGATTTAGCATTGGGGACTTAGTGATAGTGAAGGGAAGTTTTATATGACTCCTTGAGAGATATGGGAGTCGATGATTAGACTTATATGTATGGGGGTAGGATTTTGAGTGTCACGGTTATATGCTTTGGGCCTACGTAACTCGATGACCGAAAATGTTGGGAAGTAGTGTATCAAGGGAGTCCTTATTTGGATTTCGCTTGCGAGACGTCCCACGCATGAACCCTAGAGAATGTCGAGAGTTGGGGGATGTGTTGGTCACTAGGGCATGGGTTCAGCACTTTAGTTATTACACGTGTGTGTGGATAAAACCATGAGTTGAGAGCTATTATATAATATAAGGTCAGTGGAGTCGAATAGTGTTATGTGGAGATCACTGGGGAAACTTTTGCACCACCAGTTGAGGGGTGGGGAAATATCAAGGAGAATTAAATCATTTTAAGTAGAGTAACTACGTATAACCTTACTGCATAACCATGCCGAGAGTGAGGGGCCAAGTTTGAGATAAGTATATTACGTATGTGACGTTAGTGATGGTTGTGCATATATGCATGGGATATAGGGTGTATGACGCCCTAGTTATTTTAACTTTCAATATCTTCCGAGATAAGGGGGCATGGTTATAAATATGCTATATGTATGCATGTGGAGCAGTTAGAAACATAAGTGGAATAGCATAATGGACTAAGCTTCGTGCGAGAAAAAGAGATAATGTGACTATGTGTATATCAGGGAGAACTATCACACTGAGAGGAGTCGCAAGACTGTGGAGATACATATGGGAGATGTATCTGGACAAGCGAGGCTTCAAGAGTCACGGAAAGTAGATGGAGTCTTACTTAGTTAAATGCCTAGAGTGATTTTCATATAGATAAGATATTGATTCCTACCAGATGAAGAAGAGACCAAGAAGTGCGTAGTTTTGGAGCAAACACACGGGCCATGGTTTTGGTATATCCCAGAAAAGGGGAGTAAGATGTGCCACGTGATGTGAAATGTTGAGCATGTGGATTGGTGTTGAGTGAAACCTAGTGAAGTTATTTCCAGGTGCATCACTCGTAGATAGAAAAGGTTGGTCCGAGATTATCAACCAAAATTTTGTAATAGATTAATGATTCCAGTGACGAAATAAACACGCAGACTAATTAAGTTCATTATTGGGTTGTCAAAAAAATTGCGGGGAGGTCAGGATTTTCTTCGGTTTGTGGAATGAATTAACCAAAATGAAATAATTGTTATTCATTTGGGGTGAGTTGTACTATCAGGAAGTATGCCCAAAATTTGATTGGAGAGAATAAATGAAACGGCACAAGGTTCCGCCTAATTTTTGTGGCTCAGGATAAGATCCTTAAGTCCCACCTCTTGTTGGGAGTATTAGGAGGCAGTGGGGACGAACTGCATTTTGAATGAGACATATTACCGATAGACCAAGGAGTAAACGAGAAAAGTGATGAGGATATTGAAGGATGAGAGAGATGTGTATTCTAGACTTCAAGGTGATTGGGAGGAATAATTACCATTGGTAGAGTGGCGTGTAATAACTCGTACCAACAATGACTGGGAAGGATCCTTTTTAGGCTTAAATTTGGATACCTTGTAGTCCACCCCATGGTGGGGAAGGAGAAATTAATCAGTTTCATAGGGCGGACATGATTTATAGTCGGTCGTCAGGGATTCAAATAATAAAAATTAATTTTCCTATAGTTCAGGAACGTCGTAAGAGTTACGTCGTCACAAACCAAAGAGTTAAAGAATGACGTTGATGGCCAGAGATTGTTGTTTGTTTCTCATAGTAAGGGAGTTATGTGATTTGAATAAGAAGGAACATTGGCATTTAGGGACATGGGGTCTTTTTCTAAAATTGGGATGAAAAATCCAGTAGAGTATAGTCTCATCTTATTGGAGAATTATTAGTGGTTTCACGATAGTTTTGCATATCATTGTATAGGTGAGACCTTACGAATGATAATCATAACAGTATGAAATGATTTGAATACACTTTTCACTAATCTTAGGTCGTAGGGAGTAGGCCTTTAGACATGATAATACCACTAGTGGGTGAATAGTGGAGGCACTAAAATGTTCTTATGAGTTGAGTATGAGTTTGTTCGGATGCCATGCGTGTAAAGATCTGAAGTTTTTAGTACCGAGCATATCCGAATTTTGAGGACGAAATTCCTTTGCAGGGGGGAGTATGTAACCCCCACTATTTTTGGATAATTATGAATTTAATTATTTATGGTATTTTAAATTACAAGTGTGCAATAATTTGATTAAAATGAAATATTACGTATTTAATAAATATTAATTGGGTGAGATTTAGATTAATATTTATGTGATAAATTTACTAAGTGTATAGTAAATAACATGTGATAATTATTATACGTCGTAGTGAGTAATAACGACGAGACTATGTCATATCTCAACCAGGAGTCGTGTGTAGACCATATTAAGTGAGAGATGAGAAATTTATATAGATTGACTTGGATGACGATTTCGAGATCACGATTGATTCGGAATGGGACGAAATTGGTAAAATAGTGTACTCAGGTGTATTATTTGGATTCCGGGGGAGTTTTAGACTATATCGGGCTCTTACGGGGGTATATAGGTCAAGTGGGCTTGGACCATTAGACTAATTTAGGGATTTTAGAGTTTCCAACCTAAAATTAGAAGTTTGGGCAACCATTAACAGTAGAAGCAAATCCTAAGAGAGAAAGGAAAAGAGGCAAAGGCTTGGTCAAAGCTAGAAATGCCAAATTGGGAGAGAATTCAAAGGGGAATCGAGCATTCAAATGTAGATTCGTCGTTTACAATGGAATTTTAGACACTACGAACCATTTAAGGCAAGTAATTGACTTTCTTTAATCTCATATGTGGGAATTTCGATTCATATCATAATAGGTGTAGACCTAAATGATTTTTGGGTGGGAATCTCACATGTTAAAATGGTTTTTGGGTGAATTAACCATTTAAATTAAAATTATTTGATGAGCAGAATGAAATTGATATCATGTGATGATATAATATACATTAATATTGCTGGAATCAGAATCAAATTAGAGATTTAGAGATTGAATTTGTTTAATTGAGAATGTTGAAATCAAATCTTGAGTTTAGATGGAATATTCTTTAACACACCCAATTCATGAATTTAATTGATGACGGTTGATAAATCGTTGATACTTAGGTGTTATAATTACATTAGAATTTGTTTAATAGGGATTATAAAAGTTTAATATGATTTACTTGGAAGTTGGGTTTATACTATGAAGGTTTTGTGGGTTAAAATGGAGGAAGAACGAGATTGGAAGAAGCATCTTTGCCCAGGTATCGATCGAAGAATGTCGATCGATCGATCATTTTTGTCGATCGATCGATCATTTTTGTCGATCAATCGATCATTTGTGTCGATCGATCGATGATAGCTAAAAATGGGAAAATTTTATGGTAGTGGTTTGGGGAGTCCGATTTTCAGAAGGGTCCAAGATTTGTTTTATTAGGATGATTTAAAAGAGATTATATTACCTAGGGATGAGTGGGTAAATATAAGTTGGATTTGAAAAGCGAGATAAATCATTTGGTGAGAACTTAAATAACGAATTAAGGGGAGTGAATTCGTGAATACTTGATATACGTACTGATTGGGTAAGTCTGGGTATAATAACAAGGTGACGGTATTTTATCTAAATAATGGATGAGAATGTTAATAATTTATGAGTCGAGAGTGTTGACTCGGGATAGTAGGCGAGTGTTGTGGGTGATAGACATGGTTTAGCCGAATTTGTGTTTATATATATATATACATGTGTGTGTGTGTATTTTATAAATATCTGTGTGTATGATATTTATGTGGAACATACCCCTCTAGTGCTATAATAGGAGGTTACGCAATGTGGTTGCATCCCTTGGTTAGTGAATGCTGGGTAAGTATAGTCCCTAGGTCATAGCGCCGCGGATTTGATTGTGTGATTTATTTTCGAGGTGAGGCAATTTGGGTATGATTCAGCCTCACTATTGAAGGATACGACCGCCTCCACTATATTTGCGATGTTTTTACCAAGTTTGGTATGAGTTAATCCGACTTATGGTAATCGGATTAGAGTGAACATACACGGGATATGATAGAATTTTAGAGAAAAACATCTAGCGGGGTAATGCTCGGAAGGATGGCATCCAGCGGGGTAATGCTCGGAAGGATAGTTATCATACGCGACATATATGTGCTTATTGTTGTGTATTCCTATGTATATAATAGTGTAGAAAATTATATACTGGTTAAATACATAAAGTGCGAATGTATTATATATATAACTGAAGTGGAAGTTGTATAATCAATTAATATTGAATTAAGTAATAAAGCTAATGAGTAGAATACCTTATGAATCAATGATAGAAAGTACTCTGGTTTAAGTAGTTTGATTGAGGGAATTACAACTGAGCTAGTTAGACGAGGTAGTGTGACTAGGCGGGTTAAGATGTAAGCACTAGGTGTGCACAATAGTTGAGAGGTGAGGAGTGTCTCATGAGAGTACGACACCAGCTTAAATATGAAAAGTGTTCATGCATATTTAATTCTGCATCTTAATTACTTACTAAACATTTTTCAAAAGTTTTGGGCTCTGAACCGTGTCAAAAATATTTTCCAAAACTTTTTAGGTGTCCATCCACATAGACGTGATTATTCTTTCCAGGGTCATGAGGCTGCAGCTGATGTGGAGGATTGTAGGTTTCTGAGTAGCCGCCTCACTTATTGTATTCTAGAATAGGTTCTTTACTTCAGTTATTAGTTGGGCGCGTTGCCCCTTTATTTCCAGACTCAATTATTTTTATTGATTATTTTATTCAGATATTGTTTTGAATGTTGATAACTGATGGTTTATTCGGTGTTAGGTTCTTATTGGTGTGAATGGTTTGGTTGAATTTCATTTTTCGCATTGATTTAAGTTAATGTTTTACTTATTAACATTTAATGAAAGATACAATTTGGCACTGACTTATTTAACTTAGCTGGTCAGTAATTTAAAGATATTTTCGACAGTGATGCTAAGAATAAACCAAATGAGATTCCTATAGGCGGGGTGTCACACAAACTGACTTCTAAAAAAAAATAGCTCCCTTACTCCAAGTATTCCCTCCCTTATTGTCGCCCAGATACAATAGTAGACAGCGTAGAGAATCTTGGAGAATTACTTTTTAGTGATCGTATTGAAAGCCCCCTATGTGGTGAGTTAACTAATCTTCTTAGATGATTTTTTTGGTAATCATGCCATTTTACTGTGTATGGATGCTGAGTTTCTTATCAAAATTATTTGTTGCAGATTCAAATGCGAGAACCACAGATGTGCAATGTTGTATGTCGTATAACACTCAACGTCAAAACTACAAAGGTATTTAAGGAAAAGATAGTTGACGAGTATCAAGTGAACATGCGAGACCTTTTGAGAAATTTTAATATGAATTTCCACGTCATTGCAATTTTCACACTTCCTTTGATTCTAGTACAATTTATTTAATATTTAATGGTGTATTTTACAAGAATAATCTTCCTCTGGTTGTTTTAATAAGAAGGTTAGATCAGGAGTCTTCCATTATATATCAACATGGATTTCGTGTTGGTGTCAAAGAACAATATGTAAGGGTAAGAATCAAAACACTCCCTGCTTGCTCTCAACAATTGAGATTTATTGTACTTTGAAAATTGTCTTGTGACAATATTTTAATTTATTTCTTTTGATATAATTTTGTGCAGAGTAAGGAAGAATTTTTTTTATCCATAAGCATTTACAATTCACGGTCAAGTTTCAAAAGGATGCACTGACAGATTCTGCAAGGACTGTAGGATTTGAAGTCAAACCTTTATGGTGATAGGTACTCTATTAGTTTACACTTGACCCCTTTAATATCCCACTTCGACATTAATATGTTCCTATTTTTTGGTGGGTCCAGTGTTAAACATGAATTTGAAGGCGAATGGAATAAAAAGACTCACTTAACAACCTGTGATGCCCATGTAAAAATGCGAGGTTACCATCTCTGAATATCCTTAGGAGGTTGAAGAGAAGAAGGATATTATCTTCACATATGATGTTGACTTCGAGGTAATGCCTCAGATAAACTCACTTTAGAGTCCCCATTTGTTTTCGGTTAGATTTTTGACCTTTGTGAAAGTATTTTAAACTATTTGGAGTTAAAATTTTAGTGATAATATTTTTCATGTACTTTGATAGGTTTGTCCCAATTGCCTTACTAACCCAAAGGACATAGCCTTCGGTTGTGGGCTCCAGGTAATTTTTTTCATAAAAATCCTCGAAATTTGAAGAAAATGTAATTTTTGGGGTGACAATAGCATTTACGTTTCGCCTCTTCTCCTATTTTTGTATGCAGACGAGTTGCGAATGTGGATAACACCTTGAACTATGCCCGATATATCGGAGTCCAATCCAAACTAGAATAAAGCTCTATTAAGCAGTATGCCCCCTTCCTTGGGATTTCTCTTAACTTTGGGCTTGTTTACTTTGTAATTTATTTCTTTGCAATTCGTAATTAACATGATGAAAATGGTTTTTGGAACAAGGGTCGTCGTCGCCGCCGATCTTTAGATTTTTGTGTTCAAATTCTTTTTATCTAAGCATTATTTGGAAACTCCGGGTCTGAAATCTTAGGATATTACAGATGTATATGGGTATTTAAAATATTAGGATGTTACAGATGTGCTAGATTTTCGTTAAAATTTTAGTGAATATGTTACTATATATGCTTTTTGTATACTCGATGCAGTTGTATATATATTTGGGTTTTTCATCTGTTTTTCATTACCACGTTTTCTCCCCTATTCTTTCCTCTGGGTTAATGAAGTAGGTTTATCCCATTGATATTCTCAAAAGTGTGTTTGACCTAGATTTTAAACATAAATCGTTGCGCTCGACTCTGTGGTTGTTTTTTGGTTTGTAATAATTATATAGGTTCCTTTATTATTGAGGTTTGTATGGATTTTTTATTCTTTACTTTAAAAACATTTTCAAATGGACTTTGGTTGCTATACGTTGAGGTTTGTTGAAGTTTATTTAGATATTATTTAAAATCTGATTAATTGTTTTTTGTTTTAGATATAAGGAGAGAATTTTATGTTAATTTTGATCTATTTAATCCACTTTAGAGAAACAAAGTTCCTTTGAAAGTGGTGCTTCATCCCTTTCTTTCTACACATGTACTCTCTTTTGATTTTGTTTCGTCCATTTGTACACCTTGGGGGGTTTGTATGTATGTTGCAATAAGAGTTTGGGGTATTGCATCACTCTAATTGTTTTGCCTACTTTTCCACTTAATGTGCATTTTAACATTGATGGCTATTCAACCCTGTTATTAGTGGTTCTTTAACTAAATTTATCTTCCCAGTGACTTTTGTTTTCTTCCAGTTTCGAAATGCACATGAAGATCCTCCTCACTCATGTTGGATCAGATCGGGAGCAGTATTAGTGGTCTAAAATTTGTTTCGCAATCTCATTTAAATGGCTTTCATTGTGTAGGTGGTGTTATACATGTTGGAATTTTAATTTCACAATTCCATGAAAATGAATGTTAGTTTTCAAATTTGGCAACTAGTGTGATGAAAATGTGTTTTATAAAATGGACTTCTGCTGATCCATTTTGTTATGTAGAATCCATATGTGGGATCTATTTATGAATATTACTAAATAGATGATGTGATTTATACGAGTGTTGGAATGGAATATTAGTATTATTGTTGCTACAAATTTTTTATTTCTTAATTAGTGTAGATACTCATATATAAACAAAATAAACTCTCTCCAATTTTTTTATAAATTATTTACACTTAATTGTACCGTAAAATAAATTTTTTAAATTAAATTTTACCGTTTAAATGATTTGGAAATTTTCCACCGCATATACAAGTGAGCTTCTCAAAATATATATTTAATATTAATGAAGGGTTATATCAAAACATCAAAATATCCAAAAGAAACTATATAATATGAGGGACAAAGCAAAACAAATCACAATGACCCAATTAAAGAAAACAAAAGAAAAAACGAATGAGTATTCAAAAAAATCTATACATGATATTTTGCTTCCCATGCGGCATGCTTCCTATAAAGGGTAGAGGTAAAGGGGGAAGTGGTTTTCGATTCGTAGTCCCTTTGAGATACACACCATCTTATCTTTGAAGCTTAACCAACAAATCCCATTGAAAAAAGAAAACAAAAAATGGAGTCTTCATGGAGACTAAACATCGATCACTTCCGTTTACCCCAACGTGGCCGCTCTTCTGATCAATCTTTTAGTTTCCGACGTCTCCTTCGCCCTCCAAGTATTACATTTCATCCCCCCTCTCTCTCTCTCTCTCTCTCTCTCTCTCTCTCTATATATATATATATATATATATATATATATATATATATATAATAAGAGGATCACAAGTGGACCAAAAGAATGAACTTTTTAATGAACTTAACAAAAAAGACTAATAACCCACTAATTTTAATTCCTTGGTGTAATGGATCCGCGCTAGCGGCACCCAATAACCGAGACTTATTAGTCTTTTTTGTTAAGTCCATTAAAAAGTCCATTCTTTTGGTCTACTTGTGAACCTCTCCATATATATATATATATATATATATACACACACACAGTTCTTGTGCGTACTGTCCCAAACAGTCCGCATTGGACATGTGTTACTTCTTGGTGCGCTTAGAAATTTTCGGCTATGCTCTCTCTCCCGGACTCACCGTTAAAATGCGGGACACTTTGCTCAATGCCAAGCGACAAATGTCCAATTCGCACCGTTAAAATGCGGGACACTTCGAACAAGAGAATATATATTTTAAAATGTCCAATTCTTGTGCAAATCAGTCCGTATTTTAAGAGTGCGGACCGGACACGTGTCACTTGAAAGTGAGCCTAAAAATTATCAAATAAATTAGTCACTCTTTTTCTTTTTTCCGTACTCATCGGCAGGTGACACGTCTCCGGTTAGCACTCTTAAAATACGGACTAGGCTATGAACAGTACTATATATATATATAGATAGATAGACAGACTTTTGTGGACACTAAGTTTGCAAATGTGTTGGAGCACACCAATTTTTTTTAAATATTAAAAAATATTTTTGAGTTGATTTTTTTATGTGATATTTAAACATTTCAATGGAGCCATATAAAAAAAATCAACTCAATTAATTTTTTTTTGCTATTTTTAAAAAATCGGTCAAACTTTCGCAGCGTTTAAAGTGTTTAAAAACAGCGAAAGTTTGAACATTTTTGAAAAATTGAAAAAAAGTTTTTTTAAGCGGATTTTTTTATATGGGTCCCTTAAAATGTTTAAATATCATACAAAAAAATTAGCTGAAAAATATTTTTTTTACTATTTTAAAAAAAGGACGTGCAACTTAGTGTGAACAGAAGTCTCTCTCTCTCTCTCTCTCTCTCTCTCTCTATCTATCTATATATATATATATGTATCTTACGGGTTCCTTTTTAATGGTGTAAAAACGGGTCGTTTTTTTTTAAATCAAAAAAATGTTTTATTTATTTTATGAATTTTAAACATTTTAGCGTGTCATAAAAAACGGGTAATTTTTTTTAATATCAAAAAAATATTTTATCTTTTATTTTTTTATGAGTTTTAAACATTTTATTGTGTCATAAAAGCGATACGTTTTGGAATTTAAAAAAAATGAATCAAATAAGTGTCAAGTTTGAAGGAAATGACAAGAAAAACCCTCGTTTCACCCAAATACGGTATTGTTTTGAGCTGATCAGTTAGTTCGGTCCGCGTCTCTCTCTCTCTCTCTCATTTTTTTGGGTTTAATCTCATTTTTAAATTTTGTTTAACGTCAGCCTATGTACTTTTAAATTATATTAAGTTTCCTAACCATTTAAAACTGTCCATAACCACTTTATAACCGTCTCTTTTTCTTCCATTTATTTGATTTTGGGTTAATTGCACTTTGACTTTTCCAATTTTACTTTCATTTTCACTTGACCGCCTATACTTTCATTTTCTAAACTTAGACTTGTAAAAATGCATCACTTTTCTTTACCCAAAACACTAATGTTGTTAAAATGTTGGACGAAAAGTTGATCATGTGCACATGAGGGTATTTTTTTTCAATCACTTGATTAAATGATCAATTTTTCTTCCGAAAACTTAACACCGTAATTGTCAATGGGTCGTTTTTAAAAGTTGAGGGCTCAAGTTTAGAAAATAAAAGTACAAGTGGTGAAGTGAAATATGTCCGAAGTAAAAGGGGTTAAAATGTAATTAATTCTTTGGTTTTTGGAGTTTGTTTACTTAATAAATGTTTTACGTAAGTAAGAGCATCTCCAATGCAATGTTGCAAAATGATGTTGATAGAAATGACACTTCGGAGTATTAACTAAAAGGAGCATTAGTTAATAAATCCCTTGAAAATATATTTATATATGATCACCCCAAATGGTAATGTTGTTGGTATTTTAAACCCATAAACTTTTCAATTAATTAACGATAAGTCCAAACGATACGACACAGTTACAAGTGTATATGTGCCATGGTTACAAGTGTAACTCTATCTACATTAATACGTGTTACTTGCACCGCATGTGAACTTGTTGACAAAACTATTTTTAGCTTGTTCTTATCGTTAATTTCTAAAAAATCTAGGGACTTATCATCATGTTATGACCCTAAATCTATTACGGGACGACCTGTTAACGGATAATTTTATATTGATTCGTGTTGTGTCCAACTTTTCCTGGTCTAACCAAATCCAAAATGATTTTACTTGTTTCAAGGTAAATTGCTATTGTTAGGCCACATTGTGTAATCAGTAGGGTATGGTGTAACTGTTTCACTCAATATTTTCTCGTTGAGAAGTTAATTTTAATTATAGACTACATGCAATTTGTGTGGATAAATTACAATTAGATCACAATGTTTTGATAAAATTTCATCCCCTGCTCCCGTCTTTTGTGAAATCTCTCTATCCTTTATTGAGTTTTGACTTATTGGATGCTGAATCCTGTGTTTGAACTGGTGAATGCGTACTTCATACATTTATTATTGAAAATTATATTTTATCTGTAATATATCTGGTGCATTACATTAGGATCCCAACTATTAATGAATATCCATTACTCGAGAGTATCATGATGTTTTTCTTTTTTCTTTTAGGGATCTTACTTTCATCTTTTTCATTTCATTCGACCTCTCATTTGCAGACTATGTAACAATGTTTATCAATAAGTTTGTTGCATTTTAGTTATTTAACGTTTTCTCGTTTTTGATGTTTCTCATTATTAACATTATTAGGGAAACAAGGAAAAATTGAAGAATATTACAAACGGCAGGACAGGCTCCTTGAAGGGTTCAATGAGATGGAAAAAATGAATGAATTGGGTTGTCTACCAGCTGAAAGCCTAACAAAGGTTGGTTGTTGAATTACTACTACTTCATATTTGTAGGTGTGATGTATGATTTTTATGAAAACATCCAATGGTCCTTAATATTCTCCAAGGAAACTCAGTTTTGACCTGCCTAGATAAGAAATTTTTCAGGATGAAATGAAGCAGCTTGTGAGAAGTGAGAGGTGGGCCATTCACGTGTCGAACGTAGCTAACATGGTGCTTTTCATAGCAAAATTGTATGCTTCTATCGTTAGCAGATCTTTGGCCGTCATTGCGTCGACATTGGATTCCTTTTTGGACCTCCTATCTGGCTTCATTCTGTGGTTTACTGCACATGCCATGAGACACCCAAACCAGTATCACTATCCAATTGGAAAGAACCGGATGCAACCAGTGGTAAGTTTTCATTTTTTATGGTACATTAGATGAACAGAAGGCTTACAGCCTAGCAAAAGAAACACCTAATCTGTCTTCATCCAAAATACCAGGAAAAAACGCTAACGATATATTGTGTGAATTAAATGACTCCAATGGCTTCCTCATGAGCGTTTGGCAATCTTCAATGAGAACTCCAAGAGGGTGAGACTGCGAGTCTTCAATTTTTCAGTTATTCAATCCATGTCACGTAATAAACCTCCAATAGCAGCAGATTTTTTTCCATCTTCACATTCTCGTTAGTGTTGAGATTGCACTATTCCATAGAAGCACTATTCCATGATATGAAGCGAGTATTGAAGTGTTTTAGCTACTGATTTCCCTGCATAGAAAAGCAATATTAGGATCTGCAACAAGAAAGTCAACAGTACCCAAAGTATCCTCCTCTTAACAGAAACGAGTTCAATATATTATTTGTTTCGAGATTTCTATACGTCCCAATTAGATTCTATAAAAATATCCAGCCAAGTAGAGTTAGGATATATAAGTGAGCTGAATGATCTTCCTTTAAGGTTAGCATAAAGCCATTCATTCGGAGGAAAAGAAAAGAATCGTTTTGATCATCATATGAATTGATGGAGTTCCATATAATTTTAGACTTGCAACAATCTCGTAACACATGAATGATATACTCTGTAGCAATACCACATTAAGCATACATAGAAGACATAAATAAGTGCCTTTTAACGTGATTTTCATTGGTTAACAAAATATTATGCAAAGTCAACCAAATTAACAAAATCAACTTCTGAGGAAGTTTAAACCTCCAAAGCCAGCTCCAATTTTTCAACACCACGTCCTTATCCAAGTTGCTAAGAAATTTATAAGCAAATTTTGAGTTAAGACGTCCATTGGCATCAAAACCCACAAACTTTATTTTTCACATTAGAAAGATTACTATTGGAAGTTTATATGATGGCCTTTTAAATGTCTCTCGTAAGTTGAGTTCTAATTTTATCTAATCTCCAATTCCATATTCACCGATAATGTCCTTAAACGTTGTCTAAAGCAACTCTTCATTGACAATATCCCAACCAATGATATCACATACTGGAGCATCCAAACTCCAGATATCGAACCAAAGGGAAATAACATTCTCACCCCCAACTCTCCATACGAATCCCCCTTTCGTCTTGTGAACACTTCTAAATAAGCGTTTTTCAATATATGAATAGGTAGTGTCAATATTCTTGTCGAAAATACCAAGAAGATTCGGCAAGATGAGCAATACTAGACTGTCTTGCTTTGTTATGATACCAACAAGTAGATGGGTTGTATTATTGATTACTTCTCATTTCAACCGACCATAGGATATATTTCTTCTGTATTAAATGTGTGAGCATGTGCTTGTGTTCAAATCTTGAGTAATGGTAATACCCTGTGTATGTTGCTTCCTCTGACTATTTGAAGTACATAGATCACATAGTGCTAGTAGCAGTGACATTTCTAGAAAAGAATTGTTTCTGTGTCGGAGACTTTCCTGATTTGAAAAAGAGTAATTTTACAATGACACAGTTTGACTAATGTACTGATGTGTCTTTAATGCGCTGGTCAATCAAATTTTGTTAGGCATGAGTACCAGGAAAAAATATCATCGTGTCAGTCTAACTCTGTTGATAAACTTTGTTACCCTAGAGCTGTTACTAAAAAAGAGAAAAGGAAGAAGGAACGAAATTTATACTGGGAGACACTTGATCAACACTTTTTGGGACATATTCCAACACAGACTATAGGTTGGAAAGGGAGACTACTATTCCTTAAGTTTCATTTCCCTTTCTTAAGCGCAAAACGTTACAAATATGTATAAAATTTCTTTGCTATGTGACCGTGATGCGGCTATCATCTGCCACGTAATACACGAATCCCACATTTTTATTGCCTGCTCTCTCTGTTTCACTCTCTCACACAGAGACGCACATACACACGCTCTGACATGTTTGTTTCTACAATTTTTAGTATGTTTAGAAGTGGTATTTCATTCCTGGGGAAAAAAAAAACGATTGTTTTGCTGCATGATCAAACTTTCTGCTTGTGCAATTAGTGCCGTGTGACAGATAATCTTTGCGGTGCATATGCAAATTGAACCTGTGCAAATGGTGCTTCCATATAATTCATAGAGAAAAATTATCAACGTTATGTCTTGTTATTAATTATTTTTTGAAGAACCCTTCCAGTGAAGTTTCCACTTTTCTGTGTGAAGTAGAGAAAGACTTGAGTAAATTATAAAAATTGTGTCTTACATATAACCTTGGTGCTTACATATTTTTCTTTGAAAACAAAATTGTTGCAGGGACTCTCATGTTGTACATTCTTACTGAGTGTTACCTAGAGAAAAAGTATTATATATAACAAAAGAATAAAGAAGTAGTAAACTTTTGCATATTTATTCAACTCCTGTCAATGACAACATATCTTGCTTGCTTGTAGGTGCCATTAAAGATCAGGCCTTAAGATTATTTTTCTTGAAAGAAGATTTGTTATTTTGTCCACTTAATGTATATATTCTTATAAAACTCAATATTGCAGGGTATTATTGTTTTTGCATCAGTAATGGCAACTCTCGGCTTACAAATATTGCTTGAGTCTGCTCGGCAACTCATCAACAAGGTACATGACTTTTGTCTCATTATTCGTCTAGTTCTGAACTAAAGAGTCATAAGTGATCTGTTTAAAAGATTGTTGAAGATACAATACTAGATGTTTGTGAATACTCAAATTAAATGGTTTTGGTAAAAATTTTGAGATTTAGTCCCATATTTTCCCGAGATACTAATAAGTATAATACTAAAAACACTCAACAACCCTCATTTGAATAAAATACTTATAATCCTCAATATCATAAATTGCAACATATGATAGCGAATCTAGCCCTGAAAAATAATAGAAGATCCAAAAACATTTTCCAATCTATTAACTTTTAAGAAGTGTGGATACCATCACCTAGGCTTGGCAACATTAAAATTATGTATTTTGTTCTTAATGTATGAACCACTTGTGTTGCTTCTTTAACAATTTATTTTGTTTGTTGCAGAACGGCCCTGACACAGATCCTAAGAAGGAAAAATGGATGATTGGGATTATGGTTTGTGTCACCGTAGTGAAGTTTCTGCTCACTATCTACTGCCGGAGATTCAAAACGAGATTGTCAGAGCCTATGCTCAGGATCATTTCTTTGATGTCATCACTAATTCAATTGGGTTGGCAACAGCCGTCCTAGCTATTCATTTCTACTGGTGGATTGACCCCGTTGGGGCTATAATTGTGAGTTCATTATCACCCACTTCTTAACTTATTAGTTAATCCAGATTTGTGTAACTCTCTTTAACTAGGAATCATGAACACTTATGAGGTGAAGTACTGGCATTGGACATTCAGACACATAATGCACGTGTATGACACGCCATGTAGTGTGTCAGATTTGTTTGGTATCGGGCTCTTTGTGGACACTGCCCAGACACGTCACTGACATGATTGACCCAAAATTATAGACATTCAAAAGTTCGGGGACATTACATAAATTAAATATTTTTGGGATTTTCATAATATAAAAAGAACAGGTAAAAACCATAAGTGAAACTTTTGCTTTCTCTCTCATTCGAGAGTATTGACTTACGGTTTAGAAAAATAAGTTTAAACACTCATATTTGCTGTCAAGAAACTGATATATTCACATGTACAACCATTCTCTCTAAGGTACCGGCCAAAACGGAGCATGACTCAACACGGTTCATTTTTCCCCGATGCCCTTCTAGGGGTAACTAAATGAGTTGTTTGACGAAAATTGGTGGAGATGATCATCACCAATATAATGGAGATCAACTACACCGATTTTTGTAAAAACAATTAAGCGCAAATAGGGTATATGTGTATGTTCAGCCGTGGACACTTGGTAATTATCTAACCCACTTCCCAATTAAAATTTTTAAAGAAATTATCTGGAAATGATATATTGTCAGTCATTTAGATCATCTCCACCAAATATTATCACACAGTCATTCATTTAGCCCTATAATGGGGATGTCCGAAGTTTAGAACCTCATGTTTTTAAATTACCGTGTCCGTGTTGTGTCAAATTCAACACCCATACCCATGTCCACACTTCATAGCTCTTTAATTATGGTTACGTAATAAGTTTGAGAACAATTTGCAGATAGCTCTATATACAATTCGGACGTGGGCAAAAACAGTTATTGAAAATGTGCGTTCCCTAATTGGAAGAACGGCTCCACCGGATTTCCTGACAAAATTAACGTATCTTATATGGAACCACCACAAGGAGATCAAGCATATCGACACGGTCCGGGCTTACACATTTGGTTGTCATTACTTTGTGGAGGTTGACATTGTTTTACCGGAAGACATGTTTCTTGGTCTAGCACATAACATTGGTGAAACTCTACAAGAAAAGCTTGAGCAATTGCCTGAAGTTGAACGAGCGTTTGTTCATATAGATTTTGAGTTCGCTCATAGACCAGAACATAAGACCTAGGTCTGAACTAAATATGGTGCTAACTAGTTTGTTCCTCATGCTTTATGTACCAAAAAAACTTTGTTATTGAAGGATATGTTCAGTTTCATTTTCTTTTTCAGCAGAAAACTTAAAAAGTGATAACATTTCAGCCTCATAGAAGATTCTTGTTTATATTAAGTTCAGCCCCTCCTCTTGTTGCAAAATCATCAACTACTAATTTCAAAATAGTGTGATCATAGCAGGAGGCAGTGCGGATTCATTATTTTTCTTTGTGGGTAAAAACGAGTATTTTTTATTGTTTACAGACGCCCGCCCGCGCGCACGTACATATAGGATTTGAATATTCCCATTCCACTAAATCTTCCCTCAGTCCACTTTTTTGTGTAAAGACAATTATACCCTTAAACACATTTAACTCCACTTAAATCCTTATTCACTCACTCCAATCTTACTTAAAAAATTTACTGGCTATTCTATAGGGCATGGCTAGAGTGAAATAATTGAAATTTGGTTGAAATTTAAAAATTAAACAAGACAACTTCATATGATTAGATATCTTTATTACAAAACAACAATTCGCCACATGAAAATAGATCACCAAACAAGTAAGGTTGAATAGATCACAAAAAAGAAGTCTTGTTCATCACAACACCCACAATATATATACACAGCTCCTATTCACATCTCACAACACCAAAACCAAATACACTACAAATCTTGGTCAGAATTTTACTTAACTAATCAACAATTAAAAAAATAGAAATAAAATAAAAACATAACAGCAAGTTTGAACTACCATTTCCATCATGCTTACATCAAGAGATTTGAACCTAATATTTTCAATCTTATCGATATAAGTGCAGCTATTATGTCCAAATCCTCGACAAATAATATATTTTGGGGCCTAGAACCTGAAAGGTAAATGGGTCACGACTTATTGAGCTAATTATCTTTATTTTTCTTTGAACCTAGTGGCAACCTTTGTGAGGTTGAATGATGAATCAAGAAGTTGAGTGATTTTCTTGGGACTATCTTCCTTTTAACTAAGCGACATTTGTTACTACGAAACTCTTTTAAAAGACCTTCAATTTCATCATCACGGTCAACCATGTCACGCTGCGTACTAGTAAATGGTCTTTTATCAATCTACATTGTGGATATATACCATCAAGTCGTAACATTTCTTCTTTCCTATTTCTCGTCATGCGTGCACAATGTAAACCCGTATTGTTTGAAAGCATACAAGTTACATGTACCCAAAAATGAATCAGATAAAGCTAACTCATATTTCTTGAAAACCTTTGTAAGTGCTAGCAGGAAAACATTGTTAACAAGCTTCTTGAGAATGGGGGGCAAAAAATTATGTGGAACACAAACTTTTTCTCTATCAAACTTTGTTTTATTTTTCTTGTATTAATTAACAATGGTAAGACAATTTTTTTCCTCTACCTCACAAAAATTACCGATCAATAATTGAGGATATTTTTTATCATCCAATCTGAACCTTTAACCTTTGAAGTAACCTGAATTCGAAAGTCTTCATATTTTTTGGTCCACACATTTACAAATCATTCTTTTAAAGTAGTCAATACGTAATTGATGATAAACTTGTTATCTTTATATTAAACTTTAAGAAAATTTCAAGCTTCATCAAATATTGATTCATTTGGAGTAACTATCATAATAGTATAAATTAACCAAAAGTTTTGCCAATATCTTTCTTTTCAATATTAGTTTACATTTTGATAGAATAGTTTCCTCAAGACTACTAGCCAAGCCAATTTATTCGATATGAAACATCTCTTATTTTGAAACATGACGATAAGAGGGGTATCTTGATATATCACTTAACGATCCATGAACGTATGATACTTTTAAATTTTTAGTTTTCAATTTCCATCATTTTTCCTTTTTCCCCCAACCTAGAAGAACAATTTACGAGTCATGATGACGTCGACCTCTTTCATTTATCCATTAAAATACAAGTGTTTTATTTTATAGCCCATTCACGACCAACAATACATTGGCCAGCTCAACCCGCGTGATGCGTTGTACCCTTCGCAGCAGTGCGGCCACTCAAGGACGGCTCGCGTGCGTGAAACGATGATATTTGCATGGGTACATAATGCTTTCATCCCCAAAATAGGGCAAGCGTGTAAAACTTAGAGTCGCCAACCTATATAATCAAAAACAGGCAAACAACGACACATGAACTCAAAATAGGGCTATAAAGCAAGCGATCAATGCGAAACTATAGAGAAATGATGATGATGATGTCTAAGTTAGGCATAGGGGAGGTGTTAGGCACCCTTTATAACCTATTGGTTTTTAGTAGGTTAAAATAATATATATTATCTCTTGCTCCCTTGTGTGCAAGTGATATAGTGTGACTCCCCATATAATCCATAAATATAATGACCAGGGTTAATATAAAAATCACTAGAGTAAAAAATAATTAGTAACATTCTTTGCATAACGAGAAAAATAAAAATGATATAAGTAATAACAATACAAGATAGTAAAATATTGGATAATTAAAACATCTTTGATACTATTTGAAAAATAATAGAGTCAAACTCTAATTATGGAATATAAAATATATCTCAATGCTTCAAGGTTCAACTCTGAATAATAAATATATCTCGTACAAAACTTTGACTCGAAAAATCTGAAACAATACAACTAATTGATAATTGAAATAAATGAATACATGAATGTAAAGGAAATACAATGCTCGACACCTACATTTTACAAATGATAAATATAACTGGTGCTGGAGAAACTCCTCCAACGAGAAGCTCAAGTATGCGACAATAACTGTGGCCTAAGACCTGTAAAAATAGTTCAACAAGGAGGTTTAAAACTAGAAGTCTACAATGGTTAAGAAAATAACTACATTTGGGCCACAATAATAATAATAACACATCTTCCTCCCATATTACGTTGATTTTAAACTATTAAAGTTACCCAAATCTAAACAATCTAAATAAGCATACTATTATAATCTCAAACCCAAATGAGGCCCATGTGATGTAATTGTATTTTTTAATTATGTAATCTTTATTTTAATTCTTAAGATCGTCTTTTGAATCAAGAATCTCTTATTCTACTATAATATATTACATTAACGGAATATCACTTACTAAACATTATTCTCTTACATTAACAATCTCAAGTTATGATTCTAAATGTAAAACTCTAGTGTATAAATCTTTAAAATTCTCAAGCCACAATTCAATATATACGCCTCTAGTATATTCTATAATATTATTCTCGCGTCATAATCTTAAGTGTAGTAATCTCTATAATAGTCATCTCGAGTATAATCATCTCAATATACAATGAATGCAAGAATCACATAATCCAGAATATCGATGAGTATACTCAACTCACCACAGGTCATATGGGCAATGCTCAAGTCTGAAAATGAAACCACAAAGGTCTATCCCTAATACATTTGGGGATTGCTCATGCATATTAGGTATAGATATAGGGAGTCCTAACCCTATAACCTCAAATTGCAATAACAATGAGAAACCACTACGCCATCACACCAGACGTACGGCCACATACCCAAAGTTGTACGAGAGGATCCTCCCGTTGTCCCACTCGGGAGACAAATAAAACACATATGATTGGGATATATATAACTTAGGTAAAGTCCATCTCGATCACTGAGAATACCACGTATGGTCAACATTGTATGCATCTCATCAAATCCATCTTAGTAGGTCACCCGCACAACATACACACATGCATGGTATATGATTGCACATAAGTCAAACAAATGAATATAGACCCTATTCAATATGATTACATGTATAAACTCTTTTATTACAAGTTTTTATGGATCATTATAAACCGTTTATATATGATACTAGCCCAAACTACTAAGACTCTAAAGTTTAGGTATCGTCTCACACCTACGTCTATGAGAATCATTATAAATCAGCAATTACCCTACTCGAAGGGTTATAAAGATGTTCATGACTATTATAAGTTCTACAGAATCGTTAAGAATCAACCGGTAATACAAATCTCGTTCTGAAATCAAGTCCCCTAAAATAGGTATAATATCCAACCTAATGTTTACATAATCAGTCGAAATAAGCGGCTAACATTATTGCTAAACATTACTCGGCATTAAATTTTTTTACTCAAATACAAAAGTTAATAATCTAGGCATCAATATCCAAACCTACTTCCATAATATATAATTTAAAATGATCTAGAGTCCTAAAACAAAACCCCAATCGAAACCTAACCAAACGGCCCCTAATCATAACTTGACTCGGGAAACCATTAGGGTCGGATCGTTATGGGCCATATTGATCGACGGGCTCAACTCATCTTCCCCCTTGTTTATAGTATTGCCTCTATAGCCAAAAACCATCAATATTAACAACCCATATAACTCCAAATTTTCCCTTCTCCTTCACATATAAACATCATTTGATTACTATTAACCTATTTCACAAGTTTTAGCCGATTAAATCTAGTCTTAAAAATCATACAAAGGAACCCTAGGTTTAAGTTTTATACATGAATGATCTAATTAACTAACAAATTTTCATCAATTAACATGATTATCCCCTTTGTTTATTCTATATTACCGCCATAGCCAAAAACCTTCAATATTAACAGCCTTTATAACTCAAAATTTTCCCTTCTCCTTCACATATAAACAACATATGATTACTAGCAATCTATTCACAAGTTTTAGAGGATTAAATCTAATCCTAGATTTCATATAAAGGAACCCTAGGTTTAAGTTCTACACATGAATGATCTAATTAATTAATAATTTTTTTATCAATTAACATGTTTACACGAGGAGTTTTACAGATTATAACAAATATTACACAGATTTAACAATTTCTAAGTCAGATTACAATAATTCAAGTCTTAATTGATAGATTTTTTAACAAGGTTACATGAGTTATTTAATACAAAAGTAGGGTCCATTATTGGATCAATCTCAGTTACGAAATGGTTTAATCATGAACAAAATTAGATTAATAATTTTATCTTAACAGCTAATAATAAATTAATATCATTCCAACACAAATATAATTACATTCTTAAAAAAAGTAAACTGGCCTTGAATTGATTAAAAAATCAATCCCCAATTTTCCCCAATTCTTCAAGCCAAAACCTCAATCTTCAAGGTAGGTTTCCTCCACCTCTTCCTTAGCATATAGGGTTCTCCTTAATATGTGTTATTATTGTAGGTTAAGATGACAGGTTATATTAAATCATTAATCCTAAAATTAGGTTAAGGCCCTAAAATAGCCTTAACTAAAAAGGCTCAAAACATGCTCCAAATGGCGTAACACTTTGCTCAAACCATATACTAACACAACGGACTAACATTCCACTATAATAAGCTCAAACTGGAATTTATAAACATCTCACGAACCTACTTGAAGGTTAACATAATTTACAAGTAAATCATTTGACAAGGTTAATTAATTATCTTATTAAATTAATTAAATAGCTAATCGGCAGAGATTAAGTTAAAACCTTATTTGTTAATTAATTATATTGTGACTCGGCATTATAAGAACATAATTCATGATCGTTAGGACCCGATATCAAGAAAATAAACAAGGAAACCCTCGACACCTAGCTAAATACCATTATATCATACCGTAAAAATTCGAGCAGCCCCAGATATGGGTAGGATATGATCTTTCCATAGTACATTAGTATGTATATGGAAAATCAAGACTTGCTCATGAGAAAAATCCCTTGCAATATTCTCCCAAAATATTGCCTCGTAATATGTTCGGACAATGTATTACTCCTAGAGATGTCAAATTGTATTATACGCCTCAAATGGACCATCAATCAACACCCCTCGAGATACCTGAAATATCTCCTCTCAAACTTAGCATACATAATATCTCCACTCGTAGCATACTGCATACAAAATATCAACATATCTCCAAAGTGACTCTTTGCATCCCGAACTATGCCAACTTTAATCTCGTGAACCACGAGTCCGTAGTTTCACACTATTTGTCTTGCTCATGAGCCCAAGCCCCCACACTTCACTTAGTTATGATCACAAGTGCCACCCTAATATGCACTTGTACATAAACTTGTGTCTCCCTGCTACACACACATACACATAAGTGGCACTCAGTTGTCCATCGCAGAACGTTGCACACCACCTCTGCCTCTCAGGACCATTTTTTATTCCTAATAAAGTGTCTAGGTGTCTTGGCTAACCTATATAGTAAGGTTAAAATGTCCCCATTTTTCTTAAAAATAGTAATAAAGTATATTAAAACAAACAAATATATACAGAAGATAAAGAAAAAGATAGGTTCCTAACACTTTCCCCGATCATAACACGGTCACTAAACTCCATTTCCTAAAATATTTGGTAAAATCTTAGGCCACTGTGGAGCATTTCGAGTTGTTGGTGATTTTGCAAGGCTCTACAATAGTCCATTTGTCATTCCTTCAACTCGAGGTCCTTTTGGTTAGTGCGTTTTGCTCATGAAGAATTTGTGATGTATGATTGGGTTATCGTTTCCACGTTATATTCTTCATCTTAATCTAACAAGATAAATTTGGGTGGAATTTATTTGAAAAAATATTTGTTAGTCGCAGGTTAAGTTTGCATATCCATGCAATAGATTAATAGAAAACTTTACCTCTATCACCATAACTGATTTTAGTTGGGTATCCTAACTCTATATTGAGAGCAAGTACACTTAATATCACTAATGACCGAGTCCAGGTTGGGTCAGAGATAATTATGCTAATAGTAGCATAATATTGGAAGAAGTTGTCAACTAACTAGATTAAGATATATTTTATTTCAGTTTAATAACAAGGATATATGGTTATTAATCACGCATTAAAAACCTTGTTATCTATTGTAAATCTAAGTAATAGCCACCTAAATTGACATTGGAGAATAATAAGTTTACATCATACAGTATAATGTGATGTTTTGTGGAAAAAATCACAAAAAAACATTTAATTTTTACTAATTGTGTTTCTTTCCCACGAAGATTTATGAAAAAGTGCAACAAAATAGTTAACTTTAGATATATTTAAACCCTAATTTTTTTTTTAATTTTACCCAATTTAGAATTTTTACATTAATTTGCAACTTCTATCCTTAAAAACTTAAGTACCTTCAAAATAAATTATCTCCTCATACCACCTATTCCACTCTCAAACTCTTCTTATAGAGCTTAAATCATTGAACTGATATTTTATTGAAACATTTCTCATTACCTCCTATCTTATATATATATATATATATATATATATATATATATATATATATATATATATATATATATATATATATACGGGACGTCTCTCCGACGGGCTTATTTAATGGGCTTAAATGACGGGCTTAATATCAACCACATGATTTTAGGACCGCTATCATTGTCTTGGACCACCTGGGGGACCGTTTTGTCTTTTTATGCCTTTTGTCTTTTTTCTATATTTCTGGGAATATAACTTTCTACCCTAATGGTTTCTAAGGTCTTTTAAGCTTATTTTAAAGCCTAATTAATCTGGAAGTCTAAGTGTAGAAGTTTCAGGGTTGCTGCTACTTCTTAAGCTTCTTCCGTCACCATCGTATTGGAATTCTGAATAGCGAGGATTATCTATATAAATAGTCTCTTCAGGGAGTCTAGAAATTGAAATAGGTTTCGATGGAAAATATTCTAGTCATAAATACCTTATACGGTATCGTGGATTTATCTGTCTAGTTTCTTTATATATTTGATTAACAATATTAATTATATCGTTATCTATAAATTCGTCTAAATTATTATCACCATAAGATGACAAAAATCTACGGTATGTTCTAGGGGCAGCTGTCTCTACGTTTTTAATAAGAGGGCGGATTCCTCCAGCTCTAATTAAAGTAGTCTTTGTTTCAGCTAACCTTTTATGTCTAACAAATTTTAATACGTCTATACTATCTTCAAGTATCCTAGTGTATTCTTGATACTTTTCGGGTCTTGATAGTTCTTCTGCAAATTCTTCAGTTCTTAATTTTTGTCTAAAGAGATCTCGGATCCCTGTTCTAATTATTTCTATTCAAGGTACTTCTCTTCCTAACCACTAAATAATCTGGTCTATGTATTTAAACGTACCACCTGCGTATTTTAAAGCAGATTCTATAAGTTCTTTGTCTTTAGGGTCTGTAAGAGTCCAGTCTTGAATTTCTCTAGTTAGGTCTAAACTTGTTTGATTAACAAATTCTAAAAAGTCTTTAGTGATTTGTAAGCTCATATAAGATTTTTCTTAAAACAATATTATGTAAAATAGTTAAGGGTTTGGTTCAAGTTATACCTTCCTTCTGGTCTGCAGTATCTTTATCTTCTTCCCTTTGTCTCTTCAGCCTTGCTACTATTCTTCTCCGGTCTCGGCCTCCTACAACTCTCTCTTTATGTGTCGCACCTCAATCCACTATTTTGGTGGTTGACCCGTTTCCTGCCTATATGCCTTCACGCCTAACGCCCACCTGGCTAACGGCTCACGGCTAATCGGCACCTGACGGCGGTTCACCAGTATAACACCTTGTGTGCTACACCAGAGGTTCCACACAATAGTCCTCTATGAACAGAAAGTTGGAGAAAATTTGGAAAATAATAACAACTTAGCATAAGAGATTTCTGGAAAAGAAAACACTTTTATTGCAAATCATAGGTAATTACAACTCTCCCCTCTCCCCTAACTATGAGAGGTTTACTCACTCATATACATAACATTTATTACAAGCAGTCTAGCTATCACTCACTCACTCTCTCTCTCTAACTCTCGATATCTCGATACAATTCTTACTACTCCCTTTTATAGATAAAGGGAACCTACAATGACTGGTAACCGGTAAAAGAAAGAGATCCGATTTGAAAACATCAATTATTAAAGTAGCACCGTCTTTGGGAATCTTTATCAACTGGGTCTACAGCTTCGGACGTCTTTTAATAATAGGGGGACCCCTGATCGAGACAGGCCAGCAGGATAGGCATGCTTGAGTCTTTTCGTCTTCATGATAATGCAGGAGCATTAAAGTCTTCGTCTTTTCTGATGGTCCCTAGTGGGGTAAGGTCTCTTTATGAAAAGCAAGGTCTAGGCAAATGATTCTTCTGTCTTTAATAATTCATCTACCACTGAGGGGCTCTTCTTTGTCGTGTCTGTGTCTTCTTCTGCCTTGCCTTGGTTTGGGAGGGAATTATTGAAAAATTCATCAATAAGGCCCACAGTTCTGAGGCTGGCTGGCAAAGCTATCTCCACCATGTCTTTGGATTCTTTCTTAAGCCTTCCGTTGAATGGCTCATCAGCTTGGATTATCAAGTCTTCTTTGTGGTAGGCAGTGTACCACCTGTCTTCTACTGTTAATAACTCCATGATTTCAATTGTCTCCATGGCTTGAGAGATCTGGATCTTGGATTTATCAATAATTAAATCTTTAATCTCGTCTTCAGATAGAATCTCTACGTCTTCAAATATGTAACTGGAAAATCTAACAAGTCTAAATCCTTCGACTCTCATTCCTCTACAGGAACTTGGAGAAATTTGATAGCTTCTAGCAAATAGGGGAAGGAAATCTTCAACCTTCTTGACATATTCATGGACTATTTTTCCAAAAATAATAGAATCTTCAATGTCTTTTATTTGAACGAGTCCAATGAACCCATGGTCTGCAAGAGTTATATGTGCCATTTCTGATTTTCCAAAAAGAAATATTTTTGGAACGTCTTTGAAGAAACCTTTAACTATTAAGGCATCTCCATTTATTCCTGATAATAACATATTAAAATGATCAATAATGTCATTAGATTCTTTTTTAAAGTCTTCAGTTAATGGGAGATTATTATGACCAAATGGTATAACAATCTTTGTCTTAAATGTCTTTTTCTGATAACAAAAATCAGTAGGTCTAGTTTTGGAGGTTTCTCCAAGAGTCTGAGCATAAGTCTGAATCTGAGGTCTAGGCACAGTATTACCACTAAGCTGGGTAACTGCGAGTCTTTGGGTCCTCATAAATCTGGCAATAGCTGCCAAATTTTGTTTGAACTCAATCCAAAGTCTATTCTTCACGTTCCACCATATGGCATCTACAAGAGTATTTTCGTCTTCTGAGAATTCTCGTCTAAATTTGATCAAGTCTGGATATCTTTGATCGGGTCTATATTGGGGGAAATACATCTTCCCAATGAGTCTATTTTGAGAAATGATCTCTTGTCTAGATTTTCCAGGAGGAACTAAGATATCATCAAAGTTCTCTAGGATTGGTCTTTCTTGAGAGTCTTGGACATGAGCCTGTTTTTGCGTTACACCAGCATTTGGTCTTACGCGTCTAAGATAGTCTGCAACGTCTTCCCTGTTCAGTCTATTTGTTCCAGAGGAACTCATGTCTTCTAGGTCTTCTGTTTGCAACATAAAACATGAAATTATATTAGTGTTAGCAAACATTGGCTCTCTTGATATAATGTCTGGAATGGTATTTTTACTTCTCTTAATATGAATAACAGAGAAGTCATAACCATTAAGCAATTGCTGCCATCTAATGAGTCTATTTGTCCTTGATTTGGATAAATCTAAGTCTCTGAATTTTACTGCATAAGAAGAGTCTGTATAAACAGTAAAATGTTTAGGTCTAAGAAACAACATATATTTTTCTATTGCCCTTACTATTGCTAAAACTTCTTTTTCATGGGCAGTGTATCTTGTTTCTGGGTCTGTGAAGGTTCCAAAACTATGTCTACATAGTTTCTTCTTTTTTGTCTGATGATCAATGGCAAAGTATACTGCTCCCCATTGCTTATCAGAGGCATCTGTTTCTACTATAAACTGATCTTCTGCATTAGGCAGTTCAAGTAAAGGAATGTTCTTGACTGCATTTTTAATTTGTTTTATTATTTTAAAATCGTCTTCAGTCCAATAAAAGGGATTAGTTTTGTCTGTTCCTTTTAATTTGGATGTTAAGCTTTGTCTTTTTTAAGCAAGGTCTTTAATAAAGTCTGCAGCACAATTAAGCAATCCTAAAAATGACTGTAATTGTTTTCTATCTTTGAGTTGGTCTGGAAACTCAAGGATCTTTTTAGTTATGTGTTTTGCCAAGGATAATTTTCCTTTATTAATATGCATTCCCACAAAGTCTATCTCAGTCTGAAATAATTGCATTTTCCTTTCGGAAATAACAATACCATGTTTGTCTAATTCTAAAATAATCTTTTTAAGATGGTCTACATGCTCTATCTCAGTCTTACTGGCTATAAGAATATCATCTATGTAAACAAGACAAAATTCTGAATAAGGTCTAAATATATTATCCATTCTTCTTTGGAAAACTTGAGGAGCATTCAAGTATCCAAATGGCATGACTAGCCATTCGTATTTTCCTTGGGGCACACTAAAGGCTGTCCAAGTAATACTGTATGGATGCATCTTAATTTGCCAGAAGCCTGATTTGCAATCAAACTTACTGAATATTATTCTATCTTCTATTAAATTTATCAAATTATTCTTGTCTGGTATTTTATAAGAATCAAATTCACAATTCTTATTTAATTGTCTATAATCTATAACCATGCGTCTTTTTCCTCTTTTACGTTCAGATTCATTTTGAACATAGAAGGCTAAGCTATTATGTCTACTTTTACTTTCTCTAATAATGCCTAACTTAAGCATTTCGTCTATGTGTTTCTTGAATTCTTCCCTATCTTCTTGTGAGTATCCTTTCTTATAGGTTCCTCCATTAATAGTGGCGTCTGGGTTAATAGGGATGATCTCACAATAGCTTTGGTCTTTATCCCACTTAGCGATGGGATTTTCTCCTAAAGTAGGCTCAGCTAGTTGCCTAATCTTCTCTTTTTCTACTTCTATATCCATTTTCTTCTGTTTGGATATGACTTGAATCTGTAATAAGGTCTGCTGGGCTTGATCTAAAATGTCTTGTTGTATAAGCGCTATTTGCTTATAACACTTTAGGTCTGGACACTTACACTCTTTTTGTAAGGGTTTAGTTATTTCTAAGGCTTCGTGTTGGGTTGTAAGTCTAGGTCCACCATGCTCAGCTGAAGAACTCTGATGTTTAATGGGTCTATAATTGGGCTTGACCTGCATAAGGTCGAAGGCAGTCTTATGATCTATTAGAGGAGCTTTAATATTAAATTCCTCTTGGTCACTAATTAATATCTTATCATTATACTGAGTATAAGAATGATATTTACTAATAAAGTCTTGTCCTAAAATAAGGTTTCCTGTGAAACTAGGACGAGGATCCATTATCCAAAACCGATGATTAACGGTTTTGTTGGTCTGATTTCCTAATTTAAAATAAATAGGAATAGTCTGGAAATATAAGGTAAATGGATCTCCATTAGCCACTTTACCATAGATTTCTTGAGTACTTTCTAAAAAGTAGTCTTCAGGGAAGGCATTAGCCTTACAAATACTCTGAGAGCACCCTGTATCTATAAAAGCTGAAAGTCTTTTAGGATAGTCTTTATGTTGAACAAACAATTCTACAAAACAAGCATGTGGTTTAGTAGAAATTCCTAAATTATTCTTTTCTAATAAATATTCCTTTCTGGGGTTTATCTATTAGATCTAAGGGTACTTGGTCTTCTGAACTATCATCAGAATGGTATTCGTCTAAGTCATAGGAAATTCCTTTTCCTTTGAAGTCTTCATTTTCTTGCAATCTTTTGGCTATATTCCTATCAATATCTTGATAATAGGTTTTAATATCTAAGTCTATTTGAGCGTCATACTGGTTAGTATAAATTGCTCTAAATCTAGTTCTCCAACAGTCTTCATGGTAGTGTAGTTGACAAACAATACAAACCATAAATAATTCTATTTGTATAGTCTCAAAACATTCTACACATCTAAAGTCGTTCTTGCAACACTTCATCTCAAACGTGCAATAATGTCTTTCGTCAAAGTAACATCTAGGTATATAGGTTAGTAATTCAGGATTACTAATAGTCCATCTTTTCTTCAAAAAGGGACTTAATATGCACTTATACTAAGCGTCTTCAAAGTCTATATATTCATTATCTAGATCGTCTTGATCAGTTTGCATCATATATAAGTCTAGGGTATCCTGAGAGTCTTCGTACTCATCAGTATCACTATAGTCTTCAGAATCGCTGTCTGTGTAAACACTATAGATACTAGTGTTATCATCATCTTCTATGTCTGATATTTCTATAGCATATAGGATATCTAATTCTTGTTGATCTGCATAGTTTAATATTGTATTAATAATTTTAATACTTTCTTTATCTTTCTTATTCGGGCAGTCTTTAGCAAAGTGTCCTTCTTTGCCGCAAGTCCAACACTCTTTGGTGGCAGTCTTAGATTGAGCTACGTCTTTTTATTTCCTATAATTAGGAACCTTCTTATGCTTACTAGTGTTCTTCTTAAAGTATCTTCTTTGGTTAAATCTATTTTTCTTAGTCTTAGGATTCTTTTCCCTAAAAGTAGTAGATTGTCTAAATTTATACTTCTTTGGAAATCCTAAAGGTTTAGTCTTAAACTTCCTATGTTTCCATTCTACTTTCTTCTTGAATTTCTTAGATTCACTTCCACATCCCCATTAGATTGGAGCGATGTCTCTTTCGTCTTTGATTGGAGGGATTTGCTTGAAAGTTTCTTCTATTAACTTTCCTTGGGTTAAATCACGTCTCTTTGATATGATATAGTCTTTGGCGAAATTGATTCTTTCACCAAGGGAGTTATTCTTAACTCCAGATACTCGTGGCCAATTCCTATATTCATTAATTAGGATTTGTCCAATGGCCGGTATCTTTCTAAAGTATTCATCTTTTAAGGTCTCTCCAAATTCTTTAATTTGGTAATATAGCTGCTCGTAATTATTGATATATTCATTTATCTTATCTAACTTGCAAATGCTAAGGAGGGCTAACTTAGTTTTTGCTAGGTCTTGTTCATTGATCTGAGCTAGATGTCCGGCTCCAATGAATTCTGCAGTGAACAATTGAATATATTCTTCAATTGATCGTTCTTCTAGGTTTTCCTTTATCTTCTCAATCTTAGCTAAGGAGTCTTCATCTGTAGCCTTTCTTAAACTATCTAAGTAGTCTTTTGCAATTCCTCTAATGGATTGCTCAGCGTACTGCTTACATGAACTTGCATCCCATTGTTCATTAGATGCAAAACACATGTTCATCTGATTAAGCCATTCGTCTAAGGCTTTCTTCCTATCTTGCACATTGTCTAGGTTGAGGTATATACCTACTGGATTTATGGCTTGGCTTGTCATAGTCTTGACGGGAGTGAAACTCTTGTCACTAGTTGGGAAGTCTTTTATATAATCAGGTTTAGTCTTTACTACGGTGCTAGAGTATATAGGAATATTTATTCCTATAGGTTTACTAAAAAGTCTAGGAGCATCTTCTAGCCTACTACTACTTACTATCTCTTGTTTACTAGGTTCTACTTATGTAGCTGGCATTAGTCTTTGTTCTCCTTCTTCTATTAGTCTTAAGTTTCTAAGAAGTTCTTTAGTGTTCTTAGATTCTTTTAATTTTAATATGCGGTCTTGGGCTATCATATTAAATCTCTCTTTCTTGAAACCTAACAGAATGACTTTTCTTAAGGTTATCTTTAAATGTCTTCATATCCAACTCTGAGGGTTCATGTCCAAAGTTTTGGATCCTAGCTTTTTCTTTAACTAAGTCTTTTTGTTCGAATGATCTTCTAGGTCTAATTATCGGAGCTTGTCTAAGTAAACTAGCACTAGTCTTACTACTACATTCTCCTTCTGAAGGATCATTGATTATGGCTTCTCCCATATTCCTAAATCTAATTTCTTCGGTCTGGATATTCTTATTGACAATCTTAGGGGGACCAAACTGGATGGTAACATTTCCAGTGACATCGTCTTGATAAATAAACAAGGGTTTATTTTGTATAGTCTTAGTTTCTTAAAATTCTGGCAATTGCCAGAGAGTCTTAGCTTTCTCTTTCATAGGTCCAGTATTCCTAATACTATAAGTATGATTATAGTCTGATACATTGGTTCTAACTAAGATTTCTTCATTAAGTCTACCGCTAGGAATTCCTGACTGCATTCCTTCATAAGGAAATTGGGAGAACTTCACATAGCTTTGAAATTCTATATTTATATTAGCGTCTGGGATAATATAGTCTTCATAACCACTAGCATATAAGATTAACTTAAAATGCTTGGCTGTGTCTACGGTTACTGTAAATGCCGGAATGACATTAAAGTATCCTATGTTGTCTGACATTTCTAATTGGGCTATTCCAATAAGACTCTTCTCAAAGTCTTTCCATCTTTTGTCTACTAAACAGCATAATATGTTTATATTATTCTGGGGTCTATGTAATCCTTGGATTCTTACTTGGAAGAGTCCAAAGGTTAGGAATTGGAACTTCCTATCAGTTCCTCTAGATCTAAGTCATTCTGAGTCAAATACTTGGAGCTCAGTATAGGATTTGTCTAACACATGATTTCTACAATGGTAGGTCATGTTATAATTGGGAGTCTTAGAAGTGGCACCTTCCTTAAACAAGTCTATATATCTAACAGCTGGAAGTTGTCCATTATGGATGGAATCTTCCACGATCTTCCAGACCACTTCACCCCACTCTTTCCATTGGAGAGGGTTGGTGAAATTTCTTTCTTTCCACCATGTCCTAACATTGGAGGATGAATCCTTAAGTATTTGGAGCATATGGTTACTCTGTCCAATATTAGGGATAGAGATAACTATCTTACTAGTCTTATCTAATCCGTCATTTATGACTCGTCTACCTATGGTATACCTTTCTTTAGTTTCTATGGGAAGGGATTCTTTAAACTTACAGGTGGTTACCTGTTTTTGTTCAAGTCTTTTTTCAATTCTATCTAAGAAGTCTGAATAATCCTTTTGTCTTTTTATTTGATTAAGGATTTCTTCCTTAGAATTCTTATTCTCTTTTCTAATCTTTTCAAAAGTTTCTTCACTATGTCTAGCTAGAGAATTAACGATGGTTTTACCAACGTTAGTGATATAGTCTTTTACTTCATTATCTTTTTCTAGTTGTTGCATAGTTCTAACTTCTATGGCTTCTACAGTCTTTTCAATTTTATCTAACCTAGTTAGAATAAAAGGAGAGTCTATTTCTGCTTGGGATGGTTTATTATATACGGCTTTAATTCCGTTTATAATTTCACCGTATTTTTCTTCTACTTGGGCCATGTCTAGTCTAAGTTCATTAATAATACTATCCATTTTAGATAGATTATGTCTTTCCATATTATTAAGGCAATTTGCTAAATTTTGTTGGAATTTAACAAAGTCTGTATAGAAGGTGGTCAATCCTTCTGTCTTAGCTTTTAAGTCTAAGTGCAAGTCTTTAACAAAGCTACTATTATAGTCTTGGGTAGCTGCTATAGATGTAGAAATTAAATTTAATCTTTCAAGTATAAGTCTAGTTTCTTTAGCCGCATTGGCAATTTCATTTTAATTTATCTTATAATAAAATCTATCATCATTTATCTTTTCTAAAATTCTTTGATAAAATTCTGATAAGGTCTGAATGGAGAGGTCTTTTGATACCTCGTTCCAGTCTGATCTAACTATCTCCATTAGGAAGATAACTATCAAGTCTAGGGATACGCTTAGCTTGTTCTTTAGTAAGTTTAATTAACTCACTGTCTTGATTTTTAATTGAAGTCTTAATTTCTAAAATGTCTTTGTTAATGACTTCTATATGATTAGTCTTAATATTTATTTCTTGTAACACGTGGACTAAGTCTATAGGGATTTGATTATCGATGTCTAATAATCTTTTAGAGATATTTTTTATCTCTGTTTCTAAGGTATGAGTGTCTTTTATTAATTGTCTTAATATAATCAATATACACTTATTTTGGTCTATTATGTTATTAATAGCACTAGCAGTGACTTGTCTACTATCTGCGTGTTTGGCTGGGATATGTTCAATGTGTGAACAACCGTCTATGTGTGTGGTTAAACAACCTTCTGAGTCTAAATCAGTTATGGGTATAGGTTGGTAGTCTGGGTTGGTTCCAAAAATATCTTGGTAAATGCGAGGGATAAATCCCAAGGGCATTAAAGTCTTTTAATCGTATGTCTAAAAGGAACGTCTTATGGCTCTGATACCAGAATTGGGGTTTGGTCGGAATTTGGTGAGTTTCTAAATTTCTTAAGGTCTTAATACTAATTTGGGTCTAAATTACAAATCTTTTAAATGTATAGTCTTAAAATAGGGTTTAGTGTAAGACAAGGAGGGGACCTTCTGGGAAAATGACAAAGGGTCTAGGGGACCACGAGGGGACCACAGCCGGATAAGGACAAAAGTCCGTAAATCCGTTCTTTAAGGGAGTCCTCTTAAGAGAATGGCTCTCTCTCTCTCTCTCTCTCTATATATATATATATATATATATATATATATATATATATATATGCGCATAGTCTTTAAACCATTATATTTTCTTTGGTTTACCCATAAACACCTGGAGCACCAATAGCTAAGGCATAGGTAAGAGCGAAGACAAAAAGAAAGGCATAAGCACTGGAAGCAAAGGTAGAGGATGAGGCACCTAAGGCAGAAGAAGTGAAGGCAACAGGACATTGACTTAATCTAATGGACTTTGTTGGCACGGACTATGCAACTAGTGTGTGTTTATGTGTGTGTGTGTAATGGGGGCGGGGGAGAGAGAGATGAAGTTTTAACTTACATTAATATAAACTTAGAAACTCTTTACACCCTTTAATAACATTTTGTGCGATGCAAAATTCAATAAATCAATCTTTAGATTCAATAATTATTTGACATTGAATGGTCATGTGAAAAAGAAAATTAATCGGAGATCAAGATGTGCCTCGCCACCATTTTATTATTTAACATATGAGTATATAGATTACGAGATTCAATCATATCTAAGCATATTGATTAGTCCTTATCAATATCATATTAACTTCATATTTAGCGTGCATATTACAGAAAATATGCCTCCAGTGGTTGTTTATTTAAAATATGGACCGCAAAAAAAGTTATTTAAGGGAGAGTAAAACTTTTCTTAATTTATACCGGTATAAGTTGGACCCTCTTTATATTTACATACATGGACATCATCACTATTATTGATTTTTTCTCCCTTGATTTGTCCTTAACTTGTGTGATTTTATAATAGGAATCGTAAATTATGAGGTGGTGAGGAATCCTTTATGTTTGTTGATTTTTAATACATTCATAATTCAAGTATTATATATAAATTTATAATAAATTTGTTAAGTAAATTTATAACATGCAAGATTACAAAAGGTTAGATAACTACAATATGATCAACTTCACTAAGTTTAGTGTTTTAGAAAATACTCATGAGAAATTTGTGTCATACATATACCCATTAGTTGGCTAAAGGGTTTGGATTCCCCTGGGGCATCTCAATCCTTTGAACTGAACATAGACTGCATTATTCATAATTTGGTCTTTGGCCTAAAATCCGACACACGCATAACGTTGTGGACACCCCGATCTACAATTGGGGTGTTATACATTTGTCCCACCAAAAATAACCTTAGACGTGAACCCCGGAGAAATCCACAAAAAATACCACTATACAAAATCGGGAACAAAAGTCCAAAGGGTCAAAATACCCAAGAACAAAAGTCCAAGGGGTTAAAAAACCAAGAAAAAAATTCGAGGGACCAAAATACAAATAGGAAAAACCTCAAAAAGAACTCCAAACACACCCTTGGTCCCTTAACCGATCAATTAAAGTACCCTCTAGACCTTTAATCGATTGGTTAAAGGTCTCTCCCCCTTTGACCGATTGGTCATCCCTCCCAAACAATCATTACATCAATACTTATCCATTCTCAGCTCCATGTAGCACACACCCAAATCCACCGTACAGGGGATTTGACTAATCGATCAACCGTCCCGACCTAGTCCCCTATAAATACAAACCCCCCACCAACCATTAAAATCGTCCAAAAATCCAACATTGATTGAGTTTTCTAACTTTTTTCAATCCCAAACGTCCGAGACACTCGAGATCATTCTAAAAAAAAGTCCCCAAAAAGCTTGTACTTAAAAAAAGTCGCTTTCCCCTCAAGGAAAGTTCGCACTTCTACAGAGTCGCTTTATCGAACAAGGTTCGTACTTCCAAAAATTCACCTCCTAAAAACAAGCAAAGACAAACCTCCGTACGCATGCCAAAAAAGTCGGCAATTCTAAACAAAGTTTTTCCCGACTAAATGGAGCTCTGCCCAATTGGGAACCTCAAGTGAGGACACTCTCATAGGAAAACTTCGGGTCACGCTATAAGGGTAGAGAACCTCTGCACAAATTTTGGGGAAATACCTCATATATATTATGACCCCATGTGATGGGATTAAGGCAAGGATGATGATAATGATATTGTGATAAATTGTCCATATCTATTTATATTCTTTAACCTGACACACATTTAAGGGACCGGGTATGCAATTTATGTTTTTTTTTTTTTTTCAAAGCCTGGTTTTTTACACATCACCTCTATTTATGTTGAAACTACATGCTATCCTAACTTTTAAAAGCTAAATTCTAAAATACGTCTACTCCCACTACTTCTCCTAGCGAACAAAGCCCGTCTCCGTGGTGGCATAGCGGATATGTCTTTTCATACAAATAATTTTCAAATGTTGGCTTCTGACTAACGTATTTTTATATATAAATATATCTATCCAACATAACGAAAATGCTATATTAAGAACTGAAATCTATAAATATCATAATGTTGTATATTGTATACCCGGTATCTTATCGCCTACACCCATAAATATATCCCGTTTATTGGAACTATGTTGTCTTTGATCCCAAAACTCTTTGGGTACGTAGGTGCTATGCTGAATTAAACTCGTGAAGCCCAAGCCTCATAATAAGTCTTTTAGTGTATTATTTCTAAGGGATGCCTCCATCTCTAGTCCAACCAGCCCCCTCCTAGCCTAACTCCTCCCACTTTCTACACCTTCAAGCTAGTCCAAAGGTTCAACAACACCGTCTGGTTAGTGATTATTTTTTTAATAATTCAAAATAATATGACATGTTTAACCAATAATAACCATATAAAGCCTAATTTACGAATCCACCACCAACAATAATATAAATCCACCTCGGGCATTCAGCATCATCAAAAATAACAACAATATAAATACCACCCCGATAATTCACTATGAAGAGTAACAATATAAATATCAACATGTATTCATTTTTAATAATAATAAAATAAATACGACCCTGGGCATTCATAATCAACAAGTCTAATTTATTTGTTGTTGTTGTTGTTGTTGTGTAGTCTAATTTCGTATTTGTAGATTTACATCATAACCTTTGTTCTTATGTATAGATTTCAATATTTAGTATCCGCACTAAGTAAAGACTGATCAGTCTTACTTACAAATTTACCTACATACATGTTCCCAATTATCAACAAATGTAAGAGATATAAATCAAGAAAAGAATGTAACGGGTGGGGATTTAACAAGTCACTAACAAATCATAAAAAATAAATAACTATGAAGATCACATACATTTGTTTCCCTTCAACAGTTGTTCCATTCAGCGATGAGTTCTTTTTCACCTCAATAGCATGAACGGCTGCTCAAAATCAAATAGGGAAACACAAATATAAGAAGAAAACACCAATCTTGAATAGAAAAACAGTAGTTAATATAAATCCCCCCAAAATCCACTAATAAAACCAGATACAAGAAAATGATAACACTATGTCTCTTTAATCTCAAAACACATCACATTTGTAATCAGTCAAAAATTTACCACACAACCCACAACAAAGTATACTAAAACTAAAATTACGGCATTAAACAAAAATTCAATAAATTGGCCATTCATTAAACAAAAATCAAGAAATCACAGCAAACTATCGAATAAACAAATAAATAATCCGAACAAAATCATTGGATAAATTGGATATAAAAAAATCCCCCCGAAACCATCCAATAAACAAAAGATCAAGAAATCCCAAACCACCCAATGAACAAAAAATTCAGGAAATCATACTAATGCCACCCAACAAACAGACAAGGGGTGATTATCTGGGAAGAACTGTTCAAGTTGTCGTTCACATTACAAATGCCATTCAAAATTGGATTGAACGTATAGCAGCCATACTAGTCGATGGAAAAGAAGGTCCGGTTGATGTATGTGTAATAGAATTGGGTGGGGGTTATAATAACATTAACATTAACAAGGATATCCTAACCTGTGGTAAAAAGAGGTGTTTCGTGTAAATGCATGTTTGATCATCTACCCCTAGACAACCTTTCATCTATATAAATGAATTTCCCAATACGTGTCTTTAACTAAATGTATGCATTTACAAAATATCAATGTGCCTAGATAATCTAGAGTGTACGAAATGACATGATATTCTAGCAATGTTGTATTGCACCATAGCCATGGCAATGATTTTTACCTAACAACCTAGTGATGTCATACATTCTGGATACATTTTTTGTACTGGTATACATAGGACAAGAAATCACTAAAAAATAACACTCAATAAAAAGTTATGAAAATAAAAATAAACAAATAAATAAATAGGACATGACATACCAGCACTCCACGGTCTAACATCACTATTTGCAACTTCAGCAAGCAGTTTTTCAACTTAACACTAAGGAACAATAAGTTACCTTTGTGATTGTGGGTATCCGAAATTAGAATGATGGGCCTGGACGAGTAGTCCCAAAGTCCAGACCCTCCATGTCTTAACCGATTATGATTTAGTCTCTTCCCATGTTCCCATTAAGAGAGGTTCTAGGAAGATATGGAAAATGTGGGGGAGTCCAATACCCCCACTCACTGAAATAAACATGTATATAATAAACCCTAGGTCCGGGGCAAGGGACACATTGTATTCTCTATAACCACTCTCCGGAGAACATAGAAATAATACTAACTGCACCATCGTGGACGTAGGCATCTTTGCTGAACCACGTACATCCTTTGTTGTGTGATTGTCATTTTGCATTCCTTATTCTTACTTGGTGATTGCGTTTCTCTTATCTATTTGTGTTGCATAATAATTGTCACCACAATTGGCGCCGTCTGTGGGAACGTTTATCTTCCCTGAGAAAGCCCACACCAAAAAAGGAGTTCGAAATGTCTGGTCACAATAGTAATGCTCCCCAGGCAGGGGATATTCAAGAACCCCTTGCTCCTCGTAGGATTAGGTCCGAAGTTCAGCGTTTAGATCACAGGGCTCACCCAGAAAGGCTAGCCTCGGAAGAAAGCCAAGGACCAGCGAGATCCACGCAGATATCCAGGCTGATTGATGCATACGAGGCGAGGCTTCAAGAGCAGAGGGAGTCTTCTCGCAGGCACGAGGCTGAGAATGCTCGCCTCAAAAGAAGATTAGAAAGAATGGAGAGAGAGCTCCATCGTAGTACCAAGAAACGTCCGTACCACACTCCTAGCCCTTAGGCGAGCAAGTCTCGCAGTCGAGCAAGGAGCCTCAGGTGCGAATCCCAGAGAGCTGAGGGAAACGAGTCAGAGGACGACTTGCTCGAGAAAATACGACTAGCTCACAGCCACAGAAGCTCGGATCGCAGCAACGAGAACATACGAAACCTGGTCCGAAAGGAGATAGACTAATATCCTGCCCATCACGGTACCAGATCGACCCGAGAACACGCTAGGCGAGCTCTCAAAACTCAAATGAAATCACCTTTCTCGAGGGAAATTGAGGAAGAAGAAGCCCCCAAGAAGTTTTCCATTCCAAGGTTCAAAATTTATGATGGTAAAACTGATCCCATTGATCACGTCAGGTAGTACCGACAGGCAATGATCCTCTGGAACCACCGATACGCACTAATGTGCCGAATTTTCCCCTCGAGCCTGCATGACGTGGCGCAGAAATGGTTCAAAAGGCTCCCCTACCGGTCCATCAGAAGTTTCGAATCCCTGGTTGAGCTCTTTACGGCCCGATTCATTACTAGTAGCTCCCATCCTAAAAGGATGGATGCCCTGCTGACAATGAAAAAGACGCCCTAAGAGACACTCCGAGACTACGCGAAGAGGTGCAGGGAATTGTTCAACGATGTTGAGGACTGTTCGAAGCAAGTGGCAGTGGCCTCTTTCAAAATTGGGCTACCCAGCTCTTCCCTTCTGTACCAATCCTTGATAAAGAAAGAAGCCATGACCATCGATGACCTAATGGCCCGCATTGAGAAGTATGCCAAGGTGGACGATGTGACCCGCCTCGGCATGATGGAAAACGGTTGAACTAAGCTCGCTGCCAAAGGCAGTGACAAAACTGAGAACCAGAAGAAAGGAGGAAAGAACGAGGGAAGAAATGGCCCCAAGAACGGAGGCAACAATGATGTGTCAAGAGCATTTCAAGCGGTCAACACTGTCTTCAAAGAACCAATTTACAAAATTCTCGCTAAAATCAAAGACGAGCCATTCATCAAGTGGCCCAGGAAGATGGGGGGAGATCCCTAAAAAAGAAACAACGCGCTGAGATGCGCTTTTCATAAAGAGGGGGGATATAAGATCGAGCATTGCAAGTCCCTTAAGTCTCACCTCGAGGAGCTATCCCAATCCGGGCATTTGAATGAGTTTTTGGAGAAGAAGGCAGAGAAAGATGCTGCCAATAGAGAGGGAGACCTGACAACGTGCTCGAAGATGATACTGGACATGAGTTCGCGATAATTCATGGGGCATCTGATGCCAAGCAGATCCAAGGAAATTCAGCTCGAATAGAGATAAAGAAGCTTACAGCGGTGATGCAAGCTTTTCAGATCGATCCAGCGAAGTCACAGTCAGGAAAGCGTCGACGAGCAGATGACATCAACTGTAATAAGCATATTGTTTTCACAGATGAAGATCTGGTGGGAGCGAGAACCCCACATCACGATGCTTTGATCATTACCCTTAGGATAACTAACTTTGACGTCGACAAGTTGCTCGTCGACCAAGGAAGCTCTTCCGAGGTAATGTATCTCGACCTATTCAGAAAATTAAAGTTAAGCGTCGCCGACCTAAAGGAAACTACTGTCCCTTTAGTTGGCTTCGCTGGAAAAATAACTATGCCCCTGGGAAAGATTTTACTGCCAGTACGCGCGGGAAATGTCTCCAAGATGATTGAGTTTTTGGTGGTTGACATCGACTCTCCATACCAAGCCATCCTCGACAGGGGATGGCTATATGCGATGAAAGCAGTCTCCTCGACCTACCATCAGAAACTCAAGTATGTAACCGAGCGAGGAGTAATGGAGATCCACGGAGATCAAGCAATGGCAAGAAGGTGCTTCATAGCAGCCATCCGACCAAGGCTAGAGAAGAAGATCGACCAGCCCAGCGAGAAAGTTAAAGAACAAGAAGGTCTGACACCTTCTAAATAGAAATTAAAGTACGGAAGACCTGAAGTAGAGGAGACCAGGCTCCTCCCCTCTGAACGGGTCATCGAAGACCTGGTAGAGGTTACAGCTGGAGATAGAAACAGTGACCGAGTTTTCTTGATTGGAGCCTCTCTCACTGAGCAGGAACATAAGGAATTGATAACTCTGCTGAGACGCAACGTAGATGTTTTCACGTGGGAACCATACAAGCTGCCTAGAATTGATCCTAGTATGGTTTGTCATCAGCTGCACGTCAATCCCACCTTCAAACCAATCACGCAGAAGGCACGACGAACTGCACCCGAGAAGGCGAAAGCCGTGGAAAAAGAAGTAGAAAAACTGTTGGATGAAGGATCCATACGGGAGGTGCAATTCCCCGAATGGTTATCCAAACCATTAGTAGTTCCAAAAAGTAATGGGAAGTGGAGAGTTTTCATCGACTTCACCGACCTCAATAGAGCATGCCCTAAGGACAGTTTCCCCCTCCCAAAAATTGATCAACTGGTAGACGCTACTGCAGCTCATGAGAGAATGAGTTTTCTGGATGCATACTCCGGGTATCATCAGATCCCTCTGTATGCCCAGACCAGGACAAAACAACATTCATCACCTCAGTCGGACTATACTGCTATAAGATCATGCCCTTCGAGCTCAAAAATGCAGGGGCAACCTACCAGCGGCTGGTCACTAAGATGTTCAAGGGTCAAATGGGAGACACCATGGAAGTCTACATCGATGATATGCTCGTTAAAAGTAAGAAGAAAGAAGACCACCTCTCAGACCTATCAAGCACCTCCGAAATCCTTAAGAAATACCGAATGAAACTTAACGCGATCAAGTGTTCTTTCGGTGTCCAGTCAGGAAAATTTCTTGGGTACTTGGTCAGTAAGAGAGGCATCGAGGCCAACCCAGACCAGATCGATGCAATAAACAGGGTATAACCTCCTCGCACGATCCGATACGTACAAAAGCTCACCGGTATGCTCGCTGCCTTAAACCGATTCATTTCAACGTCCTCCGAGAAGTGCAAGCCTTTCTTCTAGCTTCTAAAGGGAAATAAATGGTAGAATGGAACCAAGATTGCTCGCGAGCACTGGACGAACTCAAGGCTTACCTCAGTTCCCCACCACTGCTCGTCATGCCACAAGAAGCAAATCCCTTGTACTTGTACCTATCTGTTTCCAACCACACTGTCAGTTCTGCATTAATGTGCGAAGTTGCAAGAATCCAGCACCCCATTTATTACGCGAGTAAGACCCTATTAGACGCCGAGCAGAGGTACCTACCACTGGAGAAGCTCGCCTTTGCACTAGTAGTGGCTTCAAGAAAGCTGAAGCACTATTTCAAAGCCCACACTATAATCGTCCTTACATCACACCCCCTTAAAGAGGAAGGCGGATTTGTCGAGCAGACTGTCTAAATGGTCAGTCGAGCTCGGATGATTTGACATCCAATTTCAACCAAGAAACGCAATCAAGGGATAGATCCTTGCTGATTTCATAGCCGAGTTCACAGGTGAGCAACCTTCCAACCAACCTCCACCAACAAGACAAAAGGGTAACAACGCAACGAAAGAAACCTGGAAATTATTCGTTGATGGAGCTTCCAACTCAAAGGGGGAAGGTGTAGGCATTGTCCTCATTAGTCCAGAGGATACAATCCTTGAACAAGGAATCAGGCTTGGATTTGCAGCCTCCAACAACGAAGCAGAATACGAAGCCTTAATAGCTGGCCTTCAGAAGGTGCACACTTTGGGAGCAAGGCATTTACAGGTGTTCGGCGATTCTCAATTAGTCTCCAATCAGATAAGTGGAGTTTACAATGCAAAAGATGAAAGAATGGCAGCGTACCTTGCCTTAGTGAAAAGGCTGATGACGAGCTTCGAAGAGATCAATGTCCAGCAGTTTCCCAGAGGGCAGAACATCCATGCTGACGCCCTAGCATCCCTAAGCTCAGCAATCGATTCCGACTTAAAAAGGATAATCTCCATCGATTTTGTCTCTCACCCGAGCATTAATCATAACAGCGAGCTACCAAGCGTGGAGAAGGTGCTCCGAATTGAGTTTGCACCCATATGGATGGACCCATTAAGGAACTATTTGAAGGATGGCACACTTCCAGATGATAAGAAGACTGCTCACCAGATAAGAGTCAACGCTGCTCGCTTTCACTTATCTCCTGAGGGCAGGCTATACAAGAGATCTTTTTCCGATCCCTACCTCCAATGCGTTCACCCAAAGGATGTCGAGCAAGTTCTACATGAGCTTCACGAAGGAATCTATGGAAGCCATATTAGAGGAAGATCTCTGGCTTTCCGAGCAATGAAGGAGGGCTATTGGTGGCCATATATGCAAATGGACTCTGCGGTGTATGTCCGCAAGTGCTTGAAATGCCAGCTTCACACTCCTATGGTCCACCAACCTGCTAGCGACCTAAAATCATTATCCAGCCCGTGGCCGTTCGCCAAATGGGGGATGGACATCGTAGGACCACTTCCTACCGCCATCGACAATCGCAAGTATCTGCTGGTCACGACTGACTACTTCACCAAATGGATCGAGGCAGAACCCCTAGCGAACATCCGAGATGCAGATATGATAAGGTTCATATGGAGAAATATAATCACCCATTTTGGCATCCCCAGAACCATCATCAGCGATAATGGAACGCAGTTCGAGAGCGGCTCTTTTCAGAATTTCTGTAAAGAACATGGAATCAGACACCATTTCAGCTTGGTGGCCTATCCTCACAGCAATGGTCAAGTCGAGGCTTCCAACAAAACTGTGATTGACGGATTAAAGAAGCGATTAGAGCGAGCCAAAGGCGCATGGGCGAATGAATTACCACATATTCTATGGGCTTATCGAACCACTCCACGACGAGCAACAGGGGAGACCCCATTTTCGCTGACATATGGAATGGAAGCAGTCATCCCATTAGAAGTTGGCTGGCCGATAATGAGGTCCAGCCTTATCGACCAGGGCCATAATGATGCAGCATTGCTGCGCTGAGCTCGACCTAGCTGACGAGCGCCGAGAGTTAGCCCTAGTAAAACTAGCGAGCTATCAGCAATAGCTCGCAAGGCATTATAACAAGAGGGTCAACCCAAGGACATTCCGAGTTGGGGACTATGTCCTAAGGAATGTCCTGGGAAGCACAGTGAAACCATTAGACGGCAAGCTAGGGCCAAACTGGGAAGGACCATTCAAGATAACAAGAGATAATCTGCAAGGCGCCTATCACTTAGAAATGATGGAAGGCAGAGAAATCCCCCAAGCATGGAACGCAGCCAATCTCAAGAAATTCTATTTTTAGATTCTTCTTTTATGATTTTGTTGTGGAACTAATAGTTTATTTTCCTTATCATTAATGAAAGCTGTTTAACGGCTGCGTTCTAATGAGTAACAATTATATAAGCTTTATCACACACATTTTCCAAATGACAGGCACATTGATCATTACACCATAGAAGGGAAATCACCATCCTCGGGCTTTCATTATGAAACACGAAAGACCTCTTAGCATTGCCCCTGGCAATATATGAATCCCTACAGGAGATCCTTAGGCAATATGGCCAAATTAAAACTGGTCGCCAAACCATCTTTGGTTGAATAAAATCCTGATTGAATAAAGCATCCAACACCAGGTGTGTCCTCGCCAATTGCCACACTTAGGACTAAGGGAGTGTGATGACACGACCTAAAAGGTAAAGTGGTGCACAATGGTATCTCGATAGTATACTGGACTGGAAGGACACTTGTGTAATAATACAAATTTAGATATCATAAAGGAGCAAGAATATGGAGAATATAATACACTTGTTTAGTCGGTTAAATTGGCCCAACACATAAATTTTATATTAATCCACCATATTTACAACAATTACAATACATGTTTAGTCGGCGAGCTCGCCCAAAACATTGACATAACATCACTTCAATACAAAATACACAGAGTAACTACTGGTAAAATCTCAGTGGGGGTGAGGCCTCTAAATGAGATAATCATCCACTTGAGCTCTTCGACCATCATCGGGATCAAGAACTAACTCTTCCTCGGCTTCGTTAACATCCGACTCCAATAGCTGCCGAGGGATGGCATCGATGGGTATCCACTGATCATCTCTCCGGAAGGGATTGGGCATCTGAGTGGAAGGAGATATTTCATGGCGATACCGGAGCATTGAGTTCCTTGGAACTTGCATCTCCTTCAAAGCACTCAACCACCCCTGATGAAGGCAAGCTCTTCAAATTCTATCAGCCTCGTCGGAGCATCTAACCATCCCTGGTCATAACCGTCGGCCCATACTCGCCGAGGTCCTTTTTTAAATAGGTGCCGCAGCCGAGTAACATCCCTTTGAAGCCCATTAGCAATCAGATATGCTCGTTGGATATCACCGCGAAGCTCTTCTATTTCCCTATCTGAACTCTTGGTGCTCCTGCCAGCTCGCGAAATGGATGGACCAGTAGAACCTCGTAGCACAGGAGGAACATCACTCGAGCCATACCTAGCTCACGACGATGAAGAACCTCGTAATACTGCAGGAGCGGTGCTCGGCGCATGCTCCCTAAGACGCGAGACCTCTTTCCTTAAAGCTTTATTTTCTTGCTGAAGCATTTCCCCAACCTGGTTGATCTCAGAAGCATCGAGAAGCTTTGTTCTCAGTGCATTCACCTCTTTTTGCACTGAAGCACCAACCTCTTCCATCTCCTGAAGCCTATCCTTCAACTTGGCCACAAGCTCAGACTGATCCTTATACTTTTGATTCCTTGACCTAAGAGATTTTCAAAGCCTAACAAAGGCCTAGCGAACCTGAGGACTTGCATTGGGACTAAGAGTCCTGCCCAATTGAGATGTGGCAGGAATATACTTTTCTACATCAGTCAACTACAAGACATAAAAGGGCATAAAAAAGAAAGACAAATCAGTGCACTGGGAAAAATAAACCTTTTCATTGATAAGGGTTAAAGTACATCGAGCCGTAAAAAGAAAAGTTACAAACAAAGATACAAAAAGTAACCCTGGATGATAACTAATTAGCAACCTCAGACTGCCCAGAGGTAGCTGGCTGCTTCCCCTTGTCAGCGATAGTAGAAGCACCCCCCTCAGTAGGGGCAACCTCTATCGCCTGAGCAGGAAGGACCTCGACAGGCAACGTCTGGGAGACAGGCTCAACGCTTTCTATAGCAGGGGTAGGGGCTTCTTCATCCACAGTCAGCTTTGAGCCCGGGTCATGCTCGTCGAACAAAGGAGAGTCAGCATCAACACTAGCAGCTAAGAGGGCCTTGTTCCAACCCTTCTTGAAGTTCAGACGGCTGATGTAGCCTATCTGAACCTCGATGTCTTCATATGCAGCAGTCCACCTGGAGTTATATGAGTCCTCCTTGATGGTGGCTGCCTAGGACTCTTTCTCCTTTAATTTCTCGGTCAGCACCTTATTCTCCTCTACGATAGCCAGCTTGCTCAAGCAGACCAGGTCATAGGCCTGCCTCAGCTCGTTCAGCTCCTTAATCGCCGCATCCCTCTCTCGATCAAAGTTGACAAGGGCTAGGTCAGAGGAAACTCGAGCGGCATCAACAGCCTTTAAATCAGCCTCCAGTTAAGTACCCCTCACTTCCAAAGCATCCCTCTGCTGCTCCAGCTCGCCATTCCTTCTCACCATCCCGTCACGAGAACGATAGAGCACGGCGAAGTCAGTCACAAACTGCCAAAAAAAAAAAGAGATCAGGAGGAGGAACACACTCAATCTCTACCCACTCTGGGATGTTATAAACTTCCTAAACTCAGACACCGACCTATTACCAATCTTTGCCATTGGGAAACCCTAGAAAACTACAAATTCAAAGAGAAAATACAAAAAGAAGGCACAAGAGACTTACAAGATGAAAGTTCGACTCGAACGATGAAGAATCATGAGCCCAAATAACAAGGAAGAGATAAGAATGGAGACTGGGAGAAGAGAGTGTGAATCGCTAGAGCTCATAGGAAATGGAAAAATGCTGAGAAGGTTGAAACGGCGGTCGAAAAATGGCTGCTCTAGAAAACCTTTAAGTATTGCTAATCATAGTGCATAGGCCACGAAGCGGGTGCCGCCAGAATCAGTCCTCAAACTTTGGTAAAAGTTGGACGATGTACAAAGGAGCCATTATGACAAATCATTTAAATTTATTGAGCCCAAGCATGGCCCAACAAACTTAGGGGCAATTGTGGGTACCCGAAATTAAAATGACGGGCCTAGACGAGTAGCCCATTTGTGGCGGCCCAAAGTCCAAACCCTCCATGTCTTAACCGATTATGATTTAGTTTTCTTCCCATGTTCCCATTAAGAGAGGTTCTAGGAAGAGATGGAAAATGCGGGGGAGTCCAACACCCCCACTCACTGAAATAAACATGTATATAATATCCCCTAGGTTCGGGGCAAGGGACACATTGTATACTCTATAACCACTCTCGAGAGAACATAGAAATAATACTGACTGCACCACCGTGGACGTAGGCATCTTTGCTGAACCACGTACATCCTTTGTTGTGTGATTGTCATTTTGCATCCCTTATTCTTACTTGGTGATTGCGTTTCTCTTATCCATTTGTGTTGCATAATAATTGTCACCACAATGATCATTAGGTATTTAAAGATAACCCCATACATGTTCATTTTATGTTGCATGCAAGGGCCAATCTGATTAAGGATCATATTAGAGGATAACAATACTGAATTATCTCAAGGTGTTAAGTCACACGAAAGTAATTACATTAGAAAAAAGGGAAAATAGAAACCAAGCACGCATATTCTCCTAGTGCAGTTCATAAACATCGGCCCTTAAAAGCGAAATCTAATTATCATCATCTTTCATGTGAAATATTCATGTGATTCGAAACGATAATACCTAATTATGATGATATGTGAAATTGATCTAAACTTTTGAAAAAAAAATCCCAAGAATATGTTAAGCTTCTCTATTTGTTTTTAAAAATAACTATCCCAAAATTAATATCATTTAAAAAATGGCTCTAGTAGTTTCAGTTTTGCAACATATTCTAACAAATATTGGACTGACAATAACAATGGATTACACCATCAGCGGCTACCGATTACCATGGCGTGCTCATATATGATATTAACAACTTGAGGCATTAAACTACTTATCCAAATAAGAAAGGGGATAATAAAAATAAAAGAAAGAGGTTGAAAACCATGTGACACTTTTGTTTATGATTTTACAAAGGTCAACGTCATACTTTTAAAATAATATGGAACTCAAAGACCTGAACTATGAACATATATGAATAATCAACCAAATGATAAATGGCAGCACTTAAACATTATAGTTTTGGAAACTAATAGGGATATCACACCAAAAACCCCTATAAAGTATTCAAAATAGAAATATCAACTGTGTATAGAACAATATGGTTGTGAGGAAATGCCTCATTGGTACTGAAGTGGAAAGTAGTTGTAGTAGTAATGAAATAAATTTTGCAGGAAAGGAAATTCAAATATCATAAGTATTCTATCGTTTGTTTGTCTAGAAATTGGATGCCACCTCCTGAACTTTTTGTGAAATGAATGGACATATGTTTAAGTCAATGTCAGTTAATTTCTTGTATTTGATGAATAAATTGAAGTCTTTGCTGCTGCATAAATAAAGTTATTGATAATGCTGTGAATGACTATTTTCTTGTATAAAAAATGGAGGTATAGTCATGAAAAGTGTGATGTTGACCTTTATAAAATCAGATAAACAAAATTTGCGAACCTCCTTGTGTCCTTCATCAGTGATCACTACCTGCTTTTGGAAAACAAACTTATCGTGTCCTTCATTTGTTAAAAATGATGTCAATGTAAGTATAGAGAAAATAATACATTTTTTATCCGACTGTGTATAGTAACTAAGAACATAAAATATGCAATAAAATGTCTCCATTATCAACGATTTCAAATGTAAAACTTGATGAAACAAATACATAAGTTACCAGAGTACGACACAATCACTTATAACAAAAAAAAAAGAGAAAGGCATTTGATTACTCACAAGAAAAAGAAACAAGTGCTGATCAAAGAAATAAGATGTTGGATTAAAATTGTTCAATTATTAATGCCTCACTTTATAACTCAAGCATCCTTTATATTATTAACGAAAATAATATACAATTGTTCAATTAACAAATAATAACTTTACACACACTTATGAATGGTCACTGTATGGAATATTTAATATCAAGATTATGTATTGCTTAATTATTTTTTCACACTAAGCTAATGGCATTGTTGAATGTACCGTGAACATTTGAATCATGCAGTTGATTGATGCTTGAATACTAGCTCATAAAGATGGTTACATAGGCGAGTAGATGTCTTATTTTCCTTGAATGGATTGGAATACAAAAAAGTAAGTAACCATTAAGTTGAGAATACATGAATGTTAAACTGAATTATAAAAAAGTTAGTATTTTGTACCATTCCAAGAAGTTAGTAATCTCAATGTTACAGAAGAATAAACTAATTAATGGTTCCAGAAATTCAAACCTCTGCTTTATCCAGGAAGGGCGCAATTTAAAGTGACCTTGAGAAGTCTCTAAAGTGGAAATAAACCGCATATGTTGTATCCATCACAACACTAACACCGTCTATAATGTTAATACATCTGCATAAAAAGGAAAGGTAAGGAAGTAAATGAATTTGGACATTTGTGTCAACTAAATTTTAGAAAAATAATGAAACATTAACGAGTTCTTGTTTTCATATGCTCATGTTATAATGAGAATTTAAAAAGTTAATTTATGTATGGGTCAACTGAGTTGTGGGCACAATCCAATATAAGTATGTAACATTGAAGCCAATGGTTTGTACAATTGCAAAGACTAGTATTGTAGACCACACATTATAAAAAACTCAATATAAGAAATGAAGAAAGTCCTTTTCATATCCTTAGACGCAAAAATCATGATGGAGGTTAGGAGTCCATTTTATGTGATGGTTCCTTCTCGAATCAAAACAAGTTACCCAGACACCAACCAATGCACCCAGATGATGGATCGTGTCTAATGTGAGGATTAATTTATTAATTATTAGATGATGGTTCGGATTTAAATTTCTCTCCTTTTGGTGATTTATTGTCAAAGTCTTAGGCAACGAATGAAATGGATTGTCGTCTATGATATATGACTCTTTATTAGGCCTTCGATATTTGTTTAGTAGACTCCACCCATCCCCATGAACATGAAGCATGCTCAGTCATAATCTCAGTGCCCTGCGACTGTCCCCTTGCCTGGCGAGGTCATGAAGAGGTATTACTATGTTGTTTTACTGCTGACACTGTGCGACTAGAAATGCCAGAACTGAGTTAGTTAAAGAGAAAATATTTCCACTACCTATGTTTCAATCAATAATAAAAGTAACTAGAAAAAAATTATTTTAAACACATGATCATCTATTGCGTAATGATCACTATGCATTGGGAGATAACACATGATCATCTATTATATAAACATTTGTTTTCTACATTAGACACTAAGAATTTAGAATCTCAAGATTTGGTGTATACGTGCTTGATTTTCTTATGGTTGAAAAGTGAGACAATAAAGGAAACTATAGTCTGGTTCCCATATTTAAAAACATTTTCTTTTGTTTTCAATGGATACCTCACTAGCAATGACATAATAATATACTGAATGACAAATATAATAGTGAATTTATACAAGAATACCCAAAGTCGCAAGAATTCATAAAATTATAATGCATAATTAGAAAACGAAAAAATATATATAAGGAAACACTACGACAAAACACTGCCTCAATCCCAAAAAGTGATGGTTCAATCATGTTGCTCAATGCATTCTCTACAAATGTAATGACCACACAAGGAAGTAAACTAAACTAAAATAAAACGTACCTATGAACCATATTTCAGCTGCCAAAACGGAATGAATGCGCTCATTACCTTCATTTTGACCAACACTTAGTACACATTCAAAAGGACTGAACCATACAACCTATCCAAGTTAAAAAATATGCAATTTTAAAATAACCTTCCAAATTCCACAAAGTTGCATTGAGAATTCAGAGAATCTATGGAGCATGAAGATAATTCAGAGCCACAAAGTAGCGTTGACAATCTCACGACAAGAGGGTGATGAAATGGGACTGAACTTGTTTGTATTTATGAGATAAAAGTTTGTTGTGATATCTTATTCCAATAGGTTTTCCGAACTTATGGTTTGAATTTTCTTGTTATTAATATAATCCAAATTTGATAAAATTCCATATGCCTTGAATTTTCTTGGATGACCAATGGAGACTTCAATTGTGTTAGGGGGTACATGATTGGAAATGTGATAAAATTTCATATGCTTCTACTTCTAATGATTTAATAAAGTGATAGATGAATGTCAGTTTACTGAGATTACTTATAAGGTGGTATTATTCACTTAGAAAAGAAGTTTGGGTTCTTATGCAGAGAGAAAACTTGACAGAGTTCTTTGTAGACATTATTGGGTGGATGTTTGGAATAATGTACCATGTACCGGTATAACTAAGAGTGGGTTTGACCATCACCCACTGCTATATCAATCAAATTCTATTACTCTTATAGGTCCAATACCTTTAAAATTTATTTCTTCAATTCAACATGAATATTTTCTTGACAATGTAATTCCTCATTTGGTTAGTGAGCATATGAAAGATATCCCCATATTTGATGAAATTAAAATAACTGTATTTTCTATATACTCCAAAGAAGCACCTCAACCTGAAGGTTTAGGAGGTTTGTTCTACTATAATGAGGGTGTTTTAAGACTATGAATTTTTTTTGGTTAGAGAATTAATAAAGCTAAATGTACTATGTTCTTAACGAAAGGTACTCAAAGCATAAGAAAGGAAATTTGAGATACCCTAGGCATCAAAGATGGTAATGGCACATTTATTTTCCCGGAGGTCCCTATTTTTAGAGGAGAACCTAAAATAAGAAGGTTACAATCAATTGTAGACAAACCTAAGACCAAACTTAATAGTTGGTAAGGAAAAATTCTTTTTACTATTGGTAGGCTTCAACTAATCAAACTTGTGGTCCAACCTATTCTTATATACAGTTTCACATTATATAAATGGCCTAGAAATATCTTAAAGAAGATGCAAGCTAGGGTTAGATTCTTTCAATAGTATGGTTAAACTTCTAAAAGAAAGTTGGTCACTGTGGCTTGGAATAAAGTTTGTGCTCCTATCAATGAAGGTGGTCTCAGTTTAAGATGCTTCAAATGTCTTAATAAGGCTTCTATCCTCCAACATGCCTGGGAAAATTATTTTAAAAAGGATACATGGTCTGAATTTTTCAATGATAAATTCAATCCTTTTGGAGAGAAAAGGTGTTACAAGGTCATCTTTATTTGACCTAGTTATCAAATTGCTTATAGCCCAATCATTCTTCATTTTGAATGGATTATTGGAGGTGGAAAAAATATGAAGATTTGGACTGGCATATGGATTGGAGAACCTATATCAAACCAAATGGGAGATAAATCAGACTATCCTTATAATAATCAAATGGTGTGTGAATCAATTAGAGAGGGTAAGTGGTATATCACTTGTGATTTATCATCTAAACTCCCTCTTATTCTAGGGAAGATAGAAGAATTCCAGCAACTACTTGATAATCAAGATGAGTATTTGACATGGACTTTAAGTCACACGGGGAATCTAATTTTCAATGACACTTATGAAGTGGCCAGAATAAAAAAATCCTAGATATGAGGAATTCTCATTCGTTTGGGAAAAGTATATTCCTCCAAGAATTTTAGTTACAATATGGAAATTGCTCCAGAATAAAATTATTGTTCACGATCTTCTTCAAACCAAAGGATTTCAGTCGGTATCTAGATGTGAGCTTTGTACGTGTCATGCTGAATCTACTCATCATTTATTTAATGAGTGTGAATTTGCAAAGTCAGTTTGTAATTGTATTTATAGGATATTCAAAAATATGATTTGTCACGATGACATATTATCTCATTGGAAGAAAGCCTTGCAAACTAATTTTAACCCTAAAATCAACACAAATGGATTGTTACCATATTAACATTTGTGGACCGTATTTGGAGAGCCAAAAATTTGGGAGTTCCTTGCCCCCAAATCCCCAATATATTCTATTAAATTTGACTCCACTGACTATAATTTCTAGCTCCATCTCTGAGACAAATTCAGCAACCTACTGGCGCAACCACGTTAACTTATATGCATAGTTTTGAAAATAAAGGCATAAAAAATAGAGGATCAAGTAAACACTCAAAACTTAAAAACTATGACGAATAATTTATATGAAGTATAAACTAGAGACACCATATCATGCACTTTACGTCTTAGATCAAAGTAGGCTTTAATAAAAGTGGTTGTAAATAATTATGTGTATGTTCTCGCATGTGTCAGTAAAACATAGAAATCATTTGAGCATCAGAATAAAAATCTAAATGGGTAAGGGTAAAATATGTTCAGAAATAACAAATAAGTACATTATATAGAAAATCTGTTATGAAGTCCAATTAAATCCATTCTCAACGAGAGACACACACCTACCATTTAATTACAGTCACCTTACAAGACCATTGATTGAACGTAACTATAATTAATGAATAATACAAATACATAAGATCACCTGTTATTCATCATATGTATCATCGCCTCCATTTTCAACATCAAGATCCATGTTACTGCACGACGATTGACCCAAGGAAATCTCTTCACCTTCAAAATGTAACACCGGCTATATTACATACAATTAATTAAAAGTCCAATCTGCTCATAAATAATAACATCCAATACAGATAACAAAGAGAGCACTTCTCATTTGAAGGATTATCAACACTCAATAATCTTTTTCAATGTATTCATAAGCTTGTAAGAACAGGTGTGTTGAGTGTCTGTGTGTGTGTCATCAAAACATAGAAATCAGATTAACCATACCATAAAAACAAGAAATGCAATATGACAAATCATATAAATCAGATTAAGAGATTTTGAGAGATAAATTGATAAAGAAGAACAAAAAAAACATAGGATTGAAATTATTTAACAACAACTAAATGTACCAAGGCTTATTTTAAGTGGAAGTAATAACTAAAAACTTCCTACTAACGATACAACATAAGAATTGATATCTTTGGGACATTATAAAACATGTGACATGCCAAAAAGGTTTAATAACTAAAAACTCCCTACTAATCGATACATGCTAAACTAAGTATTTTTGGAATGGGAATATGGAAGTATAGTTGAGAAATTGTGTTTGATAGGCATCTTGGCCCTAAATAACACAAATTTTCAAGATATAAAAGAAAAATGGATCATATAAATCACAAAACCATAATCCAACCAGAACAGAACAATTACAGCTAACAAAAACATAAGACCACACACTAAAACCTAAAAAACATCATAGTTAACTTCATTGAACTATAAGATCGAAATTTAACTAAAAGGATTTAAATTTAGCTAAAATCATTGATCAAAATTTACAAAAACTTGAATAAATAATTAAGTATACTGAAATTCAATTATATTGATAAAACCAGTACCTTCTAACGCTAATTGTAGCGTGGCCAAAAAATTAAATCGATATACTGAAATTCCATTATATTGAAATGTCGATTACGTCGACCGACCGAAATTGCATTGGTGCTGTGTGTCGGGTGTGGCCGACATGCGACAACGTTTGAGCATTGGTTCGAAGACTTTCCTCGGTACATGGCGTCGACAGATCAGCATGCAACATCGTTTGCATTTTGGTTGAACTAAATTGCATTAGTGATATGTGTCAGCTGGACACTATGTAGCATCATTTGAACATTTGTTGTCCTACTTGCCCTAGTGCATTGTGTCAGCTGATCGACGTGCAACCTTGTTTGGGTCTCGCTCAGCATGCATGCAATGTCATTTGGATGTTGAAGGGTGGGTGTGCAATGTCGTTATAGCATCTTCTAGTCAAAATATCAATGGTGTTGTGTGTTGGTTAACCGACGTACAACATCGCTGAAGTGTCGATTGGCCGACTTGCCTTGGTGTATAGCATCGGTCGATCGACATTAACCATCATTTGGGCATCGAATGGTTCATTGAGATTTAGTGATGTTCTTTAGTAGACTGGCGTGTAGCGTCAATTGGATGTCAATTGGTCGATATTATATGGTTTTTCATGACTTATCTAACAAAGTATGCAAAGGCTAATTGACCCAACTCTAATGTTCCACCCCAATAATTCAACGCGATTTATACCTTATGATACAGTATTTTATTGACCACAATAAGATGAAAACAGAGACTATAAGACTTTTATTTGGGTGATAGTAAATTTAATATGTTTTAAACCATGACGAACACTACTCAAGTAAAATTTCCATGAGTTAGTATGTGGGAAGGAAATGTTAGTTAGTCCTAGATGTTTTTGGAAAAATGATTGGAAATGGGGAAGGAAACTCCTCACTCTTTCTCGGGAACTTATGGAGGAAAATTCTAAAATTCTAATAAGATTATAGGTTCATGCTTGATACACATGAATAATAGTTAATCAACTCTCTTATTATTCCATAACTAATTTAAACGTGTATTGGGAGTGCAAATGAACATCGTAATGAATGAAATATAAGGTTTGGTTGGAAGTTTAACTATTGTGGTGTTATTGGGCATACATTTGGGATAAATGGGAAGACCTAATCACTGTAATCAAGTGTGTGGGAGTACTCCTGTCAGTGTTTCACAATCAATTTATATGGCCCCTCCATGTCTTCTGGTTCACGTGATGCATTGTCCACTCAAATTAGTTAGCTTATTTAGAACCATTATACCAATTGGACATTAACAACACTTTTTTACATGGGTACCTACATGAAGAAGTTTATATGGCTTAACCACCTGTATACTTTTCTTCTAGGATGGAGCAGGTAGTATGTTGGTTGTGTAAAGCCTTATAGGGTTTGAAATAGTCACAACATTCTTGGTTTGATAAATTTAGTGAGGTCATGGTTCAAAGTTGTGGTATCGGTCTATGATGCGAACGGTCAATTTTTTACTCGATATCGGTATCGGTCTTGGTCTCAGGAGATACGCGTCTATACAATATTTAGAGAACTAAAAAAATTGAAAAAAAATTAGAAACGTTGAAAAAAATAAGAATAATAACATGGCTCAATTAGAAAAGTTCAAAATTATCATTTAATATGCATGACATTGTCTAATTATTTATACTAAATTATCATTTAGTATGAATAACATTTTCTAAATCAAAAATATATTTAGTAATATATTCTTTGTGAATGTTATAATAATACCTATTACTAATTAAGGATATATATATAATGTAAATAACCATACACTTTAAGGATAGATGAATAATGATACATTTTTAATACAAATTAAGTACATACAAAAAGAAGGTTAAATGGGAGATAACCCCTTTAGTAATACTACCAGGAAAAGAAATGAGAGATTTAACCCACAAAACCCGATCTGCGATCAAGAAACATCATATACCTTATACCGAATTGAAATTGATTGCTCTGATCATGACATGGATACAAAATTGAGTCTCAATTAAGTGAGTTAGAAGCTGAGATAGAGAGATCGATGCTTTGTAACTTATACCATCTCAGTCAATATATCACCGATATGGGTCGATACTACCATGGCAGCGCCAATATGGGATGATTCTACCATGATATCTCCAATATGAGCCAATACTATCGAGAAATTACCAATATAAGGTCAATTCACACCAAATATTAAAAACTCTACTTGTAACTGGGAATCGGATTGGTGGGTAATGATACCTAGTCAACTCGGTCGTATCATCGCGATATTGACCTCGACTTTGAACCATAAGTGAGGTTGTTATTCAGTATGGATTTTAACACTTTTTTTGTTATCATCAGTGATTTAGGTATAACTAGTTTGAAGCTTCATTTTAGTGAACAATTCCATACTAAAAATTTAGGATTTTTGTGTTATTTCATTGGAGTAGATATTGCTCGGTCGAAGGAAATGATTAGTTTGTGCCAACAACACATAAAACTAAATTAGAAAAATAATCCAATGTCACTTCATTTTATATTTGTGAATATTCATATCGTATATGTGAAGATTCATTTTATATTTATGAAGATTCGTTTTATATTTGCGAAGACTCATGTTGCTTCTTTGCACATATTTATTTGTAACAGATCTATTATGATAACCTTGAGGAGGAGAAGCACAACCTATAACTGATGGGTCAAGGACGGATAATGGTTCTACCACTAGCGCAGGATTTTCATTAACGTTCACATTGAACTGTACAAATGGAGAGCCACTTTAAACATGTCCGATATCACATGCATGTAAATATCTATGTTAATTGTTGCTTCAAGGTTTCAATCGAAATCTAAATACCATAGTTTAATGTTTAAAATTAATGATATCATTAAGAAAATTACTAATCATGTCTAGAATTAAGTAAATAGGATTACTGATAGAACAAATATATATTAATAGATTGGTAAAAACATACATATATGTTAACGTTGGGGAACGTGAAAGTAGCAAACATTTTCATGTGCATACGAGCCATTTTGTATATCATGTGATGTTGATACTTTATAATTTTGTTTCCAGAAAACAAAATTTAAACATAATTTCTAGAACAACAAACAGATAATGCCCTAAATTTAACCAAACCAATATGTATCTCAGATTTTTTGTTGGATGTTTTTTCATATCATTAATGATAGTGAGAGAGACAGATCGAGGGATTCGGATTTGTCAAGAATGATAATTTGTAATTTAAATTTTGTAACTTGATGTTAGAATTAAAATTTTTGAACGGGCCAAATTTGTAAAGATTTTGTGAACCAAAACCCCTGCACGCACTCTATAGAGGGAATGAACCGAAAAACATATAGTTTAACCTTGAACTAATATAAATTATTTTTAGCATATAAAAAATGATTACTTTCATCATCGGCATTAGGGGTGGAAATGGGTCGTGTCGTGTCGTTAACTTCATCAACATGATTAGGGGCGGAAATGGGTCGTGCCATGTCAATTTCGTATCGGGTCTAACCAGGTTTGTGTCAAAATTACCTCTACCCAAGCCCGACTCGTTAAGTATTTCATGTGTACCGTGTTGTGTCTTATCGTATTCTTGTCGTGTTTGGATCGTGTTCGAGTTGTGCCTTAACGAGTCATGTCTCGTATTTACACTAAATGGCTAAACCCAAACCCGATTTGTTAAGTTATTGTGTTTAACATGTCTACCCGTTAAGCATTCATATTCGATAAGGCTTCATCCAAACCCGCTAAAAAGTCGTGTGGATCGTGTCATGTTATCGGGTCGTGTGATAATTTGCCACCCCTAATTGAGATGCGTGTTTTTTATTTGCAGCAATAAAAATTGATTTTCAGCAATATAAATTATTACCGGCATATAAAAATGATTTCCAGCAAATAAAAAACTATTTCCCACAAATAAAAATAATTTCAGGAAATAAAAAGAAGATTTTCAGCAATATTTCCAGCATATAAAAATAATTTTCAACAATAAAAAAGTATTTCTAGCAAATAAAAATGATTTCTAGTAATAAAAAAATATTTCCAACCAAATTTCTAATAAAAAAAATAAAAAACAGAAAAAATACATAAGAATAGGCACCGTACCTGCGTGAACTTGAATCCTATCTCTCCCTTTTGGTTGTTTCAAAACTAAACTCTACCTTGAATATTGAAACACGATGGTAAGAGTATAGTTTACTAGATATGTACCTGCATGAACAACCTCTTATTTAAGATTCAAAAAGAAGAAAATCAAACGAGTATAGCCAGAAATTGAAGAAAATCGTACATCAAATCACTCAGCAATTTTGAGCCATCGGCTTTACTAGATACCGAGGGGTTTGACGTCTTTTTTCTTATTGTTTCCCCAAGACTTTTTGTATCCTTGGTTGAAGATGGGATGCCTTGTGGGATTGTGGCTCCATTTTATCGTCGAAGATAGGCGTGGGTAGTTTGAGATGCGTAGGACTCTAATTATATTTGTTTCTCTCTAAGTTTTTCCATTGAAAACTGTCATAAATAATTACATAAATTTATTAAAAAATTATTAATTTTATAAATTAGAGTTAATATTACCATACATACAAAAGTGTCATAATAAATAAATATATTATATGATAGTTAAAATACCATGGTCATAAAATATGATATCAATATGACCCAACAAGTATACGCGTGTCATGCTTATTTGTTTAAATACAAAAGGGCCATAATTGTTAAATTATAATATTTATTATGATGGTTTATTGAAATTGGTCATAAAATTGAAATTTAAAACCATCGTAAAAAGGTATGTTTCTAGTAGTGTGGGGGTTTCCAAACGACAGTGGCGTGGTCTTGACTGCCGATCGGCATACCCCTTACCTTCCCATAAAAATGAGCGAATTCTCTTCATTTTTCACAACTTCTAGCTTTCTCATTTTTTGCTTCTCTCTTCCACGATCTTCTCCTGTGTCTTTTTTTTATTTGAGTTTAGAAAATAGCTGATTTTTCAAGCAGCGAAGTACACTTAGCGTGGTTAGGTGTTGATGATTGGGCTAACTTGGCGTGGTGGGCAATGGTGAGCTTAGCTTTGGGCAACAAGAATGCCTTTGAATTGTTCGATCCTGTCGCCAATGAGCAGACTCTTCTGTTTGAGACCTCACACCATCAGTCGTCCAGGGTGAGGAACCCTAATGGTTATGTAAGTATTGCATGACTTTTGATATTCTTTTCCAGTTTTTTGTATTTTTCTTGTTTATTCAATTTTTGACAAGAGGTTTCTCTTTCACTTTGATAGACTAGCATTGCTGCATCAAGTTTTTGCTCCCGGGGGATGATGGGATTTAGAGATGTGTGGGAGCACCTTCCTCCGATGGTGCGGTGGGTGATTTCTTCAGTTGGTTTTGATAGTTTGGCATCTGCATTGGATAAGACACCTCGTTCGATATTTGTTTAATGCACGCTAGGAGAAAGGTGGTGGGACACTACCCACACCATGTATTTGGATTTTTGGGCGATGACAGTGACTCCCATCGATGTATAGAAGTTGTAGGTAATAGACTATGAGGGAACGCAGATAGAGGTGGATCGATCCCTGAGGGTGACACCGACGACAGTGGAGGCGACACTAGGTGATGTAGGATAGATTGTCTCGGGGGACTCAATTTGTATATCTCTTCTTTGGGAGGTTTTACTGAGTTGACATATCGATGAGACCAAAGAGCTGTAGGTTTGTCAAATAACCCGTTTATTAATTATTTTGCTTTTGGGAGGATTTCTGGTGGCGATGTCTTCCATTTGGAGCTGCATCGCCTCAATACGATGGACCCAAAGGTGTTGGGGTTGACGGAGGACGTCCTCTAACCAGAGGTATATCTTTATCCTTTCGTCTTGTTGTTTTTCTGATTTCTTATTTGCTTCGGGCTGACTGATTTGATCTATTTATTTTTCTTCCAATATGTTCGGGTGTCGACTACCTAGCTAAGGGATATCCGAGACTGGGTGGATTTTGTGATGGCTCATATTGAAGATTCAATCCCAGTTCCTCCCTATTTTATGTCGTCTACTTCGTCTGAGGAAGGGTCTGGATTGGTAGCGAAGGCTCCTCAGCTCGTCATTGGGGAAATCACATGGATCGCGGACGCAAGGATCGAGGATCGTAGAGAGAGAGAGAGAGAGAGAGAGAGAGAGAGAGAGAGAGAGAGAGAGAAAGAGAAAGTGAGAGATAGAAAGTGATAGAGAGAGAAAGAATGTTTTGGGGTTTCAGGCAGAATCCCATTTTTTTTTCTTCTTTTTACAAAAGATATAATGATAGCAACATATATATTAAATGAATGGGGTTTTATTTATTTACCTTGCTTTAAATGACTTAATCTACATGCACTTTTTACTTTGCTGGTGAGACCATAAAAAGGATTAGAATAACTCAAGAGAAAATTTATTTTGAGAAAGGATGAGAAAAAATATAAAGAGAAAAAAAATCTTAATTCCTTCGAAATTAAAAATTATTTTGATTGACTTTTGATTTCAACAAAAAAGGAAAATGGTAATTTTCTAAAAATGGGGGGATGTTGATTGGCACACCCCTTGTCCTGCATATCAGCTGGTCAGTCCATCTCGATTACCCTAAGGCTTGATTGCACTTTCTTCAGCTACTTTGTCCTTGTTGGGGTAGGGTTTCATCCGAATTTTGCAGGACCCTTATCTTTAGCCAAGTTTTCCAAGTATAAAAAAGGGTAACGTGGAGAGTTTTATTCACCCATTCATATTTTCTTTCTCTTGCCTATTTTTGCCTTTTTTGTCTTTATTATTTCAAGCATGGATCTTCCTATAAGTGCTGAATTTGCCTCTTATCCCAAGAATTTAGAGGCTATGTGTTTGTACAATATATATTGAGGCACCTTTCACCCGTGTCGGGCTTCTTTGTGGAGCAGCCGACCCATTGACTGGAACAAGCTGGCAGAGGCAGCATAATTCTAGTACCCCAAGGATCATATTTTTTATTTTGGCTTGGACTAGGTTTGCCCGACCTATAAAGAGTTTTTTGTTATGTTTGGGGGTAAAATCCAGTGTGGCAGTGGGCATGCCTGAATTCTCTCGGTCTCCTCGAGCACTGTTGGAGAAATTTCTCCATATCTCACCCTCGGTCGCTTAATCATTGGAGGAATGATCTCCTTCCCTGCTCTACTGTATTTTATGCATCTGCAGGGTGTTGGTGACATGGGATATGCTGGAGTTGTCGCCCTTGAATTGACTTCGAAGCTACTACAGGTGACTGGGGATCTGATAGTGGACCCTCAACTTGCTGCCGTCACTGTGTGGATATCATACCATCGTAATCTCGTGGCGGTGGTACTGGAGGAGACCCTAAATGGTCTAGGTGCCTGGCAGGAAGGTCGTTATCATTTTCTAAGAGGTATCTCGATTATGATGTTTATGTGGTTGTTTGAGAGATTCCTCTTGGTGGTCCCTCCTAAATATCCCTTGGCAGTTGTGCTGAATTTTTTCACCCTATATTTTATCAGCTTTGGCCCAAATTTTGAGAACTGGGTAAATTGTTTTGTGGAGAATAGAGCTCAATTTTTGCGTTAGTTAGTGCCCTAGTGGGGGTAGTTGCAGCCTATTCTGGAACTAGTGAAATACCGGTATGTTCGATTAGTTGGCCTTCGGCAGATCTCTTTCTATTTTCCTTCGTGGCTCCTACATCAAGTTGGATGGGAGTAGATTGTGCCACCTCGAACACTAGACTTCTTTTTTATAGAGGATTAGACCGAAGGCATGCACATGCGACTGGTCTCTTTGTGGGAGAATCATCGACCATCGACCCGTCCTTCCCAAACTGTTAGTAGAGTTTGGCACATTTTTAGGGATTACATAAAATGGATGTGGAGGAGTAGCAATTAAGATTCTGGCCGAGGAGATTAGGAAGCGATAGTTTACCATGTTTGACCCTATGGATGGAGGCTTAGTGGTTTTTCCTAGGCTAGTCAAAGCTTATCATTCCATGCAGTGCCTTCGGCATATAATCTAGGCAGGAGAAGTTTTGGGACCTGAAGATGTAGATGATGATGGGGTTGGATCTTCTGGTAGCTGTAGGCAGGGTCCTTCATGAAGCTCTTGTGTGTTTGGTTATGTATTTGGTTATGGGAATAAATTTAGGGAGGTTTGGCTAGTTTATTTATGAGTAGCTTATTTTTATCTATATTTTTAGGACAATAAGGTTAGGTTGGCGAGAGAAGTCATTTATCTCCCTATGCTGATATTTCCTGTAATCTTGTCGAATTTTCCCATAATGGAATATAAAAGGATTTTAATCATATTATTGTGCCTCTTTATAAGTTTTACATTTGAATTATCTATACCAGTAACTAAGGCATACACAATCCTTTTGCTCATATAAATGATAAAATGAATTGTCATTCTTAGAGGTAAGAAAAGAATAACATATTGTGAAAAAGAAGGGGCTTGTGCCCTTGGGGTTTTGAAAAATTTATGAGTTTTATTTTGAAAGTAAAGGTATTTTAGAGGATCAGGCCCCACGTAGTTTTGAGTAGAGGTGAAGGATATTTTTTAGAATAAAAGTGGGATGAGAGGAATTGTAATGCGCTGAGATTTGAGACTTAACGATAGAATTTCTTGAGACTCTCCAGGTTGACTAAATGGGACATTTCTTATCCGTTATGGTCAGTGAGCATAGTGGCACCACCAGATATGATCTTCTTCACAATGTAGGGGCCACTCCAGTTTGATTTAAATTTCCTTTTAGGGTCCCATATGGGTTCTATGATTTCTTTAAGGGATAAGTCCTCTTCTCGGACACCACGATCCTTGACTCTTTGGTTGAAGGATCTCACTATCCGTAGATGGTAACCCTATATATGATATAGATCCTTTAGCCTCCATTCATCTAAGAGTGACAACTCATCAAGTTAGCTTTGATGATAGTCTTCTTCGCTAACTTTGCTTTCAAGCATGACGCGTAGTGTGGGAATTTCTAGTTCAACAGATAGGACTTCTTCCATGTCATATACTAAAGAGTAAGGGGTATACCCAGTAGAAGCTCAGACTGAAGTACGGTATCCCCAGAGGATGTAAGGGATCCGGTCAGCCCAATCTTGATAACTTTCAGTCATCTTGCTAATGATTTCTTTGAGGTTCTTATTGGTGACTTCAACTGCACCGTTAGTTTGAGGTTAATAGGGAGAATATTTGTGTCTCAAGATCACATACTCATTGACCAATTTTGTGACTTCTGCCTTAAAATGTAACCTTTTGTCTGATACCATCTCAAGCAGGACCCTGTAGTGGAAATGGTGTTCTTTCGGATGAACTTTGCCACTTTTTTAGCATTCAGCACTGCGTATGACTTGGCTTAGACCCATTTAGTGAAGTAATCAATGTCAACCATGATGGACTTATGTCCATTAGAGGATTTGGGTGTGACTTTCCCCATGACATCGATGCCCCAGGTGAAGAACGTCCAGGGAGAGGTCATGTTATATAATTCTTGCAGAGGCAAGTGTTGGAGATTAGAAAAATGTTGGCATTTAAAGCATCTTCAAACATACTCAGTGAAATCTTGAGCCATGGTCATCCAATAGTAACCTTGTCAGATAATCTTCTTGGTGATAATATGGCCATTTCTGTAGGGTCTATGGTCCCTTCTTGTGGATTTTCTGCATCATCTCCTCAATGGCAGCCCGTGTGATGTAGTGTAAGTGGGTTCCATCGAAGTCTCTTAAACAGTGCTTTATCGAAGAAAATGTACTGGGCAGCCAGTTTGTAGAGGGTTGATCGATCTTTCTTATTGGAATCTTGGGGGTACCTACCATGCTTCAGGAGGATCCAAATGTCATAATACCAGCACTTAGGCATATCGAATTCCTTTATGTGATGAGCTCAATATGGTAGTAATGGGTTGGTTTATCTTGTTTCTAGATTAGAAAGGGGGCTATCGTCATTCCCTCGAGTATGTCGACCATGGAGGCTAAGGTATTAAGGGAATCAGCTAAGTTATTCCTTATTTCGAGTAAGTAGTGGAAGTTGATATCTTAGAGCTAGAAGGCCAGCTCTTCTAGGTGGGCGTGTAAGGGTAAAATCTTTTCATATTTGAATTTCCATCTTTAAAGGACTTGGTCGATAATGAGGGATGAATCCTTGTAGAAATCTAGGCATTGGATTCCTTTCTTGAGATATACTTTGAGTCTTACGGTGCATGCCTCGTAGTCGGTTATTTTATTTGTGCAGGGAAAATCTAGCTTGATGGCGATGGGAGTGTGGGAATCATCAGGGGCGATCAAGAATATCCCAATGTCGTATCCTTTTTTATTAGCAGTGCCATCAAAGAACATTTGCCACCAAAGGTTTTCCTGAGATGTGCAAAAGATTTCTTTATCCGGGAACTCGGAGATCCAAACGTCAACTTCTTCCATGCGGTAATCGACAAGGTAGTTGGATATGGCTCTCCCTTTCATGGCTTTATATGTGACATATACGATATTAAATTCGGCCAACAATATTAACCATTGGTCCACTCGGCTAGACAGGGGGGTTTCTTAACTAGGTATTTTATAGGATCCATTCGGGACATGAGTTTAATAGGGAAAGAGAGAATGTAGTGCCATAATTTTTGAGTGACCCAAAAAGGGCGACACATGTTTTCTCCAAGGTAGTGTAATTGTCTTCGTACCCGAATAATTTATAACTCGCGTAGTAAATGGCCTTTTCTTTGCGGGTTTCTTCAAAGTATTGGGCTAACAAATCCTCATCTGTGGTGTCTTTTATGGTCAAGTATATGTGTAGAGGGAGACCAGACTATGGTGGCATGGGTACCGAAGGTCGAGTTAGATACTTCTAGATTCGTTCAAAGGCTTCCTGACAGGCTTCGTTCCAAAATTTGATAGAATCATTTTGGAGGAGTTTGAAGACGAGTTCACAAATAGAAGTCAAATGGCTGATGAACCGACTGATATACTGTAATTGTCCTAAAAATCCCTGGACTTCCTTACCTATTCGGGGTGGTGTCATTTCAAGTATAGCTTTCAGCTTAGCAGGATTTTCTTCAATCCCCTTCTCTTTAACCATGAATCCTAAAAGCTTTCCTTCAGTAATGCTAATGACACATTTCTGTGGGTTAATTCGCATTTTATATCACCGTAGCCGTTCGAAGAAGCGGGAATATGACCTTCCCAAGTCTTAGACTTGATAATCACATCGTCCACATAGACCTCGATTTCTTTATTTATCAGATCATGCTAGATGGTGGTGGCAGCCCTTTGCTAGGTAGCTCCCTGCATTTTTTAGACCAAGTGGCATAACTATGTAATAGAAAGTTCCCCATAGGGTAATGAATGAGGTTTTTTCTTGATGATCAGGGTGCATCTTGATTTGATTATATCTCGTAAACCCATCAACAAATGACTTGAGAGCATGACTGGCCATATTGTCCACAATCATGTATATATTGGGCAACGGGTAATCATCCTTTGGGGAGGATTTGTTCAAATCTTAGTAATCAATGCACATGCGAACCACGGGTACGATGTTAGCTAACCATATGGGATATTCGATCACCCAAATGAAGCTTACATTCAACTGTTTGACCACCTCTTCCTTAGCCTTGAGCGACCATTCGGTGCGAAGATTTCGTACTTTTTGTTTGATCGGTTTGCATTTTGGGAGAGTCTAAATCTCGTGTTAAGTGATCTCGGGATCAATTCCAGGCATGTCATCATAGGACCTTGTGAAGATGTCCATAAATTCCTTTAGCAGTTATTCGAGTTGCGCTCGCTCATTCTCGTCAAAGGTAGACCCTATCTTAATCTCGCGCAGTTGGCTATTAGAACCGATATTTATAACAACGGTTTTAAATTCATTAATTTAAATGCAGTTATGTTGTTTATTATTAACCTTATTAAGACCAGTTAAGAAGTATTCATTTGCAAAATCACCATCATCAAGTGTTTGACTAGATATAAGACAATTAATGTAAGGCATAACAAGATACTCAAAATTCTTGTTTATTTCATTGCTGGGAAAAATGGCGTTGATAACCTCATCAAAGGATCTCTCGATTACATTGTGATCAGAATAGGGAGGAACAAAAAAAGAAGAAATGTGATAAAAATCCAGGTTGGGTTATATTTCACTGGGTGGAACTGGCATGTCATTCTAATTGAGGAGGGGTTCATCAGCATTTTTGATCAGGATGGACGAATCTGATGATGTAGTGCCTGAATGGATCATGCACAGTGTCAGCCCTAGTATCTATAGATCGAACAAGTTCTTGGAGTCACTTTCCTCAAAAACCTCCGTAACAGTTATAGTCTTCTCAACAAGTGGTTGAACATGATGCTGTGAATCCTCGGCCCAGGAGTAACTCTCTTCAAAGAAAATATCCAATCCCGGCTTCATCTTCTTGTCCATATAATCATACCAAGGTTAAAAAAAGCCACAAAAGGGGAAATCTTCACCTTCTTTGATAAATCTTCCGTTCAAGGAATTTCCTGAGACAGTTTTGACACTTTCTAGACTTCTCTTCAACCGAGGTTGGGGAAGCATTCCGAGTTCCTCTGATGATGGTTGATAACTAAGGCCATATGGAGGAAAGGTCTTTTTCATCATTATGGGTTCCAGTATCCCCTGTTATCGTCCTCCTAGCCCCAGTCCGGGCATGAACTACATATTTTTGAACATTTGTAATACGTTGACATTGCCGTGAAGGTTGTGCTCCGGACAGACTCTATCTTTGAAAATGTCACTTGTTGGGAGTGAAAGTGGTTCTACTCAGAAGCCAGATGACACGACTCAAAATGTGTCTCTAGTGTGTACTAATTACAATTCTGGTGCAAACCAGTCGCATAAGTAATAAACCCATTAAGACGTGGTTGAATCCTCGGGAAAATGGGATGTAGAACGTGACGACAAATATGAAAGATGCTTAACCCTAAACTGACTCAGAAAAAGAAAGGAAAAGGTTATTAGTTTTGAATTTTATCTACGAACTAAATGAAAATTAATTGAACTAGTAATTAAACTACGTATTCATAAGTAAACTAACTATGAACTAATTAATATGAAGGAGAAAATTAGGTTGGACCACAATCCTCGGAGCCCTAGTTTGTTTACCAGATATAAAAACTAGTTGTGAATTAGATAATTAATTAAACCACAAACTTTATTAATTTTAAGCATTACATATATGAGGGTACAAGTTCGCATCATACATAATCAAGCATAGAAATAAAGCGGTGTCGGAATAGCTGACACACACGTCACACTTTTAAACACCCTGGTTACCTAGGTTAAACAACATGATTCAATCATTTATTTAATTCAGGGATTTACTTTTATATCCATGAAAACCACATCGGGTTGGGTTAATGCATTCCAACACTTGGAAATCTAGTCGGACATGGTGTAACTATGATTAATTAAGAAATCTACGTAACATGGAATCATTCTAACACTAAAAGTGTGATAAACATGAGAAATAATAATAAAAGTGCTGAAAATAAAGGTTACTAAGATTTAAGAATAAGAACATGTAAGAAGAAATCAAATCTTGAAGAAAAATAGAAAAAGCTCTTGAATTAAAGGTGAAAAACTTGTAAATTCTTCTCCTATGTTCCTCCTTGTTATGGAGCTTTTACATGAATGAAATCTAAGTTAAAAGACTCTTAATATGAATCTATATAAGTTACAAGTCTTTTAGAAGAGTCCCTAAACTTTAAAACTCTTTTGGCTAAAAGATAAGGACAAAATAAAAATCCCACTTCTGGTAATTTGTCACGCTTTTTAAGCATGACAAATATTAATAACGGTTCTGGAGCGTGACTAAAGGGTGAGCCGATCCGGGCTTTGGGGCGAACCGGTTCTGGCTTCTATTTTCCTTCGTTTTGCCACTTTAATTCTTCTCATCTTCAAACGGGCATAACTTTTTCACTGTAACTCGGATTGAGGTGTTTTTTTTTTCGAGTGTTCTTACAATTTCAAGATCTTCAACTTTCTAGCTATCCCCACCTATGGAATAAGGCTAAAAATGATGAAAATGCCCTTCAACTTTCATTTTTTTCACTATTTTGAGTTCTCCCTCGCACTTTCTTGCATGAAATACCTATAAAACACATAATAGATACACAAATGCTTGAAAAAAGAGTTAATAGCATAAATATGAGACAAATCCAAGTTAATTACAATACACGAGATCATGAAAATACCGAAATTAAGGTAATAAATATGAAATATTTATGCCTAATCAAATCCCTCTAACTTAGAACATTGCGTGTCCCGAGCAATGTAAAATTATAAGAGTATAAGTTAAGGACCCTTCAAAAAATTTATTGGGATTGAATACCTTTTCCGTGGAAAAGAGATTGCATTTAGCGTATGCAACAAGCCGTTAAACATCTAGGTTACCCTTGTATGACGAGTGGTGTCTCGTGAGGGTTTGTAGTGAATATACCCACAAAATTTATTTTCGACTCAAAGAAAGATCAAAATACTTAAAAACTGTACAATTTAAATTTTCCAGAAATAGTCACCGTAAATTCATATTTATAATTCTCAATTTGTAGGGTGTGTATGCGAAACTGAGAATTTAACCGCTAATTTCCACCGATTTATCATTTCGTTACTTTTCAAAAATTCATTTTGATTCATATGCTCATGGATACACTCACAAACGAAGCAGTCAGAATGTAGATATTTCTCTCAGCATGGGTTATATAAAGAGTAAATATAGTGGAATGCAAATTCACGCGCACAAATTGAAAAGACGAAATTTTTATGGTGAAAAGATCTCATCATCGGATTATGGTCATTGGAAAACGGGAAACATTGTATCTTATTCACACCAATTAATCTCTCTTAATATCTTTTTGTGTTTTAGATCTGCACGCAGTAATCAATTCCTCAATTCAGACTTTCTTGGGTTTAAGGTGTATTGGTAAAATTGGGATTAGTTGGGAAGGTCGGATTTGAAAAATCTTCTTATGATGTCCGTTAGTGTTTTTTCGGGCTTTTGCTTTTTTTTCTTTTCTGTTTTTCACATTTTTCTTTTCTGCTATTTTTGTTGAGGATTTTTTTTTCTTACCCCTTTTTATTGTACTATTTGGACTAAAATTCTGAATTTTCACTTTTCACAATTCCGGGCTTCATGTGCTTTTTTCGGGTTAACAAACGAAAAGGGAAAATTTTATTAGGCTTAGGTTGGGTTAGCAAAAGGAAAAAAATTTCACAACATTTTATGGCTAATATTTTTGAGTTATACAAACTAGAGCCTACTTCATTGTCTAAATCACTCATTAATCTACCGTATGCATCTCGAGAATAATTTAATTTAGAAATGTTTTCGCGCACTTTCAAGACAACATCTCATACGTTTCCTGAAACCGATCAAAACAAATGAATTGATATCCTCAAAAACTTATTAAAATATTGAATTGAACTTTGGGTTAATCATTAACTCAGATCGATCTAAAAACTCTAAAAAAATGATAAGCTCGAAATCTCACCGGGTTAATTATCTCCACACTTATTTGTAAAGTCATTAATTTTCACTCAATTTCCATCTCCAGTCAATTTCGACTTTATGCATTTGAATTTTGAAAATTTGAGACTTTAAAGAAAGTTTCGTGACATTTTCAAAAAATTTAAATTCCAATTTTTATTTATTTTGAAGAAAAATATTTTTGGCTTTTTCAAATTTTTATTTTTGGAAAATTTGGAATTTTTTTTTGAAATTTTTAAAAGACGCACTTGTCACCCCCCCAACTTAGACTTTTGCATTGTCCTCAATCAAAAGGACTAAAAGCTAAAGAAGAAAAAGAATAAGTGCGAATATAAAATGAACAAATATTAAAATGCAATAAGATATTATATAACTCCAACACTTGACTCAAAAATACAAATAAAATCACCCCATACGCATCAGGTACGGAATTCGATACTCTCCCCATCTCTCCTGTCCTAGCATTGTAAACCAATAGTCAGAAAAAATTAGGACCCTTGGTGTCACCTGGAGGTTTGTGATATTTTTCATGAACGGGGTTCTCAATAGAATTGCAACTTACTTGCCCTGACTTGCAGAGAACATCTAGGTAAAAATTGGAGGGACATCCTAAACCTAGATCTCTTTTGACTTCGGGAATGCATGGTTCGGGCTCTATGTCGAATAAGACTTGAGTCCTATCCTCTATCGTATCTAATGACTCAAGTGGCATGGGTGGATGGTCACAAAGAAGGAATTCATCTATCTTATCTTTCCATTCTCTGGACTTCAACAGTGAGGCTCTCATCCATCGGTCCGAATACTTTGTCAAAATTTTCTAGGCAAACATTTTCTAACTCATCCTTGGAACACTCTCACACGGTCCCATCTAAAATATCTCTCCTGCTCATGCCTACGCCTTCTCTTTTGCTCTCATTAGCGGTCACTAAACACGCATCCCCCACCTCTCGAACAATGTCAAGATTATCGCTCTCACTTGATGTAATAAGACATACCCCTAGCGACTCTCTCGCGTGATTCTTCTCGGGCTCGTGTACTATATCTTCCATAATATCCGTCTCTCATGACTTGCTCTCATCACTCTCGGGCTTGGTTATGTTGAAGATATTTATTTCTAGGTTCATATTCCCACACGTGAGTTGCATTCGCCCATTTCGAGTGTTGATTAGTGCGTTAGCCATAGCTAAAAATGGACGGATAAGAATGAAGGGAACATGATTTCTCGGTACAGTGGAGGGATCCTCATCCAAAATGATAAAATCTATCAATAAGTAGAAAGTGTTCACTTGGACAATCACGTGCTCAACAACCCCCCGAGGTATCGTCACTGAACGATCTGCGAGCTGGAGAGTCATTGTTGTGGGATTAAGATCCCCAAAGTCTAATTGCTTATAGATGGAGTATGGGAGAATGTTAACACTCGCCCCTAAATCTATTATCATTCTCTTGATTCGATTCCTCCCCATGATGCACGAAACGGTGGATGCACCTGGATCTTTGAATTTTTGTGCAAGGTATGCAACAACCCAGACTTTTTAAATGGGTTTTTTGAAATTATTCTTGGAGATCGGAGAAAAATGAAATTTTGGATTTTATAAATTTTATAATTTAAAATGTTGACTTTTATATTTGGAAAATAATTTTTCAAATGGAATTGGAATCGGAATTAAAATGGAGTTTTAATTGAATTTTTATTATATAGAAGAGTCCTCAAAACATAAAACTCTCTAGCAAAAAAAATATATTTTTCAAATCCGATCGTCCGATCAAGCTGAATTTTTCACAGCAGTCCTGTCTTGCCGTTTGCTACCACATACTAAAATTACAAGCGATTCTGACAGTCCGATCGTCCGTAATGATTTTTCGAGTGTTTGTATTTGATTAAGACTCTAATTCTTTTTGGTATATAAACATAAATTGACGAGTTTAGGTCTTTCAAAACACATTTTAGCCTTCTAAAAAATCAGAGACCTCTCATACTCTTCGTCTTCTTCAACCTCCAAACCCTAGCCCCATTATACATAACTTTCAACTCAAGTTTTATCAAGATTAACCGAATTTTCTCAAGACATGCCAATAACGAATCTTTGTCAATTTTTTTGAGAGGAATACACATTCAAGATCAAATTCCTAAACCAACTTTTATTTAGGCATGAATACTCTATTTCTTTCCTTTAGTATCATGCGTTTTAAGTGTCACCTAAACCCTTAATCATGTATTTTTTATTAAAATTAACTAGCAATCTAATTAGAGAAAGTGGGCACATAAAACTTTGGGCTGTTTTTATGAAATCTTTTTATATGAATAATATTCACAACCCTGGGGTACGTATGATTTATGAGTGGATTTTGGGTTTTATTGGTGTAGGTTATATGTAGAAAACCCCTAGTTTTGAAATAAATGGATTTGGGGGCGTATAACTCATGTAATTTTGTGTAGAGATGATGAAATTGGAATTTTGTTGTTTTCATAATGAAATCCATGTGTTAATTGATTAAAGATAATTAAATGTGATTATTGGGTGTTTATGACGATTTGATAATTAAATTAAGATTTAATTGCAATTGGACTTTTATGCGTAGTTTTGCAAGATGATTATTGCTTATTGTGTGATTTATATTATTGCCTTTGTGACGACGGATTTTGGGTATTGTTGCTCTCCCTATATTTTAGGTTACCCTCTAGGTATGGGACTAGTGGGTAGGGCTTTAGATGATTTACGCCTTCTAGGTATGGGACCAGTGAGGGTAGATTATCGCAGTTTTATCATTTTGGGGGTGGGCTGATTTTTTATTCTTTATCGTTGTTGCGCTAGCCTAGGCATGAGACTGGGTAGAGATTTAAGTTAGAAATTCATCCTATACATAGGGTAGGATGAATTGATAACTTGGGGACCCTTAGGTATGGGACTAAGGGGTATTTTGAGGATCTCGCATCGATTAAAAGGGTGGGGTAATTTATAAATTGTGAAATTGAGAAATTGAGAAATTGAGAATTAATGCCTAAGACAAAAACGGGTATTAAAATTTGTGGCGACATAATGAGTCGGAGATGACAGTTTAAACGGGTCAGAGAAAAATTTATGTCGTGTCGTGTGTGGAACCTTGTCATATGTCGGGTCCGCCAGTTTAAATGGGTCAGAGGATAATTGACAAGGGGAAGTGAGACACTTTGGTGGATTATCACCCGGGACGGGAGGACCGTCATAATAAAAAGTGAGAACAATAATAAAATGGGGTAAATAAATAGCATCATGTGACTTGGAAATTTAAAATCATATTGGTGTGCCTTTTTAAATGGGGATCTCTTCGGGTAGTTAGTGATTATATTTACCGCGTTTAATTATCTCATTAAATTTAAAATATTCTATTATGATATTTATTACGTATAATGCTACTGTCTGGATTCAATGATCTTATTTGAGGGGAGTAGTGTGTATTCATGCTTGGGGCTCTGACCTCTTGCGTTGATTAATATTTCCAGGTTTTAGTGCTGGAGATATTGCACAGGATTTGTGGAAATTATCTTGGAGGTGCAGCCGAAGTATTTTAGTTGAGCTTAGTAGTGTAGACTAGTTTTCCATTCCTTTGCATTTGTATTGAGACTTAGTTTATGATTTTGGTGGGCCATTCGGTTCCATAGTTGTACGGTTTTATTCAGATATTCTTAGTAGAATTTTATTCAGTTTTATATTAATAAAAGATTGGATTTATTTTATGTTTAGCATGGATATGGATCTTTTATCGCTTAATTGGTTGGATTATCTTTTGGGAGTAATTATCATTAACTTGTGGATTAAATTTTATATGTCTCATATCTGTCTCATGCTAAGAATGGTATTTTATTTAGTTCATGAACGTCATAATTTCGGTGGCAGTCGACGCCAGAATTAGGCGGGGTATGACAGGTCACTTGACAGTATTGAGCTGATGTTTTGTGCTACGAACATATTTTTCTTTACCGATAGCCTTCTTTTTACCGTCAATAAGTCCTTAAGAACTTTAGCATAGGCAGGAATTTGCTTCGTGGCATTGAGGAAAGGTAAATTCATCTTTACTTACTTATTGACATCTACCACAACTTCACGGGAGGTTCCTTGTTGAGATGGAACTAACCATTAAGGGAATGGAACAATGGTGGGGGGTTTAACTACGACTTTGGGCCCACTAGTGTTGTCCTCGTTGTCACTCTCATTTAAGGGGGAATCTTTGGCCTCTATCGTGCCAGGAGAAACCTCCTTATCTTTGTGTTCTTCATGCGGGGGAGATGATAAATGAATAACTCTCCCACTACGTAGAGTAGTAATTGCACTACATTGCTCTTGATGGTCATGGGATATAGAGATAACACTAGTTTGACCTTGAGGAGGTCTTTGGCCTTGCGTCGGAGTCTTACCCTTCTCTTGGATACTTAAATATGATTGCAACCTAGATATATTGGTATTCATTTCGATAAACATGAATTCATACTTATCAATGGTTGTATTTTGGGACTGAATGAATTGTTGTTTAATATCCTCGAGATTTCTCCGCGGTGGGGTGATATATGGTGCAAGAGGTGGTGCTTTTTGAAAGTGTGGAGGTGAGGGTGGAGGAGGGGAATTGTGTGAATTGGGATTCAACGCAGCATGTTGTTGCCCATAACTAAACCTAGGATGGTTCCTCCATGAAGGATTATAGTAATTCCCATGAGGGGTACTAAAATTATCCTTAAGATTTCCTATCGCCCCCACTTGCTCTTGAAGCATAACTTTCCTAGAGGGTATCGTCGAACATTCCTCTGTTGAATGACCTGCCTCACAAATGGCACAAACCTTCTCTCTTGATTGAGTGGATCCATGAGTTTCTCTTTACTGTGATTCGAGTACGTCTTCCATTTTTTGCTCAAGTTGACTAAATTAAAGGTTCCATGCAGCGTCCTTATCCACGTGATAAAGACTGAGCGCAGAAGGAGTGGTGGGCGTCTATCGAATTCGATTTTAGGTGTTAGGTTCGTATGTGTCTCATGCTTGAGTAGTCTCGATGACATACTTGAGATGGGCCTCAGCATCTTTAGCATCTAACTACCAAAATGGTCTCTCGTACATGCTTTCTATGAGTTGTTTAGACATTATACTTATCCACTAGTGGAAGAAAGAGATAAGGCGATACTTTTCAAAACCATGGTGTGGGAATGTGCTAAGCAACTCTTGAAAACACTCCCAACATTGATCGAATGGATCATTTTCTTGTTGTTTAAAAGTTTAAATTGGAGCCATGATGGAATTTATTTTGCCTTGGGGGAAGAATTTCAAAAGAAACTTAGGTCGCATCTCCCTCCCGACCCGATTGAGTTCGGTGATAAAGACTAAAGCCAGGTCTTTGCTTTATCCTTTAAGGAAAAGGGAAAAAGTTTGAGGCGAATGACATCTAGAGTGCAAGCTTGATTGCTAAATGTATCGCATGCCTCTTTGAACTCACGAATGTTGGAGGTAAGGCTTTTTTGAATCCATACCGTGAAATGTGAGAAGAATCTGGATCATCCCATTACGAAAGTGGAACTATCCTGCATTATATGGGAGTAGAAGGCATCCAGGGGTGATAGTTCGCTCAGGATATAACATCTATCTCATGGGACGATACGATATATCTCTCTCACCCATACCAAAGCTAGTGTTATCTGACACGTCTCTCTCTCCAAATGATTCGAATTCCTCACTCGACACGCTCGGAGTTTGACTAATGTATGACTATTGATAGAGTTAGGCGGTGTAGGAGGTGGAAACCAGAACTGAGGAAGGTTTGAAGTGTGTGGGTTGTTGGGATTGTACTCTCCTAAAGGATTTTCGTGAATTTGGGTAGGAGTAGATTGGGGAGTTTGTTAAAGATTTTGCATAAAAGGTTTTTGAAAGATGGTATATTTTTTCGCTTTTTTTTTCTGATTTTTGATTTTCTGATTTTTTTTTTTTGCTTTTTTTAAGAATTAAAGTCAAATTTTGGATTGAATCGACCTAACCTAAAAGTCTACCGAAATCCCCGGCAACGGCTCCAAACACTAGGCGCGACTCAAAATGTGTCTCTAGTGCGTGCTAATTACGGTTCAAGTACAAGCCGGTCACGTAAGTAATAAACCTGGTAAGACAGGGATGAATCCTGGGGGAAATAGCACGTAGAACGTGACGATAAATACGAAAGACGCTTAACCCTAAACTGACTCAGAAAAAGAAAGGAAAAGGTGATGAGTTTTCAATTTTATCTACGAACTAAATGAAAATAAATGAACTAGTAATTAAACTACGTACACATAAGTAAACTAACTATGAGCTAATTAATATGAAGGAAAAAATTATGTGGACTACAATCCCCATAGCCCTAGTATGTTTACCGGATATAAAAACTAGTTGTGAATTAGATAATTAATTGAACCATAGACTTTATTAATTTCAAGCATTACTTATATGAGCATATAAGCCCGCATCATACATAATCAAAAATATACATAAAGTGGTTTCGAAATAGCTGAAACGCGTGTCGTACTCTTAAACACCCCGATTACCTAGGGCAAATGAGGTTAAAAGTCCAACGACGGTTGTAAAAACTAAACAACACGATTAAATAATTTATTTAGTTCAGGGAATTACTTTTATATCCATGCAAACCACATCGGGTTGGGTTCATGCATTTCATTGGAAATCTCATCGGACATGGTGTAACAATGATTAATGAGGAAATCTACGTAGCATGGAATCATTATAACGCTAAAAGTGTGATCAAACATGAGAAATAATAGTAAAAGTTCTAGAAATAAAGGTTACCAATATTGAAGAACACGAACATGCAAGAATAAATCAAATCTTGAAGGAAAAGCGAAAAAGGTCTTGAATTAAAGGTGCAAAACTTGTAAATTCTTTTCCTAGATGTTCCTCCTTATTATGGAGATTTTACATGAATGAAATATGAGTTAAAAGACAATTAATATGAATATATATAAGTTCGAAGTCGTTTAGAAGAGTCCTTTTACTCTAAAACTCGTTTGGCTAAAAGATAATGACAAAATAAAAATCTTTCTTTTGGTAATTTGTCACGCTTTTTAAGCGTGATTAATTTTTATAATGGTTCTAGAGCGTGACTAAAGGGAGAACCGATCCGGGTTTTGGGGCGAACTTGTTCTGGCTTCTGTTTTCCTTCGTTTTGCCTCTTTGATTCTTCTCATTTTCAAAGGGGCATAACTTCTTCACCGTACCTCTGATTGAGGTGCCGTTTTCCCAATGTTCTTGTAATTTCAAGATCTTCAACTTTCTAGTTGGCCCCACCTTCGGACTAAGGCTAAATTTTTTTGAAAATGCCCTTCAACTTCCCATTTCTTAGTTTCTTTCACTATTTTGAGTTCTCTCTCGCACTTTCTTGCATAAAATACCTGTAAAACACATAAGAGATACACAAAATAGGAAATAATTGCCAAAAAGGTTAGTATCATAAATATGATACACATCCAAGTTAATTACAGTACACGGGATCATCAAAACACTGAAATTAAGGGGATAAATATGAAATATTTATGCCTAATCACCAGACAAAAGCATATCATTCGTCCCGTGTTGTATCTCTAGTACCGAATTACCTATGCTTGCATTATCGGTATTATCATCATCGCCCAAGATGGTGATGACCTACCCATTAGCCAAGAACTTTAGTTTCTGATGGAGAGAGGAGGCTACACCCTTGATGCTGTGAAGCCAAGGTCGACCGAGCAAAATGTTGAAACAAGTCGGTATGTCGATGAATTGGAATTCAGTAACGGGATTTATAGAGGCAACCTGTATTGCAAGCTTTATTGATCCCATCTGTAAACACCCCCTAACCTCTCCATAGGTTCCCTAGCACCTCCCTCATCGCTACCAACCTAAGTCATACCCCTGGTACTGACCTAAAGGCCATCGAGCACTCCCATACTCCATTTTACCAAAAGTCAAACTCTTCAGCTCGATTGAGACTGAATGAATCTTCGAAGGGCACTGCGCGATTCTGACTTACGGTGCTGATGAACGACCCATTTTCCCCCGAAACTTGATCGGGAGGTCACCGGACGCTCCATTTGACCAAAATCAACTCTTCGACTAGACCGAGGCTGAATGAATCTTCGAAGGGCACTGAAACCCCTTTCCAACGGTTCGTCCCGTACGCGATTCTGACTTACAGTACAGACGAACGATCTGTTTTACTCCAAAAGGTCACCAAAAGCTTCTAGGCCCCGATTGACCAAAGTCAACCCCCCAAACTAAGTCAAGATCTTTGGAATTTCAAAGTAAATCTCCTAAATTTTCCAATGGTCCACCTCGTATGCGATTTTGACTTACCAGCGGATGAACGATCCGTTTGCGTCCGACGATTCCACGTCCAAAGGATCGACGAACGCTCCCGAGCCACATTTGACCCAAAGTCAACTATCGGACCCAGGATCAGCCCAAAGGACTTTTGAAGGTATCTGAATTACCTTTCCAAATGTTTGCCCCGTGCACAATTCAGATCAATAGTTTGCGCTCTACGATCGATTTTCCAAAGGAACCTGAAAGAGACTGCTAAACGGCAGGTTCCAAACCCTACCTATCGGCAGTGTGCCTAAACACACATGTCGATTGGCAGGACCAGGGCTATGCTAGATCGTTGTTGCCCTCTTATGTGACTCTCTCTCTTCCATCGAGTTTAAGTATCATTCTCGTGCTATGGTCTGGTCACCTTGCACTTCCCCTACCCCATAGGGGATAAAAAATTTTAGCATTTAGTGGACCGTTGATGGCACAACCTCAAATTCCTTGAGGGCTACTCGTCCTATGATGAGGTTGTAGGCCGAAAATACATTTTCATCTATAATAAAAAATTGATCCTCCTGGTCAACCTCTTAGGCCACTCGTCACCCATTCATACATCCATCTCATATAATGCCCAAGGGATGGACCTTCTCTCCGCTGAAGCCAATTAATGGATGATGATATTGTACAAGCCTTAGTCTGCTGAGGCCTAGGATCTTGAAGCAGGGCCAAAAGATAACATTCGCGGGGCTTCCACTATCAACAAGGATCCTCTGAACCTCACACTTATGCACCCTCATGGCGATTACCAAAAGGTCATCGTGTGGAGCTAAGATACCTTTGAAATCGAGTCGGGAGAACCCAACTATAAGAGTATCCATATCCACCTTCTTTCTCTTCTGCTTAGCCTCTAAAGATGCTAAATTCACAACCTCTACTTTGGTCACTGACTTAGCCACTACCACATAAGCTTTATGGTTGGCTACTTCTGAGCCACCCCGTACTAGTCCTCCACAGATGGTGTTAACACCAAAGGAGATCATACCAACCCTCTTTATAGGGGGATTGTCATCTTTTGGTGGGAGGTCAGGATCATTCTCATCATCACCATCTGAGTCATCATTTATTCTCACTGGGGGATCATCTCGACATCTGTCATTTCTCTTCTTTTAGGGTCATCTATTCCCCTCTTAGGAGCTTTACCGTCGACATACTTCCTGAGCTTTTCGGACTTCAACATCTTCTCAATTTCATCATTCAAGGTGAAACACTTGTCTATCACATGGTCGTGGTCTTGGTGGAACTCATACCATAAGTTCTTGTTCCTCTTATGAAGAGGAGCCTTAAGCTTCTCCGACCATCTCAGGGACCGGTCATTTTTTATTTCATTGAGGATGTGTTAGTAGCTCACAGTTAGAGGAGTATAATGTGAAAACTTATCATCTGTAGACCTCTTTTTTCCATCTTTCTTCCTTTGGAACTTCCCACTGCCATTTCCGTTCTCACCCTTATACTTTGCAGCCATATCCTCTTCAGTGTTCAAGACCTTTCCTGCAGTTGCTAATAGCTCTGCCATGGACTTGGGAGGGTCTTCTGCAAGCTTCCACAGCAACTTCCCTTTCTGAAGTCCTCCAATGAGGGCAGTCATAGCTATATTCTCTTTATAATCTTCAACCTCTAATTTTTCTTTGTTGAATCTAGCAATGTAGTCTCTTAGGCTCTCGTTCTTACCTTGCTTGACGTACAACAGATGAGTGGTCTTATTCTGAGGTTTTACCCCAAAACAAAAATTATGAATGAACCGTTCAGCCATGCCCTTAAAGTTCTCAATATAGTTCTTCGGAAGAGAGGTAAACCAGATGTGTGCAGCTCCCATCAAAGTCCCAGAGAAGGCCATACACTTCATCTCATCTGGGAATGAATAAATGTCCTCCGTATACTGGTACATCTCAATATGATGCACAAGGTTGGTACTACCATCATACTTGGGAGACACTATAGGTGGTTTGAATTTAGCAGGGGTTGGGTAGTTCACTACCCTTGCCACAAAATGGGAACCCTCTGAGAACCTTCTTTGCAGTGGGTCTCAGCTTTTGATGAGGTTCCCTATCTTCTCTTCTAGGCATTGGATGGAGTCATTCCATGGCCTTGCAACATCGTCCTGGCCGTGGTTGTCCTCAGCCACCTCTAAGGGGTGGACTGAGGGTTCCCCAACTGCTGCACAACATCGGCTATTAACCTCCTCTTGATCCCTGCCTCGTCCATGTTGGGGTTGGCCCTGATGCGACCGATGTTCCCTGTCTTCCCTTTGTGAGCTTGCTACACTTCTATACATGGATAGCCTTTGTCCTAGTTCCTTTACTGGGCCGAGCCTTTCAAAGGCCGACCCTCTGCTCAAGCGATCAAAAGATGACCCTCTTTGTTGGGAACCACCATATCTTCCTCCCCACAACCTCTGCTCTGGTGGATAGGATGCACCGTGTTATTCGAAACCTCATACGGCTCCCAGCAGTCCTCTGGAGCATCTTGTGCCTCCATATCATCATACCTATCCTCAGGGCAAGGGTTTCCTTGCCTCCCCAGACGTAAACGCCTAAGGTCATCAACATCCCTCCTCCTTTGAGGAGTAGGTTGGTCCTTTCGCGGTTCCTGGGGTGGTCCCCTGGCTTTAGGGTGGGGTTGAATAGCTGTCGGAGTAATCATCTCCGGTGAGACCCCTGGTGGCCTCATCATATTTTGACTGAGTTGTGCAAATTTTTTCTTCATTGCTTGTTGAGTTGTGTCCAATGACTTCAAGGTTGCTGCCACCTCAGGCATTTCGGACTAGGGTGGCGCCTGGATGGAACTAGGTCCTCTAGCACCAGATGGTGGAGGAGGTGGTGGTAACTCCAGTGCCATATGTTAAAACTAAAGATATTGTAAAGAATGTGAGCTTAATACCTTAAAGGACCTCTTTTAATGGTGAAACAGCTCCACCCAAGGGGTGAGGCCTGGTTCACCACCACAGTCTCTGGTGAGGTTAAGCTAGGACAGGAAGAGGTTGTGTCTTCTCATTCCCACAGACGGCGCCAAAATGATGATGCGGTGAACGGCACCACCAGATAAGGTGTTGTCTAGCTCAATCAGGTAATAACAATGGCGGCACAGAAATATATATATATATATATATATATATATATATATATATATGTAGAAGGGGGTGAGGTTAAGAGGATGAACACTAATATGTAAGTGGTTCAGCCAATTAGGCCTACGTCCACTGTGCAAGTGAGTGAGTAATGTCACTGAAATAAGGCACTAACGGCCATGGATACAGTCTCTCAAGCTTTCTCTCTATACTGTATAAATTTTCAGAGTTTTAGCTAGGGTTGTAATTCTCGATCCTTTACAATGTTGAGGATGACCTCAATATATAGTGCTTGGGTGTGTAATGTACCCCCAAGCATGCAATTTGCATGGAGACCCATCCAGTGCAAGGATGACATCTGGATGATCTCAACTAAGTAATGATGACCTCAATATTCCCTCACGTGGAGGGAATGATTCAGTTATAATGGATTTGTCCACGTGTTCCAAGCCATACATGTGCACGTAGATACTCGACTGTCTTTGGTTGATACCAACCTCGACCTGGATGAGTACGAGGTTGGTGAAGTACGACCCCTGCCTTGGTTGGGGATTATATGATGACCTTGGCTGGGATGCCAGTCGAGGTTAGATATCTGAAATGTTGGATAAGGCCGATATTGTCTTAACACTTGATGCTGAGCCTGCAAGGCCTTGCTGATCTTAGGTGAAACTTGTAACGTCTCCTATAGACGATGTTGATGTTGATGATGATGGATAACCCATGTCCATACTTACCTCAGATGATGCCCTCACTGAGGTGATACTTCTAACGTCAGCTGTGGCCGACCTGATGGATAACTGACCCATGAGTCATGTAGACCTCGGCTGACGCCCAATCATGGTGGTACTTGTAATGTTGGCTGTGGCCGACCTAGTGAAGGACGACATCACTGATGGGTAATCCTGAGCTATTGTTACCTTGACCGTCATACAGGACGAGGTTAGTACCTCTGAGCCGGCAGGTGAACTTTGGGCATATCAATGCCGATCGACAATTCCCTGGGTCTATAAAAAGGAGGGCCTAACCCACTTCTAAGGAAGAAGATTTGAAATCCATCACTCTTAGCAAGCTCAGAAAACCCCTCTTGAAGTCAACGTGATTTCCATATCTAAATCCCTTTCCAACCTTCACCTTTCATCACCTTTTTCATCAAACTTGGTGAATTAAGTACCCCCCATCATCACCCAATTGCAAGGACTGCTTTCCAGCATCCAAGATTAAGCTCAAGATCTTCAAGATGGTCCAAATTTCTCGATTATCTCTTTAAATTATCCTAAATTCACATTAATTTGTTTTATTACTTAGCACTTTTATTCTCTCATCACACATATCCTAATATACTTTTAATCTAGTATTATTGCACATCTCTTATTTTCATATAAAAAAAACCCAAAAAAACAAAAAAAAATGGGTTTTCTCATGAATTCCAAATGGGAATTCTTACACTTTTCTAACAACTAAAATACTTTTTTTACACACAAACATAAAAGAGAAGTCCCCGATTGGATTTATGGGATAACCCCCCCCCCCCCCCCTCGTTTTGCATACGAACTACGTGGACTTTGACGCCTCTATAGGCTATGTAGGCGTCTCGGGGTAAAACTCGAGACTCGAATCCTTTTCCTACTCTTTACTATATTGTTTCTATATTCTTTAAACTTAACTCTCTTAGATTCTATATATACGTATATTTATGCTTGGTGGCGTATTATTCCACATGTGTTATCGTTCCGTTATAACGATCAACGCTAGGATAATCGCATAAATCCTATTTTTCTAATATTACTTCTAAGAACATTCCTATGGATGACCCTCTTTATCTCTTTCGAGTCGTCCTGCCGTTCGAATTTTTGCTCATTTTTAAAATTGGACCCTTCCCGTGAGCCTGGTTACAAGTCCAGCCATAACTTTGCATATGTTACAAACCCAACTTTTCCAGGCTCGGGTCATGTCCGGCATTTCATTTTTGCATTTAGGAGAATTTAATACAAGTGAGAACATAATAATAATGATCATGCTGAGACCCGTCTCCCAAAAACATTTCTCCATTCTTTATCAAAAATCCAAAAACATTTATCCTTTCTTTATCAAAAATCCAAAAATATTTCTCCTTCCTCTATCAAAAATCCAAAAATATTTTGTCTTTCAATCTCAAAAAGAAAAAAAATGTCAAAAATATTTTCATTCTTTTTCTAAAAAATAAATCCCATTTTACGCCTTCTCAGGTCGATCGTACGCCCTTGGCCTAGCTCCTTATTAGCTTTGATCTTCATTCAAATCACCCCGGAGTTCCGTCCATTCCTCTACTACTTCTTCTGAGTCCAGTATCCATCCACTTTCCATGGAGAACAAAAATCAAGTACCAGTTGTGCTGCCAGATCTGACGGCAGTCTTAGCTCAGCTCGTGTCTAAGATTGACAACCTTCAGACTGAGGTCCGAGAGATGCAACGAAATTAGTTTCCTGTTCCTCAAGAGCCCGAGTTCCTATTCCCTCGTGGTATGGGTTAACTCGAGCCTATTTGGGTTCCCTAAGAGTATCAGCACGCTCCATGTGCCCCTCTTGTTAATGGGTCGCCGCCTGCCCAGCCTCCTATGCCAAACCTTGCCCAACCTAGGACTAACTTGCCTATTATCGTTGATCCAAAAGAGGAAGAGTTGAACAAAGTCAAAGAAGATCTCAAGGTGCTAAGTAAGAAGTTCGACCAAGTCAGAATCTCTGGAAATTACATGGATTACACCCATAAGTCTCCTTATCCTAAGGCGAGGTTACTCAAGAAGTTCAAAATGCTAAATATCGAGAAATTCGGAGGAAGTGGACCCCCGATTGTTCATCTTCGCAGTTATAACCATTCCATGACTCTCCTAGGGGCTTCTGAAGAAGTGATGACCCAATTATTTCAGCAAACTTTGAAGGATAGCACCCTTCGATGGTTTTTATCTCTTAAGGAGTCCAGAATTCGTAGCTGGGAGGATGTAGCCCGTGACTTCATGTCGCAGTACAAATACAACGAAGAGCTTGAGGTCATCCGTCATGATTTAGAGCTGCTCGAATAAAATTCTGGGGAATCATTCAGTAACTTCATAGCCCTATGGAGAAAAAAGGCAGCCACCATGACCAATCGGCCATCCGAGGAAGAACAAGTCAATATAGTGAAGAAAAACTTCTTGCCCTATGTCCGAGCAACAATGGGAGGACAATATTATCCCCATTTTCGAGCTCTCTGATACGCATGAGTAGAAATCGTGGAAGGTCTTGCTAAAATAGAGGTTGAACCAAAGAAAGTGTCCGGATAGTTCAATCCAGAAAATATGACAAACCTACATGCGCTGCAGTCTCAACCCTCAATAACATCTCTCAAATAACCACTTCATGGGCACTAGAAAGCCGCTTTGTCCCAGTCCGAAAGGAATACACCGAGCTCCATGCTCCCCTCTCCAAAGTTTATCAAGCCCTATTAAATAGAAACTTTATCAAACCCTTCGACTCCAGCCCATTGCCAAATTCAAGGCATATGCCCATTGCGCCTTCCAGCAAACCGCTTGTCATACCACCGACCAATGCTTTCACCTTCGAAACATAATCCAAGGTCTAATTGATCGGGGTACCATTGCCCCACCATCCAATACTAAGCCAAACCCTACTCACAACCCACTCCTAAATCATATCCATGCTATCTTTCTAGAAATAAACCCTGAATTTGATCCCTTAACTCAAATCACACCCACATACTCTCCCAAACCTCTCCATACCTGTCCATATTTCCTCCTACACCCTGTTAGCCTTGCTGATTAAGCACTGTCACTCCTTACCAGAGCATGCATCGCTATCCGTACCCGTTCTAAAGATGGAAGCATGGAATTATCAGAAGTGTTAAACTAACTCCTAGAGTTCGGGCTGAAATTGCCCTTACAGATGATCATTAATTGACAGAGGTTCAGTACGCTATTCTTGGAAGCACAGAAATGGTCTCGAGAGTCAGACAATTGGGTGGTACCAACCGATGAAGTCAACCTAGTTGACGTTGTCTAGATCTTGGCAGAATTATTCAGGCAAACTAACGATATTTTCAGTATGAACGAGTTACTTGATACTCTGAAGCTACAAGGATGCCTGGTCCCTTCACCCTTACATATCCCCACAGAATGGGAAGACATGTATGAAGAAGCCATGCATTGACTTTACATGGAAAGATAGAATTACGGCCACCAGATGGGGGGAAGAATTCGAAGATTTGAATAAAGAGCACGCTTTTGAGAAAATTGGCCCGGTAACCTACATATATGGAATGATATCATTTAAGGAGCTCCTCGGAGAAATAAACAAAGTGGCAGAACAACCTGAGATCGACGAAGAAATAGGGTTCATATTCTTCCCTTCTTTAGTAAATCACATGACCAGATCAGGGAGGCATTACTAGATATCAAACTTACCACCAGCTAATAACAAAGGGAAGGGTGTTGAAAATATTCCTATGCCAGAGATGACCCTCGAGGAGAGCAAGACCTCGATCAACTGAAGAAAACTCAAGCTAACATCACTCTATGGGGACTTTTCATGTCTTTCCAGCTACAAAGAAATGCTTTGATCAAATTGCTAACTGGACCCACAGTTCCTCCTTCTACCACACCAGAAGAAGTGGTAAATTTAGTCAGATCCTTGACCTCTACCGAATGCTATCCTTTTTCGAAGAAAAAATCCCCAGAATTGGGCCAAAATACAATCATGCACTCAACATCTTCGTCGAAGTTATGGGGAAGATCATACCACTCTCTCTTGTCGACAATGGATCCGCCTTGAATGTCTGCCCATTAAAAACCTTCAAATGCTTAGGACTGAAGGAAAGTGACCTCGCTCCAACCTCCGCTACTGTACGTGCCTACGATAATACCCGTCGGGAGGTGATGGGATCTATAAAGCTTGTAATAGGGGCTGGCCTTATAAACCCTGTCATTGATTTCCAAGTTATCAACATCCCAGCTTGTTTAAACCTGTTGCTCGGACGGCCTTGGCTATAAAGTATCAAGGGTGTGTCTTCCTCACTCCATGAGAAATTAAAGTTCTTCGCCGACGGATGAGTCATCACCATTTTGGACGATGACGATAATACTGAGGGTGTAAGTACCAGCAATCCAATCCTTGAGATACAACACGGGTCAAATGATATGCTCCTATCAGGATTCCGAGTTGAACCACTTATACTCCTAGCAGGGAACGATTTCAAAGAAAGGGATTGTCTAGAATATGACCCTCATGGCAACGTCAATGTAATCCAGATGTTTAGAAACATGCACTTCGTTCCCGGACTGGGGCTAGGATAAAGACAGTAAAGGATACTTGAGCCTATTAAACTGAAGAAAGATTTCCCTCCTTGTGGTTTGGGGTATCAATCATCAAAACAAGAGCTCAGAATGATTCGCTAATCTCGCCCAAAGAGAAGATTAGACTTCATTCAGACTCTCCTAGGTGACTCCTTGAAAGGACGATTCATCAAAGAGGGTGAGAACTTCCCCTTTTGTGTCTTTCCAGAACCATGGTAAGACCATACAGATAAGAAGATGAAGCCTGGAATGGAGATCTTTTTCCAAGACAGGTACCCATGGGTCGAAAGTTCCCAACACCATGTACAATTGCTCATCAAAGATATCGAAGAGACTAAGGAAAGTGACTCTGAGGACTCGTTTAACTTGCAGACACTGGGGCCGACACTCTGCATGGTTCATTAAAGAACTACATCACTAGATCCATCCCACTTGATTAAAGTTGCTGATACGCCTCTCCTCAACTGGCATGTTGCGCCCGTTTTACCTGTTGAAATCCCATCTAACCCCAATGTTTACCCCATTTCTTATTTTGTTGTCTATCCTTGCTCAAATGTAATCGAGACCTCCTTTGATGAGGTTCTCAATGATGTATCAATGAAATAAACGAAGATTTTGAGTATCTTATTGTGCCTTACATTAATTGCTTAGATTCTAATCAAACTTTTGACGCTGATGATTTTGCAAATGAACAATTCTTAACTGATCTAAATAAGGTTAATACCAAATAATATAATCGGGTTCAAGTTAATGAAGAAGAGTCTGTCATTGTTAACCTCGGTTCTAGTATCCAACTGTGCGTGATTAGGATAGGGGCTACCCTCGACAAGCATGAGCGCGCACAACTCGAAGAATTATTGAAGGAATTCATGGATGTCTTCGCATGGTCCTATGACGATATGCTCGGCATTGATCCTTAAATAGCTTAGCATGAGATCCCCACTCTTCCAGATTACAATCCGGTTAAAAAAAAGCTGAGAAAGCTCCGCACTGAATGGTCACTCAAAGTTAAGGAAGAGGTGGTCAAAAAGTTGAACGTGGGCTTCATTCGTTGATCGAGTATCCTACATGGCTAGCCAATATAGTGCCTGTACCGAAATCAGGAGGGAAAGTTTGAATCTATGTAGACTACCGGGACTTAAAGAAATCCTCTCAAAGGATGATTACCCACTACCCACTATCGACATGATCGTGGACAACATAACCAGTCATTATCTCAAGTCTTTTATCGACGGGTTTGTCTCGTACATCCAAATCAAAATGCACCCAGATCATCAAGAAAAAACTGTGTTCATCACATCGTGGGGAACTTTTTGCTACACTGTTATGCCATTTGGTCTCAAGAATGCTAGGGCTACCTACCAGAGGGTTTCCACAACCATCCTGCACGATCTAATTCACAAAGAGGTCGAGGTCTATGTGGATAATATGATTATCAAATCCAAAACTAGAGATGGTCATGTCCCCGCTCTCCGAAAGTTCTTCGAACGACTGCGACGATATCAGATGAGACTCAATCCACAAAAATGAGTCTTCGGTGTTACAAAGGGAAAATTCTCGGGATTCATGGTCAGTGAAAGAGGGATAAACGCAGATCCTACCAAACTGAAAGCCATACTTGATATGCCACCTCCTCGAATGGAAAAAGAAGTTCGTGGTTTCCTTGGGAAATTGTAATACATCAATCGATTCATCAGCCAACTCACCTCCATATGTGAACCTATCTTCAAACTACTCCGAAAGGATTCAACCAAGGTTTGGAATGAGGCCTCCCAAGAAGCTTTTGAACGAATCAAATAATACCTAACCCAACCTCCGGTACACATGCCATCACAGCCTGGTCTCAGTGCAGCTGGAGCTTTGCTAGACCAATACCTTGAGTATTCCCATAAAGAAAGATCCATCTATTATGCCAGTCGCAAATTAATCGGGTATGAAGTCAACTACACTGCTTTGGAAAAAGCATGCGTCACGCTTATTTGGGTCACCCAAAAGTTATGAAACTACATGCTCGCCTTCCCCATCAAACTTGTATCCCGAATGGACCCCATCAAGTACCTGCTTGAGAAACCCTCCTTATCCAGTCAAATGGACCGATGGTTGATGCTCTTAGCCGAGTTTGATATCGTGTACATCACGCATAAAGCCATAAAAGGAAGAACAATATCTAACTACCTCACTGACTACCCCATGGAAGAAGCTGATGTCTGGGTCTCCAGATTCTCGAATAAAAACATCGTTTACGCTGCTCAAGACGACCTTCGATGGAAAATGTTCTTCGACGGCACTGCCAATAAAAAGGGATATGGCATTGGGATACTTTTGATCGCCCCAGATGACTCGTACACTCCCATCGCCATCAAATTGGATTTTACCTGCACCAACAACATGACTAAATACGAGGCATGTACGGTAGGCCTCAAAGTTGCACTCAAGAAAGGTATTCAATACCCAGATGTCTATGGCGATTCTGCCCTCATTATTGGTCAATTGCTCAGAAAATGGAAAGTCAAGGACGAGAAGCTCCAACACTTCCATGCCCATTTAGAAGAACTAGCCTCCCAATTATAAGATATCACCTTCCATTACCTACCTCGAGTAAAGAATAACCTAGTCGATGCCCTTGCTACCCTAGCCTCCATGGTCGACATGCTCGAAGGAATGACAATGGTCCTCTTCCTGGTCCGAAAGAAAGATAAACCAACCCATTGCTACCACATTGAGCTCATCGCCAAAGAAGATTCCGAGCTAGCCAATTGCTGCTATTATGATATCTGACACCTTCTTAAGCATGGAAGGTATCCCGAGGGTTCCAACAAGAAGGACTGGGTAACTCTCTAAAGACTGGCCACCCAGTACATCATCTGTCATACAACACTATTTAAGAGAAACTTCGATGGAACCCATCTACACTACATCGCAGGGGATGACATTGAAGAGGTAATACAGAGAATCCATAGCGGGGAATATGGACCCCACATGAACAATCACATGCTTGCCAAGAATATCATTCAAGAAGGCTATTACTGGACCACTATGAGCCAGGATTTTTCCGCCTATGTTCAAAAATGCCTAAAATGCCAACAGTTCTCTAACCTTCGACACTTGCCTCCACGAGAATTATACAACATGACTTATCCCTGGTCATTCTCTACCTAGGGCATCGACATTATAGGGAAGGTTACACCCAAGGCCTCCAATGGGCATGAGTTCATCCTGGTTACCATTGATTACTTCACCAAATGGGTCAAAGCTTAGTCATACGCAGTCCTGAACGCCAAGAAAGAGGCCCAATTCATCAAGAAAAATTTCATCTGGCAATATGGGGTCCCGCAACAGCTAGTGTCAGATAATGGGTTGCATTTCAAGGCAAAAGTCACAGAAGTGGTCAACGAGTATGGGATTCAGAGACATAAATATTCTCCCTACCTTCCTCAGACCATTGGTGCAGTCAAAGCCGCCAATAAGAACCTCAAATCCATCATCAGTAAGATGACCGAAAACTATCGATATTGGGCCGACCGAATCCCATACGCCCTCTGGGGCTATCGAACCTCAATTCGAACCTCTACTGGGGCTAACCCTTACTCTCTAGTCTATGACATGGAAGAAGTCCTACCTGTGGAGATGGAAATACCCTCGTTATGCGTCATGCTTGAAAGCAAGGTAAGTGAGGAGGACTGGCATCAAAGTTGTCTCGATGAGCTGTTACTCTTGGATGAAAGGAGATTGAAAGCTCTATATCATATACAAGGGTACCATCACCGAATAGAGCGATCATTTAATAAGAGATTCAAAGACCACGGTGTACGAGAAGGGGATTTAGCCCTCAAAGAAATAGTATAGCTCATCTGGGACCCCAGGGTGAAGTTCAAGCCCAATTGGAGCGGCCCATACATCGTCAAGAAGATCTTATCCGGCGGTGCTGCGATGCTCACTGACTTAGATAGAGAAGAATTGGCTCGTCCAGTCAACCTGGACCGTCTCAAAAAAATTTATCCTTAGTCCGAAAATCTTGACGCGCTATGACTCTTCTCATCTTCTTTTCTATTCTATAAAAAAATCTCTTAATTTCCCTCTACCCAGAACTACATGGGCCTGATCCTCTACAAAAACCATTTTTAAACATATTAAAACTTTTCAAAAACCACCAGAGGTACGTAGGCAACTCATACGTCTTACATGAGCACGACCCTTTCTTTTTCATAAAAAACTATTCTTTTCTTATCTCCAAGAACGACAGTTCACTCTAACATATACTTGAATAAAAGGATTATGCATGCCTTAACGATCGGTATAGATAATTAAAGAATACAAAATTCATCAAAGGGCACAGCTGGATGATCAAAAACTTTTTTATTTCACTAATAAGAAATTACAGCGCAATTACATGAGAAAAGGAACGGATAACTCCCTTCCCATACCTTCCTAAAAAGCCAAATAAATTCTCAAACTTATTCCCCATTACAAAAATAAACTCTCCAAGATCCCTACCCACAGCTACCAGAGGAGCCCGCTCCGTAATCATCTACATCCTGGGATCCCCAAGCTTCCTTTGTCTGAATAGAGTGCCGCAGACGCTTCATAGACCGACAAGCTCGAACCAACCTTGAAAAAACTACCACAACTCCCTTCATGGTATCAGATAAAATAAGCACCCTTTGTCCAGTCTCCATTGCCAACATCTTGCTAACTACTCTTCTCCACAACCATTTCATATAATCTCCAGGGATGTGCCAAACTCTCCCAACAGACTGAGAGGGACGAGACGACGGACGCCGACTCTCCCACAAAGAGCCAAGCAGTATGCGCAGACGCTCTGTCAGATCTTCTACTGAAAAGAAATCCAGTGTATGAGGTGGCATGACCTGCTCCCAACCAAATTGGCGCATAAACAACTAAGAAAAATAGAAAGAGGTCTATCTAAGACCAATCAGCTAGACATACGGGTATTCTCCCAGTTCCAAAATAGGCAGCAGATGTCCCCACCAAGGCACTGACCAGTAAAAATTTAGAGCCCAATGCTCCACAAACCAATTCTCCCAGCTCTCAATATCCAGACCAACACTGATGAAATGGCGCGAAGAGAAGTTGGGTACAGATGACAAAGGATATTCCGGAGGAGTCACCAAGCGTAATCTTTTAGATAACCAGATGAACAACATCACTAGGCTACCCCTTAGAAAGTCAGAACCACCTTCTCGCCAGGCATCCAGGCCATTCAGAGTCTCTGCCAGTATCACCGCCATAGGATTGCGATGGTATGACATCCACGAGGTGATGGCTATAAGTTGTGGCTCCACCAGCAGTTCCCCAGTCACCAGAAGCAATTTTGAAACCAAGCCCAGAACGAAGGGCTCCGGCATATCCAGCATCACCAACTTCCTGAAAATGCACAGACCGCAGCATCGCTGGAAGAGAAATTTTTCCTCCAATAACCAAGGATCTACCCGCCAAGGGCTAGACACAGAGAAGTCCAGCCAACAACTTCTGAGGAGATCAGGAAAACTCAGGCATAGCAGCCGCCACAATGGATTTACTCCCAACATGGCAGAAAATTCCTCATAAGTTGGACATATTTCTTCCAAGCCAAAGCGGAATACATGATCTTTGAGGTACCAAAATTGTACTACCTCCATCAGCATGTTCCACTCTATGAGCTGATTACGCCATAAAGAGACCCAACGCATGTTGAAAGCATCGTAGTCGATGTTGTAGGAACACATCGCCTCCAAAGTCTTGAGGTAGTTGGCGAACTCAACACTACCAGGGAGAGCCATCTCATATAATATGAAGGTGTGATGAAAGCACTTCACCCTTACCCCTTTTTATACTTGAAAACCCCCACAAAAAGATGTAACCCCTACAGAAATCGAAGGAAATCCTGCCCCATAAGGTATTAGATGTTGAAGACGGTACCAATCAAGGCTTTGAAATGATGGGACTGGACTGAACTGCCGATAGGCAGGACAAGGTGCTTGCCGATCAACAACCCCCTATTTTTAGAAATTTTCTTTTTTCCACTTTTGTCAAAATCAGAAAACTTAATAAAAATAAATTTATATTATCAAACATAATTTCAAATTCCCTTTTTCATCTTTATATAATTCCTCGTTGTGAATAAAACTTTCCTTCAAAACTTCCAAAAATATTTCTTTTTACGGTCTCAGCAGCAAAGTAAAAAGCGCATGTGCATGCATGCATTCATTCATCATTAATAAAAGATAATAAAAAAAACTTCATTGTATAGATATTTCTCTGTGTTAGATCATCTTGTAGGAAATAAAGAAAAGAAAAAACAACGGGACTCAGCCTGAACCCACTTATCTCTCTCTCTCTCTAAGAACTTCCACCCCTACGATGCACTCTCTTTTCCCTGCGGCGAGATGATGCACCACCACTACCCATACCAGACTCCTCCACGGAGGAGGCAGATGACACCAAGCAAGAAGGAACAGGAACTGCGTCCCGAATATGGGTAGTCGCTGAAGATATCCACTCTCTAATGTCCCTCAACCAAGTGGTGGACACCCGTACTTGAGGCAAGAAAAGGCAAAATCAGTGTCAAGTAGAAAAGGTCAAAAGAAACTAGAATGGAAATAAGGGAAAGAGAATAACAGAAAGGTATACCTCAGGACGAAGGACCTCCTCTGTCAAGCCCAACTCCTCCGGATCCATCGCATGAGGACGATGCAAAATAGGCACCATCCCTCCATCAGCTCACCGGATGTTGTACGAAGGAGTATGCAACCGCACAAAGGGGCCCTCCGAGGTCGCCACCACCGGAGATGTCGACGGACTGCCACTGTTGTGGGAGGACCCCACTGGTCGACTTGAGCTCGCAGGAGGGAGGGGCAGTGCATCATATATGCTGGGCACCATTAGCAAGCTCGTCACGAAATCCATATTATCGTACGACACAACTGTATCAGTGTACAACATATAGGACTCACCAATCATCACTGCGATCCTCTTGTCCTCTGGCAACAGCTGCTCCTACCTCATAGACATAGGGGGCCTCACAGGTGGCACCACCACCTCTTCCTCCTCAGCAATCTGACGAACCACCCTCTCCTTGAGATACCAAGAGTTGCCAAACTCATGCGCGAGAAAATGCCTCATCTGCGCATTCACTCCAGTCAACCCTGTGTCCTGAACAGCCGTCCCCTAAGGGTAAAAGGTCACCTAAATAATCCCCAGAAGATATAAGGCAATATGGAATCAGTATGCACAAAGACCAAGACTGAAGAAGAAAAAAATCTTACCCTATCACTGGTCAGGCCATTCAAGACCTGACGCACCGCCTCCAGAGAAAAAGACTTCCTCGACCGCCGATTGGCCTTCCTCCACCGATACAACTGGCAAAAGTCCCCAATGGTCTCATCCTTCAGGGAAATCGACTGGGTATTACACCCAATCACCTCATAGAACCACGTTTGCCAAAGACAAGAAATCCACAATAAAAAAGAGACGCATAAGGAAAAGGCGAATGCAAGAATGGAAAATGTGTAAATTAAAGAATTCCTTAAGAAGATACATGGCTCTAGTAAAAGTCTGCCGGCAACACCGATTGAATGCATCCAAAGAAAAATAAAGGGTCGCCAAAGTGAGACTCCCCCAATCATATAGGGATGTTCGAAAACATCCTCAAGTATGGAAAAAACCATAAGTGGATGACGTCGCCTCTCGACGCCACCGAAAATCCCCCCAGCACCAGAAAAATAAACAACCGGGAGTCCTCCACATCAACCACCATGCCTAACAAAACATCCCTCAGCAGCGATAGACGGGTGGAGTCCCCAGACACTATCCTCCCCACATCACCGAGCGCCACCCGCACCGCCTCCGGCCTCACCCGTAAAGAGCGATTCACCTCTGTCTTCTCTCCATCACAATCTAGCCCCAGTAGCTGCTACACGTCTATGGGAGTCACAGTCATCTCCCCGAAGCTGAAATAAAAGGTATGGGTAGTGTCCCACCACCTCTCCCCCATAGCGCATAAGACTGCCGTCGAACGAGGCGTCTCATCCAGCACAGATGCCAACCTCCCAAAGCCTGCTGATGATACCACCCAATGCACCACAGGTGGAAGATGCTCCCAGACATCCTTAAGCCTCGTCATCCCGCGGGCACACATATCGACAAAGAAACATCACACTGTCAAAAGAAAAACCTTGTCAAAATTCAAGAAAAAAGGAAAATCACAAAAAGGGAATGCCAAAAGTCTTTTACTTACATAACCGCCAGGGTTCACCACCCTCGAAGAGCGATGACGCGCCGGCTCCCACAACAAGGTCCGCTCATCTGCAATCGGCTCCAATGCGTCAAAATAGTTCTCGATCCTCAAAGCAAGAGGCGCCCTGGCCCTCCATTCCACATCTACCCAGTCGTCAACACCCAACCACTACCGGTGTACTGCAGTGCTCACAAAAGCGACAATTTTTTAGACTACGAAATGTTAGAACGATTCGCAGAAGAAAATCACAGAAAGAGAGAAGAAAAAAGTTGTGAAAAATGAGGGGAACTCGCCCCCTTTTTTATATGATTCCAGGGGTCATGCCAATCGTCACTGACCCAAGACCACCAATCGACACTGACCATTTACCTTCTCGAGGCAGTCCAAAAGTCCATGCCACTGCCGAATGGCACCCTCTACACCATGCTGACCGGCACCCCCTTAATTTTCACCCAAAAAATACCAGAAAACCCTGAAAAATCCTTAGATAATTCCTAAAAATCCCGAAAAGGATTTAGAACATTTTTCACCAAGAAAATTTTGCACTCCCTCAAGCGAAAACCCTATTTCCCCATTGAAACTCTCAAAAGCCAAGTGAATCTCCTCCCAGTAATGTCCCCGTATGACCTCTAAAGTATCCCAGATTCCCCAAAGGTTTCAGGCCTCCCCGAGCAAAGCATGGACCACCTAATCGTTTCCCTAGTGGAATTTACAGCATCAAATTGGCCATTACATGGAAAAATATTCAGAAGATACAAAAGTTTCTCCAGCAATCAACTCTCTCGCTCAAATCAAAATCACGAGGTAATTTCCCCAGCAAAGTTCCCCGAGAACATCTCAACTTAAGCCCTCAAAATTGGCTTCGACTTGTAGAATTGGTCATCACAACTTAAGCCTACAGAATTGGCTTCGACCCGCAGAATTGGTCATCTCAATTTAAGCCCTCAGAATTGGCTCGAACCCACAGAATCGGTCACCCTCATCTTCTAGCCCACAGAATTGGCTCTGACTCGCAGAATTGGTCACCTCATCTTTAATCCCTCAGAATTGGCTTCGACCCGCAGAATCGGTCACCCTCATCCCTAAGCCCTCAGAATTGGCTTCGACCTGCATAATTGGTATCTCAATTTAATCCCTCATAATTGGCTTCGACCCGTAGAATTGATCATCTCAACTTAAGCCCACAGAATTGGATTTGACCCGCAGAATTGGTCAACTCAATTTAAGCCCTCAGAATTGGCTCTAACCCGTAAAATCGATCACCCTCATCATCTAGCCCAGAGAATTTTCTTTGACCCGCAGAATCGATCACCCTCATCTTCAAGCCCTCAGAATTGGCTTCGACTCGCAGAATCGGTCACCCTCCTCCCTAAGCCCTCAGAATTAGCTTCGACCCACAGAATTGGTCATCACATCTTAAGCCCGCAGAATTGGTCATCTCAATTTAAGCCCTCAGAATTGGCCGCAAAATTGATTACCCTCATCTTCTAGCCCGTAGAATTGGCTTCGACCCGCAGAATTGGTCATCATAATTTAAACCCTCAGAATTGGCTCTGACCCGCAGAATCGATCACCCTCATCTTCTAGCCCGCATAATTGGCTTCGACTTATAGAATTGGGTATCAGAACTTAGATCGCAGAATTGGCTTCGACTCATAGAATTGGTCATCTCAATTTAAGCCCTTAGAATTGGCTTCAACTCGTAGAATCGGTCACCCTCATCTTTAAGCCCTCAGAATTGGTTTCGACCTGTAGAATTGGTCACCCTCATCCTTAAGCCCTCAGAATCATATTCGACCAGCAAAATCGGTCATCCTCATCCCTAGGTCCTCAGAATCGGCCTCGATACTCTAAATTGGCCATCTTCTTTCAAAAGGCATCATGTGGTGTCTATTCGACGGCTATCGTTTGTTCCAAAATCACGCGTCAAGGGGCTCTGTAGACACCCCATTATAACACCCCCTAACCTCTCCGTAGGTTCCCTAGCACCTCCCCTCATCTCCACAAACCTAAGTCATACCTCGAGTACTGACCTAAAGGCCATCAGGCACTCCCAGGCTCCGTTTGACCAAAAGTCAAACTCTTCATCTCGACCAAGACTGAATGCATATTCGAAGGGAACTAAAATCCCTTTCCAGGGGTCCATCCCATGCACAATTCTGACTTACGGTGAGGACGAACGATCTGTTTTCCCCTAAAACTTGATCAGGAGATCACCGGACGTTCCCAGGCTCTATCTGACCAAAGTCAGCTCTTTGGCTTGATTGATACTGAATGAATGTTCGAAGGGAACTGAAAACCCTATCCAATGGTTCACCCCATGCATGATTCTAACTAACGATACGAACGAATGATCCACTTTACTCCAAAAGATCACCAAATGCTTCCAGGCCCCGATTGACTAAAGTCAACCCCCCAAACTGGGCCAAGTTCTTTGGAATGTCGAAGTAAACCTCCTAAATTTTCCAACGGTCTGCCCTGTGCACAATTCTGACTAACCAGGCGGACGAACGATCCGCTTGCGTCCGACGATTCCACGTTTAAAGGACCGACGAATGCTCCTGAGCCACATTTGACCCAAAGTAAACTCCCAAACCCAGGAGCAGCCCAAAGGACTTTCTAAGGTCTATAAATTACCTTTCAAACGGTTCACCCCATGTATAATTCGAATCAACGTTTTGCGCTCTACGATCAATTTTTCGAAGGAACTTGAAAGAGACTACGAAACGGCAAGTTCCAAACCCTGCCTATCGACAGTGTGCCTAAACACACCCGCCGATGGGCAGGGCCAGGGCTATGCCTATCGATAATGCCCTGGGACTATAAAAAGGAGGGCCTAATCGGTATTGGTAGGCTTCTTATATTTCCTGGTATTGAATTATCGAGATACTTTCTTTGGCTCAGCTTCTGTCCTAGCAATATGTTATTCAATCTCCACTCTTGCTTCCTGGAGGGCTCGAAAATGAGGGTAATAATGTCTGCCCATCATCACTCGAACATGGGGTAAGAAGTTTTTCTTCACAATACTAACTTGCTCCTTTTCGAAAGGCCGGTTGGTTATGGTTGTTTCTTTCTCCCTTTACCTTGCTATGAAATGGATAACGATTTCTTCAGGGTTCTTCTTTAGAAGTTCCAAATCACGGCATGTAACATCCAATTCATCATTATATTTGTACTGCGATATGAATTCACGAGTAACATCATCCCAACTATAAATTATGTATTCTTCGAGTGAAAGAAATCAGCGATGAGTGTTGTCATTCAAAGTCTATTGAAACATCTGGGACATTATTTCCTCGGAAGCACCTAAGAGAGTCATGGCTAAGTGGTGACTTCAGAGATAGACAAATGGGGGCCCGCTACCCCCGAACTTCTCAATATTGGGCGTCTTGAACTTTTTCAGCAACCTTGCTTTAGGGTAGGGAGACATATGGGTGTAATCCATGTAATTCGCGTAGATTTGGAATTTGCTAAACTTATTGGTCAACAACTTAAGGTCCTTTTCAACTCTTCTTTCGTAGGATCAACAGGTACTGACAGGTTAGCCCATGGCTAGGCAAGATTCGACATAGGGAGCCGAGCTGAGCTAGCACTAGACCATTATAAGGAGGGGTGCATGGAGCGTACTGATATTCTTTCAGGAGCCAAATAGGCTCAGGTTCGGGGGGACCAATAGCGCGAGGGAAGAGGAACTCAAGTTCTTAGGGAATAGGGACCCAGTTTCACTGCATCTCATGAAACTCGATTTGAAGGTTGTCAATCTTGGGGGTAAGTTAGATTAGGACCATCATCAAATCAAGTTGTACATTCAGCACTGGATCTGCATTCTCCATGGAAAGTGGGTGAGGGAAGATTTCAGACTCGAAGGAAGTAGTGGGGGAACTGACGGAGCCTTGGGGCGGTTCGACGAAAGACTGAAGCTAATATAGAGTCAAGCCAAGGGTAGGGTATGCGATCGACCTAAGAAGGAATATGATTCGAATTTGTTTTTATGAAAGAGAAGAGGGAAGAATATTTTAGTGTTGAAGAAGGAGCAAAATGTTTTTAACACTTTTTGTAAGGAAGGGAAAAAAATGAGAGAATGGTCTCAGCATGATTATTATTTATGTTTTTACTTGTATTAGGTTTACCTAAATGCAAAAGAAATGTCGGATGGGACTCGAGCCTGGGAAAGTTGGGTTTGATAAATATGTAAAAGATGGTTTGACTTGTTTCCAGGATCATAGACAGGGTCCTATTTTGAAAAAGATAAAATCGCGCGAAAATTTAGGCAGCGTGCCGACCCGTCATTTTGACAGAGTTTTGAGTAGTAACCAAAAAACTACATATGAGTTCCCTAGGTTTGACGCCTATATGAGGGTATGCAATTTTTGGGTTAGTGGAACATATAGGTAAGTGCATATACACATAAGTAGAAAATCATAACACCCATACAAATAGAGTCTAGCCCATTTATAGCAAGTCAGTATCCCTAGCGGAGTTTCCACTGTGGTCATCCATTCGTTTTGGGGGATCCTTCGTCCCGGTCTTGGGGTCATCTGGCACTCGTGCCGGCACACTCGGGGAGAGAAAAGAAGGCCTCACACCCTTTATTCTCTATGGACGCTTCGACCGTCATCTATGTGGGGTGGTGTAACAGATGGAGTTACCATCCTATTTTGCAGAAAAAAGTTAAAAGAACATGTTGCCACCTCAAGAGAGCGGCATCAAAGACAAACTGATGCGTACGAAACCAATAGTTCAGAGGTTCCATGGCTAAGTTACAGAATGGGAAGGTGTTAGGTACCCACCCGCCCTTTAGGTCTCTCATAGGATTATGTTACTATTTTCCTTAATTTCTGCATGATGTGTGTGTGTGTATAAGTGGAGATCAAAATTGTTCGATTCACATCATGGAAATTATGGAGTGAGGTCATCCATAGGAATGTTCCCAAAATAATAATTTGAAAATATGATGTAGGCACTTATAGAGACATTGATCGTTAAAATAGAACGATAATATTTGTTAGATAAAGCACAAATATAAATCACAAGTAAGATATTTATGGATAATATATGAATAAAATGGGAAAAGATGAAAATATGAAAATTAGACTCAAATCTTGGGTTTTAACCCGAAACGCCTATGTAGCCTATAAAGGCATCAAAGTCCACGTAGTTCGCTTGCATAATAAGGGTGGGGTTTGTCCCATAGATTCGAACGAGAGTTTATTATATGTGTGTGTGTGTGTGTAGGAAAAGTATTTTTAGTTTTGAGAAAATGTAGTGAATAATTTCGCTAGAATTTATACGTGTAACCCTCTTTTTATTTATTTTGTTTTTCATACAAAATATAGTATGTGCAATATAACTAATAAAGGATGATATATTAATGTGTATGAACTAAAGTAAAAGCTAAATTAAAAATTTATGTAACTATTTCAAAAATCAAGAAATTTAAAGAGAGAGAAAAGTATTTGGGTCTTCTTTGGGGACTGGAGGCTTGATCTTGATCCCTGAAGAGATTCCTTGAAAGTTGGGATGAATGTTGGATGAGAAAGAGGGAGATTTTTGCTAATTTGGGTATGAGGATGATGGGAATGAAAGGTGGAAAGGAATTTCGCACAAGAAAACTTTGCTGATTGTAGAAGAATGTTATTGAGATCACTGATTTTAATGGATCTGAGGTGTGCTTGGGAGTGAGATCATTCCATCTATTTATAGGGAAGGGGGACTTCCAATTGACATACCCCCAACTCGGCTAATTGCTAGGTAAACCTAAACACAATGCCGATAGGCAGGGAAATGGGCCTGCCAATCTACAGTCGCGTGTAGATTATTCCAGAAAAAGGTCGTAGAATGCAATCCATAAATCCAAATTGTGCACGGTGCATACCATTAGAAATTTAATTCGGATACCTTTAAGAGTCCTTTGGGTAGCTCCCAGGCCTAGGAGTTGAATTTGGGTCAAATGTGGCTAGGAAGCGCCTATCAGTCCTTTGGACAGGAGATCGTCGGACGGTAATGGATCGTTTGTCCAAACCATAGGTCAGAATCGCACGTGGGGAAGATTATTCGAAAGTTCATACGAGGTAATTCAACGTTCCGAAGAGTTTTACTTGGTTTGGAGAGTTGACTTTGGTCAAACGGGGCTCGAAAGCGCTCGGTGACCTTTCAGAGTAAAAGGGGTCATTTGTCCGTACCGTAAGGTTGATTCGCGCATGGGGTGGACCTTTGGATAAGTTATTCAGTTACCTTCAAATATTCTTTCAGTCTCATTTGAGATGAAGAGTTGACTTTGGTCAAATGGAGTCCGGGAGCATCCGGTGGACTCCAGTTCAGTTTTTAAGGGAAAATGAATCATTTGTCCAAATAGTTATGCCGATTCACGCACGGGGCAGATCATTGGAAAGTTATTTCAGTGCCCTTTTAAGATCCATTGAGATTTTGCTTTGGCGATGAAGTTGATTGGGGTTAAATTGGGGCTTGGGAGCCCTCAATGGCCTCTAAATCATTTTTTGATAGTAAAATGGTTAGTTAGTTCGAATCGTTATGTCAATTCGTTCATGAGGCAGGCCTTTGGAAAGGGGATTCAGATCCCTTTGAAGTTCCATTGAGATTTCACTCAGACGATAGAGTTAACCAGAGTCAAACGGTGCCCAGGAGCTCCCGATGGCCTAGAAATCGATACTTGGAGTATGAACTAGGGTTTGTAATGAATGAGGAGGAGCTAGGGACCTAAGGGGAGAATTAAGAGGGTCCTAGAATGCGGTGTCTACACAACCCTCTTTTATAAACTAACCAAATGCGTTCATCAATGGATTTTAAAGCTGACCCCGTCATTGCTTTCTAATTTGCATAGTTAGAACCATTAAATATGGGCATTCGATTATACAAGTTATCCATTAAAATTTAGCCTTTTTAACGATCAATAATTTTTGTCAAAAAAATGATATCAATTTTTTTTAGAGAAAAGGATCACACATTATTATTGTGTAACCCGCTCTGATACCAATTTGAGAGTGCTTGCGCAATCTTAATGGATTTACTTGTCTAATCACAAATCTGATTTTATCTTATTATCTTAAGACATTCATCTAAGTGACAAGACAACTAAATAAAATATGTAATCGCATGGCAACTGAGGAAAAATTCCTTTTATGGGCAAAACCTTTTATATCAGAACTTTAGAATCTTTATATGACAGTCGATTTAAAATACTACTTGATACAACTACAAGTATAATGCACAGTCTTCATAGAATCTCTAAATAACGGCGATCCACCCTCGGTATCCATCAATAAGCCTTCAATCTTCAGTCGTGTTCCTTTCGGGTTTATAAGTCAGTCATAGAGATGATATCTCTACGATGATAATAACTCAACTAAGGTTCAAAACTGTTCACAAAATATATTTGGGGATGTGTTTATGAATCAAAAATGTTTTGTAAAAAAAATGTTGCAAACTTTTGCAACAAATATGCAGAATTCGTTTTGGCTAAAGTTCCATGAAATTTGGAGCCAAAACATGCATTTATAAACTTGACACAAAATTCGAGGTGACGAATTTTGTTCGAACAAAAATAGAAGTCGTTCGAATGACAAAGGCATTTTATTTGAACGAAGACATAGTTCATTCGAACGAGACTCCAATCTCATTTGAACCAGATTCTAATGAGCTTTAAATGAATTAAAAAAAAGGCCCTCGTTGGATGTTCGTTTGATATAAGATCAAATGACCCTTCTAACGAAAAGGCAAATTTGTTCGAATGAGATTCTGAACTTGTATGAACGAGATTAAAAAAATTATTTTAAATTTTAAAAATCAATCCTAGGTTTAAATAGAAAATTAACATCCCAAATAAAGTTTATGAATAATTTTAAACACCGAGTGATTTATACCTTCGTGGGATGTAGTTAAGTCTTGAATGTTGGAGCCGATTTGTCGTGACTGTACATGGCATTTTGTAATGGGATATGCCAAACTAGCCTAAATAATAAAAAGGCTTATACTATGAGAAATATCAAAAAAATTGCTCTTACTAAATCGCGTCACCTTATCTAGTGACAGGTGGAAACCACTCTTTAACAACTACTAATCACACCCACTCATCTATAGCCTTAAGTGCTAACTTCATACGCATTTTCCAGTATACGTAGTTCTACCCATGAAACATCGCGGTTATAATACCATCAAATTCACCAAAATTCATGCCTAAAAAACACGGGATCGAAACACAATAACAAAGTGCAACCCGCTCTGATACCAATTTGAGAATGATCCTATACGGTGTGTATGCTTAGGCAATGATGGTCCGAATAAATAAAACTTTTATTTTTGGGATTGTCAAATTTTAAAGATATAAACTTTAAAAAACTTTAACCCAATTGAACTTAGCACAGATACTACACCAAAATAGGCGGATGGTCATGGATTCGGGTCGTGACTAGGCTCCTAGGTCACGAATCCTAACCATGAAAAAAAAGACGTGACCAAAATGGCTTGTCACGAACCTTATCCCTAACCAAAAAGATCAGTTACGGACCAAAGTGTGTGGCAATTTAGAGCAGGTTGGTCGTTGAGGGTCGTGCTCAGTCCTTCACGGTCCAAATCCATGACCAGCTTCGAAAACGTAATCACGAACTACATTCGTGACCCACAGGCCTCACATGCATCATAATGGTGCTAGACAAAAGTCATGATAAATGGATTAACATGGTCATGGACCATTTACGTGACCCACCTTTACTCAAGCTTCAACTTGGTCAAAAACAATTCTGCATCCATTGATTTATCACCCAAAAAATATAAAACATGGTTACGATTTAAGTCCGTGACCATTTTTAAACGAAAATAAATATGGGCTGTTTGGGAACCTATTCCCAAATCAGGATTCCCGTAACTATGTGTTCGGTTACTATGAGTTATGTTGGTCATGTGTGAGGTGTTCGTACCCCTTGCGGGGCCATTTGAGGGTTATTTGGGGTTTTAGTGCACTAGTAGTACGTTTTCAAGTCTAAGTGTGCTCATTTTAAAATTCAAACCCCATTACCAAATTGAGAGCCCTGTGACTTCACGGTCGGTTTCTATGAGTTACATTAGTCACATACGAGGTGTTCGTGCTCCTTACGGGGTCATTTGGGGGCTGTTCGGGATCTTGGCGCACCACCGGTACGTTTTTAAGCCTAAGTTTGCCTATTTTCAAATTTGGGTCCTATTCTCATACTACGAGTCCCGCGACTACGCGATCAATTGATACAAGTTATGTTTGCCACTTACGAGGTGTTCGTGCCCCTTGCATGGCTATTTGGGGGTTATTTGGAGTTTTGGCGCACTAGCAAAATGTTTTGAAGCCTAACTATACCAAATTTCAAATTTGGATTATATTCTCAAATCGAGAGTCCCGTGACTACGCGATCAGTTGCAACGAGTTATGTTCGCCACTTACGAGGGGGCCTTATGGGGATATTTGGGGTTTTGGCCCACTAGCAGCACGTTTTCAAGCCTAAGTGTGCCTATTTTCAAATTTGAGTTCTAGTCTCAAACCGAGAGCCGTAAATATGCGGTCAGTTTCTACGAGTTACGTTGGTGACCTGCGATGTGTTCGAGCCCCTTACAACACCGTTTGGGGGTTGTTCAAGGTTTTGGTCCACTAGTTGCACTTTCTCAATCCTAAGTGTGCCTATTTTCAATTTCAGGTTCTATTATCAAATTGGGGGTCCCACGACTATTGGTCGGTTGCTTTAAGTTATGTTGGTCACAATAACGGTGTTTGAGCCCCTTTATAGGTCCATTTTGGGGTTTTCGGGGTTTCGGTCCTCTAGCGGCACATTTTCAAGCCTAAGTGTGCCTATTTTCAAGTCCCGCTACTATGCAGTCAGTTACTATGAGTTACGTTGGTAACATGCGAGGTGTTTGTTCTCCTTGTAAGGCTGCTTGGGGGTCGTTCGGGGTTTTGGCCCACTAGTGGCACGTTTTCAAAGTTGGGTTCTATTCCTGAATCGGGAGTCCCATGAATACGCGTTCGGTTTTTACTAGTTACTTGGTGAGTGCGAGGTGTTTGTGCCTCTTGTGGGGATATTTGGTGGCAATTAAGGGACTTGCCCGACAAGCGGCGCATTTTCAAGCCTAAGTGTGCCTATTTTCAAATCCAAGTCCTATTCTCAAACTCGAAGTCTCTCAACTATGCGGTCAGTTGCTATGAGTTACGTTGGTGACGCGTGAGGTGTTTGCACTCCTTGCGGGGACATCTGGGGGCTTTTTGGAGTTTTGGGCCACTAGCATTATGTGTTCAAGACTAAGTGTGACCATTTTCAAATTTCGATTCTATTCTCATATAGGGAGTCCCATAACTATGTGTTCAATTGTTACAAGTTTAGGTGATCATGTGCGAGGTGTTCGTGCCCCTTACGGGGGTCCTTTGGAAACTGTTCAGGGTTTTGGCCCACTAGCGGCGCATTTTCAAGCCTAAATGTGGTTATTTTAAAATTTTGATTATATTCTCAAACTACGAGTCCCGTGACTATGCGGTCAATTGTTACGAGTTATAGTGATCACGTGCGGGGTATTTGTAGCCCCTGCGGGGCCATTTGGGGGCTATATGGGATTTTGTCCCACTAGTGCCATGTTTTCAAGCCTAAGTGTTTCGATTTTAAAATTCGGGTCCTATTCTCAAACACAAAGTCCCACGACTATGCAATCAGTTGCCACGAGTTATGATGGTGATGTGCGAGGTGTTCGATCCCCTTGTAGGGCCTTTTGAGGGCTTTTCGAGGTTTTAGCCCACTAGTGGCACATTTTCAAGCCTGAGTATGCCAATTTTCAAAGTTGGGTCCTATTATTAAACTAGGAGTCTTCCAACTATGTGATAAGTTGCTACTAGTTAAGTTGGTGACATGCGAGGTGTCCGTGCCCCTTGAGGGACTGTTTGTGGATGGTTAAGGGTTTTGGCCCACTAGTGGCACATTTTCAAACTTAAATGTTCCTATTTCCAAATTTGGGTCCTATTCTCAGACCAGGAGTCTCGTGTCTATACGATCGATTTCTATGACTTACTTTGTTGACGTGCGAGATGTACATGCCCTTTGTAGTGACATTTGGGGGATATTCGAGGTTTTGGCCCACTAGCGGCACATTTTCACACCTAAGTATGTCTATTTTTAAATTCAGGTCATATTCTTAAGTTGAGAGTCCCGCGACTACGCGATCGATTGCAACGAGTTACGTTGGTCATGTGTGAGGTGTTCAAGCCCCTTACGGGGCCGTTTGAGGGATGTTCGAGATTTTGGCCCACTAGCGTCATGTTTTCAAGCCTAAGTGTGTCAATTTTCAAATTCGGGTCGTATTCTCAAACTGAGAGTCCCACGACTATGCATTCAGTTGCTTTGAGTTACGTTGGTCATGTTCACGGTATTCGTGCCCCATGTGGGGTCATTTGGGGTTTGATCGGGGTTTTGGCCCCCCTAGCAGTACGTTTTTAAGCCAAAGTGCACATATTTTCAAATTTAGATCCTATTCTCAAACTGAGTGTCCTCTGAATACATGGTCGATTACTACAATTTGCGTTGGTCACGTACGAGGTGTTCGTTCCCCCTACGGGGCCGTTTGTGGGTTGCTCAGGGTTTTGGCTCACTAGCGTCACATTTTTCAAGCCTAAGTGTGCCAATTTTTAAATTTGGGTCCTTTTCTCAAACCCAGAATCCCAAGAATTCGTGTCGATTGCTACGAGTTGCATTGGTGCGAGGTGTTCGAGCCCCTTACAGGACCTTTTGGGAGTTTGTCAGGGGTTTGGCCCACCAGAGGCACGTTCTCAAGCTTAAGTGTGCCTATTTTCAAATTCGGGTGCCATTGTCAAATCGCGTGTCTCGAAAAATATGTAGTCAATTGCTATGAGTTACGTTGGCCACGTGTAATGTGTTCGTGCCTTTTGCGAGGCTTTTGGGGGATGTTCGGGTTTTTGGTCTACCAGCAGCACATTTTTAAGCTTAAGTGTGCCTATTTTCAAATTTGGATCCCAATCTCATACCGATAATCCTTAGACTATGCAGTCGATTGCTACGAGTTACACTGGTCACGTGTGAGGTGTTTCACCCCTTGTAGGGTCGTTTGGGGGCTGTTCGGGATCTTGGTGCATTATCGATCCGTTTTTAAGCCTAAGTTTTCATATTTTCAAATTTGGGTCCTATTCTCAAACCGGGAGTCTTATGACTACATGATCCGTTGCTACAAGTTATGTTGACCACTTATGATGTGTTCGTGCCCCTTGCAGGGCTGTTTGGGTTTGTTTGGAGTTTTGACGCACTAGCGACACATTTTCAAGTCTAAGTGTACCTATTTTCAAATTCAAATTATATTCTCAAATCGGGAGTCTCATGACTACGCGATCAGTTGTTATGAGTTATGTTGTTCACATACGAAGGGGGGCCTTGTGAGGCCATTTGGGGGGTTTTCGGGGTTTTGGCCCACTAGCGCCACATTTTCAAGCCTAAGTGTGTCTATTTTCAAATTCGGGTTCTATTCTCAAACCGAGAGTTCTACAAATATGTGGTCGGTTGCTACAAGTTACATTAGTGGCATGCGAGGTGTTCGAGCCCCTTACTGGGCGTTTGGGGGTTGTTCAAGGTTTTGGTCCACTAGTGGTACTTTCTTAAGCCTAAGTGTGCCTATTTTCAGATTCGGCTTCTATTAATAAATTGGGAGTCCCACGACTATGTGGTCGATTTCTATGAGTTATGTTGGTCACAATCACGCTGCTTGAGCCCCTTTTAGGTCTGTTTTCAGGTTGTTCGGGGTTTCGGTCCTCTAGAAGCACGTTTTCAAGCCTAAGTGTTCCTATTTTCAAATTCGGGTCCAATTCTCAAACGGGGAGTCCCGTTACTACGCAGTCAGATGCTACAAGTTATCTTGGTCACATTCGAGGTGTTTGTTCTCCTTGCAAAGCCGCTCGGGGGTCATTCGGGGTTTTGGCCCATTAGTGGCACGTTTTCAAGCCCCATTTTCAATATTGGGTCCTATTCCCTAATCAGGAGTCGACTCTGCAGTCCGTTGCTACTAGTTACTTGGTGAGTGCGAGGTGTTTATGCCTCTTCCGGAGCTGTTTGGAGGTTGTTAAGGGATTTGGCCCCCTAGCGGCGCATTTTCAAGCCTAAATGTGCCTATTTTCAAATCCAGGTCCTATTCTCAAATCTGGAGTCCTGTGACTACAATTTTAGTTTTTACGAGTTACGTTTATGACGTGCGAGGTATTTGTGCCCCTTGCAGGTCCATTTGTAGGATTTTCGGAGTTTTGGCCCATTAGCGGCATGTTTTCAAGCCTAAGTGTGCTCATTTTCATATTTGGGTCGTATTCTCAAAGAGGTAGTCTCGTAATTATGCGGTGAATTACTACGAGTTAAGGTGGTCATGTGCGAGGTGTTCGTGCCCCTTACGGGGACCTTTGGAAACTATTAAGGGTTTTGGCCCACAAGCGACACATTTTCAATCCTAAATGTGGTTATTTTAAAATTTTGGTCATATTCTTAAATCGCGAGTCCCGTGACTATTGGGGATTTTGTCCCACTAGGGCCATGTTTTCAAGCCCAAGTGTGCCGATTTTTAAATTTGGGTCCTATTCTCAAACCCGGAGTCCCGCGACTACGCCGTCAGTTTCCATGAGTTATGATGGTGATGTATGAGGTGTCCAATCCCCTTGTAGGACTTTTCGAGGTTTTATCCCATTAGAGGCACATTTTCAATCCTAAGTATGTCAATTTTCAAAGTCGAGTCCTATTCTAAAATCGAAAATCCCGCGACTACACGATCAGTTGCTACTAGTTAAGTTGGTGACATGCGAGGTGTTCGTGCCCCTTGAGGTGTTATTTGTGGGCAGTTAAGGGTTTCAGCCCACTAGTGGCACGTTTTCAAGCTTAAATGTTTCTATTTTCAAATTTGGGTCTTATTCTCAAATTGGGAGTCCCCCGACTATACGGTCGGTTGCTACGAGTTACTTTGGTGACGTGCGAAATGTGTGTGTCCTTTGTAGTGAGGTTTGAGGGCGGTTCTAAGGTTTGGCTCACTAGCGGCACGTTTTCAAGCCTAAGTGTGTCTATTTTTAAATTCAGGTCCTATTCTTAAGATTAGACACCCGCGACTATGCGATCAGTGGAAACGAGTTATGTTGGTCTCTTGTGAGGTGTTCATCCCCCTTACGGGGACGTTTGAGGGATGTACGAGATTTTAGCCCACTAGCGGCACGTTTTTAAGCCTATGTGTGCCGATTTTCAAATTCAGGTTGTATTCTCAAACTGGGAGTCCCACGACTACGCATTTAGTTGCTTCGAGTTACGTTGGTCACGTTCGCGATGTTCGTTCCCCATGCGGGATCGTTTGGGGTTCGGTCGGGGTTTTGACCCACTTGCGGCACGTTTTCAAGCCAAAGTGTACCTATTTTCAAATTCAGATCATATTCTCAAACTGAGAGTCCGGTGACTACATGGTCGATTACTACAATTTTCGTTGTTCACTTGCGGGATGTTCGTGCCCCCTATGGGGCATTTGGGGGTTGCTCGAGGTTTTGGCCCACTAGCACCACGTTTTCAATCCTAATTGTGCCAATTTTTAAATTCGGGTCCTTTTCTCAAACCTAGAGTACCAAGAATACGTGTCAGTTGCTACGAGTTAAGTTGGTGCTGTGACACCCCGCCTAATTAAATAGCGGGTGATCAGTCCTTTATTAAATTATAACCAAGGTGAACGGTTAGTTCATTCTTAGCATCACTGTCGCAAAAATAACTTTTCCAATTAAACACCCTAAATGATTAAGCTAAGTGACAAAAGCATTTTTAAGACATCAATTTCCAAATTTAATTTAAAACCAATATCTAAAACCTTTCATAATGCATGGTTTTAAAAAAAAAATCACACAACAATTAGACTGGAAAATAATCCAAGCAACTTAAGCATTCAACTAAATAATTCCAACATTAAAACTTGAGAGGAAAGACATCCTGATAGTAACAATCCCAAAGTATAAATACTGGAAATAAATGAATCACAATCTCTAATAAAACCGACTGATTAAATGAAATAGGGCGACACATGCCCAATTGGATAAAGTAAAACTAGAATTGGAATCAATAATGAGGTCATCTAAGCAAGAGGCCTGTAACTCCCACCTAAGCTGCAACACGTTCCTTCCAAAGGATCCTATGCAAGATGCCCCTGTGGCTGGACACCTGTAATATATACATATATATACAAGAGAGAAAAGAAAATAGAAAACGGATCAGAGCCCGATTGTAAAACAGTTTAAAATTAGTTTAGCAAGTATTTAAAATGCTTACCGGCTAATGCAACAATCATATTAGTGCGGTACTCTCTTGAGAAATTCTCACCTCTCTTCTAATGTGCACACCTATCGCAGTACTACTCCCAACAGTTTAGCTTATCTTAAGTTACTCACAAGAAAACATGCCGAGAATTTCTAGTGTTAAGAAAATTAATTTTATTTAAAAGTGAAGTTCTCACATAAGCCTCATTTAATTATAAAGTTTCTCACTATTGCCTCAAACTTTTCAAACACTTATATCGAAGTTGAAATAATTATTCATTGCTTGCCTACCTTTAGTCACAGTAGATAGTATTCAAATTTCAAGTTCATATATATATATATACATTAATCACTTATTTAATATATATATACTATCGGCACCCCACATAAAATTTATGGTGCTGGAATACTCTGCTATCAAGTCCCCGTATCACTCGTACTAAGGGAAATACTAGTTCAGAATCACTCTCGAACTGTATTAACATAAAACACATACAAATTGAGGCGAAGCATAGTTTCAAGTCACTTAGAGATCAGCACATACCCTCACGTCTCTTAGGAATGTCTGACTATCGATCTGATAGCCTGTACCAAGGATTCCTATGTTCTAGGGTACAAGTCAATATCCCCCATAAAGGTCCCATCGAGATAAGACTGTCCCATCGCAGTAACCTCAGTGATAGCAAGTAGCGCGGCCATGATTTTTACACGTATATAGTATATGCACAATCACAGTCATATATGTATAATACTATTCCCAATTCTAATTTAGGTACACCCACGACCCATACTTATGATATTTATTCTCATTGCGCATTACTAGATTATACCATATAACATTTTGTCTCTTTTATTCTTATTTATGGGATTATTCCAACTTACTATGTAACACTCATGAATTCCTATCCCCCCAAGTGTAATTTTAGTAGGTACTCATTTATTTTACAACGTAACTTCCTTACGTATCTCACCCTTTAAACACACGTTCTCATTGTTCCTTAAGTGTAAAACACCTCCGTTAAATATTAATCTCGTCTTACATTAAGGGTTCCATTTTTATAAGGTCCTACTGGTCTTCTTTATCTCCCAAAATATTCTAACAATAATGTCCAAGAATTACTATACATTTAAGTTAGAACCAGCTATTTAAAAAGGGGAATTTGAGTTTTCCAGGAGGGGTCGATCGATCGATGGCAGGTGCTCGATCGATCGATCCGTCGATCGATCGATGCTCCTGGGTCGATCGATCGATCAAGCAGGTATTACGAAACTGCAGAATTTCCAGTTACGGGTTTCTTCTTCCAAAATCATCCAAACTAATATATTTGACTTCCAAACTCCCAACAATTTATACTACAAGTGTTATATCCTTAATTAAGTTGTATTCTATGTAAGGCACATGAATTTTTATCATGTATAACGAATTAAAAGGGCCACAATCCATAAAAATATCAAGAACCCTAATATTTTCTTTGTTTAGTTTCTTCCCATTCTTTTCCCAGATTTCATACTCCTAATTTACTGTAATTTCATGGTTCAATCTCTACATGTGTATTTGATTTCTAGAATATGTCGTTTACCTCTACAACATGCAAATTAGAGTCTCCCATACATTCTTTCTTTCATAAAAACTAGTCCTAATCAACCCTAGACTAATCATTATTGAAGCATTAACTGAATTAGATCAAGATAGATACTTGCTTGAGAATTTTTGGTTCAGATTAGTGGACAAGATTAGTGTGGTTGCGATCCTCGTTGCGCGATCTAAAGTTTGGCGGCGACGGCGATGCAAACGGTGGAGTTCTTGGCCTTGAACTCCTTAGAGAGCTTCTCCTATTCCCTTCCAATGGTCGTCTTAGGTTTTTGGTTGTTCTAACCCTAGAAGACAACTCTTATTATCGGATATACTCTTAGGAATTTCGTGGGTTTTCATGCCCAAAAATGTAAAATGTCCAAAACGCCCTCCCGGGATTTTAATTAGGCCTAGAAACGCCCCGAGACCCAAACTAAACCCCTAGGTACATTATTTTGACTATCTTGATCCTTCCGGACACATTGACGCACTCAAAATGACCATACGGGTGACTTATAATTTATTCACTTTTAATAGATCGAATTTAATCCTGACACGACACAAGCGCGTCCCGATAAATTTTCCAAAATTATCAAATTAGATTCTCGTGATAATTTTACTAAGTACCATTACACCTCTTACTTTACCCATAAAGTAATTTACAACACAATTCCAATAATTACTAACTCTCATCACGCTAGTAAGTATTTAAATGATTTTTCGAATTAATATTAAATTAATATCTCTAATTAAATTTAATAAATCCCAAAAATTTAAAAGTCATAAAAATACAGGGTATTATAGGTGCGAGGTGTTAGAGCCCCTTACAGGACCTTTTGGGAGTTATTCGATGGTCTGGCCCACTAGAGGCACATTTTTAAGCCTAAATGTGACTATTTTCACATCCAGATGCCATTCTCAAACTGCATGTCCTGAAAAATATGTGCTCAATTGCTTTGAATTACGTTTGCCACGTGCAATGTGTTCATGCCCTTTGCAGGGTTGTTTGGTGGCTGTTTAGGGTTTTGGTCCGCTAGCACCACATTTTCAAGCCTAAGTGTGCCTATTTTCAAATTTGGGTTCTACTCTTAAATCGGGAGTCCCACAACTACACGGTTGGTTGCTACGAGTTATGTTGGTCACACGCATGGTGTTTGATCCCCTTGCAGGGCCGTTTAGGGGTTATTTGGGGTTTTAGCCCTCTAGCGGCACGTTTTCAAGCCTAAGTATGCTTATTTTAAAATTCGGGTCCTACTCTGAAACGAGGAGTCTCGATACTATGCGGTCAGTTCCTACGAGTTACTTATGTAATGCGTGAGATGTTCATGCCCCTTGTTGGGACGTTTGGGGGATGTTTGAGGTTTTGGCCCACTAGAAACACATTTTCAAGTCTAAGTGTGACTATTTTCGAGTTTAGGTCCTATTCTCAAATTAGAAGTCTCGCAACTATGCCATCAGTTGCTACTCGTTATGTTGGTGACATGCGATGTGTTCGTACCCCTTACGGGGCCATTTGGGGGATGTTGACGGTTTTGGCCCACTAGTGGCACATTTTTAAGCCTAAGTGTGCCTATTTTCAAATTTGGGTCCTATTCTCAAATCGGAAGTCCTGCAACTATGCGATCAGTTTCTACGAGTTACTTTGGTGACGTGCGAGATGTTCGTGCCCCTTGTGGTGACGTTTAGGGGGCTTTTATGGGTTTTGGTCCACCAACGGCACGTTTTCAAGTCAAAGTGTGTCTATTTTTAAATTTGGGTCCTATTCTCAAGTCCGGAGTCCCGCGACTATGCGATTGGTTGCTAAAAGTTTCGTTAGTCACGTGTGAGGTGTTCGTGCCCCTTGCAGGGCCATTTGAGGGATGTTCGATATTTTGGCCACTAGAAGCACATTTTCAAACCTAAGTGTGCAGAGTTTCAAATTTGGGTCGTATTCCCAAATCGGGAGTCCCATGACTATGCGTTTAGTTGCTTTGAGTTACGTTGGTCACGCTCGTTGTGTTCGTGCCCCATGCTGGGACATTTGGGGTTTATTCGGGGTTCTGGACCACTAGCAGCACTTTTTCAAGACAAAGTGTGCCTATTTTTAATTTCGAGTTCTATTATCAAATTGAGAGTTCTGTGACAACGCAGTCAGTTTTTAAAAGTTACGTTGGTCATGTGCGAGTTGTTCGTGGGCCCCTACTGGGCCATTTGGGGGCTGTTTGTGGTTTTAGCACACCAACGCCACGTTTTCAAGCCTAAGTGTGTCTATTTTAAAATTTGGGTCCTATTCTGAAACCCAGAGTCTTTTGACTAAGCATCGATTACTACGAGTTATGTTGGTAACATGCAAGGTATTTGAGGCCCTTGTAAGACCTTTTGGGGGTTGTTCGGCATTTTTTCCCATTAGGGGAACATTTTTAAGCCTAAGTGTGCCTATTTTCGAATCCAGGTTCAATTCTCACACCGAGAGTCCCACAAATATGTGGTTAGATGGTAAGAGTTACGTTGGCCACGTGCGAGGTGTTCATGCCCTTTTCACGGTTATTTGGGGGTTGTTGATGGTTTTGGTCCACTAAAGGCACATTTTTAAGCCTAAATGTGCCTATGTTCAAATTCCAGTTTTATTGTCAAATCGAGAGTCCCATGATTACGCTGTCGATTGCTATGAGTTACGATTGTCACAAGCACAGTGTTTGAGCCTCTTGCGGGACCGTTTAGGGGTTGTTCAGGGTTTCAATCCTCTAGTGTCACATTTTCAAGCCAAAGTGTGCCTATTTTCAAATTTGGATCCTATTCTAAAATAGGGAGTCCCACTACTACTCGGTCAGTTGCTACCAGTTACGTTGGTCACATGTGAGGTGTTCCTACACCTTGCCAGGCCGCTTAAGGGTTGTTCGGGGTTTTAGAAAACTAACAGTACATTTTCAAGCCTAAGTATGCCCATTTTAGAAGTCGGATCCTATTCTTAAATCTGGAGTTTAGTGACTATGTGATCGGTTACTACTAGTTACCTTTGTGCCGTGTGACATGTTCGTGCCCCTTGCGGGTTTTTAGGGACTGTTAGGGGATTTTGCCCACTTTCCGTGATCTTAACCATCATGGCGAAAAAATTGCACCAAATTTCCCTGCAACTATGGTCACGAATTATGGTTGTGACCACATCCATGACCATGGTCCCGGCTTTGGGTCATAACCATTTTGAATTGTTCATGAAGTTGGGTCACAGTTTAAGGCCGTGATTAGTCCTATTAATATGGGATAGTCAAGAATGCTAACATGGAAAAAAGGGTCACTGTTGTTAGTCACATCCCAAAGCCGTGATCAACCTCTTTATCTAAAAATCCGTAAACCCTTTCTGCCATTTTCACGCAGACTCTCTCTCTCTCTCTCTTAAACCCCTAAACCCTTATTGTCTCGCTCTCTTTCCAGCTTCCTCTCTCTCACTCTCTTAGTTAACATTTTCTCTTTCTATTTATATATGTATGTATATTTGTGTATATGTATGTGTATATGTGTGTATTTGTGTATTTATATGTTTGTATGTATATACCATGTATATGAGTGTATATGTGTGCGTATATATACACGTATATATATGCATATATGTGTGTATATATGTGTGTATGTGTGTGTGTGTGTGTGTATGTGTATATATATATTTTTTGTGTTTATTTTAACCCTAATTAAAATTTTCCATAAACCCTAGTTTAGTGAGAAATCCCAGTTCTCAATTCCTAAACCCTAATTTTCAATTCATAAACACAAATTAGTGAGAAATTTGCCAATTTTTAATCTCTATTTTCAATTTTCAATTTTTAAACTATTATTTAGTGAGAAACCCTAGTTTTTAATTATTAAACCTTAATTTTAAATTCTTAAATTTTATTTTAAATTTTTAATTCTTAAACCCTAATTAGTGGAAAATTTTCCATAAACCCTAATTTAATGAGAAACTACCCTACTTTAATGAGATATTGTGATTATTGGTATGTATTCTATCATGTAGATGATAGAAGGAGTACGTGATAATTGTTGGTTGTTAGTTTGGTTGTTAGATAGTGACGTTGGATTGCTTGGAGATATTTATAATACATATGTACTTTCAAACTCTCTCATAATAAACTTAACACTTACGACGCGTTCTTGTTTGGATTTCACCTTGGTGAGATCCAAACACGCACGGGGTTAAGAGAATGGTAGTGATGAATCAAAACCTTAATCAAACTAATATACACTTATAACTCATATGTTAAAATAAGAAAAACTTAAATTGGATTGGTTGAAAAAGAATAACTAGTCATTGATTAATTAGAGCCCTTATTTGTAGGACTCATATTCACTCCCTCATGTATTTTTCTGAGGAAAAATGAGACATGGTGTTAATCACTGGTAACAAGAGTACGAGAGGTTGCAATTGGACCTCACTTACACCTCTTTTATTAGTGCACGTTATTTAGAGGGTACTCATATTTATATGCATGGGAATAAGAAGATTGAACAATTTAACTAACGTACAAATCGTGGAGTTGATCTCCAGCAAGAGTACCTGTTCGATCGCATTATACTTTTCCTACCAGAAAGCTGGGATGATGCTATAGAGAATATATTCTGTGTACATAATCCCAATGTCGCCCTGACATTGCTTACACTGTTAGAAACGGAAAAAAAATCAACCGTTATGGATACAACTACATACATAGAGCATTCATATAGACTGTGATGTCCCGCGACATATGCACATTAAATTGAATCTTTCCAATAAATTGAAGAATATGAATTACACCAAAGCAGGGAAATTGCAAGTGTTTTAAAACACTTGCAAATGGCATTTGCAACGGTTCAAAGCACTTGCAAATTATCGTGTTGCAAAATTCAATCCGATGTTAGCGATGTACACACGTGACAACACGAATAAGACAACTTAAACCTGATAAGAAGTTAGCAGTGTACAATTGATTATTGACTAGCATGAAATATAAAATGACACAACCCTTCTTAAGGCTTCCCATTTATTGATCCAGAGGTTCTTGGATCGATCCTAGTGTTGATACAAAAATTAGTCAGCTGACGTGGACCAATTATGTGAAGACACGTGTCTTCACATTATGGCATAAATATACGTACTGAGCAACTTAAAGCACCGAGCTACTCAGCGTACCGAGCTACTCAACATACCAAGCATCTAGTCAGGAAGATCAAACGAAGAAGACAGATTCAATAAATATTCTTACCATGTACAGATGTATATGTCTATTTAATAGTGGCATATTGTCCATTCATACTGCCAGCCTAAGAGCTATAAGTACCTTGTAACACCCTCATAGCAAGGTAAGCTATCATAACCAAACCTAAGCAATATTAAGGCAAGACACCCAGCAATACAAGATAGTGGACGTAGGCCATTTCGTTAAGGTTGAACCACTTTAAAAATCCCCTGTCTTATTTCTTTATTCATATTTATCTATGATTAATTAATTAGATCAAGTCTAGAATTTTACATCAACAGATTGGCACCGTCTGTAGGAACGACTATACGTAGTGTTTTTCACTAAAAACTTATCACAAATCGTTGATATCCTAGAATCTAGCAACAGGAACAATGACGGGAATCCTCATAACCCTTCTGCTCCTCCAAATGAAAACGATATCATATGAATCCTGACCAGCTTTGCCAGGGGACAATCATTAATGCAGGAAACTATGTGATAGTTCATTCAGACTATTCAAAATGGAGTGTCCACTCAGTCAGGCCAATAAAGCGCTCAGAGAAGCATGCGTCCACCGTCTTCACGATCCAGACGTACTGAACCCCATCATACTTCGCAATCCAGACGTACTGAACTCCATCATACTGGAACCTCCAGTGATCCATCCTATCAACCTAGTTTGACATCCCCTATAAGAATTTTGGATTCTCAGGAAAACATCACTCTAACTCCAGAACGAATAAGCGCTCTGGAAAGATTTAGCAGAGTCTCTCCCTTTGACCGTTTGGGCCCTAAGAGGAACAAAAATCCTCCTCGGGTTGCGTCGAGAAATTCTCAATAACCAAACGATTTAAAGGAAGTTTCTGACCAGTCACACCCAAATCTCAGGCCTGCGGCTCGCATAGAAAGATCCCAAGAAGAAAACTCCGCACGATCTGTTGCTCGTGCAAATAAATCAGAAGATGGAAATGATGCTTGGAAGGGCTCCATTCATAGAGTGGAAGACATGTTATGGGAGATGGCTAAGGCCAAAACCCCTCTCCAAATAACCTTTATCAAATGATCTCCATTTGTACGAGAAATTTTGGATTTCCCTACACCCTCAAAGTTCAAGGCTCCTGTGATTAAGTCGAAGTATGATGTAAAAACATATCATGTTCTCCACATAGAGCAGTACCAAGCTGCAACAGTTATTTATGCGGTCCCAGATAAAATGAGGTACAAGGCATTCTCAGGAACCATCACTAGATCTGCTCAGATATGGTATAACAGCTTTCCTCGGGGGAAAATTACAACCTTCCATCAACTAGCGGACCTCTTTATAGGAAATTTCTATTTTGGTGCAAAATAAGTCAAGAGGGTAGCACATCTGCTGAGCATAAGGCAAAATGCAGGAGAAAGCAGTTGGGATTATATCACTCATTTTAGTAACGAGAAACTGGAAGTCATTGACTATGAGGAGAAGACAACCATTACAACTCTCATGAGTGGTCTTTTACCAAACAAGCTGTACTACACTTTGACCAAGGATCCTCCTAAATCTATGGCTAAATAAGTCAAAATTATGAATGCCGAAGAAGCTATGGCTATGAAGAAGAATGCTGAAGCAAAGGAAGAAACTAAAGCTAAAGGCAAGCCGGAGAAGAAAGATCACAAGCATAATGGTGGGAGCAAACAGTCAAAAGGAAAAGAAGCGTTAGAACTTATGAGGAAGTATGCAAATTATACTCCCTTAAAGGTGAATATAAACCACGTTCTGGAGGAGATCAAGAATAGTGAGGAACTGAATTGGCCAGAAAAACTAAGAACAACTCCCAAAATAAGGGATTAGTCCAAGTATTGCGACTTCCACAAGGATCATGGTCACGTGACCAAGCAGTGTAGAGCCCTCCAGAATGAGATAGAGGCACTCATTAGATGAGGAAAGATGAATAGGTATGTTGATCGCCAGAATAGTGGGAAGACCAACAACAGAGCTCGACAGAGATCTAAATCTCCTTGCCGACCAAGAGACGATAAGAAAAGGGATCACGAAGATGACCCTGAAGATGACCCCGATCTCCCAAAAAGGCTAAGACAACTTGAGCGTGAGGTATTTTCAATTCATTTTGGTTCATTGAATTGTAATATGATTACAGACGGATATGCAGGAGGGGGTGACCATACAGCTGAGAGGAAAGCTTACCTCAATGAGGCACAAGGTTGTTCCTATATACAACAGATAAATCTAACAGAAGAGGATCGCCCGAGGAAGGTAAACAAAGATAAGCTAGTCATTTATTTTTCAAAAATTGATTTGGAAGGAATTTTATATCCTTATGATGATCCTCTAGTGATCAAAATGACAATGAAGGATGTAATCATCTCAAAAGTACCGGTGGATAATGGTAGTTCGACATACATCATGTTTTACCCTTATTTCGATAGTTTGAACTTAAAACTTGGACAGTTGGAGCCATATCACAAGCCCCTCATTGGGTTCTCTGGAGAAAAAGTTTTTCCACTTGGGATGATCAAGTTAGATATGTTGATTGGTACCTGGCCTGCTTGCAGATCTAAAAAAGGTACGCTTCTTAGTGATGGATAAAAATGTCCAATAGGCCTACAATATAATCATGGGGAGGGTAGGCCTGAAAATGTTTGAAGCAGTTCCATCCACTGTACATCAGTGTTTAAATTTCTCGACCAACTTTGGGGTTGGAATTATGAAGGGCGATAAAAAAGTAGCATGGGAATGCTACTACTCGTTTAACGAGCAAGAAGAATTAGAGGATGCTAGGAAGAAAACAACCACTTATCAAGTGGATAAATATGACGAGTCTGAGATTGAAACCTTAGATCCAAGAGATGAAACGGAACTCGTCAAAGGACAAGTAATGGAAGCAACAAAAACTTTATTCTGGATGAAGAGAAACCATAAAGGACAACACACATTGGTGCTTCACTAGATCCGATATTAAAGCAGGAGCTGGTGGCATTTCTGAAGCAGAGAAAATAAACATTCGCGTGGAGTCATGAAGATATGCCGGGGATAGACCCAGCCTTCCTATGTCACGAGCTCAATGTCAACAAAGAGATCAAGCCAGTAAAGCAAAGGAAAAGAGTCTTTAGCCCGAAAAAGAATCAGGCTATTCAAGATGAAGTAGAAAAATTAAAAAAGGCTTCTTTCATCGAAGACGTCAAATATCCAGATTGGTTGGCTAATGTGGAAGGCATGTCAACGGATCGAATTTCATCCGAACCCGATCCATTTAAGTGGATATGGATCATGCCTAAAATTTGATTATCCAATTAACCGATTATCCGTTTATTAAATGGAGTGGATTTGGATTCATATACTACGATCCGTTAATAATCCGATCCGATTAATATTTTTAATATATATATAAATTATATGTAATATATTTTTAATTAATATATATTGTATTTAATAATATTTTGAATATGTATATATATATATATATATATATATATATATATATATATAGAGAGAGAGAGAGAGAGAGAGAGAGAGAGAGAGACTCATATGCACACTAAGTTTGCACATCATTTTTTTAAAATAGTAAAAAAAATATTTTTGAGTTGATTTTTTTTATGTGATATTTAAACATTTCAACGGACCCATGTAAAAAAAATCAGAAAAAAACTTTTTTTTGCTATTTTTAAAAAATCGATCAAACTTTCGTTGCTTTTAAGCGCTTTAAAAGCTGCGAAAGTTTGACCGATGTTTTAAAAATAGCAAAAAAAGTTTTTTTGAGTTGATTTTTTTTACATGGGTCTGTTGAAATGTTTAAATATCACATAAAAAAATTGACTCAAAAATATTTTTTTTAATGCTTTAAAAAAATTAGTGTGTGCCAGCACTGTTCAAACTTAGTGTGCACACGAGCCTGCCTCTCTCTCTCTCTATATAAAATAATAGTTCTTTATTTCATTATCTATTTTTTTGGAAGATTTGCAAAATAAATTTATGAAATAAGAGTTGAAAACAAAAATGTTACAAATCAAGTTTAACATAAACGGATAATCGGATCGAATCCGAATTCGTTTAACATAAACGGATATGGATTTGGATTTTTCTGATCCGATCCGATTAATAAACAAATCAGAACCGAATCCGTTTAACGTAAACGGATATGGATTTGGATTTTCCTGATCCAGTTCGAATTCGATCCGTTTATAGGCCTAGTGTGTGGGCTTCACAGACCTGAATAAAGCTTGCCCAAATGATGATTTCCCTCTTCCTAGGATAGATCAACTGGTAGATGCTACTTCGGGCACTACACCAAAACGTAATTTTAGTAACACACAAATTTGTTAATTAGCAACACTACTATATCGTTATAATGTCTAATGGTAATTTATCGTTACTAAATTAATATATGTGTTGCTAATGAGTTTTGTTATGTCAAATAATAAACAAAAAATCTATATTGATAACACATCTCATGAAAAGAAGCGGGAGAATGAAAATCCCAATACGCTCACCCTCCTCATTTTCTCTTCTTCTTTACAATGGTGAACAAAAAGATGAAACTTCCCCAAACCCAAGCCCCGACGCGAAGACGACGCCATCGAGACAGCCCCTACCGATTGTATCGACGGAGACGCCCCTGCCCTAAAACGTCGTGTTCTAGCATTAGGATATGTGGGTAACTCAGTCTTCATGTCACCCCATGTAGTCTCTCTGTCTCTCACATTTTAACTTAGTAATGGATTCCACCACAAAGTCCTTCAATCCCAACAAGCATTTGAAAGTGATTTGATATTTGTCAGTATAATGTCAGATTCGTTAGCAATTTGAGAGGATCGTCCATACTGGAACTGTTCCTATTCTCAATAATATTACGTGTGGATGCTTTAATTCTTATGCACAAATTATGTTTTGCATAATAATATTTTATTTCCAAAGCGTATTGTATTTTGCTTATGCATTGCGATTTTAGGGTTTGATACTCATGTGCCATTCCATTTCCTATAAAGGAACAATTGGTAACACACATAAACTTTCATTTACTTCAATATGCATAAAATTTAACAAATCATGATAGTTTATCAATTGAATATAAAATTTAAGAAATTGTGTTAGTCGTATCGTGTCGGCCCGAAATCCGATCCGAAAGCACGAATTTCCATCCGTACTAATGGATCACTTCAAAACGAGATAGTTTTGGTGTGAAAATACAAGAAAATCCCTTTTACCTCAAAACACCCAAAAACTGCGTCGTGGTCTGTTATTTTGGTTCGCTCCTCATCCGTAATGATTTATTAGATATGTTTGGATCATATTGGTTTTCCCCCCTTCAGATCATGATACCAAGAGGACCTCATGGAAGAAAGACGATAATGCAATTGTTGCTTTAAAGAATTGGAGGGTCTAGATGTTCATAATGGTTGTAGAATTTCTTTGCATCATTCTTCTTATTATTTTATTTACTACAATAAGTTTTTTAAAAAAATATATAATTTCTCGATTTAGTCATGGGTTTGTGCATTTTGTTTTTTGACATATGTAATGATGTTTGCCTATTGAGTTGTTCAGTGTTTGGCCATAAGGCTCGTTTGGTTCGTGACGAAATATTATTTTCCTAATTTCACTTATTTGAATCATCTTTTTGTTTGTATAAAACTGGAAATAAGTATACATAGTATATTTATGTGGTTTTGAACAAATAGATGAACAAAATTAAAGTCCAAACACTCACCATCGTCGGGGAGGGGGGGGGGGGGGGGGATTTATGGCGATGTCATAATTTAAAGTTTTCGTATTAATATACAATTTACATTTGAGAGAGGATTGATAATTGGCGGTGTCTTCCTGTCAACAGTATAGTTAAATAAACTAGTCTTATATGTTGCCCTAAACATATTTTCGTTCATATACCTAGTTTTTTTTTAATTGAACCTTGGCCCCTATTTTTTAGGGTTCAATTAGTTTTTGCAGTTAAAGATAATAAAATTGACAAAAGTATAAAACTATCTTGTCATTTGGCTTACTCCAACTGGAGGGCCAGATATGTATACTTATATTAAAAAAGCCAAATAATGATTATATTAGCACGCAATTCAGAGAACCTTGAAGAATTCATGAACAGTGTAACAACACTGTTCCTTCCGCACCAACCTACAATTTCTTTGAGCAGCTTGATTATTTGCATTTAGTATTCTCTTCTTTGTAAGTCTTCAACTTCAGATTTCTTCAAAGCTTCTTCCTTAACATCTTGACCAGTTTAATGAGCAGTTGAGCACGTAGAAGCTTTGAAACAGAGCATAGTGATAACAACAGCATTGCATCTCGATTGCCACTATTTTCTTTTGTGTTTCAATGCTTGGGACTCTATGTGCATTATGTTTTTTTGAAAATTGTCCTTTCCCTGGGGCCACTCCTTCACCCTCCGTCAACCCCAACATCATCTTGCTTGATAGGTACAATGGCAAAGGGGTATGTCGTGAGCATTGCCAGTCCCAATCCCGAATTAAGGAGGAGGGGAAAGATGAAGAAACTCTTTATTTCTCATTAGTTAATGCATTATTTTTCTGGTTTGATATTAATTTTCCCGATACTGATGCGCTTATCTTGTATAGGTTCGCATTGACCTTATATAATCATATCTTGATAAACTATTAAGGGCATTTACTTAATGTTGCAAGAAATATGGGTTAAATAGTAAGTCAAGTGTTTTACTTAATATTCTGGGCCGCTTTGTTTGATTCGACATAATATATCTAGTCCTGCTTCTATCGAAAGAATATGTCAGTCCTAATTCGACAAAGTACATGACTCCATATACTACTTTGCTTCCAGTCTATACTGCTACTTATGAAATTTATCTCTATGTGTGTATCTCTGTGTCCAGTAGCCTAATATTTCGTATCTTTGCGTGTGTGTATGTAAATAACAACTACTTAACAGCCTTCAAATAATTATCATTCATGATCGTACGATACTCACTCACATCACATGTCATATTCAACGACGTGTGGCTCTTAAAGAGATAACATCGTTTGACTGAGATGCTATTGATTTATTTTTATAGAGAAAAGTGATTCATATGGTACATCTATCTATTATTGCACTTATTGCACCATAAATGAGCATTGGTTCAGGATGTGGTTGTGTAATTCCTATAAAAGTGATACTTCTTGACATATATCTAAAACAAAGTCAAATTATTATAACAGGTGCCAGTGCTGATAGTTAGAGTCAGGATAAAACATCTGTCGATATTAATTTGGTTCCGCCCAGGGGAGAAATTTTATGATACCACTGTTCTACTGACTTGTAATAAATTTTCATAGAAGAAGTTGCCTCTAAATAGGAAACCTTTTAGCAATTATGTAGTGGCATACATTACTTCTTCAGGTACAAGATCAATTTTGTCATAATTCTCTATTTTTTTTTATTTGTAACTATGCAATTGCAGAGTCTGAAAAACTTATTTTTTGGGCTTACTTCTACACTGCCATTCAGAAGTTTCTCTGGTAGCGGTCCAAGTGGAAGTGTTGAGAATCAACAATTCCCTATTACTGTAGATTTCGTGAACAAAATCCAAAAGATGAATCCTAGAACCATTTTCATCATAGATTTTTCTGCATTAGTAGTGTTGGTTTGCTTTATGTCAGTTTTTGTTATCTTAGAATGCAGGAAGGTTAGTAGACCATAAAATGCTATTGGGCCTATTTTTCCACCATCCATTAATAAGAGATCTGGTAAGTCCACGAGTTATCCTTTTTGGGTGTTAATTTGTTTATTATAATACATTGGATGACTTTAGTTTCATTGCAAGAGTCTTGTTATTCTGTTCATTTCGGTGTTAACTTGGTGTCTCATAGCTATTTCGTTCATTTTTCGGCAAAACTCAGTGAGTCAAGCTAAGTTATGTATGTAATACCCTTTGCTTAACACTTGAAATTTATTTACTCAATAGGTATCACATCATTGCATACAATTGGGGTTATATTTTAGTAATGTCCTCTGCTACAAGTGCAAGTGTGTGATTAATGATATATTGATCTGGTCTTTCAAGGCACATCTGAAATAGATTACATTAGTTTCCAACTCCCATATTACAGTCTATGGTGAGAGAGAGTTAGTATAGATGCAATGTTACTTGGAAACTAATGCAATGTATATAGCCTCTTAAGATTACTTGGCTTTAATATGTTAAAAAATAGGACACTAATATATAGATAATAGTTCGTTGCAAATTATTCACTGATTATATTCTCTCTTGACGTCACTCCCTTTTACTTTCATATCCTGTTGTGCACTTCCCATTTCTTACTAAAATTACGTTTCACGTTCGCAATGTTTGTCTTTTCAACTACTGGTGGATTTTTCACAGAAAGGTATTAATGAGAACTGGGCAGCTGCACGAAAACATAACCCGGAGGCTTTTGCAACTGGATCAAAAGTATTTAGAGGTTAGTAAAACAAAAACTTCCACATATATGCCTCGTTTGTGTGGCATCATCGCCCGATCCTATGGAACTAATAAACTTAGGACATAGGAATCGTGAAATTGGTGCAACATCTCTCAATGACCGTAGTAGTCGTTCTCATAGTATTCGTGACAATCTATTATGCTTCATTTTTCATCTTGAGTGATTTTTTTTCACATAATGCCTATTATAAATAAAATTTAAAGTCCATTTGTTTGTTTGTCGGAATCTGATATAAGAGTATATGAATTGAAACATGTGAATATGAAAAAAATGATTGTTTTATGTCTATATGAACTCTTGGTTTTTAGGGAACAAAAAAGATTGAAGGCATAACATTGTCGTCTACTCGTATCGAATAACTAATAAATGTTATTACGCTTGCCTTCACAAAAATGAACTGAATAAGACTTCTATTAATTCATGGATGTTATAGGAATCCTCAATGTCCTAAATATCTTTCAAAAGAGTTACGGTGGCTTGATTGGGCGAACTTCCTTTTAGAATCTATGCCGCCAAGTTTTCAAGAAGACAAGCTTATTGGGATTAAAATGCATGATAGCAGCATAGGACAACTGTTAAGAAGGTATTAATGTCAATTATATATACATATATTTTGCAATCTTAAGAAACTAGTTCTTAAATGTTGTGAGAATATGATCTTGAATTACAGTGAAACAATGTTAACCCCTCGAATTTTGCAGAAGAAGCGTTTGACCTCTGGGTGGCGGTGGTTATCAGCTAGCCAAACATCGCTCCCAGCCACAGTTAGGTGCCACCATTTCTGTCCTCAAAATCGACTCATTCATTTCTGCTTCACAACGCAGGTTAACTTTCTTACTCTATCCATTCTATAAATACACTTATCTTCTTCTTTCTTAAAAACTGAATTGAGTCTCTTTATTAATGAAATAATCTTCATACATATTTTAGGTAGTTTATTTACTTTTACAAAATAGAGAGAAAAAGATTATCTGAAATATTAAATGGTCACTGCTTAGTGGTTTGGTCTTTGAATTTATATTTATCTATGGTATTCGTATGACGGTTTAACCGAGACGAGTGCAAGTGTGATGTGTAAAATGTTTGGCGCAGGCATGGGGCAAGCAAGGTTAATTTTCAAATGTTTTGACCCTTTGAATAAAGATATGGGATTGTTTTGGGTCAATCAATTCAAATTTTGAGTGGAATGTTATGTAAGTAATGATAGAATGAGGTTTACATATTTAAATATTATTCCGTGTTTGTTCTTGCAAACACTATAATAAGATTCATGAATGCACTCTGATACACATACTATATGTATAATTCCCTGTATTAACAGCTTACTGGGTATGTGCAAGCGATGTGGTGACTCATGTGAATTGTGTGGACTTTGAATTCCCCGTGTACTCTTAATAAAATTCCTGTGTTAAAGTTCATTTTAAACAGCATGTACTTAAAAATATACTAGATGCATGCCGGAGACTCATGCACATTTATCCGGTCATTTGTTGTTATTCATAATACATAATGAACCTCAGCTTAAAGGTTTCTCATTTGTTTTAATCATATTCGAGATACTATTATTAATATAGAAACAAATATTATACAAGAAGAATGAACCAGCCGAAATAGTTATTCTTTACCTAAATCTGTATTGTTTCTTTTCAATTTGATTTATTATCATCACTCATTGAATGTATTTTTGTCTATTAAATTCATTTTATTCTACGATTTCTACTAATATTGATCTTTCTTATGGTCGGGTGTGTTTCCCAAAGTTCAAAAATCCGATTTTAATTACAGTGAAACAATGTTAACCCACTAGATTTCGTAGAAGAAGCCTTTGACCTCCAGGTGGCGGTGGTTATCCGCTAGCTAGACATCTCCCCCAGCCACAGTTGTATCTGATTAGAGGCCTCCTCTTTTGGGTTTTTCATCTCGAGTTTACAACTCTGTACAAACATCCACGTTGTTATATCCCACAAATAAGTTCAATTATTTGAACATTTCATATTGTATGAACAGAAGTTGCTTTTCATCTCATGCTTTGGCCTATATTCCAATATATGGGATGGTTGATATACCTTTGGCACAAACAGGTGAAGGTATTGTCGAATGTGAACTTCTCAAATGATTTGTCCGGGAAGGGAATGGAAGAGTCTTGAAAGAAGATGTAAATGTTGGTGTTGATCATAGAGTTTTTGACGGAGCAGCCGTTGCAAGATTTTGCAACGAATGGACTATTAATGGAATTTGGGCCATTAATTTTTATTGAGGTTAATTGAGTTTTCGACGAAACAACTTGTTGCGAACTATTTGTATTGTTGTACTATTTTTTATACCTTAAGAGGTGGATAGTATAATAAAGGAGATTTTGTCCATTTTTTTAAAATTTAACTTATTTGTATTGAAATTAAATCGAATCGACAGTTAATTTGTTGTCATTATGTTAGCATTTTTGAATATTGTATACCCTAGTGTGTGTGAGTATATATAAATATTGTTTTTTCTTAATTTTTTTTATATTAGTAGCGGACTTGTACCGTTACAAAATGTGTTACAAAAATTCTGTTATAAGTGTGTTACGAAATGTTGGTAACGGTAAAAAAATGTTAGTAACACATAATTTAATAACACGGTAAAATAGTGTTAGTAACACAAAATTTAGTAACAGTAAAAAAGTGTTAGTAATTTTATTCCTCACGCATTTTTTCTAACACTTTTTTAGTGTTAGTAATTATTTTAGTAACACTACAGTAGCGTTACTAATTGACTATTTTGGTGTAGTGGGGGCATGAGCTGCTAAGCTTTATGGATGCTTATTTTGGATATAATTGTTGATGTAAAAAATTAGATTGCTTCTAATTATTTAATCACAGATAAATATAAATGAGACAAAGAATTTTAAAGTGTTTCAGCCTTATAAGAATGGCCTATGTCCACTGTTTCCGTTATTGCCAAGTGTTTTGGAGTTCTCGATATGTAATTCTATCAAGAAAATCCAGGTCCCTTTGAATGAGGGTGATACAATGTATTTATAGCCTTGAGGCTATCATCTGAAACGGTGATACATTAAATGATATACATATGAAAGGGTAATACATTTAATGCCCTTTAGCGTGTGCGTCAATGATAAGCATTTAAGGAATCAGTTGAACTGTTGGTTATCTGGTAATCAATGCTGTGGTCAAGATGCAGCTCGGACCGCCTTAGTTGCTCGTCGTTCAGGAGTTCCTCGGAGTGTTGGAGTTTCTCGGAGTACACTTGCTGCTCGGAGCGAGTATGACTTGGTCGGGGAAATAAACCTCCTCGTTGTTATTGTGCCACGTAGATCGACACGTGTCTTCTTATTATTCGTCTATATCAGCATACTAATTTTGATATCAACAGAAGCCCCCAATGTTTCATATTTCGAACTTTGAGGAATATGAAACATTCTTTCTCGGTATATGGCAATATTAAATGACCTTCCTGGTTCGCAGAATCCGCCTTTTTGAATTTTTACAAGCGCTTCGATCTTCGTGCACTTTTTGTCCTTTTAGCCGTCGGTAGCGTGTCTTCTTTTTTTGTAATCATTTCTTTCGCCGTTTCCCAAGGCAAAGTATTTAAACTTCATAGACAATCCCACCGTCTTCTACCTTTTCCAATTTCTGCTTTCGAGTTTTCCATAGTCTTTCTCTCTCTTGTGTGTTCATCCTTTTCTTCGTTCGTTGTCAACAGATCTTCCTTTTTCCTGTAAGATCTTCTTCCTTCTTCTTCATTTCTTTTATTCACCATGGTTTATGTTATTGAATCTCTTGAGAAATTCCGTTCTGATTTTTCTATTCCATCTTGGGTAACTTTGGAGGATATTTCTGAGCCTTCAAATTATTTTCGTTTGGCTGAGGGACATTGGTTCCCCAGCCTCTTTATTGCTGAATGTGAATTTTTTTTCCACCAAACCCTTTGTGCTTAGAGTTCTGTCATTATTTCGATGTTGTTCCTGTAAAAATAGCCCCCAACACATGGAGAATAGTTAATGGGGTATATAGGTTAAATCAAACTCACGGAACCCGTATAGGAATTCCTGAGATTATGTATTGTTTTAGATGGGCTGTTCTAGATAATGTTTTTTATTTAAAAACCAGATTTTTGAATAGGGCTTTAGTAGTCAACCTTCCTGATGCTAATAGGGATTATTTTGAACATGGGGTAGTTATAAAAAATTGGCAACATGCCCCTTTGATTGGAGATGAAGTATATGAAGGTCCCAGATGCCCTCCATATGGCAATGGGATAAGTTATTTTCATTTTATTTTATTTCTGAAATTATGATTTCATTATGTTTGAATAAATGTATGCTTGACATTTCATTATGTATTTGTTTGCAGTGGACAGCAAAAGAAAGATTCCAAAAGAAGTTAATATTAAGCATTTGAAACTTATCTGGAATTTGCATCAGAAAGTTGTAGACGAGCACATCAGGTCTGCTTCATACTTGTTGCAGTACAGGAGCTATACATCATCCTTTACTGCTCGTCCTGTGGTCAGCACTAGTGAACCAACGCCAGCTCCTGAGGATTCTTCACCAGACTCTCATATTCCTTTGAGTCAGAGGATGAGCAAGAGAAGAGTTCCTGCTATCTTTGAGGAGACTACCTCTGCTGGTGATGGAAAAAGAAACAAGAATGATGTTCCAAAGGGGACAAAGAAAGCAGATGCTGCCCCTTCTGTTGCTCCTCAGAAGGCTGCCGAGAAGCCCCCAGTGGCTCCTAACAAGAAGGATGCACCTGTGGAAGTGATCACCATCTCCCCAACCAAAAGCTCTTCTTTGGTTGAAACTGTTGAACTGCTACCGAGGAGACTGAAGAAATCCTCCTCGGTCAATTTGGCTGAAACCATTCCCCAGCTCCAAGCTAGTGGAGCTGGTGTTCCAACTATTATTCCCCCGAGTTCTGCGATGAGCTCGGTAAAGTCCTTGACCATTCCCGAGGTGCAAGGTAATGAAGATAACCTTACTCGGGATATGGTTACTTCTTTGGCTGCTCGTCATCTTGCTTCAGTAAGTATCTATACTTAGAATATTTCATATTTTCCTTTGTTATTTCTCATATTTGTTTCTGACTTTGCTTTCCTTTTCTGTTTACAGTTGACGAGCTGCTTTAACATAATCCTCAAGAAGGATGAAGCAATCAAAGCTTCTTGCTCTTCGTCCAGTGTGGAGGGAGCTCTGGAAGAAGCTACCAAGTCCTTGGAGGAATCTCGCCAGAAGTACCTTACTGATAAAGCAGCCTGGGAGAATAAACTTGCTTCCTCCGAGCAGGAGAAAACTCGGGTTGCTGAGGCCTCCAGGGATTTGGAGAACAAAGTGAATGCTTTGGATAAGGATAACAAAGAGCTTGATGCGAAGCTCAAGACTGCTGGGGAAACTGAAGATAAACTCAAGGCTGCTGAGGAGAAGTTGGTCCAACTCCAGGAAATAACTCGGCAGAAGGAGGAGGCTGAACAAAAATTGAAGGCCACCGAGGATCTTCTATCCGAGAAGCTATCCTCGGAGAAATTAAAAAGAAAAGCGGCGGTGAAAAAATCTTTCCGCACTGGTTGGGACAAAGGGTGGAACAGGAGGGTAGCAGCCATGATGACCCAAGTGCAATATGCACTACACCAAAAACAGCATTTTGGCACACCCTGATATTAAAAATCTGGCACGGTTTAAAACTATGCCAGATTTTGGCACGGTTTAATAGAAATTTGGTACACTTTAAAACAGTGCCAAAATTTGGCACTGTTTTAAAGTGTGCCAAAATTGAGTACACTTTACTAGGATATAAAATACCTCAAAATTTTGGGACCTTTTAGTTTCCCTCTTCTCTCTCCTTCTTCGTCTTCTCCCCCGCTCTCCCCTCTCCCTCCACCAAAAACCCAAGCCCTACCATCCGCTCTCCCCCGCTCTCCACCTCTCTCCCCTGCTGCGTCGCCTCCCCCTCTCTCCCCTGCTGCGTCGCCTCCCCCTCTCCCCCCTGCTGCGTCGCCTCCCCCCTTGGGTTTATCCCTGCCGTCGCCCCTATTTTTCGGGTTTATCCTCCTCGGGTCACCTCCCCCGCTCCCCTGGTTCCGGGTTTTTGATATTCCGGTGTCGTGGTGTCCCTTCCGGCGACCTCGTGTTTTCTCGGTTTGAGGTATTTTATCTGGTGTCGTAATTTCTTTCCTTTATAAGTATTATATATATATATATATATATATATATTCAATTAAACTCTAGAATTAGATTTAATCTAGAATTATTTAGAATTAAATCTAATATATAGTGATTTAATAAAATAGATTTAATTCTAGATAATTCTAGATTAAATCTAATTCTAGAGTTTAATCTAATATATATATATATACTGAGGTGGAATTAAATCTAATATATACTGATTTTTGGAATGTGGAGATAACTTTTCAATAGTCCAGTTTAGGAAAGAGAAAGCCATGTGCAGCTAACATTTTCAGTCTTGAGGTGGGTGATATAGGAGGTGATTGTGTTTTCTTGGCAAGATCTGATGGGGGTGATGGGATTTCCAATCACTTGAGGTGATTGTGTTCTCAAAGGCCCAGTCGGGGCACACTCCCTCCAAGGCTGTTGTCGCCCCTCTAAGGTATTTCTCATATTAATTTTTTGAATGGGTTTTTTGTTTTGCAACAAAATGCATTTTTTTTGGCACAAAAATGGTTCAATGTGCACAAAATGCATTTTAGGGCATAATAATCTCATATTAATATTTAAGTGTTTAAATGCTAATTGTGCCCGTTTATGTTTGTGACAATGTTAATGTGCACATAGAGGGGTAAAGCTTGGATAGTCCAATTGTTAGCTGTGGCCTCTTTCTCGCTAGCAACAAAAATGGAGGAGATTGAAGTACCTCCCATTGTTGATTTACAGGTGAGAGAAAAATTAATGTGAATATTTATTTATTTCATTATATATTGATCCATTTTCCTTTCTGATATGTTCTTATATGTAATGGACATATGGATTTTTGTGAGTAGGTAGGAGATCCCAAATTTTTATTTGAAGGCAAAACCATACAAAGAATGGCGCTTCTTGTTTTGAGAACCTTGAATGGAGATCCTAAGTTCTTTCATAGACTACTTTCTTAAAAAGATTAACCATGATCATCTTCCATCACAATCTTTGATCTCTAGATCAATTCAATACATCTTAAGCACAATCAAAGGTAGATTATTCACTATATATATAATAAAGCACAATATAACGCGTGTCCTAATGGCGCATAATGATACCTAATTATACTCATAAAAGGGACATGTTATCAATTTCACACACGTGTGTGTATAATCATAAATGGGTACTATAATATTAAAGAGTTTGATCCAGTGCTCGGTGGGAATTGAATGCAGGTATTGGGGAGGTTTGGAGATCAAAAGGCCAGCATAGGCTGCCAGTGATTTGTTTGGTTTTGTTTTACAAATGTTCAACTCAGGCCAGTTCCATCCAATCTTAATCAAGTTACTACAGGTAACTATTATTTAGTACCCATTCATTAACCTTTTAAAATGCAATAAATTATTTCTACTCAATATTTATAGTTTATCTTTTTCATTCTATATCTGGTCATTCCTTTCATTTGTTTATTCATTAACCTGTAGGAACTGATCGCATAGTCCCGGGTCTCCCGGTTTGAGAGTATGACGATGATTTGCAAAAATCACACTTAAGACTTAAAAGCAAGCTGTTAAAGGGTGAAAACCCAAACCAGCCCCCCAAACAACCCCGTAGGAGGCACGAACACCTCGCACGGGACCAATGTAACTTGTAGAAAATAACCGTGTAGTCCCAGGTCGCTCGGTTTGAGAGTATGATGATAATATGCAAAAATCACACTTGAGTTAAAAACATACCGTTAAAGGGTGGAAACCCAAACCAGCCCCCCAACGACCCCGTAGGAGGCACGAACACGTCGCATGGGGCCAATGTAACTTGTAGGAACTGACCGCGTAGCCCCGGGTCTCCCGGTTTGAGAGTATGACGATAATCTGAAAAAATCACACTTAGAGTTAAAAACATGCCATTAAAGGGTGAAAACCCAAATCAGCCCCCAAACGACCCCGTAGGAGGCACGAACACCTCGCACGGGACCAATGTAACTTGTAGGAACTGACCGCGTAATCCCGGGTATCCCGGTTTGAAAGTATGACGATAATTTGCAAAAATCACACCTAGACTTAAAAACAAGCCATTAAAGGGTAAAAACCCAAACCAGCCCCCAAACGACCCCGTAGGAGGCACGAACACCTCGCACGGGACCAATGTAACTTGTAGGAACTGACCGCGTAGTCCCGGGTCGCTCGATTTGAGAGTATGACGATAATCTGCAAAAATCACACTTAGAGTTAAAAACATGCCGTTAAAGGGTGAAAACCCAAACCAGCCCCCAAACGACCCCGTAGGAGGCACGAACACCTCGCACGGGACCAATGTAACTTGTGGGAACTGACCGCGTAGTCCCGGGCCGCTCGGTTTGAGAGTATGACGATAATTTGCAAAAATCACACTTAGACTTAAAAACAAGCCGTTAAAGGATGAAAACCCAAACCAGCCCCCAAACGACCCCGTAGGAGGCACGAACACCTCGCACGGGACCAATGTAACTTGTAGGAACTGATCGCGTAATCCCGGGTATCCCGGTTTGAGAGTATGACGATAATTTGCAAAGATCACACTTACACTTAAAAACAAGCCATTAAAGGGTGAAAACCCAAACCAGCCCCCAAACGACCCCGTAGGAGGCACGAACACCTCGCACGGGACCAATGTAACTTGTAGGAACTGGCCGCATAGTCCCGGGTCGCTCGGTTTGAGAGTATGACGATAATATGCAAAAATCACACTTAGAGTTAAAAACATGCCGTTAAAGGGTGAAAACCCAAACCAGCCCCCAAACGACCCCGTAGGAGGCACGAACACCTCGCACGGGACCAATGTAACTTGTAGGAACTGACCGCGTAGTCCCGGGTCGCTCGGTTTGAGAGTATGACGATAATTTGAAAAAATCACACTTAGAGTTCAAAACATGCCATTAAAGGGTGAAAACCCAAACCAGCCCCCAAACGACCCCGTAGGAGGCACGAACACCTCGCACGGGACCAATGTAACTTGTAGGAACTGACCGCGTAGTCCCGGGCCGCTCGGTTTGAGAGTATGACGATAATTTGTAAAAATCACACTTAGACTTAAAAACAAGCCGTTAAAGGATAAAAACCCAAACCAGCACCCAAACGACCCCGTAGGAGGAACGAACACCTCGTACGGGACCAATGTAACTTGTAGGAACTGACCGCGTAATCTCGGGTATCCCGGTTTGAGAGTATGACGATAATTTGCAAAAATCACACTTAGACTTAAAAACATGCTGTTAAAGAGTGACAACCCTAACCAGCCCCCAAACGACCCCGTAGGAGGCACGAACACCTCGCACGGGACCAATGTAACTTGTAGGAAATGACCGCGTAGTCCCGGGTCGCTCGGTTTGAGAGTATGACGATAATTTGCAAAAATCACACTTAGACTTAAAAACAAGCCGTTAAAGGGTGAAAACCCCAACCAGCCCCCAAACGACCCCGTAGGAGGCACGAACACCTCGCACGGGACCAATGTAACTTGTAGGAACTGACCACGTAATCCCGGGTATCCCGGTTTGAGAGTATGACGATAATTTGCAAAAATCACACTTAGACTTAAAAACAAGCCGTTAAAGGGTGAAAACCAAACCAACCCCCGATCGACCCTGTAGGAGGCACAAATACCTCGCACGGGACCAATGTAAGTTGTAGGAACTGACCGCGTAGTCCCGGGTCTCACGGTTTGAGAGTATGACGATAATTTGCGAAAATCACACTCACACTTGAAAACAAGCCATTAAAGGGTGAAAACCCAAACCAACCCCCAAACGACCCCGTAGGAGGCACAAACACCTCACACGGGACCAATGTAACTTGTAGGAACTGACCGCGTAATCTTGGGTATCCCGGTTTGAGAGTAGGACGATAATTTGCAAAAATCACACTTAGACTTAAAAACATGCTGTTAAAGAGTGACAACCCTAACCAGCCCCCAAACGACTCCGTAGGAGGCACGAACACCTCGCACGGGACCAATGTAACTTGTAGGAACTGACCGCGTAGTCCCGGGTCGCTCGGTTTGAGAGTATGACGATAATTTGCAAAAATCACACTTAGACTTAAAAACAAGCTGTTAAAGGGTGAAAACCCAAACAAGCCCCCAAACGACCCCGTAGGAGGCACGAACACCTCGCACGGGACCAATGTAACTTGTAGGAACTGATCGCGTAGTCCCGGGTCTCACGGTTTGAGAGTATGACGATAATTTGCAAAAATCACACTTAGACTTAAAAACAAGCCATTAAAGGGTGAAAACCCAAACCAGTCCCCAAACGACCCCGTAGGAGGCACGAACACCTCGCACGGGACCAATGTAACTTGTAGGAACTGACCGCGTAATCCCGGGTATCCCGGTTTGAAAGTATGACGATAATTTGCAAAAATCACACTTAGACTTAAAAACATGTGTTAAAGAGTGACAACCCTAACCAGCCCCCAAACGACCCCGTAGGAGGCACGAACACCTCGCACGGGACCAATGTAACTTGTAGGAACTGACCGCGTAGTCCCGGGTCGCTCGGTTTGAGAGTATGACGATAATTTGCAAAAATCACACTTAGACTTAAAAACAAGCCGTTAAAGGGTGAAAACCCCAACCAGCCCCCAAACGACCCCGTAGGAGGCACGAACACCTCGCACGGGACCAATGCAACTTGTAGGAACTGACCGCGTAATCCCGGGTATCCCGGTTTGAGAGTATGACGATAATTTGCAAAAATCACACTTAGACTTAAAAACAAGCCGTTAAAGGGTGAAAACCCAAACCAGCTCCCAAACGACCCCGTAGGAGGCACGAACACCTCGTACGGGACCAATGTAACTTGTAGGAGCTGACCGCGTAATTCCGGGTATCCCGGTTTGAGAGTATGACGATAATTTGCAAAAATCACACTTAGACTTAAAAACATGCTGTTAAAGAGTGAAAACCTTAACCGGCCCCCAAACGACCCCGTAGGAGGCACGAACACCTAGCACGGGACCAATGTAACTTGTAGGAACTGATTGCGTAGTCCCGGGTCGCTCGGTTTGAGAGTATGACGATAATCTGCAAAAATCACACTTAGAGTTAAAAATATGCTGTTAAAGGGTGAAAACCCAAATCAATCCCCAAACGACCCCGTAGGAGGCACGAACACCTTGCACGGGACCAATGTAACTTGTAGGAACTGACCGCGTAGTCCCGGGTCGCTCGGTTTGAGAGTATGACGATAATCTGCAAAAATTACACTTAGAGTTAAAAACATGCCGTTAAAGGGTGAAAACCCAAACTAGCCTCCCAACGACCCCGTAGGAGGCACGAACACCTCTTACGGGACCAATGCAACTTGTAGGAACTGACCGCGTAGTCCCGGGTCTCCTGGTTTGATAGTATGACGATAATTTGCAAAAATCACACTTAGACTTAAAAACAAGGCGTTAAAGGGTGAAAACCCAAACCAACCCCCCATCGATCACGTAGGAGGCACGAACACCTCGCACGGGACCAATGTAACTTGTAGAAACTGGGCGCGTAGTCCCGGGTCTCTTGGTTTAAGAGAATGATGATAATTTGCAAAAATCACACTTAGACTTAAAAACAAGCCGTTAAAGTGTGAAAACCCAAACCAGCCCCCCATCGACCCCGTAGGAGGCACGAACACCTCGCACGGGACCAATGTAACTTGTAGGAACTGACCGCGTAGTCCCGGGTCTCCCGGTTTGAGAGGATGACTATAATTTGCAAAAATCACACTTAGAGTTAAAAACATGCCGTTAAAGGGTGAAAACCCAAACCAGCCCCCCAACGACCTCGTAGGAGGCATGAACACCTCGCACGGGACCGATGTAACTTGTAGGAACTGACCCCGTAGTCTCGGGTCTCCCGGTTTGAGAGTATGATGATAATTTCCACTCATATATGTAATTTTATAGTTTAAGTAAAAAAATTTGTTTGCAAATTATTGGGTTACTAATATCGTATCTTTTTTGTATCCTATTTTTTTTGCAGGATAACAGTTTATCGTTGGCATTTATTCACGTGGAACACACAGAGAACTCAATGGTTTACAACAAGGGATTTATTCATGATTCCATTTTTTTGTGTCATGGCCGTGCGGTCTTTTGTTGTTTTATTGTTGAGTTTTATGGCCGTGCAGACTTTTGTAAGTTAATTGTTATATTTTGTGACCGTGCGGGCTTTATATTAGGCAGGTTTTGTATTAACAGGTTTTGGAATGTCCAAAAAATAGAAGAAACTCTGCCCAATTTTTTTTGGGCATGTGAACTATAAAGACTTGTAATATTTTGAAGTTTGTATGTACATTTATTTATTAACAACGTGCAATATTATTAATTTGTGAATTTTGTGCTTTCAAATAATTTTTTTTTTATAAAAAATTTGACACTGTTCAAAACCGTGGCAAAAGTGTATCATATTTTGGCACGATTTTGAACTGTGCCAAAAAAATTTAAACTGTTCTGAATCTGGCACAGTTAAAAACTGTGCCAAAAGTGTGCCAGAAATATCAAATTCAGGCACGGTTTAAAAGTGTGCCAGAAGTGTTCCTATTTGCCCAAATCTGGCATAGTTAAAATTGTGCCAAAAGTGTGCCAGAAATATCAAATTCTGGCACGGTTTAAAAGTGTGCCAGAAGTGTTCCTGTTTGACCAAATCTGGCACACTTTTGAGCGGTGCCAGAAAAAAATTGCCATTTTGGAACACCTGATTCTGGCACAGTTCAAAACCATGCCAGATTTGATCTGGCACAGTTTTAAACCGTGCCAGATTCCTGTTTTGGTGTAGTGATGGGAGTCTTAAATACTTCCGAGATGGTTGGGTTGCTGCCCTGCAAGAATTGAAGGTTAATGAGGACTCAAAACTGTTTCAACAGCATCTCCCTGGTCCTCCTCCAAATATTGAAGATGAAGAGGAGGACGAAGCTGCCTCCGAAGAATCTTCAATGGTAGTAGGTGATCCAATCCTTACTCAGCCTGCCGACGAGGAGTTTTCATCTCTGCCTTCTCCTCCTGAACAAGTTCTAGCTCCAGCCGACCAACTAATTGTTCCCACCGAGCAACCGAGCCCCTCGTCCCAGCCTCCCGAGAAAGTCTTGGGAGACAAGGAAAAGGTGTGAAGTTGTTCGGTATTTGTTTTATTTTCTTTTGTCACTTGTACTCTGTACTCTGAACACTGTACTTCTTTCTATGATGTAATAAAAATCACCTTTTTTTGTTCCTCTACGTTATTGATGTTCTATCTGCTTTTTTATTAACTCTTGCCTTCTCTTCTTTACTAGTTTATGGCTAGAATGGAATTGCTGTCTGCCCATGACACAGCTCTGCTTCGACAATGTAACAAATATTTTAAGGCTGGCCACACTGACTTGGACAATTCCCAGATTGTAGAGATTCTTGGTCGAGATGCTTCAGACCAAGCAGTGGAGGCATATCAATACTTGAAATATCTTCTTGATCGTGCTGTAGCCAACAATGTGGCTTATTACGAAATGATTGAAGACTTGCAAGGTACTCTCGATGAACTTCAGCAGCAATATAAAGAGTCTTCAGCTCTTTTGCACGAAGGGTATGAGAAGAAAATCAAACAACTTCGTGACGAAATAGGCTACGACAAGATGCTTGCTGGCTATGAAGTGAGAGAGAGAACATTGAAAGCAGATGTCGAAGGGCACAGGCAAATTGCTGAGTTATTGGAACAAGAAAATAACAATCTGCAAAAAGAACTAGCTCAGCTGAGGTCTGCTGCTTCATCTTCCACTGCCTTGGTACCAGTCACCGATGAAGGATTCTTATTTTTGGAAGTGGAAATGGCAAGTTGCGAGAAGAGTTAGAGGCTTTGAGAAGAGCTGGGCCTTCTACTGCTATTCGGGGTCGAGGAAGAGGTTCTCGTGGACGAGGAAGGGTTGCTCAGACTGTTGTCGAGGAACAAAGTACTCAACCTGCTCGGGGACGATCAAGAGTTCTTCGTCGTACTATTGAAGAAGCTCATACTCAATCAGCGTTGGAAAACCAAGCCTTCCAATTAATGGCTAAGAACCAAGCTTTGTCCGACATGTCAAAGAAAATTAGAGAACTGGAACTACAACTCTCTGCAAAGAAATAAGTGTTGGAGACTAATGAGCTTTTTGTCAACAATCTCCACGAGAAGCTTGAAAGGCTAACATTTCAATTCAACAAACAGCCCAGGGCCATTTGAATGGATGGATACAACGAAGCGCTATTCCATTTAGATGATCGTATCCAGAATGCCAATAATGAGGGCTACAAACAAGGCTGGTTGAATGCTTTGGGCGTGCTGAAGCTCGAACAAGGACACTATCTGTGGGACTATTATGATCCTGGGGTACTTGACTTGCCTGTGTCACCGTATAATTTGGACTTGGAATGGATCCCAGCTCGTGCCATTCCTCGGAGCTTAATTGCAAAGTACCTCGGGGACTACAACCTTCATTCTCAGATCGAGGTATCTCGTCCCGGGCATCTATTGGACACACCTTCAATAATGAACGTCAGAATGCTTCGAGATTTTAATTTCATTAATTCTCCCATTTGCCTGGAAGATCCTCCTGCTGGCGAGGAACCTGTATCGAAAGCTGAAGGGAAAAAACCAATAGTATAGGAATTTCTGATGTAACAATTAGTACACAATTTAATATCAATGTAATAAATTTGTGTAATTCATTTTGAATTCAATGAAAGAGTTTCATTTTTGTTCGCAAATTTGTATTGCTATTGTCTTGTATTTGTCAAACACTTTATATTTGTGCTTGCATAACAATATTGTGTAGTTCATCGACCAAAAAGTTACAAGTATCAGTTATGTTGCTCGATCACTTAATAATAAAGTAATGAGTATAAAAATGTTTAAAATTTTTCCAACCAACCAAGGTTGTTAAATTGTGCTCGTCGACCAATTATAGTTAGTGAGAGTTTATCCCCGACTAACCATACTTGGTAAATTTTTGTCTTTTTCATAAAATGTGTCCGACCAACCAAGGTCGATAAATTCTCCTCGTCGACCAACTACAGTTAGTGGGTTTTTATCCCCGACCAGCCATACTTGGTTCAGTTTGGAATATTTTGTTCTTCGAGGAACTATTGTATTTTCTGTAATAATCTTACCTCCCGACCAACATAAGTTGGCATTTGAGAGCATATCTTGTTTCTTAACCAACCGAGATTGGCCTTTTTTAGGAGTATTTTGCTTCCTAGCCAAACACGTTTGCATTTTTAGCAATGTTGTTCTCGCCCTTTTACCAACCGGAGTTGGTATGAGTTCGAACTATCATGTCCACTTTCCCTTTTACCAAAATTGGTCTGAGCCAGTGTCAGCCTCCTAACCAAAGGAGTATGGTTTCCTAACCAACCGGAGCTGGTTTTTTTTAGGAATATCGTGTTCTCACCCTTTTACCAACCGAAGTTGGTCTGAGTTCGAACTATCGCCTCCTAACCAAAGGAGTATGGTTTGTTCTCGCCCTTTTACCAACCGGAATTAGTTTGGGTTCGAACTATCAAGTCCACTCGCCCTTTTACCAACCGGAGTTGATCCGAGCTAGTGTACGCCTCCTAACCAAAGGAGTATGGTTCATTCTTTCCCTTTTACCAACCGGAGTTGGTCTGAGCTTGAACTATCGTGTTGTCTTTACTGCTGAGCAGTGTAGTGTTGCACACTAGTATTCCCCGAAAAACTTTCAATAAAAGGAGAGAAGATGGCGAAATATCATCGTTTTATTCATATTGATGGAACTGTTTTACATTTTACATCACTGATAATACATGCGTAGGTGTTCAGCATTCCATGCATTCTTAAATTCCTCTCCTTCTAGAGTCGCTATTCGGTAAGTTCCTGGTCGAACAACTTTTGTAACTCGATAAGGTCCATGCCAGTTTGCTTTCAACTTATTGTGCTTCTGAATGACCTTCTTTAGCACGTAATCTCCTTCTTTTAAGTCGCATTTCTTCACCCTCTTGTTGTAGAACAGAGTTGTTCGTTGTTGGTAAGCAGCATTCCTAATGGCTGCCTCTTCTCTAACCTCCTCGAGCATGTCCAAATCTAATCTTCTCATCAAGTCGCTGACTGGGGAATTGAAGTTCAGCACTCTGTGTGTTGGAAGGCCCAACTCGGCAGGTATTACAACCTCACTTCCAAATGCCATCATATATGGTGATTCTCCAGTTGCTGCTCAGGGAGTTGTTCGATAAGCCCACAATACTGACTGTAGCTCATTAATCCAGTTAGCTTTAGCCTCATTTAGCCTCTTCTTCAAACCATTTAGTAATGTTCTGTTCGTCACTTCAGTCTGTCCATTGCTTTGAGGATGGCCTGGTGCTGAATGAACCTTCAAAATGTTTGACTGATGACAATAGGCGGCAAACTCCTCGTTATCAAATTGTGTTCCATGGTCTGTAATGAAGGCATGGGGGAGACCATATCGACAGATGATGTTCTTCCAAACGAACTGATACACCTTCTCGTATGTCATATCAATCAGAGGCTCAGCTTCTACCCACTTAGTGAAATAATCCACTGCGACAACGAGGTACTTGAATCTTTCTCGGGTCGTTGGCAGTGGTCCAACCGAATCAATTCCCCACATGACAAATGGCCAAGGAGAAGTTATGGGTGTCAACAATGCTTGTGGAGTTCGTCAGATGGAGGAAAAACGTTGGCACTTATCACATTTCTTGGCATAGGCTATACAATCAGCCCTCATCGTTGGCCAGTAATACCCCTGCGTCATCACCCTTTGCAAAAGTGTCCAACTTGCTACATAGGCTCCACAGGACCCTTCATAGATCTCTTCAATCAATTATTTCACCTCGGAGGGATGTACACATCTTTGCAAACCCGCCATAATTCCTCGTCTATACAAAACACCATTAGTTAGTACATACCGAGCAGCTTTAAACTTCAATTTCTTGGCAGCGAGCTTATCCTCCGGTAATTCTCCCTCCTCAATATATGCCTTGATGGGATCCATCCAAGATGGTCCTAAATCAAGGGTAATAATATTCATCGTGAGGTCTTCATCTATGCTCCGACTTTCTAATACTTCAATTGGTATCGTTCTTCGCAGCTCGGTACGAGTAGCTGATGCTAGTCGGGCCAGTGCGTCTGCTTGTGCATTTTCCATTCTTGGTATTCTGATCAACTGAATGGCATCAAATTCTACCAACAACTCCATCACCTTTGCATGATACTTGACCATTAATTCTCCTTTAACTGCATATGTTCCCATCATTTGATTCACAATTAATTGAGAATCACTGAATACCATCACTTGTTGCGCTTCCATAATCTTTGCTAAATTAAGACCTGCTATCATGGCCTCATACTCAGCCTCATTATTGGAAGCTTTGAATTGGAATCGCAGGGCATATTCCATGTCAATCTCGTCTGGTGTGTTCAAAACAATCCCTGCTCCACAACCTGTTGTGCAAGATGACCCATCTACATATAATCTCCATGTAGGTAACTCATCTTCAAATTTCTTATCTGACAGAGTTCCTCGGTGAAATATTTGCTGTTTCCTTTCATCCTCCCCTGGTATTTTTCTCTTTTCATTGACCATCTCTTCTCGCTCTTTTACCAACCGGAGTTGGTCTGAGTTCGAATTTGATGATCTTTCTACATCCACAAGCCCTTTTACCAACCGAAGTTGTTCTGAGCTTATGTCTGTTGATCCTGTAACATCCACAGGTCGATCAGCTAGAAAATTTTGTTCCTCGGGGGTATCAGGATATGTAAACTCTGCTATAAAGTCTGCTACAGCCTGCCCTTTTAGTGATGATCTGGATTCATACACAATATCATATTCACCGAGCTTTATTGCCCAGTACATCAGTCTCCCTGATTTTTCTGGCTTATGAAGGGCTTGTCTTAATGGCATGTCGGTATACACGACGATGGTATGGGCCTGGAAATATGGCCTCATTATTCTACTTGCCTTAATTAATGCCAATGCCAATTTCTCTAGCTTTGGGTACCTGATCTCTGCACCTCGGAAAGCCTTACTTGTGTAATAAATTGGCTTCTGGATTCCATTCTCCATTCTGATCAATGCCGAGCTAACTGCATTCTCTGATACTTCCAGGTACAAGTATAACTTTTCTCCCATTACTGGTCTGGACAACAGTGGAGGTGCTCCCAAATATTTTTTCAAGTCTTGAAAGGCTTTTTCACATTCATCATTCCACTCGAAAGTTTTCTGAAGTGTTTTGAAAAATGGGAGGCATCTATCTGTTGCTCGTGACACAAATCTGTTGAGTGCCGCTACTCGTCCTCTAAGACTTTGTACTTCTTTCTTCGTTGTTAGAGATCGCAGCCCCAAAAGAGCTTTGATCTTTTCTGGATTCGCCTCAATGCCTCGCTGGTTGACGATGTACCCGAGGAACATTCCTTCTCGTACTCCAAATGTGCACTTCGTCGGGTTGAGCTTCATTTGGTATTTATCTAGTTGATCAAAGGTCTGACCTAAGTCAACTAGATGATCAGCAGCTTTTTTTCTCTTTGTCAGCATATCATTGACATAGACTTCCATATTGCAACTGATTTGTTCGGCAAAAACCTTGTTCATCAGCCGCTGGTATGTCGTTCCGGCATTTTTCAAACCAAAAGGCATAACATTATAATAATAAGTTCCCCTAGGGGTAATAAAAGAAATACTCTCCCTGTCTTCAGGTTTCATCTTAATCTAATTGTAGCCAGAGTAAGCATCCATGAAGCTGAGTAGCTCGTGTCCCGAGGTAGCATCCACTAGTTGATCAATTCTGGGCAATGGAAAGTGATCCTTTGGGCATGCCTTGTTGAGATCGGTAAAATCAACACACATCCTCCATTTATTGTTTTTCTTCTTTACCATCACCATATTTTCTAACCACTCTGGATATTTCACATCTTCAATGAATTGGGCTTTCTGGGGCTTCTCGACCTCCTCTTGTATAGCTTGATTCTTCTCGGGACTAAATACACTTCTTCTCTGCTTTACAGGCTTGATCTCCTTATTCACATTGAGCTCATGACATAAGAAGTTTGGATCTATTCCTGGCATATCTTCATGACTCCATGCAAAAGTTTCTTTCTGTTTCTCAAGAAAGTTATCAACTCCTGTTTTATTGAAGCATCCAACGACGAACCTATCTGAGTTGTTCGTTCAGGGTGTTCATCGTCCAGAATAACATTTTCTGTAGATTCCACCACCTGTCCTTTTACAAGTTGGGATTCATCTCTAGGATCCAGTGTTTCAATTTCTGTACCTTCATCCACCTGGTAAGTAGTAGTCTTTTTCCTTGACTCTTCAAGCTCCTCTTACTCAGCAGATGAATAATAGCATTCCCGAGCTACTTTTTTATCACCTTTCACAACTCCTACTCCAAAATTTGTTGGAAATTTTAAGCACTGATGTACTGTAGATGGAACTGCTTCGAACTTATTCAAACCAACTCTTCCCATGATGATGTTGTAAGCTGATTGCACATTCTTATCCATCACAAAGAAGCGTATTCTTTCTGTTCGACAAGCAAGCCAAGTTCCAATGAATATATTTAACTTGATCGTCCCAAGTGGAAAAACCTTCTCGCCAGTAAAACCCAAGAGAGGTCTGTGATAAGGCTCCAATTGAGATAATTTTAAATTTAAACTGTCAAAGCATGAGTAGAACATGATATCTGCCGAGCTACCATTGTCGACCAGAACCCTTGAAATCACTACTTCTTTCATCCTCATTTTGATCACCAAAGGGTCGTCGTGAGGGTAAAGAACACCTGTAAGGTCATTTTTTGAAAAACCAATGACCAATTTCTCCTTGTTCACCTTTCTCGGGCGATCTTCTTCAGCTAGATTAATTCGCTGAATGTACGAGCAAGCTTGAGCCTCTCCGAGGTAAGCTTTTCTTTCCGCAGTAAGATCTCCTCCTCCTGCATCTCCACCTGTAATAACATTACAGTCAAATGTTCCAAAACGTATTGAAAATACCTCTCATTCTGGCTGCCTTGGTTTCTTGGGAAGATCAGGGTCATCATCTGGATCATCTTCATGGTTTCTCTTTTTCTCCTATGCTCGACATGGAGATCTAGACCTCTCTCTAGTTCGATCATTATTTCTTCTTTCGCCTCCCCGATCAACATACTTTGCCAGCTTTCCTCTTCGGATGAGTATTTTAATCTCGTTCTGAAGAGCTATGCAATTTTTGGTCATATGGCCATGATCCTTATGGAACTCGCAATATTTCTCCCTATTCCTCGTGTCAGGATCTGACCTCAGTTTCTTTGGCCACTTTATTTCCTCATTATTCTTGATTTCTTCCAAGACATGATTAATACCCATTTTCAAAGGAGTATAATTATCAAATTTCTTCAGGACTTCCCATGACGACTAATTATTCTTGGAATGCTTGTCACCGCCATTGCCCTTATGCTTTTTCTTCTTAGATTTGTCGACTTCCACCTTGGTTTCTTTATCCATATTCTTCTTCGCAGCCATAGCCTCCTCGGCATTCATGATTTTGGCCGCTTTTGCCATCAACGTTGACATAGTTGTAGGTGGATCTTTGGCCAAAGTGTAATACAACTTGTTAGGCAACAATCCACTCATCAAAGCGGTGATTGCTGTCTTTTCTTCATAATCTATGACTTCCAGCTTCTCGTTATTGAAGCGAGTTATGTAATCTCTAATACTCTCACCAGATTTTTGTCTAACACTTAACAAGTGTGCTACTCGTTTTACTGGCTTTGCTCTGAAACAGAAATTACCGATGAACAACTCGGCCAATTGAAAGAAGGTTGAAATCTTACCCCGAGGAAGATTGTTGTACCATATCTGGGCAGATCCAGTAAGAGTTTCTGAGAATGCTCTGCATCTCATCTCGTCGGGGACAACATAAATGTCGGCAGCAGCTTGATATTGCTCTATGTGAAGAACAGGGTCTGTCTTTCCATCATATTTGGGGGTCACCACAGGGGCTTTAAACTTTGACGGGGTAGGAAAATCCATAATGGCCTGGACAAACGGTGTCCCTTGAACAAAAGTTCGTTGTAGGGGATTCTTCGCCTTAGCCATTTCTCCCAATCTATCCTCCAACCGCATCATTTCCTTCCTCGGGCTTATTAGTTCGAGCAATTGATTGTTATGAAGTGGCCTCCTGAGATCTATCTTGATGAGCAACTGGTCGTAATTGTGCTGATCCTTCTCTTAGATCCGATGGTTGTCGAAAACTCCTCGACATGGCTTTAGGTGGACTCCTATTCCTCCTAGGGCCTAATCGACTGAAAGGAGACACCCTGCTCAGTCTTTCCAAGGCACTGGTCCTCTATGGAGAGAGAGTAATACGTTGCTCAGTATCTGTGGCACGTATTGATGAAGTTTGCCCAGTTTGATAAGAGAAATCATCGGATTCTTCATTACGATACGCATCTGTACGCCTGGATCGTGAAGAAAGTAAATAAGTTTATCTCTGGCCACTTCTCTGTCCTGAATGTGCAGGTACTCCGCCATGAAGGGTTTGTATGAGTTACCGCATTGTCTCTTGCATGGCGGTTTGTCCTTGAGCCAGATTCGTCATAATTCCAGCCAGATCTGGAGGTGCAGAAGGATTTGGAAGATTTCCAGCATTTCCAGCGTTTTGATTGCTGGATTCCGGATCATCTGCCATTGATGATGAATGATTTTTGGTGAAAAACGATAACAACAATCGATTCCCACAGACGGCGCCAATCTGTTGATGTAAAAAATTAGATTGCTTGTAATTATTTAATCACAGATAAATATAAATGAGACAAAGAATTTTAAAGTGGTTCAGCCTTATAAGAATGGCCTACGTCCACTGTTTCTGTTATTGCCAAGTGTTTTGGAGTTCTCGATATGTAATTCTATCTAGAAAATCCAGGTCCCTTTGAATGAGGGTGATACAATGTATTTATAGCCTTGAGGCTATCATATGAAAGGGTGATACATTAAATGATATACATATGAAAGGGTAATACATTTAATGCCCTTAAGCGTGTGCGTCAATGATAAGCATTTAATGAATCAGTTGAACTGTTGGTTATCTGGTAATCAATGCTGTGGTCGAGATGCAGCTCGGACCGCCTTAGTTGCTCGTCGTTCAGGAGTTCCTTGGAGTGTTGGAGTTTCTCGGAGTACACTTGCTGCTCGGAGCGAGTATGACTTGGTCGGGGAAATAAACCTCCTCGTTGTTATTGTGCCACGTAGATCGACACGTGTCTTCTTATTATTCGTCTATATCAGCATACTAATTTTGGTATCAACAATAATCAAATTAAAATGAAACCGAAAGACAGGGAAAGTACCTCTTTCATTACCCCACGAGGAACATATTGTTACAATGTTATGCCTTTTGGTCTAAAAAATACAGGTGCTACATATCAGCGGCTGATGAATAAGGTGTTTGCAGAGCAGATTGGCAAAAATATGGAGGTGTACGTCGATAATATGCTGACCAAAAGCAAAAAGGCTACTGATCATATAGCTAATTTGAGCCAAACATTTGATCAGTTGGATAAGTATCAGATGAAGCTGAACCCGACCAAGTGCATTTTTGGTGTACAAGAAGGCATGTTCCTCGGGTACATTGTGAATCAGAGAGGTACTGAAGCCAATCCTGATAAAATAAAATCCTTGCTGGAATTGCAGTCTCCAACCACCAAGAAAGAAGTGCAAAGCCTTGTGTGACGTGTAACAACTCTTAACAGATTCCTATCCCGAGCAACTGATAAATGTCTCCCATTCTTCAAGGTGCTCAGAAAGGCCTTTGGGTGGAATGACGAATGTGAGAAGGCATTTTTAAAATTGAAGAGATACTTGGGGACACCTACTTTATTGTCCATGACAGTGTTGAGAGAAAAATTATACTTGTACTTAGCTGTCTCGGAGAATGCAGTCAGTTCATCTTTGATAAGAATAGAAAGCGTAGTGCAAAACCAGTTTATTATACGAGCAAGGCATTCAGGGGAACAAAGATCAGGTGTCCAAAATTGGAGAAGTTAGCATTGGCATTGATTGAGGCGAGTAGGAGGATGAAACCATATTTTCAAGCCCATACAATAGTGGTATATACTAACATGCCACTCAGACAGGCTTTACATAAGCAGGAAAAATCTAGAAGATTAATGTATTGGGCAGTGGAATTAGGGGAGTATGACATTACCTATGAGCCAAGATCCTCTCTCAAAGGGCAGTCAATGGCGGATTTCATCGCTGAATTTACCTACCCAGATATCTCCGATCAATAGGGGCTAATGTAGAGAAACTCAAAGATGCTAGAGGATCAACAGAAATCGTCCCGATTAACTCCCAGCAGCAAATTTGCCAAAGGGATGGCAACCGATCAACCAGAATCTTCTAGTACAAGGCCAGAGTTGAAGGATGAAAAATCGAAGCATAAGATATTCCATCATGGGATTTTGTCGGACCAAGGGTTTGATAATAATATCCCCATATGGAATTTATATGTTGATGGTTCTACATGTGCAACAGGTAGCGGAGCCGGAGTTTTTCTTAACAGTCAAGATGGTATCGATATAGAATATGATTTACATTTCCAATTCAAGGCCTCCAACAATGAAGCTGAGTATGAATCCATAAATGTGGGCCTCAACTTAGCTAAATCATTAGATGCAGAGCAAGTAATGGGGTTCAGTGACTCGCAACTAGTGGTAAATTAGATGCTCACTCTTTATGCAGTAAAAGGAGACTTCATGTCGAGGTATTTAACTAAAGATATGGAGATTGTATCCAATTTGGCAGCTATACAAGTGATTACAATATCGAGACTAGAAAATGAAAGAGCAGATGCACTTGCTCGATTAGCTTCAGTTACGCGCACCGAACTATGAAGAACAATCCCCATTCAGATACTTGCAAACAGAAGTATTGATGAAAATTTGATGGTGAATTTTATTGCTTTGGATATGGGATCTTCCTAGATGGATACCATCAGGGCTTATATTGAAGAAGGAATTTTATCAGCTGACTAACTTGCAACCAAGAGGTTGAAGTTTAAGGTTGCCAGATATGTCTTAAACAATGGAGTTCTGTACTGAAGAGGTATGATAGTTGGTCTGCAAATATGTGTTCATCAAGTAGAAGTTAAAGATCTAATAGAGTAAATTCATAAAGGATCTTGTGGAGCTCACGTAGAAGGTAGAACTCTTCTGTAGAGAATAAATACACAGGGGTACTATTGGCCAACAATGCGCGCTGATTGTACAACTTATGCCAAGAAATGTGACAAGTGTCAACGATTTTCTACTATACGAAGAACTCCTCAGGCACTGTTAACACCAATCACTTCACCTTGGACAATTTCCATGTGGGGAATAGATTTAGTTGGGCCTCTACCAACTACAAGAGGACGATTCAAATAATTGGTGGTCATTGTTAATTATTTCATAAAATGGGTGGAAGCTGAACCTCTCATCGATATGGCCTATGAATTCATCTGAAAGAATATTATTTGCAGATATGGTCTTCCATATGCATTTATCACTGATCATGGTACCCAATTTGATAATGAGGAGTTCGCCAAGTACTGTTTACAGTCTAACATTCAAAAGATTCATTATGCTCCAGGTAATCCCCAAAGTAATGGATAAATAGAGGTGACGAACATAACTCTATTGAATGGGTTGAAGAAAATATTGGATGATGCGAAAGGAAATTGGATCAACGAGTTTCACTCTATGTCATGGACGTACCGAACAACTCCCCGAATAGCAACTGGGGAATCTCCTTACATGTTAGCTTTTGGGAGAGAATCAGTCATACCTGCTGAGCTAGGCTTACCTATTCATAAGGTTCATAATTTTAATTCTTCGATAAGTGATTTGATGTGAAGCTTGGACTTGGATATGATCGAAGAAGTCAGAGAAGATGCAGCAATCGGAAACGTAGCTTATCAGCAAAGAACTGCCATGTTCTACAATAAAAGGGTCAAGAAGTGCGATCTCAAGGAAGGAGATTATGTGCTCAAGAACGCAATTCAAAAGCAAAATAAGTTGGATGCCACCTAGTATGGGCCCTACAGTGTCACAGCTGTTGTTTGACCTGGCACCTACAGAATAACAACTCTAGAAGGGGAGGAATTCAAAAACGCTTGGAATGCAGAGCACCTGCGAAAATAATACCAATGATGTAACTATACATGTATCCTATTGTTTCAGTATGAATGAAAACGACGAGTTTCCAATATTTTCTTATGTTATTTTTATTTTTTTGGAATACTAGTGCTACACACTACAGTTAAACTCACTTTGCAGTAGCAACTGAAAGTTGGTCAACAATCAGCATAAACACCAACAAATTTGGTCGGCATCATCAAATACTAACAAAGTTGGTCGGCATCAGCAATCACCAACTACGAGTTGGTCGTCACCAACATAACCAACATGGTTAGTACAAAAATCGAGCAAGGCAAGTCTTGTTTGATTATGGGTGACCGAAGTGGCATCTAAACTAGGCAAGAAGATGCGTAAAATATCCACTACCTAGGCACTAGGGCAATTATTTACTAAAATGCTTGCTACAACTAAGCAGGAACATGGAGTAAAAATAATTCCATTGCTTAGGAACTTATGGGTGATAAATCACTACAACTAGGCAAACACATGGGGCAAAGTTACATTGTCTAGGCAAGCAAACCAACACATGATAAACTGACCATTTATATATATGCTCAACGACTGACAAGTACATCATTATTATGATTGATCTCATAAAGATTGACAAGATAAACATCATATAATTAAACAAAATTACAAAAAGATGATTTTTCTTCACTAACGAAATAAAAATAGCCTATTCTATTGGTTTCTTTCCTTCAGATTTAGGTACATGATCCATTCCAATTGGAGGATCATCTAAAGCAAAGGAAGAATTGATGAAATTCAAATCTCGTAGCATTCTGGTATTACTCGTACTGAGTTGGTTAAGCAAATGTGGAGGTCAGGATATTTCAAAATCTTCATGAAGATTGTAGTCACCGAGGTACTTGAAAATCAGACACTAAGGAACGGACCTAACTGGAATCCAGCTAACATCTAGTTTAAATTGAGGCACTGGCAGATCAAGTAATCTAGGGTCATATCAATCCCACAACTTCGTTCCATCTCTAACCTTCATCACAGTCAGAGCATTCAACCACCCTTATTTGTATCGCTCATTATTTGATTGCTTCAACCTGATATCAAGATGACATAAAGCTTCGTTGTATCCCCCCATCCAAAACTCTCTGGGATGTTTGTGGAATTGATAAGTCAATCTTTCAACATATTGATGCAGCCTCTTCACCAAGTTTTCTTTACTCTCCAATACAGAACTCTGATTAGAAAGTTGCTCGGTAAGAGTTTGGATTTTTTGGGACATCTCAACTAAAGCTTAATTTTTTTCCTTTAGTTGAATAGCTTGGTTTTCTAAGGCCTGTTGAGTCCTAGTCTCTTCGATGATTCTCCGACCAGCTCTTGTTCTACCCCGGGAAGAAGATGTAGGTCTGGATCTTTTCAAAGCTTCTAATTATTCCCTTAATAAAGCATTCTCAATCTCCAAGAAGGAAAAACCTTCATCATTAATTGGGACCAAAGCTCTAGAAGAAGCTGCAGATTTTAATTGTCTCAGCTCTTCTCGTAAGGCAATATTTTCTTCCTCCAGCAGTTTGGCAATATTTCTGTGTTCTTCAACCTCAAGTTTTAGCACACTCTCTCTCTTCTTATGAGCTGAGATAAATTTGTCATAGCCCCGATCAACGCTCAACTGTTGGTACTTTTTTTCATAGCCTTCATGTAGAAGAGTCATGGTTTCCTTGTGTTAAAGTTGAAGTGCTTTAATCGTTCCTTGAATATCTTCAATCATCTCATAGTAAGCCACATTGTTTGCTACCTCCCGATAAAGCAGACATTTTAAATACTGGTAAGCATCAATTGCTCGCTCAGAGACATTAGATCCAATAATATCAGTTATTTAAGCTTCAGTGAAATTTTCATGACCAACGTTGAAGTAATCAGTGAACTTCTTCATTAACTCTGTATCATGAGTTGACAATAGTTCCATGCTGGCAATAAACTAGCAAGTACAGGTAGAAACAAATCAACAACTGCATAGCTACGAAGGAGAAACTCAGAAATAATAAAAAAGTCCATTTTATTGATCATAAGATAAGAGGGTACAACCAAAAGTATAAAATAAAAGAGAAAATCAATAAATTACCAAAAAAGATTACACATTCTCTTTATTCCCTACAATATCCTCAGATGGTTTTGAAGAATGAATTGGTTGCTCGATGGACAACTGGTGTTGCTCGATAGAAGTTATTATTTGCAGAACTTTCTTAGAGGATTGAGGGATAGTAGCATCAGGTATTTGTTTTACTATCAACAAAGAAGATTCATCATATCCATCTTTACCTTCTTCTTCTTCTTCAATAGCAGGAGGAGGGCCATGAACATGTCTCTGAAATAATTCAGAATCCTCAGTAATGTTCAACTCCTTTAACACTACAACCCATCCATCCCTAAAGAACTTCAAATTTGTATAATCCATTTGTGTAGAGTCAGCAGCTAGAGCTTTGTTCCATCCATAACTAAAGGACTTCTTCACAACATCTTTTTTCTTCATCATACTTTCCCTAAGAATCTCTTCAAAAGATTTCACTTTTTATTCAATATCTTTCTTACGCCATTCAGCCTCTTCAAGCTTGCCTTCAACCTCCACTTGGCCAGAAATAGCAACCTTGAATTTCTCCTCTACTTCCTTAGAAGCATTTATAACTTATTACCGAGCTGCATCAGCCTCCTACTGAACTGTATCAGCCCCCTTGGCAATTTCCTCAGCTTTTTGTCTAACTATCTCAGCAGACTTGATTTTATGTTCCCAAGCAACTTTGTCATCCTTGTATTTCTATCGGGATTCCACCAAAGATTTTGACAATCCTACAAGGACTTCTTCTACTCCACTGAAAGAAGTTGAAGCTTTGATTACCTCATCCTTCTCCATGATATTATTAAAATACACCCAAAACTACAAGATGAAGAGAAGCCCAAGATAAAAAAAATGAACATCGTATGAAGAATCAAAATAACAAGTGAAATAACACTTACTGATGCAAGGTGTTGGGCTACCAAGTCAGTAACCCTCTCCCAAGGACTAGAAGTCTCAGCAGCTTGGCAGTCAGGAAGAGTTCCAAACCAAATGAGTTTCTTGACCAAGTCAGGAGTAATGAGTTCTGGAGCACTAGCTTTAAAAGAAGGTACTTTAACCCCAGAAGGTTGAGCAGTAGCATCCAAGGTCTTTTCATCCAGACCCCTTCTCAATCTCTTCAAAAGAGCAGCTTCAATCAAAGGTGTTGCGTCTTCTTAAATAACAACAACCCCTTCAATCAAAGGTGCTGCCTCTTTTGGAGCAACATGGGGCTTTTTTATGGCCTACTTCACCGTAGTGACTAATGATATACCCATATACACCCTTAGCCAGGTCGAGGGCGTCCTCCATCTGGACAAGGCCAGGATGATCTCTCAACCAATGTCAGACGACCCTTCAGGGGGCCGACCCCTCATCATGGTCCAGACAATCATACGAGGGTACGACCCCTCATTATCAGGCCCAAACGACCCTTCAAGGGGCCGACCCCTCATTATGGCCCAAACGATCATACGAGGGTATGACCCCTCATCCTCAGGCCCATATGATCCTTTAAGGGGCCGACCCCTCATCATGACCCAGACAATCATATGAGGGTACGACCCCTCATCATCAGGCCCAAACGACCCTTCAAGGAGCCGACCCCTCATCATGGCTCAGACGACCATCTGAGGGTACGACAGTACGAGGCTCGGATAAGGCCTGGCTCATTGCCAGCAGGAACTTTGCCCTCGGCCACGTATCATCGGCCGATGGTGACATCATCACAACGCGTGATTTGGGAGACGCGTGGAACAGTGCGCGTGGGGCTCATATGGCACGTGGAAGACCTTTATAACAATATTATCCCCTCACGTGAGGGAATATTATATCATCATTAACCACAGGTGGTGCCTCCAGGTGTCAGCAAGGGATTGGCTAGATCATAACTCACATGCACCATGCATACTTGGGGAGTACACTACACCCCCCAAGACCTACATATACTTGTCACCTACACCCTGCAAAGGGATCGATAATCATAACCCTAGCTAAAACTCTGCTTATACACATAATAGAGAGAGAGATTGCGCTTATGTTCATTGTATCCAAGGCCATTAGTGCCCATACTCAATGGATCACACACACAGTGGATGTAGGCCATATTGGCTAAACCACTATACATCATTGTCTTATTCCTCTTATACTCACACCCTTCTATACACCTATACACATATACATCTATGGCTTCCATTGTTATTACTGTTTGAACTCATCATCACTTATCTAGTGGTGCTAAATCTTAGCATCGTCAATTGTTGCTTTAGATGGAGCAATATCCATTTTCTTAATCCCTCCAGCTGGGACATTCTCTTTGCTTTTCTTTTCCCCATTAGTACCAGGGACAACCTTGGCAAAGAGGTCAGGCACTCTCCTCTTCTTTTTCATCAGGTCAGCAATAGAAGTACCCAAATCAGAAGAAGATTCTTCAATAATTATCGAAGATGCTGGCCTTTGCTCAAGATCAATCACCAAAGGAGGAACAAGAGGTATAGCAATAAAGGATAAAGTAGTGTTCTTATATTTCAACAAATAGGAAGAAACTCTTACGTGCTCCCCAGCAACTGATTGATGCAAACCCCAGATGAGTTTCAAATCTTTTATGTTAATATCACTCTCTTTTGGGGATTTCTTTTTACTATCAACTGCAAAACATAAAATAAATATCAGTGACACATTTTATCAAACAAAAACAGAGCTAATGTGAAAAACAAAACAACCTATCCCATTGCCATATAGTGGACATCTGAGACCCTAGTATTATCTTTCCCCTTTAGTGGGGGTGTTGCTAATTTTTCATCACAACCCCGTGTTCAAAATAGTCCCTATTAGCATCAGGGAGATTGACCACTAAAGCTTTATTAGAAAAGTTAGTTTTTAAATAAAAGGTGGTATCGCTGATAACCCATTTATAACAGTACATAATTTTAGGAATCCCTAGACGAGTTCCATGAATTTGATTCAATTTATGTACGCCATTAACTACCCTCCATGTATTTGGAACTACTCTTATAGGAACAATATCAAAATATTGGCAAAATTCCGAACACAGGGGATTAGGCGGGAAAGAAAAACCACATTCCACTACAAAAATAGAGGGAAACCAATGTCCTTGAACTAGAGAAAATAAATCAGTAGGGCAATGAGGTACTTCCAAAATAACCCAAGAAGGAATCCTAAAGTCACCCCTAAAATTATCCAATGATTCGATAAGGTAAACCATGATGGTTGAAACAAAGAAAGAAGGAAAAAGTTCTTACAGAAAATTAAGAAATCAGCTAAGGCAGATGACAAAAAGAACGACCGTAAGAAGGAAAGTGAGAGGACAAAGAGTTTGGGAATCTAAATGGAAAAAGGTATAAGACAATCTGTTTCTATCGTCTTTAAATACGCTACCTTGGAAAACGGGAAAAATAATGATCACAAATGCCGACGATTGCGTTTCTGACGGTTAATCAAGGAAAAAGACGTAAGTACCCAAACGTTCGCAAAAAATTCAAAATATTTACAAATTTGCCATTTCACGCTGAAAACTGTTATGATAAGTGCAAGATTTTACAAGTGTTGGAGGTCTGTAATCAAACAAGATAGAATAAACATGCTCGAGTAACTTTTGGGCATAATATTCCACACTCTGATGTCTAACTTCAACTAGGAAACATTGGGGGCTCGTGTTGATACAAAAATTAGTCAACTGACGTGGACCAATTATGTGAAGACACGTGTCTTCACAGTATGGCATAAATATAAGTACCGAGCAACTTAAAGCACCGAGCTACTCAGCGTACCGAGCTACTCAACATACCGAGCATCTATTCAGGAAGATCAAATGACGAAGACAGATTCAATGAATATTCTTACCATGTATAAATGTTTATGTCTATTTAATAGAAGCATATTGTCCATTCATACTGCCAGCCTAAGGGCTATAAATACCTTGTAACACCCTCATAGCAGGGTAAGCTATCATAAGCAAACCTAATCAAGATTAAGGCAAGACACCCAGCAATACAAGACAGTGGACATAGGCCATTTCGTTAAGGCTGAACCACTTTAAAAATTCCTTGTCTTATTTCTTTATTCATATTTATCTGTGATTAATTAATTAGATCAAGTCTAGTTTTTTACATCAACACCTAGTTTTGTGGGTACAATCCTACTACTATTTAGATACAAATGTTGCAGCTATTCCAGTTTTATGTGTGTGCCAGTCAGAGTTCTTGAGTGACGACACAAACTTTATGAGAGATCGTTATTGAATTTGAGTTCAAATTCTACTTTAGATATCAAGGAATCCCACCCCAATATCATGAATGCAGAGTGCTGGTTGTAACAATTGTGATTCCAGAGAATAAAAAACTAACCTAATGGGAAAAAATACTTCCATGGAGAGAATGATTTCTTACAATGCAACAGAAGTTACATAACTCAAAGTCTGTTTCATAGGATGTACTTGTACTCACTGGATATGTGTAACTCGTATAATAAATTCTCGTCAGGTCTACGTGGACACTTGATGAAGCCTAGCAAGAGAAACACCATGATCGCCATAGTTTCTTAGTCCAAAGCCTTCATTCTTCTTCAGACTCTATTCAAAGCCTTCAGCTCATCTAAAAAAAAGCAAAAGAGAGGATAGGAGATCCAAGGAAGATTAAGCACAACCTCTATGTTGATTCTTATGTGAACAACCTCTATTATGATTCTTATGTCACTACCTTGTTCCTAAGAACTACCAGAAACGAAATAGTGTGTTTTCCTGAAGCACAAGAATGACCCGTCAAATTGATATCGAACACAAATAATTATTTTAACGCAACAAACCCTTTTATTAGATAATGTGGAAAAGATATGCAATTTATGTTCAGTCATTTATGTTTCTTTATGTCAATTGATTGTTCAAAATTAAATTACTAGAGTGTTTTTTTATTCAGTTTGTTAGTATTCAAAATCAGTGATTTTTGTTTTTGTTTTATGCGGACTTATATGTACTATTTTTGGTTGAGAAAAAATGGTTTCCTAACCCCAAGTTTCTAGTATATGTTTTTCAAGTACCAACTGTGACACCCCGCCCAATTAAATATCGGGTGATCTGTCCTTTATAAAATTTATAACAGAATGTTCGGTTGGTTCATTCTTAGCATCACTGTCGAAAACTTAAAATTCAATTAATTACCTAACATTTAATTAAGCTAGTGTCCAAACAATTTCCAATTAAACTTGTAACCAATTAATTCATTTAATTTCTGAACATTTAATTAAAAACCATACACAAGAGATGAATACTGACTGAATCAAATACTGAATAGTTAAGACTTGATAAAACCTTCCAGATCAAAGTCACAAACCCAAACCATAATAAATACTCAATCCAACTAAAAAGAACTACAAAGGAAACTGAGTACAACCCCGCTAATGAGAATGGGTGATACATGCCCGAACTGAAATATCTGAACTAAGAACTGAATGAAATGAGAGAAGCGTCTAATCTCAATGACCCGCAACTTTTACAACAACTGCATCTCGGAAAACCATCCAAGTATCTGAAACCGGTGTCCATGTAGCTGGGGACCTATACTAATATATATATATAGTAAAAGAGAGAAGAGATGCAAGAGATGGGTCAGAGCCCGATGTTTTAAAAAGATTTATTAGCAAGTATTTAAAACTTCATTAAAGCAAATATTATATGCATGTTAGTTAGAACTCTCACATGAGATTCTTACCTCTCAACTAGTGTGCACGCCTAACGTACATGTAATCAAACCTAGCCATCTGACACACTTCGAACTAGGAAAAGTCTTATCCTTCTAGTTACCCCTCGTAGTAGTATTCCGTATTTGATCTCAACATTTATCATTTTAAATAAGTGTTATCACACTAAAATCAAGTATTCACTATTTACGTTATTGAAGATTTCACTACCTTAATATTCCATTGTAGATATACCACAAGCATACATATATATATATATCCCTCACTATATATATATATATACACAACACCCCAAGAATACACTTGTAGTTCATTGCATACTCTGTTATCATATCCTGATACATCTCGTACTCAAACAAGGACTATCGGTTCGGAAATCTCCCACGAACCATATAAACAAATCACACATATTGGCAGCGAACATAGTTTATATACCTATAGGTCACGCACATACCTATGCTCCCATAGTCAGCTGACTTATCAACTGACAAATAAGTCTTCATAGTCCTATGTTCTGAGATACGAGTCAAATATCCCTCCGAAGGTCACCCAGGATAAGACCGTCTCTACACCCCCCTCCCCCCATGATAGCAAGCAGCTATGTATTCCATACACATAATATATCATATATAAGTATACACACAACCCATTAAATCAAACGGTATACACACAAACCAAATGTCATATTCCATACGTAGTATTAATAATTACTAAATACTATCAACGTATTTTTAAATTTCGATATTCCCTCTCTCGTAATATATATAAGGATAATATATCACTTGAAAATCCTTAATACATAAACGTAAGAAGTCCCAAACGTAACCACTAATTTTTATTCTTATAAGTTCCATCTCGTTAGAACTAATATCGTAAGTATTTATAACTTAATACTCTCGACGCATCTACAATTACGATTATCTCTCTCTCCTAATCTTCAAGGTAATCTCACCATCCCTAATGTTTGAATCATTACACTTAAACAACTCTAACTAATTCTACACTATTCTGGGTTCATCCGACACTGGTTTTGCTCACTCAAATTGACTGTTTACTCAAATAGGGGCAAAATAGGAAATTCTCTAATAATTAGAAATCTCGCTCGAACCAGAATAAGATATCGCTCGAACGACATACATGTGTCGCTCGATCCTACTTCGCGTGACAACTCTATCTCACTTGAATGACTTCACGTGAGATACAGGTCTCGCTCGAACGATTCCATTCGCGCGACTTCGCGCGATATCTCGCGGTCTGGGCTGTTTCGTCCCCTACCTCCAGGTTCAGCGTTTTCCCACCATTTTTACTCCTAAAACCTCTAAAGATCAAGCCTAAACTTCCAACAATCAATACGAAACGTTATTATAACATATATATGTGATTTTCCATAACCTAACATCATTAAATCATCATCAATCATCCATATAATTCGAAATCACCAACTTATTATCAAGAACCCTAGTTCTTAAATTGATATGCATAACTTCAAAATTAAACCTTGATTTATTCATAGAAATCATCATAATTTCGTAGGCATCATCTTATTTACATATGGGATTCAAATTCTTATCAAATCAACCCTAGTTTATGATATAGTTCTCCAATTTCACCCAAATTAAATTTCATAACAATGGTTTATTATCCTAGACTAACATGAACATAATTATCGCTAAAGAAAATAATAAATAAACACTTGCCTCGATTTTGAAGGTTTGATATGTTGTTGTTGTTGGTATGGATACGCTCCTCGTGTTCGGATCTACACGATGGTGGTGGTGGTTGTGCAAGGTGGTGTAAATTAACTCTCCTCCTTTGGAATTTGCTCTCCCTCACCCACTGTGAATCTCTCTTGATTTTGGTGTATCATAATACTAATTGTCCCTAATTAGCTGATATAATATTTCTCCAATTTTCGTCCATTTAATTTCTCTAAAAATCCAAATTACAAAATTACCCCTACCGGGTGCCGACTTGGCCTAAAAATATCTCGGAGTCCAAATAAAATACCCGGGTAGAGTTTTCTGACTATCTCAATCCCTCTGGACTCAACGACACACTTGAAATGATCATACGAGTTACTTACAATAATTTACTTTTTTTATTCCACTTAATTAGTTCTTACACGACTCACACGCTCGTCCCGACTTAATATACCAAACTGTCATATTTCTCTCTCAGGACAAGTTTTATAAAATCGTCATTCCATATTACTTATTCTCACAGTAATATTAATAATTACTAACTTCTCGTCATGCTAGTAAATATTCAATTTTAATCCGGATTAATAATTAATTCTCACATTTTAATTTAATTAATCCAACAATAATAATAAATCAGATAATTATTTAAATCTTTGAAAATACAGGGTGTTACACCAAGTTGCACACAACTCAACTGATCAGGACCAAAATATAACAACAAAACTGACCAAGTTGATATGATTTGGTACTAACAATAGCAGCGATATGAGCTTAGGTCATTATAATATTAGAGGATGGAGGGTAAATCATCCCCTTATCAGAGTTCTCATGTGTTACTTGACCAGGCAATGCTTCCTCTGCACCCAATAAAGACACGAAATACAAATTCAGGGGCTAAATCTCTCAAGGGACTGAAAAAAGAAGCATTATATTTAGATAATGTAAATTAACTCAATCGGGGTGAGTAGAAATGGATTGTTCTAAAGGCACAACATGTATTATTATCATTTATTCATTCTCTTTTTCTCATGCGTACTAAAAGACTATAAGAAGCATTTCTTCATGCACGTGGATTGCACCAGACATAACTAAACCAAAACCAAGTACAGGGAAAATATAAGCATTGTTTGCCTGAATATAAGAAAAAACCAAAACGTTATCAATAACATTCAGACCATGAATTAAGGAGACAAAAAACATGATTTAGAAGTCGTATAACCTGGCTAGGTGTGAAAAATTTGCCATTGTATTCTACATGATCGAATGATACACATATTACAAATAAGTTATAATAGTGCCATATTCCAATAACCAACCTTGTAGAGTAGGTTCCATTATAGCATATATTGTGACTTAGATGATTTGACATCTGTCTTGACTTGATTTCCTCTCCATTTTTATGGCAAGATCCCACCATTTGGAGATTAATCTCATGTATGTTTAAGCTAAGGAAGAGGCTTGCCTATGAAACCTCCAACGTCTTGACTTGATAATCCAGAGGCATGTGAGATGGCTATTACTAGTTTATGTCAACTTGATCTAACATGTTCATACTAAAGCCGTTGGTAGTTAGGTTGTATCTAATGCTAAGTTAAAATGCAGTATGTGTCGGTGATCTTCAATTTCTTTCTTCATCAATAGCCGTTCAACATTGGTATATGCCTGGGGATCATATTCAAGGTTAGCCTTCCCTAATCTATGCATTTGGATTATGCCATTTGAATTTAGGAAGCCATTTAAGTCGAAGATTATAAATGTACTCAAATTTTAATTTATGTAACATTGGGAAATTATTGTATTTCGTAAGGCCCAGTTTGATTACGCAAGTTATTTGATTATGTAAATTGGTTCATTGTGAATTAGTTCATTATAAATGACTGAATTTGAAATGAGTTTAAATCCAATTTTATGTGTTGTTTGATAATCTCAATTTGATGTTAAGGTCAATAAAATAAATGTTTAAATTGAATTGAGAGAGAAGGAGTAGGAGAAGAGCAGCCGAATGAACTTTTAGTGGATCCTATTTCAAAGGGATGCACTTTATATTTTTTTGTATAATTCTCCGATTTCAGTTTTGACACATGAGCTAAAATGGATCAATTAAGGCATTAGCTCATTAATAAAACCAAATACAATTAACAAGTCAATTTGTAAATGGGTCAATTTACAATATCTAGACAACCAAACAAGTCTTAAGTACAAATAATACTTTTTTTCTCATTTGAATGATAATTTCCTGGATGGAGTTTACTTTGTTGGTTAAATTTGAGGAATATTAAAATGGCTTGATATGTTGTCCAAAGTTCATCAATCATTATACGCATCACTTCTTTCAACAATTTTTGGACATTGGATTTTTTTTATTAAAGTATCCCTGTGTATTTATTTTATATAATGGCCATTACTTGGATCACTACTTTACAATGACAATAACTGTTTCTGTAGAATCTCGTCCAGGCGTGTTCTTACTTGTTAATTACAAGACTTGAGATCATAATCTCTTATTGAAATTGCAATTGAACTTGATATGTTGAAATTTATGACTTTAGAATAAGGCCATTCACATCTCAATTTTTAAAGTTTTTTAGTGATTTTTTTTTGGTTAAGAATTTCTTCTTGACGCTAACTTTCTCAATTATTTGCAGGATTATATGAATTATTAGAAATACAAATATCTAAGGTTTGTTTGATTCTCCACTATAATGGATCATTGAGATATGGTCATGCACTTTCAACATCGATAAGGGTTTAATTGATTTCTTATAGTATCCTGTACTCCCCATTTAGTTTCGGCTAAAAATATTTTGGGTCATTTTGCCTTGTGGTCCCTATTTGTTGTGTCGTACATCACTTTGGGTGCCAAAGTTTTATCATATTATCACATAGGGTGCCATTTTCCCTTTTGTGACACGTTGTAAATAAAAAGTGCCCCAAAAAGTGTAAAAATGTCACAAATAGTGAAATTGGTATCGAAGTGATGGTCGGCATAACAAATGGGGATCAAAGGCGAAATGACCTAAATATTTTTCAACCAGGTGAAAAGAAAAATCGTGAAATGTTTTTACCCTATTCGGTGTTAAATTTTATCTTTTATTGTATCCAAAATCACATAATTATAATGTTTATTTTACGAACAAACATCTTAACTCCCATTACGCAAATACTTTCCACCGTTTTAACTGGGTGATTTTTTTATACCCGAACCAAACATGGCCTTAGAAATTCATTTTTTTACTCACTCTCTAAGATATTTCACTGATTCCTCTTCCATTTTCATTAATTAGAGTTACTCCCTGCATGTGCATCAACCCACTTGCATCGAATGCATTATCTTTAAGAAGCACGGGGGGTGGGGGTGTATTTCTAAATATCAAATTATCTCAAGGAGTAAAGTAAAAAAAATCTCTTTTTTTTCTCTAAATGGCGTACCTCTAAATATTGACTTATGCTAGGGGATAAGGTTAAAAAACGCTCATTTTCTTTTTCTGGACATCTGAAGTTAAATCATGCAAGTGGCATGACCAAAAAATAATTAATTGTCTTGTAGGAACGATATCTTTGTGTACTTGTTGAGTACAAGAGCTGGTGGGTTGGGTATCAACTTGACATCCGTTGATAGTGTTATATATTACGATTAGGATTGGAACCTTACCTTGGATTTATAGGCTATGGATAGAGCTCATCTGTTCAGTCAGACTAAGGAAGTTAGTTTCTTCCTGATTAGTTAAATTACATACCCTTTATTGGATAAATGTAGTCAACATACCTCATTTAACATATGTTTTCACCTATTTTGATTCAAATTGTTTGCTCACGTTATAATATATGTTTTAGATAAAAATAGTGAAACGAAATAAAACTCATCATATTTTCTAGTTAGGTGAAAAATAGCTCACTCCAAATCAACTAGGGCATGAAGAACTTCCCCATGGCGGGAGAGGTGTATCTGAACACATTTTTTGACTTGTAAAGTATGTGGAACTTTTTTAACAGGTCAATGCAGACTCTTCCTTTGCAAGAATTGTAATTATTCTAGGTTTTGAGCAATAGTGGACGAGAATGGATCCTACTACAAATGAACCCTTATTTACAAACTGCACTAGAGATTTTATCGTCAATCTTGTTTATATATTTTACTCAGGTATACTTATTAAAACATTCGATTTTCTTACCTGCAATCTTCCACAAGATATTACGTATTTGATGAATATGTGGTTTCAACCAAATCTTTAACCCTGGAATCTTTATTAGATATTTTGAACGAGGATAGCTTGAGAAAAGACGCAACACTTCCTTCTCTAGATAATTCCTCTGTTCACAAAGCCCTCTTAGCTATATTCTACTGTAAGCCTTGACCTAGGCATTGGATGTTTCATAGGTAAGTCTCTTCCTTAGCTTAAACCTAGTATATTTCTTTAATAAATTACCCAAAGTCCTATTTGAATTTGTCATTTAGTTGACATCGAGGGCAGCATAACTATTAATTCTTCCATGGGTGGGGCAGTTGGTTCATGCGGTTGTTTTGCTCATATGGAATGTTATATTTCTTCCTGCAGGATTTCTGGTATCATATCTAATTTGGATTTAAAGACTTTGATCAATAATTAGGATGAAGATCTCCAGTAGAATGAGAAATGGGACAATGTCATAGACAAAAGAATCGATCTTTTTTCCTACAATGCTAAGTGTTGCAAACCTAAAGTTATTTCTTATGCTCAATTGTGTGATAGACAGAGATGAGAAAGATTCTTTAATTGTTAGGAACTTCCCCACAACTTCATATCTCTATATGGCATAATATACAAGTCCTATTCATAATATACATACAATTTGTCCTTTTAAGTTTCATATTATTCCAATTATTCGATATGCTTACTTTTCAGCTTTGAAGTGTTTCTTGAAACTTAGAGTTCACCCAATTACTACCCATAAAGTCATTATATCATAATTCTTATGCTTGCACATTGTAAGGCCCTAAAACATTATTAGTAATGTTAATTACATGATTAAGTATAAGTTATTTGTTATTAGTTATAAATTGGTTATTTGTGTTAAACATGCTAATTATCATGTTTAGGGGATGCATGCTCATGTGAGATATATGTGGTTTATATTAGATGCTAATTATGCTTATGACCGGGGATACCATGTTTAGAGCATATGATTAGTTATGTTGTTAAATGCATCATAAATTATGTTTTTAATTCATGCTTATGTTTATAAAAGTAAATTAGGATGTTGATACGAAATTGGCAATGTTTGGTCACCAAATGTGAAAGTTTTGAGATTTTTGATAAATTGCTACTTTCCTGTTCGAAGCCCAAATTAGGCGTATTAGCTTATGATTTTGGGAAAACATAAATTATGAAAGTTGTAGATATATGAATTAATATTATAACACAACAAACGGTGGGTTAAACGGACGCTCGTGCAAGAAGTTATACCGAAAGAACGAAGCAAGGGAAATTTGTCCATCCCTTAAGTGATAATTGTCTTATTAGCACACCATGTGCTATTTTTTGATTGGTTAAAGGATGGGTGATGGTTTGGACGACTTAAACTTGTTAAAACAGCTTACTTGTTCATCCAATTCAGCCATGAACAAGAGTTTTGCCTAAAGAGAGAGAAAGAGAAGAAAGTTAAGGAAGAAATCTTCGGAAAATTTCTATAAATCGAGGAATCCTCGTAAGGTAATTTCTTCTTTATTAAAGTTGATCACATGGATGAGTTCTACACTTGGCATATTTTTATTTTTAATTTGTATAAATATTTTAATGATACCCATATTGCCTAAGTTTATTGAAGTAAGTATGGGTTAAGAACATAAATTAGAACTAGAGCTAGGATCGTAAATGCATACTATAAAGTCTTAAATTTACATCATTTTTTGTAAAGCAATTTGATTTATAAAATTCATGCTTATGATGTATATTTCTGATAAAACATGTTTATTATATGTTTCCATGAATTATACCCAAGGTCAAGGTTATGTATGCTTAAAAATGTTAAGTTATGACTTAATTTTCTATTTTGACCTAGTTATGCTAAAAATGGCATAAATCATGGAATACTTATTGGAATTGAGTGATTCAATTTGGAGAGTAACATATACTCATAAATGTATAACATATCCTAAAATTGTATAAAAATACCAAGGAATGAACCCTTGGTGACAGTTTGAAGTTTTGGTTTAAAATCTGCCCTAAAGTAGCAAGAATGCATACGAAGTGTTTGGCATTTTGCTCGACATAGAAAATGAGCCCTAAAAATTATGAAACATTAATTTTGTATTATTCAATATGCTTACTGATATTGGGTGGAATATCATGCAAAGTTATATTGTATAAAAATTATGAAAATTCCAGGAAGTTGAAGTTGTGTTGTTGTTTTTCTTGAGAAACGATTTGGAAAAGGTTGTAATAAAATGGGCATAACTTTGTCTAGCAAATTCGTAATTTAATTCTGTAAATTGTGTTGGAACCCTAATTAATTCGGTGTTATAGATATGTGAAGTGTCATATTTAATTAATCCTTAGTTATTTCTGATTGACCAAATGATGTGATGTATTATCGGGTTTGATGTTAATCGGTGTATTCAAATACTAACGACATTGACTTGTTAGGTGGGGAAGCAGCTAATACTACCATACCAGGGAAGTAGTTGGTATTAATATTTGCACTAAATCCAAGGTGAGTGACCTTCCTTGTGAAATATAAATGCTTATAATTTCATATGGAAATGTGTAGTTAAACACATGTGTTAAAATGTTTATGGGATTGATGTTATATTTATGAAACATATGCGTATGATTAAAAATGTTAAGCGATGTTATATAATGATATGGACTAGTGAGTCCTTTATCTAACGTTAAGGACTGTGGTGGGTCCTATGGGATGTGGCGGTCCTGTTAATCCAACTTAAAGGTTTGTGTACTCGGGCCTAATAGAGTGACGTGGTAGTCCCTAATAACTGTGGTGGGTTAATTAAACTGTGGCGGGTCCAGGCTTGCGAGAGTTTCACACTTCCTGTTGGGTTATAGCATTAGAACAAAATAAAAATAGTTATTAAAATTGGTTATATGTTTGGTATGTGGTCATTCACTAAGACTTTATAGCTTACACTTCTATAATGTTTTGTTTCAGGTATGCTTATAATTTGGAGTTCACTGCCAAGTTAGGACCTTAAAACGGGGGAGTGACGGATAATTAGTATGGTTTGAATATCAAGATTCCTTTTGTGTAATTATTAAACTAAGGATCTTGGTTATGTAAAGTTATGTAGTACTTATAAGTTATAAGTAAAGGCAGATATGTTTTCATCTACACATGCCTTTGAAAAAAAAATCTTATGCTATTTTCCTTAGAGATTTAAATTAAAGCATTGTTTAAGGCAATTTATCTCTAGTTAAAAGGATGAGTTTAACTTAATTAATTCGGGGCGCGACAACTTGGTATCAAAGCGTGGTTATTAGGTTCTGGACAGGGTGTGAGGGTCTAGATTGGCGGTGGACACTAGAACGTGTGTTTTCTATGTGTTTGGATTTTGACTAAATGTTAATATTAAACTGCTGCTATTGTATTTTGTTTAAGTTATTTATATTGCAGTGAGTGATGAATCCACATGAGCCACATGATAGAGTGGAAGGTGAGGCATCCTATGTACCCAATAGTCAGCAAGATCATAGACCTATTGAAGTGGATGAACCAGAGGTGCAACAACAACCTGTTGATGATGTGGGAAGAATGTTACGTGCTGTGGCACAATTGGTGGAACAAGCAAGAGGTGGAGAACATGGTGGGGATAGGGATAAATTGCATGAGAGGTTCATGAAGTTAAATCTGCCAGCATTTACTGGGACTACTGATCCGTTAGTGGCAGAGGGGTGGGTTAGAAAGATGGAAACAATATTCAAGGTGATGGAAGTACGAGATGAACAAAATGTTTTGTTAGCAACCTTTAGATTAGAGGATGATGCAAAGTTATGGTGGGATGCAACATAAAGGTTACTTACTACAATGGGGGGAGTGGTGCCAATAAATCCTCCCCAAATTACATGGGAGAGGTTTGTAAAGGTGTTCTTTGAAAAATATTTTCCAAGCCTTTATAGGAAAGAGAAAGAGGAAGAATTTATCACGTTGAAACAGGGGAATCGAACAGTGGAAGAGTATGAAGCTTTATTTATATCCTTATCTAGATTTTCACCTGACTTGGTGAGGACGGAAGAAATTAAATGTGATCGGTTTCAAACCGGTCTGAGTGTAGATATAAAAAGCATGGTTGCTAATATGAAGAGCATAGATTATGTGGACTTGGTGTATAGGGCCATGGTGTCAGAAAAGTCAATATAAGAAATGCAAGTTGAGCACTCGAAGAAAGCTAGACATGATGGTATAAGATCATATGGACGGGAGACGGGAACCTCTAACTCAGATTGTAGCACAAGTAGTACCTAAGGGCCAAGAATTTAAAAATAATAGAAGTGCACGTGGAAGATTTCAAGCTCGAGGTGGAAGGACTGGGATGAATCGGTCAAAAAATGCATCTGTGTTGGTGCCGAGGGCCATATTTTGTTATATATGTGGTGGTCAAGGGCACATGTCTCGAGAGTGTACAATAGCTGAGACGACACCTTTGTGTTTCCATTATCATCAACCGGGGCACTTACGAAAGAATTGTCCAGCGATGGGAGCTACAACATCAGTTGGGAGTGTGGCAGTAGGAGGTAGGAGTTCTACACATAATGTACCCAGGGGAGGTAGAGGAGGTATATCGCAAAGTCAAGGCCAAGGAAGAGTGTTTGTACTGACTCAACAAGATGCACAAGCTATGCCTAACGTGGTCACATGTACACTTCCTATTGGTGATAAAGATGCTTATGTATTGATAGATCCTGGATATAAACATTCTTTTGTGTCTTTGCTTTATCTGTTGCATCTTAATAAACCATTATCATCATTATATTCTGGTTTAGCTATTGTTACTCCAGTTGGGGGGGGGGGTTGGTTTTTATAGAGAGGGTATATATGGAGTGTGTGGTACGAGTGGGTGAAAAAGAATTACTAGTTGACTTATCACCTCTTGATATGCGTGACTTTGATGTGATACTGGGTATGGATTGGTTAGCCTCATATCATGTATGTTTAGATTGCTTTAAAAAGGAAGTAGTGTTTCAGTTATCGAGTGAACCTGAATTTAAATTTATTGGGGAACAAAATGTCACTCCAACATGTTTGATTTCTGCTAAAAAATGTTATGAACTGCTAAGGAAAGGATGTGAGGGTTATCTTGACCATGTGGTGGACATAAGACAAAAGGCTGGAAAACTATCAGATATACCACTGGGTAATGAGTTTCCAGATGTCTTCCCAGAAGAACTCCCAACGTTAGCACCAGACCGTGAGGTAGAATTTGCGACTGAGTTGGTATCAGGCATCGCACCGATATCTATTACACCATATCGTATAGCATATGTAGAATTAAAAGAGCTAAAGATACAGTTGCAAGATTTGTTAGATCGTGGTTTTATAAGTCCTAGTGTATCACCGTGGGGAGCCCCAGTATTGTTTGTGAAAAAGAAAGATGGAACCATGAGACTTTGCATCGATTATCATCAATTGAATAAGGTGACTATCCGTAACAAATACCCACTACCCCGAAGTGATGACTTGTTTGATCAGTTACAAGGAGCCTCCAAGATGGATCTTAGATCCGGATATCATCAATTGAAAGTAAGAGATTGTGACATTTCTAAAACCGCCTTTCGTTCCAGGCACGGACATTATGAATTTCTTGTCATGCCATTTGGGTTAACAAATGCACCGACTGTATTCATGGATTTTATGAACCGTATATTTCACCCATACGTGGATTCTTTTGTTATTGTCTTCATTGATGATATTTTGATATATTCTCGTAGTAGGGATGAGCATGAACACCACCTGCGTATTATTTTACAGACCTTGCGAGAGAAGCAGTTGTATGCTAAATTTTCTAAATGTGAATTTTTGCTAGACAAGGTAGTATTTTTGGGGCATGTTATTTCTGTTGATGGTATTTGTGTTGATCCCAAGAAGGTAGAAATAATAATGAATTGGGAAAGGCCAACTAGTGTGACAGAGGTACGTAGCTTTTTGGGATTGGCAGGGTATTACAGGAGGTTTATACCAGGGTTTTGTTCTATTGCATTGCCATTGACTAAGCTTACCAGAAAGGAGAACAAGTTTGTGTGGAGTGGTGATTGTGATAAAAACTTTGGAAATTTAAAGGGTAAGTTGACATCAGCTCCAGTATTGATTATCCCAACGGGTACAGAAGGTTTAGTTATTTATAGTGATGCTTCATATCAAGGACTCGGTTGTGTGTTAATGCAGCATGAAAAGGTAATTGCTTTTGCTTCTCGACAGTTAAAGATACATGAACGCAACTACCCTACTCATGATCTCGAGTTAGCTGCAGTAGTTTTTGCATTAAAGATCTGGAGACATTACTTATATGGTGTTAGTTGTGAAATTTTTACTGACCATCAAAGCTTAAAATACTTGTTTACTCAAAAAGACTTGAACTTGAGGCAAATAAGGTGGATGGAACTTATAAAAGATTATGATTGCACGATACATCACCATCCGGGTAAAGCTAATATTGTTGCCGATGCTTTGAGCAGAAAATCTCGAGGCATAGGATCTTGTATTTATTGTATTATGGTTGAGCTGCTGAGAGAGTTAACTTTAATGGGGGTGGAATTAACTTTGAAGGAGTCTTACAAAATAATAGCACATTTAAATGTTAGACCCACGTTGATAGACTGGATAAAACAAGCACAGGCAGGAGATATAGAATTGGAGAAAGTTAGAGATGATATGAAAAAGGGTAGAGCAAAGGAATTTTCTATTCGTGATGATGACATTGTTATGTACGGTAACCGTTTGTGTGTACCCAATGTGCCTGATTTAAGAAGAACCATTTTAGAGGAAGCGCATTGTTCTTTATATGCTATGCATCCAGGGAGCACGAAACTGTATAAGGATATAAAACAATGTTATTGGTGGCTGGGAATGAAACACAAATTGCAAATTTTGTTGCTAGATGTTTAGTTTACCAAGAAGTGAAGGCAGAGCATCAGAAGCCTAGTGGTATACTACAGTTCTTACCTATTCCTGAGTGGAAATGGGAGCATATTACTACAGATTTTGTTGTAGGTTTACCAAAATCATCTCGAGGATTTGATTCTATTTGGGTTGTCGTTGATAGGTTGACTAAGTCTGCACATTTTCTTCCTGTTAAAACTACTTACTCCATGGATATATATGCCAAAATATACGTGGATGAGATTATTAGATTGCATGGTGCACCAGTTTCTATTAATTCTGATCGAGATCCTAAGTTCACTTCTCACTTTTGGCCTATTTTACAACAAGCTTTGGGGACTAAATTGAAATTTAGTACAGCTTTTCACCCTCATACTGATGGGCAGTCAGAAAGAACGATCCAGACACTCGAAGATATGTTACGAATTTGTGTATTGGAGTTCAAGGTCAGTTGGGATGAACACTTGCCACTAATAGAGTTTGCTTATAATAATAGCTATCATTCGAGTATTGAGATGGCTCCTTATGAAGCTTTGTATGGGAGAAAATGCAGAACTCCAGTGTGTTGGACTGAAGTAGGAGAACAAAAACTACTTGGGAAAAAAATTATACAGCAGACTACTGAAAAGATCAATCTTATCCATAATCACTTAAATGTGGCGCAAAGTAGACAGAAAAGTTATGCAGACAACCGAAGGAAAGAATTGAAATTTGAGGAAGGTGATAGAGCATTCCTACGTGTTTCTCCTTGGATAGGGGTTATGAGCTTCGGGAAGAAGGGAAAGTTAAGTCCCAGGTACATTGGCCCTTATGAGATAGTGAAACAGGTTGGATCTGTAGCTTATAAGTTGGCATTACCACCAGAATTTCCTCGAATACACGATGTTTTTCATATATCCATGTTACATAAGTATGTACCCGATCCTTCACATGTGTTTATCTCACAACCGATAGAGGTTCAAGATGACTTAACCTACGTGGAGGAACCAATTGCTATTGTAGATCGAAAGGAACAAGTTTTATGTACTAAAACCATTTCACTAGTTAAGGTTATGTGGAGAGTATGCCACCTGGGAAGGGGAGGATAATATGAAAAAGCAATATCCTCAATTGTTTGGTAAGTTTCTTATGCGTTAAATTTCGAGGACGAAATTTTTATCAGAGGGGAAGACTTGTAAGGCCCTAAAACATGATTAGTAATGTTAATTACATGATTAAGTATAAGTTATTTTTTATTAGTTATAAATTGGTTATGTGTGTTAAACATGCTAATTATCATGTTTAGGGGATGCATGCTCATGTGAGATATATGTGGTTTATATTGATGCTAATTAAGCTTATGACCGGGGATACCATGTTTAGAGCATATGATTAGTTATGTTTTTAAATGAATCATAAATTATATTTTTAATTCATGATTATGTTTATAAAATTAAATTAGGATTTTGATACGAAATTGGCAATGTTTGGTCGCCAAATGTGAAAGTTTTGAGATTTTCGGTAAATTGCTACTTTCCTGTTCGAAGCCCAAATTAGGCGTATTAACTTATGATTTTGGGAAAACATAAATGATTAAAGTTGTAGATATATGAATTAATATTATAACACAACAAAATGGGGTTAAACAGACGCTCGTACAAGAAGTTATACCGAAAGAACGAAACAAGGGCAACTTTGTCCATCCCTTAAGTGATAATTGTCTTATTGGCACACCATGTGCTATTTTTTGATTGGTTAAAGGGTGGGTGATGGTTTGGACGACTTAAAATTGTTATAACAACTTACTTGTTTATCCAATTGAGCCATGAACAATAGTTTGGCCTAAAGAGAGAGAAAGAGAAGAAAGTTAAGGAAGAAATCTTCGGAAAATTTCTATAAATCGAGGAATCCTCGTAAGACAATTTCTTCTTTATTAAGTTGATCAGATGGATGAGTTCTACACTTGGCATATTTTTATTTTTAATTTGGATAAATATTTTAATGATACCCATATTGCCTAAGTTTATTAAAATAAGTATGGGTTAAGAACATAAGTTAGAACTAGAGCTAGGATCGTAAATGCATACTATAAAGTCTTAAATTTACATCATTTTTTGTAAAGCAATTTGAATTAGAAAATTCATGCTTATGATGTATATTTCTGATAATACATGTTTATTATATGTTTCCATGAATTATACCCAAGGTCAAGGTTATGTATGCTTAAAAATGTTAAGTTATGCCTTAATTTTCTATTTTGACCTAGTTATGCTAAAAATGGAATAAATCATGGAATACTTATTGGAATTGAGTGATTAAAGTTGGAGATTAACATATACTCATAAATGTATAACATATCCGAAAATTGTGTAAAAATACCAAGGAATGAACCCTTGGTGACAGTTTGAAGTTTTGGTTTAAAATCTGCCCTAAAGTAGCAAGAATACATACCAGGTGTTTGACGTTTTGCTCGACATAGAAAATGAGCCCTAAAAATTATGAAACATTAATTTTGTATTATTCAATATATTTAGTGATATTGGGTGGAATATCATGCAAATTTATATTGTATAAAAATTATGAAAATTCCAGGAAGTTGAAGTTGTGTTGTTATTTTTCTTGAGAAACGATTTGGAAAAGGTTGTAATAAAATGGGCATAACTTTGTCTAGCAAATTAGTAATTTAATTCTGTAAATTTTGTTAAAACCCTAATTAATTCGATGTTATAGATATATGAAGTGTCATATTTAATTACTCCTTAGTTATTTTAGATTGACCAAATGATGTGATGTATTATCGGGTTTGATGTTAATCAGTGTATTCAAATACTAACGACATTGACTTGTTAGGTGGGGAAGAAGCTAATACTACCATACCAGGGAAGTAGTTGGTATTAATATTAGCACTAAATCCAAGGTGAGTGACCTTCCTTATGAAATATAAATGCTTATAATTTCATATGGAAATGTGTAGTTAAACACATGTGTTAAAATGTTTATGGGAGTGATGTTGTATTTATGAAACATATGCGTACGATTAAAAATGTTAAGCAATGTTATATAATGATATGGACTAGTGAGTCCTTTATATAACGTTAAGGGCTGTGGTGGGTCCTACGGGATGTGGTGGTCCTGTTAATCCAACTTAAATGTTTGTGTACTCAGGCCCAATAAAGGGATGTGGTGGTCCCTAATAACTATGGTGGATTAATTGGACTGTGGTGGGTCCAGGCATGCGAGAGTTTCACAGTTCCTGTTGGGTTATAGCATTAGAACAAAATTAAAATGGTTATTCAAATTGGTTATATGTGTGGTATGTGGTCATTCACATAGCCTTTATAACTTACACTTCTATAATATTTTGTTTCAGGTATGCTTATAATTTGGAGTTCACTGCCAAGTTAGGACCTTAAAACGGGGGAGTGACGGATAATTAGTATGGTTTGAATATCAAAATTCCTTTTGTGTAATTATTAAACTAAGGATCTTGGTTATGTAAAGTTATGTAGTACTTATAAGTTATAAGTAAAGGCAGATATGTTTTCATCTACACATGCCTTTGAAAAACAAATCTTATGCTATTATCCTTAGAGATTTAAATTAAAGCATTGTTTAAGGCAATTTATCTCTAATTAAAAGGATGAGTTTAACTTAATTAATTCGGGGCGCGAAACACATTTACTTATATTTTGTACACCCATCATTGCAGTACGTTTAAAAATTGCTACTTGTTGTTTGTTTTGAATTTCATTGTTCAACAATCTGATTTAGGAGTGTAATTTTTCCATGAAGGATGGTCCTCTAAAATATACGAGTGTAAAAATATTAGAGAATTGCTCTGCTGAGAGACTTTTACATGTACAATGATTATAGGACGCAGTGGGACATGACTTTCAGTGAGCATGAGAAGTTGCAGGTGGATGAAAGTATCATAACTGAAATTGGTTGCATAATAAAGAAGTTCCCACTTCTGACACCCAGAGAATATGTACATGCTTAAAGGTTATGGGAAGGAAATGATGGATCATATTACTGTTATAACAAGGTATCCACCATAGAAATTTATTCGTGTCTTTGCAACTAGTTTCTTTATAACCTATAAAGCACGGACTCGACATATATTACATGATACGACACGACTGGGGATCTGCAATTTTTCCAAAATATAGGATATGACACGATAAGATATGTATAATATATATTTATATATATTAGTGAAATAATGTAGAATTTGTTTAGTAGAATACGTAAATATAACATACTTAACTTGAAATTTAATAAAATCAAACACAATAACAATGAAAATTTAAACAAGAAACAAATAAAATTCAATAAAATCAGAAATATAATGAATATGGTTTGCAAAAGCTAGGGTTTGTTTGAAACTTTTGCATCCATATTGATCTTTTTTCCATGAATATGGTCTCTTCTTTTTCTTTTCATATTTTATAATTAATTTTTAAGTTATTAAATATTCGACCCCATTAAATTTTTTTATATTAATAAAAGACTGCCTCAGCATGTCAAAAAGATGTGTCTTAACGTGTCCCCCAGTGTGTACTAACTTGTCCCCCCAGCGTGCACTAACATGTCCCCCCAGCGTGCACTAACATGTCCTAACGTGTTCTTAAAATGTCCGAATGTCTCGTATTATGCCCCTTGTCTGACACGTAAATATGATTTATTGACTTTGGGAGAGTATCAGTCCTTTATAATTTATAACCATTAGATTTAGTATTCTTTTTTTAGTTCATATGTAGTGTTCTAGACTGGAGCCAACTTTTTTCTATATATGTATACAAATTTGGTTACGAATATCTGTTTCTAATATAAAGTTGGTGTGGATGAACTCAAACACAAACACATGCATCAATTTCATTCGGGTTAAGAAGAATATTAACCCGAATGTGAAGTATGAAATACATCCTCACCCCTTAAAGTCGGGGTATGAAATATATATTTATATTTCACCTGTAATTTTCTTTTCTGTCTATCATGCTCTTACGTTCATCTTTTTACCTTTTTTTGCTTACTTAAAATATCAAAGTCACGATTGATTTCTTTTCATCTCGTTAGTCTCGATTGAGAAATCAGCATTACAACGCGAAATCGCCGATATCTCGGTGATATACAATGATACAAGTTATTTTATGATTCGTTTCTCAGAATCAAAATAGTGCCTTGCTATTCCGAGTCAACTCGACCGAACCGAGTTGACTCGGTCATGACTTTAAACCACATTAGAGAGTACCTTTAGTGACAAATGTAGAAAATTCCAAAAAAATACCCAATTTAAACCTACAAAAACAATAAAGGAAATATTACCGAGATTATTAAAGATTTTTTAAACTATAGATAAAAAACAAACGAAAAGCTGAAAGTAAATGAATAAACGCTTACCATATTGAAACTTTGATCTTTCACACTAAAATCCATCCAACCCCTCAATGGTTAGTGTTGAAATACATCTAACCCCTTAATCACAAATGAATATATATGTAAATATTAAAAATTAAAATAACATGACAATTTAGGAGATAATATGTTCTTTTATGATACTTTGGGAGACAATACTAACCACAATCAAGTGGTGACTCTGATCAGAATGGAAAGAAAAAAATAAGATCGATAAATTGTAGGGAATTCACCAGCTAAGAGAATCACTTGCTTATAACCATATCATGTAGATGAAGAAGATGGATGTGACTTTATATATTCACTCTACATATATATTAAAATAAAAATTTCAAAAACACCAATTATGTTAACATCCCTTATTAATAACCAGAAATATTTTAACATTCCAGGACTTGGTAGATTCCAAATAAACCATCCTTGATCCATATTCTATCGAATTCCATGTGTATAAGATTCTTGAAGAGTTCTTAGTTCCTTGGTCTATGCCTAAATAACATATAGGAAATTAAATCATAACCATGCTCTAGTAAATCTATAAGAGATATCACTAGAAAATGACAGTTACAAAACTTTAATAACTAATGTTATTAGAGAAAAAACTACAACAACATGAATGCTAAGTTTTAAAAATACCAAAACAATTGAAACCAATTAGGGAAGGTTCAATCATGCTGATGAATGCATAGCCCACCCTCAGTCTGAGCTACATAATTACTAAAAGGATAGAAGCTAACTTAAAATATTACAACGAAGTTATCACACCCTCAATTTGGGCTCTATTTCAATGATGACTTTGTGCTTTTTAGTTCTAGGCGTGCCTTTTTCAATAATGACTTTGTGCAATACTTTATGTAAATTGAAAGAAACACCCCTCAACTATTACACTAGTTGCATATACATCTGAATTATTAATTTTGCAATAAACCATATGATCGATTCCATTGATTCGTAAATTCCCCCTCACTATTCATGCAAAAAGGTTTTTAGTGATAGGTAAGGAAGTATTTGAAATTTATTATAGTTTGTGGAGTGGTTTTTATTCGAATCATTAATTTAGGATGTTTCTTTCAATTTTTGCATAAATCCAATGAGCAAAGTAATACATCAGTGTTTTGATTCATCATTAAAAATACAAATTAGATTTTTTTTTAAATAGAGAGATTTTTTCAATCTTTTTCCTATTTTTATTTTGATTTGGTATACCATCAAGCAAAAATTAACAACCAACTCAAGATAAAAAAATCTATGTAAAAGTGCCAAAAAAGAGCAACAAGCTTTCATCAAAATGTATATATGCTAGGCTGCATATATTATTATCAATTGTATAGTAATGGTATCAAAAGCCGAAATTAGTTATTGATTACCTCGTACAACTATTGTGTTGATGATTCCTTACAATGAGGCACCGACGACCCCCTTTTTCTCTACTTTTCCCCAGTGGCAGTAGTGGAAATAAAATTGATCATGCTAAACAATACAAAAGTGGGCATTCTTGGTAATTATTTATAGTCAGGTCAGGTTAGCAGTATAGAAAAAGGAAATAGGCGAGGAAAAAAATGGACCATAGGTTAGAGATGTGACTTGAGAGCTCTCAATTTTTTTGAATAGTCGGGGGAGGGAGACGAAACCCTTAGGCATTTTTTGGGAGTTTGGGAGAGAAAAAAAAATGAAAGGAAAATTTTATTATGAGAGAAAAGAAAAGAAGGAAAAGTTAATAAGAGAGAAAAGAAAAGAGTTTGAGAGAAAAAAAAACTTTCTTCCCTGCGTTTGGGAGTTTGGGAGAAAAATAATTTTTTTCAGAGGAAGAAGGAACAATTCATTAAAAAACTTCCGTTTCTCTCTATTTCTTTCTGATATGGAAAGAAAGTTTTACAGAGAAAGGAAGGGAAGGTTTTAAAACAAAATTCCTTTCTTTTCTCTCATTTTAAACTCCCAAACGAGAGAAGGTCACTGTCTTTGCTCCTTAAACTCCCAAACGAAGGAAGGGAAACACACTTTCCCTTCCTTTCCTTTCTTTTCTCTTCAAAATAAAACTCGAAAATAAAGCCTTATGGAAGACGGTAGGGAAAATTTCTATTGAGAGCACCAATTTTGTTTACACATTTTAGGACTTTGCTACATTTTTACTTTGTGAGAATAAGAAAACCACAAATACATCAATGGTTTTGAACACTTGTAAATTTTATAAGTCTCCAAAATCGTTGTTAATTTTGTAAGTGTTATAAACACTTAAAATTAAATATTTTATTAGTTGCAAAATAGCCATTATGGTGTAGTGGTGGGATTTCGAGTTTATGTCATGAATATCTACACATCAAGCATAGATATGGCTCTTCCTAGTTGATCACATGAAAAAATCCATAGGTTTTTAAAAAATAACATTGAATGGATGGAGATCAGACACATTGAGAATATGTTATAGTCTTACTCTAGAAAGGTACACACATACACACATACACACACACATATACACATACACACACACACACACACACACACATACATACATATATATAAACTTGATTAGTTAGTTATAATTCATATTGTTATAATTATTTAGTCCCCTATTAATTTTTATTTTTGTAGATAATGTAGGGCAACAATGGACAAAATATACTAACTGACGAGGTAACACCCCAAAGAGGATCATTATCTTATGCACAACAATAAAAATTCTTATCACCAATTGCTGATCAATTCATAACTCCACCATTGGTTGAGTTCACTATTTAAAGTACGACACCAAGTACGAGTAGGCAACAAAACCCCGTCGCTCTAACGCCCCTATCTAGTGCTCTCGACACCTCCCGGTCCAATGACAAGAAGCCCATTGGGTTCTCCCTTCTCGGGAATAACCACACGAGTGATCAAAATGACCTGTTGAGATTTAAATCCCAGTGTTTGTCACCTTGGAAATGAACATGGGAGTCGGGAGAGCAGACAAATGGAACTTTGTTGATCAAGTCATCAAAGATGACATCTATGATCAAATCTACAAGCAGTTTTCATATGTTGATCGTTCAAAGCATATGATTATTTCCCGAGTTGTTGAACAGTTATGAAAAAATAGAGGAAACCTTCGACAGAGACATTTCCCGAAAGGGGCATCGAGCTGCGACATTTTGGCTCTAAAAGATAAACTGCCTCCGAATGTTGAAATATTGGTTGCGTAGTGGAATGATTTTTTAGAGAATGAGGAGAATAACAAGAAGCTGGTCCTGAGGGATAAAAATAAACAAAATAGGGCAAAAAAAGTGATGTCAACAGGTTGGGATCCAAATCTTATGAAGATTTGAAGAATGAAGGGTCGAGTAGGACAAATGAAGGTCCATATGATGGTAAACAACCAAATCGGGCCAACTTAAAATGTTTGTGCCTGACGTGATAAAGATAGTAAATTCCTATCCCACTTAATTAAGACTCTGGAATCAATAGAGGCCATTTGAAGTCAGTTAAGTTTGAGCCCTTATTATGACATTGAAAATGATGCCCTGACCTAGAGCTTTGGAAAGGACAAAAGATGGTGGATAAGAGGTGTCGAATCACATATGCCGAAAACAAAATTAAAAGACATTTCACGTCTCATGGACGAGCTTTTTTCGATCAAGAATCATATCTCAACCCAGGAGGAACATCAGTCCAGGACCGATAGGGTTGTCTAGGAGATTAAAACTAACTTGGGAGCCTTGACAAGTGAAATTGGGAAACTTATGTTGCTTTTTACTCAAGGTTTTTAGCCCTTAATGCCTCCTCAAGGTTTCCCTTACTCTCCTTCTCAAGCTTTCCCCGTTTCTCCCTTATTAAGTTTCCTCTCACAAATGCCGCCTCCTTTAATATTCCCGTCATAAATCCCACCTCCTTCAACATTCCCCTTCCCAATGCCTTGGCTTATCACATGTCTATATCATCGTCAACTACTCACGGTGACTATGGCAAAGAGTTATATTTCAAGGACCTGACCAATAGTAGGATTGTTGGCATGTGCACACCTATCTCTGTAGTTATCGGAACTAAAGTACATAACCAACCTTTTCAAAAGGGTGAGGCTCAGGTGATGGTTGATGAAATATATAACGGTTACGAAGATGTACCTATATACGTTGATAGAAGGGAAATAATTGAGGCATTATGCAAATTCTTTTATCACTTGGTCAGTTTTTCTATTAGTCAAGTTCTAATAATATTTTTTTGTTTCAGTTGTAATAATAATTTTTTTGTTTATGTTGTAATAATAGCACTTGGTAAATTTGTTTAATTTAAGTTTAAGTTGTAACATTTTCGTAATTTGTTTAGTTTCTTGTAGGCAATTTTAACCTACTAACACATGAATGGAATTTGAAGATTATAAATGGATTTCCCACAATACAATGAGTGGATGGGAGAGACTAACCGAATAACAAATAATCTGTAACACCCTGTGATTTTTGAACCGTTAAAATCTTTGTTAAATTAAAATTTTTGAAAAAATAATTTTTGTAATTTAGTTAATTTTGATATGTAAAAATGCTGGTTTTTATATATAAAAATAAGGTTTTAAGGGAAATTTAAATCGGAATTAAAATTTGGAAATTATAACTTTTTGTATAAAAATCAGGGGAGGATCCGACTCAAGAAGAAAAATAAATAAATAAAAATATCTGGCAATCCGATCAAGCTGAATTTTTTTTACCAACTTTATCTCGCCTTCATCTTTGACATATTAAAATTTCAGCGAATTCCAACGGTCTGATCGTCCATAATGTTTGTATTTGATTAGGACTCAAATTCTTTTTTGTATATAAAGATAAAGCGACAAACTTAGGACTTGTAAAACACATTTTAACCTTCTCAAAAAATCAGTAGCCTCTCATAAATTCATTTTCTCTCATCTATAAAATCTAAATCCCATTGAAGACAACTTTCAACCCAAGTTTTGAAGATCTAAATCAAGTTTTCTCAAGATCGTCCAAGAACATGTCTTTATTTTTTTCTCAAGAGGAACCCAATCGTGAAATTGGATTATTCAAAAGACTTATTCACAAACATGAATACTTATATATTTCCCCTTTAGTATTATGCGTTTTAAATGTTGCCTAAACTTTAATGATCATTCTTTTTCTTAAAATAAATTACAACAGGAAATTTTTTTATCCCTTCAGTTGCTTTCACTTTGTCTACTAGTGACAAAAAGATCCTATTAGACAAGTTTCTTAACTTGAAGACTCCAATTGGTTATTTTGGTAATTTATGCATGATAGTAAGGTACGAAACAAATGACTTGAAACAATGCACATCTCACAACTGGAACGTAATCATCCAATTTGTCCCTCTACTATTTAGGCATTGCTTCTCTGAAAACAAAGATTTCCATCGAGAAATTATGCAAATCGGTTTGTGTGTTACCCTAGTTTGTGAAAAAATGGTAAACATAAGGCATATTAAAGATGCGAAATCAACTTTAGTGGAGGCAGTTTGTGTATTGGATAAATTCTTTCCTCCGTTGTTTTTTGATATCAGCATCCACATGTTTGTGCATTAATGCGATAAGACTTTGTTATATGGTCTCGTTAGGTATCGCAAGATGTATCCATTTAAGCGCTTGATAAAAATCTTCAAGGATTACGTAAAGAACACACGATATATTAGAGGGTCAATTGGTGAAGAATATATTACTGTGGAATCATCGCTATACGCTTGGGAATATATGGCAGAATAAGAGGTGGGGAGATTCAATACTCGTGAAGAATGAGTGATCGAGTAACTTAACGAGTTTCAGGATGAATTTCCTTTTAGGAACCCTAAATATGTAAAACTTATAAATCTACAATACGAGCAAGCAGCTCGCTATGTCTTCAAATCGCAAGATGAAGTCGAAGATCGGAGAGAGTGAGTATCCACTGAATTCTTCTTCTTTGATTATATGTATTTTATATTATATAATCTAAACTCTTCGATTTACCTATAAGATGTACAAGAACAAAATTACTCAAAATCAAAGGAGAAATTGCATGATAACTTATTTATTAAGGCATGGGTATCAGAAGAGGTAGTTTTAACCTCTTATGTATGCGGTTATTTATTCATATGTGGTAAAAAAATGCCCTAATACAAATTCATTAAAAAATGTAGCTTCCAAAAAGAGGTGATGTCACTTCAATTCTTACAAGCCTAGCAAAAATTACTAATTTTCGTGAGAAAAACTCTAAAAAATTCCTCACCAATAGTTTGGATTTCGTTTCATATTCATATGAGGAAAAGCTTTTGACACAAAATGGTGGAATTTCAATTTCTCCCTTGAATACCAGTGTCGGTAGCAAAAGCGAAAAAATCCAAAAGATACAGTGATAACCTATTATGGGATAATCCAACAAACTTATTATGGTAGATTTTTCAAAGATGAAGAGTAAAGATCTCATAGTTGACGAGCCTTTTATTTTGTTCCTTTCAAGTCATAAAGAAGGTATTCCACTCGAAGTGCATAAGTAATGGAAATCATATATTGTTGTGCATGAATCAAAGGGTATGACTACTCAAGAAGACACATTAAAGGCTCAAATTTTTTTCCAGTATGCACTTGATGACAACCCTAATTCAAATGATCTTTTAGTTGATTTAGAGGAAGATTGAGTATCAAAATATTATTTTATCCATGTCAATCTTATTTGTATCCTATTATGATATTGACACTATATTATCACTTTAATTTGATTTAAGAATGCTTAGTTTGATGTATGAATGTTTAATTTGATTTATGAATGTGTAATATGATTTATGTACGTATAGTATGTTTAGTTTTATGTCCATCCCCGATCCTCGCGGCGGGCGGGCGAGAGTGATGGAGGATCCTAGGTCCCACACGTCCCTCTTGAGAGCACTTTGGTCAGCGTCATTTGGAGTGAGGGGTGTAAAAATGTAGAGAGGTTAGAGTCGCCAGTCTATTTGACTCAAAATAGAAAAAAGAAAGGGAGCCATCCTGAAGGAAAGCATCCAACGACATACTGATGCATACGAAACCAAAAATGATTCGAAAAGGGTCCGGAGGCTAAGTTACAAAATGGGAAGGTGTTAGGCACCCATTCCTCCCATTCGGTCTCTCATGGATTTTTGTTATTTTCCTTTATTTTCCCCGTGATATGTGTGCATGTGTATATATAGAGGAAATAGGAATTATCGGCCTGTATCATGGAAGAGATAAAGCGAGTCATCTGTAGGAAGGTATAAAAGTATTAGAAAATAGGATTTAGGCGATTATCCTTACATTAATCGTTATGAGGGAACGATAACGCATATGGGCTAATACGCTACTAAGAAAAAGTATATGTATATATATAATATAAGAGAGTGGAATTTAGAGAATATAGAAAATGAGAGAAAAAGTAAAAATAGGACTCGAGTCTCGAGTTTTACCACGAGACACCTACGTAGCCTATATAGGCATCAAAGTACACGTAGTTCGCATGCAAAATGAGGGGTGGGGTTTATCCCATAAATCCAACCGGGGGGATTCTCTTATTTGTGTGTGTGAGTAGCAAAAGTGTTTTAGTTGTGAGAAAAGTGTAAGGAAAGTGTGAGAATTCCCGTTTGGAATTTATGAGCAAACCCTCTTTTTCTTATTTTTTGTGTTTTTTATTTATATGAAAATAAGAGATGTGAAATAATACTAAATAAAAAGTATATTAGGATGTGTGAGATGAGATAATAAAAGTGCTAAGTAATAAGACAAGTTATTGCGAATTTATGAGAATTTAAGGAGAGAGTTGAGAAAATTGGACCTTCTTGAAGATATTGAGCTTGATCTTGGATGTTAGAGAGCAACCCTTGCGCTTGGATGATGATGGAAGGAAGTGAATTCACCAAGTTTGATGAAAATGATGATTTAAGGTGAAGGTTGGAAAGGGATTTGGGTGTGGAAATCGCGCTGTTGAGAGTGATATCTATCAGATATGGGCCCCCCTTGCAAGTGAGGTTAGGCCTCATTTTTATAGGCCCAGGGCATTGCCAATCGGCATAGCCCTATTCCTGCCATTTGGCAGGTTCGTTTAGGCACGCTATCGATAGGCAGGGTTTGGGACCTACCGTTTGGCAGTATCTTTCAGGCCTTTTTGGAAAATCTGTCGCAGAATGCAAACCGTTGATCAGAATTACTCACGGGGTAGACTGTTGGAAAGGTAATTTAGATTCCTTCGAAAGTACTTTGGACTGCTCCCGAGTTCGAGAGATGACTCTGGGTTAAATATGGCTCGGAAGCATTCGTCAGTCCATTAGACGGGGAATCGGACGCAAACGGATCATTCGTCCGCATGGTAAGTTTGAATCATGCACGGGGCGGACCGTTGGAAAGATTAGGATATTTCTTCGACATACCAAAGAGTTTGATCTGGTTCGGGGAGTTGACTTTGGTTAACCAGGCCCTGGAAGCATTCGGTGATCTCTCTGAGTAAAACGGGTCATTCATCCGTACCGTAAGTCAGAATCGTGCATGGGATGGACCGTTGGAAAGGGGATTCAGGGCCCTTCGAGGATTCATTTAGTCTCAGTCGAGCCGAGGAGTTGAGTTAAGTCAAACGGCGCCTAGGAGCGTCTGTGGCCTCTAAATCAGGTTTTGGGTGAAAATGGGTCGTTCGTCCGCATGGTAAGTTAGAATTGTGCACAGGACGGACCGTTGGAAAGTGGATTTAGTTCCCTTCAAAGATTTATTTAGTCTCGGTCGAGCTGAGGACTTTGACTTTTGGTCAAATGGAGCCTGGGAGTGCCCAATGGCTTCTAGGTCAGTACTCAGGATATGACCTGGGTCTGTAGTGATAAAGGGAGGTACTAGGGACCTAAGTAGAGTTTAGGGGGTAACATAATGGGGTGTCTACATAGCCCCTCGATGGGTGAGTTTGGAACAAGCGATAGACGTCTAATAGACATCGCATGATGCTTTGAGGGAGGATGACCAATTCAGAGGGTCGAGGCCGATTCTGAGGACCTAAGGGAGTGAGGATGACCAATTCAGAGGATCGAGGTCAATTTTGAGGACCTAAGGGATGGTTTGGAGGAAAGGTTTAGGCTAATTCCTGAGGGGGTGCTGGGGATGACCGATTCCGAGGGTTCAAGCCAATTCTACGGGCTTATGTAGAGATAAAAAATTCTATGGGATTAAGGTGGGATGACCAATTTTGTGGGTCATAGACAATTCTGCGGGCTTAAGGTGAGGGTGACCGATTTTGTGGGTTGAATCCAATTCTGCGGGCTTAAGGTGAGGGTGACCAATTCTCTGGGTCGAAGTCAATTCTGCGGGCTTAAGGTGATGATATAAGACCAAGCCCAATTCGGACCTAAGAGCGGTGACGATCAAGGATCGAGATTAATTCTAACCTAAGAGAGGTGACGACCGAGGACCGAGGTCGATTATGACCTAACTAAGGTGATGATCCAAGATCGAGGTCAATTCTGACCAAAGAGAGGTGATGATCGAGGATCGAGGTCAATTCTGACCTAACTAAGGTGACGATCCAAGACCGAGGTCAATTTTAACCTAAGAGAGGTGACGACTGAGGACCGAGGTTAATTATGACCTAACTAAGGTGAGGATCCAAGACCGAGGTCAATTTTAACCTAAGAGAGGTGACGACCGAGGACCAAGGTTGATTTTGACCTAACTAAGGTGACGATCCAAGACCGAGGTCAATTCTGACCTAAGAGAGTTGACGACCGAGGACCAAGGTCAATTATGATCTAACTAAGGTAACGATCCAAGACAGAGGTCAATTTTGACCTAAGAGAGGTGGCAGCAGAGGACCGAGGTCAATTCTGACCTAACTAAGGTGACGATCCAAGACTGAAGTCGATTCTGACCTAAGAGAGGTGACGACCGAGGACTGAGGTCAATTCTAACCGAACTAAGGTGACGATCCAAGACCGAGGTCAATTCTTACCTAAGAGAGGTGACGACCGAGGACCGAGGTCAATTCTGACCTAACTAAAGTGACGATCCAAGACTGAGGTCGATTCTGACCTGAGAGAGGAGACGACCTAGGATCGAGGTCAATTCTGACCTAACTAAGGTGATGATCCAAGACCGAGGTCGATTCTGACCTAAGAGAGGTGACGATTGAGGACCGAGGTCAATTCTGACCTAACTAAGGTGATGATCCAAGACCGAGGTTGATTATGACCTAAGAGAGGTGAAGATTGAGGATCGAGGTCAATTCTGACCTAACTAAGGTAACGATCCAAGACCGAGGTCAATTCTGATCTAAGAGAGGTGACGACCGAGGACCGAGGTCAATTATAACCTAACTAAGGTGACGATCCAAGATCGAGGTCAATTCTAACCTAAGAGAGGATAAAGATTGGATTTTGGGCTCCACTGGGGAATAGTGAATTAGCTGGGGAAATTGTAGGGTGTCCTTTGGAGACATTGAAAATGACTTTCTGGAGTACTGTTGAGGAAATTACCTCATGATGTTGTTTCGATTCGGGGAGCCGATTACTGGGAAATCCTTGTGATTTTGGGGATTTTGCAGAGGAAAGGCAAGTTTGATGTCGTAGACTCCACTAGGGAAGTGATTAGGTGGTCTAGCTATTGGAAGTATTACTCGAGGAGGTTTGAGACCTTTGGGGTATAGGAGGTGATTCTTAGAGATTCTCTGGGAACATTGTCGGGAGGAGTTTTACTTGGTTTTTGAGAGTTCCGCTGGGGAAATGGGGGTTTCTCTTGAGGGAGTGTGGAATTTTCTTTGTGAAAATGTTCTAAATCCTTCCTGGGATTTTTAGGAATTTTCTGAGAATTTTTCAGGGCTTTCTAGAATTTTCTGGGAATTTTTGTACGAAATTTTAAGGGGGGTGCTAGTCGGCATGGTTCAGAGGGTACCATTCGGCAGTGTCACAGACTTTTGGATTACCTCGGGAAGGTAAGGGGTTAGTACCGATCGGTGGGTAGGGAGAGAGAGAAAATGTGGGTTCGGGTTGAGTCCCGTTGTTTTTTTGCTTTTCTTTTATTTCCTGCAAAATTTGATATAACACAGAAGAATATATACATGCAATGCAATGGGATCCTTTTTTATTCTCTTTTGTTAATGGTGAATGAATGAATGCATGGACATGCGCTTTTTACTTTACTGCTGAGATCGTAAAAAAATATATTTTTGGGATTTTGAGGAAACTTTTAAGAATGGGAAGGAAAAGGATTTTTTGAAATTTTATTGAGAATATCAATTTTATTTTTATTGTGGTTTTCTGATTTTGATAAAAAAGGAAAAAGGAAATTTTCCAAAAATGGGTGGTTGCCGATCGGGAAGCCCATTCCCCTTCCTATCGGCAGTCAAGTCCAGTCCCATCAATTCAAAGCTTTGATTAGTTCCCTCTTCAGCCTTTTGCACCTTGTGGGGTAGGATTCCCTCCGATTTTTACAGGGATTATGTCTTTTGTGAGGGGTTCCAAGTATAAAAGGGGTAAGGGTGGAGTGTTTCCATCACACCTTCACTTGTCTACTGTTTCTTAGTCTTGCAAGATGGCTCTCCCTGGTAGAATTGAGTTTACTAACTACCTCGAAGTCTTGGAAGCGATATGCTCTTATAATGTCGACTACGATGATTTCAATATGCGTCGAGTCTCTTTGTGGCACAATCTGTCCATTGAGTGGAACATGCTGATGGCGGCGGTACAATTTTGGTACCCCGAAGACCATGTATTTCTATTTGGGTTGGATGAAGTTTGTCCTACCTACGAGGAATTTTCTGCCATACTGAGGATAAATCCCAGTGTTGCTATGACTTTACCCAAATTTTCCTGTTCTCCCAGGGATTTACTGGCTGGGTTTCTTCGCATTTCGCCCCTGGCGACTAGATCACTGGTTGTTAGAGGAATGATCTCCCTCCCTGCGGTGTTGCAGTCCATGCATCTGCGAGAAGTAGGCTTTGCTGGAGCCACTATTCTGGGCTTAGTATCAAAATTGCTACTGGTGACTGGGAAACTGCTGGTGGATCTGCAAATTGCAGCCATTACTTCGTGGATGTCATATCGTCACAATCCTACGGCGGTGATACTGGCGGAGACCCTGAACGGTCTAGATGCCTGGCGAGAAGGTTGATCTGACTTCCTGCGAGGTAGCCCCGTGATGTTGTTCATGTGGTTGTTTGAAAGACTCCTCCTGGTGACTCTTCCAGAATATCCTTTTTTGGTTGTGCCCAACTTCTTTTCGCGTCACTTCTTCAGTGTTGGCCTGGATATTGAGAGTTGGGAGAATTGGCTTGTGGACCATGGGGCTCGAAATCTGTACTGGTCAGTGTCTTGGTGGGGATATTTGCTGCATGTTCTGGAGTTAGGAGAATACCCGTATGTCCGGTTGGTTGATTTCAGGCAGACCTTTTTCTATTTCTCTTGGCGGCTTCTGCACCAATTTGGCTGCGCACAGGTTATGCCACCTCGAACACTAAATTTCATTCCGGTAGAGGATTTGACCGAGCATCTGTGCCTGCAGCTTGGCTCTCTGTGGGAGAGTCGGCGTCCGTCGACCTGTCCTTCTCAGTCTGTTGGGAGAGTTTGGAATATCCTTGGGGATTATATGAAGTGGTTGTGGAGGAGAGTAGTCAGCAAGATGTTGGCAGTGGAGACTTAAAAAAGGTGATTTGTTTCTTTTAACACCATGGAAGGAGGTGTTCTGGATTTTTCGAAGCTGGTTCGAGCCTATCGATCCATGGAGTGTCTACGACACTTTGTTCATGCAGGGGAAACTTGGGGACCCCAGGATGCAGATGATGATGATGCAGCTGGCTCCTCTGGTAGCTGTGACTAGGACTTTTGGAGAGTTTTTTTTTATGGGGAATAAATGTGGGGATTTTATTTTGGCCTTTTTTAGGAAGGTAGGGGGAGGGAGTTATCCGTTCCTTTTCTTATGTAATCTGTACCGAAATTTCTTATTAGTGAAATAAACAAGTTCCTGATCATCCAGCTGTGCCTTTTGATGAGTTTTGTATTAGTTGAATTATCTATACCAATTGCTAAGGCATACATAATCCTTTTGTTCAAGTATATGTTGGAATTGACTGTTGTTCTTGGAGATAAGAAAAGAATAGTATTTTGTGACAAAGAAAGGGTCGTGCTCATATAAGGTGTATAAGCTGCCTACGTACCTCTGGGATTTTTTTTGAAAAGTTTTAATTTTGTTCAAATATGGTTTTTTTGCAGAGGATCAGGCCCATGTAGTTCTGGGTAGAAGGAAATGAAGAGATTTTTTTTAGAAGGGAGACGAGAAGAGTCGTAGCGCACTGAGATTTCGGACTAGGGATAGAATTTCTTGAGACGGTACAGGTTGACTGGATGAGCCATCTCTTCCCCATCTAAATCGGTAAGTAGACATATAAGATCTTCCTAACAATGTAGGGGCCACTCCAATTGGGATTGAATTTCCCTCTAGGGTCCCAGATAGGTTATATGATCTCTTTGGGGGCTAGGTCCCCTTCTCGGACACCGCGGTCCTTGACCCTCTTATTAAATGAACGCGTTATTCAGCGGTGGTACCCTTGAAAATGGCATAGTTCTTTTTAATCTCCTTTCGTCTAGGAGGGTCAGCTCGTCAAAACGGCTTTGGCACCAGTCTTCTTCGTTGGCCTTACATTCAAGCATGACATGTAATGAGGGTATTTCCAGCTCCATGGGTAGGACTGCTTCCATACCATAAACTAGAGAGTAAGGGGTAGCCCCAGTAGAGGTTCGGTAGCCCCAAAGGGAGTACGGGATCCAGTCATCCCAATCCCGACAGCTTTCGGTCATCTTGCTGATGATGGCTTTGAGGTTCTTATTGGCAGCTTTAACTGCACCATTGGTCTGAGGTCGATAGGGAGAAGATTTGTGTCTCTGAATCCCATACTCGTTAACCACTTCTGTAACTTCTGCCTCAAAATACAACCCGCTATCTGATACTAGCTCGTATAGGACCCCATATCGGGAGATGATGTTTTTCTTGATGAATTTGGCCACTTTCTTAGTGTTCAGTACTACGTATGACTCCGCTTTGACCCATTTGGTGAAGTAATCAATGGAAACTAGGATGAACTCATGCCCGTTGGAAGCCTTCGGTGTAACTTCCTTATGATGTCGATGCCCCAGGTGGAGAATGACCAAGGAGAGGTCATACTGTATAATTCATGCGGAGGCAGATGCTGAAGGTTGGAGAATTATTGGCATTTGAGGTATCTCTGGACATAGGCGGCGTAATCCTGGGTCATGGTGGTTCAGTAGTAGCCCTATCAGATGATCTTCTTAGCAAGCATGTGACCATTAATGTGGGGTTCGCATTCCCCGCTGTGGATCTTCTGCATTATCTTTTCAATGTTAGCCCTTACGATGTAGTGTAGATGGGTTCCATCAAAGTTTCTTTTGAGCAGTGCAAAGGATGTTTTCATCTGGGAATTCAGAGATCCAGACATCATCTTCTTCCACGGGGTAATCATCGAGGTAGTCAGAGATGTATCTTCCTTCCATGGCTTTTTTTGTGACGTACACGATATCAAAGTTGGCTAGGATCATCAACCATCGAGCCATTCGGCTGGATAAAGTGGGTTTCTCAAGAAGGTATTTGATGGGGTCCATTTGGGATATAAGTTTTATGAGGAAGGCGAGTATGTAGTGCCGCAACTTTTAGGTGACCCGTACAAGTGCGACACACGCCTTTTCCAAAGCAGTGTAGCTGACCTCGTATCCGGCTAATTTGCAACTGGTGTAATAGATGGATCTTTCTGTGCAGAAATCTTTAAGGTATTGAGCTAGCAAAGCCCCAGTTGCAGTGTCGGTTATGGTTAGGTATAGGGGCAAAGGGAGACCAAGCTTTGGTGGAATGAGTACCGAGGGTTGGGTTAGATGTTGTTTGATTCGGTCAAAAGCCTCTTGGCATGCCACGTTCCAAATATTGGTTGAATCCTTTCGGAGGAGTTTGAAGATCGATTCGCAGACGGAGGTAGCTAGCTGATGTATTGCAATTTCTCGAGGAAACCTCGTACTTCTTTCTCTATTCGGGGAGGTGGCATCTCAAGTATGGCTTTCAGCTTGGCAGTATCTTCTTTTATCCCCTTCTCATCTGATATTGGCATTTTCTAAGAGTTTTCCCTTTGTAACGCCGAAGACGCATTTCTGCAGATTGAGTCTCATTTGATACTTTCGCAGATGTTTGAAGAACTTTTGGAGAGCAAGAACATGACCTTATCTAGTATTGGACTTGATAATCATATCATCCACATATACCTTAACTTATTTATGAATCAGATCGTGTAGGATGGTTGTGGAAGCCCTCTGGTAGGTAGCCCCAGCGTTCTTGAGACCAAATGGCATGACAGTGTAGCAAAAGGATCCCCATGGGGTGATGAATGTGGTTTTTTCTTGGTGGTCTGGGTGCATTTTGATTTGATTGTATCCGACAAACCCATTGACGAATGACTTGAGAGCATGACTGGCTGTGTTGTCCATGATCATGTCGATATTGGGTAGCGAATAATCATCCTTTGGAGAGGCTTTGTTCAAATCCCGGTAGTCTACACATATCCAAACTTTTCCTCCTGATTTTGGTACAGGCACTATGTTAGCTAGCCATGTGGGATATTCGATCACACGAATGAAGCCTACGTTCAACTGTTTGACCACCTCTTCTTTGACCTTGAGCGACCATTCGGTGCGGAGCTTTCTTAACTTTTGTTTGATCGGCTTGTAATCTGGGAGAGTGGGAATCCCGTGCCGAGCTATTTCAGGATCAATGTCGGGCATATTGTCATAGGACCATGCGAAGACATCCACAAATTCCTTTAGAAATTCTTCGAGTTGTGCACGCTCATGCTCGTCAAGGGTATCCCGTATCCTAATCTCGCGCAGTTGGCTACTAGAACCGAGGTTAATTACAACAGTCCCTTATTCATTAACTTGAACGTAGTTATGTTGTTTATCATTAACCTTATTTATATCAGTTAAGAATAGTTCATTGGCACAATCATCATCATCAAAAGTTTGATTAGAATCCAACAGTTAATGTTAGGCACATCAAGATAATCAAAATATTTGTTTATTTCATTGATAGGAAAAACAACATTGAGAACCTTGTCAAAAGAGGACTCGACTACATTTGAACAAGGATAGAAAACAGAAGAAGAAATGTAGTAAACATTGGGATTAGGGAAGATTTTAGCAGGTAGAACTGGCACAACATGCCAATTGAGGAGAGGTGTATCTGCAGCTTTAATCAGGTGGGACGGATCCGGTGATGTAGTGCCTGAGTAACCCATGCAGAGCGTCAGCTCCAGTGTCTGTAAGTTGAAGGAATCTTCAGAGTCACTTTCCTTAGTCTCTTCGATATCTTTGATGAGCGGTTGTACATGGCGTTGAGCACTCTCAACCCATGGGTAACTGTCTTGGAAAAAGATCTCCATTCCAGGTTTCATCTTCTTGTCTGTATGGTCATACCATGGTTCTGGAAAGCCACAAAAGGGGAAGTCTTCGCCCTTTTTTATGAATCGTCCATTCAAGGAGTCACCTGGGATAGTCTGGATGTGGTCTAGTCCTCTCTTTGGTCGAGACAGGCGGATCATTCTGAGCTCTTGTTATGATGGTTGATACCCCAAACCACAAGGAGGGAAAGCCTTCTTTAGTTCAATCGGCTCAAGTATCCCTTGTTGTCTTTGTCCTAGCCCCAGTTCGGGCATGAAGTGCATGTTTCTGAACATCTGAATCACATTGATGTTGCCATGAGGGTCGTATTCTGGACAAACCCTTTCTTTGAAGTCATCCCCTATCGGGAGTAAAAGTGGTTTCACTCGGAATCCTAATAGGAACATATCATTTTACCCATTCTGTATCTCAAGGATTGGACTCCTGGTACTTGCACCATCAGCATTGTCGTCATCGCCCAAGAGATTAATGACCTGTCCGTCGGCAAAGAACTTTAATTTTTGATGGAGTGAGGAAGACACGCCCTTGATACTATGAATCCAAGGTTGTCCGAGCAACAGATTGAAATAAGTTGGAATGTCAATAACTTGGAATTTGACGACATGGTTTATAGGTCGAACCCCTATTACAAGATTTATGGATCCCATTACCTCCTGACGGGTAGTATCGTAGGCACGCACAGCAGTGGAGGTTGGAGCGAGGTCGCATTCTTTCAGGCCTAGACATTTGAAGGTTCTTAGTGGGAAGACATTCAAAGCAGATCCATTATCGATAAGAGAGAATGGCATAACCTTCCCCATAACTTCAATGGAGATGTTGAGTGCATGATTGTGGTTTGGCCCAATCTTTTGGATTTCTTCTTCGGATAAGGATAACATTCGGGTAGAGGTCAAGGATCCGACCAAATTTATCTTTTCTTCTGGTGTGGTAGAAGGAGGAACTGTGGGTCCAGTATGCAACTGGATCAAAGCATTTATGTGTAGCTGAGAAGACAGGAAAATCCCCCATAGAGTGATGTTAGCTTGAGTTTTCTTTAGTTGATCGATGATATTTCTCTCCTCGAGGGTCATCTCTAGAATAGGAAGGTTTTCAATTGCCCTTCCCCTTGTCATTTGCTAATAGTGAGCTTGGGATCTGGTAATGCCTCCCTGATCTGGTCTTATGATTTACTGAAGAAGGGAAGAACACGAACCCCATTTCCTCGTTGATCTCGTGTTGTTCTTCCACCTTGTTTATTTCTCCCAGGAGTTCTTCAAATGATATCATTCCACACATGTTAGATATCAGGCCAGTTTTATCGAAAGCTTGTTCTTCATTTGAATATTCGAATTCTTCCCCCCATCCAGTGGCAACAATTCTGTCTTTACATGCAAAGTCAATGCATTCCACAACTTCAATGACTTCTTCATACAGGTCATCCCATTCTGTGGGAATGTGTAAGGGTGAAGGGACAAGGCGCCCTTATAGCTTCAAAGCATCGAATAACTCGGTGATACTGCAAATATTATTGATTTGCCTAAATAATTCTGCCATGATCTGGACGACATCACCCAGGCTGACTTCATCAGTTGGTACTACCAAACTATCTGACTCTCGGGACCATTTTCATGCTTCCAAGAACAACGTACTAACCTATGGCAATCAATGACCATCTTTGAGGGCAATTTCAGCCCGAACTCTAGGAGTTGGTTAAATACTTCTGATAATTCCATGCCTCCATTTTCAGAATGGGTATGGACAGCGATGCATGCTTTAGTAAGGAGTGACAGTGCCTGATCAACGAGGCTAGTAGGGTGTAGGAGGGAATATGGGAAAATTTAGAGAGGTTTAGGAAAGTATATGGGTTTGATTTGAGTTGAGGGATCAAATTATGGGTTCTCCTCTAAGAAGATGGCATTGACATGATTTGGAAGTGGGTTATGAGTAGTGTTTAGCTTAGGATTGGCTGGTGGGGTGATGGTACCCTGGTCAATTAGACCTTGGATTGTGTTTCGGAGGTGAAGGCATTGGTCGGTGGTATGTCTAGCAGTTTGGTGAAAGAAGCAATAGGCATCTGCCTTGAAGTTTCTTGGGAGTGGATTTGGCAATGGACGGGGATCCAAAGGTTTGATAAGGGTTCGGCTTAGCAGGGCTTGATAGACTTTAGAGAGGAGAGCATGGAGCTCGGTGTATTCCTTTCAGACTGGGACAACGCGGCTTTCTGGCGCCCATGAGGTGGTTGGTTAAGAGATGTTGTTGATGGTTCAGACTGTAGCACTGGCAGGTTTGTCATATTTTTTGGGGGTGAACTGTCCGGACACCTTTTTTGGATCGACTTCTATTTTGGCAAGACCTTCCTCGATTTTTAATCCTGCTTCTCTGAGAGGCCGGAAGTGGGGATAGTATTGTCCTCCCATCATTGCTCGGACATGGGGTAAGAAGTTCTTCTTCACTATGCTGACTTGTTATTCTTCAGAAGGCCGATTGGTCATGGTTGCTTCTTTTTCCCTCCATCGGGCGATGAAGTTACTAACTGATTCTCCAAGGTTCATTTTGAGTAGATCTAAATCACGACGGGTGACCTCAAACTCTTCATTGTATTTGTACTGTGACATGAATTCCTGGGCTACATCCTCCTAGCTACGAATTCTGGACTCTTCGAGAGATAAAAACCATTGGATGGAACTATCCTTCAGAGTTTGTTGAAATAATTGGTCCATTACTTCTTAAGAAACCCCTAGTAGGGTCATAAAACGGTGATAACTTTGGAGATGAACAATCGGGGCTCCACTTCCTCCGAATTTCTGGATATTTGGCATCTTAAACTTCTCGAGTAACCTCGCTTTAGGATAAGGAGACATGTGGGTGTAGTCCGTGTCATTTCTTGAGATTCTGACTTGGTTAAACTTTATAGTGAGCATCTTGAGGCCCTCTTTGACTTTGTTTAGCTCTTCTTCTTTCGGATCAATGATCATAGGCAAGTTAGCCCCAGGCTGGGTAAGATTCAGCACCGAAAGCTGGGCAGGCGGTGGCCCATTAGTAGGAGGGGAACGTGGAGTGTGCTGATACTCTTCAGGAACCCAGATAGGTTCGGGTGGAACCATAGCACGAGGGAATAGGGCCTCGGTCTCTTGAGGAACTGGAACCTGGTTTCGTTATATTTCTCGGACCTCAGTTTGGAGGTTGTCAATATTGGACACAAGCTGAGCTAGGACTGCCGTCAGATTCGGCTGCACAACGGGTATTTGATTTGTTTTCTCCATGGAAGGTGGATGGATTTCAGATTCGAAAGAAGTAATAGGGGAATGGACGGAACTCCGGGGTGACTTGACTGAAGATCGAAGCCAATAAGGAACTAGGCCAAGGGTTTGCGATCGACCTGAGAAGATGTAAAGTGGGATTTATTTTTGAGAAAAAGGGACGAATTTTTTTTTTAATTTTTGACAAAGAGAGGAGAATTTTTTTTGGATTTTTGATAAGGAAAGGAAAAAATGTTTTTGGATTTTGGATAAAGAAAAAAGGGAATCTTCCCTTTGGAGACAGTCTCAGCATGATTATTATAATTCTTATGTTTTCACTTGTATTAATTCTCCTAAATGCAAAATGAAATGTCGGACGGGACCCGAGCCTATAAAAATTGGGTTTATAATATATGCAAGGCTATGGCTGGACTTGTCACCAAGCTCACGGACAGGGTCCTGTTTTAAAAATGGGCGAGAATTCAGGCGGCAGGACGACTCGAAATTTCGGCAGAGTTTCGGGTTAAAATCGACAATCTAACATGTGTGTACTAGGCTTGACACCTATATGCGGGTATGTAGTTGGTTGGGTGAATCGAAAAGGGTTCACCCCTATGGCGTGACTTCCACGATATACATCTTGCTCTTGCGGGCAATCGGTGCGTGTGGACAAATTATTTGATATACCTGAGTTTACGTGAATCACCTCACTACATACCTCGTGGGGACGGTACGTGTGAGAGAGAATTCGATATACTCGGCGTACGTGAACGAATTCCTTGCGATATACCTCCCGTCATGACTTCGGTCAAGCGGCACGATGCTGTGGAACCGTTCGATATACGTCGAAGGTACTTAGCCAATGGAAGGTGAAAGTCATATCGCTTAGGCTAACTGCGCCCTGCCGGACCAGCTCCCATCACGAAGTGACCCTCTAGTTACTGGGTAAAATTATGTTCAATCACAATGACCTTTGTTGATGTCGTGTAAATCATGCATGATCCTCTTATTAGTATCTTATGAGAATGTCTTCTTGATTATGCCAAACAGGGAGCAAAGTACAAGTACCAATGGTACACCAAGTATGGGTGATGCGTACAACATGAGCATATATGTGACCCTAGGTGCACGTGGTGCGAAATGTACATGGTGAATTTTCTATAAGTGTGCGAATATAAGCATAAGCATGGGAGATACATGAGTAATAAAGGGGGAACATGCAAATAGGGGAAACATATAAACAAACATAACACCCATGTAAATAGAGTCTAGCCCTCAAAAGGAAAGTCTCCCCAGCAGAGTTGCCACTGTGGCCATCCCCGATCCTCACGGTGGGCGAGCGCGATGGAGTATCCTAGGTCCCGCGCACCCCTCTCAGGAGTTCTTCGGTCGGCGTCATTTGGAGTGAGGGGTGTAAAAATGATTAGATTCGTCAGCCTATTTGACTCAAAATAGACAAAATAAAGGGAGCCATCCCGAAGGACATCATCCAAAGACATACTGATGCATACGAAACCAAAAATGATTCGAAAAGGGTTCGGAGGCTAAGTTACGAAATGGGAAGGTGTTAGGCACCCATTTCGCCCTTTCGGTCTCTCATAGGTTTTTGTCATTTTCCTTTATTTTCGCTGCGATATGTGTGCATGTGTATATATAGTGGAGATAGGAATTCTTGACCTGTATAATGGAAGAGATAAAGCGAGTCATCCGTAGGAAGGTATAAAAGTATTAGAAAATAGGATTTAGGTGATTATCCTTAAGTTAATCGTTATGAGGGAACGATAACGCATATGGGATAATACGCTACTAAGAACAAGTATATGTATATATATAATATAAGAGACTAGAATTTAGAGACAATAGAAAATGAGAGAAAAAGTAAAAATAGGACTCGAGTCTCGAGTTTTACCCCGAGACGCCTACGTAGCCTATAGAGGCATTAAACTCAACGTAGTTCGCATGAAAAATGAGGGGTGGGGTTTATCCCATAAATCCAACCGCGGAGATTCTCTTATTTTTGTGTGTGTGTGTGTAGCAAAAGTGTTTTAGTTGTGAGAAAAGTGTAAGGAAAGTATGAGAATTCCCGTTTAAAATTTATGAGCAAACTCTCTTTTTTGTGTTTATTGAGTTTTTTATTTATATGAAAATAAGAGATGTTCAATAATACTAAATAAAAATTATATTAGGATAAGCGAGATGAGATAATAAAAGTGATAATTAATAAGACAAGTTATTGCGAATTTATGAGAATTTAAGGAGAGAGTTGAGAAAATTGGACCTTCTTGAAGATCTTGAGCTTGATCTTGGATGTTGGAGAGAAGACCTTGTGCTTGGATGATGATGGAGGTTAGTGAATTCACCAAGCTTGATGAAAAGGATGATGAAAGGTGAAGGTTGGAAAGGGATTTGGGTGTGGAAATCGCGCTGACTTCGAGAGAGGTTTTCGAGGTTTGCTGGGAGTGATATATATCAGATCTGGTCCCCCCTTGCAAGTTAGGTCAGGCCTCCTTTTTATAGGACTAGGGCATTGCCGATCGTCATAGCCCTGTCCCTGCCGTTTGGCAGTGTCTTTCAAGCCTTTTCAGAAAATCGGCCGCAGAACGCAAACTGTTGATCAGAATCGCACACGGGGCGGTCCGTTGGAAAGATAATTCAGAGACCTTCGAAAGTCCTTGGACTTCTCCCTAGTTAAGGAGTTGACTTTGGGTCAAATATGGCTCGTAAGCATTCGTCAGTCCATTGGATGGGGAATCGTCGGACGCAAATGGATTGTTCGTCCGCATGGTAAGTACAAATCGTGCACATGGTGGAGCGTTGGAAAGGTTAGGAGATGTACTTAGACATTCCAAAGAGTTTGATTTGGTTCGAAGAGTTGAATTTGGTCAACCGGGCCCTGGAAGCATTCGGTGACCTCTCAGAGTAAAACGGATCGTTCGTCCGTACCGTAAGTCAGAATCGCGCACGGGACGGATCGTTGGAAAGAGGATTCAGGGCCCTTCGAGGATTCATTCAGTCTTAGTTGAGCTGAAGAGTTGACCTAGGTCAAGCGGAGCCTGGGAGCTTTCGGTGGCCTCTAGATCAGGATTCAGGGGAGAATGGGTCGTTTGTCCGCATGGTAAGTCGGAATCACACACGGGACGGACCATTGGAAAGGAGATTTAGTGCCCTTCGAAGATTCATTCAATCTCGGTCGAGCTAAAGACTTTGACTTTTGGTCAAATGGAGCCTGGGAGTGCCTGATGGCTTCTAGGTCAGTACTCGGGGTATGACCTGGGTCTGTAGTGATGAAGGGAGGTGCTAGGATCCTAAGGAGAGTTTAGGGGGTAACAGAATGGGATGTCTACAAGTTTAATTTACCAATGTTCAATTTGATTCATAAATGTTTACGGGCATGAACATCTTTCATAAGATGGTTGGTTTGAGAATATAGTCTCCCGAGTTTGTGATTGGACCAAATTGAACTAACTCAATTTCCTCATGTTCCGACACATACATTTGTTGATAATTTTCATTAATACAATCTTCATAAAATGGAGGAAACTTAACGTCCCACATGGGACAAAAAGAAACATTACTTATATCATAAAAAATTGAAAGCTCTAAGTTGGGGATGAGGTTGTTCTGTTCTGAAAATTATCCTTGTTCAAACTCAGGGACATCAGTGGATAGGCAATTTCAAGTTTCAGAACATAACAACCTCATTACCAATTTCGAGTTTCCAAATTTTGAGGATATCGATAATGTTAATTTTTTTTCCACGTGGGACATTAATTTTCCTTCATTTTATAAAGATTGTATCAATGAAACTAATCAGCAAATGTACATGTACGGGAATACGTGGGGGGTTCCAGAATCAATTTAGTCCAATCACGAATCTAAAAGACTCTATTTAATGGAATTCTTAGACCCAAGGAACTAGGTATTCTTTACTTTAACTAACATTTTTATAAATTGTTATACATAATCTTTCAAGAATTTGAAAATAAATACACTTAGGCTTGAAAATGTGTCACTAGTGAGCTAAAACTCCCGAATAACCCCCAAACTGCCCCGAAAGGGGTATGAACACCATGCACGTGACCAACATAACTTCTAGCAACCAAATGCTCAGTCGCGGCACTCCATGTTTGAGAATAGGACACGAATTGAAAATAGGAACACTTAGTCTTGAAATGGGCCGCTGGTGGGCCTAAACCCTAAACGACTCACAAACGGCCCCTCAAGGGGAAAGAACACCTCTCACTTGAACAACGTAACTCGTAACAGCCGATCGCGTAGTCATGGGAATCCTAGTTTGAGAATAGGAACCAAATTTAAAAATAGTCACACTTGGTCTAGAAAACGTGTCGCTAGTGGACCAAAACTCTGAACAACATGTGACCAACATGACTCGTAGCAACTAACCGCGAAGTCGTAGGACCCCCGATTTGAGAATAGGACCCAACTTGAAAATACAAACACTTAGGCCTGAAAACGTGACACTAGTGGGCCAAAACCCCAAACAATCCAGCCCGTAGGGGGCACGAACATTCCGCACGTGATTAACGTAACTCGTAGCAACTGACCACGTAGTCGTGGGGCTCCCGATTTGAGAACAGGACCCGAATTTGATAATAGGCACACTTAGGCTTGAAAACGTGTCATTAGTGGGCAAAAACCCCCAAACAGTTACCAAAGGGCCCCGTAAGGGGCACGAACACCTCCAACGTGATGAATGTATCACATAGAAATTGATCACGTAGTTGCATTACTCCCTGATTGAGAATAGGACTCGAAATTGAAAATAGGCACACTTGGGCTTTAAAACGCGTCACTTGAGGGCCAAAATACCGAACAACCCTCAAATGGCCACATAAGGGGCACTAACAGCTCACACATGACCAATATAACTCGTAACAACTGAACTCATAGTCGCGGGACTCCAGGTTTGAGAATAGGACCCAAATTTGAAATAGTCACACTTAGGCTTGAAAACATTCCCCCGAATAACCCCCAAATGGCTCCGCAAGGGGCACGAACACAACACACGTGACCATCGTAACTCGTAGAAACCGACCGTGGAATCGTCGGACTCTTGGTTTGAGAATAGGACCCGAATTCTAAAATAGGCACCCTTAGGGTTGAAAACGTGTCACTAGTGGGCCAAAATCTCGAACAACCCCCAAATGATTCTGAAAGGGGCTCGAACACCTCGCCCGTGACCAACGTAACTCGTACGAATTGATCGCATAATATCGGAACTCCCGATTTGAGAATATGACTTGAATTTGAAAATAGGCACACTTAGACCTCAAAACATGGTGCTAGTGGGCCAAAACCCCGAACAACCACCAAATGACCTCGCAGGGGGCACGAACAACTCACAGGTGACCAACGTAACTCGTAGCAATCGATCATGTAGTCGTGGGACTCTCGATTTAAGAATAAAATCCAAATTTAAAAATAGTCACACTTAGGCTTGAAAACATGTCGCTAGTGGGCCAAAATCCCGAACAACCCCTAAAAGGCCCCACAATGGGATCGAACACCTCGCACATCACCAGTATAACTCGTAAAAATCAATGCATAATCGCAGGACTCTGGGTTTGAGAATATTACCCGAATTTCAAAATAGGCACACTTAGGCTTTAAAATGTTGCCCTTGTGGGCCAAAACCCCGAACAGCCCCCAAACGGCCCCGTAGGGGGCACAAACACCTTGCACGTGATGAAAGTAACTTGTAGCAACCAACCGCATAGTCACAAAACTCCTAATTTGAGAAAAAACCCGAATTTGAAAATAGGCACCATTGACTTGAAAACGTGATGCAAGTGGACCAAAATCCTAAAAAAACACAAACGGCCCCGTAAGGGGCATGAACATCATGGACGTGACCAAAGCAACTCGAATTACTTGAACGTGTAGTCGTGGGACTCTTAGTTTAAGAATATGATCCAAATTTGAAAATTGGAACACCTAGGCTTGAAAACGTGCCGCTAGTAAGCCAAAATCCTGAACATCCCTCAAAATGGCACTGCAAGGGGTTCGAACACCTCGCACGTCACCAATATAACTCATAGCAACTGACATGTAGTCGTAAAACTTCGAGTTTGAGAATAGGACCCGCATTTGAAAATATGCAAACTTAGGCTTGAAAACGTGGTAGTAGTGGGCCAAAACCCCGAACAACCCCCAAACAGCCCCGAAGGGGGAATGAACACCTCATACGTGACCAATGTAAGTCGTTGTAACCGATCATGTAGTCGCGGGACTCCAGGCTTGAGAAGAGGACCCGAATTTGAAAATAAGCACACTTAGGCTTGCAAAGGTTCCGCTAGTGTGCTAAACCCTGGAAAAACACCAAATGGCCCCCAAGGGGCATGAACACTACGAACGTGACCAATGTAACTCGAAGCAACTAAACACATAGTCATAGATAAATGCATAGTCATAGGACTCCTAGTTTGAGAATACGACCCGAATTTAAAAATTGGCACACTTAGGCTTGGAAACATGCTGTTAGTGGGCCAAAACCCCGAACATCTCTCAAACATCCGCGTAAGGGGCACGAAGCCCTCACACATGACCAATGTAACCAGTAGGAACTGATCGCATAGTCACGGGACTCTCGGTTTGAGAATAGCACCCAACTTTCAAAATTGACATAGGCTTTAAAAAGTGCCCCCAAAGCCCCCAAAAATCCCTGCAAGGGGCTCGAACATCTCTCACGTTACCAACGCAACTTATTACAACCGATCGCGTAGTCACGGGACTCCATATTTGAGAGTAGGACCTGAATATGAAAATAGGCACACTTAGGCTTGAAAACGTGGCGTTAGTGGGCCAAAATCTGAACAGTGTCCAAACGGCCCCGCAGAGGGCACGAATACCCACACATGACCAACATAACTCATAGAATTTTCCTGCATATTCGGTGGGCTCCCAATTTGGGAATTGGACCCAAATTTGAAAATAGGCACACCTAGGCTTGAAAACGTGTCGTTAGTGGGCCAAAACCCCGAATAGTAACCAAAGGACCCCGTAAGGGGCACGAACACCTCGCACGTGATCACCGTAACTCGTAACAATCGATCTTGTAGTCATGGAACTCTTTGTTTGAGAATAGGACCCAAACTTGAAAATGGGCACACTTAGGATTGAAAACACGCCGCTACTGGGCCAAAACCTCCCAAATGGCCCCGAAAGGGGCACGAACACCTCGCACGTGACCAACTTAACTCGTAGCTACCGAACGCTTTGGTTTGAGAATAAGAGTCAAATTTAAAAACAGGCACACTTAGGCTTGAAAACGTGCTGCTAGTGGGCTAAAACCCTTAACAACCCCAAACATCCCCACAAGGGGTACGAACACCTCGTACGTCACTAATGTAACAAGTAGCAACTGAAGGCATAGTTGTTGGACTCCCGTTCGAGAATAGGAGCCGAATTTGAAAATCGGCATACTTAGGCTTGAAAACGTGCCGCTAGTGGGATAAAATCTCGAAAATCCCCGCAAAGGGCTCGAACACCTCGCACGTCACCAACATAACTCGTAGAAATTTACCGCATAGTCACAAGACTTCGATTTTGAGAATATGATCTGAATTTGAAATTAGGCACACTTAGGCTTAAAAATGTGTCGCTAGTGGGCAAAATCTCTTAACGGTCCCCCCAAATCCTCGCAAGGTGCACGAACACCTCGCATGTCATAAACGTAACTAGTAGCAACAAATCACGTAGTCACGAGACTCCCGATTCAAGAATAGGACCCGACTTTTAAAATGGTCATACTTAGGCTTGAAAATGTACCGCTAGTGTTCCAAAACCCTAAACAACCCCCAAGCGGGCCAACAAGGAGCACAAACACCTTGCACGTGACCAACGTAACTCGTAGCTACTAACTGAGTAGTAGCGGGACTCCCAGAATAGGACCCGAATTTGAAAATAGGCACACTTAGGCTTGAAAACGTGCCCCTAGAGGACCAAAACCTTGAAAAACCCCTAAACGGACCCACAAGGGGCTTAAACATTATGCATATTACCAACGTAACCCGTAGCAATCGACCACGTAGTTGTGGGACTCCCGATTTGAGAATAGAACTTGAATTTGAAAATAGGCACACCTAGACTTGAAAACATGCCGCTAGTGGACCAAAGCCCCGAACAACCCTCAAACGGCCTCACAGTGGTTACTAACGCCTCACAGGTGACCAACATAACTCGTAGAAACTAAGCACGTATTTTCGGGACTCACGGTTTGAGAATGGAACCCAATTTTCAAAATAAGCACACTGAGGATTAAAAACGTGCTGCTACTGGGCGAAAACCCTGAACGATCCCAATATGGCCCCGTAAGGGGCATGAACACCTCGCACGTGACCAACGTAACTCAAAGAAATTGATCGTGTAGTCGCAAGATACTCGATTTGAGAATAGGATCTCAATTTAAAAATAGGAACACTAAGACTTCTAAACGTGCCGCTAGTGGGCCAAAACCCCGAATGGTCCCCAAACGGGCTTGTAAGTGGCACGAAACATCACACATAATCAACATAACTTGTAGAAACCAATTGCGAAGTCGCAGGACTCCTAATTTTAGAATAGGACTCGAATTTGAAAACTGGTACATTTAGGCTTAAAAACGTGTCGCTAGTGGGATAAAATCCTGAATAACCCCCAAACGGCTCGCAAGGGTCATATACAGCTCACACGTGATCAACATAACTCATAACAATCGATCGTGTACCTGTGGGACTCCCAAATAGAGAATAGGATCCGAATTTGAAAATATGCACACTTAGGCTTAAAAACGCGCCCCTAGTGGGCTAAAAAACCCAAACATCCCCCAAACGGTCCTTCAAACGGTACGAACACCTCGCACGTGACTAAAGTAACTCATACAAACCAACCGCCTAGTTGTAGAATTCCCAGTCATAGAATACGACCCAAATTTAAAATAGTCACACTTAGGCTTAAAAATGTGCCCCTGAATAACCCCCAAATGGCTTCGCAAGTGGAACGAGCACAACACATGTGATCAATGTAACTCATAGTATTTGACTGCGTAGTTGAGGGACTGTTGGTTTGAGAATAGGACCCAAATTGTAAAATAGGCACACTTAGGCTTCAAAATGTTCCACTAGTGGGAAAACCCCCGAAAAAATTCCAAATGGCCCAACAAAGGGCATGAACACTTTGAACGTGACCAACGTAACTTGAAGTAACTGAACACGTAGTCGTGGGACTCCCAGTTTAATAATATGACTCGAATTTGAAAATTGTCATACTTAGGCTTAGAAACGTGCTGCTAGTGGGCCAAAACCGTGAACATCTCTCAAGTGGCCCTATACGTGGCATGAACACCTCACACATGATCAACGTAATTAATAGTAATTGATTGAGTAGTCACAGGACTCTCGGTTTGAGAATAGGATGACCTGACTTTCAAAATCGACATATCTAGGCTTGAAAATGTGCCACTTGTGAGATAAAATCCCAAAAATCCCCCAAAAGGCCCTAAAAGGGGTTCAAATACTTCGCATGTTACCAAAGTAACTCATAACAACTGACCACGTAATCGTAGGACTCCGAGTTCGAGAATAGGACCCAAATTTGAAAATAGGCACACTTAAGCTTGAAAACTTGATGTTACTAGGCCAAAACCCCAAAAATGCTCAAATGGCCTCGCATGGGGCACGAATACCTTGCACATAACCAACATAACTCATATCAATCAACCGCGTAATCACATGACTCACAGTTTGAGAATAGGACTCGAATTTGAAAATAGGCACAATTAGGCTTGAAAACATGTCGCTAGTGGGTCAAAAGCCCGAACACCCCACAAACGGCACCTTAAGCAGTATTAACACCTCGCACGTGGCCAATGTGACTCATAATAGCTGATTGCATAGTAGTAGGACTCCCGATTGGAGAATACAACCCAATATTAAAACTAGTCACATTTATTCTTGAAAATATGCCACCAAGCTGACCGCATATGGCTCCGCAAGGGGCACGAGCACAGCGCACGTAACCAACGTAACTCGCAGTAGCTGACCACATAGTCGCGAGACTCTTGGTTTGAGAATAGGACTCAAATTCTAAAATAGGAACCGTTAGGGTTGAAAATGTGCTGCAAGTGGGCCAAAATCCCGAATAACGCCCAAACGTCCTCACAAGGGGCTCGAACACACATGACCAACGTAACTCGTACCAATTGACCTCATAATCATAGAACTTCGAGCATCAGAATAAGATCTCAATTTGAAAATGGTCACACTTAGGCCTGAAAACATGGCGCCAGTGGGCTAAAACTCCGAACAACCCCCAAACGGCCCCGTATGGAGCACGGACACCTCATAGGTGACCAATGTAACTCGTAGCAATAGATCGCATAGCCTTGGGACTCCCTATTTGAGAATATAACCCAAATTTGGAAAACATGCCGCTAATCGGCCAAAACCTCGAAAAATCACCAAATGGACCCGTAAGGGTCACGAACACCTCGCTCATGACCAATGTAAATCCTAGTTACCAAACGCGTTGTCGAAGGACTTTTGATTTGAGAATAGGACTCAAATTTAAAAATAGGCACACTTAATCTTGAAAACGTGCTGCTAGTGGGCAAAAACCCTTACAGCCTTGCAAGGGGCACAAACACCCGTGCATCACTAACGTAACGAGTAGCAATTGATGGCATAGTTACGGGACTCCCATGTTGAGAATAGGACCCGACTTTGAAAATTGACATACTTAAGCTTAAAAATGTGCCGTTAGTGGGATAAAATCTCGAAAAGCCTCCAAAAGGTCCCGCAAGGGGTTCGAACACCTCCCACATCACCAACATAACTTGTAGCAATCGATTGTATAGTCGCGGGACTCCGGGTTTTAGAATAGGATCTTAATTTGAAAATAGGCACACTTAGGCTTAAAAACGTGCCTCTAGGAGGCAAAATCCCTTAACATTCCCCAAAATTCCCCACAAGGGGAACGAACGCCTCGCACGGCACAAACCTAACTAGTAGCAACAGATCGCGTAGTCGCAAGACTTTCGATTCAAGAATAGGAACCAACTTTTAAAATGGACATACTTAGGCTTGAAAATGTATCGCTATTATTCCAAAACCCCGAACAACCCCCAAGCGTCCCCATAAGAGAACGAACACCTCGCATGTAACCAACGTAACGCTTAGCAACTGACTGAGTAGTAGTTGGACTCTCCATTTTGGAATAGGACCCAAATTTAAAAATTGTCACACTCAGGCTTAAAAACGTGCCACTAGAGGAACAAAACCCCGAACAACCCCTAAGTGGCCCCGCGTGGGGCTTAAACACCTTGCTTGTGACCAACGTAACTCGTAACAATCGACCGCGTAGTCATGGGACTCCAGATTTGAGAACAAAACCTGAATTTGAAAATAGTCACACTTAGGCTTGAAAACATGCCGCTAGTGGACCAAAATCCCAAATAGCTGCCAAACTGCCCTGCGAGGGGCCCGGACACCTCGCACGTGGCCAACGTAACTCGTAGCAACTCACCGCGTATTTGCAGGACTCTCAGTTTGAGAATAGAATACGAATTTCAAAATAGGCCCACTTAGGCTTAAAAACGTGCCACTTGTGGACCAAGGCCCTAAACATCCCCAATATGGCCCTGCAAGGGGCATGAACACCTCGCGCGTGACCAAAGTAACTCGAAGAAATCAATCGCGTAGTCGCGGGATACGTGATTTGAGAATATGATCCGAATTTGAAAATAGGCACTCTTAGACTTGAAAACCTGTCTCTAGTGGGCTAAAAATCCGAATAGCTCCTAAACGGCCCCGCAAGTGTCATGAAAACCTCGCACCTAACCAACATAACTTGTAGCAACCAATCGCGAAATCGCATGACTCCCGATTTTAGAATAAGACTCCAATTTGAAAATATGTACACTTAGGCTTGAAAACGTGTCTCTAGTTAGACAAAATCTGTAGATAGCACATTTTGGTACCCTCTAAGTCTCTCCTTAGGTCTCTTTTCCCTCCTTATTTCACTACAAACCTTAGATCTTACTTCAAGTACTAATCTAGAGGTCTTTGGGCGCTCTCGGAACCCATTTGACTCTGGTTAACTCTATCATCAGTGCAAAATCTCAATTACTCCTCGAAGGGCTCTGAATATCCTTTTCAATGATCCACCCCGTGCACGAATCGTTCTAACAGTTCGGACGATTGTACCATTTTACTATCGAAAATTGATCTCGAGGCCATCGATCACTCTCGAGCCCCGATTTGACCCTAATCAACTTCATCGTCATAGATAAAGCACTTTGAATATTCAAAGGTCACTGAAACCCCTTTCCAACGATCTACTCCGTGCTCAAAATGACATAATTGTTCGGACAAATGATCTATTTTTCCCAAAAACTGATCCGGAGGCCAACGGGTGCTCCTGAACTCCGTTTGACCAAGATAAACTCTTCAGCTCGAATGAGATTGAATTAATATTCAAAGCTCTTTAAATACCCTTTCTAACAGTATGCCCCATGCACGAATCAGTCTTATGGTACGGACGAACAATACGTTTTACTTCGAAAGGACACCGGGTGCTTTCGGTCCCCGATTGACTATAGTCAACTCTCCGAACTAATCGAAGTTCTTTGGAATGTCTAATTACCTTGCATAAACTTTTCAATAGTCCACCCCATGCATTATTCTAAATTACGATTTGGATGAATGATCCATTACCGTTCGATGATCTCCCGTCCAAAGGACCGACGATAACTTTGATCCCCGTTTGACCCAAAGTCAACTCCCAGACTCGGGAGTGGACCAAAGGACTCTTAAACATCTCTGAATTACCTTTCTAATAGTATGCCCCATGCACGATTTTAATCAACGAATTTCATTCCATTACCATTTTTCTGGAACAATTTGCACGAGACTACCAATTGGCAGGTCCATCTCCCTGCCTATCAGCAGTGTAACTAGGGTTACCTACTGATTGGCAGATCTAGGGATAGGGCTATGACAATTGTCACCCCTGACCCTATAAATATATGGCATGATCTCACTCCCAAAACACACCTCATATCTATTAGCATTAGTGATCTCAGAAACATTCTCTCAAAGTCAGTGCGGTTTCAATATCAAAACATATTTCCAACAATCTACTTCCATCATTCTCTTACCAAACTTGGTAAATTACCTTCCCTCTACTCACATCACTTTCATACAAGTCTAAGGGTAGCCCTTTAACATCTAAGATCAAGCACAAGATCTCCAAGAATGTCCAATCTCTCATTTTTTTTTCTAAATTCCCTTAATTTTGCACTAGATTATTTCATTATTTACATTAGCATTTTATTACGTTAAATCACATACTTTAGCATACCATTTTTGTTAGTACTACCACGCATAAGTTATTTTCTACATAGAAAACCCGAAATCAAGAAAATAGTGGTTTTTTCATAAATTCCAAGCGGGAATTCTCACGTTTTTCTCACACCAAAACATCTTTTCCTACACACACATATAATAGAAATCCCCGGTTGGATTTATGGGATAAACCCTAACCATATGTCGCTTATGAACTACGTGGAATTTGATGCCTTTATAGGCTACGTAGGCGTTTCGGGTTAAAACTAGAGACTCGAGTCCCATTTTCCAAATTTTCCAATTTTCGCATTTTCATCCCTCTTATCTAGACATTACCCATATACACATCCTATTTGTGATTCATACTCATGTTTTATCTAAATATTATCATTTCATCATAACGATTAATATCTTGATAGATGCATACATCATATTTTCTAATTATTATTTTAAGAACATTCCTATGGATGACTTCACTCTATATTTTCTATGATATGAGTTGGGATATTCCAATCTCCATTTATATATACACGCACACACACTTCACGAAGAAATTAAGGAAATAGTAACACAAGCCCATGAGAGATCTAAAGGGAGGTATGGGTGCCTAACACATTCCCATTCCATAACTTAGCCCCCGAACCTCTAAACTATTTGTTTTGCAAGTATCAGTTAGTATTTGATATCGTTCTCTCGAGGTGGCGACATGTTCTTTTACATGTTTTTTGAAAAATAGGTTGGCGACTCCATCTTTTCACATCACCCCACATCGACGACGGCTGAAGCGATCCCAAGAGGAATAATAAAGGGTGTGAGACCTTTACTCCCTCTCTCGCAACACCCCATGAGGAAGGAAAGGGAAAGAATGGTATGGCCATAGTGGCGACTCCGCTGAGGACTTTCATTCATTAGAGGGCTAGACTCTATTTGCATGGGTGTTATCATTTTTTGCTTGTGTGTGTATGCATCTACATGTATGTTTCCTCTTTTCTCCTTTATTATTTCTTGTATATGTATACCTCATTCTTATATCACTCCTTACTAATAAACTTGTAGATACTCTCCATGTACACTTCACGCTACTTACATGTAGCATCACTTATATCCACATGTTGCACAAACCACTTAGAATATCCATGCTTAGGTGTCAGTATTACACACCTCCACATATCACACTTGTATATATCCATGCTCACACTTATCACACACCATTTGTAGTTGATCCATGCTTAGGTTCACTACCACACACTGACTTATAGATATTCACAAACACTGACTCTCAGATATCCATGATCAGTATAATCTCCATGTTAGATATAATTTTCATAATACTTCTACATTCTTCCTCATTAGTATAATTCTCATCATGTTAAATAAAATTCCCTCTCCATAATATACTAATCAAGAATCATGCATTTTGCACATTACATCACTAAAGAGTAGGCTATTGACCAAATTTTATCCCATAACTAGGGGTTCACTTCATGATGGGCGCTAGTTCGATAGGTTGCAGTTATCCTAAGAGATATGACCCTAACCTTCCATTGGCCAAGTACCTTCTACAAATATTGAACGGTTCCCCCCCGCATCGCACCGTTTGACCGAAGTCATGAGGGGAGATATATCGCAAGGAATTTTTTCACGTACATCGAGTATATCAAATTCACTCTCACACATACTGTCTCCATGAGGTATATAGTGAGGCAATTCACATACACTCATGTAGTAGTGGCAAAGCTATGGGTTGGGCCTAATATGAGTGGGCCAAATATGGGTTGGGTTAAATATGGGTTGGGCCACAAATATGGGCGGATCAAATATAGGCTGGTCCAACAAATTATTTTCTACCCAAGTAAGTATTACATTTCCAAATATATGTTGTAGAGGGGTATTGAAGGTAATTTCAAGAATTAAAAGAAATTCCACATTAGTAACAGTGTTTTGGGGACTAAGGCACCGTGGCAACTCAAGCGAGGCAGCTTAGCGTGATAACTTGTATTTTATCTTGTTGTATTAGTCATATTGTGTCTTTGTTTATATTGACTGTAAGCTGTAACAGTTGTAATGATGTAACGAGAATAATAATGAGTTTTAATGTGAGGTCAAACGTTACTCGCGAGAGACCAGGCTTGGCAGGGCCTGGGAGAGCTTTCATACTCTACTAAATGACCTCACCGTGGGAACTTTAGAGGGACTTGGTTTAGAGGATTGAGAAGTGAGGAACCATTGGGGGCTTGTCCTTACCATCTTAGATACACATGGTAAAACATCGAAGGACCCTGACCGTGGAACCTAGGGCAGAGCAGCTCGGAGTTCCATCGGGCGTTGAGTTGTGAACCAAATAACCCTCTACTTAATGTCACATCTACTGTAGGTGATGTCACTAGATATCTAAATAATGTCATACCTACACTTGAGTAAACCACCATGATATTTGGGGCTGTCAGGCCGTTGGTGAGCCACCTCTGCGACAATTGCCTCCCTGATGCACAATGTTTAGGCAAAAGGCATGTCTTGGCATTTAATATTTATGACGTGGAGATAACTAGTGCATCAGGCGTTTAATGATGTGACATAACGTATGAGGGATGTCTTTCATAGTCTTTAATGACTGAGTTTCCTCGGGGACGGTGTGGGGGCTATTTAAGGACCCCAACCACCCTTGAGGAGAGGACGATCTTTTGAGAGTTTAAGAAGTTATTACTAGAGAGAATACACATCAAAGAAAGTTATTACAAACTAGAGGTCTTATTCACTCACCATTGTCATTTATTACGAAGCTTTTAATACTTGATAGAGATTGTTGAGGGTGGTTGGTGTGTTTGGCTGCCTGCCAAGGTGTATCTAGGGTGCTTACTTCTCTCTCCCTCTAGCTAAGTTACTTCTAAGTTCATTACTATCTTCCTGAGTTACACGCGAGAGATTTGTGAGTTTAAACTGAGTTTTATATTCATTGGGTTTGTGTTTGCATATTCTATCACTAATCCAAGGTTTTGGCTAATTAAATTATCATTACTATACTTCAAAGGGGTCACGCCTCCATCTTATCTAAAGTACCCTCCTACATATGTAAAAAACATACTTTACTTATAACTTTTAAAAATAGGTTTTATATTTGACTCATAGCTTTTGAAAATGGACTCCATATTGGATTTATAGGTTTCAAATATGGGCCCAATATTCCACTCTAACTTCTAAATATTGGCTCCACATTCGACTCGTACCATTTAAAAATGGGCCTCATATATAAATAACCAGGCTAATATGGGTTGTTTTATTATTTGGGGCCTATTTTTCCATTCCTACAATCAGGTATATCAAATGGCTTGTCCATATTTATCGATTGCCCCCAAAAGCAAATTGTATAGCATGGAAGTCATTTTAAAGGGAGAACTGTTCCAATTAACCCAATAACTGCATACCCTCATATAGGCGTCAAACCTAGGGCACTCATATTTAGTTTATTGATTACTAACCGAAACTCTATCGAAATGATAGGTTGGCATGCCGCCCAAATTTTTGCATGAGTTTGTAGAGGGGGATTGAAGGTAATCTAGAGATTAGGGATAATTCCCTAATCAACAATAATGTTTGGATTAAGCAACCGAGGCAGCTCAAGCGTGGCAACTCAGCAAGGCAGCTTAGCGTGGTAACTCATAATTTAGCTTGTTATACTAGTCATATTGTATTTCTATTTATGTTGACTGTAAGCTATAACGATTGTAATGTTGTAACGAGAATAATAACGAGTTTTATGTATGAGGTCAAACGGTGCTCGCGAAAGGCCAAGATTGGCAGGGCCTGTGAGATATTTCATGCTCTATCGAATGACCTCGCCGTGGTAACTTTAGAGGGACTTGCTTAGGAGGATTGATAAGTGAGGCACCATTGGGGCTTATCCTGACCATCTTAGATACACCTGGTAAAACACCGAAGAACCCTGACTGTGGAACCTCAGGCGGAGCAGCTTGGAGTTCCATTAGGCTTTGAGTTGTGAACCAAATAGCCCTCTACTTAATGTCACATCTACTACAGGTGATGTCACTAGCCAGCTAAATAATGTCAGACTTGCACTTAAGTAAACCACCATGGTATTTGGGGCTGTCAGGCAGTTGGTGAGCCACCTCTGCGACAACATCCCCCTAACACACAGTGGTTAGGCAAAAGGCATGTCTTGGCATTTAATGTTTATGGCGTGGAGACAACTAGTGCATCAGTCATTTAATGTTGTGACATAAAGTATAAGGGACGTCTTTCATAGTCTGTAATGACTGAGTTGCCTCGGGGATGGTGTGGGGGGCTATTTAAGGACCCTAACCACCCCTGGGGAGAGGATGATCTTTTGAGAGTTTGAGAAGTTATTGCTAGAGAGATTACACATCAGAGAGGGAGTTATTACAAACCAGAGGTCTTATTCACTCACCATTGTCATTTATTACGAAGCTTTTAATACGTGACAGAGCTTTTTGAGAGTGTTTTGGTGTGTTTGCCTACCTACCAAGGTGTATCTAGGGTGCTTACTTCTCTCTCCCTCTAACTAAGTTACTTCTAAGTTTCTTTGCTACTTTCCTGAGTTATACACGAGAGATTTGTGAGTTTAAACTAAGCTTCATCTTCATTAGGCTTGTCTTGGCATGCTCTATCACTAATCCAAGGTTTTAGCTAATTAACTTATCATCACCATACTTCAAAGGGGTTACGCCTATGCGACAACAAAGGCGAATCCAAAGTACTGTTAGGTTCATCGGAGGATCCAGCATCCAATAGAGAGCTGCTTTACACTGAGAAGAATTATCGACAAGTACATAAAGGCATGGACATTGCAAATCCCTTCACAGAATGTCAACAACAACCCCTTGCCAGCATATAGGGCTAATCTCGTGGTGACCTGTGATGAAGAGGCCGAGAGAGGGGAAAGAGAGTCGACAACAAAGCGAGAAGAGTAAGAAGAGGCTCTGGAAGATTGCACGAGGGGAATGGCTAACGTTGTGTTGGCCTATGACGAAGAAAGTGCCAAGGATGTGGAGGAGGTGTACGGTGTTGAAGGCAATGAAGTAGATCCAGTTCTAGAATACTATGCAGTTTTGAAGTCCCCAAAGTTCACATGGTTCTTCGACCAGGTGGGGGTACCGAAGGAGATTAGGTTGGAGATAACCCAAGCAATACTCGATATTATGAGGAAGAATGCAGTCCCTTTACTGAGATGGAAGGAACTCATGGCCAGGTTGGTGAGAAGGTTTCGGTCAGAGGTAACCTTCAGTGATGCAGATAGAGCTGTAAGGTTCCCTCACAACAGACCATTATATGTGACTGGAAGTGTCAACGGAGTTAGCTTCGCAAGGACTCTCATGGATGGAGGAGCTTCCATCAATATCATACTGATAAACTCCTTTCATGCGGCCAATATTCGAGAAGACAGGATGGTCCCCATGCCTTTGGTGATTTCGTGGTATGATAATAAATCTTCCAAGTCCATTGGGTATGTTAATGTTGGGATTGTAATGGAAAATCTGAGTTCCCATATCAAGTTCCATGTGATAGAGAGTGCAACTTCCTATCATCTGCTAATAGGGAGGGTGTGGATACACAACCAAGGGTTAGTTCCTTCTACATACCACCAATGTGCCAAAGTTAATGTCAAGGGGACAGAGGTGACTATTAGGGATACCAAGAGGCCCTTCACCATTGAGGAAGCTCACCTGGTGGATGCAGCATTTTACACAGAGTTAGAGAAATATGTTCGGGTCTTGGCAATAAGAATGGAGGGGGCATGAGTTCCCTCGATCAGAGAAAGGATGGGGCCTTTAAATGAGCAGAAGAAGGAGGTTGCGAGCAACACAAAGGAAATTTTCGAAGAAGCCCATCAGGTGGTCCCACGGCCCCAAGGAATCTCGAAGCAGCTTAAAAATAGAATGAGGCCCAGAGTGGACCCAATGGAGCATGAGGTTTAATGGCAGAGTGTGCTGAGCTGGTTATCAGAAGAAGGAGTGGTCGAAGATTCTAGAGAGAAAAAAGGGAAGGCAGTCACCACTACTAGTAGGAAATGCAAGAAGGTCATTACCGAGGAAGGAAAGGTGGTGTATCGATTGTAATGGTGTGAGAAGGAAGCCGAGGAAGCTGAGGATGAGGTTGACCCGATATATGAATGCTTTCTGGTAGATCAACGGAGACAATGCATGGTGATAAACAACTCCGGCATACAGGAATTTGTGGAAGAAGTTATTGAGGAACCAGATTACATGGCAAATCAGCCTAAGCCCCAGGCACAAGAGTTGGAGCAATTGAACCTCGCGAAAGAAGGAGAAGATCCAAGGCCCATATTCATCTCGAATGATCTCAATAATCAGAAATAAGAGTCCTTGGTTGAATTGATTCGAGAGTTTATAGATGTCTTCGCGTGGAAATACACAGAGATGGAAGGGCTGGATGAGGAAGCACGCTGCCATAAGTTGAACGTAATGCCTTCAGCCATTCCAATGAAATAAGAGACGAGAACATACAAGCCTGAGCTAGATTTGATGATCAAAGAGGAGGTTCAATGCTTACTAATGGTAGGGTTCATCACACCGATATAGCACCCACTCTGGCTATCTAGTACTGTCCCGATGGGGAAGAAAGACAAAAACCAAATAAGGATCTATGTGGACTTCAGAGATTTCAATAGAGCTTGTCCCAAAGATGAGTTCCCTCTGCCCTACTTTGATAGCTTGATAGATGCAACGACTGGTCATTAAATGTACAGCTTTATGGATGGGTATGTAGGGTATAACTAGATCAAGATGGACCCCATGGATGTAGAGAAAATAATATTCAGAACCTCGTTGGGCAACTTCATGTACAAGGTGATGCCGTTCGGACTCAAGAACGCTGGGGCAACCTATCAGAGAACGATGATGGCCATTTTCCATGACTTCCTTCACAAATTTGTGGAATTTTATGTGGATGATTTGGTCATCAAGTCGAGGAAGGAGGAGTTAAATTTGAGAGATTTGAGAAAGGTATTTCCTGTTGCAGGAAGTTCAAATTAAAGATGAACCCATTAAAATGTATTTTTGGGGTGACAAATGGGAAGTTCCTAGGCTTCGTGGTTGATCTAGGACAAGCAGCGGGCAATCTTAGAAATGCCATATCCAAGAACGGTGAAGGAACTGAAGAGTTTCCTCGGTAAAGTCTCCTACCTTAGGAGATTTGTGCCTGGGTTAGCCGAGGTAACACGTCCGTTGATGCAGCTGTTACAAAAGAACATGAAGTTCAAATGTGAGGCGATTCACCAGGAGTCTCTCGATGGGCTAAAGAAACTGCTCGTTTCACCACAGACTATGGTTCCCCCAAAAGAAGGAATACCTTTGCAGTTGTATCTCGCGTCCACCATGAGATCCGTGGGAGCTTTGCTGGCAGAAGAGATCGATGGGCAAGAACGACCAGTTTATTACCTCAGCAGGATCATCCATGGGCCAAAAGTCAGATATATTAGTTTAGAAAGGCATTGTTTAGCCTTAGTATATGTAGCACAAAAACTTAGACATTATATTCTATCTTTTACAATTCATATTGTAACTAGATGTGATCCTATTAAGTATTTGCTAGTAAGAACTATACTGATTGGCAGGGCAACTAGGTCGTTCCTTATCCTATCCGAGTATGACTTGAAGTGCATTGTGCCTCGCGCAATCAAGAACCAGGCATACACTGACCTATTGGCTATTTTTCCTTCGAGAAATTTTGATCCACCCAAGGAAAGCGTCCCGGGGGATGATTTGCAGGCCAATCACTTAGACGCAATGGAGGAGGAGTGGACCATGCAGTTAAATGGATCCTCGGCAAAAAAGAAGGGAGGAGCAGTGGTTATTACTTCAAAAGGAATGGAGGAGATTTTCCTTCCCTACAAGTTAGATTTCCCTTGCTCCAATAATGAAGCAGAATATGAGGCATTGGTATTGGGATTACTAGAGGCTCTTCGAAGAGGGATTCGTTCACTTTGCATCAAGGGAGATTCAAAGTTGGTGGTTCAACAAGTGAGTGGAGAATATGCATTGAAGCACATGAACCTGGAACCATACAGAACAATCATCCAGAGACTTCTTTGCTAGTTCCATTAGACCAAGATCAGAAGGCAACCCATAACGATGAACCGCCACCCGTACGCATATGCCATCATTGCCCAGAAGATAATAATGAGGAGCAATATAACTACCTTCATGATCCAATAAAGAATAGCTCCTTCGGTAGTACGGTCGATACTGCTAATGGAGGAGGATGCGAACTGGAGGGGAGAGATTAAAAGACAATTGGAATCCAGGGAAGGAGCGATGTGGCTGAAAGAATTAACCCAGTACTTCATGAACCAGGGAAACCTTTACTTCTTTCGAGATGCATCGGTCAAGAAGAGGCAGAGCAAAGATTGAAGAAAACACACGAAGCACACTACGAAACAACTGAGATACCCCTCTACTGGAGAATTCAAAGAGAGGGGTATTTTTCGCTTAAGATGAAACAGGATGCGGTAGAACTATAACGAAAGTGTGACAAATGCCAGCTATTCTTCGAAGCGGTTGAATGCCACTTCGTGGAGGCTCAACCTGACTAGAGACAGACCTATATCAATTTCATAAAAGATGGAGTTATCCCAACAGAGAAAATCTATGCGATAGGACTCTAGCGAAGGGCCCCGAGATTCTACGTTCAGGAGGGGCAGCTTTATCAAAGAGGTACTTCAACAGGCCTTTGCATTGTATCACAAGAGAAGAGGCAACGGAAGTCCACAAGTAGGCGCATGATCCAGATCACATAAGAGGGGCCAAGTTATATGACCAGTTGATGACTTTGGGATACTATTGGCCAATAATGGAGAAAGATTCAGCTGAGTTCGTTCAAAAGTTCAAGGCTTGCCAACTCCATGGAAATATGATCCATACCCCATCGGTGGACTTACACTCCCTAGCAACGCATTATCCTTTTCACACCTGGGAGTTCGACCTAGTAGGGGCAATACACCCTTCTTCGAGGGGGAAGATATGGATATTGGTGGCAACGAAGTGCTTCACAAAGTGGTCTGAGGCGATACAACTGAGAAGGGCAGCAGGAGTGGTGAGCAACTTCATCAGGGAATACATCATTTGTCATTTTGAGATCCCAAAGATTATCCTTTTGGACAGTGGAACCCCTTTTATCAATTTAGAAGTAATGATACTCCATTGTCCATCACACTTCGACGGTGGCATACCCAAAGGGAAATGGTCAAGCCAAAGAGACTAACAAAACTTTGGTCAATATCTTGGCTAAAACGATGGAGGACTTCTCAGGATCGTGGGATGATAAGATACCGGCCATTTTATGGGCCTATCGGATGACTAAGAGGAAGTCCACAGGGTATACACCGTTCTCTCTTATTTATGGGGCCGAGGCGATTCTCCCAGTAGAGTTAGAAGTCCCCTCTGCTCGATATGCCTTGCGAAGTAGCATGCTTCCCCAGAATAGACACGTGCAGTTGGAGGTATTGGACGAACATAGAGATAATACGATGGATCGCTTTCAAATGTATACGAAGCAACTCTCTAGGGCGTATGATAACCTAGTGAGACCAAGGAAGTTCGTGGAGGGAGACCTCGTATTAAAAGTGGTAGTGACACACATTAGGGGGCTTCCTCTTCCCAAGTTTGCAGCAAATTGGGAAGGACCCTTTATTATAAAAGAGGATCATGAATCAGGTTACTGCTTAATCTATAAGATGGAAGAAGACAAACCATTCAAGATTCCAATAAATGGTTGAAAGTCTATCATGTGTAGGCAGTTATGTTTGACCACTGATGTAATTGGTTGTTATGAATTCACAAGTTCTTTATTTTTATTATGATGTGTGAACAAGTTCTTTTTATTATAACTCAAGAAGAGATGAAAGAATTACAGAACTTCACAATAAAAGTAAACAGTTGTAATACGGAGATGGCATAAGAAAATAAGTATCTTTTTCCACTCATGAACTTTGGTGCATTACAAAATTGGGAGCTATCGCCCAAGAATTACATGGGAAGAAGGAAAAAATACATATACAAAAACTCATTGGCCTAGGAGAAACCACAGATCCAAAGAAGAGAAAAAATCTCAATGAAGTCCCGAAGAAGCTGCTTGGCAGGACCGTTGGGCATTGATAGAAACCTCCAGCCTTATCTGCGCCTGTGTGTGCTCAATCAGGAGTTTCTCTCTTTTCGACTTCGCCGCCCATAGAGCCTCTTCGAGGTCCTCCACCTCTTTGTTAATGGTTTCAATAAGAGGTGAAAGCTCATCCAACTTAGCTTCCTTGGCCCTCTGATCCTTCTGATGTTTTCGTAAGAGCTCCCTTTGGCTATCCAATGGTTGGCTCTTCAAAGTCTTCAAATATGCGATGAGCCAGTCAAAACGGAACCCGTCATGACCCAACTCCCTCAGATAGCCCAAGAACTGGTTGAGGAGGGGTCTGGTCACGTTCGCAGTTGGAGTGTTGGAAATTTCAACAATAACAGTGGCCATGCCTTGAAGCCTGTAGCTCACAACTAAGATGTTTGAACGTAGACAGTCCACCGTGAAGTTTTCAGGATGATAGGTAACAAGTTTCTCAATTGCCAAATGGTGGTTGGCAGGCATATGGGAAGAACGTTGGAGTACCGTCAGGCAGAAGGCATGAGGAGCCAAGTCAAGCAGAGGAAGCCGCACCCAGATTCGCTTTCCACAGGGGCGCCTGTCGTGGAACCTTAATCATTGTGGTTAGATGCTTCAGAGGAGATAGGTTCACGATGCGGCGAGGCAATAGGTGAAGAAGATGGCGAAGAGTCCTCTTGAGTAACCTGAGAATAGTCAGACGAAATAAAGAGTTCATGAAAAATATTAACAAGCTCTTTTGTTGTTAAGTCACCGATATAGGTGGTGTTTTTGAGAAAAATCTTAACAAGAGCTTTCGTTGTTAAGTCACTGATATAGGTGGAGTTTGGGAAAAATCTTAACAAGCTCTTTCGTTGTTAAGTCACCGATACAGGTGGAGTTTTTGAGAAAATCTTAACAAGTGTTTTCGTTGATAAGTCACCGATATAGGTGGAGTTTGAGAAAAGTCTTAACAAGCGCTTTCGTTGTTAAGTCACTGATATAGGTGGAGTTTTTGAAAAAACCTTAACAAGAGCTTTCGTCGTTAAGTCACCGATATAGGTGGAGTTTAAGAAAAATCTTAACAAGCACTTTCGTTATTAAGTCACCGATATAGGTGGAGTTTTTGAAAAAACCTTAATAAGCGCTTTCGTTGTTAAGTCACCGATATAGGTGGAGTTTTTGAGAAAATATTAACAAGTGCTTTTATTGTTAAGTCACCCACATAGGTGAAGTTTGAGAAATTGAGAAACACAGAGAAATTAGCAAAGTACCTCAACAACAATAGGAGCGAGAACGGGAGTCACCACATGGGCCATAATGGTAGAAACTGTTGGAGGCAGGCTCATTGCCTTAGCAGCTTCAACGAGGCCCTTGGCTGAAGAAGCTTCATTGATAGGCAAACTTCCCTCGCCAACATAAGTTACTAAATCCAACATGGGCTCATCATCAGAAGAAGACGTCGGATCTTCAAGAGATGCCCCAACGAGAGTAGTAGCACCAACCTGGGCCCTGGAAGGGAAAAGACCACTACGGGCAAAAGGTGGAGAGAGACTTGGAGAAAGCAGCAAATGTAAAATCAAATGTTGGACGCAAGGAGTAAAAAAAAAGGATAAGCGCTAGGAATGCATCTAACTTACCCCCGTTATGGCACCAAAAAGAGGAACCGCAGTAAGGGGTCTGGTCAATGCAGGCGGAAGGAGAATGTTGGCTATCAGTGACGCCACTTCCACCTAAAGCGACTCAACATGATAGAGATGATAAACAAAACAAGGGAACAAATAAAAGACGTAAGACTTGGCAGGAAAATTACCTGCAGGGCACTCTCCTCGACCATAACAACGGGCAGAGACACCTCTTGCTCCGATGGTAACTCAGAGGGGGCAGCAGTAGTTTCCTCTAGTTGATCAGGCATCTCAGCTGATTCAATAGTGGCGACCTCCGTCGCAGCTTCTTTGGCCAGTTGTGAGGATGAATGGGGAGAATAAGTGAGACTTATCAGGGGGAATGGGGAAGAGTAGTGTCTGCTGGAGAGACATCGCAATGCCCCCCCACGAAGCGACTTATGGGGGGACTGGGCCTTTCTCCTTCAACTCCCTGCAACAAAACATCTTCTTATTAAGGAATGGGCAGATGCAACACACCTTAAGAAAAGAGGAATAAGAAATAAAGAATGCACACATACCTCAGATCCAGAGGGAGAACGAGAAGGTACAATTATTGGTAAAGGCGACGAGGAGGCAGCGACAGAGGGAACTGGTGATGTAGGTTTCTCGAGTGTTTATCTTTTCTGGGTCTTGGTACCCAGGGTTTTCTTCCTAGAGCCCATTGCACCACCAGTTTTGGATAACCTCATCCTTCTTCTCCTTTTTTTCGCTGGCTCCATGGGATCAACCATAATCATGGGAAACGCACCCGAAGGAGGAACGGTAACGGCGCACCATTGAAACTCAACAATGTATTCTGTCAACTTCAGCTTGCACTTACCTCCTCAGCTCCCCAGCCATCTGTGGAGACATGGGAGGGGGAACAAAGGAAATCGGGAATGCATCCAATGGAGTTTGCATTTGAACTTGGGCCTTAGGCTTCTGGGATTTGTAATTCTTGGCCTTCTTAGCAGGTGGCTGAGAAGGCCCTTGTCCCGTGGCAGCTTCGGCTGAGGAGACAGATGGTTTGGGGGTTGCAACGGCCTTGGACTTCGGGATGGCAGTGGGAATCATTGGGCAATAAGAGGGTAAATCTTGGGGAGATTCTTTAATGGTTGTACTCAAGGGAAACTCAACCCCAAGTACGGAGTTCCCCTTAAGACCTAGCTCAGAAGAAGAGAAAGAAAGTACTTGGGGATATTGAAGGGGGACTGAATGTACTCACGAATTTTTTCCAACTACCCCAGATGGAACTTGGTGGCAAAGGAGGTGGATACACCCCCCTTCCTAGTGGCACTAGGGAGGGTGACACGACCATCGATGGTAGGCGTCACACCAAGCACTGCAACTGCAGTATAGAAGGTGCAGGCTTTAGTGAAGGTGGCCTTTGAGTGGTTCGACTAGAACACAGGTCAAGGGGACCCATGATCGAACCCAAACTAACTGCTGCATCTATCAGGATTGTAAGGCTCTGAGGTGTATCCCCATTCAGTGTAGGAGGGGAGAAACCCCGAGGTGAAAAGAAATACTACGGCTTATGAGGGATCTTCTACAACCGGACTGAACTTGACCGTTGTGGCTTCAGAAGGAAAGAAGCCCCAACTATGAGAAAAGGTAGACTCATTATAGGGCCTCATCACGAAGGAGTCTACAAGTTTAAAAGTCTTCATTATCTCCTTTCGACTTTGATTCTTATGGAAACATAGGAGGTGTAAGGGCTTGCTACCTTCGCTCGTGGGTAGAGAAACTGACTTCGTGGTAATGGCAGGGAAATGGGTGTAAAGAAAACCCGTCAGAATAATGGTGTTGGCAAAGTTAGCCAAGTTATAACGGCCCAGCGATCATTCCATGTCAACGTGGGTTCGATCCAACCAGGTGTAGAGGGACCCCAAGGCGATGGCGGCCAGAGGAAGGTTGAACCCCCTAGCCAAATGGATGAAAATATTTATCAGGTCCTTCCTAGGTTGATCATTGGGCTTCATAGTTAGGAAGAACCGTGAAAGAAATACAAGTATGTAGGCCGGTAGTTCCAGAGATGTACCTCTACCTCGGCCCATTACGGCATTCGCGTCTTTCAAAGTTGGATCTTCAAAAAAATAGTTGATGAGGGGAGTAAACGTGGCTTTGTTCGAGGAACCAATGTAAGTACGGCATATTCGGTCCAACTCAGCTCGATCAGTAGCCTCTTCGGCATCCAGAGCCTCATCATCATAGGTAGACTCACCCATGGGTTCAAACCTAAAAAGTTCACAGATGTCCTCTAGTGTAACAATAAACTCCCACCATGCAGCGAAGAAGATGTGGGTTGTGATGTTCCATCGGGAAACTAGAACTTGGAGCACTGCGTTGTGCTTAAAGAGTGTGAACTCGCCAAACTAGTAAGCTCGATGCAGCCCAACCTTCGCAAGAGCAGCAGCGTGAGAACTCTGCATATGTGCATGCCAGGCATTGAAATGGGCTGGTGACCCCCCGGGTGCTTCGAAGTCAATTTGAGAATAGGGGAAGTCACCACGATCTAAATGGAAATGCAGAGTCCCCTCTGGGGGTAGATAGCCCCACTTCGATGAATCCATTTCCTCATCACCCAATAGTAAAGGGTCGAACTTGGCGGAGAAATGGAAGGTCTTGCATGCCTCAAAAAATTTATCATCTTCGTCAAAGATGGGCGCCCGAAGATAGAAGCGTAGTTTCTCTTGACGAGCATTATTTAGGGCAGCGGTGCTAGGGGCAGCAGCAGCATCATCAGATTGACGAAGGGACAGTCTGGCTTAGTGGTGATGGCGGAAACCTTGGAAGTACTTGGAGAAGCCATGATAGAGTGGTGATGAGTGATATAACTGGCTAAGAAGGGCTAAGAACAAAAGGGGAAGAGCACAACCGCAGGAGGTGGTGCAAAAGATAAAAGAGAGAGGAGACTGAGTAAAGAATGGGGCAGTAATGGAGTTTGCATAGAGTTTGCACATAATTTCTCTCTCAACAGAAAGCGGTGAGCTTGAAGAAGATGAAGGAAAAGAGAAGGGTTTTGGACTATAAAGAGACATTTGAAGTTTTTGAAACTTGTCTTTTGAGTTTCCCACCATGGCATGTGCATAGCCACCTATAATCATTTAAAATTAACACGTGGCACTTCAGGAAGTGTTCTGACAGTTGAAAAGACAACGCCACCTCACTTACGAAGTGACGTCTAAGGAACAGAAGAGGTTGCCTTCTCTAGGAATTTTCAGTTTTGGCGCCAGAATTTTCGTCAGACATATCCAATAAGGCCCAACGAAAAAAGCTACCCTAAAGATTCCAAAAAGCTATGATGTCCCCTCGCCACAAGTCCTAACATTGTTTAAATGGTGACTCGACTGCATCGGGGAGAATTTTTTCTTTTTCGAACATAGCGGGACATTACAAGAGATAATTTCACTTACCAAAAATCAAAATGAGAATTGGAGAAAGATAGTAGGCCTTTTGGGAGAATTTCGAATGTAAAGCTAGAACGATTGAAGCTCAGCATAAGGAAAAAGTGGCGATGTCCCTTCGCCAAATCACCAACAAGTCATAGTTCTTCGGCTCAGGTACATCGAGGAGAATTTTACTTTTTCCTGGAATGGTAACGTTGTGGTTCTAACAAAGGAAAGGAGGCCATAATTTTTTCACGCAGAAGAGGTTCATCGGTTTGAGAAGTTTCGTGCAGATGTTTCTTGCTCTAACAAACCCCTCCACGAAGGGGAAAATGTAGAGGGGGCTTGAAGGTAATCCAAAGATTAGGGATAATTCCCTAATCAGCAACAATGTTTGGATTAAGCAACCGAGGTAGCTCAAGCATGGCAACTCATACTTTAGGTTATTGTACTAGTCATATTGTACTTCTATTTATGTTGACTCTAAGGTATAACGGTTGTAATGTTGTAACGAGAATAATAACGAGTTTTAATCATAAGGTCAAATGGTACTCGCGAGAAACCAGGCTTGGCATGGCCTAGGAGAGCTATCATGCTCTATCCAATGACCTCGTCGTGGAAATTTTAGAGGGACTTGGTTTGGAGGATTAAGAAGTGAGGCACCATTGGGGCTTGTCCTGACCATCTTAGATACACCTGGTAAAACACCGAAGAACCCCGACCGTGGAACCTCGGGAAGAGCAGCCTGAGCTGTGAACCAAACAACACTCTACTTAATGTCACATGTACTATAGGTGATGTCACTAGCCAGCTAAACAATGTCAGACCTGCACTTGAGTAAACTACCGTGGTATTTGGGGTTGTCAGGCAGTTGGTGATCCACCTTTGCGTTAACAGCCCCCTGACACATAGTGGTTAGGCGAAAAGAATGTCTTAGCATTTAATGTTTATGACATGGAGACAATTAGTGCATCAGGCATTTAATATTGTGACATAAATTATGAGGGATGTCTTTCATAGTCTTTAATGACTGAGTTGTCTCGGGGATGGTGTGGGGAGCTATTTAAGGATCCCAACCACCCCTGAGGAGAGGGTGATCTTTTGAGAGTTTGAGAAGTTATTGCTGGAGAGATTACACATAAGAGATGGAGTTATTACAAACCAGAGGTCTTATTCACTCACCATTGTCATTTATTACGAAGCTTTTAATTCGTGATAGAGATCTTTGAGAGTGTTTTGGTGTGTTTGCCTTCCTACCAGGTGTATCTAGGGTGCTTACATCTCTCTCCCTCTAGCTAAGTTACTTCTAAGTTCCTTTACTACTTTCCTAAGTTATACACGAGAGATTTGTGAGTTTAAACTAAGCTTCATCTTCATTAGGCTTGTGTTGGCATGTTCTATCACTAATCCAAGGTTTTAGCTAATTAACTTATCATCACCATACTTCAAAGGGGTTACGCCTCCATTTATAATCTAAAGTACCCTCCTACACTAACCAAAACTCTGTCGAAATGATAGGTTGGCATGTCGCCCAAATTTTTGCATGATTTTGTCTTTTTCAAAAAGGGACCTTGTCCATGTGCCTGGGAACAAATCAAACCATTTTTTTTACATAATTTTCAAACCCAAACTTCCAAGTCTCGGCTCCCGTATAGCATTTCTTTTGCATTTAGGTAAACCTAATACAAGTGAAAGCATAATCATGAATAATAATCATGCTGAGATCCTTCTCTCATCTTTTCTCTTCAAAAGTGTCAAAACCCTTTTTCCTTTTTTTATCAAAATACGAAAAACATTTTCCTTCCCTTTATCATCAATGTTAACAACAAAAAAAAGTCTCCTTTTGTCAAAAATATACCAAAAACATTTTGTTCTTCGCTATCAAAAAATTGTCAAAAACATTTTTCTCTTTTTTTAAATAAAAGTTCTCCCTTATTCTTTTAAAAATAAATTCGAATAATTTTTTCTTCTCGGGTTGATCACATATCCGACCCTTGGCCTAGCTCCCTGTTGGTTTAGGTCTTCCGTCGAACCACCCCAGAGCTCCGTCAATTCTCCCATTACTTCCTTCGAGCCCGGAATCCAATTTCACTCGCTTTCCATGGAGAATGCAGACAAAGTACAGAATGTGCAACCTGATTTGATGACAATCCTAGCCCAACTTACTGTCAAGATTGACAACCTTCAAACCAAGGTTCATGAGATGTAGCGAAACCGGATCCATATTCCCGAAGAACCCGAGGTCCTCTTCCCTAGCGCTATGGGTTCGCTCACAAGTGAGCCTATTTGAGTCCCTGAGGAATATCAGCACGCTCAATATGTCCTTCCTACCAATGGGCCACCGTTAACTCAGCTCCCTATGCCTAATCTTACCTAGCCAGGGGCTAACCTCCCCGTGACCATTGATTCAATGGAAGAAGAGTTGAACAAGGTCAATGTGGACCTAAAATTATTGATCAAGAAGTTTGACCAAGTCCGAATATTCGAAAACTACATGGATTACACCCATATGCCTCCTTACCCTAAAGCAAGTTTATCGAAATAGTTCAAGATGCCAAACATTGAGAAGTTAGGGGGTAGCGGCCCCCTAATTGTTCATCTCTGAAGTTACCACTGAGCCATGACTCTTGTAGGAAATAATGGCCCAGATGTTCCAACAGACTTTAAAGGACAACACTCTTGGATGGTTCCTATCCCTTGAATAATACAGAATTCACAATTGGGAGGTCATTTCCCGTGAATTCATGTCACGGTACAAGTACAACAAGGAGTAGGAGGCTACTCGTTGTGATTTATAGCTTCTTAAACAGAATCCGAGGGAATCTGTCAGTAATTTCATAGCAAGGTGGATGGAGAAAGCATCCACTATGACTAATCGACCTTCCAAAGAATATCAATTCAGTATTGTGAAGAATAACTTATTACCCCATGTCCGAGGGATGATGGGAGGACAATACTACCCTCATTTTTTAGAACTTTGGGAAGCCAGAGTGGAGATCGAGGAAGGTCTTGCCAAGACAGAAGTTGAGCTGAAGAAGGTATCCAAACAATTCATTCCAAGAAAGTATGAGAAGCCTATCAGTACTGTAATTTCAACCATCAATAACATATCTCAGCCTACCATCTTGTGGGCATAAAAAATCCTCCCTAACCCAATCAGAAAAGAATACATCGAGCTTCATTCTCCCATCTCCAAAGTTTATCAAGCCCTTTTGAGCTGAAATATTATCAAGCCATTAAACCTTCGTCAATTACCAAACCCACTTCCCAAAAGTTTCAAACCAAACACCTATTGTGATTTTCACCAAACTGTCGAGCACACCACTGATCAATGTTTCCATCTTTGAAATATAATGCAAGGCCTAATTGATCAGGGTATCATTACCCACTAGCCAATCCTAAACGAAACACTACCTAAAATCCACTTTCAAATCATATAAATTCTATATTCCTAGAAGATGAGCCAAAATTTGACCCATTTGCCCATATTATACCCAATAAATCACCCATCATACTCTTATATTCCGCTAAACCCTTCAAAGTTTACTCGTATTTTCTCCTACATCCTACCTATTTTGTCGATCAGGTCCTATAACTTCCTACTAGAGAATGAATTGTTGTTCGTACTCATTCCGAAGGGAGAGATATGGAAATGTCAGTGATACTAAACCATCCCCTAGAGTTTGGGCTGAATTTCCCTCAACAATGACCATTGACTATAAAAAACTTAGCATACTATTCTTGGAAGCTTGAAAGTGGGCTCGAGAGTCAGATAATTAGGTAGTACTCGCTGATGAAGTCAATTTAGATGATGCCATCCAGATTATGGCAGATTTGCTCCCATAGACGAGTGAAATTTACAATATCTCTGAGCTACTTGATGCTTTGAAATTACATGGGCGTCTGGTCCCTTCATTTCTTCATCTCCTCGTTGAGTGGGCGGAATAATATTAAGAAGACGTAAAGGTTGTGGAATGAATTGACTTTTTATAGAAGGATAACATCATTGCCACTAGATAGGGGGACATATTTGATAGTTCAAAAGAAGAGCAAAGTACAAAAATGACTAGCCTGTTAGTTAGTATATATGGGATGATATTGTTTGAGGATCTTCTAAGAGAAATCAACAAAGTGGTCGAACACCTCGAGATAGATGAAGAAATGGTGTTTCTAACTCCCACATTTTTTGAACCGTATGACCAGATCTGGGAGACATTACCAGTGTTTGAGTCCTCAATCATCAATAATCGATGAAGAAAAGGGGATCATCTAAGAACTCCTTGTGTCGAGAATGACCCGCTAGGAGAGAAATATCCTCGATCAATTGAAGAAAACTCAAGCTAACATCACTCTTTGGGGACTTTATATGTCTTCCTAATTGCACCAAATTTTTTTGATTAAACTACTCACTGGGATTACAGTCCCTCTTTCTACCATGCCGGAAGAAATAGTGAATCTGGTCGGATCTCTAACCTCTACTAGAATGCTCTCTTTTTCTGAAGAATAAAGCCCTAAGTTAAGTCAAAATCACAACTATGCTTTAAATATCTCCGTCTAGGTCATGGCGAAGACCGTCTCTCTTTCTATTGTCGATAATAGATCAGCACTTAATGTTTTCACGTTAAGAACCCTCAAATGCTTGGGACTAAATTCCGTCGTGGTGCGTTCTTATGACAATTCTCGTCGGGAAGTGATGGGATCCATAAAGCTTGCAATAGGACTAGACCTATAAATCCCATTACTGAATTTCAAGTCATTAACAAACTAAATTGTATTAACTCGTTGCTCTATCGACCATGGCTCCACAGTATCAAAGGGGTATCCTCCTCTCTCCATTAGAAACTGAAGTTCTTTGCCAAAGGGCAGGTCATCACCATCTTGGGCGATGATGATAATATCGATAATGTGAGCACCAGTAACCAGGTACTAGAGATATAGCATGAGGCGAATGATATGCTTCTATCTAGCTTCCGAGTCAAATCGCTTCCACTCCCAGCATGGGTTGATTTCAGAGATAGAATTTATCCGGAGCACAGCCCACACAACAATGTCAATGTTATATAGATGTTCAAAAACATGAACTTTATGACCGGACTAGGGCTGTGATGATGAGAATAGGGAATTCTAGAACCCATAGTGTTAAAAAAGGGTTTTCTTCCATGTGGCCTGGGCTAACAACCATCAAAAGAAGAACTGAGAATGCTCCGCCAACCTCGGTAAAAAAGAAGGATAAAAAATACCCAAACTATCTTAGGAGATTCCTTTAAAGGAAGAATTTTCAAAGAAGGTGAAGATTTACCCTTTTGTGGATTTCTCGAACCGTGGTATGATCATGTGGACAAAAAGATGAAGCCAGGAATGTAGATATTTTTCTAAGACAACTACTCATGGGTGGAAAGTTCCCAGAACCATGTGCAACCACTCATTGAGAATACTACAACCATAACCTATGATTACGAGTAAAGTGATTCCGAGGAATCGTTCAATATATAGACATTGGGGTGGACACTCTGTATGATTTACTCAAGCACTACATCATTGCATCCTTCCTCCCTCATTAAAGATGTGAGCATCTTTCCTCAACTGCCATGATATACCAGTTCTACCCGCTGATATACAACCCAACCCAAATGTTTATCCCATTTCCTCTTATTTTGTTGTTCCTCCCTGATCTGATCACAATGTAATCGAGGCATTTTTTGTTGTTCCTCCCTGATGAGGTTCTCAACACTATTTTTCCCAACAATGAAATAAATAAAGATTTTGAGTATTTTGTTGTGCGTTACATTAATTGTCTTGATTCTAATCAAACTCTTGATGATGATAATTTTACAAATCAATAATTCTTAAGTGATATAAATAAGGTTAATAATAAACAACATAATCGTGTTCAAATTAATGAAGATGAAACTATTGTTATTAATCTCGATTTTAGTATCCAAGTGCGCGAGATTAGGATAGGGGCCACTCTTGACGAGCATGAGCGCGCAAAACTTAAAGAAATACTGAAGGAATTTATAGACTTCTTTGCATGGTCCAATTATGACATGCCCGACATTGATCATGAGATAGCTCAACACGAGATTCTAGATCTACCCAAATGCAAACCGGTCAAATAAAAATTGTAAAAACTTCACACCGAATGGTTGCTCAAGGTTAAGGAAGAGGTGGTCAAAAAGTTGAACATAAGATTTATCCGGGTGAATGAATATCCCATGTAGTTAGCCAACATCATGCTCGTGCTGAAATCCAGAGGAAATGTTCGCATGTGCGTTGATTACCATGATTTGAATAAGGCCTCTCTAAAGGATGACTATTCACTACCCAATATCTATATGATTATGGAGAACACAACCAGTCATGCTCTCAAGTCATTTGTTGATGGTTGTTCCAAATACAATCAGATTAAGATCCACCTGAATCATAAAGAGAAAAATGCATTCATCACTTCTTGGCAAACCTTCTGTTACATCGTTATGCCGTTTGGCCTAAAAAAGGCAGGGGTACCTACCAAAGGGCTTCCACAACCATCTTGCATGATTTGATACATAAAGAAGTTGAGGTTTATATAGACGATATGATTATGAAATCTAAGACTCGAGAAGGTCATGTTATCTCTCTCCAAAAGTTCTCTAAACAACTACGGCAATACCAGATGCGACTTAACCCACAGACATGTGTGTTTGGCGTTACCAAAGGAAAGATCTTGGGATTTATGGTTAGTGAGAAGGGAATCGAAGAAGATCATGTCAAACTAAAATCCGTACTCGAAATCCCACCCCTCCGAACAGAGAAGGAAGTTCGGGGATTCCTTAAAAAGTTACAGTATATCAGCCTGTTCGTCAACTAGTTGACCACCATTTGTGAACCCATCTTCAAACTCCTTCGAAAGGATTCCACCAAAGTTTGGAATGAAGCTTGTCAATAATACTTTGACCAAATCAAGCAGTATCTAACCAGACCTCCGATACTCATGACACCACAGCCTCGTCTCTCTCTACTTTTATACTTGACTGTAACAAACACCGTAGCTAGGTCTTTCCTAGACCAATACATTGAAGAATCCTGCAAAAAAAGGCCATCTACTAAGCCAATTCCAAATTGGTCGGTTACGAAGTTAAATACACTACTTTGGAGAAAGCATGTGTCGCCCTTATCTGGGTCACCCAAAAATTATGGCATTACCTACTCACTTTTCCCATGAGACTTGTATCCCAAATGGATCCTATAAAGTAACTTCTTGAGAAACGTTCCTTGTCTAGACGAATGGCCTGATGGTTTATGTTGTTAGTCGAATTCTATATTGCGTATGTCACGCAGGAAGCCATAAAAGGAAGATCCATATCTGACTACCTTGCTGACCACCCTATGGAAGAAATCAATGTTTAGATTTTCAAATTCCCGAATGAAGATATTCTTTGTACCTCCCAAGAAAACCTCCGGTGGGAAATGTTCTTTAATGACGCTACCGACAAGAAAGTATATGGCATCGGGATACTCCTAATCGCCCTAATGACACTCACACTCCCATTTCCATCAAGCTAGACTTTCCCAGAACTAACAATATGACCGAATACGAGGCATGTACGGTAGGCCTTAAGGTTGCTCTAAAGAAAGGAATTCAATGCCTAGATGTCTATGGGGATTCATCCCTCATCATCGATCAGGTCCTTAGAAGATGGAAAGTCAAGGACGAGAAGCTCATACCCTTCCACATCCACCTAGAAGAGCTGGCCCCCCAGTTCTAAGACATCACCTTCCATTACTTACCTCGAACAAGGAACAATTTAGCCAATGCCCTTACTACCTTAGCTTCCATAGTCGACATGCCCGAAGGAATAATAATGGCCCCCTTCCTAATCTAAAAATAAGATAAACCAACCCACTGCTACTATATTGAGCTAGTTACAAAAGAAGATCCTGATATGATGGAGTGCTGGTAATACAATAATTGGCACCTCATCAAGCACGGTAGGTACCCCTAAGATTCAAACAAGAAAGATCGAGTAACCATCCACAAACTGGTTGCCCATTACATTATCTATGATAAAGCACTGTTCAAGAAAAACTTTAATGGAACCCATTTACATTGCATCGCAGGGGCTGACATTGAAGAAATGATGCAAAAGATCCATAGTGGGGAATACGAACCCCATATGAATGGCCATATGTTTGCCAAGAAGATCATCTGACAAGGTTGTTATTTGACTACCACAGTTCAATATTGCATCGCTTATGTTCGAAGATGTATTAAGAGCCCATAATTTTTTAACCTCCAATATTCGCCTCCATGAGAATTGTACAACATGACCTCTCCCTGTCCGTTTTCCATATGGGGCATCAATATCGTAGGGAAGGTTACACACTTGGCCTCCAATGAGCACAAATTTATCCTAGTTGCCATTGATTACTTCACCAAATGGGTCGAAGTTGAATCATACGTTGTTTTGAATGCCAAAAAGGTTACCAAGTTCATCTGAAAAAAACATTATCTGCAGATACGGGGTCCAGCTCGAACTAGTATCAGACAATGAGTTATATTTCAAGGAAAAAGTCACGGAATTGATCGAAGAGTATGGGATTAAAAGGCACAAACCTTCACCATATCGACGTCAAACCAACGGGGCCATCGAAACCACTAATAAGAACCTCAAAGCAATTATCAGCAAGATGATCGAGAGTTGCCAAGACTAGGTCGATAGGATTCTGTACTCCCTCTGGGACTACCGCATTTTAGTTCGAATATCTACTGGGGATAAACTTTACTCTCTGATATACGGGATGGAAGTTTTCCTACTCGTTGAAAAGGAAATTCCCTCAATGTGTGTCATGCTTGAAAGCAAAGTTAGTGAAGAAGACTGGCATCAGAACTATCTTAACGAGTTGTCACTCTTGGATGAAAGGAGACCAAAGGCTCTATATCATAAATAGGGATACCATCGCCGGATCGCATGATCGTTCAACAAGAGAGTCAAGGATAGTGGTGTCCAAGAAGGGGATTTAGCCTTCAAAGAAATCTTAGAACCCATCAGGGACCCCAGAGGGAAATTCAAGCCTTACTAGAGTGGCCCCTACATCATGAAGAAGATCATGCCAAGTGGCGCCGCTATGCTCACCGACATTAACAGAAAAGATATGGCCCATCCAGTCAACTTAGACTGTCGCAAGAAATTCTACCCCTAGTCTGAAATCTCGGTGTGCTATGACTCCTCTCATCCCCCTTCTATTCTAAAAAAAATAATCTTCATTTCCCTCTACTCAGAACTACATAGGGATTGATCCTCTAAAAATCTCTTTATTTTCCAAAATGAATTGTAAAAAAATTTCAAAACCTCCAAAGGTACGTAAGAATCTCATACACTTTACATGGTCACGGTCCCCTTCTTTTTCACCAAATTCTCTTATTTTCTTATCGTCGAGAACGATAATTTTATTTTATCATTTACATGAACAAAAGTACTGTGTATGCCTTAGCGATTAGTATAGATAATTCAAATGTAAAAAACATCAAGAGGCACAACACTATGATTAAAAACCTTTTTATTGCATTTTGAGAAATGTCAGTACAATTACAAGAAATATCAGCATAGGATGTAAAACAACTTCCCCTGCCAACCTAACAAAATAAAGTTAAAACTACAAAAGCCAAGCACATAACCAAAAATAATACCATACAAAAGATTCACAAATAAAACTCCCCAGAGGATCCTACCCCCAGATCCTAGAAGACCCACCTTCATCATTATCTGCATCTTGGGGTCCTCAAACTTCTTCTGCCTAAATAGAATGCCAAAGGAGCTCCATAAAACGGTAAGCCCAAACTAACTTGGGAAAAATAATTACACCCATTTACATGGTGTCAAACATGGCAAACCATCTCTACCGGGTCTCCTCAACCAACATATTAATCACTACCCTTCTCTATATCCATTTCATGTAATCCCCAGAAACATGCCAAACTCTGCCAATGGATTAGGAAGTAAGGGTCGACGATCGATGATGATCCCACAAAGAGCCTAACCGCATGCGCATGCATTCTGTCAGATCGTCCACAGGAAAGAAGTCTAGTGTCCGAGGTGGTACAATTTTCTCCCATCTAAATTGATGCATAAGTCGCTAGGAAAAGTAGAAAGAGGTATGTCGGAGGCTAACCAAACGAACATACTGTTATTCCCCCATTTCCAGAATGGGCTGCAACTCCCCCCACCAAGGCACGGACCAATGCAAACCTCGAGCCCCTTGATCCACAAACCAGTTCTCCCAGCTCTTTATATTCGAACCTAAGCTGATAAAGTAGCGAGTGAAAAAATTTAGCACAAATGCCAAGGGATAATCTGGAAGGACCGTCAAACGGAATCTCTCAGACAACCACAAGAACAACATGACTGGGTTGCCCCTTAGAAAGTCAGAACAACCTTTTTGCCAATCATCTAGACTGTTCAGGGTCTCTTCCAGTATCAGCAGGATTGCGATGGTATGACATTCACGCAGTAGTGGTATCAAGTTGAGGGTCTACCAGTAGGTCTCCGATCACCAATAATAGCATTGAAGTTCTGCCTAAAGTAACGGATCCGACATAACCCGCATCACCAACATCCTGCAGACGCACGAAATGCAACATAGACGGAAGGGAGATCATTCCACAAGTAACCAATGATCGAGCCGTCGAGGGTGGGATATAGAGAAATTCCTCCAAAAATGCCCAAGGGGAGTGATAAAATTCGAGCATGGCCGTCGCAACACTAGGATTTATTCCCAGTATAGCAGAAAATTGCTCGTAAGTCGGACAGACTTCATCCAAGACAAAGCGAAAGATAAGATCCTCGGGGTACCAGAATTGTATGCCATCATCATGTTCCATTCAATAGGCCAATTGAGCCATAAGGAAACTCGATGCATGTTGAAAGCATCGTAGTCTACATTATACGAGCACATAACCTCTAAATTTTCAAGGTAAGAGTCGAATTCAACGCCTCCAGGAAGAGCCATGTTGGAAATGATAAGACAAGAAGCTAGAAGTGAGCGAAAGAAGGGAAATATGTATGGGTAAAGAAAATACTCCACTATTTTTTATACTTGAAAACATAGCCAAAGACAATAGTCCTACAAAATCCGGAGGAAATCCTACCCTATCAAGGACTAAGTAGCTGAAAAAAGTACAATCAAACCTTTGGGTGATTGGACTGGACTGACCCATCGATAGGCAAGACATGGGGTATTCCGATCGATAACCCCCTATTTTTGGAAAGTTTCCTTTTTCTTTTTTGCCAGGAGTGAAAACTTAATAAAAATAATTTTATTCTAAGGAATTCATAATTTCCTCCTCACTATATTTTGCTCATCCTGTTTTAGAATAAATTTTCCCTCGAATTATTTTAAATTCTTTTTACGGTTTCAGCAAACAAAGTATAAAGTGCATATGCATTAAGTCACTCAAGAATAAATTAATAATAAAAAATCATTTCATTGCATATATATTCCTTTATTACATTTTTCCTTGCAGGAAAATTAAAAAACAACGGGACTCGGCTCGAATCCCCTAAAATATTCTCTCTCTCTCTCTCTCTCTCTCTCTCTCTCTCACACACACACACACACACCTTCTCTTATTCTCTATCTCTCTCTTTAAGACCTCCCATCCCTATGGCGTATGCGCTTTCCACGACAATGAACTGAGGAACTTTTGCTACCCGATCATGATTCCTCCTCATACAAAGTAGATGGCACCAAGAAAGAAGGAATCGGGATCGACTCCAGAATATGAGCAGTCACAGAAGCCACCCAATCTCGAATATCCTTCAGCCATGTAGTCGACACTCGAACATGCTGAAAGAAAAGTGAAAAGGAGGAAATCAGTCAGTCAGTCATAATCGAAAGAGAAAATCAAAAAGACAAAAGGCAAAGAAATGAAAATTATACCTCTGGCTGGAGGACATCATCGGTCATCCCCAACACCAATGGGCCCATCGCATTAGGGCGATGCAGCATGCGCACCAATACTATATTTGACCGTCGGATGTTATAGGAAGGATGGGCCAACCGCATAAAGGGAACCTCTAACGTCATCGCCACTGCTGATGTCGACGCACCATCCACTCTGTGGGCATACCCCACTGGCCGACTCATGCCACTATCTTAAATGATGGGTGGAAGAGCCATAATGTCATATATACTGGGTGGAATTAATTAGTTCGAAATAAAATCCAGATAATCGTAGGCCATTGTCATGTCAGTATACGACGAGTAAGGCTCGCCGACCATTGACTCTACCCTTGTATCCTCTGACATCTCCTGCACCTGCCTCATATATCTCGGGGGCATCGCTGGTGGGACCGCCAACTTGTCTTCCACAATCTTCCTAACTAACATCTCCCCCAGATACTAGGAGTAGCCGAATTCATGTGCAACAATCAATGTAGATGCGCGTTCCCCCTGGTCACCCCCGTGTGCTGGGTTGCCATCCCCCACGGATAGAAGGTAACCTATAAGATCCCTAGTGAAAAATTAATATCTGAAAATGGACATCGAAGAAAAATCATCTCAAGAGGAAATAAGAATTTACCCCATCGCTTGTCAGGCCATTCAGGCCTGACGCACCGCCGACAAAGAGAGAGACTGCCTCGATTGTCGGTTAGACTTCCACCACCGGTAAATATGGCAAAAGTTCCTAACCCACTCCTCCTTCAAACGTATCAAACGGGCATTAATCCCAATCACCTTGTAGAATCACGTCTGCAGAAGGGTAAGAGTCAGTTATCAGCAAAAAGGGAATAAAAGGTAATATATCAAGGAAAATGCAAAAGAAAAAAGAAAAATACCTCCAAAAGATACGTGGAGCCAGTAAAGATTTGTTGGCAGCACCGACTGAATGCATATAAAGATGAATAAAGGGTTTCCAAAATAAGGCTCCTCCAGTTAAAGAGAGGGGCATCCGAAAAGATCCTCAAGAAAGGTAAAAACCATAAATGGAAGAAGTCGCCACTAGTCGCCACCAAAAAATCCTCCCAACAGCAAAAAGAATAAATAGACGGGCCATCTGGTGCACCTATAGCCCATTAGTCTCGTCGATCCAATGACTCAAAAAAACCTCCTTCAAAAGAGAGAGATGAATGGAGTCCCTTAAGACTATCTGCCTAACATCACCCAATGCCGCCTCCACCACTGTAGGTGTCACCCGTAGCGTGCGATCAACCTCCATCTGGGTCCCCTCACAATCCAACCCAATAGCAGTTGCACATCGATAGGAGTCACTGTCATCTCCCAAAAATAAAAATGCATGGTGTGGGTAGTATCCCACCACCTATCTCCCAAGGCACAGAGGACAGTCGCTGAATGGGGCATCTCGTCCAATGCATCCGTCAAACTGCCAAAGCCAGCTGACGAAACCACCCAGTGCACTATTGGAGGAAGGAACTCCCGTATATCCTTGGACCCCGTTGTCCGCTAAGAATTCATGCTCGACGTAGATATATCATTTTGTTAAAACAAAAAGGAAAAATCTTGTCAAAATTCAAGGAAATACATAAACAAAAGGAATGACTAAGGTCATTAACACTTACATAACCACTAGGGCTCACCCCCTAGATGATCGATGGTGTGTAGCTCACGCAAAAGAGTCTGCTCATTGGAAACTGTCTCAAACAAATCAAAGGCATTCTTATTGACTAGTACTAAGGCCACCCTATCCCTCCACTCCAAATTAGCCCAGTCATCTACTCCTAGCCATGTCATGTGGACCACACTTCTGGAAAAATCAGCCATTTCTTAGTCTTGGAAGAGATAAGAACGCTGTAATAGTTCACAGAAGAGAAAAATAGAAGATAGAAGATCTGAAAGTTGTGCAAAATGAATAAATCTCGCCCTTTTTTATAGGAGGCTAAGGGTAATGCCGATCGGCAGCCCCTGGAAAGATACCGATTGAAACTATCCCTTACACTGCCCGAGGTAGTCCAAAAGACCATGCCACTGCCATTTGGCATCCCTTACACCCTACCTTTTGGCACCTCCTTGAAATTTCTTACAAACAAGTCCCAAAAAAATCCCAAAAATTCCCCCAAAAATTACCAAATAAATATTAGAAATTTTCTTCACCAAGAAAACCATTTTTCAGGCTCCCAAATATCCGGATGGATTAATATCACATTTTATACCCTACTAAAAATCATCGCGCCCGTAAAACCCACTATAATCCCCTAGTGGTATCCCAGAACCTCAAAGTCGTTAACCTTTTCCCCAGCGAAATTTCCAAATCCAACTTCCTCAATGGAACTTTAAGCCAATTCGATTTCTCCCCAGTGGCACCTCTAAAAAACTCATTCCCTAGAAGAATCCCGAACTCCTCATAGATCAAAAATCTTCCCCAACAAAATACCCAAATCATCAAAAGATTAAAATGCTTCCCCGGCAGTGTTACGTAAATTTCATAATCCTCAGACAGGATACCCTCCCCTAGTGGAGTCTCAAACAAAAGTTCCCTAATTGACTTCGGCCCTCAGAATTGGTCGCTCCACTTAAGGTCTGCATAATTGACCTCGACCCACATAATTGGTCGTACCCACTTATGGTCCTAAAAATTGACCTCAACTTGCAAAATTGATCATCCATACTTAAGGTCCTCAGAATTGACATCGACCCGTATATTCGATCACCTCTATTTAAGCCCTCAGAATTGACTTAGACCCATAGAATTAGTCACTCCTACTTAAGGTCCTCAAAATTGACCTTGACCCGCATAATCGACCACCTCTATTTAATCCCTCAGAATTGGCTTCAACCTGTAGAATTGGTCACTCCTACCTGAGGTCCTTAGAATTGACCTCTATCCGCAAAATTGGTCATTCCTACTTAAGCCCTCATAATTGGCTTCAACCCTCATAATTGGTCACTCCACTTAATGTCTGTAAAATTAACCTCGACTCGCAAAATCGTTCACCCCTATTTAAGCCCTCAGCATTGGTGTCGATTCACAGAATTGGTCGTCCCTACTTAAGATCCTCAGAATTAACCTCGACCCGCATAATCGGTAACTCCTATTTAAGCCCTCAGAATTGGTTTCGACCCCCAAATTGGTCGACCTTACTTAAGGTCCTCATAATTGACATCGACCCGAAGAATAGGCCACTCCTACTTAAGCCCTCAGAATTGGATTTGACCCACAGGATTGGTCACTCCTACTTAAAGCCCTCAGAATTGGCTTCGACCTGCATAATTGGTCATCCCCAACTTAAGGTCCTCAGAATTAACCTCGACCCGCAGAATTTGTCACTCCTATCTTAAGGTCCACAGAATTGAACTCGGCCCATATAATTCCACAGAATGGATCTCGGCTTGCAGAATTGGTCATCCCCAGCATTACCCTAGGTCCTCAAAATTAGGCATCGATCCATAGAATCGATCATCCTCGTCCCTTTAGGTCCACAGAATCGACCTGTTTCTGAAAACATCATGTGGTGTCTATTCGATGGCTTTTGCTTATTTCAAGCTCACTCGTTAAGTGGATATATAGAAACCACATTCTTAAACCACTTAAGTCTTTCCTTAGGTCCCTAGTACCTCCTCATTTCACTACAAACCCTAGGTCTTACACTGAGTATAGATCTACAATCCGTTAAGCGCTTTCCAGCCCCATTTAACTCCGATCAACTCTATCGTCAAAGTGAATGCTTAATAAATCCTTAAAGGGCTCTAAATCCCCTTTCCCAGTGATCCAACCCGTGCAAAAATTCGCTTAATGGTTCGGAGGAACATACCATTTTACAACTAAAAATCGATTTGGAGGCCACTAGGCGGTCCCGGGCCCGATTTGACCCCAATAAACTTCATCGTCACAATGAAAGCGCTTTGAATTTTCTAAGGGAACTGAAACCCCTTTCCAATGGTCCACCTCGTCCATGAAATGACATAACCATTCGGACAAACAATCCATTTTCCTTTAAAATTGATACGAAGGCTACTCGGCGCTCCCAGACTCTGTTTGGCCAAGATTAATTGTTCAGCTCTAACTAGACCAAATGAATCTTCTAAGGGCCATAAATTCCCTATCCAACGGTTTGTCCCGTGTGCGAATTAACCTTACGGTACAAACGAACGACCGTTTTATTCCGGAAGGTCACCGGACGCTTCCGAGCCTGGTTAACCAAAGTTAACTCTCCGAACAAATAAAAGCTCTTTAGAATGCTGAATTAACTTGCATATACTTTACAAATGTCCACCCCATACGCAATTCTGAATTATGATTTGGACGAACGATCCATTACCGTTCGACGAGTGCTTCTGAGCCCCGTTTGACCTAAAGTTAACTACCTAACCCGGGATAGGCCCAAAGGAATCATAAAGGTCTCTGAATTATCTTTCCAATAGTATGCCCCATGTATGATTTGGATCAACAGATTGCGTTCTACAACCATTTTTTCGAAACAATATGCACGACACTGCCAATTGGCAAGTTTATTTCCCCGCCTATCGGTAGTGTGCTTAGGGTTACCTACCAATTGACAGGTCTAGGGATAGGGCTATGATGATCGGCGACCCATGACCCTATAAATAGAGGGCATGATCTCACTCCTAAAACACACTCAGGTCCATCAGCATCAGTGATCTCAGCAACATTCTCTCGAAGTCAGTGCGGCTTCCATATCCAAACCCATTTCCAACATTCTCCTTCCATCATTGTCTTACTAAAACTGGTAAATTACATTCCCTATCCTCAAATCACTTTCATCCAAGTGTAAGGGAAGCCCTTCAACATCCAAGATCAGGCTCAAGATCTCCAAGAAGGTCTAATCTTCTACTTTTTCTCTAAGTTCTCTTAATTTTGCACTCGATTATTTCATTATTTACTTTAGCATTTTATTCCTTTAAATGACATACCTTAATTTACCATTTTATTAGTACTATTTCACATAAGTTATTTTCTATATAAAAAACCCAAAACTAAGAAAAAGAGGGTTTTTCTTATAAATTCCACGTGGGAATTATCACATTTTTATCACACCAAAACATCTTTTTCTACACACACATATGTAAGAGAAATCCCCGATTGGATTTTTGGGATAAACTCCACCCTTATGCCGCATACGAACTATGTGGAATTTGATACCTTTATAGGCTATGTAGGCATTTCGGCTTAAAACCTAAGACTTTAGTCCAAATTTCCAAATTTTTCCATTTTTCGCATTCTCATCCCTTTTATCTACACATTGCTCTTATATACATCATATTAGTGATTCATATTGGCATTTTATTTAAATATTATCATTTCATCATAACGATCAATAATTGGATAAATGCATACACCGTATTTTCTAAATATTATTTTGGGAACATTCCTATGGATGACTTCACAGTATCTTTTCCATGATATGAGTTGGGAGATTCCAATCTCCATTTATATATACACGCATAGACACTTCACGGAGAAATTAAGGAAGTAGTAACACAACCCATGAGAGACCGAAAGGGAGGCATGGGTTCCTAACACCTTCCCATTCCATAACTTAGCCCCCGAACCTCTGAACTCTTGGCTTTGTAAGCCTAGTTAGTCTTTGATGTTGTTCTCTCGAGGCGGTGACATGTTCTTTTGCCTACTTTGGGAAAAATAGGCTAGAAACTCTATATTTTCACATCACCCCACACCGATGACGGTAGAAGAGATCCCATGAGGAATAATAAAGGGTGCGAGACATTCACTCTCCCTCCCACAACACCCCTCGGGGAAGGAAAGGGAGAGAACTGGATGGCCAAAGCCCCAAAATAGCCCTGCAAGGGTCACATATAGCTCGCACGTGATCAATGTAACTCATAGCAACCGACCACGTAGTTACAGGACTCCTAATTTTATAATAGGACCCAAATTTTGAAAATGGTGCCGCCGGTTGGCCAAAAGCCCGAACATCCCCCAAACGTCCCTTCAAGCGGTACGAACACCTCACACGTGACCAACGTATCTTACAGCAACTGACCGCGTAATTGCAGGACTCCCAGTTGGAGAATATGACCCAAATTTGAAAATAATCACACTTAGGCTATAGAAAGTTCCCCCAAATAGCCCCCAAATGGCCCCGCGGGGGGCATGAACACCTCGCACGCGACGAACGTAACTTGTAGTAACCGACTGCGTAGTCACACGACTCCCGATTTGAGAATAGAACCCAAGTTTGAAAAATAGTCACCCATAGACGTGAAAAGGTGCCGCAAGTGGGCCAAAACCCCAAAAAAACACAAACGACCCTACAAAGAGCACGAACATCGTGAATGTGACCAATGTAATTCGAAGAATTTGAACACGTAGTCATGGACTCCCGATTTGAGAATATGACTCGAATTTTAAACTCGACACATTTAGGCTTGAAAAGATGCCGCTAGTGTGCCGAAATCATGAAAATCCCTCAAAATGGCCCCGTCAGGGGCTTGAACACCTCGCACGTCACCAACATAACTCGCATCAACTAACCCGTAGTCGTGGGACTCAAAGTTTGATAATAGGACCCGAATTTGAAAATAGGCACACTTAGGCTTGAAAATATGGTGCTAGTGGGCCAAAATCCTAAACAACCCCCAAACAGACCCGCGGGGGTACGAGCACCCCACACATGACCAACGTAAATTATAGCAACCGACCATGTAGTCATAGGAATCCTGGTTTGAGAATATAACTCGAATTTAAAAAAAGGCACACTTAGGCTTGAAAACATGTCGCTAGTGGGCTAAAACCCCGAAAAAAGCACAAATGGCCCCGCAAGGGGCACAAACACCGTGAACGTGACCAACATAACTCGAAGCAACTGAATGCATAGTCGTGGGACTCCCATCTTGAGAATAGGACCCGAATTTGAAAATTAGCACACTTAGGCCTAGAATGTGCTGCTAGTGGGCCAAAACCCTTAACAACCCCAATATGGACCTGTAAGGGGCACGGACACCTCGCACATGACCAACATAACTCGAAGAAAATGATTACGTAGTTGTGGGACACCCGATCTGAGAATAGGATCCAAATTTTAAAATAGGCACACTAAGACTTGAAAATGTGCCGTTAGTGGGCCAAACCCCGAATAGCCCCCAAACGGCCCCGCAAGTGGTACGAACACTTCACACCTAACCCACATAACTCGTAGCAACCAACTGTAAAGTCACAGGACTCCCGATTTTAGAATAGGACTCGAATTTGAGAATAGGTACACTTAGGCTTGAAAATGTATCGCTAGTGGGCCAAAATCCTGAATAGTCCCTAAACAGTCCCACAAGGGTCGTAAACAACTCTCACATGATCAACATAATTCATAGCAACCGACCACGTAGTTGTGAGACTCTTAATTTGAGAATAGGAGCTAAATTTGAAAATATGCACACTTAGGCTTGAAAACGTTCCGCTAGTGGGGAAAAACTGAACATCCCCCAAACGGCCCCTCAAGCGGTACTAACACCTCACACATGATCAACATAACTCACATCAACCGACCGCGTAGTTACAAGACCCCCGATTGGAGAATACGACCCAAATTAGAAAATAGTCACACTTAGGCTTGAAAAAGTGCCCTTGAATAGCCCCCAAACGGCCCCACAGGGGGCATGAACACCTCGCACGTGACGAACGTAACTTGTAGTAACCGATCGTGTAGTCATAAGACTCCTGATTTGAGAATAGAACCCAAATTTGAAAAAAGTCACCCTTAGACGTGAAATGGTTCTGCAAGTGGGCCAAAACCCAAAAAATAGAAACAACCTAACAAAGGGCATAAACATCGGGAATATGACCAACATAACTCGAAGAACTTAAACGCATAGTCATGAACTCCCGATTTCAGAATATGACTCAAATTTTAAACTTGGCATACTTAGGCTTGAAAAGATGTCGCTACTGGGCCAATATCACGAACATCCCTCAAAATGGCCCCGTAAGGGGCTTGAACACCTTGCACGTCACCAACATAACTCGCAGCAACTGACGCATAGTCGTGGGACTCTGAGTTTGAGAATAGGACCTGAATTTGAAAATAGGCACACTTAGGCTTGAAAATCTGACGCTAGTGGTCCAAAACCCTTAACAACATCCAAACGGACCTATAGGGGGCACGAGCACCCCGCACATGACCAACGTAAATTGTAGCAACCGACCGCGTAGTCATAGGACTCCCGGTTTGAGAATATAGCCCGAATTTAAAAATAGGCACACTTAGGCTTGAAAATGTGTCGCTAGTGGGCTAAAACCCTGAACAAACCACAAATGGCCCCGCAAGGGGAACAAACACCATGAACGTGACCAACGTAACTCAAAGCAACTGAATGCGTAGCCGTGGGCCTCCCAGCTTGAGAATATGACCCGAATTTGAAAATTGGCACGCTTAGGTCTAGAAACGTGCCACTAGTGGGTCAAAACCCTGAGCAACCCCAATATGAACCCGCAAGGGGCACGAAAACCTCACACATGACCAATGTAACTCGAAGAAAGTGATTGCATAGTCGCGGGACACCCGATTTGAGAATAGGATCCGAATTTGAAAATAGGCACACTAAGACTTGAAAATGTGCTATTAGTGGGCCAAAACCTCTAATATCCCCCAAACGGCCCCACAAGTGGTACGGACACTTCACACCTAACTAACATAACTCGTAGAAACCAACTGCGAAGTCACAGGACTCCTAATTTTAGAATAGGACCTGAATTTCAAAATATGCACACTTAGGCTTGAAAGCCTGCCGCTAGTGGGGAAAAAATAAAACATCCCCCAAACGGCCCCTCAAGCGGTACGGACATCTCACACATGATCAAAGTAACTCATAGCAACCGACCGCATAGTTTTTTGTCTCCCAGTTGGAGAATAGGACCTAAATTTGAAAATAGTCACACTTAGGCTTGAAAACGTGCCCCCAAATGGCTCCACAAGGGGTCTGAGCATAGAGAATGTGGCTAACAAAACTGATAGCAACCGACCGCATAGTCGCGGGCCTCTTTGTTTGAGAATAGGATCCAAATTCGAAAATTGGCACCCTTAAGATAGAAAATATGCCGCTAGTGGGCCAAAATCCCTAACAACACCCGTAAGGAGCTCGAACACCTCGTACATGACCAACGTAACTCACAGCAATCAATCAGGTTATCGCAGAACTCCTGGTTCGAGAATAAGACTTGAATTTGAAAATAGGCACACTTAGGCCTGAAAACATGGTGGTAGTGGGCCAAAACCCCGAACAACCCCCAAACAGCAAACACCTCATAAGTGACCAACGTAACTCGTAGAAATCAATTGCGTAGTCGTGGGACTCTTGGTTTGAGAATTGGAGACAAATTTGAAAATAGACACACTTAAGCTTCAAACATGTCGCTAGTGGTTCCATATCCCGAACAACCCCAAAAGGCCCCGCAAAGGGGTCGCACACCTCGCACATCAACAACTTAACTCGTAGAAACTGACGCGCAATCGAGGGACTCCGAGTTTGAGAATAAGACCCGAATTTGAAAATAGGCAGACTTAGGCTTAAAAATGTAGCGCTTGTGGGCCAAAACACCCCAAAAAAACCAAAAGGCCCAGGAGGGGGCACGAAGACTCTGCACGTGACCAACGTAACTTGTAGCAACTAACCGCTTAGTCACACTACTCCCGATTTGAGAATATAACCCAAATTTGAAAATAGGCACCTTCAGACTTGAAAATGCGCCGCTAGTGGGCCAAAGCCCCAAAAACACAAACAGTCGCTCAAAGGGCATGAACATCGTGAACGTGACCAACGTAACTTGAAGAACCTGAACGCGTAGTCGTGGGACTACCGATTTAAGAATACTAACCGAATTTGAAAATCAGCACACTTAGGCATAAAAATGTGTCTCTAGTGGGCCAAAATCCCGAATATCCCTCAAAATGGCCCTGTAAGGGGATCGAACACCTCGCATGTCACCAACATGAAAATAGGCACACTTTGGCTTTGGAATAGGAGCCGAATATAAAAATAGGCACACTTAGGCTTGAAAATGTGCCTAGTAAGCCAAAACCCTAAACAGTCACCCAAATGGCTCCACATGGGCATGAAGACCCCGTACGTGGCCAACGTAAATTGTAGAACCCGACCGCGTAGTCACAGGACTCCTAGTTTGAGAATATAACCTGAATTTGAAAATTGGCACATTTAGGCTAGAAAACGTTCCGCTAGTGGGAAAAAACTCAGAACGAACCCCAAATGACCCCGTAAGGGGCACGAACGTGACCATCATAACTCGAAGAAACTAAATGCACAGGCGTGGGACTCCCAGTTTGAGAATATGACCCGAATTTGAAAATTGACACACTTAGGATTGGAATCATGTTGCTAGTGGGCCCAAATCCTGAACATCTTTCAAACGACCCCGTAAGTGGAACAAACACCTAATATATGACTAATGTAACTAGTGGGAACTGATCGCGTAGTCGTGAGACTCCCAGTTTCAGAATAGGAGCCGACTTTCAAAATCGACATACTTAGGCTTGAAAATGGGCTTTTAATGCGCTAAAACCCCGAAAAGGCTCTGCAAGGGGATCAAACACGTCGAACATCACCAACGTAACTTATAATAACCGACTGCATAGTCGCTCGACTCCGAGTTTGAGAATAGGACCCGAGTTTGAAAATAGGCGCACTTAGGCTTGAAAATGTGGCGTTAGTGTGTCAAAACCCCGAACAACGTCCAAACAGTCCTGCAATGGGCACAAACACCCTGCACGTGACGACCGTAACACATAGCCATCCATCGTGAAATCGCAGGACTCCCTATTTAAGAATAGGATCCAAATTTGAAAATGGGCGCACTTAGGCTTGAAAGCCTGTCGCTAGTGGGCCAAACCCCTAAAAGCACCCAAATGGCCCTGCAAGGGACACGAACACCTCACACATGACTAACGTAACTCGTAGCTACCGAACGCGTAGTCGCATGACTTTGATTTGAGAATAGGACTCGAATTTAAAAATCGGCACACTTAGGCTTGAAAACGTGCCGCTACTAGGCCAAAACCCTTAACAACCCCTAAACAGCTTATGAGTGCATTATTTTGTATATTTTGTACCCAAATTTATACCTTGTTAGTCCCATTTTGTTTTATTTAATAAGTTCTTAGGATCATTTTATTAAAAAGAGAAAAAAATGCAAGAACGATAGAATTCACAGTTAAAATGGTAATTCCAAGTAAAAAATGGGTGCGTTAATAATTTTATAGTATTCTTGTGCTAATTTGTGAAAAAAGTTTCCTTGTGAAATTTTTGCAGGTAATGATGGAATTTGGTGCAAATTGATGATCAACTTGAAAAAAGTAAGAAAAAAAGAAGACTTTTCGAGTGGGGGAAAATTAAAGAGATGGAAATTGAAGAGGTGGAAATTAAAGAGGCGAAAATTGAAGAGTTCCACCAAAACCATAATGCCTCACCCTAAGCCTATAAATATAACCCTTTGGCTCATTATTTCGTGTGTGTAGAACAAGGAGATAATTGTACAGAGAGTTTGGGAAATAGTTTTTGGTCCTCTTATCTTCAGAGTTTTATTTATATTTGAGGGCCAAGAATTGTATCTTTGTGGAAGGAATTTTGTCAAAATCAATTGTAAGACACATCATTTGTAAGTTGTTTTATTAATGAAAATTCATATTCATTCTTGCAATTTTATGTTGTATTTCATTATGCTAGCTTAATTTCTTTACTAGGACTAGGTGAAGTTTATCATGTCTAGTTAATATTGTGCGTGATTTAAATTCGTCTTTGTTCCCGATATGTGCTAAAGGTCTTAAAAATTCGGTATTCATTTAAAATGACACAAGAGTGTGTTTTAAACCTTCGGCTTTGTTTAAGAAAAATCATATTTTTATTTTTAAGTGTGAGTAATTTTTGATAGATTATGCTTGCACTCTATTGTTTTGATAGTCCATGCTTAAAGACTATACTTTGAAATCTAAAAGTGAACTTTTAAGGGAATAGGGATTTTAGCCGTCTTAATTTAAAGACGTTCAATTTTATTAGGAACGTAACCGTGTTATCCTCCGAATTAAATACGACGAGAGTCGGTTTAATTTGAGTTATAAAATCGAACGGACGAGTTTAAGTTATTACATTATATTAGTTGAATGTGATAAATGGATCCAACGTCCTAGTTTTCACGATCCCTTGATTATATCTCTCGTAATCCTAATTCTTGTTTGTGTTTCTTAGTTTAATATTACATCTCATCTCCAAACCTAATTAATCTAGTTGGACAATCACAACTATTTTGAACGAAAAAATTGACAAATCTTCGTGGGTTCAACCCGTACTTACACTCGCTATTCTATAATAGCCCGTGTACTTGAGATATTTTATAAAATTGATAATAAGTTTTTGGCGCCATTGCCGGGGATTTGTTCAATTTTTTTAAAAGAAGTTGTGACTTTCGAACTAGTTTTTTTTTTTTACTTTTCGCATTTTTGTTAGTAAAAGTTTCATAAAAAATAAATGTAAAAATAAAAAAATTCTTGCTTTGTAAATTTCAATGAGTAATCCTCATATTGTTATCCCGTCATCTTTCTCATATTCCTCAATTGATCCTGTGGACGTGTTTTTACAAAATACAAAAATTTAGATGACTACGTATTTCAATTTAACTCACATGGGTCAGTACTCATTTTAAAAATTAAAGGTATGGATGAGAATCAAACCCCTGTAAATACTATTTGTCCACCAAAGTGTATCGATTGGAAAGAGGTAAACAAACGATATAATGATGCTATTTCTAAAAATAATCATGAATTAAATGGGGATAATCAATTTTGTGAGGAGAAAAAAATTGACAATCTTGACACATGTAATACTTGTGATGATTTGAATGTTGATTTCTGTCAATATTTTTCTCCTAATTTAATTGAGAAAAATGCTGCTTCTTTTTATATGTGGAAAAATTTATTTAAGGACTCGTCATCCAATTTTAGTGACACGTTAAGTATTTATGACGATCCTCCCATTTTTTATGAAGAAAGTGTATCGCCCCGTGATACCTTTTCGTCCCGCGCTTTTCATAAAGTCTCACATTTAGGAGTGGAGTATGCATCCCCAATTTTACGTAACTATTTTCAATAAAGGGATACAAAATATTTGGATCCTTATTGCAATTTATTACCTCCATGTGAAGTGTCGGCATATGATTCGTGCGATTCGAATTCGTTTATTATTGATGATGTCGGTGCACACCATTATGACCGTGGATTTAAGGTTGAAATTTGTGTTGTGCGGTCATTATTTTAAATTTATGATGTTTTCTCACTTAGTGCTATAAAATTTATTAATTGGAATGATCCACAATTATTTTGATTATTAATTTATGGTGATGATGGTAATTGTCACGTGTTTGTATATTGTTTGTGTATTTTTTTTTATTTGTTTTAGTTAACATGTTTCATCATTTTACTTATTTACTTTATTTTCTTTATCCAGATTTGTATTTGAGCATACATTGAGGACAATGTAAAATTTAGATTTGGGGGTAAGGATGATACTTTTGAAAAAAAAATAAAAAGAAAAAAATATTTTCAATATAATTGAGTTTTGAAACGATTTCTTAATATAGAATTAATTCATGGATCTCTCAACTTATGAATTTTTTTTCACATTAGCCATATAATATGATCGAAAATGGATCTTGAGGCGAAAGTTAATATGCTTAACGAATAAATATGGAGATTTTTAACGGGTGAGACTTTTGTGCCATTCATCGTTTTTTAGAGATTTAAATCAATCCAAGTTAAAATAACTCAAACTTTCATTCAGTGATAAATTCGTTGATGATCTCAAATTCTTTGTTTTGTTCGATTACTGAAAACAAAAAGTCAAAATGTGGATCTTAAGCACTAGAAGTCTTAGTAAGTCCTCTTGAAACATAAATCAACTTAATGAAACTTGAGAAATGAGATTAGGCTCTCGTTTGAAAGCCCAAAAATTAGGCCCAAACTCCAACCTTTTTACAATATTTCATTGCAAGCCCATTTGAGCCAAAAAGTAGATAAGCCTTTTATTGAAAGCCCACTATCTTACCCAACTCCAACTGGGAGTTTAAAATCCCATAAACAGAAGTATACCCATTTTCTGAGAATGACCCACAACTATTTCGATTATTAATTTCTGGTGATGATGGTAATTTTCATGTGTTTATATATTGTTTAATTGCCTAAACAGCCCCAAAAGGGCCACGAACACCTCATACGTCACCAGCATAATGAGTGGCAACTAATGGCATTATTGCGGGACCCTCGATTTGAGAATAGGATCCGACTTTGAAAATCGACATACTTTGGCTTGAAAACGTGTCGCTAGTGAGCTAAAATCACGAAAAGCCCCTAAATAGCCCTATAAGGGGCTCGAACACCTCGCACATCACTAACATAACTCGTAGCAATCGATCGCGTAGTTCCAGGACTCAGAGTTTGATAATGGTACCCGAATTTGAAAATAGGAACCGTTAGTCTTAAAAACGTGGAACTGGTCACGTATTTTTTCACTGGGACATGTCTTTGGGTCGTGACCAGCTAGTCACAAACCAAGACCGTGACCAGGTTGCCTTGACTATCTGCCTATTTTCGTGTAATGCAATTTTAAACGATTTGCTATGAAAAGATGATTTACCAAATTTTATCTTTTTACCCTAAATCATCCATCAAAGTGAAATTTTGAGGCTTGGAACTTTATCTTTTAAGAGTTTTATCTTTTTACCAAATTTCGTGTAGTGCTCATGTAATGCAATTTTCTTGTAGTGCAATACATGTAGGAAAACATTTTTCGCCAAACGTTCTTAAAAATCTGAGTCCATCATGCCTTACATAGAAAAACACAAATTTTGAGGCAGTAAGCTCGTTTGAATGAGATTAGTTTTTGTTCTAACGAAACATATTTCATTCAAATGAAACATCTCGTTCAAAGGTCCTTCCAACGAGCTTCTAACGAGACGTGTAACCCTTGACAGAGAATTCTCGTTCGATGGTCGTTAGATGGTCCTTCCAACGAGATCTTAATTTAGTTTTAAGGAGATCAGACTTCGTTCGAACGAAAACTTAATATCATTCTAACGAGGTTAATTTCGTTCTAATTAGATTAAAATCAATTTTTTTTTAAAACAACATACAAAACTGATTCTACAGAAATGTAAATAGGTTGAGTATGAATACTTTTAATATTATTCTAGCCAAATCCTCAATTGTATCAAAAAATTATAACGGTATGACTTGTCAAACAAATATCAGTCTAACTCATGGGATCCACATGACTTCCATTTATTGTACCATCCAATTAGTGCGTAATAGGAAAATTATATTTGTACATATGTATAGAGTAACATGTTATGTCTGTATTGATTCGTGTTTTGAGTGGACTCAAGACACAGACCACTATGAACGCTTTATATATACGGTTCTCTATGAATCCTATGTACAAATAAAATTGTCCATGTCTAATAACTCAATGAGTCCGATTTTTGCCAACAATTTGAAGACTTCTTTAGAATTAGTCGTATTATTAATTTCAACATGAAACTTATAGAGACAGACATTTATAAAAGATCTAATGCACTAACCATGATAGGGATTTATGGCTTGCATATGAAAACCACAATAAACTCCACATGTTCTATATCTAATAGGAGTGGAAAGGTTGGTTCTATATATAATTGTACCGAAAAGAAATCTTCCACTTGAGGAAAAAGGTTGGTCAAAACATAATTACCCCTTAAATTTTTTCTATAGATAATTACCCCTTAAATTTTTTGCAATAAGTGTAACGTGAACGAATTGACAAGTTAGTCTAAACATGAAAAAAAAAGTTGGTCCAAACATATAATACAAAAGCAATGCTATATTACTATAACATAGATGACTTTCGTACCTTTTCGTTTCTCAATTGTACAATTTATATCCTGTTGGAGAATTTTTAAAATAAGTGAGTAAGAGCTTTGGGAGTAAAAGCTTAAAAGCTTGTCCCACATGGGAAGTACGTGCAAAAAAGTGGGAAGCTAACCTAATATAAAAGGGAGAGTATCCCACATTGGAAAATGAGTAAAGCTAAGTGATACCCACTACGCTATAAAAGGAGTGGGCAACCTTTGAGTCCCACATTGGAAAAATATTAAGAAAGTGTGCACTTAATAAGTAGAAATGGAAGATGAAGAGTTAATTCATCTAGCATTTAAGAGGCTATTTAAGAGACCTCTAATACGGTGCGAAGCAATGTACGCACACGCATGCGCGCATGCGCACATGTGGGGCAGTGGGCTATAGAGGCGCTAGTGGCGCACTTTACACTTCGCATGCCGCGTGTCTGCAGTGGTAGCGGGTTTTCAAAATTCATTCGGGTCGGATCACGGTAGCTCGAGCGCGGTCACTTTTTGGTAGGTCCGTGTAAAACCGTTTCGGTATTACTGTACCTGTTCGAAAATGGTTTAAGACTGTTGGTAATTAACAGTCATACCATTTCGAAATTAAGTAAAGACTGTTAAAACTTAACAGTCATGACCCCTGAGATGCAGCCTTTCATTTCCTATAAATAAAGGCATCCTATTTTGTAATTGCACATAATAAATATTACCCAGTTTCAAAATTTCTAACCCTTGCTATTAGTCCCTTACAATTTTCATGAGATATAAATTATCTTATTCTGTTTAGTGCACATAAACTGAATAAGAACTTGATTGACTATTCTTCGTTGCTGCATCCAAAGGCTGTCTTCAAATATACAAGTTGCAGGTAGTGCAAGTTTCTTCATTGTATCTTGAGTACGGATTTGCAAATTCCCGTTTTGTATACCGAAGTTATTCGTGTGGGGAAAATACTGTACTTAGAAAAATGACATCATGCCTTGAAGCTTTCTAGTATCTATTTAGAATTACATTATTGTATTGAAGTTGACATTACTGTGATATATAAAGAGTTCAATTTCTGTATTTTCATTCATATTATCCAACATATCCATCAACTCATTCACGTTACACCTACAATGTTTAAATCGGCAATCCTCGAAGTAAGATTTGATAACAAAAATAAAGCATATATTATCTTAGTCTTGTTGGTCACCAGTCATGGTTGGCCAAAGGTATGACTCAATTTCCACCACGATGAGATATTATCAAATAATGAATACTCTCTCTCCACATGAAGTTAGAGAATTAGGAGAGAGGACCAGGGTAGATGGTCTTAAAAATGAATACTCTCTCTCCACATGAAGTTATCTGCAGGTTGTATTATCTGAAGGTGTAATTTTAAATTAACATTGACGCCAATAAGAGATAAATATACGATTTTAGGAAAGTGTTTATATTGTATTTTTTTACCAGATCAAGATGCACAAAGTTATATAATTTGTAAATAATTATTTTTGAACCGCATAAGTAAAAAAACTAGAATCGTCTGTCTTTTATAGGTGTCAATGAATATGTGGAGTCTTCCAATTATATTAAGGATTCTGAAAACATGTGCCCTAAAAGTACACACTAAGATTCTAAAATTAGCAGGAACAGAGTTTCGAAATATATTTAATAGGGAATAAATACTTATGTAGAGATCTAATACTTACTATTATAGGGCTCAAAATATGTGCCCTAAGGACACAAGTTATCATGTTCCTTATATTTAATCTACATTTGACATGTGGTAATACGATTGCTAATTGGTTTGATTTGACAATCGGAATAGAATTGCTCATAATTTATGGGTTTGATTCTTTCCTTCCGTTGAATGCAAGTCTCCGACTTGAATTGTTCATATTCTCTTAGTTTAGAATATGTGGACCGTCCGTTTGATTACCGAGGAGATTACACAGAGTGACTCCGCCTTTGAAAGTTTCCACGATAAAAAAATCTACTACTAATTCATTTTTCTCCAACAATTAAGGTAAGCACTTACTTGACTAGGACCATTTTATAGTAATAACCTTGTTTATTTTGCCCATATTAAGAAAGTCAAAGTTCATTAATTTATACTTTCACCCTTTTTAAATAAAAAAGGTCGTACCTAGTGAATGAAGCTTCCGCTTTATTACAGGATTTGAAAGAGACGAACATCGACTGACTTACTCCATACATGAAGAGACTGTTCCCATGTCTCGAATCCTAAACCGTTCTTCTTGGTCCAAAATATAAGCTAGACACCTTACCCTTCCTCTGGTTTCACGACTGATTATACTTACCATTAGGACTGGTATCGGTCGGTTTGGTCAGTAAATAGTGTATATTCATACCAAACCGATTTTAATAAGCTAAAACTAAATTTATTAATTGTACCGCTCGATACAACCTTAGTTGATCCTAAACCATACGACACATTTTGCGATAATCCAAGCTAAAATCGATAATTTCGGTAACAAAATTATTTACAACTTGTCCAACTCAAATTATTAGAATTAAAAAATAATTAGGTTACATCATTTTTTATTTAGTCAAAAAATATTTTGCCCAAAATAATGATCACCAAAATAGCATAATTTTTCGATAAAAAATAACTAAAATAATAAGGCTCAGCATCATTTTATATTTAGTCAAATTATTTTGACCAAAAAAATCATGTCGACCCAATTTTTGTACTAAAGTCGGTCCACTTTTAATAGCACAACCAACTAATTTTGAGGGTCGCACTAAGGTTTATTTATAAAGAGCGATTTCTTAAACCCAAACCGAGGTGAGACTTTAACAATTTTTTGCTTTTCATTATAATAGATTTAGAAAAATTACATAACAAGACATGACTATTAAGTCAGGTATATTATATCAAAATATATTTGGTATATCTACTTTATAATTTAGGTACATTATTATAATAAATTTGATATTTTATGTTTTGATATTTTAAAATACGTTTTTTCGACAAATCGATTTTAAAAATGTGTAAACCAAAACCAACCATAAAAAAATCGATAATTTTGGTTTTGGTAGTTTCGATTTTCAGTAAGTAAAAAAAGTAAACAATTACCAATTTTTTTCGGTACAAAATGGTTTGGTATGGATTTTTACCGTACCACGAGCACCCCTACTTATCATTTTAAAGTTTTATTTAGGAGTCATTTAGGGGCTGAGTAGTTCTCATTCTATGAGGGTCGTGGTCCACTTGTTTATGTATTAATTGGATGAGGTTCAAAATTGACCAAAATCATCAATTGATCTCTTTTTTCAACTAATAAAATCATTTTGCCCCTGAATACATTAGTAAGTTCCATTATATAAAACATTAATAGTCTATATATATATATATATATGAATTTTTTTATGATAATATATATTTATCAACATTAATATGTATTTATAAATTGTTTAAATGTTTGTTTTTCTAATTTTATTTTAACTTTTAAAAAGTATTTCTTGTAAAATCCTTTTCAAAAAGGACCAATAGGGTTTTGTGTAACTTCTTTAGAATTGTTAGTAGCCGATTCTAGGTATTTTGTTTTTTGGTTATTGGCGTTGTTGAGTGGTGGTTATACAATTCTTTGGATATGTGTCGATGTCTCCACATGTCATGGTAATTTTTTTCGACCTTATATGATTAATGTCAAGGAAACAACAAGTGATGAGGGTCTAAGAACTACCTTAATCTATTTCAAAAAATGGTTTCAAAGTTTTATCAATTTTTTTATAAGCTATTGTTTTAGAACTAGTTCAAATTATTTTAAATTTTTGGTAACTTTTTTAAAACTATTTTTTAAACTCTTTTATTGTTTTATTAAATTATTTTAAAATAGTTTTAAAATTACTAAATGTTTTTTCCTAAAACTAATTTTATGTTTTTTTATTTATTTTATTTTACTTTTTACTTTTTATATTTTATTTTCTTCTCTTTTCTTTCTAAATTCAAACATTTTTTAGTTTAGCGCTTTTATATTTAAAACAACTTTTTCTATCTTTTTTTTCTGTTGAAAAGAAAACATTATTTTTTGTTAATTTTTTTTAATTAAAATAATCTGTTAAATTTTTGGATTAAACACACTTTTATAAAAAATCATTTTTCAATCGAAAAAATATAAATGAAAAAAATATTTTTTAATAATTAAGAATTGGTTTAATAAATATATCATTTAACTAGAATATTCATTTAATAAAATATCTCATGCGAGTCAAGAATATAAAGAATATATTGGACTTTTTATATGGGTCGTGCTCATGTCGGCGTCATATCGCATTTTAAATGAGTCAGGTTCGTGCTGATATAAACATAATTTTTTATGTTGTGTTGCGTTGCGTGATTTTTATTTTGGCCGTAAAAAATAAGATTTCGTGTCATGTCGTATTTTAATTGGGTCGCTCTCGTGTGTGATTGTAAATATTTTTCTTCTTGTGTAACGTTAACATATATATATATATATATATATATATATATATATATATATATATATATATATATATATATATAGTCAGCTATCAAATATACCTCCTAACAACATACATATTTTTTAAAATAGTAAAAAAATATAATTTTGAACCAAATTTTGTATACATAACCTGAGGAGATTAACTATAAAAATAATCATAACAATATTCAATCTGGAAATGGGTGAAATGAAAAGTGGGTATATATGAGCATTTTCGACCATTCAAACTATTGCCATCATCTCACCCACTTTTGGGTTGAATTTTTTAATGATTTTTTGTAGATGATCTCCTTATTATGTAAATCATATGTGCCAAGTTTCGTTAAAAAATGATTTTTTATTGTTTTAAAAAAATAAATATGTTCATTGCTATGTTAAGTAAGGTATGTTGGAGAGCTTGACAATATATATGTGTGTGTATGTGTGTGTGTGTGTGTGTGTGTTTTAAGTAAAATAATGATGACATTTAGTAAAAATGATGCATTTATACACGAGGGATGAGGAAATCCCCTATAGTCATTGAAAACATTCAATTCGAGGGCGTTGAGGTCAATTTGCATCCAATGACAACTATTAAATGGAGTGTTAACACCTTACGTCCAATTTAGGCCCATCTAACTATTATGAAAGCTAGGGGACCCCAACTCCCTACAATGAAAACTACTGGCCCTATTTGTAAATGATCCGTTTATATAAGAGGAAATATTGAAAGCATCAATTAGTCCATTTACCTCACCACTATTTAAGAATGCTCATCACTTTACCATTATTTATCATATATTTATACTTCACCCACTTATTGGTGAAGGTATTCAAAAAATAAAGCTATAAGAAACAAATGTTGTTCTTACTAAATAATACAAAACAATTGTGAACACACACAAAAAAAGATTAATAGAGTTACATTTACGATTATTGTAATCACTAGCGTTTGCATAAGAAGAACGAGTTGAACGTTGGGCATCCTCTCCTTAAGACATAACCCGCTTTGGCTACGATGCTTACGACTATGGACTTTGGGCATATGCCTCCCAGAGTGAAACGGTCTACAATAAGCCTAAGAAGAAATTGCACTATGCTTGGCCATCAGCGAACAATGACGACATTCTCTCTGACTATAAGGAGGAAGAGGTAAAAAGAAAGGATTTTTTGAATTTACACACTCGAAGTGAAGGTTTATTATTTATATGCACAGAGGTATCTTTTTAGGATAACGATTACCTTTCCCGGGAAAACAAGTGTTTGTTTATGAACATATAGAACTCCAATAAACGTTTCAGATTAATTTATGATCATTGACTCTCCAGATTTAATAACTTTTTAACTTTAGTAAATCGACAATATTTTTTTAGGGATGGTTTAAACAATTAAAAATGTGACCCATGATCTATGGACCCGGAAATGATCTGGGAAGGGGAGCAGCGATGGCGAAGCATGTGTGTGGGACTTTGAGACAAATACCAAACTATGCATAGTGTAGGTCATCTTCCCTTGAAAGTCTTGAGATACGACAAGGGCATCCAAACTCTTGATGTGACTAATGGGTATATTTATTGCACCCATTTCTTGTAATTTTCTATGGGGTACAAACTTAATTCACCAACTAAGTCAAAGTAGACATGAGATAATAAGTTGAAGCCAAATTTGTAATTGATTTCTTATCTGTTTTGATCACATGAATATACCATGTTGTTCACCAAGTTAAGGGGAACATAGGTGTCTTGACCCGACATATTTATGTTATGGGTCCCATATTAATTAAAGCTCAAATTTTACCAAAAATTAATTTAATTAAAAAACCAGTTCATCAAAAAATATCCCACATGAATAAAATTTGGGTAAAGAATGAAATTAAACACAAAGACAAATTTGTAGAGACAAACAGTGGAAAAGTGTTGCATTAGTAAAGATATATTTTGGTCTTAAATCGTTTCTAGTGAGAAACTATCGAATTTACTAGTTGTTGGTGTCTAAATTTGGTTTGATAATTTGAAATAATCTTAGCTCAATTTACCTAATATTTATAACTATGGATAATAGAAATAGCTAGAGAGAATTATAGAGAGAGTAAAAAATGTAGGTGGTTTAACCCAAATATGGTGCCTACTTCCACGGGTATAATGCCACTCTATTATTAGGGTTCAGTATAATTCACTTAAAAACACTCTTTAAGGTTAAGATAAAGTAGTTTTGTCCATTACCTGAGAGATGTATCAATCTATTTATAGTAGTTGGAAGTTAAAGAGATGGAATACCTTTCTACATTAGGTATTTACATCTTTACACAATAAAAGATAGTTGGTACTATCCACGTGTATGTCCATGGTGACTGTTGAATATCCCACGCGTATCTATTTATATTACCGGCTGTTCATATATACGAGTGTGGTAAGCTAGGTGGCCAACCAGCGAGATAACTGAGTCGACCATAAATATGTGATGTTGGATAGTGATAATAGGTGTCACTTTTTTATTAGTCCTCTTGGCCTAATTATTTTAGGCTATAATAAAATCTCCCAATACTTCATTCTTGATGGGAATTATGTGGCAAGTGAAAGGATGGAGTATTATTCTTTAGAAGGTGCTAGGATTCCTAGAAGGTGTTTGGTCGGCTACCGACCTCTGGGAGTTGTAAATTTCAACATGCCATATTAAGGTGGTGGAAATTTTATAAATAGTTAGAAAAATAGATAGCTTCCCACTATATTTATAGAAGAGTGTGGGGTTACTTTCCTACCAAATTAATTATTTTTTGAATTTTATCAGTATTTTGATGTGGTCCCAGCCCAAGTGGAACCAAATACTTTGAGAGTAGTAAATGGTGTCAATTGTATTAATGAACTATATGGAACCCACATAAACATAACATAATTGATGTACTGCTATAGCTAGGGTACTACCTTCGATAGCATTTATTACTTGAAGACCAGATATTCTAACAGGGCTTCGGTAATTAATTTTCCCTATTCCAATAAGGATTATTGGGATTATAGATTGGTCATTAAGAATTGGCAATTTTCCACTCTTCCCGAGGGTGAGGAATATAATGGGCCACGCTACCCTTAGGAAAGGCACAACGTAGGTTAACATTTTTCATTTTTATACATTTTCTGCTTGTTTCTTTCAATTTACTGAATTACTAGTGAGTGTCCCTATTTTTGTGCTTGGCAGAGAGGAGAAAAAAGACGCTCCCCCTTTGTCTGAGGTGGATTTTGCTGACCTGAAGCTTGTTTGGTCTATCCAGTAAAGAATTGGGGATAATCATCCTCGTTCGGCATCAGTGTTGTTAAAGTATCAGAGTTGAATTACTTATTTTACTGTTCGACCAACCGAATACATTCATCTCCCCCCCATTGATTTAGAGGATCCAACATCGCATTCCTCGATTGTTGATTTAGAATCTTATTCCCAGTTAGAGGAAAACTTTGTTATTGAAGGTACTTTATACCCCTTTGAGTCCTTAGACATCAACTTTGTTTCGACTGCCACTCCTTCTCCAGAAATGGTAAAAAGAAAGATCCCCAGCCTGCTTGCTGGAACTAAGTCTTCTTCTCTAGCTGAAAAGAGGAACATTGAGGAGGGAAGCTTCAAATATCATGTCATGATAGTGCATAAATAAGTAAAGACCCGGGATCCTAAATTCAAGAGGCTAAAGAAAGGACCCACCGATCGCCTAGAGTTTTTAGGGTAGGGTCTGGTCGACCAGTACATAGTTTTTTGTCCCTTCAGTGGCAATTAACCCTGGCCTTGATCAAGGTTTTATAGGTTCAGGGGTACTTCCCTTTGAAAAATCTGTTGTTACTTCCCTTCCCAAGGCTAGATTTCTGGAAAGAGCTAATCACAATTTGGCCCTATTAAATATCTATTTAATTGTTTTATTTTACTTGTTTATGCTCTAATCATGTGGCTTACTTATACTCTAATCACGTGGCTTACTTATTTCTCTGCCTTTTTTGGACTTTGCAGTTTTTGGTGGATTATGATCAGATTTTGAGAAGGGATGACCAACTGAGGGAGTCCTTGGCAGATGTTGAGGCTGCTTTCTGGGTTTGAAAGAATAGAAGGTCCATGTGAAGAATAAAAATAAGTGGAAGGAGGTGATGGAGAAGGCGGATAAGGATAAAAATAATACTTTAAATATTGTTAATGATGCTGTGAAAAGGGTCGAACAGGTCAAGAAAGTTATTATAGATGCCGATGGTAAATACTAGTGTTTGAAGGTAAAGGCAAAAAAATATAGGAATGAGGCCTACGCTAGGGGCTGGGATAAATCATTCTCCACCATTGTCGTGTAGGTAGAGCACTTAAACAAATTATCCTTCAAGGAAGCATGGGATGCTGCTCTGATAAAGTTTGACACTACCCCAGACTCTGAGTTATTTCGTCAGCTCAACCCTAGACTTCTTCTGAAGATCGAAGAGGAAATTGATGATGATGATGAGGGTACGGACGACTTATCTGCACCCTAACAAATAGATGTAATCATTGCTCATCCTGATGAGAAAGTTTCCTAGGGTAAGGAGAAGGTGTTGATGTTTAGGATTATTTTTATGACTTTTAGCTTGTAATCTTTCTTTTATTCTAATCCAAATTGGTCTCCTTTTGTATTTCTCTTAAATATTTTTAATCAAGTTGTATTTCCCTTACCAATGACATTACTACCTGTAGTGAATTTTATTTGACTTTTACATACTTATTCCCTTCTTATCTCTTTCAGTTTAACTCCAGGAAGGTTGTTCTGGCATCTTCCAAGAGAGATCTGTGTAAAAGGAGTGTTCAAATATTTAGGGCAGGTCACAAAAATCTTGATGAGGAAGAGCTGGAAGAACTGCTCATTTTAGATGCTTCTGACCAAGTTAAAGAAGTGTATCTTCATTCACACGGTATGTTTAGCCAACTAGTGGTGACCAATGCCTGATATTATGAAATAATACTCTAGATGCAGAAAGATCATAAGGAATCTCTTACTAGTTTAACAGCCGATTATGAGAAAAAATTTACTCGACTTAGTAGCGAAAGTAGTTTTGATAAGAAACTGCAAGACATATCTTTGGCCTTCGCTAAGAAGGAATTTATTTTGAAATCTAAGGTGAATAGTGCTCGGGATGTGACCGGTCTATTGGAGCAGGAGAATAATATTTTATGGGATGAGTTGAAGGGATTGAAGAAGCCCACAAGTGTTGATCAGAGTGAAAGGGTTTCCTTTTAAGAATAGTAGAGTGCCAGACTGATGGAAGAAATTAAAAGATTTAGGAAGTCTAAGGGTGTCCAATCATCTAGGAAAGTGACCGTTGCACGCCCAATTATTAAAGAGGAAAGGACTGAAAAGACTTTGATCGACCAAGTTGACTTGATAAAAAATCAACCTACAAATATCCAGAGGTTGAATAAGAAGGTCGATCGTCTAACTTACCATTTCAACAAATAACCACGAACTCTCTAGATGAATGGCTACAATGAACCCTTAGCTCTCATGGGTAAAGAATTGAAGCAAGCGAGGAGAGAAGGTTATAAATGGGGGATATTCTGACAGTCTTGAATGTGCCAACAAAAGATCCTTTATGGTATTGGCATTACCCTAGATGCTTAGATCATCCTACCCCTCCCTTCAAGTTGGACATTAAGTGGATTCCCACTTATTCTATAACTATAAGTCTGATTAGGAACTACTTAAGGGATTATGGCATTTATGGGGATGATACACTTGGTTGCCCCCTTCATCTGGTGGATAGGCCTAACTCTAGCAGATAAGATAGTCTTAGAGATTTTAGGTCTACTGTTCTCCCTTTAAATCTGGATGTTCTTCCCGAAGGAATGGAGAAAGTCTTCGAAAATCACCCGACAAAATGAGAAATTTCTATATTTTATTTGTAATGCAAGGATATGATGGTTACGAATTTGTAATAGTGTGATATCTCTTTTTTGAATAAAATTTTCATTGTTGCTTGTGTTCATTTGCATGGTTATGTCCTACTAGTAGCTTAGCATTATGATTATGTGGTTGGTGTTGATCGACTAATCTGCTTGACTGGTTCCCAATTTGGATGAACATAAGTTCTCCAACTTTAGGTTCTACTAACATATTTATAATTTTTCAAACGGATCTTGTCATTTTTTACTAAGTGTTTATGTTAGCTACCACAGGCGACCAAATATTGTGGATTTTTCCTTAGTTTGATCTGGTAAAACTTTTTTTCTTGACTTTAAAGAGTCATACATGAAGTTTTAGGACTAAAAAATTCTTGTATGTGGCTTGTCAAAGATGAAGTCATACATGAAGTTTTGGAATTAATTTTGTTGGTTATTAAATTTTGAATTTTTTCCTCATTTTTGTTGAGATTTATACATCTCCTATTCCAAAAAAAATATGAAAAGGGAAATCAATTGCTAACTAACTGAATGTTTTTCATTGGAACAAGAAAATACATGCTACATAAAAATTAAAAGTTCCCACTTATAATAATTACTAGTAATACTTCCTCAAGTGTTTGAAATTCTCCTTCCAAGGTTTCTAGACGATAAGTACTTAGTCGAATAACCACATAAATACGATAGGGTCCATGCCAGTTTGCGTCCAACTTGTTTCCTTTTTATATTACTTTTTTCAAAATGTAATCTCCATTCTTTAAGTTGCTCGGCTTTACCCTCTTGTTATAGAATTGGATAGTATGTTATTGGTAGGCTGCCACATGTAGTGCCGCATTCACTCTGACCTCCTCAACCAAGTCTAAATTCAATCACCTCATGAGGTTGATCTTTAGAGATTTAAATTTGAGCACCCTATGACTAGGCAGACTGATTTGTATGGGGACCATAACTTCTGTCCCAAATGACAACATGTAAGAAGTTTCGCTGATAATTGTCATCGGCATTGTTTAATAAGCCTAGAGTACACTTTATAACTCATTGATCCAGTTCCCTCGACATCATCTAGTCTTTTCTTTAGGTCATCAAGTAATGTTTTATTGGTTATCTCAATTTGGTCATTTCATTGAGGATGCCCAGGAGTAGAGTGCAGTTTTTAGATTTTGGATTGAATGCAGTAGTCTTCGAATTCCTGGTTGTCAAACTGAGTCTCATGGTCTGTGATAAAAGCATATGGCATGCTATAATGACCTGTGATATTCTTCCATATGAATTGGAAGACTCTCTTATAGGTCATTCCAATAAGGAGCTCAACTTCCACCCACTTGATAAAGTGATCTATAACGATGACTAAGTATTTGAACCTTCCTCTTATCTTTGACAGTGGGCAGACCAAATTAATTTCCCATATAGCAAAATTCCATGGAAATGTAACTGGTGTAATTTCATATCCAGGGATCCTATGGATTGTACCAAGATTTTGGCATATATCGCGCCGTCTCATATAGGTAGCACAATCTTCCTTCATAGTTGGCCAGTAATAACCATGGGTAGCCACTCATCGGATCAATGATCTTCCTTTCAGATGAGCTTCGTAAAATCTTTCATGCATTTCCTTAATCAGGCCTTGCACTGCTGAAGAGTGAACATATCTGAGCAATGAAATAATAAATCCTCTCTTATGTAGGACTCCTCCTTCTACAATGTAGCTGACCACTTTGTACTTCAGCTTTCTAGCCTCTTTTGGATCATCTCATAGGGTGCCTTTCTCAATATCTCCCTTGATAGGATCCATCTATAAGAGGCCCAAATCTAATGCGATCAAGCTGACATTTTCTTCATCGATGCTCATGTTTGTTAGTAATACTATAAGAATTCTCCTACTTAACTACGTCCTAGTCGCAAAGGCTAACCGCGTAAGAGCATCTGCTCGGACATTTTTAATTCTTGGTATTATGAACATTCTATCCGTTAAAAACTTGAATATTCTATCTTGATCTTTGGATAAATATCTTATCATTAATTTTCATCTAACTCCATATATCCCTAACATTTTATTAACGATTAACGTGGAATGACTGTGAGCTATTACCTGCTTAAGACCTAATGACAGAGCTAATTCGAAGCCTCTGATCCACGCTTCGTATTCTGCTTTATTTTTAGAATCGTAAAATTAAAACTTGAGTGCATATTCCACATCTATATCATCAGGATTGTAATTATTAATCTAACACCGCTACCTGTAGCACACGAGTATCCATCCATGCACATTTTCCACACTGGCAATTCTGCATCGATATCCCCTTTGATCAGGGATCCATACTTAGTTATCTTTTGGCTCTGATCCAAGTATCTCATAGTGGATGTTTCTATTTTTTTAGTCATAGAGATGCCTTTCAGAGCAATATTTTCTGGAGGATTTATTACTGAGCTCTCTTTCGAAGAAGTCTGCTCGGTTGGTATTATTACTGATTCGTCTGTTATCAAGCTTTGCTCGATAGGGTTTTCTTCGTAGGTGAATTTGGATATAAAATTTTGCTACCTCTTGGCCTTTAACTACCGTTTTGGGTTCATAATTTATATCATATTCTTCGAGTTCCACTTCCCATGCCATCAATCTTCCCGATTTTTTTGGTTTGTGAATAGATTGGTGTAATGGTAAGCCTATGTAAACCACGATAGTGTGGGCTTGAAAATATGGTTTCATTCTCCATTAAGCATTGATAAGGGCCAAAGCAATCTTTTCTAGACGTGGGTACCAAATTTCTTCCCCTTGAAAAGCCTTGCCGGTATAATAAACTAGTTTATGTACCGTATTCATTAGTCAAATAAGCTCTGAGCTAATTGTCGACTCAGATACTGCGAAGTATAAATACAATATTTCTCCCATGAATTGTTGGGAAAGCAGCGGCGGTGATCCTAGATACTTATTTAGTTCTAAAAATGCATTCTCCCACTCCTCATTATACTCAAATGTCTTTCTCAATACTTTGAAAAAGGGTAAACACATGTCAGTAACTAGGGAGATAAATCTATTAAGTGCATCTACTCTTCTAGTTAACTTTTACACATCCCTCTTGGTTGTGGGATATTTCACTTCTATCAATGCTCTGATCTTTTTTAAATTATCCACAATCTCTATTTGATTTATTATGAATCCCAAGAACATTCCTTCTTGCCCGACAAATACACACTGGGTTAGGATGAGCTTCATTTTATGCTTCTCCAACTGATCAACTGTCTATCCCATGTTCATGATGTGATCGACTGATTTTTTATTCTTAGTGAGCATCTCATCCACATATACTCTCATGATTTTTATATGTGCATTCGTATTGTTGTGATTTAAAACCCCGCCCACCCGAAAAGAGACGCGTTGCGTGCTACTACGATAGAAACTAAACTAAAACCATCAACAATGAGTATAGATCATCTATTTTCCCCAATAATGATTACAATAATATTTCTCTCAAAATACAAAATTCTTGAACTATAATTTCACCACTTATTTATACATCAAAAATAAATCTTCCAATCCAAGCTCTAAAATAATTCTCCAAAATAGTCCATAGCGTCCCAATCCACGCTAGCCTACCACTAAAAGAAAATACGAGAAAATACACAATATGACATGAATAGATGCTCAAAAATAATTAGCACGAAGAATAAATCGTACCAATACGAATGCGCATATGCAAATCAAATGCAATTATTAACAACACATCAATGGGTCACCAGGCCTCACCTCACCTCCCCTAGGCATCTCAAAGCCATATAACGATTTTTGGACTATTAGCGGGTGCCCATTCTTCATGGCATATTAAAATCTCATGACATTATGCTCAAATCAACAATATAATATATCACAATTGATAGGGGGCAAATCCCCGGATTGTAATAATCTCAATTAAAATATAATTTCCTTTTTAATTAAACTCAAGAGATGAGATGCGGAAGCGTTATAAAAGTGATGGTTCAACTTTCAAAACAACAACAAGTTTTAATTTCTCAAAAAAAATTAAAATCTAATTCAAGTCCTAGAATTTGCCTAAGTCATAATATTCAATTATCCAAAGTTAGGCGAAACCAATTTTAGCAAATGACTTGAATAAACCAACTTTACCCAATATTTAATTTAGTCCCAAATTAAATAAGTGTGATAATTAAACCAAATTTTATCTTGAAATTATCCTAAGCATGGATTCTAAATTATTGTGCAAGATAAAATAAACAATATCACACTACGCCGCGATGTACGAGGAAAAACCCAAGACGGGAAAAAACCTCGGACGGCCCTAGCCACAAGTCCACTAGATACGGAATTACAAATTACAAGACAAAAGACTTACATCCTCGACTCGAACCCTCTCAAGCCTTGTTGCTCCTTCTTGTAGAAACCTCTTCCTAGCGGACAACCACGGAGCTCCACCGCGATCTCGGAATCCACCGATAGGACTTTGTATGGTCACCGTCACCCAAGCTTGGAGCCTTTCTCCAAGTGAGTAATAACGCAACAAACTTCTTCTTCTTTGTGATGGGATGTAGAAGGAAACCCAAAACGTCTCTTTTTCAATTCGGTAGAGAAAACCGGTGCCAAAACTCCAAGTAAAGATATGTATATAGAGAACTTGGATAAACAACTATTGGGTGTAAACACTAGAGTGTGTAAGAATTTTTCATTAAAGAATAACACTCAAAACTTGATCTTTTTCCTTAAACAAATTTTCTCTCAAAACACTCTCTAGGAGTTTGTATGGTATGAAAAAGATGCCCCTTCAAAAATGATTCCCGTCCTTAATGAAGCCTTAAAAAATCAGTTAAGAAACAAGTGGGGAAATGGGGTGAAAACTGCCAAAAACTGCTCAAAACTGTTCCCGCCTGGCATCTCGTTCGAACGAACTTGACTCTCGTTCGAACGAGACTTCTAACGAGCGACCAGACTGGGCTCGTTAGATACCTCGTTAGAACGAACAAACTCGTTCGAACGACATATCGAACGACTGACCAGTTTAGGTTCGTTGGCAAACTCGTTCGAACGAAACCTCGTTAGAACGAAAAACTCGTTCGAACGACATATCGAACGACTGACCAGTTTAGGTTCGTTGGCAGTCTCGTTTGAAACGAAACCTCGTTAGAACGAAAAACTCGTTCGAACGAGATTTCGAACGACTTCCAAATTTTTTTCTAAAATTCTATTTTGGCCCAAAAACTTTATATACTTTGAATTAAAGTTCCAATTAAATTATTCTGAAAGTAAAACATGGTTTTTATTAAACCTAACACCCAATAAATATTGTTCCAAGCTCCTATATAAATATAATTACATTCATACCTTGGGAGCATGGAACCTTAGATGATGACGTAGAAACGAGGCACACAAACCGGTATTTTGATGAAGCTTTATATTCTTTGCCGCTACGTCTTCAACACACACTTCATAGGCTTGAGAGTATTACAATAAATCACTAACCTATGAATAAATGTTTTTGTCCGGAATTGAGCCAAAACTATATATGGACTTGTGTCCTTACAAATCTCCCCCTTTGGCTATTCCGGGACAAAAAACAAAACAAAAATCCTAAAGGGCTGTCAAGCTCACTAGACTCAAAACATAACCTGCCCAAACTTGACTCAACCCAAGGATTAAACTCTTTTCCATAGAAAGATGACGCTTTAGAATAATTCCTGCACACTTAAGCAAACTCATCAAATGCATAGGGAATATCAAAATATTAAATGCAACTAATTAAATACTCCCCCTAAAACAATTCTCTCCTTTATCAAACATTGACATTTTCTTAGAAAGACGTCTCCCCCTAAGATAAATCTCTCCCAAACTAAGATACGATAATAATAGGATTAGATACCATTTCTCCCCCTATCATCATTCTCCCCCTTTTTGTTCAGGAATAGGCAAAGGATAAAGAACTAATAAACAACATGTTGAAGCTTAAAGAAATGACATGACAGCATATGGGCAATTAAAGCAAGGCAAAGACAAACAAATATCATATATATATATATATATATATATATACTATAAATATACCAATAAGTACTTTGCATATATCTATATAATAAAGTAGGATGGTGTTTTCACTATTCATGACATTTAACGTTTTGGATCGATGCCACCTCCTTACACATTTTAATGGTTGAGATCAAATCCCTTCCTTTTTTACCAATTTATCCCTCAAACATTTGGTTTCCCCCCTTTTTTATTCATCAAACTTACCCTTTAATTCAAATTTTTGGGCATTTTAGTAACTTACACTCACCTTACCCATTTCTCACTCTCTCTCGACCTCTTTTGTCAGAAACGCACTCTTTCTTGCCCGCTCACCCACGCAGACCCTCACAAACCCTCTCACACACAAGACTACCCATTGTTACATTTTCACTCTCTCTCCCCATCGCAGCTCACCCATTTCACCCTCCCATAGCAACTCTTTCACATTTCACCCTCCGCTGCTCCCTCCGCTGCCTCCCTTCGCTTCCCAGATCCTGTCCACTCTGTTTCTCTCTACGTTATTTACATATCTGATATAGTTTCATTTGGTAGTTACATTTTCAGATCTGATCTAATGAGGTATACCATATTCTCTTACCCTTTGTTACACGGTTTAGGTTCACAATTCATATTTGTTATTTGGGTTGTGTTTTAGGGTTGAGGATGATTCCAATATGATTCTTGATTTTTTTATTTTAGTATTGTAAGTATGCAATTTCAGTATTTTAATTTTATATAATTGTTTGTTTGAAATTTGAATATGATTGTTTTATAATTTGATTCACTCACAGTTATATTTGTGTTTTCTTTTTATTTTTTAATTGGCAGCTAAACCAGTGAGTTCGGTGTTACTGGTAGTGTTGAAGAATGCATTGGGTAGTATTAATAAGGAGATACTGAATAAAGGAAGATATGTGTTGATGTCAAGGTTAGGGATTGGAAATTTGATTGGTCTGTGGGTTTGGAATTTTGTGAAAGTTTTATTTATATGCTTCTCACTACATATGACTTTTGTTTTCGAGATTGGGGGTTTCAAGTTGCCACCGGAAAAAGGTAATCTCTCATTATTTTATTTTAAGAAGTTTTTTTTGTTGAATGTTTGGGTTTTTCACTTATTAAGTGTTCATTTTTTGTTCAGTGTTCATAATATGTTAATTCAGTGTTCATTATTGGTTCTACCGGTCTGAATAGGTCATTTTCAGATATGTGTTGATGTCAAGGTTAGGGATTGGAAATTTTTTTGGTTTGTGGGTTTGGAATTTTTTGAAGGAGAAATATTGAAGGATGAGGCAATGTCTTTAGTTATAAAGATGACATTTTTAATAATGAAAGAGTTGTGCATCTTAACATTATAAAAAAAGGATTTGTAACCTAAACTTCTTCATTGTCCCCCTTGAAACATATTGAGTCCCAATCTTTAAATCCAACGTCTCTTCATTGTGTTTGTATGTTCAAAGGTGCACTTTTGTATTTGTAGTTCGAATACCAACTGGAATATGTATAAATTATGCTTTATTTGTGTGTTTGTAGATCTGTTGTACAATGTCCCTAAGTGCATTAGTAATAAATTATGCCCTATTCTATTAGAAATGGCCCTAAGTGCACTTTTATGTTTGCAGATTATTCCCCTGTTCACACTTGCCTAAGTGCATTGGTGTCGGACGTGAGCTAATAACTCTCTCTCATGTTGGATATATTTATATCAGAGTGTCGTTGAGATAGTGGAGCTCCAAAAATGAAGACACAAAGTGTGTCATTGACTCGATACAACCGGAGAAAAAATTACAACTGTGCATTTAGGTTTTGTGTTTAATTTTGGATACACCATCGGCATCAATGATACCAACACCACATGGGTCTATAAAGCCCAATTGATGATACAACTGCGCCTTTTAGGTACTCTTTGTTGGTTCCTCACTTTAGTTGATATTATTTGGTTACTGATTTTTGGGTATACCTAAGGCTTACTTCTCTTAGTTGAACTTTATATTATGTCCATAATCAATGATTATATTACCTATATATTTGATTATGTTAGTATTTTGTCTTAGCTTTAATTTGGGTCAAGTATTTTGTCTATTAGGTTTTGAACATTAGAATTACCACCTGCTTTGAGAGGCCAATCTTTTTTAGAAGCCCATCATTAAATTTTATTGCTCTTTTAGGTTATATTATTACTTTATTACAATGGTTTACTAGCTATGAAATTTGTTGAATGGATCATATTTTGATGAGATCTTTGGAACTATTAGGTTTATTAGGTAAAAGTTCTGGAACTATTTAGGTAAAGGGTCACAAAATTTTTCCTATCACAAGTATATTTCTAGGATGCCTTTATCCCTGTTCTCTCTTTCTACTAATTTGGTTTTGAAGTCTTTGTATCTTTCTTATGATTTGCTTAACATCGTACTTTCCTGGAATGTTACACAAATATTTCACAACATGGATTTAAAGTCCTTTTATGATTTACTCATAATATGGCCTGATATTCGTTTTTACCCTCTTCATTCATCATTGGAAGTCAATTTGAGGTGCTACTGCTATCTTTTATTCAGAGTACAACGGCTCAACATTTACCTAAAGTTTATGTATCCTATAGAAATAGTGAATTAATTTGTTAACTTTTACTATGCTATGCATATAACTATGACTCATGTACTTTGTTCTTTCCAAGGCAGTTAGAGAAGATTTCAAAATTTGATTTTAAGGCTTCAAAATTTATTGTTGTAAAATTTATTTCAAACGACTTTTTTTTCATGCCTGATATTTATGTCTTTTTAACTTATTTGGGAGGTTTGAGAGTATGAAACTCTTTTATAATTGGGTTTTGGGATTATGTATGTTCACTAGGGGCGCTAACAGAGGTTTTTATATTATATACAATTTGATACATGTTATAGATGTGAATGCAATGACATGTTTATATAATCCTATAGGTCTCAATATTTAGTATGTGATTATGTATGGTGTGTCATGTTCCCTATCATAAATTTCTTTTCATTATTTTGGGGATGTTTGGTCTTTTGAAACTCTAAATTTTGTATGGGGTTTGGGTTTGGATGTTTCCCAATGGTTTTGGAAAATTTGTTGGTTTATAGCTATAAATATAAATTCTTATATTGTGCTTATATGTTTGGGGTTGCCTCTCCAAAATCACGTATGTGGTAAGAGATCAATTGGTGGCTACATGTTTGGTGTCATGAAAAAGAGTAGTGGAGAAGAGGGTGAGGGGTGTTGAAATCGAGTATGGGGTTTGTATTAAAGTGAAATGTAAGGAGTAATTTGTTTTGGGACATTTAGGCCTAGATTATATTTTGGTTAGAAAACTCACATTATAAGAGTTTAATGTTCTATCGTTGCAGAGACTGCACACTAAAGGTTTTTAGCATATAGCTTGGAGAATAGGGTGGTGCCCCGGTACAGTGTTTTGAAAATTTTGAAAGAGAAGAAACTTTTCAAGACTAATCTCACTCTTTATTCAGCTGTATACTATATGGAGTTGAAGTTTGTAGAGGATTTTGTGGTGTGCTACAAGGATGAAATACCCGATTTACATGAAAACTACACCAAATAACACGAGATGTTAATGGAAGATCAAATGAGTTACTTTATAATAATAGGTGTTGAATGCCATTTAGTTAATTAATCTCAATTTATATGGTTTCTGTAATTCAAGCTCTTGCTTATTATAGTTATTCCTGTTTATTTTCGCAATAGTATTGTGTTTTTTTCTCTATGTTGCTGCTATTGTATTGTTGTCTTCATAGTATGGAGTGGAGATCAAAATTGCTATTTATTCAAGAGTCAAAAGTTCTTTAGATTTGGGGAAAAAGATTAGAACAAGTTAGAAATTCCTTATGCTTATTACAGATATAATGTCAGTCTTCAAAGAAATGTGAGGAGTAATTTGTAATAATTGAAGTGGTTGGTAGCTTTAGGTTTTATCTTTCGCCTGTTAACAAACCCTACTGACGAAAACACCCACCCTCCTAACGGGTCCGAAGAAAGGTGGAAAACTTCCAGTGGCAACTATGAAGAAAACAGAGAAGGTAGTGAATCCATTATCCGAGAAACGTCCAATTCAATTTGGGATATAAGAAGAGGATCCTTAAGCAGAGATTAAAGGTCCCACTAGCTCTCAACCAATTCACAAAAACTCTCAATAAAAACCTCACAAGTCTGTTCAAGAGGCTTCTCAAGTCCAAGCCTGAGGATAAAGCTGCCAAATAGGAGCGCCTATTAAAAATGGCTTAATCTGAAGCTGAGGGAAAGTCTCCTAAGGCGAAGAAGCCTATTATTGTGAAGTATAGGTTGAACCATGTCACCTACCTTATCGAGCAGAATATAACATAGCTGGAGTTATTGCTCATGATGTGGACCTAATAGAATTGGTTGTCTGGATCCCTATATTGTGATGCACTGATAGAAATTCCTTACTGCATTATGAAGGGGAAAGCACGATTGAGAGAAATTGTCCACAAGAAAACAACGTCAGTTTTTTGCTTGACCACAATCAAGAACAAAGAAAAAAGTGGAATTCAGCAAAATCTTGGAAGCAATTAAGGGAAATTTCAATGATAAGTTCGAGGATTATACGAAGAAGTGGGGTGGTGGAATAATGGGTTCTAAATCATAAGCCAAAACAAAGGCCAACAGTTATATATTTGAGAACTCAAAGTAATTTTGACAGCTTTTATGAGTAACCCAGTAATAGGTCTACTAAAATTCAAGTCGACTTAAAAAATATCACAAATACACCTCTATCCATGCTTTAGAAAAATCCCAATATAGGAGCTGATGGTCTAAAGATTCAACAGCAGATGTCGTATCACAAAAGATGCAACAGGAAATAGTAGTAATTCCATGCAATTTAAATACATAATCACAAGGAATTTTATTCCACAAGACTTTCCAAAGATATAGAGATCTTTTAGGGGGAATGTAAGGCTGCCTGAATTTCATGTATTGCTTGAAATGGCGTCCTTTAGATCTCAAAAAATACCTATTTCACTTTGAAACTTATTTGAATTATAGTTTTGTAGTCTTCCTTATCCCATGTTTCTCTTTTTTATAGCAAATTATTTGAATTATAGTCTTAAAATATATGAATTTTTACAGATCTGTACTCAGTTTTAGGTAGCTTATCGGATGTGAAATTTTGGCTCTTAAAACATATATGGACTTTTCACCTCTATTTTGTTCCCATCAGTAACTTGCATTTTTTCATCAGTTACTTGCATTTTTCCAGAATTAGCATCAGTTACTTGAATTTTTACAGTATCAACATAAGTTACTTGCATTTTCGAGTATTAACATCCATTATCAACATCAGTTACTTGCATTTTTTGAAAATTAAGATCTTATCCTATTGTAGTCTAGATAATTAACGATAATGCATAGGGGATCCGTGGTATTTTATAGTCATATTTTTTAATTCTCTTTGAATCCTCAATGCAGCCTCCCTTATTTAAAAGAAGCATAACAGGCGCTGTGATTACACACTGATTCAACCTTTACTAAAGTTTTTTCATACTCGATCTTTATGTCATTTTTTTCATTTCCCCATACAATATTCTTTGGAGATGCTTATAGGGTAGGATTAAGTGGATCAAAGTGATACTTACATTAAGGGTGTGTAGGAGAACAAGTTGTAAATTATTACTTTACTTAAAGTTCTTTGAAAATTGTATTAGATTTCATTTTGTCAATATGAAAGGAAATTATTAAACGGTGATTACGACCGTGCATATTTGCATAGGCATTGATATGTGTTGTTGTAATATATATTCACCACATTAGTCATGTTATTATAGAGCCTTTATACCTCAGGATCCACCATTGAATAAATTATTTGCCTCAGTTATTTTGTAGCCATGTTTCTCATCAATCTATTAAACATAAAGATGTTGGAAACCACAGAGTTCCTGCTCAATTTTTTTCAGAAGTAGGTTTCAATTTTTTTTCATAACCTTTTTAATTTCACTCTCATGGGAAAGTTCTCCAATGGGAGACCTTCGATTGATGTTATCAGGTAAATGAAGGTTTCCATGTGATTCAAGACCTTCGATTGATTTTTTCAGCTAGGTATAGCAGTTTTCCTAACTACCAGTTTTTAGTGTTTATATTCTTTTTTTTGTTGCCATTATTTGAATTAGTACAATAGGTGTATGAGATGACGGCACAAATAAGGTCTTCGTACATCAATGATGAGGACTACGAGTATGAGAGGAGGATTGTTGATGTTTCTATGATGGCGAGTGTTGAGAAGTTACAACCTTATGCTTATATTTGGAGCGACAGTACTGATCCAAGCTATGTGCTCTAACAAATGCCTCATATTATCAAGGTTTGATACTTTTTGTAGCTACCTGGTTCATATGTTTTATTTATTCTCTCTTTGTGATTCACATACAACTAAAATTGTGTTCATTATTACATATGGTATGTTGAAACTATTGTTTGGCTATGAGGTTTTGTTTGTAATATAATTTGTATTGCTATAGGTGTTGAAATGTCTGGTAAGGAAGCAACTCAATTTAAATCTGTGTTCACTAAAATTGTGTTCATTATTACACTAATAATAACTTCGATTCCAAATCCGATTTCAAATGCAAGAACATGAATTTTGTGGGATTATTTTCATTGAACGCGTATTTCTTTTGTTGAGTTTCTTATGTACGACAGTGCAATCGTGGCACTAGATTGCTGCAGACAGTTGGTCGAATCCCAACTCATCAGGGTAAGTCCCCCAAAGACACCAATCCTTTAATTTTTCTTTGCTTTAGTATGTCTATCTTTACATAGCAACAATCCTTTAGATTTTATTACTCTCTTTATTACTTCATTACTCTTTTTTTTAAAGATGCTTTAGATTTTAATTTCAAAAAATAGAATGAGAATATTTAACATAACTCTTTCTACCGATATAGGTTGAAAATTTTACATTTTCTAGAGTTGCACAAACGTTGTTTATCGTAATTCCATTATGATCATTTTGATTTTGTTTTGTGAATTTATCAGCTTAGATGATTGAGTTATGAACCATAGAATGAAAGCGAGGTTTTTATCAATTAATCTCCACTACTATTTTTAATCTTAAAAGTTGGTTTTCTACTTAATTTTATCTGTAGGTGATAGGGGTAGTGTTGGCGGTACTGTTTATTGGTTATTTTGTGGAGATGGCAGTGGGTAGAATTAATTTCCATGCTTTAAAATTGAGGTGGACTATATATTATTCTATGGACAGTATTCATTATGTACTGTATAATATGTTTTGCACATGTAGAAGTCTTAATCTCTTTTTTGTATTTTGTTCTGCACAGGTAGCAGTGTTTGGCTTAAACAGGTAGGATTCTTTTGAAAAAAGATTTTGATGCCTTCGATTTGTTTGTTTCATGTTTATCAGATAGCGAGTTGCAACTACAAATGCCATAGGTCGACAAAGGTCGCTGGCCATAGATTTTACCATCCCAGCTATGGCAAACTTGGAGGTTGAAAATCAACTTGCGAATTGGACCTGCTTGGGTTTCTTGGGCATGCCAGATAGGATGATAAAGCACAAGGTGTCTTGACAACCAAGAAGCAACCCTATTTTATGCATTTCTCTATATATCTATCTTTATATATCTATCTGAGTTGGTTTAATTTTTTACAGTTAATAACTATTTCTCAGGAATCAAATATGAAGTGAATAGGAGAGGTTTGCTTTGAATGGAATTATAGCTGCAGGAGCTTCAGTTCTTCCCCTCACCCTCACCCTACTAAAGGTTACTTTAACTGCCTCTTAACATAATTTCACTATATCTTTAAATTATCTCTGAAATTTCGTCATCACTTCATGTGGAAAGGCAACACACACAAAAAAAGAAGACAGATGGAAAAACTTAGAAGGTAATGCATTTTATGCAACTTCCCACTGGATATGGTGTGAGAGTTGGATATGTTGTGATTTTCACTTTCTTACCATGCTTTTTTTTCATATTGAATTTTTTCTAATGGCCTCATTGGATATGGTGTGAGAGTTGACAGTTTTCCCCACAACAATCTTGGGGTCCTTCATGTCAATTTCGAATTAATTAATAATCCTTTCTCTTCCCTTACACCTAATGTAGGTGCGATGCGAATGTTTTCCACTGTGTAAGCAATCTATAAAATAAAAAAAGTACAACGAAAATTTCAATTTGAATTGGTTTTGTTACCGTTTGAATCGATTTATTACCATGCGAATGCTTTCCATCTGTATGAATAGAAACATATTGCTTTTGTATTGAATCGGAGAAACTTATATAGGATTTTGATGTATAAGCTTTGAAGTTGAGCAATTCCTTAAACACGGGACTACTTATTATTTAGTAATAATCTTGGCACATAAGAAGTTTATTGAATTTTTTCATTATTCACATTTCAGTTCCAAACATTGCGTTCAATGGTGTAATCAAATTTGCAAATATTGCAGGTTCAGAGTCAAATCCAGGAGCATAATTCAGAGCTTCTTCAATTGATAAATGAAACTACCGAAGCTTCTCAAGGGTGAGTAATTTATTGTGTTTATCTTGAATAGTGTAGTATAAGGTATTTCCTTGAATTAAAACATCGTTTCATTTTAAGCTCGCGTGATTGCAGACGCCACAACCTCCACATCATGGCAATGACGGGTAGAAACATGAGAAGTTGACTATGCGGATATTATCAGTGCTTGGACTTTCCTTGGACTTAGGCCCATAACTTATAACCCCACTTTCAGCAGGACCATTTTCAACAAGCAGTTAATGGAGTTCATCTTTGAACTATTATTTTTGTGAATTATTTTTGCGCTCTTTGAAGATTGTTGGAAGTGTTGTTGTCTCTTAAGCAGGGTGGATAGTCCAATAAACAAAGGAGATTATGTCCATTTTTTTTAAAAATTGACATTTTGTTTATTCGAGGTACAATGTGAATTGGGTTTATTAATATTGTATATTTCATGAATTGTGTTGAATTGATGATTTTGTTTGTGCGATGTTTATATTTGTATTTGATGTTTATGATGTTTATGCGATGTCTAAGATAGACTATTACTATCTTTATTGTGGACTATGTTTTGTTGGGGAACAAAATTTTGGCCATTTTGCAATTGCTTACTTAAATTTTTTTTTTTGCCGTTTTGTGATTATCTACTTTGAAGTTTTTTGCCATTACATACTTTCAAAAAATTTGTCGTTTTTCAATTATGCAATTTAAAATTTTGATTCGTTTTACGATTACAAACTTTTAAATATTTCGCCGTGCCTTCAGGCACGGGTATTCCGCTAGTAGATAGATATAAACACACACATGACACAAAATACACTAAGTTTGCACACTCGTATGGCAAAAATGTGTCATATGGTAACGGAAGTGTAGGGGTGTGAACTAGCAACAAATAAATTTAGACCCAAACACTTAAGAAACGTTCACGGAGTTCTCATTTGATTGCAAACTTCATCACAGTTAAATATAACCTCATGTGACAATATAAATATTGAACTCAATGAACAAACATACACAATGCATACAAGCCTAGCATGATGATGATTCTACAAACCAAATAGAGTCATGACATTGAAGACAACTAGGATAAACGGACATTGTGCAAACCGTTGATATACCATCCAATTCTCCCTCAATAAGCATGTATATTCTTTTGTTTTTTTGAATGAATATATCAAACAAACATAGGCCTTGGCAATTGCTTTCTTTTTAATGCCAAATATTCTGTTTTTAGGCCTTTGGATCACGTATTTCTTTTAGATCCAATAAACGGTGGCTTACTATCGCAAAGGATTTAATTCATCCTTTCGGAGCCCTTCCCCGTGCATATATTAATTTATCATGTTTTCATTTTTCACACAAATCTCACATGCAACGGATTTTGACATGCACTAGTCCTCCTAGGTCATAGATATGTAGATGACTAGATTGATAGGAGAACACCTCAAAAAGCTCAAATATAACATGTGACATTAAGATTTCAAAAGAGCTCGCGCATGTGTGAAAAGAGGCATATAGAAATAGAATCCATTGAAACAATACAAAATCCAACTACTCCATAAAATATGGTAAAGAACATAATAAGGATTGACAATCTAAACCAAAAGTTCTAGTCACGTGGGAGCGTAAAAGATGGGATTCAAACACAAGTATATTCCACTTAAAGTGTGTCAAACTAAAATACACACATAAAAATCTTTTTGAGTTTTTAACATTTTTAATCAAAAATAAAGATATATACTCAAAAGACTATACAAAAATTATTTGTATTTTTCATTAAGCTTAAATGAAATAATAAAACACAAATGATAAACAAAAAATCTTTTTATATTTTTCAATTAATTCAAACAAAAATATAATACAAAAAGATAAACAAGTCATGATTTCTAGCATGTGATATGAAAATAAGGCAATGACTAGAAAATGACTAAACATGCATACATCTAGCAATGATATATAATATGAAGCACAAAAAGCTAGAGTATGCATAAAACACTAACACATTCAACCTTTAGATTTAGCATGGGAGGAAGCATGTGAAAGTAAATGAGAATCAAAATCACTATTTTGTAAGGCAACCAAGTCGGATTTCCTAACCCAAATTAATGAAGCATGACTATCTTGGGGTGTAGGAACATTAGCTATCGTGGTTACTTTACTATGGGATTTTCTAGGAATTCGTTTAAGATCAAAACAAAATTTCCTAAGATGACCTTTTCGACCACAATGTGAACAAGTGAAAACATGTCGAAAAGATTTACCTAAGGAGTGATCTTGAAATGCATTCCTAGTAGATTCTCCTAAAATGTTGGTTTTGACTTTAGGGTTAAATTCATTACAAGTATTGAAGCCTAAACCAAAAGTGTCATTTTTAATTTGGACCGTTCCTAACATTTTATCAAGTTTTTCCGAACGACACTCCAAATCAAATTTGACACTACTAGAATCTTTTAATTTATTTTCCAATTCTAAAATGTTAGATTCTAGTAAAAAATTCCGCTCTTCAAAAGAAAGAAGCTCCTTTTTCAAGGATTACATTAAACCCCTAAGGCTATCTCTCTCGCCTTCTACATATGCTAGCTTCTCTTGAAGAGTTCTCTCACGTGTCTTAAGGTCTTCTATTAAGGCACTATTATCAACGACCTTGACACTTTCTCTTAAACAAGCTTCTAACTTCAAATTAGCTCTTTTCAATTTAATAGATTCTTTATATAATTCATGAAAAGCATTTTGAAGTTCACTATCATCAACCTCTTCTTCATTTTCACTCTCTCTTTCCTCTTCACTCTCACTATCATAAAAAACAAGAGAATCATGAACAATGACCTTGGAAGTGGCATGTGCTATTGTTTCATCAATCGATGAGTTCTCACTATCACTCACATGACTAGCCATAAAAGCCACAAAATTTTTCTTAGTGGGGGAATCGGGCTTTTCTTCCGTATCACTATCACTAAGGGTCGCATTATATGAAATGGGTCGCTTACCCTCTTTCCTTAGTTTAGTGGGGCACTCATAAGACCTATGGCCATAACCTTCACAACCAAAACACTTATTAGACTCGTCCCTATCTAAATTGTCATTACTAGTTTTAGGGATCTTCTCGGCTTTAAAAACCTTCTCGCTTTTATCATGTTTAGAAGTATCAAATTTCTTAAAATCATTTTTAAAATTACCTTTGTTAATTTTAAGAAATTTTCTAAATTTGCGAGCAAACAAAGCCATATCTTCCGAGTCACTATCACTATCGCTCTCTAATACTTGTTTGACCTCTTTTCGGGCTTTTAAAGCAACGCCCTTTTCGATTTTCTTTTCATTTTTAGAGGGAAACATATCAAGTTCATAGGTTTGTAAATCACCTACAAGCTCTTCTAATTTCGTAGAGGCTAAAGTGGGTAAAGAATTTAAAACGGTCACCTTTGGAATAAATCTATCGGGTAGGGACCTTAAAATTTTCTTTACAACACGGTCGTCAGGTATTTTCTCTCCCAAGTTAAAAGATGAATTAACAATATCAGAAAGTCTAGCATAAAATTTATCAAAAGTTTCTAATTCATCCATTTTGATAGTTTCAAATTGAGTGGTGAGGTTTTGGATTTTTGAAGCTTTAACGACACTAGTTCCTTCATGAGTTAATTGTAAAATATCCCAAGCTTCTTTAGCGGTTTCACATGTCATAATACGTCGGAATTCATCCGGTGCGACAGCGCTAAATAAGGCATTTAAACCTCGGGAATTAAAGTTAGCAAGTTTAAACTCATTTTCAGTCCATTTATCGGCGGGTTTGATAACACGTTCATTTTCAACTAAGTAAGTTGGTGGGGAGTACCCGTTAACAACAGACATCCAAACTCTCTCGTCGATAGATTTTAGTGTCGATCTCATTCGCGCTTTCCAATACGCGTAGTTTGAACCATCGAAAATAGGAAATTTTGAAAATGGGGAAAAATCCATTTTAGCCAAAGATTATTTAAAAGATCGTTAACGAAATAATTTATTGCTTTGGCTCTGATACCAATTTGATAGGGGGAAAATCCCCGGATTTTAATAATCTCAATTAAAATATAATTTCCTTTTTAATTAAACTCAAGAGATGAGATGCGGAAGCGTTATAAAAGTGATGGTTCAACTTTCAAAACAACAACAAGTTTTAATTTCTCAAAACAAATTAAAATCTAATTCAAGTCCTAGAATTTGCCTAAGTCATAATTTTCAATTATCCAAAGTTAGGCGAAACCAATTTTAGCAAATGACTTGAATAAACCAACTTTACCCAATATTTAATTTAGTCCCAAATTAAATGAGTGTGATAATTAAACCAAATTTTATCTTGAAATTATCCTAAGCATGGATTCTAAATTATTGTGCAAGATAAAATAAACAATATCACACTACGCCGCGATGTACGAGGAAAAACCCAAGACGGGAAAAAACCTCGGACGGCCCTAGCCACAAGTCCACTAGATACGGAATTACAAATTACAAGACAAAAGACTTACATCCTCGACTCGAACCCTCTCAAGCCTTATTGCTCCTTCTTGTAGAAACCTCTTCCTAGCGGACAACCACGGAGCTCCACCGCGATCTCGGAATCCACCGATAGGACTTTGTATGGTCACCGTCACCCAAGCTTGGAGCCTTTCTCCAAGTGAGTAATAACGCAACAAACTTCTTCTTCTTTGTGATGGGATGTAGAAGGAAACCCAAAACGTCTCTTTTTCAATTCGGTAGAGAAAACTGGTGCCAAAACTCCAAGTAAAGATATGTATATAGAGAACTTGGATAAACAACTATTGGGTGTAAACACTAGAGTGTGTATGAATTTTTCATTAAAGAATAACACTCAAAACTTGATCTTTTTCCTTAAACAAATTTTCTCTCAAAACACTCTCTAGGAGTTTGTATGGTATGAAAAAGATGCCCCTTCAAAAATGATTCCCGTCCTTAATAAAGCCTTAAAAAATCAGTTAAGAAACAAGTGGGGAAATGGGGTGAAAACTGCCAAAAACTGCTCAAAACTGTTCCTGCCTGGCATCTCGTTCGAACGAACTTGACTCTCGTTCGAACGAGACTTCTAACGAGCGACCAGACTGGGCTCGTTAGAAACTCGTTAGATACCTCGTTAGAACGAACAAACTCGTTCGAACGACATATCGAACGACTGACCAGTTTAGGTTCGTTGGCAAACTCGTTCGAACGAAACCTCGTTAGAACGAAAAACTCGTTCGAACGACATATCGAACGACTGACCAGTTTAGGTTCGTTGGCAGTCTCGTTCGAACGAAACCTCGTTAGAACGAAAAGCTCGTTCGAACGAGATTTCGAACGACTTCCAGAAATTTTTCTAAAATTCTATTTTGGCCCAAAAACTTTATATACTTTGAACTAAAGTTCCAATTAAATTATTCTGAAAGTAAAACATGGTTTTTATTAAACCTAACACCCAATAAATATTGTTCCAACCTCCTATATAAATATAATTACATTCATACCTTGGGAGCATGGAACCTTAGATGATGACGTAGAAACGAGGCACGCAAACCGGCATTTTGATGAAGCTTTATATTCTTTGCCGCTACATCTTCAACACACACTTCATAGGCTTGAGAGTATTACAATAAATCACTAACCTATGAATAAATGTTTTTGTCCAGAATTGATCCAAAACTATATATGGACTTGTGTCCTTACAACAATGAATCAAATAATAGATTCCAATAATTTTTCACGATTCTAATGAATATCACAATTCAACATGAGTGTAATTGACACAGAAAATAAATGGAATACTCTCGAGAGAATTTAGGAACATATTGTGTAAGTCCCATACCTCAAAATCATCACATAAATTTCAGCCTCAAAATCTGATCGCACCATCACGTTCCCCTCACGAAAATAATCAAATCATGTTCTATCCCCAACACGAGATAACTCCAAAAAGGCTTCCAAACCTAAGATTGGACATTGAATAAAATAGGGGCTAGGGTTTGTATATAGAGGGAGAAGAAATATAAAAGGTCTACTGTATTTTTTAGATGATAAAAAGTTGGTCTAAAACTTCTACCCACGGCCAATATTTATATAGTAGAACAGAAGGAGTTTGATTAAACTAAAACTCTTCAAAAAAAACCATCCACATGCCAACTGCCAAAAAATTGGGCTCGTCGATCGATCGACTCCCTGGATGAATCGATCGATCGAGCAGGTGCACCAACTCATTCAATATCTAATTTTAAATCCAAAATAATTTCCGATTGAAATCTCACTTTTCAAAAAATAACTCAACCTATTTAATTATTAAAAATAATTAAATCCCAAAAATTTATTTTCCTCGAATTTCCAAAATTAATTTTAAAATACTCATTAAAAAAATCTGAGTTATTACAGGAATTTGATAATATTATTTAAGTTACTTAACCGTTTATAATCTTGCATATTACAAATTTACTTAAATTTTTTTTATAAATCTATATATAGTACTTGGCTTATTAATATATTATAAGTCAACAAACATAAAGGATATCTCACCACCTCCTAATTTAAGATTCTTATTGAAAAATCACATGAGTTAAGTATAAACTAAAGGGAGAAAAACACGACATTTACAGTGATTCCCCTATCACTACTATAATAAAGAATATATATATATATATATATATATATATATGGTCCAAGTTATACCGAGGTAAATTAATAAAAGTTTTACACACGCTTAAATAAATTTTGTGTAATGCATATTATAAAAAATCAAATATTGGATTTGACATACATGCTATCCATAATATACACGCAAAATATTATGTTAGTATGACATTAATAAGGACGTGATCATTATGCTCAAATCAGATCGAATCTCATCAATTATATAATTATTGTTTAAATCATACAATGATGATGTGTCACTTTTTTATCTAAGATTAATTTTAGTTTTCCCTTGAACATTAAAATTTTTTATAGAAGGGTCTCCTCTCCAAAATACTTTTTTTAGGTATTGAGAGGGAACCTCGCCTAGATGGCGGCAGAAGACCATGTTGAGAGGGACCCCCTCCAAGGTCCCTGCAGAAACTCATTTTGAGAGGGAACCCCACCTAGGTGACATCAGATGCCTATGTTGAGATGGACCCCCGCAAGGGTCCCTGTAGAAACTCAAGTTGAGAAAAAATCTCACTCAGGTGGCGGCAAAATCCCATGTCGAGAGGGACCCCCCCCCCCCCCCCCAAGGGTCCCTACAGAAACTCACATTGAGAAGGAACCTCACTTAGGTGGCGTCAGAAACCCATGATGAGAGATACTCCCCCAAGGTCCCTGCAGAAACTCAAGTTCACAAGGAACCTCTGTTGAGAGGGACTTCCTCCAAGGTTTCCACAGAAGCTCACGTTGAGAAGGAACCTCACTTCGGTGGCGGCAGAAGTCCACGTTGAGAGGGACTCCCCTCCCAGGGTCCCTACAGAAACCTAAGTTGAGAAGAAACCTCACCTAGGTGGCGACAAAAGCACATGTTGAGAAGGACTCCCCCAAGGTCCCTGCAGAAATGACATTTGAGAAGGAACCCCCCAAGGCTTCCTCAACAACAAAAATGATGTTTGAGAAGGAACCCCCTAGGGTTCCTCAACAGCAAAAACTTAAATGGGAGGAGGTACCTACAAGGTCCTCTCACCTTAAGGACCCCTCTCCTCTAAAATCCTTGTTTTTTTAAAAGGGCCTTGAGGATCCCTTCTTGTGAGAAAGTCATTTTTGTAAAGAGTTTGTTCCTTGTGAGCAACTAGCTCTTTGGTTGCCCACTTCACTTGTGACTAAGTGTGTGGTCTGTGTAGTCTTGAGTGACTTCTGGGTCTTCCTACTAGTATTCTCTCAATCCTATAGTGCTAAGTGGTTTAGCTTGCTCAACATACCTTCTCCCTTAGCAACCAAGCCAAAACTCCCAAGAGATCCCAACAGGCCTACTTGAGCCCTGCTTTCTCAACTAGGCAACCTGTACAATAAAATAAGTTTTAGTACTTTTGTTCTTTTTTCATGATTAGGGGTTGCTTATGGTAGACACCCCATCATTCAAACTTGGTTTACTAGGAGCTGAGGGGTTCCCCTCTCGAGATTTGCAAAAGTTTACACCACAAGTTACCGTTTCAAAGGATATTTATCAAATAAGATATTTTGTCTTCATTGGGAGACATATTTGCTTTTTGACTTTGGTTGGCACCAGGTGGCACCTGTAGGAGGGGACAGGCAGAGTTGCCTACCAGTAGGGACAAATGGTACATTTCAGACATTGTCCTCCACCAACCCTCTCAATTTTGGCGCCTAAAAGTGCCAACTAAGCCCTAATGCCTAAGTATAAATAGGTCTCTGGCCAAGGTCAAAGGGAAAAAGAATTGAAAATTGCACTGTTACTCTGTCAAAATAACACCAGACCTACCTAGTATTCTCTCCCTGCTCATTCTCTTACTGATAAGTGCCTTGTTCTTTCACTCCTCAACTGACAGCCATCATTCTCAGGTAATTCCCTTGAGAAAATTACTATTTTTGCTATGAAAGTTCATCTTCTTGCAGGGAGTGAGTTGAAACTTGAGCTCCATTGTTACCAAAAAGAGAAGGTTTCTTAAGAAGTAGCACCAGAAGACCTTGAAGACCTTACAGGCAGTGTCCATTGGAGTGGGTCATGCCTCACCCTTTCCAGATATTCATAGACCCCAGTCTCACTACCCTCCTACAATTTCAAATAATTATTTAAATTATGAGTTTATTTATTTAATTATGCAGGCATTAAAAGTTATTAAAGTGTGTAAAGTATTTGTTAGTTTATAATAATGTAAGTTGACCCTTCCCTCTCTCTCTCTCTCTCTCTCTCTCTCTCTGTATATATATATATATATATATATATATATATATATATATATATATATATATATATATATATACGGTCAGGATCTCCGATGGGTCTATTTAGCGGGTCTAAATGATGGGTTTCGCTACCGTCCAAAAAGTCTTGGGACCTCTTATACTGTTTGTCTTGCTCTAAAGTTTTTGGAATAGAAATTTCTATCCCAATCATTTCTAGAGTCTTAAGCTTATTTTTATCGTCTAAATTAATCTGAGAGTCTAAGAGAATTTTCAGAACTCCTACTTCTACTACTTCTTCCGTCACTATTGTACTGATATTCTGAATAGTGAGGATTATCTATGTAAATATTTTGCTTAGGGAGTTTGGAAATTGCAAGAGGTTTGATGGAAAATATTCTAGTCTTAAATATCTTATACGATATTATGGTTTTGTCAGTCTAATTTCTTTATATATCTGATTAACAATATCAATTATATCGTTATTTATAAATTCGTCTAAATTATTATCACCATACGATGACAAAAATCTACGATATGTTCTAGGGGAGCTGTTTCTACGTTTTTGAGGAGAGGATGGATTCCTCCGGCTCTAATTAAAATAGCTTTGGTTTCTACTAGTCTTTTTCATCTAATAAATTTTAATACGTCTATACTGTCTTCAAGTATTCTAGTATATTCTTGATATTTTTCAGGTCTTGACAGTTCTTCTACAAAATCTTCAGTTCTTAATTTTTGTCTAAAGAGATCACAGATCCCTGTTCTAATTATTTCTATTCTAGGTGCTTCTCTTACTAACCACTCAATAACCTGGTCTATAAATTTGAAAGTACCACCTGTGTATGTTAAAGAAGATTCTATAAGTTCTTTATCTTTAGGGTCTGTATGAGTCCAATCTTGGATTTCTCTAGTTAAGTCTAAATTTGTTTGATTAACAAATGCTAAAAAGTCTGTAGTGATTTGTAGGCTCATGAAAGTTTCTGTTAAAACAATAATAAGTAAAATAGTTAAGGGTTTGGTTTGAGTTATACCTTCCTTCTAGTCTGCAATATCTTTATCTTCCTTCCTTATTCTCTTCAGCTTTGCTACTATTCTTCTCCGATCTTGGCCTCCTACAACTCTCTCTTTATGTGTCGCACCTTAATCCACTATTTTGGCAATGTACCCATTTCCTGCCTGTACGCCTCCGCACCTAATGCCCACCTAGCTAACGGCTCACGAAAAATCGGCACCTGACGGCGGTTCAACAGTATAATACCTTGTGTGCTACACCAGAGGCTCTACATAATAGTCCTCTATGAACAGAAAGTTGGAGACAATTTGGAAAATAATAACAACTTAACATAAGAGATTTCTGGAAAAAAAAAATACTTTTATTGCATTGCATTAGTAATTACAGCTCTCACCATTACCCTAACTATATGGGAATTACTTACTCATATACATATTACTCTATATAAGCTTACACCCTCTCTCTCTCTCTCTCTCTCTCTCTCTCTCTCTCTCTCTCTCTCTTTCTAACATCTCATACTATAAGTCTTACCACTGATGTCTCCTACACACATTAGATGCTCCCTTTTATAATCTTCAAAGGCACTACAAACGACTGGTAACTAGCTACCAAAAATAATCCGGTGTAAAGATATAAATTATTAAAGTCTTTAAAGCAACTTTTTCTTTAAGAATCTTATTTGATGGGTCTACAGGCTTTTGACGTCTTGAGATAATTGGGGAACCTTTTTCTTTTTGAAAAGAAAGGCCTTCTAATGGAGCGTGTCAAGTCTTCAAACTAAGTCTTGTTGTCTTGTAAAAATGCATAGGTCTAGAGCATGGCACCTCGTGTCTTTAATAATTCTTCAGCTAACGAGGGGCCCGTCTTTGTCTCGTCCGTGTCTTGTTCTACCTCATCTTGGCTTGGGAGGGCATTATTGAAAATTCATTAATTAGGCCCACAATTCTAAGGCTAGTTGGCAAAGCTATCTCTACCATTTATTTGGCTTCTTTCTTGAGCCCTCCGTTGAATGGCTCATCATCTTGGATTATTAGGTCTTCTTTGTGGTAGGTAATGTACCATCTGTCTTCGCCTGTCAATAATTTCATGATTTCTATTATCTCCATGGATTGAGCAATCTGGAGCTTGGACTTATCAACAATTCAATTTTAATCTCGTCTTCTGATAGAATCTCAACGTCTTCAAATATATAATTGGAAAATCTAACAAGTCTAAATCCTTCAACTCTCAATCCTCTACAGGACCTTGGAGCAATCTGATAAATTCAAGAAAATAGAGGAATAAAGTCTTCTACCTTCTTAACATACTCATGGCCTATTTTTCAAAGAGCAACAGAGTCTTCTATAGTCTCAATTTGGATGAGTCTAATGAACCCATAGTCTGCTAAGGTTATCTCGGCAATCTCTGCTTTCCCAGAAAGATAAATCTTTGGAACGTCTTTGAAGAAACCTTTCATCATTAAGGCATCTCCATTAGTCTCAGATAATAACATATTGAAATGTTTAATAATGCTATTATATTCTTTCTGATAATGGAAGATTATTATGACCAAAAGGTATAACAATCTTAGTCTTAAAAGTCTTTTTCTGATAACAAAAATTATCAGCGGGTCTAATTTTGGAGGATTCTCCAAGAGTCTGAGAATAAGTTTGAGTCTGTGGTCTAGGCATAGCATTACTACTGAGTTGGGTAACTGCAAGTCTTTCGGTCCTCATGAATCTGGAAATAGCTACCAAATTTTGTTTGAACTCTATCCATAGTCTATTCTTCACATTCCACCATATAGCGTCTATGAGAGTATTTTCATTATCGGAAAATTCTCGTCTAAATTTTAGCAAGTCTGGATATCTTTGATCGGGTCTATATTGGGGGAAATACATTTTCCCCAATGAGTCTATTTTGAGAAATAATCTCATGTCTAGATTTTCCAGGAGGGACTAAGATATCATCAAAGTTCTCTAGGATTGGTCTTTCTTGAGAGTCTTGAATATGAGTCTGTCTTTGCGTTAAGCTAGCATTAGATCTTACGTGTCTAAGATAGTCTGCAATGTCTTCTTTGTTCAATCTATTCATTCCAGAGGAACTTATGTTGTCTAGGTCTTCTATTTGCAACATAAAACATGAAATCATATTAGTGTTAGCAAACATTGGTTCCCTTGATATAAGGTCTGGAATGGTATTTTTACTTCCCTTGATATGTATAACAGAGAAATCATAACCATTAAGGAATTGTTTCCATCTAATAAGTCTAGTAGTCCTTGATTTGGACAAGTTTAAGTCTCTAAATTTTACTGCATAAGAAGAGTCAGTATAAACAGTAAAATTTTTCGATCTAAGAAAATGCATATATTTTTCTATTTCCCTTACTATAGCTAAAACTTCTTTTTCATGGGCAGTGTATCTTGTTTCTGGATCAGTAAAGGTTTCTGAACTATATCTACAAAGTTTATTATTTTTAGTCTGATGATCAATGGCAAAGTATACTGCTCCCCATTATTTATCAGATGCATCTATTTCTACTATAAATTGGTCTTCAGCATTTGGCAGTTCAAGTAAAGGGATGTTTTGACTGCTTCTTTAATCTGCCTTATAACTTCAAAATCATCTTTAGTCCAATAAAAAGGGTTAGTCTTGTATGTTCCTTTTAATTTGGATGTTAGGCTTTGTCTTTTTGAAGCAAGGTCTTTAATAAAGTCTGCAACATAATTAAGCAATCCTAAAAATGATTGTAATTGTTTTCTATCTTTGAGTTGATCTGGAAACTCAAGAATCTTTTTGGTTATGTGTTTTGCTAAGGATAATTTTCCTTTATTGATATGCATTCCCATAAAGTCTATCTCAGTCTAAAATAATTGCATATTCCTTTCGGAAATAATAATACCACGTTTACCTAATTCTAAAATAATCTTTTTAAGATGGTCTACATGCTCTGTCTCGGTCTTACTGGCTACAAGAATGTCATCTATGTAAACAAGACAAAATTCAGAATAAGGTCTAAATATATTATCCATTCTTCTTTGGAATACTTGAGGAGCGTTCAAGCATCCAAATGGCATTACTAGCCATTCGTATTTACCTTTGGGCACACTAAAGGTTGTCCAAGTAATATTATCTGGATGCATCTTAATTTTCCAGAAGCCCGATTTGCAATTAAACTTACTGATTATAATTCTTTCTTCAATCAAATTGATCAAATTATTTTTGTCTAGTATCTTATAAGAATCAAATTCACAATTCTTATTTAATTGTCTATAATCTATGACCATTCGTCTTTTTCCTCTTTTACGTTCAGATTCATTTTGAACATAAAAGGCAAGGCTATTATGTCTACTTTTACATTCCCTAATAATGCCTAACTTAAGCATTTCATCTATGTCTGGAATTATTCCATGTCTTCTTGTCAATATCCTTTCTTATAGGTTCCATCATTAATAGTGGCATCTGGGTTAATAGGGATAATTTAACAATAAATTTGGTCTTTATCCCACTTAGAGATGCGATTTTCTCCTAAAGTAGGCTCTGCTAATTTCTTAATCTTTTCATTTTCTACTTCTATATCCATTTTCTTCTGTTTGGATATAGCTTGAACTTGTAATAAGGTCTCCTGGGCTTGATCTAAAATATCTTGTTATATAAGCGTTATTTGCTTATAACACTTTTGGTCTGGACACTTAAATTGTTTTTATAAGGGTTTAGTAATTTCTAGGGCGTCTTGTTGGTTTGTAGGTCTTGGTCCGCCATGCTCAGCTAAAGAACTCTGATGTTTTATGGGTCTATAATTGGGTTTGACATGCATAAGGTCAAAGGCAGTCTTGTGATCTATTAGAGGGGCTTTAATATTAAATTTCACTTTATCACTAATTAATATACTATCGTTATACTGAGTATACGAATTGTATGTACTAATAAAGTCTTGTCCTAAAATAATGTTTCCTGTGAAACTAGGACGAGGATCCATTATCCAAAATCGATGTTTAACGATTTGCTGGTCTGATTTCCTAATTTTTAAAAAAACAGGAATAGTCTGGAAATATAAGGTAAATGGATCTCCATTAGCTACATTACCATAGATCTCTTGCTTACTGTCTAAAAAATAATCTTCAGGAAAGGCATTAGCCTTACAAACACTCTGAGAGCATCCTGTATCTATAAAAGATGAAAGTCTTTTACGATAATCTTTATGTTGTATAAACATTTCTACAAAACAAGAATGTGGTTTAGTAGAAATTCCTAAACTATTCTTTTCTAAAATAGATATTCCTCTATGTGGTTTATCAATAAATTCTATGGGTGTTAGGTCTTCTGAACTACTATCAGAATGGTATCCTTCTAAATCATAGGAAATTCCTTTTTCTTTTAAGTCTTCATTTTATTGTAATCTTTTGGCTATATTTCTTTCAATATCTTGATAATATGTTTTAATATCTAAGCCTATTTGAGTGTCATACTGGCTAGTATAAATTGCTCTAAATCTAGTTCATTGATAAATAACACAAACCATAAATAATTCTGTTTGTATAGTCTCAAAGTATTCTACACATCTAAAGTCTTTCTTACTACATTTCATTTTAAATGTGCAATAATGTCTTTCATTAAAGTAACATCTAGGTGTATATGTTAGTAACTCAGGATTACTAATTGTCCATCTTTTCTTTAAAAGGGGGCTTAATATACACTTATACCAAGCTTCTTCAAAGTATATATATTCATTATCTAAATCGTCTTGATTAGTTTGCATCATATATAACTCTAGATTATCCTGAGAGTCTTCATACTCATCAGTATCACTATTATAGTCTTCTGAGTCACTATCAGTGTATGCACTATAGATACTAGTATTGTCATCATCTTCTATATCTGATATTTCTATAGCATATAGGATATCTAACTCTTCTTGATCTGCATAGCCTAATATTGTATTAATAATCTTAATACCTTCTGCTGCAAGTCCAACATTCTTTGATGGCAGTCTTAGATTGAGCTACATCTTTTTCTTTCCTATAATTAGGAACCTTTTTATATTTAGTAGTGTCCTTCTTAAAATATTTTATTAAGTTAAATTTATTTTTCTCAGTCTTAGTGTTATTTTCTCTAAAGGTAGTAGATGGTCTAATTCTATACTTCTTTGGAAATCCTAAAGGTCCAGTTTTAAACTTCCTATGTTTCCATTCTTTTTTCTTTTTGAATTTCTTATATTCACTTCCACATCGCCATTGGATTGGAGCGATGTCTCTTTCGTCTTTGATTGGAGGGATCTGTTTGAAAGTCTCTTTTAACAACGTTCCTTGAGTTATATCACGTCTCTTAAATATGATATAGTTTTTGGCAAAATTTATTCTTTCACCAAGGGAGTTGTTCTTAACTCGAGCTTCTCATGGCCAATTCCTATATTCATTAATTAAGATTCATCCTATTACTGGTATCTTTCTAAAGTATTCATCTTTTAAGGTCTCTCCAAATTCTTTAATTTGGTAATATAGCTGCTCACAATTATTGTTATATTCATTGATCTCATCTAGTTTGCAAATGCTAAGGAGGGATAACTTAGTTTTTGCTAGATCTGGTTCATTGATTTGAGCTAAATGTCCAGCTCCAATGAATTCTGACATAAACAATTGAATGTATTCTTTAATTTATCTTTCTTCCAGGTTCTCTTTCATCTTCTCAATCTTATCTAAGGAGTCTTCAAATGTACCCTTTCTTAAACTATCTAAATAATATTTTGCAATACCTCTAATGGATTGCTCAGTGTATTGTTTACATGAACTTTCATCCCATTGTTCATTAGATGCAAAACACATGTTCATCTGATTACGCCATTCGTCTAAGGCCTTCTTCCTATCTTGGACATTGTCTAAGTTAAGGTATATCCCTACTGGATTTATGGCTTGACTTGCCATGGTCTTAACAGGAGTAAAACTCTTGTCACTAGTTGGAAAGTCTTTTATATAATCAGGTTTAGTCTTAACTAAAGTGAATATTTATTCCTATTGGTTTACTAAAAAGTCTAGGAGCATCTTCTAGCCTCTCACTACTTCCTATCTTTTGTTTATTAGGTTCTACTTGTGTAGCTGGCATTAGTCTTTCTTTTCCTTCTTCTATTAGTCTTAACTTTCTAAGAAGTTCTTTAGTATTATTATATTCTTTTAATTTTAATATACGATCTTGAGTTATCATATTAAATATTTCTCTTTCTTGAAATCTAACAGAATGACTTTTCTTAAGGTGATATTTAAATGTCTTCATGTCCAATTCTGAGGGTTCATGTCCAAAGTTTTGGATCTTAGCTTTTTCTTAAACTAAGTCGTTTTGTTCAAATGATCTTCTAGGTCTAATTACAGGGTCTTGTCTTAGTAAACTAGAACTAGTCTTACTACTACATTGTCCTTCTGAAGGATCATTGATTATGGCTTCTCCCATATTCCTAAATCTAACTTCTTCAGTCTGGATATTCTTATTGACAATCTTAGGAGGACCAAAGTGGATAGTAACATTTCCAGTGACATCGTCTTGATTAATAAACAAAGGTTTATTTTGTATAGTTTTAGTTTCTTGAAATTCTGGCAATCGCCAAAGGGTCTTGGCTTTTTTCTTTCATAGGTCCAGTATTACTAATACTGTAAGTATGATTATAATCTGAGTTATTGGTTCCAACTAATATTTCTTCATTAAGTCTACCGCTAGGAATTCTCGATTGCATTCCTTCATAAAGAAATTGGGAGAACTTCACATAGCTTTGGAATTCTATATTTATATTAGCGTCTAGGATATTACAGTCTTCATAGCCACTAGCATATACGATTAACTGAAATTGTTTTGCTGTGTTTACGGTTACTATAAAAGCCCAAATGACATTAAAGTATCCTATATTGTCTGACATTTCTAATTGGTCTATCCCAATAAGGCTTTTCTTAAAATCTTTCCATCATTTATCTACTAAGAAACACAATATGTTGATATTATTCTGAGGTCAATGTAATCCTTGGATCCTTGCTTGAAAGAGTATAAAGGTTAGGAATTGGAACTTTCAATCAGTTCCTCTAGATCTAAGCCATTCTGAGTCAAACACTTGGAGCTCAGTATAGGATTTATCTAAAACATGATTCCTACAATGGTAAGTCATATTATAATTAGGAGTCTTGGGAGTGGCACATTATTTAAACAAGTCTCTATATCTAACGGCTTGAAGTTGTCCATTATGAATGGAATCTTCAACAATCTTCCAGTCAAATTCACCCCATTCTTTTCATTGGAGAGGATTGGTGAAATTTCTCTCCTTCCACCATGTCCTAACGTTGGAGGATGAATCCTTAAGTCTTTGGAGCATATAATTACTCTTTCCATTATTTTGGATAGAGCTAACTATCTTACTAGTCTTATCTAATCCGTCATTTATAACTCTTCTACCTATGGTCTTCCTTTCTCTAGTTTCTAAAGGAGGGGGTTCTCTAAGTTTACAGGTGGTTACTTATTTTTGTTCAAGTATTTTTTTTCAATTCTTTCTAAGAAGTCTGAATAATATTTTTGTCTTTTTATTTGACTAAGTATTTCTTGTTTAAAATCTTATTCTCTTTTCTTGTCTTATCATAATATTCTTCACTATGTCTGGCTAGAGAGTTAACAAGGGATTTGGCAACATTTGTAATATAGTCTTTTACTTCAATATCTTTTTCTTGTTGTTGCAAAGATCTAATTTCTATAGATTCTACAGCTTTTTCTATTTTATCTAAACGAGTTAGAATAAAAGGAGAGTCTATTTTGCTTGGGAAGGTTTATTATATACAACCTTAATTCCCTGAATAATTTCTTCATATTTATCTTTTTCTTGGGCCATGTTTAGTCTAAGTTCATTAATAATACCATCCATTCTAGATTGGTTATGACTTTTTATATTGTTAAGATAATTTGCTAAATTTTTTTGGAATTTAAAAAAGTTTGTATATAAGGTGGTTAATCATTATGTCTTAGCCTTTAAATCTAAATGTAAGTCTTTAACAAAGCTACTGTTATAGTCTTGGGTAGCTACTGTGGATGTAGCAATTAAATTTAATCTTTCTAATATGATTCTAGTTGCTTTAGCAGCGTTGACAATCTCATTTTCATTTATCTTATAATAAAATCTATCATCGTTTATCTTTTCTAAAATTCTTTGGTAAAAATCTGCTAAGGTCTGAATGGAGAGGTCTCTTGGTACCTATTTCTAGTCTGATCTAACTATCTCCATTAGGAAGATAACTATCTAATCTAGGGATAAGCTTAGCTTGTTCTTTGGTAAGTTTAATTAACTCACTGTCTTGATTTGTAGTTAAAGTTTTAATTTCTAAAATGTCTTTGTTAAGGACATCTATATGATTACTCTTAATATTAATTTCTTGTAGAACTTGTACTAAGTCTACTGGGATTTGGTTATCTATTTCTAGTAGTCTCTTAGAGATATTTTTTATCTCTATTTCTAGGGTTTGAGTGTCTTTTATTAATTGTCTTAATATAAGGAGTATACACTTATTTTGGTCTATTATGCTATTAATAGCACTAGCAGTAACTTGTCTACTATCTGCGTGTTTGGATGGGATGTGTTCAGCATGTGAACAACCATCTATATGAGCGGTTAAATAGCCTTCTGAATCTAAATCAGTTATGGGTATAGGTTGGTAGTCTGGGTTGGTTCCAAAAATATCTTTGTAAATGCGGGGGATAAATCCTAAGGGCATTAAAGTCTTTTTACTATATGTCCAAACGGGGCGTCTTAAGGCTCTGATACCAGAATTAGGATTGGGTTGGAATTCGGTGAGATTCTAAAATCTTTAAAAGTCTAATACAAACTTTGGGTCTAAATTACAAATCTTTTAAATTATGGTCTTTAAAGGGTTTTCTATAAGATAAGAGGGGACCATAAGGGAGTATGATAATGTTAACTTTGGGACCATACGGGGATCACTTTTCGGGAAAAAGGACAAAAGTCCATTGCGATGTCCGTTAAATGAGTCCGTTCTATATCCCAATTATATATATATATATATATATGTGTGTGTGTGTGTGTGTGTGTGTGTGTGTGTGTAGCCAATCTCAAGTGCGAGAGCCTATTTGTGGGATTAATTTTAAAAATTAAAAAAAAAATCTTTGTATGGGTGTTAAACATTTTAGGGGATCCCTAAAAAACCTCGAGTAAATTTTTTTTTTTTTTTGGTATTTTAGAAAAATGAGTCAATATTTGACAAATTTTCAAGCAACTTAAAAATTGTTAAATATAGGCCCATTTTTAAAAAATACAAAAAAATCATTTTGAGTTGATTTTTTTAGTTTTCCCCTGAAATGTTTAACACCCTTAAAAACATTAAAATAAACTTTTTTTTATAATTTCTAAAATTAACCCCATACGGGAGTCCCGCAAACGGGCTCCCACACCTAAGCTTTTCTCTATGTGTGTGTGTGTGTGTATATATATATATATATTGAACCCATAAGAAATGCAATGTTGCTAATCGTCTCCTAACTATGAATGTAATATAGTAATTAGCTGATAGATGTACATGGTTTGGCATATCGTCTAACCTATGTCAATAGGGAAATGAAGTAGCTATACATTAATTGAGGATAAGGAAGGATTATTTGAGTGCTAGAATTTTTAGGTGAGAGTCCAAATCTCCATGATATGGATACAATTCAATACCGCCAAAATGGTTGGGGTCGCCCTTTGCTATAAGTATAAGGTCCGTGCAGATCTAAGACTTTCCACTTTGATCATATCTCCAAAGTAATAGAATTTTGACCAGTTTAATCATTTGTGTTATGATCCCCTGTGATTCTTCGTTAGTTGTCCCTTGTTATTTCGTCAATTACACTGCCTAAAGTTTTAGAGTTCACATGTGAATATACGTGGAATCATCAGCCAAACTTTACTTTAATTTCCCCAGAGATTAGGGTGATCGGTCTTTAGGCCTGATCGACCTGATCCTTTCGTCAGTTGTATATGTGTCCTTATGATTTATTCAAATATTTCTAATAATTTGACACATGCCCATTAACGGAAGTGGGGAAGTAACCATTTTCTCTGATTCACAGAATCCCCATGCCTAGGATTATGCAAGTAGTCAGTTGTATCCCCTTGGAAATGATTACGCATATGGAGCGTTCCCTAGGGGAAATCATAGTGAGGTTCCCGACCCAAGGCAAGTCGCCATTTCATTTGTTTTGGCGGCAGAATGTATAAGGGGTATGAATCTTATGGCAATATTTTTTGACTTCTTAAAGCAAAATAACGTAGACCTATCAAGTTTGTGTCAAGGTTGTGTGACACCAGTTGTTGCCCCTTTTGAAGGGGCAGCCACCCCTGTCGCAATTCCTGTGGAGATGATTCCATCCTATAAGGTGGTGCTAAAGCAGGTTGTGGCAAAATCAGGCTTACCAGCTGCTAAAAGCATGAGTTTGGAGGAGTCGCCCTCTAAGGCTATTACCATAGAGGAAGTGAGGAAGCTGGTCTCCTCCTCCCAGAGGGAGGGTCCTTACCTATATGAAGATTTATAAGACCCCTATCCGTAGGAAGTAAATGACAAGCCATACCCTGAGGGGTATATCCCACCTAAATTCATCAAGTTCAGTGGCAAAGGGGAAAACCTTAGAGATCATATGAAGAGGTTTGTCGAGTACTTGGTAGTGCATGCTAGTGACAAGAACCTAAGGATGAGGGAATTCTCTAAGACCCTCACTAGGAAGGGTTATACATGGTATTACCACTTAACACCTAATAGCATCCCTACTTAGGAAGAGATACACAAGTAGTTCCTCCAAAAGTTCTTTATAGCGGAGGATGAATTCACATTGAGGTACCTAGCACAAGAGGTCCAGAAACCAGGGGAAGAGTTAATGCACTACATTAAATAATTTCACGAGAGAGCCTTAGATGTCCACGAGGATGTGACGGAGGCCAGGTTGCTGCAGATATGTGTAGAAGGAATCTTAGAGGAGTACAAGTTGCACTTGATCAACGAAACTAGAGACGAAACTTTTAGAGAATTCACCAGGGCTGCTAGCAATATATCCATGATAATCAAACCAAGGGACACGAGTTGGAGGACGCAGGTTCCACTGACTTCCAGGAGGTTTCAAGTTTCGAGGAGGTAAGCGGTCAATTATGTGGATGGGAATCCCAAAGGAAAGAAGGGAGGCCCTAGGGCTAAGAATAGCAGTCCTGGCAACAAGAGAAAGTTTGGGGAAGATGCCCCACCGCCACAACCCTGCAGCGTAGCGGAGGCTATGGATTGTTATCGTACTTTAGTACGAGAAGGGGTGGCAGGTCCTCCTAACTTGAAAGGAGAAACCCCAACTACAACTGACAAAGCCATCCCAAAGTGCTGTGAGTTACACCAACGGGTGCAACACTCTACCAAAGATTGTTACTACTTACGAAGTATCACTGGCGAGCAGGTGGCCAATGATACCTTGCAGATCCCCCATGTGGATGTTAATGAGAACCCACTTCTATCACATCACTATGGTACCACCAACATGGTAGTTGCTCATGATGAAAAAGATACCAAATATTTGATGGAGTGGAAGAGCGGTGATCAGTTATGTGAGGAGTTGGAAAAGCTATCACTGAGCATATTTGAGCTACAAAGTAAGCGAGAGGAGTGGTTCTTCACTTCGGAACAAGAAGATGGAAATGGGGAAGTTAAGGAAGTGACCCTCTCAGAAGGTGAGGTATACGTCATTCTCGCTCTAGATGAGGGGGGGGGGGGACCTCCGAGGCAGAGTATGTTTGCAATGCCCAGACGTATGAGTTAGACCTAGATTCTGAATGTGAGACCATAGCAAGGAGCCCCAAGTTCAAGTGGTTTTTCTATCAGATATGGGTGAAGTATGACACAAGGATAGCCATGACGAGGAAAGTCTTGGAGGCAGTGCAGCAGCATGGAGATCCTTCTCTAAATTGGCAGGGGCCAATTGGAAGTCTGATTAAGAAATACTTCTGAGGTGGTGTTTTCATAAGCAAATAGGCAGGTGCCTTACTTCCACAACTGCCCACTGTATGTTACAGCCATGGTCAATGGACTCTCATTTCCCAGGGCGTTAATGGATGGGGGAGCATCTATTAACATCATGCCCATCATCACATTGAATGAAATTGTGATTGACCAGGGGAAGGTAGTGCCGGTACCACTAGTAATTTTTGGATTTGACAAAGATGGAATGCAATCTATTGGATATGTAAATGTGGGAATCAAGTTGGAAAATTTCACCTCCCACATTAGGTTCCACATTATCAATGCTAACACTCGCTATCAATTACTCATTGGGAGGGTATGGATGCACACCCATGTCATAGTGCCCTCCACCTACCATCAATGTGAAAAAGCTAACATTAGAGGTACATAGATAGTGATCAAGGCCATGCAGAGACCCTTCGTCGTTGAGGAGGACCATTTGGTGAATGTTGCATTCTACACTGAGTTAGATAAGAAAAGGAAGGTCTCTGTAAGAAAGCTAGAAGGGAGGCAAGTAGCCGAAGGAAGTGTACTGCAGAAGAAGTCCGTTTATGATCGTTTAGGGGGAGGGTGATCCCCCACATAGCAAAGGGCAAGAGGAAAGTAGAGGAGGTGGATAAGCCCCCTCGAACTTGCAAGAAGGTGGTCTTACCTGATGGAAAGGTCATTTATCGCTTATAATGGTCTATGCGGGCGGTGTTCTAGGATGAGAGCATCAACTCGGCGCCTGAGTGTTTTATTATCGATGAATCCCATATCGTTGAGCATGTTGAGGAACTTAAAGAATCTCCAGAATGCATACAAGATGGACCCAGAGAACGACTGCAAGAATTAGAGGAGATCAACTTGGGGCCAGAAGGGGGTGAGAGTAGACGCATTCTAATATCCAAGGGTCTGGAACCAAAGCAGAATGAAGATCTCATTAGGTTACTTAGAGAGTTCACTGATGTGTTTGCCTGGAAGTACATCAAGATGTCAGGAATAGATCCAGAAGTGAGCTCCCATAAATTGAACATCCTCCCCAAGGCCCTACCGGTAAGTCAAGCCACACGCACATATAAAGCAAACATTGACTTGAAGATAAAAGCTGAGGTGGAAAAGTTATTAGCGACAGGATTCATCAATCCTATCCAGCACCCCATGTGGCTTTCCAGCATAGTGCCAGTGGCGAAAAAAGATAAAAGCCAAATCAGAATCTGCGTAGATTTTTGTGACTTGAATAACGCATGTCCTAAAGATGAATTTCCCTTACCAAGCATAGATAGCTTAGTTGACGCCACCGCGGGACATGAGATGTATAGTTTCATGGACGGGTACGTCGGCTACAACCAGATTAAAATGGATCCTACCGATATGGAGAAGACTGCCTTTCGCACACCATTAGGGAAATTTCACTACCTAATCATGCCTTTCGGACTGAAGAATGTTGGGGCCACATACCAGCGGACCATAATGGTGATTTTTTATAACCTATTTCATAATCTACAAGAATTTTATATGGATGACCTGGTGGTGAGATCTAAGAAAGAATGAAACCATATAAAGGATCTCAAGAGAGTATTCGAGAGGTGCCGCATTTATAAGATGAGGATGAACCCCTCAAAGTGTGCCTTTGGGGTTACCGTAGGGAGGTTCTTAGGCGTTGTGGTGAATTGACAAGGGGTGCAAGTAGATGCAGAGAAGAAGAAATCCATTCTGATGATGCCACCACCCAAGAGTTAGAGGCATCTTAAGAGCTTACTAAGAAAGGTATCCAACCTGCGGAGGTCTATACCCACGCTAGCAAAAGTAACTCATCCGTTCACGCCCCTATTGAAAGACAAAGTCAAGTGGATTTTGGGAGAAGAACAAAAGAAAGCGTTTGAGAAGATTAAAGAAATTCTAGCCTCTCCATCCATAATGATCCCCCCCAGAAGACGGAGCACCATTATTATCTACCTCACTTCAATAAAGAGATCGATAGGGGCCCTCTTGGCACAAGAGACGGAAGGAGTAGAAAATTCGGTTTACTACCTGTCAAGAGTAATCTCTGGAACATAATTTAGATACACCAGCGTGGAGAGGCATTGTCTAGCGTTAGTTTTTATAGCTTAGAAGTTAGGGTCTTATCTTCTAGCCTTCACACTTCACATAGTCACTAAGTGTGACCCCATCAAGTACCTCCTCGCACGGACTGTACTCGTGAGGCGAGCAGCAAGGTGGTTTTTGATCTGGTCAGAATATGGTATAAAATGTATAGTGCCCAAGGCTATTAAAATCCAAGAAGTGGAAGATCTTCTTGCTCACTTCCCAAGTGGAATTTTTTAACCACCTAGTGAAGAGCTACCCGGGGAGAGCTTTCAAACATGCATGGCGGAGGAGGTGAAGAAATGGTCTATGGAGTTTGATGGTTCCAGTGCTCAAGGAACAGGGGAGCCGGCATCATCTTGTCAGATGGGAAAAATAATATCACTCTCTCCTTAGAGTTGGATTTTAAATGCTCAAATAATGAAACTGAGTACGAGGCCCTCATTCTAGGGATATTGGAAGCACTCAAAAGAGGGTTCAGGGTGTTGTGTATATGAGGGGACTCCAACTTAGTAGTGAGACAGGTCAATGGCGAGTTCTCCCTTAAGCATGTCAATTTAGCACCCTACAGACTCATTATCTAAAGGCTGCTGGGACAATTCTTGGAAGTAACTATGGAGAGGTAGGCACGGATAATGAACAGGCACCCCGACGCACTCGCCACCATAGCGCAAAAGCTAGACATGGATGAGTTGGAAGAAACCATCACAGTACGATTGAGAACAGTACCCGCTATAGTAAAATCTTTATTCCCAAGTAACGAGCTGGAAGATTGGAGGCATCTAGTGGTGTAGCAGCCGAAAAATAGAGAAGGGACGATGAAGATATTAGAGTTAGCCAACTATCATATGCTATAGGGAACCCTCTTCTTCAAGAGTCTCGAAGGGAAGGTGTGTCGGTGAACAAGAAGCCAAGGAAAGGTTGATAGAAATACACCAAAAGAATTGTGGAGATACTGACATTCCTCTCTATAGACGACTGCAGCGAGGTGGGTACTATTGGCCTGCCATAAACGTAGAAGCTGCCCATTTACAACAAAACTACCTAAAGTGCCAAGGCAATTTTGACCAGCCAGCGGAGGCCAACTTTGCGAAAGCCTTCGAAGATTGGAGACAACCACATATAGCATATCTGAAAGACGGCGAACTGCCTGCAGAAAGAGCGGATGAAATTTATCTCAGAAAAAGAATAACCCATTTTTACTTAGTGGAAGGAGAGTTATACAGGAAGGGGTACAATGAGAAAGCACAAAGGTTCATAGACAAAGAGGAAAGGGTGCTAAAAGAATCTCATGAGGCCTCCCACATTGGGGGCGCCAAACTGTATGACCAGCTGATGACGCTGGGGTACTATTGGTAGACCATGGAGGCTGACTCCATTGGGTATGTGAAGAAGTGCAAAGCCTGCTAAGTGCATGAAAACATAGTGCATGCTCCTTCTGTCATCTTACAAATCCTGGCACCTCCCTATCCCTTCCATACATGGGCATTCGACCTAGTTGGAAAGTTCACCCCGGCCTCTCGCGACAAGGACTTTTATCATTGTGGCTACATAATTATACACCAAATGGGCGGAAGCCATCCCTCTAAGGAAAGTGACCGCCCAAATGGTAACCCAATTTATAAAGGAGTATATCATATGCAGGTTTGGTATGCCCAAAGTAATCTTAACAAATAACGGGAAGCAATTCGTATGCAAGGAGATGGCCCTCCTCACAGACAGATATAAAATTATGCATAATACCTCAACCATCTCCTACCCTAAGGGCAATAGCCAGGCAAAAGCTACCAATAAGACCCTGATAAACATTTTGAAGAAATTACTAGAGGACATGCCATGGGTTTGGGATGAGAAGTTTCCCATGGTGTTATGGGATTATCGTACTTCGAAAAGAAAGCTGACGGGGTTCACCCCATTCTCCCTAGTATACGGGACCGAAGCTGTCCTACCAGTGGAGTTGGTGATACCCTCAGCCAGAGTTGCTCTCAGCAATGGGCTCATCCCTGACCCAAGGCTTTTGCAGCTAGAGGCACTAGACGAGCATAAATACAAGGCGAAGGATAATTTCAAAGCCTCACCCAGCAACTGTCCAGGGCTTACGAGAACTTGGTCAAGCCTAGGGAGTTCTAGGTCGGATATTTAGTCCTGCGAGCATCCACTCACAATCTCCACAGCATGTCGGCGTCAAAGTTCAAACCCAACTAGGAAGGCCCCTTTGTCTTTATAGGGGTGGGGAAGTCGAGTTATTGCCAGATCTCAGAATCACAGAGTGATTGCCTCCAATCATCAACTGCAAGTGGCTGAAGAGGTATTATGCTTAGTAACAGCTAATAATTTTTTTTTTCATTTTTGTAGTGGGTTTTGAGGATTGCTCCTATACCAGAAAAAGTGTTTTTTTGTAAAAAATTATAGAGCAATACCACATTATAAAGAGCACACAAAAGTAAAGAAATGAAATAGCAACGCTTTTGATCATTGTTGATGCTTGCCTTGTTTATATACACTCTCTACTAAGAGAATATATATATATATATGTTTGTGTGTGTGTGTGTGTGTATATATACACTCTCTACTAAGCTAGAAGAGAATACACAAAAAACTAGGAACTTTGCTCACTACACTTGGGTGGGTAAGTCCATCGTAAGAGAAAGTATACTGAGCAAAGTCCTCCCAAACATAAAAGATAGTTTCCCCTAGTCACCAGACTAGTAGGAGGGAAACCTCCAAGTAATAATGGCTTTATTTGACTAAATTAATAGAAAATGTAGAAGAGGTTTAGATTCCTCCTCTTTAATATTTTAAGGAACAGTGAAGCTCTTAAAGAGAATATAGAGCAAGGACTCCAAAGACTAGGGGCCACCTAATTCAAATAGTTTTCAATGAAACAAAACTTGAAGGAAGGAGACAGGGGTCACCCCCCTCTCCCATATAGTTTTTACGAACATAAGTAACACTGTGCAGGAGCACCCCCACAGATAGGAGGGGGGATCCAAAAAATAATAACATGCAAACACCTCGCTGTCACAAGAGGTGCATTTTAAAAAAAGAAAACATATACATATATATACATAACTTGCTCATATTAATGAAAGTTCCCCACAGTACATGGGGCAACCATCAGTAGACCAAATTCTCACAAAAATTAGAACAAGTTATATAAAACAAACACCGACAATATAGATGGAGAGCAAGGGAAAAGAAAAGTGCAGGAGAAACAAAGTGCTATTTATTTCATTCATGAATGATCGATGATGTACATATGGAATTCAAAATATTACAAAGCAAGAAGTAGCCTATTTGCTAGAAATAACAAAAAATAAGTCATCACGAGTGATGGCGCCGACATAGGATGGACTATCCTCCCAAAGGAACTCTTCCTCCAACCTGACGAATTTAGCCTCGTCCTCCTGGTCACCAAACTCAAGTCTAGAGAGCTTCACCTGTAATAATGCGATCTAATTCTAGATTCTCGTGGCCTCAGCCTAACGCTTCTCAACCCTAGAGTGTCTGGAAGTGTGGAGTCTTACCATATTTTGGAACGGAACACTCGAAAAGTGGCAAACTCCCATATCAAGCCAATCCAAACAAAAATGATAGAACTGCTACAAGTCATGGAGAGCATCCAAGAATAGTAAAATAAAATAGACAGTTAGCTTAGTAGGGGAGGTAGCTAAGAAATCATGAATATGGATGGCAAGATCTTTCAGGTTGAATGCCGTGAGACTGTCAATATGAAGTATCCTCTGAGGAGTGAATGTCTCGGGGTGGTTCTCTAAGATCAGATCCAAGAACTGATGCTCATGTGTCCTGAATCATCCAGGTAACTCCTCACACCATAGCCTACCCGCAATGGTTGTAGTAGCCTCTACTTCACCATCACCATCGAAATGGAGAGACCCTACCTCATAGTGGAGGAAAGAAGACTCTCCACCAGAATTAGCATCACCGACTTTAGGGGTAGCTTCAGAACTATGATCTCTCTCAGCAGTTGCCCTTGTGAACTCATTAATGAGGACCTGAAAATAAATACTCGCGATAAGTCAAAAGAGAGGAAAGATAATTATGAGATAGAAAGCTTACCCCAAGACTCGAAGGGCTGATCATGCTCTCTTCTTGCTCCACAAATACCACCGGAGGAGCAATCTCACTCACCTATAAACAATGAAACAAAGGTGAACATGATAACACTTTCACATTAAATACAAGAAGAAAAGAGTGGAATTGTAAAAGGAGGGGGTATGCTAATTTAATAACTCTCTCACAGCCACTCCACCACCAGAATCCACAGTCATCAGAGTAATCTCATTCACCTAGAAATAATCAGACAAAGGTAAAATGAGAGCACTTTCACTTTATACGAGAGAAGAAAAGGGGGAATAGTAAAAAGAGGGGGTATACTAGTGATAATAAACAAATATTGCGTATTTCATCCCTCGAGCCTACGTATTTTAGCCCCCTCGAGCATCTTATTCTCTATATTTATGCTCATTAACCAGACAACCTCGGATTTCTATGTTAACATGCTTTGCAGGGGTTAATTGAGTTTTTATAGGTATTTGGATGCTAAGTATGGAGTTTGGATGCATTCCGGCTAATTTCCGTATGCAGACGCACGTTTAAGGGCAATTTGTTCAATTAAAAGTTTGGGCACCTATATTCATGGAAGATGTATCCCTCCTCACAAGCTTCGCGTGGCTGTAAACGGTGTGCGAATCCGATCCCTAACGAAGAAGTTACGACAATTTTAGCGAAAGAGATTTCCAACTACACCAAAACAGGAGGCTGCTTGGCTAAGACCTGCTTGATCGATCGATCGATCCTTCAATTTTCTTTCTTCAATTTTTTATAGTGATCGATGTATCGATCAAAGGGATCGATCGATTGATTCCCTATTTTTCTTAGCCATTCTATTTACAAGTGTTGATGTAAAAAATTAAACCGTGTCTAATTATTTAATCACAGATAAAATTAAATGAAACAAAGAAATTTTAAAGTGGTTTAGCCTTATAAGAATGGCATACGTCCACTGTTTCTGTTATTGCTGACTTGTTTGGGAATTCTCGATTACATGTTTAGTCAAGAAATTCCGGTCCCCTTACAATGTATTTATAGCCCTCAGGCTGTACATGTGAAAGGGTAATACATAGCTGTCCCTTAGGCGTATACATCTGTATGATAGTAATAAGCATTTAATGAGTAGTCAATCTGTTGGTTATCCTGCTATTAATGCTCTGTTCGAGGTGCAGCTCGGACCGCCTAAGTAGCTCGGTACTCATAAGTTGCTCAGTGTAGTAAAGTTCCTCGGAGAGCTCTTGCTGGTCGAAGCGTCTGAGTTGATCGGGGAGGCAGAGTTCCTCGATGCCAAAGTGATTGTAAAAATGCTTGTAGGTGACACATGTCTTCTTATGATTAATCCACGTCAGCAGGTTAAATTTTGTATCAACAGAAGTCCCTAATGTTTCACAGTTCGAGATTTAAGGAGTGTGGAACATTCTTTCTCGAAATATGGTTGTTTTAAATGGTCATCCTGAAATTTAGGAGTATTTTCTTTTGTATTTATTTCTCCTTCCAAATTCGTAGAATCGGACTTTTTGAATTTTTATGACCGCTTCGGTTCCCACGCCCTTTTTGTCTTTTTAGCCACTGGTAGCGTAACCGTCTCTTTTTGTAATCATTATCTTTACCCCTACCCAAGGCAAGGTATTTAAGCGTTGCAAAAAATGCCATCGTCTTCTACTTTTTCAAATTTGTATCTTTGAGTTTTCCATTGTCTCTCTCTCTTGTGCGTTCATTCTTTTCATTGTTCGTTGTCAGCAGACTCATCCTTTTCCTGTAAGATCTTCTTCTTTCTCTTTGATTTCCTTTATTCATCATGGTTTATCCTGTAGATTCGCTTGATAACTTTCGTTCTGATTTCTCTATTCCTTCATGGGTTATTTTGGAGGAACTTTCTAAGCCTTCAGATTATTTTCGTTTGGCTGATAGACATTGGTTCCCCAGTCTCTTTGTTGCTGAATGTGGCTTTTCTTTTCCCCTAAACCCTGTATGTCTGGAATTCTATCAAAATTTTGACGTGGTTCCTGCAAGAATAGCCCCCAATACGTGGAGAATAGTTAACAGAGTTCATAGATTAAATCAAATTCATGGAACTCGTATAGGAATTCCATAAATTATGTTTTGTTATAGATGGGCTATTGGTGACAATACTTTTTATTTAAAAACTAGATTTTTAAATAGGGCTCTAGTAGTTAATCTCCCAGATGCCAATAGGGATTACTTCGAGCACGGTGTTGTTATGAAAAATTGGCAACATCCTCCACTAACTGGAAACGATGTGTACCAGGGTCCTAGATGCCCTCCCTATGGAAATGGGATAGGTTGTTTTTATTTTATTTTATTTTCGAAATTATGCTTCCTTTGTGTTTGATAAAATGTGTCACTGATATTTTAATTTTGATTTATTTGCAGTTGACAGCAAGAGAAAATCTACAAAAGAGACAGAAGTTAACTTAAAACATCTGAAACTTATCTGGGGTTTGCATCAGACTATTGCCGACGAGCATATCAGATCAGCTTCATATCTGCTGCAGTATAAGAGTTACACCTCGTCTTTTACTGCTCGTCCGGTGATAAGCGACGTGGAACCAATATCAGCTTCTACAAGTTCTTCACCTGAGTCACATATTACTTTGAGTGAAAGGATGAAGAAAAGAAGACCTCCTACCCTCTTCGAGAAATCTGCCTCCGTTGCTGGAGAGGCAAAGAAAAGCAAACATTACGTCCCAGGAGAAGGGACGAGAAAACTCGATGCACCTCCTCCGGCTGCTCCTGTGAAGATTGCCGAGAAGCCCCCAGTGGCTCTGAGAAAGGCCGCTGCTCTAAGAGAGGTGATTGTCATCCCTCCGACTAAGACTACATCTTTAATCAAGACTGTTGATGCTCCTCTGAGGAGGCTGAAGAAAAGCTCCTCAATCAATTTGGCTGAATCCATCGCTCAGCCCCGGTCTTCTGAAAGTGGTGTTTCCACTTTTGTTGCCCCGAGCTCTGCAATGAGCTCGGTGAAGTCTTAGATCAATCCCAAGATCCAAGGTATTGAAGAAAATCTTTCTCGGGACATGGTTACCATATTAGCTGCTCGTCATATAGCTTCTGTAAGTATCATTGTCCTCAAATTTCATTTTTCCCTTTTTATATATGTGCACTGACTTGCTATCATTTTCTTTTCACAGTTGGTGACCTGCTTTAATACAATTTTGAAGAAGAATGAAGCTATTAAAGCTTCAAGCTCCTCGTCTGGTGTAGAGGAAGCTTTGGTGGGCCTGACGAAGTCTCTGAAGGATTCTTGTCAGAAATATGATGATGATAAAGCTACTTGGGAGAAGAAGCTTAATTCCATCGAACAGGAGAAGGATCAAGTTGTTGAGGTCTCCAAGGGGTTGGAGAAGAAAATAAAGGATTTGGAGGAGAAGAATAAAGAGCTCGAAGGAAAGCTCAAAAATGCTAAGGAGCTTGAAAGTAAGATCAAAACTGCTAAGGAAGAGCTGAGTCAACTTCGGGAAGTAAGTCGTCAGAAGGAAGAAGTGGAGAATAAACTGAAGGCTGCCGATGATCTTCTTTCTGAGAAGATTTCCTCGGAGAAGGCGAAAAGGAAATTGGCTATAAAAAAGTCTTTCAGCGCTGGCTGGGATAAGGGGTGTAATAAAGGTTTGGCTGCCATGATGTCATAAGTGGAATATGGTAGCCACAAATATTTTAGGGATGGCTGGGTCGCTGCTCCGCAAAAGATGAAAGTTGATGAACATTCTGAACTGTTTCAGTGACACATCCCGGGCCCCCCTCCAACTCCTGAAGAAGAAGAAGAGGACGAAGTTGCCTCTGAGGAATCTTCCATGGTGATGGGAGATCAAATTTCTCATCCCCCAGTTATTCAGTCCACTGGCAAGCAACTTCAACTACCCCTTATTTCATTCGAGCAGCTTCCAGCACTTGCCGAGTAACCCTCTGTACCATCCGAGCAACCTACTTCCTCGTCCCAGCCTCCAGAGAAAGTTTTGGGAGACAAGAAAAAGGTGTAGAGTTGTTCAGATTTTTCTCTCTGTTTTATTTTTCTTTGTCAAATGTAACTCTGAACTTTGTACTTCTCCTTTATGATGTAATAAAATTTGAACTTTTGATTATGCATACTGTAGATTCTCTTCCTCATGCTATGTTTGCACTCTTATTGATTCTTACTTTCTCTTCCTTTACTAGTTTATGGCCAGGATGGAATTATTGTTTGCTCACGATACAAAATTATTGAGTCTATGCAATGAGTACTTCAAAGGTGGTCATACAGATATGAGTGCAGCACAAATCGTCAACATCCTCGGTCAAGGTGCTTCAGAGCAAGCAATTGAAGCCTACCAGTATTTGAAGTGCCTGCTCGACCGTGCAGTGGCTAACAATGTAGCCTACTATGAAATGATTGAAGATCTCCAGGGCACTCTTGAAGAGCTTCAACAGCAGTATAAGGAATCTACAGCCCTTTTGCATGAGGGATACGAGAAGAAGTATCAGCAACTGAATGTTGATAAGGGATACGATAAACTGTTTGTTGCTTATGAAGTGAGAGAGAGAACTTTGAAAACTGAGGTCGAGGAGCACAGGCAAATAGCTGAGTTGTTGGAGCGGGAAAACAATAACTTTCAAAGAGAAGTATCCCAGTTGAAATCTGCTGCCTCTACCTCAAACGCTTTAGTCCCTGTGAACGATGAGGTATTTTCTTTCTTGGTGGTCAAAAACGCCAATCTTCTAGATGAATTCGAGACCTTAAAAAGAGCTGATCCCTCTACCTCTACTCGGGGACGAGCAAGAGCTTCTCGGGGACGAGCAAGAGCAGCTCAGCTTACGGTTGAAGAGGCAATAACTCAAGCTTCTTTAGAAAATCAAGCAGTTCAACTAGTTGCAAAGAACAGGGCTCTGGCAGAAATGTCCCAGAAGATCCGGACTTTGGACGAGCAGCTCTCTGCTCAGAAGCCTTGGAGAATAACGAAATATTTATAAAAAACCTTCACGAGCAGCTGGAAAGATTGACATATCAATTCCACAAGCATCCCCAAGAATTCTGAATGGCTATCTACAATGAGGCTCTCTACCATTTGGATGATCGGATCCAAAATGCGAATAATGAGGGTTAGAATCGGGGGTGGTTGAATGCCTTGGGTGTACTACAACTGGAGCAGGGTCACTACTTATGGGATTACCATAATCCTGGGTTGCTCGACCTACCAGTGCCACTGTTCAAGCTCGACATGAGTTGGATCCCTGCTCGAGCCATCCCTCAGTGTTTGATTTCCAAATACCTTGGCGATTATAGTCTCCATTCCAATGCTGAGATATCTCGCCCCGAGCACCTACTCGATTGACCATCTGTGATGAACAGGATGCTTAAAGATATTAATTTCATAAATTCCCCTTATGCTTTGGATGATCCACCTGATGGCGAGGAACCTGTTTCAAAAGCTGAGGGGAAAAACCAATAGAATAGGAATCTTGATGTAATAATAAATTTGTATTTCATTCTTGATGTATTTTGCTCTAAATTTAATGAAATAATTTTCTTTGCAACTCTTGATTACCATTGTCTTGTAATTGTAAAACACTTTACGTTTGTGCATGTATATCTGTTACAAAGATAACAACATTGTGTTATTTGTCGATCAACTGGAGTTGGTTAAAACTTATTGTCGACTATCTTGAATTTGTGGTAATCAATTGATGATATTTTGTTTCTCGACCAACTTATTGGTAATTTAAAATGTTACAAGTATCAAAATTTCTGCCTAATCACTTTCACGTACTCATACTTTGTTTAAATAAAATGCTTCCGACCAACTGTAGTTAACCTGAGTTGGTGGATTTTTTCTTCCCGACCAACCTTAGTTGGCATTTTTGGGAAATATTTTCTTTCTAACCAGCCTTAATTGGCATTTTTGGGAAATATTTTTCTTCCCAACCAACCTTAGCTGGCATTTTTGGGAATATTTTTTCTTCCCAACCAACCTTAGTTGGCATTTTTGGGAATAATTTTACTTCCCAACCAACCTTAGTTGGCATTTTGGGGAATAGTTTTACTTCCCAACCAACCTTAGTTGGCATTTTTGGGAATATTTTTACTTCCTAACCAACCTTAGTTGGCATTTTTGGGAATAGTTTAGCACTAGTATTCCTCGACAAATTTCCAATAAAAAGAGAGAACTGGGCAGAATATTGCCACTTTATTCATACTGATGAAATTAGATTACATGAGAGTTTACATCACTGATAATACTTGCGCAGGTGTTCTTCATTCCATTCATTCTTAAACTCCTCCCCCTCTAAAGTTTCTATCCTGTAGGTTCCTGGTCGAACAACTTTTATAACTCGGTAAGGTCCATGCCAGTTTGCCTCCAGTTTGTTGTGCTTTTGAATCACTTTATTTAGCACATAGTCTCGTTCTTTCAGGTCGCACTTCTTCACTCTCTTATTGTAGAACAAAGTTGTTCGTTGCTGGTAAGCAGTATTTCTAATGGTTGCTTCTTCCCTAACTTCCTCGAGCATGTCCAAGTCTAACCTTCTCATTAAATCGCTGACAGGGGAATTAAAATTCAGTACTCTGTGTGTCGGGAGACCCAACTCGGCGGGTATAACAGCTTCACTTCCAAATGCTAGCATGTATAGAGATTCCCCTGTTGCTGCTCGGGGAGTAGTGCGATAAGCCCACAGTACAGAGTGTAGCTAGCATGTATAGAGATTCCCCTGTTGCTGCTCGGGGAGTAGTGCGATAAGCCCACAGTACAGAGTGTAGCTCGTTGATCCATTTTGCTTTCGCATCATTCAATCTTTTCTTCAAACCATTTAGTAGCATTCTGTTTGTCACTTCAGTTTGCCATTGCTTTTGTGATGGCCTGAAGCTGAGTGAATCTTCAAGATATTTGACTGATGACAGTAGGTCGCAAACTCCTCATTATCGAACTGAGTTCCATGGTCTGTGATGAAGGCATGAGGAAGACCATATCGACAAATGATGTTCTTACAAATAAGTTGGTACACCTTGTCATACGTCATATTAATATGAGGCTCAGCCTCAACCCATTTAGTGAAGTAGTCCACGGCGACCATGAGATACTTAAATCTTCCCCTGGTCATTGGTAGTGGTCCGACCAAGTCTATTCCCCATATGGCAAATGGCCAAGGGGAAGTAATGGGTGCCAATAATTCTTGAGGAGTTCTTCTGATAGAGGAGAAGCGTTGACACTTGTCACATTTCTTGGCATAAGCTATACAATCAGCCCTCATCGTTGGCCAGTAATATCCTTGAGTCATCATTCTTTGTAAAAGTGTCCGACCTACTACATGGGCTCCACAGGACCCTTCATGGACCTCTTCAATCAGATCTTTCACCTCGGTGGGGTGCACACATCTTTGTAAACCTTCTCTAATTCCTCGTCTGTATAGAATACCATTAGTCAGTACGTAACGAGCAACTTTAAATTTCAATTTCGATCCTAAATCAAGGGTAACAAAGCTCATTGTCAGATCTTCATCTATACTCCGAGCAGCTAAAACTTCAATTGGGATTGTTCTACGTAGCTCGACACGAGTAGCTGATGCTAATCGAGCTAAGGCGTCCGCTCTCGCATTCTCGATTCTTGGTATTCTGACCAACTGAATAGCAGCAAATTCTTATACCAATTCCCTTGCCTTTGCATGATACCTGATCATTAATTCTCCTTTGGCTTCATATACTCCCATAATTTGATTTATGATTAATTGCGAGTCACTGAAGACAATAACCTGCTCCGCCCCCATGGTTTTTGCCAAACTAAGACCTGCAATCATGGCTTTATATTCAGCCTCATTATTCGAAGCTTTAAATTGGAAGCGTAGAGCGTATTCCACGTCGACCTCGTCCGGACTATTCAGAACGATGCCTGACCCACAGCCTATTGTGCAAGATGAGCCATCCACATATAGACTCCATATAGGTAACTCGTCATCAAATTTATGATCTGACAGAGTTCCTCGGTGGAAAATTTGTTGCTTCTTTTCACCATCTCCTAATATTTTTTGTCAATCATCTTTTTTTTCCCTTTTACCAACTTAAGTTAGTCTGGGCTTGGATTTGATGATTTTGTAGCATCTACAGGTTGATCGGTGAACAGGTTTTGCTCCTCGGGGGTATCAAGATAAATGAATTCTGCTATAAAATCTGCTACTACGTGCCCTTTAAGCGATCATCTGGGTTCATAAACTATATCATATTCACCAAGTTCTATTGCCCAGTACATCAATCTTCCTGATTTTTCTGGTTTATGAAGGGCTTTCCTTAACGGCATATCAGTATATACTACTATAGTATGAGCCTGGAAGTATGGCTTCAATCTTCTACTTGCCTCGATCAATGCTAGTGCCAATTTTTCCAGCTTTGGATATCTGATCTCTGCCCCTCGAAAGGCCTTACTCGTGTAATAGATCGATTTTTGCACACCATTATCCATTCTTATCAATGCCAAACTAACTGCATTCTCCGACACTGCCAGATACAAGTATAATTTTTCTCCCATCACTGGCCTGGACAATAGTGGAGGTGCTCCCAGATATCTCTTCAAGTCTTGAAAAGCCTTCTCACATTCATCATTCCACTCAAAAGTCTTTCGGAGCGTTTTAAAGAATGGGTGACATCTATCAGTTGCTCGTGATACAAATCTGTTGAGTGCTACTACTCATCCTATAAGACTTTGCACTTCTTTCTTCGTCGTTGGAGATCGCAGCCCTAACAGAGCTATGATATTTTCAGGGTTTGCTTCAATACCTCGTTGATTGACAATGTACCCGAGAAACATGCCTTCTCGTACTCCAAATATGCACTTGGTCGGGTTCAGCTTCATTTGATATTTATCCAATTGATCAAAGGTCTGGCCTAAGTCAACTAGATGATCGGCAGCTTTCTTGCCCTTTGTCAGCATATCATCAACATAGACTTCCATATTGCAACTGATTTGTTCTGCAAACACCTTGTTCATCAGCCGCTGATATGTTGCACCTGCATTTTTCAAACCAAAAGGCATAACATTATAACAATAAGTTCCCCTAGGGGTAATGAAAGAAGTACTCTCCCTGTCTTCAGGTTTCATTTTAATCTGGTTGTAACCAGAATAAGCATCCATGAAGCTCAGCAGCTCGTGTCCCGAGGTAGCATCCACTAATCGATCAATTTGGGGCAACGGAAAGTGATCGTTTGGGCATGCTTTGTTGAGGTCGGTGAAGTCTACACACATTCTCCATTTGTTATTGTTAACGAAAATGTCATTTATCCCTAATTAATTAAATTAGTTTAATTAATGAACATTTTTGTTTAACTTAATATATTGATTTTGATGATTCCAAACATATTTTTTATTAAGTTATTCTATAGATATTTATTATTGTATAATATTTATAATATAATCTTGTTAATATACCATTATATACATATTTATTATACTATATAATGTTTGCATTTAATGTGATATTGTCCTGCTTACATATCTATTCTGAGTGAGTTATATCTGTTTATGGCTAGTTTTATTTTCATAACTCAGTACGCCTCGACTCTACTCAATGACATATCTCAGAAAAGGTATTCACGTGTGGTGCACATTTGCACTTGACACATTAGGCACACATGCATATCTTGATCTATCATTTTGATTGTGTGACTAATCAATTTTGAGCAAAATTTTTGTTAATGAAATTATAATTTTAAAATAAGTTGACACTGAATATTTTCCTTAATTTTTTTTGTTAAAAAAAAAATGTTTTTTTGTCCTAAATATACACATGCGTGTATTTTTTTTTTGTGTAACTTTGAGTTACTTTCTTCATGTATGCTTTTGTGTATATAATATATTATTAACATTTGCTAGAAAGTGTGGCATATACCAAAAGCTGTTTGGATTTTTTTTTGTTTTGCCTTGAACGATTATATATATATATATATGTGTGTGTGTGTGTGTGTGTGCATGCATGTATGCTTTATGGAGACTAGTCTCTTTAGTAGCCTTATACATACTCAATGTCTGTTACATATTTGACATAGGCTGACAGCTCACTGCATCGCCCACTGCCCAAGCACTTGACCTCTTGAATGCGTGTACCTCCTTCGTTCTTTGCCCTTAACTGATTTCACATCATATTAGCTTTAGCTAAAAGCTGTTGACAGAATTAGACTTCTAGCCGGTTATAGACCTCACCCACTATATCTGTTAGTGTGTACCTTTGACTAAACCGATTTGACTGCTTGTGGCCTTAGGCCTCTACCGAGATGACGCACTGTCTTTCTTTATCAGAACTGTTCATGGTTTCGTCATGGTTTTTTTTTTTTTGCGCCCGCGGTTTACCAAAATCTGGTTTTCATTTTATTAAAACGATACCGTGTCGAGTATGTTACAACGGTAACTTTTGTTACCTGTTTTAAAAGTTGGGGTAACTTGATCTTTTCAGCCTCTACAAGAACTGACTATATCAAGAAATTCTTTTTGATATATATATATCCGTGCGAAATTTTATATATATATATATATATCTATCCGAATTTCTGATTTAAATATCTGTCCGAATTTTTTTTCTGTCCAGATTCTATTTTTATATCAGTCCGAAATTAATTTTTTTTGTCTGAAATCTATTTGTTTTGTCCGAAATTATCTTTACATATATTTGTTAGATTTTTTTTTTCATATCTGTTCTGAAAATTTTTATATCTGTGTGGGAAATATTTTTTAGTACTTATACTTACTTTGTGCCATTTATTATCTTGACAGAAAAATGTACTTTAATCTATATATCCTTTACACATTAGATATTTCTATTTGCATGTGGACTAATATTTTTGCAGATCCAAATATACACAAATGAGGATACTGAGTGATGTACCTTTTAGACTCCATATTTTCAGATTACCACTTCCGTGCTACAACAGCTATATTTTATTGGAGCAAATAAAAAATGAATATCTTCATATCAGATTTGGAGATTATTTCTAGCAACTCCACCTCAGCAAAATCTGGAGCATTTAATACTCAATATGCTGTGTCTAACAGCTAGTTATCTGAAGACACATTTAAAGCATTCAAGAACAGCATTGAAAAAGCAGAACAAGAATGAAAATATGAGACAGACTTGAAATATTATTGAGAGCATTTATTTTACTACTCGGCTACACATTCAAGAGAGCAATAAATTTTATCATCTGCTCAATTATTGAAGAAGAAGACTTCAACATCATTTATTGAAGTCTGATTCAAGAAGGAGAAACTCAGATTACAAATTGTATTTTAAGGAGTTTCAGCATTTTACCTTGTACTACAAAAATTCATATTTGTTGTGAAGCTTTGTTGAAGCTTCGGTTTGTACCGGTGATTGGTTCCTACCCGCAAGTGGGCCACGGGGTTTGAAGCTCGGAGTTAGCTTGCAAACAATTGTACGCGGTTGTTTGATCCTACCCGCAAGTGGATCAGGTTTAGTGAAACGCAAAGGAGACAGGGGCTCTAGTCGCGTGGACGTAGGCCGGGATTTGGCCGAACCACGTTAAATTTCGGTGTCATTTATTTTCTGCACTTTTATTTATTTATTTGCACATGCATGCTTGAGTAAATATTTTCAGCACACTATCTTGCAAATAAATTAATTCCGAAATTTGACTTAATTAATTTTTAAGGTTAAAATAATTATTTTTGAATTAAATAATTAATTTCAGAATATCACTTAATATTAAATACGAAAATTAATTTAATATTCCTAGAGTGTTAAAATCTGCATTTCTAGTTGTTTAAATTAGTTGGTTACATTTATTTGATATTGTTGGATTTATTCTTTATAGTTTTATTAATCTGAAATTTGTCCAAAGTGATTTAAATTTAATATTTTTTTGAAATCCTAATTTGACTTAAAAGTTTGCAAAAACTCAATTCACCCCCCCTCTTGAGTATAATCTGGGCAACAATTGGTATCAGAGCTAGTGATCTTCTTATTTTTAGATTTAACAATCTTAGAGTTAAAGATCTATGGCAAACTTCAATGTTTCATCTCTTGGTGAGGGTCAATCAATAAATAGACCTCCTTTATTTTCAGGAAATAATTATAGCTATTGGAAAAATAGAATGAAATTTTTTATTCAATCAAATGATTATGCTGTTTGGAGAGTTATTATAAATGGTCCTAATATCCCCATGAAAGTTGTTAATGATGAAAATGTTCCTAAAGAAGAAAATGAATGGAATGATGTTGATATTAGAAAAATTCAAATAAATGCTAAAGCTATGAATATTCTGCATTGTGCACTTGATGTAAATGAGTATAACAGAATTTGTTGTTGTGAATCTGCTAAAGAAATTTGGGATAGACTAGAAGTTACTTATGAAGGAACTAATCAAGTTAAAGAAGATAAAATTAGTATGCTTGTTCATAATTATGAGTTATTTAAGATGTTGTCTGATGAATCTATTTCTGATATGTTCACTAGGTTCACTAATATTATTAATTGTCTTAAATCTCTTGGTAAATCTTATACTGACTCTGAATTAGTGAGTAAGATTCTCAGGTCACTACCATCTGCTTATATGACAAAGAAGCTAGCAATCAAAGAGGCAATTAGAGAAAGACCTATCTCTCTTGATGAGCTATTGGGTTCCTTAATCACCCATGAAATGGAACTTAAGGAATTTGTTGAAGAAGAGAAACCAAAAGCAAACAAAATTATTGCTCTCAAATCTTCAAGGAAAAATCTAGAAAGTGAAGATGATGATGATGATATTTCCCTATTGGCTAAAAATTTCAAAAAATATCTCAATTCTAAAAAGAAAGCCAAGGAAAGGAGAAAGAAACATTTTTCAAAAGAGTTCAATGATGATCATCAATCCAAATCTGAACTAAGATGCTATCATTGTGATGAAGTTGGACACATTAAGCCAAATTGTCCAAAATATAAGAAAGGGAAGAAGGCATTGAAAGCCACAACATGGAGTGACTCCGACACAAGCTTTTCCGATGAAGATTCAAACGAAAATGAAGTTGCTCATCTATGTTTCATGGCTATGGAAAATGGGGTACATTCTAACCCTAACTCTAGTGATAGTGATAATGATGAAGTTGATGATTATGAAGTTTTACAAAATGTTTTTAATGAATTATGTGAAAGTTTTGAAGAACTTAAAAATAGATATATTAAACTTAAGAAGTCTCATTCATTTGTTTCAACTAAATATGATTATATGTCAAATGATTTTGATGAGTTGAAATTAGAAAATGAATCTTTGAAAAATGAAATTAATTCTTTGAAAAAAGAAAAATCTGTTATTGTTACTACTCCTCTTGAAATTGAAAATATTGAGTTAAAAAGGGAGATTGAATATTTAAAGAAATCATTAGATACTTTTACAAAAGGAAATGAATATTTTCATAAAATTGTTGAGACACAAAGGATTCGATTTAATAATAATGGTATAGGTTATGATGAAGGAAATGAGAAAAAGACTTATTCCAATTTATTGAAATTTGATGCTTCATCTAGTCTACCTAATTATTTATGCTCTTATTGTGGTAGACGCACACATTTTTCAGATTTATGTCCTTATAAATTTAGAAAAATAAAATTGGCATGGATTCCTAAAGGAACCAAGATGTATACTAACCCCTATGGACCTCACACATTTTGGGTACCAAAAGGGAAAATTTTCAAAGTTGTGTAGGTTGCATTTTGAGAAGGGATGTGGATTTTCAAGGCATATGATTTGATCATATTAATTATTTCAAGTATCATTGCCTAATGTTGGAAATGCCACACTTGGAAGAAGTTGCTTGTATATATCTTTGGTATTGGTAAGGTGGTAAGGAACACCCTTCTTGAATTTAATATCATATGTTTATTAATGATTTATTTCATAATTGATATATTTCCATGCATAGAATATTTGTTATATCATATGAGCTTGTTGATAATTTAGTATTCACATGTAAATTTGTATATTTATTATTCTTGATGATTTTATGTTATATGACACATACACTTGATTTTGATGATAATTTTTTTTTTAAAGTGAAAATTCATAATCTTTATGTGTTATTTATCTGGACATATATTTGTGAATAATATTGGATTAATTCATAAATTCAGATTTTATTGAATATTAATTTGAACCGAAAATGTCCTTTTAAAATTTACTAGTCATATGATCTACATGTTAATATTGTAACATTCACTATTTGATTATGATGATATGGTCATATTAATCTCTATGAGTTAGGTTTATTGCATACTACATGATTAATGTCATTGTTGGAATATTTATTCTCGATGAATTTTTTTGTTTGAATTGAGAAACCACATGATCAACAATTGATATCATTTGTGAGACTTTTTGATCTTATGGAAATAAATGCTTAAATTATTTCATTTCATGAAATAGATGCACCAAATTTGTTATATGCATATATGCCTTCATTGGTATCCCTTAGGGGGAGATAAATGTTTATTGGAAATTATTCATGGAAAAATGCTATATATTTTTTTGTTTCTAACTCATGTTATGTGCTTAATTCAAATTATTTGAAAACATCGAGTTATGAAATGTTTCATGTTGTGCGCTTAAAAGTTTATTCTATCATGAGGATTTATACAACAATTGATACGCCTATTGAAAATATATACAATGCAATTTCATTACATTAGTGCGAGAGTTAATTATGCACATTGATATATCTCTCGTATTTGCACTAATTGAGAACATTGAGTTGTGATTCCTTTTTGCGTAAAAAGTTGTTCCGAGGATCTATTGTGTGCAACGCACAGTTTGTGTGTGATTACAACAATTGGTATCAGATTAGTGTGTAACTACAACAATTGGTATCATTTATCATTGACGCAATTTGAAAAGTTGATCTTTTATCTTTTAATTTCATTTTTGTGACTTATGCATTATTTGATGATATTATTGTCAATTTATAAATTCAAATACATGCTATGAATATTTATGATGAATATATGTCGACACATGTGCGTACTGAAAATTCTATGGAATTTGCGATTTATGGTTGAACCCCTTGCACGAATTATTTTTGATAGGGGGAGCTTCGCATCTTACCCGATGACACTCGAGATTTATTTAAAATATCTTTTTGATAATGTCAAAGGGGGAGAAATATTTATGATTCACTATTTGTACTTAATATTTAATTTTATGAATATTTGTGAATCATTGTTTGTCATCATCAAAAAGGGGGAGATTGTTAACGAAAATGTCATTTATCCCTAATTAATTAAATTAGTTTAATTAATGAACATTTTTGTTTAACTTAATATATTGATTTTGATGATTCCAAACATATTTTTTATTAAGTTATTCTATAGATATTTAATATTGTATAATATTTATAATATAATCTTGTTAATATACCATTATATACATATTTATTATACTATATAATGTTTGCATTTAATGTGATATTATCCTGCTTACATATCTATTATGAGTGAGTTATATCTGTTTATGGCTAAGTTTTATTTTCATAACTCAGTACGCCTCGACTCTACTCAATGACATATCTCAGAAAAGGTATTCACGTGTGGTGCACATTTGCACTTGACACATTAGGCACACATGCATATCTTGATGTATCATTTTGATTGTGTGACTAATCAATTTTGAGCAAAATTTTTGTTAATGAAATTATAATTTTAAAATAAGTTGACACTGAATATTTTCCTTAATTTTTTTTGTTAAAAAAAAAATGTTTTTTTGTCCTAAATATACACATGCGTGTATTTTTTTTTTGTGTAACTTTGAGTTACTTTCTTCATGTATGCTTTTGTGTATATAATATATTATTAGCATTTGCTAGAAAGTGTGGCATATACCAAAAGCTGTTTGGATTTTTTTTTGTTTTGCCTTGAACAATTATATATATATATATATATATGTGTGTGTGCATGCATGTATGCTTTATGGAGACTAGTCTCTTTAGTAGCCTTATACATACTCAATGTCTGTTACATATTTGACATAGGCTGACAGCTCACTGCATCGCCCACTGCCCAAGCACTTGATCTCTTGAATGCGTGTACCTCCTTTGTTCTTTGCCCTTAACTGATTTCACATCATATTAGCTTTAGCCAAAAGCTGTTGACAGAATTAGACTTCTAGCCGGTTATAGACCTCACCCACTATATCTGTTAGTGTGTACCTTTGACTAAAACGATTTGACTACTTGTGGCCTTAGGCCTCTACCGAGCTGACGCACTGTCTTTCTTTATCAGATCTGTTCATGGTTTCGTCATGGTTGTTTTTTTTTTTGCGCCCGCGGTTTACCGAAATCTGGTTTTCATTTTATTAAAACGATACCGTGTCGAGTATGTTACAACGGTAACTTTTGTTACCTGTTTTAACAGTTGGGGTAACTTGATCTTTTCAGCCTCTACAAGAACTGACTATATTAAGAAATTCTTTTTGATATATATATATCCGTGCGAAATTTTATATATATATATATATATCTATCCGAATTTCTGATTTAAATATCTGTCCGAATTTTTTTTCTGTCCAGATTCTATTTTTATATCAGTCCGAAATTATTTTTTTTGTCTGAAATCTATTTGTTTTGTCCGAAATTATCTTTACATATATTTGTCAGAAATTTATTTTCATATCTGTTCTGAAAATTTTTATATCTGTGTGGGAAATATTTTTTAGTACTTATACTTACTTTGTGCCATTTATTATCTTGACAGAAAAATGTACTTTAATCTATATATCCTTTACACATTAGATATTTCTATTTGCATGTGGACTAATATTTTTGCAGATCCAAATATACACAAATGAGGATACTGAGTGATGTACCTTTTAGACTCCATATTTTCAGATTACCACTTCCGTGCTACAACATCTATATTTTATTGGACCAGATAAAAAATTAATATCTTCATATCAGATTTGGAGATTATTTCTAGCAACTCCACCTCAGCAAAATCTGGAGCATTTAATGCTCAATATGCTGTGTCTAACAGCTAGTTATCTGAAGACACATTTAAAGCATTCAAGAGCTGCATTGAAGAAGCAGAACAAGAATGAAAATATGAGACAGACTTGAAATATTATTGAGAGCATTTATTTTACTACTCAGCTACACATTCAAGAGAGCAATAAATTTTATCATCTGCTCAATCATTGAAGAAGAAGACTTCAACATCATTTATTGAAGTCTGATTCAAGAAGGAGAAACTCAGATTACAAATTGTATTTTAAAGAGTTTCAGCATTTTACCTTGTACTACAAAAATTCAGATTTGTTGTGAAGCTTTGTTGAAGCTTCGGTTTGTACCGGTGATTGGTTCCTACCCGCAAGTGGGCCACGGGGTTTGAAGCTCGGAGTTAGCTTGCAAAAAGTTGTACGCGGTGGTTTGATCCTACCCGCAAGTGGATCAGGTTTAGTGAAGCGCAAAGGAGACAGGGGCTCTAGGCGCGTGGACGTAGGCCGGGATTTGGCCGAACCACGTTAAATTTCGGTGTCATTTATTTTCCGCACTTTTATTTATTTATTTGCACATGCATGCTTGAGTAAATATTTTCAGCACACTATCTTGCAAATAAATTAATTCCGAAATTTGACTTAATTAATTTTTAAGGTTAAAATAATTATTTTTGAATTAAATAATTAATTTCATAATATCACTTAATATTAAATACGAAAATTAATTTAATATTCCTAGAGTGTTAAAATCTGCATTTCTAGTTGTTTAAATTAGTTGGTTACATTTATTTGATATTGTTGGATTTATTCTTTATAGTTTTATTAATCTGAAATTTGTCCAAAGTGATTTAAATTTAATATTTTTTTAAAATCCTAATTTGACTTAAAAGTTTGCAAAAACTCAATTCACCCCCCCTCTTGAGTATAATCTGGGCAACAGTTGTTCTTCTTCTTCACCATCACCACGTTTTCTAACCAGTTTGGATATTTAACCTCTTCAATAAAGCAAGCTTTCTGGAGCTTCTCGACTTCCTCTTGTATGGCTTGATTCTTCTCGGGACTGAATACTCTTCTTCTCTGCTTCACAGGCTTGATCTCCTTATTCACGTTGAGCTCGTGACATAAGAAATTTGGGTCTATCCCGGGCATATCCTCATGACTCCATGCAAAAGTTTGCTTTCTGCTTTTTAGGAAAGTTATCAATTCCTGTTTTAGTGAGGCCTCCAATGACGAACCTATTTGAGTTGTTCGTTCAGGGTGCTCGTTGTCCAGAATGATGTTTTCAGTAGCTTCCAGCACTTGACCCTTCACGAGTTGCGACTCATCTCTAGGATCCAATGTTTCAATTTCTGCACCTTCATCCACTTGATAGGTAGTAGTCTTTTTCCTTGACTCCCCCAGTTCCTCTTTCTCGACAGATGAATAGTAGCATTCCCGAGCTACTTTTTGATCACCCTTCACAACTCCTACTCCAAAATTTATTTGAAATTTTAGGTATTGATGTACCGTAGATGGTACTGCCTCGAACTTCTTCAATCCTACCCTTCCCATGATGATATTGTAGGCTGATTGAACATTCTAATCCATCATGAAAAAGCGTATTCTTTCTGTTCGACAAGCAGGCCACGTACCAATGAATATATCCAACTTGATCGTTCCAAGTGAAAAAACTTTCTCGCCAGCAAAACCGAGGAGGGGACTGTGATAAGGCTCCAGTTGAGACAGCTTTAGATTTAAATTGTCAAAGCACGAGTAGAACATGATGTCTGCCGAGCTACCATTATCTATCAGTACTCTTGAAATCATCACTTCCTTCATCCTCATTTTGATCACCAATGGGTCATCATGAGGATATAGAACACCTGCGAGGTCGTTCTTTGAGAAACCAATGACCAATTTCTCTTTGTTTACCTTTCTAGGGCGATCCTCCTCAGCTAGATTTATTCGTTGAATGTATGAGCAAGCTTTAGCCTCACAGAGGTAAGCTTTTCTCTCTGCAGTAAGGTCTCCTCCTCCTGCATCTCCATCTGTAATAACATTACAATCAAATGACCCAAAACGTATTGAAAATACTTCACGTTCTGGCTTCCTTGGTCTTTTAGGAAGGTCGGGGTCGTCTTCTGGATCATCTTCATAGTATTTTTTCTTTTTCTTCTCTGCTCAACAAGGAGATCTAGATCTCTCTCTTGTTCGGTCACTGTTTCTTCTTTCATTTCCACGATCAACATACTTTGCCAGTTTTCCTCGTCTGATGAGTGTTTCGATCTCATTCTGAAGAGCTATGCAATTTTTGGTCATATGGCCATGATCTTTATGAAACTCGCAATATTTTACCTTATTCCTCCTATCAGGGTATGTCTTCATTTTCTCTGGTCAGCTTAATTCCTCGATGTTCTTGATTTCCTCTAGAACGTGGTTGATGTCTTTCTTCAAACGAGTATAATTATCAAATTTCTTTAATACTTCCCATGACGACCTTATTTTTGATTATTTGTCACCACCATTATTCTTATGCTCTTTCTTCTTAGCTTTATCACCCTCCACCTTGGTTTCTTTGGCATCCATATTCATGTTTGTACCCATAGCCTCCTCGGCATTCATGATCTTGGCCGCTTTTCCCATCAGTTCTGATATGGTTCTGGGTGGATCTTTGGCCAAAGTGTAGTACAACTTGATGGGCAGTAGTCCACTCATCAAGGCGATAACCGTTGTCTTTTCCTCATAATCAATGACTTCGAGTTTCTCGTTATTAAAACGATTTATATAATCTTTGGTACTCTCACCAGCTTTTTATCTAACACTTAACAAATGCGCTACTCGTTTAACTGGCTTTTCCCCAAAATAGAATTCCCAATGAATAACTCGGCCAGTTGAAAGAAAGTTGAGATCTTACCCCGGGGAAGATTATTATACCATATTTGAGCAAATCCAGTAAGAGTTCCAGAGAATGCTCTGCATCTCATCTCATCTGGAATAACATAGATGTCGGTTGTAGCTTGATATTGTTCTATATGAAGGACAGGGTCGGTCTTTCCATCATATTTGGGAGTCACAACAGGTGCTTTAAATTTTGACGGTGTTGGAAAATCCACAATGGCCTGGACAAAGGGTGTCCCTTGAACAAAAGTTCGTTGTAAAGGGTTCTTGGCTTTAGACATTTCTCCTAATCTATCCTCCAGCCTCTGAATAGAGCCTTTCCATGCATCATTTCCTTCCTCGGGCTTGTTGGTTCAAGCAACTGATTGCGTTGACGTAGCTTCCTGGGATCTGTCTTGACGAGAAGCTGGTCGCGATTGGGCAGATCGTTCCCTTAAGTCTGATGGTCACCGAAAGCTCCTCGATGCAGCCTTAGGAGGACTTTTGTTCCTCCTAGGGCCCAATCGATCAAAAGGAGAAACCCTACTCAATCTCTCCAACGCACTGATCCTTTCTGGAGAGAGAGTGACCTTTTGTTCAGTATCTGTGGCTCGTACCGACGAAGTTCTTCCAGGTTGATAAGAAAAATCATCAGATTCCTCAGTACGATATGAATCGATATGCCCAGTACGCGAAGAAAGTAAACGGGTATTTCTTTGGACACTTCGTTGTCCTGAATGGGTTGGTACACCGCCATGAAGGGTTTGTATGAGTTGTCGCATAGTTTCTTGCATGTCTTTCTGTCCCTGGGCTAGATTTGTCATTATTCCAGCCAAATCTGGAACGTTTGGCGGAGCAGATGGATTTGGGGGGTTTCCAGCGTTTCGATTGCTGGATTCGGGATTATCAGCCATTTGTGATGAACTGTTTTTGGTGAAAAATGAAAATTACAGTCGATTCCCACAGACGACGCCAATCTATTGATGTAAAAAATTAGATTGTATCTAATTATTTAATCAAAGATAAAATTAAATGAAACAAAGAAATTTTAAAGTGGTTCAGCGTTATAAGAATGGCCTACGTCCACTGTTTCTATTATTGCTGACTTTTTTGGGAATTCTCGATTACAAGTTTAGTCAAGAAATTCCGGTCCCCTTACAATGAGGATGATACAATGTATTTATAGCCCTCAGGCTGTACATGTGAAAGGGTAATACATAGCTGTCCCTTAGGCGTATACATCTGTATGATAATAATAAGCATTTAATGAGTAGTCAATATGTTGGTTATCCTGCTACTAATGCTCTGTTCGAGGTGCAGCTCGGACCGCCTAAGTAACTCTATACTCATAAGTTGCTCAGTGTAGTAAAGTTCCTCGGAGAGCTCTTGCTGGTCGGAGCGTCTGAGTTGATCGGGGAGGTAGAGTTCCTTGATGCCAAAGTGATTATAAAAATTCTTGTAGGTGCCACGTAGACTGACACGTGTCTTCTTATGATTAATCCACGTCAGCAGGTTAAATTTGGTATCAACAACAAGTTTTCCATTTTGAGGATTTTGTATAAATACTCATTTCTCTCATTTGAGAGAAATATCTTACATTTTACATTAGTTTAGGGTTTGTATGGAGATTTTCCCTACTCCATTTCCTTTGGGTATTTTAGCCTCTTTGTTGTATGTAAGCTCATTAATTTAGTTGTCTTCCTTTAATTCTTGCTTTGTTTACTTGCTTCCATTAATTTTCATGCCTAGTTAATATTAATTTCTTGCTATTTATTTATTTCATCATTAGGTTTAATTTATTTCTTTAAATACATGCTTTTTAATATGCTTTTTATCTAAGTTAGTCTAGGTTGTGTCGGATTGAACTCACTCGATTTGACGTGTTGCTTTGCTTTGGTGATGGAGTTTATGAGTCTATTTCGGGTGCGTTGTCCTAGTTATTATGCCTAGGATATTTGACGGGGCATATCATGTATGCTCCGTGCTTACGACCTTGTGTGCATAATTTTCGGGGTATTTGTTGACGCCAAAATCATATTAGGGTTTTATGCGAATTTAGGGGTGTGACAACCCTTGATTTAATTAACTGTCGAAACGAGACGCATTCGTAGTAACTCGTCAATCCATGTAACCATTTTATACAAATTAACTCGGGTGAGGGATATTCGACGCAACCTATAGTTTTTACTCGATGTATTAGTCTAGCGTTATTTTCCCTCTTCCAGATTAATATTTCCCTTTTTTCATCTTTTCCTTTTTGTTGTAATTATCTTTTACGCTTTCATTTCTGAAGTACAAAACCAAATAATACTCTAGCAACTCGTCTCTATGGATTTTTGATACCCGACTTACCGCTACGATTGTATCGCAAGTGAATTCGTAATATAGGTTTTTGTATTGAGGCGGTGAACAGAAAACAACGATCGGCGCTTGACGCGCGTCAACCCATGTAACCATTTTGTACTAATTAACTCGGGTGAGGGATATTCGACGCAACCTATAATTTTTACTCACTTCATTAGTCTAGCATTTGATAGGCAGAGTTTCGCCACGGCCCGAGAGTCACCTACGCACCGGTCGTTTTGAATTCAGCTCACTTGAACTATACAAAAACCTAAACTTATGACTACACTCAACGGGTGAGTATAGCGTCCAAGTCCGGGTATCAAAAATCCACAGAGACGAGTTGCTAGAATTTATAGGGTTTAGTATTTCTATATAAAAGCGTAAATGGTGATTATACACAAAAAGGAAAAGATGCACAAAATGGAAATATTAATCTAGGTGAGGAAAAATAAGCCTATACTAATAAAGCGAGTAAAAACTATAGGTTGCGTCGAATATCCCTCGCCCGAGTTAATTTGTATAAAATGGTTACATGGGCCGATGAGTTATTACGAATGCGTCTCGTTCCGACAGTTAATTAAATCAAGGGTTGTCACACCCCTAAATTCGTATAAAATCCTAATATGATTTTGGCATCAACAAATACCCCGAAAATTATGCACGCAAGGTCGTAAGCACGAAGCATACATGATATGCCCCGTCAAATCTCCTAGGAATAATAACTAGGACAACGCACCCGAAATAGACCCGTAAACTCTATCACCAAAGCAAAGAAACACGTCAACCCGAGTGAGTTCAATCCGACACAACCTAAACTAACTTAGCTAGAAAGCATATTAAAAATTTGTATTTAAAGAAAATAATTAAACCTAATTATGAAAGCAATAAATAGTAAGAAATAAATATTAAGTAGGCATGGAAATTAATAGAAGCAAGTAAACAAAGCAAGAATTGAAGGAAGAAAACTAAATTAATAAGCTTACATACATTAAAGTGGGTAAAACACCCAAAGGAAATGGAGTAGGGCAAAGCTCCATACAAACCCTAAACTAATGTAAAATGTAAGATATTTCTCTCAAATGAGAGAAATGAGTATTTATACAAAACCCCAAAAATGAAAAACTTGTAAATAGAATGGGGATCGATCGATCGATCAATTGATTAGATATCTGACCACTGTAAAGATCGAAGGAAGAAAACTGAAGGATCAATCGATTGATCCCTTTGATCGATTGATCGATCAAGCAGGTCTCAGCCAAGCAGCCTTCTGTTTTGGTGTAGTTGGAAATCTCTTCCGCTAAAATTTCCGTAACTTCTTTGTTAGGCATTGGATTCGCGCATCGTTCACGACCACGCAAAGCTTACAAGGAGGGATACATCTTCCATGTAGATGTTGGGCCAGGTGCCCAAACTGTGAATTGATCGAATTGCCCTTGAACGTGCGATTGCGTACAAATATTAGCCGAAATGCATCCAAACTCCATACTTAGCATCCAAATACATATAAAAACTCAATTAACCCCTGCAAAGCATGTTAATATAGAAATCTGAGGTTGTTTAGTTAACGAGCATAAATATAGGGAATAAGATACCCGAGGGGGCTCCAATGCGTAGGTTCGAGGGATGAAATACGCAATATTTGCATAATATCACACCCCTAACTTACACATTTCTAGTCGTTAGCAACGAAATAGGATACAACAAGAACTACAATCAAATCAAAAGCAGGATACAAATATAAAAATATGGTATAAAATCATAATGCCACTTTTGTGAGCGATTCGATTGCATTTAGCGTATGTAATAAGCCATTAAACCCCTAGGTTACCCTAATGGACGAGTGTCGTCTCGTGAGGATTTTTAGGGATGAAACCCACAAACATTATTTGGTTTCCTCAAAATATGCCCAACCCAACATGGGACAAGCCCAACAATAAAGAAAAATATTTCATACGCATTATTAGCAAAGTGAAAGCATTCACACAAAAGTCCAAATCATTAACATTATATAATGCACCTCATAGAATTGAAGCTTTAAAATGTGGGAGGGGAGCGAGCACATGCAACATATGATTTGACAAAAACTTAAATAAAACGGATAAAAATTAAAGCAAGCATATATTCAATCCTCACAGGCATTACACTCATCAAGTGAATTCACTCGAAAAAGGGAGATAACACGCGGAATATGCGGGCATAAGGAGTAAATGTAAAGGGAAACTAGGCCAAGCACATGTCACATATGAAGAACGCTATATATAAAATGAAAAATTGTAATCTCAATGAAAGATATCACTCATTAAAGGAGGCGAAATGTATTTTCACAGATTATCAAAACTATTGTGACTTTTAAATTAAATGCACTTGAAGATCACATAGGACTTTATAGGGTTGTAATGTAGGCTAGGCTAGGGTACGAAATGAGTGACATGTATGTACGGGTTTAAAGTGTTGGAAACGAAAAACTTGGAATAATGGAAAATAGCGGGCAATATAAAAAATTGGACATACAACTTTTTCTCACTTTTTCTTTTCTTCTTTTTCTCACCTTTTCTTTTGTTTTCTTTTGCTTTTTGCTTTATCTTTTTCATCACTTTTTTCACAGCTCTTTTCTTTATTTTTCTCACTCTCACATGCCTAAATTGCAACCGACATCATTCAATCCCAAGTAATATTCCAAGAAAAGGTATGGAAAGTGTATGTATGGTCTAAAATTCCAATTCGGAGTTGGTTATGGGAATTTGGATAATGAAACGAAAGGCTATATTTAGGCTCAAATGGGTTGACTAGGGAACAGATAAAAGGTGAGGTCAAGGTCATATGGGTGATATACAAAGATGGACTATGATCATTTCATAAAGTTTACGTAATTCTTGAGTAAAAAAGAATACATGAAAATCATGCTCAAGTAACACATTTCAAGATAAAAACTCAATTAATGAACGATCAAATGAAAGAACAAAGAGATTACCGACGAATTCAACGTTTACAAAGAGAAAAGAATAGTGTATACACTCACAAATGATGAAAGGTACAAAGCTTACTCGGTTTAAGTATATAAAATGCGACAAAAGATTACCGAGTTATAAAAATCTTAAACCAAATCAATAAAGCAAGAAAAGTGCGTGTGCTCATGGGATTAAAGTTTAATTCATGAAGTTATTCATAATATCAATGATTGAGACTAAAGTCTAATAACTTATGAAATTAAGAACATGCATTGTTGAGTAGTCTATTAGATCGGACAATTATTGAAATTTATCATCGGAAACAAAGGTAAAACGCCCAAAAAAGGAGAAAAAAGAAAGAAAATCTTTTTGAAAATTTTGAATTTTTCTAAGAAAAGCATACTAAGTACCTAACATGTGAGAAAAAACATGGACTAAATAAAGAAGTGGATAGAATATCCCACACCCCCTGTTGATGCAAAAAACTAGACTTGATCTAATTAATTAATCACAGATAAGTACAAATAATGAAATGAGACAAAATCTTTTTAAAGTGGTTCAACCTCAATGAAAAATGGCCTACGTCCACTGTCTTGTATTACTGGGTGTTTTGCCTCGATCTCAATTATGATCACAAATGATCAATTGTCCCGTTATGGAGGGGGTTACAATGTATTTATAGCTTTTGGGTTGTCAATATGAATAGACAATACGCCGTTATTTAATAGACATATACATCTGTACATAATAAGAAAGTTCATTAAATCTGTAATTATCGTTTGATCTTCTTAACTAGATGCTTTGTACGTCAAGTAGCTCTGTATGTTGAGTAGCTCGGTACATTGAGTTGTTCGGTGAATATATATTTTGCCACATTAGATGATACGTGTCTTTATATAATTAGTCCACATCAACTGACTAATTTTGGTATCAATAGAAGCCCCCAATGTTTCACAGTTGAGGTTGAATATGAGAGTGTGGAACATTATGTCCAGAAGTTGCTCGGGTAAATTTACCCAGTCTTGTTAGATTACAGATCTCCAACACTTGACATTTAATGATTTTGAGCGCAAAAGGGCAAACTCGTAAATATTTTGAATTTTTGACAGACGCTTAGGTACTTGTGTCTTTTTCATCATTTAGCCGCAAAAAATGCAATCGTCTTTTCTAGAAATCATTTATTTTCTTGCTTCCCAACGCAGGGCATTTAAAAGCGATAGAATTAAATCATCTTCCACCTTCCGCTTTTTAGAATTCCAAACTCTTTGTCTTCTCACTTTGTCTTCTTATGATCATTCTTTCTGTCACCCGCCTTAGCAAATTTCTCAATTTTCTGTAAGAACTTCTTCCTTGTTATTTCTTTACGTTATTCACCATGGTTGATCTTGTCGAATCATTAGATAAAATTTCGAGATTATTTTTCAATTCCCTCTTGGGTTATTCTAGAGGAGCCTCCTTGCCCTTATGATTTATTTTCCTTAGCTGAGGGACACTAGTTTCCCTCTATTTTTGTGGCGGAATGCGGTTTTTCTTTCCCGCCTAATCCCCTGTGTTTGGAGTTTTACCAATATTTCTATATTGTTCCTGCAAGAGTAGCTCCAAATACATTGAGGGTAGTTAATAGCGTACATATGTTGAACCAAATACATGGAACTCGCTTAGGAATTCCTGAAATTATGTATTGTTATAAATGGGTTAACAGTGACACTACTTTTTATTTAAAAACTAGGTTTTCAAATAGAGCTTTAGTGGTCAATCTTCCCGATGCTAATAGGGACTATTTTGATCATGGGGTTGTGACGAAAAGTTGGCAACACCCCCCGTTAAAAGGAAAAGATGTATACCAAGGTCCCAGATGTCCACTTTATGGCAATGGGATAGGTTATTTTTAGTTTTTCAATTTAACTCTATTTTTGCTCGATAAAATGCATCACTGACATGTACGTTTTTATTTTGCAGTTGATAGAAAAGGAAAGCTCCAAAAGAGAGTGACATAAATATAAAAATTTTGACACTTATCCGGGGTTTGCATAAATCCATTGATGGGGGAAACGTGAGGTGTACTTATTTGTTGAGATGCAAGAACACCACCTCGTCTTTTATTGCCCGACCTCTCGTTCCTCCTATGGTAATTGATCTTGACCAAGTACCGGCATCTCCAGTAACTGTAGGAAAATCTTCTTTTGATTTGGGTACCTATATTGTTGATCTGATGACGAAGAAGAGGAAGTTACCTGAGTTCTTTGCCAAGTCTGCTCCTGGTATTGAAAGGGCGAAGCAGAATAAGGGCGATGTTCCAGCTGACGAAACTAAGAAAAAGGATGTTTTTCCTCCTGTTAAATATATCAACAAGAAGCCCTCTGCTGCCCCTAAAGATGTAGCACTTTCGATTGAAGTTGTTTCCCCAAAAGAGGCAGTACCTGTGATTAAAGGTGCTCCTTTGAGAAGGTTGAGGAGGGGTCTTGCTGAAAGACATGTGGATGCTATTGCCCAACCTACTGGAGTTAGGATTTCTTCTTTGAGGGCTAGTTCTCCAGCTGTCCTTACCCCTGTCTTGGCCAAGAAATTGATCAAGTCAGGGACTTTCCCTGATTACCGAGCTGCTGAAACTTCAACTCCTCAGGATAAGGTTATCGATGTGGCTGCCCAACTCCTTGCCTCTGTAAGTGGTCATTAGACTTATCTTTCTAATTCTTTATTACCGTGTTCATATTCCGATTCATGCCTTTCTCCTTCTTAAAATTTTTGGTGAACTTTGATAATATCGTAGAGAAGGATGAAGCCATCAAAGCTTCAACCTCATCTAGTGGAGTAGAGGAAGCCTTAGCTGGGTTATCAAAATCTTTGGGGGAGTCCCGATAGAAGTATGATGAGGACAAAGATGTATGGGAGAATAAAATCTAATCAGCTGAGTCGGCTCATCAACATGCTGTAAATACCTCCAAGGAGTTGGAGGAAAAATTGAAGGTTGCTCTTTCCAACCAAGTGAAAACTGATGGAAAGCTCAAAGAGGCGGAACGGCGTAAGAAAGAGCTTGAGGAGAAGGTGAAATCTATTGAAGAGGTTCTCAGGGAGAAAATATCTTTAAAAAGAGCAAAGAGAAAATATGTTATGAAGAAGTCTTTTAGCTCTGGGTGGGACAAAGGATGGAATAGAGATTTGGTTGCTGTCTCTTCCCAGATGGAGTATACAAGTTAGAAATACTTCATAGAACGATGGGTTGCAGCTTTGAAAGAGTTGAATGTTGCTGATGATTCTGAATTATTTAAGAAACATATTCATAGCCCTCCTCATACTAGTGGAGAAGAAGAAGAAGAAGAAGAAGAAGAAGAAGAAGATGATGAAGCTGCATATGATGAATCTTCTATGGAGATAGTAGAATAAACACCTTTTGTTATCCTTCCTCAATCCTCCGATCAAGTTCAGCAGGAAATATATTCAACCAAGCAATGCCAACTGCCCTCCGAGCAACAAACTCCTTCATCCAAATCGACTGAAGATGTTGTAGGAAATAAGGAGAAGGTGTAGAGTTATTCGGCTCTTTAATTATGTTGTTTTTCTATTTTTTTTCCTTTCATTATAACCTTGGTTGTACTTTCGCCTACTGCGATCAATAAAATGATGTTATTTATTCTGATTTTTCTCCTTTACTTTATCGATTTGTATTGTTATTGATCCATTTTTACTTTTCCTTGCTAGTTTGTTGCTAGGATGGAACTCTTGTCAGCTCATGATACAGAGTTTATGAAGAAATTCAATGATTACTTCAAGGTTGGTCATACAGACTTCACTAAGACATAAATAGTTAATATCCTTGGACCTGATGCCTCTGAGCGAGTAATTAAGGCTTACCAATGTTTAAAATGTCTGCTTAATCGGGTTGTGGCCAATAATGCTGCTTACTATGAAATGATTGAAGATCTTCAAGGAACGATCGAGGAACTTCAACTTCAACATAAAGAAACCAATGCACTTCTGCATGAGGGTTATGAGAAGAAGTACCAACAGTTGAATGTTGATAAGCACTATGACAAGTTCATTTCAGCCCATAAAAAGAGAGTGAGCGTGCTAAAACTTGAGGTTGAGGAGCACAGAAACATTGCCAAACTGTTGGAAGAAGAAAATATTGCCTTGCGAGAAGAAATGAGACAATTAAAATCTGCTTCTTCAGTTGGAGCTCTGGTCCAAGTTAGTGATGAGGACATCTAATTTTTGGAAACTAAAAATGATGCATTGAGGGAAGAATTAGAGGCTTTAAAACAAACCAGAGCTACATCTTCCTCACGGGATAGAGCTAGAGCTGGTCGGAGCAGCATTGAAGAAACTAGGACTCAACAAGCCTTAGCAAATTAGGCTGTCTAGATGAAAACCAAAAATCAAGCTCTGGTTGAGATGTCCTAGAAAATTCAAAGTCTTACCGAGCAACTTTCCAATCAGAGTTCTTCGTTGGAAAATAAAGAGAACTTAGTGAAAAAACTTCATCAACATGTGGAGAGATTGACTTATCAATTCCACAAATAACCCAGAGAATATTGGATGGGGGATACAATGAAGCTCTATGCCATCTCGATGCTCGGTTGAAATAATCAAATAATGAGGGATACAAACAAGGATGGCTGAACGCCTTGATTGTGATGAAAATTGAGAAAGGAAATTCCTTATGGAATTTGTATGAGCCTGGATTACTGGATCTGCCTATGCCTCCCTTTAAGCTAGATGTCAGTTGTATTCCAGCTCATGCTATTCCTCAATGTTTGATCTCCAAGTATCTTAGCGACTACCATCTTCATGAATACTTTGAGATATCTAGACCTCAATATTTGCTTGATCGACCGAGTTCGAGCAACATCAGAATGCTGCGAGATATAAATTATATCAACTCTCCTTATGCTTTAGATGATCCACCCGCTGAAATGGAACCTGTACCAAAATCGGAAGGAAAAAGGCCAATAAAATAGGAGATTTGTATTTAATGAAGAAAAGTTCATTGTTTTGTAATTATCTTTCCTTGGAAATAAATTGTAATTTTCTTTTGATGAGTATATATATTTATAAAGGGATAATTCATCCTGTCTTGTTTTAATTGCCTAGACAATGGAACTATGCCCCATTTGTTGCCTAATTATAGTGACTTGTCACCCATAAGTTCCTAAGTAATGGAATTGTTTTCATACCATGGTCCTGCTTAGTTGTAGCAATCTTATCTAGATTACCTTGGTGCCTAGGCAGTGGATGACCCTTGAGGTCACCCACAATCAAACAGGACTTGCCTTGTGTGATTTGTTATACCAACATTATTGGTTAAGTTTATTAATGTTGACCAACCGTAGTTGGTGGTTGTTGATATTCGACCAACCGTAGTTGGTGGTTGTTGATATCTGACCAATCGTAGTTGGTGGTTGTTAATATTCGACCAACCGTAGTTGGTGGTTTCTGATGTGCCGACCAACCGTAGTTGGTTATTGTTGATGCCTTCTTGCAAAATGCAAGTGTAGTGTGTAGCACTAGTACTCCGAAAAAAATTGAAATAAAAAAAGAATGGGGAAAATATCATTTGTATTTATATTAAAAGAATGGAATACATATGAATCTACACTACTGATAATATTTATGCAGATGCTCTGCATTCCACGCATTTTAGAATTCTTCCTCCTCTAAAGTTTCTATTATGTAGGTTCCAGGTCGAACAATCGCTGTTACACGATAAGGCCCATGCCAGTTGGCCTCAAGCTTATTATGCTTCTGAATGACTTTCTTGAGTACATAATCTCCCTCCTTAAGATCATATTTCTTAACTCTTTTACTGTATAACATGGAAGTTCTTTGTTGATAAGTTGCATTCCGGATAGCCGCGTCTTTTCTCACTTCCTTAAGAAGATTCAGGTCTAAGCATCTCATTAAATCGCTTACTGGAGAATTGAAATTAAGCACCCGGTGAGTAGGTAGGCCCAGTTCAGCTACTATGATTGCTTCACTTCCAAAGGATAACATGTAAGGGGATTCCCCAATTGCTACTCGAGGAGTTGTTCGGTAATCCCATAATACAAAATGCAGTTCGTTAATCCAGTTCCCTTTCGCATTATCCAATATTTTCTTCAACCTGTTGAGTAAAGTTCGGTTCGTCACCTCTGTTTGCCCATTGCTCCGGGGATGGCCTAGTGCATAATGGATCTTCTGGACATTAGACTGGTGACAATACGCAGCAAATTCCTCATTATGAAATTGGGTATAGTGGTCAGTGATGAAGGCATCTAGCAGACCATACCTGCAAATAATGTTCTTCCAGATGAACTGATAAACCCTTTCATAGGCCATGTCAATGATAGGTTCATCTTCCACCCATTTTGTGAAATAATTAACATCGATTACCAAGTATTTAAATCCTCCTTTAGTAGTTGGTAGTGGCTCAACCAAGTCTATTCCCCACATAAAAAAATGGCCAAAGGGAAGTAATTGGGGTATAATGCTTGTGGACTTCTTCGTATGGTAAAGAACCGTTGACACTTATCGCATTTCTTGGCATAAACTTTACAGTCAACTCGCATCGTTGGCCAATAGTATCCCTGTGTCATCATCATCTGCAGGAGGGTCCGACCTACTATATGAGCTCCACAAGATCCTTCGTGAATTTCTTCTATCAGATCTTTAACTTTCGATGGAAGAATACATCTCTATAGTCCTGCTATCATTCCTCATCTGTACAGAATGCCATTGCTCAACACATATCGAGCAACTTTGAACTTCATCCTCTGAGTTGCAAGTTGTTCAGTTTGTAAAATTCCTTCTTCGATGTACGCTCTAATGGGATCCATCTCGGAAGGTCCCATGTCCAACGTGATGAACCTCACTATCAAATCTTCATCAATGCTTTGGTCTGCTAGTATTTTGATAGGAATTATTCTTCGCAGCTCCGTGCGGGTAACTGAGGCTAATTGAGCTAATGCGTCAGCCCTCGTATTTTCCAGTCTTGGTATTCTGATCACTTGGACTGTTGTAAAATTGGACATAATCTCCATAGCTTTGGTATGATACCTAGACATAAAGTCTCCATTCGCCGTGTATAACCCAAGAATTTAATTTACGACTAACTGTAAATCACTAAATACCGTAACTTGCTCTGCATTGTGTGTTTTGGCTAAACTGAGGCCCACAATCATGGCTTTATATTCAACTTCATTATTGGAAGCTTTAAATTGGAAACACAGAGCATATTCTATATCCAATCCATCTAGACTGTTCAAAATTATTTCGTCTCCACTGCCTGTGGCGCACGAGGAGCCATCAACATACAAATTCCATACGGGGATATAATTATCAAACTCTTGGTCTGACAAAGTCCCCCGATGGAAAATTTGGTACTTCCCCTTATCATCTCCGCATGCTGGGCTTTTGTCATAGGATTCTTATTGCTCGGCCACTATCCCCTCCGATAATTCTGTCGATGGAAGTTGATCGAAGACAGTCTTTGATGATCCTTTAACATCCATGGGTTATTTTTCATTAGATCCCTGGTGGTCGGAGATATCTAGGTAAGTGAACTTCGCAATAAAATCGGCCACTGCCTGCCCTTTGAGCGAAGACCTTGGCTCATAGACAATGGCATATTCACCTAACTCCACCGCCAATACATCAATCTTTTAGATTTTTTCGACGTGTGTAAAGCCTATCTGAGTGGAATGTCGGTGTATACTACTATCGTATGGGACTGGAAGTATGGTTTCATCCTCCTTCTAACTTCGATAAGTGATAATGCTAGCTTTTCCAATCTTGGATATCTAATCTCTACTCCTCAAAATGATTTGCTTGTATAATACACCAGTCTTTGCACTCCGTCCTCTACTCTCATCAACGTTGAATTGACTGTGCTTTCTCAGATAGCCATATACAAGTATAATTTTTCTCCCACTACCGGCCTGGACAGTAATAAAGGTGTCCCCAAATATCTCTTCAACTCTTGGAACGCCTTCTCGCACTCTTTATTCCACTCGAAAGTTTTTCGAAGTTCCTTGAAGAATGGAAAACATCTGTTAGTTGCTCGTGAGATAAACCTATTGAGAGATGCAACACACCTCATGAGGTTTTATACTTCCTTCTTCATAGTTGGGGATTCTAATTCTAACAAGGCTTTGATCTTGTCAGGATTCACTTCAAATCCCCGTTAATTCATAATATACTCGAGGAACATGCCTTGTTGTACGCCAAATATGCACTTGGGCAGGTTCAGCTTCATCTGATATTTCTCCAACTGATCAAATGTTTAGCCTAGGTCTGCTATGTGGTCAGCATCTTTCTTACTCTTAGTCAGCATGTCATCGACCTAAACCTCCATGTTTTTGCCAATTTTCTATGTAAACACCTTGTTCATTAGCTGCTGGTACGTAGAACCTACATTTTTAAGACCAAAAGGCATAATGTTGTAGCAGTACGTTCCCCTTGGGGTAATAAAAGAGGTACTCTCCTTGTCTTTTGGTTTCATCTTAATCTGATTGTAGCTGAAATAAGCATCAATGAAGCTCAATAATTCATGCCCCGAGGTGGCATCTACTAGCTGGTCTATTCGGGGTAGGGGGAAGTGATCTTTTGGGTAGGCTTTATTTAGATCTGTGAAATCAACACACAACCTCCATTTATTGTTCTTCTTTTTAACCATCACCACATTGGACAACCACTTAGGATATTTGACATCCTCAATAAAAGAGGCCTTTTGTAGTTTCTCAACTTCCTCCTGAATAGCTTGGTTATTCTCTAGGCTGAAGACCCTTCTCCTTTGTTTCACCGATTTTATCTCTTAATTAACATTGAGTTCGTGTCATAGGAAGGCTAGGTCTATCCCCAGCATATCTTCATGACTCCACGCAAAAGATTACTTCCTATGCCTAAAAAATGACACTAACTTTTGCTTTATTATCGGATCCAGGGAGGTGCCAATTTGAGTTTTTCTCTCTGGTCATTCATCGTCCAGAATAATATTCTCCATTGCTTCCATGACTCGACCCTTCACGAGCTCTGATTCATCTATGGGTTCCAATGTCTCAATATCTGAATCTTTAGACTCATCCACTTGGTAAGTGGTGGTCTTATTCTTAGCATCTTCCAACTCTTCTTGTTCGGCAGATGAATAGTATCATTCCTGAGCTACTTTCTGATCGCCCTTCACAAGTCCCACACCAAAGTTGGTCGAGAATTCTAAGCATTGATGTACCATAGATGGCACTACTTCGAACGTTTTCAGACCTACTCTTCCCATGATTATATTGTAAGCTGATTGGACATTTTTATTCATTACGAAAAAGTATACTTTTTCTATTCTGCAGGCAGGCCAAGTACCAATAAGCATGTCCAACTTGATCGTCCCAAGTGGAAAGACTTTTTTGCCAGAGAAACCGAGGAGGGGCCTATGATATGGCTCCAGCTGGGCTAGCTTCAATATTAAACTATCAAAGCAAAGGTAGAATATGATGTTCGCAGAACTACCATTATCTACCAATGCTCTTGAAATGATTGCATCCTTCATCCTCATCTTGATCACCAAAGGGTCGTCGTGAGGATACAAGACACCTTTCAGATCACATTTGGAAAAACCAATGACTAGCTTATCCTTGTTGAACTTTCTCGGGCGATCCTCCTCTGCCAAATTTATTCGTTGTATGTAGGAACAATCTTGGGCCTTATTGAGGTAAGCTTTCCTTTTAGCGGTATGATCACCACCTCCTACATCTCCACTTATTATCATATTACAGTCAAATAAACTAAAGCGGATTGAAAATACCCCGAATTCTGGCTGCCTAGACTTCTTGGGGAGATCGGGGTCATCTTTTGGGCCATCTTCATGGTCCCTTTTCTCGTCATCTTTTATTCAGCGAGGAGATTTAGACCTTTGCCTTGATCTGTCGTTGGTCTTCCCATCATTCAGGCAATCAACAAACCTGCTCAATTTTCCTCGTCTAATTAGTGCCTCAATCTCATTCTGGAGAGCTATGCACTGCTGGGTCGCGTGGCAATAGTCTTTGTGGAACTCGCAATACTTAGACTTATCTCTCCTTTTGGGGGTTATCCTTAATTTCTCCGGCCAATTTAGTTCTTTGCTATTTTTTATCTCCTCCAGAACATGGTTTATTCCTACCTTTAAGGGGGTATAATTAGCATACTTAATCAAGTGCTCTATAGTTTCCTTACCTTTTGATTTCTTGCTGCCCCCATTGTGCTTTTGGTCTTTCCTCTGCGACCTGCCCTCAACTTTAGTCTCTGCTTTGGTCTCACCATTCTTTTTTGCAGCCATAGCTTCTTCAGCGTTCATAATTTTGGCTGCTTTAGCCATTAATTCTGCCATGGATTTGGGGGGATCTTTAGCCAAGGTATAATACAGCTTGTTCGGTAAAAGACCACTCATCAGAGATATAATGTTTGTCTTCTCTTCGTAATCGATTACCTCCAGTTTCTCGTTGTTAAAATGAGTGATGTAATCCCTAGTGCTTTCTCCTTTTTTCTTCCTTACACTTAACACGTGTGCTACCCTCTTGACTGGCTTCGCACCAAAATAAAAATTTCCTATAAAGAGCTTTACCAGTTGATTAAAAGTAGCAATCTATCCCTAAGGAAGGTTATTGTACCATATTTGAGTTGACCGAGTGATGGTTCCTGAGAATGCCCTGCACCTCATCTCATTGGGAACTGCATAGATATCGGTAGAAGCTTTGTACTTCTCTATGTGGAGAACAGGATCAGTCTTTCCATCGTACTTCGGCATAACTATAGGATCCTTAAACTTTAAAGGTGTGGGAAAGTTCGCAATTTCTTGTACGAAGGGTGATCATTTGACAAAGGTTCTTTGGAGAGGATTTCTGGCTTTAGCCATTTCCCCTAACCTATCTTCCAACCTCTGAATGGATCCCTTCCATGCGTCATTACCAGCGTCTGATCTATTTGCCCAAGCAACAGATCTCACTGAATTCTCCTCTTGGGATTTTTCTGTATGAGCTGCAGGGCGTGATTGGGCAGAACCTTCCCTTAGATCATTTGGTCATTGAGAATTTCTCGATGCAATCCTATGAAGATTTTTATTCCTCCCAGGGCCCAAATGGTAAAAGGGGGAGACTCTACTCAACCTCTCCAAAGTGCTTATTCGTTCTGGAGTTTGAGTAACATTTTCTTGAGAGTCATGACTCTTATAGGAGATGTCTGACCATGTTGATAAGAGGGATTGTTGGACCACTCGGTATGATGCGATTCAGTATGCCTGGACCAGGAAGCATGAGGGAACAGAGTACGTCTGGATCTCGAAGACGGAAGGTGAGTGTTTCTATGAACGCTTCGCTGGCCTGACTGAGCAGGCATTGCATTTTGAACAGTTTGAATGAGTTGTCGCACGGTATCCTGCATAGTTGTTTGTCCCCTGGCTAAGCTAGCCACTATTCCAATGAGTTCATTGACATTTGGAGGAATAGACAAGTTGGGGTAACTCCGTCATTGTTCCTATTGCTAGATTCTGGGAGCTCGGTCATGTATAATGATTTTTTAATAAAAAACGCTGCGTATAATAGTTTCCCACAGACGGTGCCAATCTATTGATATAAAAAACTAGACTTGATCTAATTAATTAATCAAAGATAAGTACGAATAATGAAATAAGACAAAAGATTTTAAAAGTGGTTCAGCCTTAATGAAAATGGCCTACGTTCACTGTCTTTAATTGCTGGGTGTTTTGCCTTGATCTCAATTATGATCGCAAATGATCAATTGCCCTGTTATGGAGGAGGTCACAATGTATTTATAACTTTTGGGTCGTCAGTATGAATAGACAATACGTCGTTATTTAATAGACATATACATCTGTACATAATAAGAATGTTCATTGAATCTGTAATTGTCATTTGATCTTCTTGACTAGATGCTTTGTACATTGAGTAGCTCGGTAAGCTGAGTAACTCGGTATGCTGAGTAGCTCGGTACGTTGAGTTGTTTGGTGAATATATATTTTTCCACATTAGATGATACGTGTCTTCATATAATTAGTCCACGTCAACTGATTGATTTTTGTATTAACACCCCCTAACTTAAAACCTGACATTATCCTCAATGTGAATTAAGAACAAAGTAAAAGAGAGGAAAATAGTGATATTACCCAAAATTGGGGGGATCTCAATAAGAACAAGTCCAAAGAATCTACAAAACAAGTTAGTACCAAGCATAACAAAAACTAATAACAAAGAGTTAACTAATTACACTAAACTAAATTAATAGGAAGAAAAATAAAAAGAAAGAAAGAAATAAAAAGCTAACTATATACAACCTACTATTTAGGTTTGACACTAACTGTATACTAGAAGTATAAATAGTCGAGGGTCCACCATAAAAACGATTTGACTTTGGAGGATAACCGGTGTACCCTCACTCTCAAGCATGCCTTTCAAAAAATATGAATTCCGCTTGAACAACATAAGGGACGTGTAAGGCGGAAGAAAGGAACCATCGTCAATTAAAATTTTTGGAGGGACGATGGGGGATTTTGATTGAACGGGTGATAAAAACATGTGGGGGTCGAGAAAAGCAGAATATCCTCCCAAGGATTTTGAAAGTGGAATGGGAGGTGGCGCACATGAAGGAAAAGATGCGTTCATGGAAGGCGATTTGAGCAAGTACTCCTCATCAGCGAAAAGGTTTAACATATTAAAGTTTGAAACCGAATCATCGGGTACTTATGACGGTGTCATAATAGAGAACGAAAATGGGGAGGAAAGAAATTCAAACTCAAGGGATGAGTCATCATCGCTTGAATATTGAGTTTCGAAAGAAATGAGATTATTTTCAATGAAATATTCTTCTTTGGCCCCAAAAGAAGAAATCATTTCTTTGCAAATAGATATTATGTCATTTTCATCCTCACTTTCAATTTCTATTATGCAATGGGCTAAGTCAAGAATGGTTTGTTCCAAAGTAGACACGAAAACCTCATTTGGTTCAAAACATTCTTCGACCTCACAAGTCTCGGAAGAAAAATCGTCGTCAGATTCAAATAATAAATCCAAGTCATGTTCCCAACAACGATTTTCTTCCCGATAACGATTTTTAATTTTCTCATTCTCAAGCATACGCAAACCCTCGCCAAAAGTCATAGGCCAAGGCGCGGATTCTTGAAAATGCGAACTTTGAAAATCACCATCGAACTTAAACTTAAACTCATTATTATAAGAATTTTGAAAATTATTGAAATTGGTTTCAAAATTCTTATTATAAGGAACTAGAGGCTCAAAATCATTATCATCATCATCAAAATTCCAATAACCCAGGTTTTGACTTTTGTTATACTAGCCCAAAGTCATATTTGAATTTGTAATTTTTTGGGACTCTAAGTATTAATCGAAAGTCATAGAATTACGTGCATTTTGAGAATTATAATAATGATTGCCAAAAAAATTGGAATAAGACATGCTTACCTCAAAAATGGCTCGAAGTGGCGAATTCCACAAAGTAGATGCGTGCAGGAAATTCAAACTTTTCTTGGCGCTCAAGTGTAGAAGTCCTACAAAAATGTTAGGCAAATAATATAAATAGAAACAAATACTACGTGATAACTTGGTTTATTTTTCTCATTGTTGTTGAAAGCCAAGTTAGTCAAAACCTCAAATACCTATAAAATATAACAAACTCAAGTGTAGAGATAAGTAAGGGTATCAATCAACATCAAGGGGGTAAGCAAGAGATGAACTCAATTGTAATTCACTTTTTATTTCTTTTAGGGCTTTTGCTTTTTCTATTTTTTTTAGTTTTTCAAATATTAAAACAAGTAGGTGAGGTGAGGTGAAATAACACTAAACTAAAATGTGAGATGAAAACCACTAACTAGAAAGTGACTAAAAGTGAAAAATAAAGTCTAACACTAAAATAAGAGATAAAGTGAGGTAAATAATTGTGAGAACAACCAAGGAATGGGATTACACCACAAATTTTAGCTATTCTAATTAATTAATTGACTTAATTGAATTCTCCAAAATTAATATCAAACATACAAATCAACTTTGGTTGCAAATGTAATTTTAATAGTAACCATTTAGAAAATTAAGTTTAATACCCCACAACTCTAGAAAATAGACCTACACTCCTTTTAATCAATCACCCGCTAGGATCGATTAATTAAAATTCATGTAAATCTCGGAAAATAAATTTAGAGTTGAAATTCAAGTAAAAATACCCCACTTAAGAAATCCCTATCTCTAGTTCGAATCTAAAATGAGTATTATAACAAGAAATGCGATTTTCTCTCGAAAATAAATTACCCTCTCCGAGGCGTAAATTTAAGGGCGAGGGATCAAAATTGACATTCAAAGGGAATTTTCAAGTAATCAAACTAATTAAATTAAAATAACTTCAAATAAGGGTTCACCCCACCCCTTGAAAGGGGATTTAGACTAACATGATATTAAAATGATAATCAAATAAACTAGGCAATTAAAGTAAAAGTAGAGAAGAGAACAATAAAACCAAATCTCTTTGAGTGAAATTGAACTCCAATCCTTGAATTTGCAATTTACATCCCTCCAATTTGTGTAATCAAACCAAAATTACATTAACAATTACACTCAAAAATTGATTCTCACTAATTTATTTTTCCCTCACTATCTAAAAAAAGTAAAATAAAATAAATTCTAACCTAAAAAAAACTAAACTAAAATGGTGTTTCTCTCTCTAGAATTCTCTCTACCAATTCCCTATTCTAAGGCTCCTTTCAAATGGAGTCTTCATCTTCTTTTTATAATAGGCATGGAGCTAGGGGAAAAAATGGGAGGATAAAGGTGCAAGGGACACGTGTTTCTTACAACTCAAAAAAGATGTCATTCTCAGTGATCAAGCCAAAATTTTAGAATAATGAGATCATACAACAATTAAAGTGTGGACCCAATTAAAGTTGAATCAACTTGTGACTCGAAGATTGCATAAAACACTCTGAAAGGGATAAAAGCCCCAAATCTCACAAGCTAAAGTCTCCACTAGTGATCCTTAAGGTTCTCTTTAGAATTGTAGTACTCTTCAACTCTAAACTGTAGTAACGTGATAAGTGCACAAATTTTTATTAAGTCTAGAAATTCATGGTGCAACATGCCTTGATACGTATTACATAAGCTATTTAGAAAAAATATTCTCTAGCTTAATTCCTAGACTTTGAAAGATAGACGATTGAAAATTCACATCAATGATTGAGATGAAAGAAACTGCATGAAATTTTAAAAATCAAAGTTTTTCAAAAGTGGTAAGATTTTGATAAAATTTCCCACCCTCAAACAAAAATGAACATCGTCCTCGATGTTAAGTAAAATGATTTTTAAAATTGAGAGCATAATGTGGAAAGATATTACCAAAATCAACTGCTAATGAAGTGGACATGTGAAGCTAAGATGAAACCTGAATAAGTGATAAGAAAAAAATGGGTACAAGTCTATAAACATGATAAAGCATTGGGTGATGTGAAACACCACCCCCAAACAGGATGAGACTAGTATAAGAAATGCGGACTGCCACCCGGTAGCGCCAAGTTTAATGTCTTCAGCCACATCGATGGAATCTCATCCTAAAGATAAGATCTATGAAAGCGCGAGGCGACATAAAAATTGGATGATGAGAATCACCCCCAAATAAGACTGAAGCGTCAGTCTTGATGGATAAAGGCTAAAGGGGTCAATGCACTTGTATGGCAAAGTGAATCACATGATGAAAAGCATCGGTGGACCATGGGTGGGTGGGTATTAAGGTAAAGGTGAGGGTGGAAAGGGTGAAGAGGTATTGGACAATAAGTCGAAAGGTGAGGGAAAATAGGCCCTGTAAGCATGATGCTCTAATTGGTGAGGGAGGAAAAATGGTTTGAAAAGTGGAATGGAATGGGCCTTAGAGAAATCACACGATTGTTCTATAAATGGATGATTATAATGGTTGCGACGTGACACGCTATGGAGCGGTCTAGGGAAAAAATCAACACCACAAGTAAGCGGTGCGCATGGAGGAACAAGCTCGGTGTCACGGAAGTGGAGAGTAGCACCAAAAATACTCTCATGGGGTGGTGGAGGATGGTTTTTGGTGAGGATCTAAAAATATAGATGGAAACATGAACTGTGTAAAATCAAGATCCAAACCAGGTGGTGGGGTGGAAGGACAATGGGTGGCTCGGGTGGGAGAAATGGTGGAGGAAGATGATCCAACTCAAGCGTGGGAGACACACACTCATTGGGAGGAGTAAAGGAATACTCACAAGGGAGTGTAGTTTCTAAAGATGGAGTTGTCAACTTCTCCATAAGACTAGCATTGGTAAATGTGGTGGGTGGGTAAGACAAGGCACCACGATCAGAGATAGAGGAATCACTAGAAATATTAGGCTTAAAGGGAGCCATGCATGGTGGGACATCATCATGCCTAGATAGTTTGGAACTATCACAGATTCTATTTCAAGAAAATGATGAGCACTCATAGCCGGAGCTAACCTAAAAGATATGGTCATGTCAGAGACATATGCAATTGGGGCATAAGGTAAAAGCTTGAACATATTTTTGGATATGACGGGAGTATGAACCGCAATGAAGGTTTCATTTGGATATGGTGAAATTTTATTAGGCTCACTATCGAAAGGTAAGTCAACACAATTGTCGACTTGGGACCCGGACCATGGGATGGTCTCAACTTCGAGATTCTCGGGAGGATAGGGTTGGTCACACTGAAAATCCATGTCACAAGAGGACACAACATCATCACACTCGGTTGCAACGATGGATGGAGTCATAGGAATGTCCGAATCTCTCGCACACTCTAATTCATTTAACCTTTGTTCAAGACTTTGGAGAGCTTGAGTTTGGATTTGAGTGGCTTGCTCTTGCTCGAGTATGAACTTTTTCAAGAGGCTTTCGAGAGAGGAGGTGGATGAAGGTGGTGGAGTGATGGGTGGTGGTGGTGGTAGAGGTGGACACAACACGCTACTATCATGAGTGTACAAAGAATACTCAAATAAAGTGTGGGGAGTGGGGCCAAGTTCATCATACACGAAAGGATCACTTTCGTGAAGGACAAATGGTTGATACTCATGGGGTGCGGAGTGAGGGAACTGATCGTGAATGGGTGCACAAGGTTTCCATGATGACTGTTGGAACGTGTGAGGATCCACAACATTGGGTTGGGATTCGTATTGTGTGGAAGGGTGATCAGGCCTCCACGAATAGCTCGGGTAATCACACCACTCGGGATTGGGTATATCATGACAATCGGACGAGGTGGGTTTCGGAACAGTGTCATATAAGATACACATGATCCACGGTAGGTTCGGATAGATATGGAATGTAAGGGCACTCATGGGACATGTGATCGGCATAATAACAATGGGTGCACAACAAAGGATGAGACGTCGACACTTGACACCGAGGGTAATGGAAAATGAAGTGCGTGCATAGATGGGTCAAGAGTACCAACGGTACTCGTGAGAGAGGTGAAACCCTAAGAATATCATAAAGAGACGGCTCAGGATCACTCTCACATGTGTCGCGTGTCAATGGAAAATGATCAAAGTAGTCCCGTAAAGGACGTTCTTCGGCCATGTGGAGAGAAATATTTTTTTGGGAATTTTAATTTTTTTCAAAAGGAAAGAAAATATTTTTGAATTTTTCTAAAAATGAGAGAAAGAAAATATTTTCGAATTTTTCTAAAATGAAAGAAAGATAATATTTTTGGATTTTTTTTATAAAAATAAAGAAAGAAAATATTTTTGGATTTTTTGGAAGAAAAGGTGGGGAAAAAATAGGTGGACTCTTTGAATGGACAAACTAACTAAAATTCAACTACCGAAAAATTAAATTGGACACACACACGTCAAAAAGAATTCCTAACTAGCACATAGCCAATTTTTATCTTTAAATTTAGTGAAAAGGGTAGTCAAATTTTAATGAAGTCCGCGGGCGATACAAATTCACAGAATTTTCTGAGTGATCGTCGTTGCAAAATTATTCTCCTAGTGGACTACCTAGTTAATGGGTTTTAAATATAGTGATAGCTAGGGTAGCACACAATTGGTAAGCGAGTGAGTCGGGTGATGAAATCCCTTCTCGTGAGTGATCGAGTGTAGGTCTTAGTCAATTAATTCATCACACCATTCAAAAATAAATGTGAGAATAAATTAAAATAAGAGCACATAAGCATACACAATAAATGACTCGCTAACAGGAGAGGCATCCTACGGTTTTTAGGCCGTGGGGTGCTAAAAATTTTGAGTCGACCGGGGGCAGATCACGCCTATCTCAGTCGGCCCCGGGATTCCTACCGACCCAAGGTAGAGAGGCTTCTAAATCCTCGCCTTTGGATGCCCTCTCTCTACCTTGTCTGGTTTTCGTATCACGCTTGTCTTCGATTATTATAATTTTTAAGAGGAAAAATAAAATAAAGGTGTCTCTATGCACTGCAATACAAGCAAAGATAAAATAAGTCTAATACAAGCCTTGTAAAATAAAGAAAAATGGTACTAAAAACAATATAGTGCAAAAAATAAATGAGCTACAAATTGAAATCCGCTCCGAGTGCTTCATGCGCCCAAGAATGGCAACGGCGCCATTTGATATAGTTGACTTTTCGGTCCTTCCGCGGCAACGGCGCCATTTGATAACTTGTTTTATTTTTCTCGTTGTTGTTGAAAGACAAGTTAGTTAAAACCTCAAATACCTACAAAATATAACAAACTCAAGTGTAGAGATAAGTAAGGGTATCAATCCACATCAAGGGGGTAAGCAAGAGACGAACTCAATTGTAATTCACTTTTGATTTCTTTATGGGCTTTCGCTTTTTCGATTTTTTTCTAGCTTTTCAAATATTAAAACAAGTAGGTGAGGTGAGGTGAAATAACACTAAACTAAAATGCGATATGAAAACAACTAACTAGAAAGTGACTAAAAGTGAAAAATAAAGTCTAACACTAAAATAAGAGATAAACTGAGGTAAATAATTGTGAGAACAATCAAGGAATGGGATTACCCCACAAATTTTAGCTATTATAATTAATTAATTGACTTAATTGAATTCTCCCAAATTAATATCAAACATACAAATCAACTCTGGTTGCAAATGTAATTTTAATAGTAACCTTTTAGAAAATTAAGTTTAATACCCCACAACTCTAGAAAATAGACCTACACTCCTTTTAATCAATCACCCGCAAGGATCGATCAATTAAAATTCATGTAAATCTTAGAAAATAAATTTAGAGTTGAAATTCAAGTAAAAATACCCCACTTAAGAAACCCCTATCTCTAGTTCGAATCTAAAATGAGTATTGTAACTAGAATTTCGATTTTCTCTCGAAAATAATTTACCCTTTCTCGAGGCAAAAATTTAAGGGCGATGGATCAAAATTAACATTCAAAGGGAATTTTCAAGTAATCAAACTAATTTAATTAAAATAACATCAAATAAGGGTTCACCCCACCCCTTGAAAGGGAATTTAAACTAACATGATATTAAACATGATAATCAAATAAACTAGGCAATTAAAGTAAAAGTAGAGAAGAGAACAATAAAACCAAAACTCTTTGAGTGAAATTGAACTCAAATCCTTGAATTTTTAATTTACATCCCTCCAATTTGTGTAATCAAACAAAAATTACATCAACAATTACAATCAAAAATTGATTCTCATTAATTTATTTTTCCCTCACTATTTCAAAAAAGTAAAATAAAATAAATTCTAACCTAAAAAAAAACTAAACTAAAATGGTGTTTCTCTCTCTAGAATTCTCTCTACCAATTCCCTGTTCTAAAGCTCCTTTCAAATGGGGTCTTCATCTTCTGTTTTATAATAGGCATGGAGCTAGGGGAACAAATGGGAGGATAAAGGTGCAAGAGATTGTATAAGGTGTGGGTGAGGGTTAATTTAGGAAAATGCACAAATGTGCATGAGTTGTGTGAGGTCATGTGGGAAGTACGGTGAGAGAATAAAATCAGATTTGGTAAAAGGGGTTTTGGGGTAGATAGGAAAAAAGGTTCAGTTAGGGGTATAATAGGTAAAAGGGTGTCAATGATTTAAGTTGGTTTATTAAACACATGGGCATTTGTTTGGCATTTGGTTTTTTCTTTGTTTGGTTTTGTTTAACAGGTGCGATCGTGGCTTGGGTTTAAGGTGGAGCAAGGGTTAATGAAGTGAACTCGGGTCGGGGGTTAGGAGAGGTCAAACCTGGGTTTGGTAATGGAGGTTTGGCTCGGGGTGGTTTCGGAATGGGTTCCAGGTAGCGGGTAGGTGATTTGATCATCGGGTAGGTTGTCGGGGTTGAGGCAGCACTGCCCGGAGCTTGGCGAGGGGGAAGTCGAGTGAGAATTAAGGGTCAGACGATGGTTCGGCAACGGTTTCAGGTTTCAGGTCGTCGGAGGTTGGCTCAGTCCGATTTGGTGGGTCGGAGGTTCTATATGATCGGGTTTTGAGTTTTGTTATGGGTCTTGTGGGTTGACAGGTCGAATGGAGATATAAGGATGGATCGCAAGAGGGGACCGGGAAGAAGGTCTAGTCGGAGCTCGGGGCTTAGGTTCCTAGTTTGTAGAGGTGGCCGGCGATGATTCGTCAGAATTGGGTTTCCGGTAGGGTATGAGTCGGAGATGGTAGGCCTGGGTTTAAGTTGTTTAGTTGGTGTTAAGAGAGATAGATGTTGGAGTGATAAGGTGGTTTTTTTTAATGGAGGTATGGAGAGAGAAAGTATTGGGTGAGTTGGAGAACATGATGTTGGGGGAGTTATTATGTGAGAGGGTGTAGGGGAGTAAGGTGAGGATAAGGGATTGTGGTGTGTGTAATGTAGTGTATGGGAGGTATAGGATAAGTGGGGTGTGTGTGTATTCATTTGTGACCCTAAAAATACTATCTAACTAAAACTAATAAGCTAAAAATTAAATCCTAAAAATAAAAATATTAATAAAAACCTAAATAAAATATAAACTCAAATCCTAAAAAAAAATAATAGTAAAAAAAGTAAATTCCTAAAACTTAAAAATTGTAACTTGAGACCTACAAATATGTAAATCCAAATAAAACTAAAAAATAAATGAATTCCTAAAAACCACTAATCCAAATAAAATAAAATCAAAATAAAAAATCAAAATAAAACATCATTAAATAAAAAGAAATAAAAAAATAAATCTTGAAAATAAAAATTATTAAAGCTAAAAATTAAAAATATAAAAAATGCGAAAGGGAAACAATCAAACACACACTGCTCGGGATAAAGTTTTGGCTAGGGTAGGGTAGGCTAGGGTTAGGGAATTGGTAATTAGCTCCATAATCTACACAATTGTTTTGAAATACACATTTGAGCACCGCAACATTCGTTCGACCTACAAAATACACAATAAAGCGTATAAGACCCAAAATACCGAGAATTAGCCACTAAAAGACGTCTATTCGGGGTATAAATTGTAGACTTTTGGGTGCTTATCACTACGAAATACTAAATCAAATAAATTCTAAAACAAAGTCATTCCCGGCAACAACGTCATTTGATAGGAAGGGTTTCGTCGCGACGCGAGAGTCACCTACGCGCCGGTCGTTTTGAATTCGGCTCACCTGAACTATATAAAAACCTAAACCTATGACTACACTCAACGGGTGAGTATAGCATCCAAGTCCGAGTATCGAAAATCTACAGAGACGGGTTGCTAGAATTTATAGGGTTTAGTATTCATAAATAAAAGCGTAAAAGGTGATTATACACAAAAATAAAAAGATGCACAAAAGGGAAATATTAATCTAGACGAGAGAAAATAAAGCTAGACTAATAAAGCGAGTAAAAACTATAGGTTGCGTCGAAAATCCCTCACCTGAGTTAATTTGTATAAAATGGTTACATGGATCGACGAGTTATTACGAATGCATCTCCTTTCGACATTTAATTAAATCAAGGGCTGTTACACCCCTAAATTTGCGTAAAAGCCTAATACGATTTTGACTTCAACAAATATCCTGAAAATATGCACGCAAGCTCGTAAGCACGGAGAATACATGATATTCCCCGTCAAATCTTCTAGGCGTAATAACTAGGACAACGCACTCGAAATAGACCCGTAAACTCCATCACCAAAGCAAAGCAACACGTCAACCCGAGTGAGTTCAATCCGACACAACCTAGACTAACTTAGCTAGAAAGCATATTAAATAGCATGTATTTAAAGAAAGAAATTAAAACTAATTATGAAAGCAATAAATTACAAGAAATAAATATCAACTAGGCATGGAAATTAATGGAAACAAGTAAACAAAGCAAGATTTAAAGGAAGACAACTAAATTAATAATCTTACATACATCAAAGTGGGTAAAACACCCAAACGAAATGGAGCAGGGCAAAGCTCCATACAAACCCTAAACTAATGTAAAATGTAAGATATTTCTCTCAAATGAGAGAAATGAGTATTTATACAAAACCCCCCAAATGGAAAACTTGTAAATAGAATGGCTGAGAAAAACTGGGGATCGATCGATCGATCCCTTTGATAGATCGATCGATCGATCGATCAGATATCTGCCCACTGTAAGCTCGAAGGAAGAAAACTGAAGGATCAATCGATCGATCGATCGATCAGGTCTCAGCCAAGCAGCCTCTTGTTTTGGTGTAGTTAGAAATCTCTTTCGCTAAAATCATCGTAATTTCTTTGTTAAGGATCGGATTCGCGCATCGTTTGCGGCCACGCGAAGATTGCGAGGAGGGCTACATTTTTCGTGAGATGCTGGGCCAGATGCCCAAACTGTGAATTGACCGAATTTCCCTTGAACGTGATATTGCGTACATAAATTAGCCGGAATGCATCCAAACTCCATACTTAACATCCAATTACCTATAAAAACTCAATTAACCCCTACAAAGCATGTTAATATAGAAATCCGAGGTTGTTTGGTTAACGAGCATAAATATAGGGAATAATATACTCGAGGGGGATAAAATGCGTAGGTTCGAGGGATGAAATACACAATATTTACGTATTATCAGCTAGTTTAATACCTCTCTCGCAAACACCCCACCGCCAGTCATCAGAGTAATCTCATTCACCTAGAAACAATAAGACAAAGGTGAAATGAGAGCAGTTGCACAGTATACTCAAAAAGAAAAGAAAGGAGCTGTAAAAAGAGTGGGTATGACAGTTTAATGCCTCCCTCGCAGCCATCCCACTCTCAGACTCAACACTCATCGGAGTAATATCATTCACTTGGAAATAATAAGACAAAGGTGAAATGAGAGCACTTGCAGAGTATACGCAAGAAGAAAAGAGGGGAACAGTAAAAAGAAGGGGTATGACAGTTTAATACCTCCCTCACAGCCATACCGCTCTCAGACTCCACAAATATTTGGGCAACTGCATCAGACTCCATAGTCATCGAGGCAACATCACTCACCAAGAAATAATGCAACAAGGGTGAATATGAGGGTACTTGCACAGTTTAAACAAAAAATAATAGAGATGTAAGAATGCCATAAGAAAAACGGATATCCTTATATATTGTACCTGAGTAACGCCCTCATAGCGGTCAAAGTAGGAGGTACAGGGGATCCTAAAGGGGTCGCCTCAGTGGCTGGTCCTCCTGAAGGGGATAGATCAGCAACCAGTACTTTGCAAGAGGTTACCTCAGTCTCGGGTGCTCTTAAAAGAGTTAACTCAAAGACGATAATCACAGCATATGCTCCTGAAGGGGCTATCTTAGTAACCAGTACTCCTGGAGAGGCAACCTCAGATGCAGGTGTTCCTAAAGGAGCAACCTCAGCAATGGTAATCGTAGTGGATAAGAGAGGCTACAAATGAGAAGAAGGGGTAAGAGTTAATAAATCGCTTACCTCATAAATGAAAGAATACCTCAATTAAAAAAGGGGGGGGGGGGGAATTTCAAAACTGCACAACAAATATAGCTACCTGAAGGGGTGTGATAACAGGGCAAGCTGGTCCGTGCATAGGGGCTGCTGAAGAGATAATAGCAGGAGCCACCGCTGAAATAGTACCAAGGGATAACTGTAAAAGAAGTAAAAGAGGGGTATGATAAGTACAGTCTGGTTAGAAAAAAAATGTCTAACTAGAAGATATGAAAGTAAATGAGCCCCATCCAAAGAGGAGGAGCAGAAAAGGACGATCGATGCAGTAGGGCTGTGCTGATAGCCTGCAAATGTTAAAACAGGTTATTTTTCACATGTCCAAGAAAAAAGAGATTACATGCTCGAATGGAAAGGCATAACCTCAAGTATGGGATTAATAGTTGAATCCACTATAAATACCGGGCCGTGAGAGATTTCCTGAACCAAGTGCCTGTCATCCATAGATATACGGACCCGAGGGATAAAAATCCTCCCCGAAGAGGATAACTCTGGGATGGTAACATCACGTAAGGGAAGAGTCCCTGAGAAGAGAATCCAAAAGCTGCCAGGCCTTAAGAAAATGCAAAGGTGAAATAATATAAAGTGCCTATTACCAAAGGAAAACAAACTTTCAAAAATACGCACCTTAGAAGAGGAGGTGCCCAGGGGCTCAGCTGTAGAAGTGCCCATTGTCGAAGTAAGAGAAGACGAAATGACGGTGCCGAAAGGCACAACCCTCTGCACATTATAAATGGGTAAAGAAAAGGAATAAAGAAAGAGGAAAAGGGCACAATGAAAATTGAGAAAATAGCGAGGCATACCTGAGAATAAGGAGAAGTCATAAAGGTGGTCCTGGTGCTGGTAGGGTGCATAGATGAAAGATGCAGGGGAAATACTAGCTTACGCAACCAAAATGTAATTGGTGGATTAACAAATTACATTCAATGATATAAGAAATAAGGAGGTAGCAAACCTCTCTAAAGAGGCCTCGGGAAGAAACGAGCATAGAGTTACTCTCCCGCTAAAAAGGCTTCAGTCGTAGTGGGGGAAGTGGAGGACTACTTGCCTTTGTGGAAGCGACCTGCAAAATATGACAGAATACTTTCATCAGTAAATAAAATAATGATAGGAAAGAAAGAAAATCATATGAATAAAATTTCCAACAAAAGAAATACTCATAGCAGCAATAGGGCGCATAATCTGGCCATAGGGAAGAGGTCGAGTGGTGGAGCTAACACCCCCAGGAGAATGGGATGCCTCATCATCGCTGGAAGACTCTCTCGAGACTGATAACAAATCATAAGTGTCAGTAGTGCCTTCGCTAGGGAAATCCAAGCCGCCTACATCACCCGAAGAAAAACTATGGTCATCATAGGAAGGGGTGATTACATAATCAACTATATCCTCTTCCAATGAAGGGGAGGGAGATCCAGGGGTGAAACTCTGAGAGAACCAGTTCCATTAAGTAAAGAATGTCAGGATATAGTACCTTCTGTAATAGGAATATATGCGACGTGTGCCTCCTAGGAAGAAATGCCTAATGCTCCGTAACCTTTATCTTTCACAACTTGGTAGTTTGCCTCCACCCTTAGATCATCAGTATTGGTCCATCATGGAAGAAGCAACAATGCCAGTACCATTCATTTTCTTCTTCTTTGCAGCCCGATTCCTCACAGGAGAAGAGGGAGGAGAAGCAATAGTAGAAGGAATGAAATTAGTCACATCCATGTCTGGGTGCTTCCTCTTGCCTATGGTAGGGGTGTTCACTTTCCCTTTGCTTTTGGATCGGTCTTTAGACTTCACAGGGGGAAGCTCAGTTGACAGGGGCTGAAGTGACTAGTCAAGAAGAGGTTTCACTAAAATGGGGATGGCCTGCTCCAAGGGTGGCCAGGAAGTGGTGCCAGGAAACCAAGAATCCTTATGCGTCCACGTTACCAAAAATTGGGCCTTAACATATTTAATTGGTTAGTCTCATGAGGGGGACCAACTACACAATTTTGGATCAGACGGGCCTCTCGCTGCCAAAGCAGGAACCAAGATGAAGTAAATGAGGGATGATAATCACGGGGAGGCACGTAAATTCCCACTAAGACACTGACTCTATGGAACAGTCCCTAGAGAGTGAAGTTGGTACATGCCTCTAAAAATGCCTTAGAAGGATCACTGCAGGAAGGAAGATGAGGGGTGTGAATCCCTGATTATAGCCAAACTATCGTATTGCCCTCTCAAAATGATAGAACTTAGCACGTGAACCCTACTCTATCCAATAAGGAAGGAGGCTGAGTAACAGCATCGTCACCACATTAATGTGAGGACATGTAGAAACATACCCCATGGCCGAAAAATAATAAAAGGTCCCGCCATCTCCAGGAAGATAAAGCTAGATGAAGATACCCCCAGGGTGCTTGCTATAAGGCTGAAATTGAAACTCCTCAATATCATCAATCAATGCTCCCAAAGGTTTCTTAGGAATTTTCTTGTGCCATCAGAGAAATCGTGTAGCATTGCTATGATAGGCCTGAGCCTCCGAAATAAGGTAGGGGAAATGCTCAAATAAAAAGGCCATAAGAGAGTTGCGTTTGCATAACTAGCAGCATCATATCGACGGTAAGACCTCTCTACATCTATATGTGCTCGGTCCATCCAGGTATAAAGGGAACCCAGAGTCAAGGAGGCTACAGACCTACCTCAAGATAACCATACAACCAATTTAAAGAGAAGTTCGCGAGGGGAATCTTCGGTCTTACCTGGCAGAAGGAACCGAGTCAGAAATGTAACTAAGAAAGTGGCTAAGTGTGAAGGAGAGTGGAGATTGGGGCCATCCTGGGTTTTGGGGGCTGCACTGGGAGTCTCCCCCCTCTGCAGCTGCTCAAAATCTCTGAACCAGTATCTTTTCCATTTAGAAAAGTAATGCTTGGTATAACCAGTCACATTTATAGCTACATACTTGGAGCAGTATCCGAGAGCTGATTGTAGTTCTCCCACCATCTCCCGCTCTATAGGATCCTCATAGTCATCAGAAAAGTCCTGTTGCCCAAAGAAAGTAAGGGCGTACAACTCACATACATCCTTTAGGGTGACAATGAATTCGCCCCAACCCGTGATAAATGTGTGAGACTCCATACTCCACTGAGACAGTAAAAGATTGAGTGAAGAGTTGTGCTTAGATATCGTGCAAGACTTCAGGCTACTAACTGTGGTAAAAAGACCCACTTCCCTAAGAACAACCACATAATTAGGAATGCTTAGAATATAGTCAACCCAGCTAGCCCATTTCTCCGTGGCACCCCCTGCAACTTTAACTTCAACATTGGAATAAGGAAAATCATCGCGGTCGACCCGAACCCCAGAGAATAGAGTTTGGAAAGATAGTAAGAGAATCAGCAGACTCACCCAACCCCATATGAGGGAGCTCGAGAATAGTGTTAGCAAATTTTTCCTCAAATTGAGCAAGAGAAGCCATAAAATTATTAGCTGGACCAAAAAAAGGACCATAGTGATAAATACCAAAATCTCACCCTTGGCGAATGCACACATAGTCTTGCCATGCCTGAGAAGAAGATGGTGTAGATGAAGAAGTAGCAAGATATGTTGGCTCAAGAAAAGAACTCGTCGCGGTAGAAACTCCAAGTGATGAACTCTCAGCTGCAGCAGACCCGCTAGAAACATCAACTCATGAGGAACCTATGGATGAGAAACCCTGGGTGTTCCTCACCACTAACAAAGAAGTGGCAGCAGCAACCCCCTAGAGATGTGAAATCACGAGGAACCTTGGGTATCCCTCGTCGCCAAAAAAGAAGTCACAGTAGCAGCCCCAAGCAAAAAATCCAAGTGCAAGGAACCCCTTGTAGGAACACAAAGTTGTGAGGAACCCATGGGTGGGGAACCCTGGGTGTCCTCATCATCAACAAAGTATACATGGAAGTAGCAGCTAACAATAAAGGACCCCCGATAGTGAGTCCCATAGTTGAAACCCCAAAATATGCGAAACCTCTAATTCCCAAATCGCCAACACGTGATGAACTCATCGACAAGGGGGGTTGTGAGGAACCCTTGGACAGTAGTACGTCCCCCATAGTGCCAACAGTTGGAGAGATATCCTCGGACCCAAGGTCAATACGCGAGGATCCCCTAGTAAATTTTGCAGCTGGCAGGACACTCTCTGACACATGAGGGCGACACGCGAGTAACCAATGGGCGACGGGTCTCGCGAGGAACCTTTGACTATAGTGGAGGTCGAGACACCTTCTTCCAAAGTATATGAGGTCGAGAAACCCCCTTCCAACATGGTTGAGGGCGATACACCCCCTTCCAAAATACCAACGGCAAATGGCGCTTCCAACGAGGGACCCTTGGGTATTGAGTTAACTCGCGAGGAACCCTTAGCAGCGGCTGCCTCAAATATAAAATCCAAAGACATGGACGTACCAGGTGAGACCCCCCTCTCTCCTAATGAAACTCCGTCAATCGAGAAACCCCTCTCCACAAACCCAACTCCACAAAATAGGAGACCGACTTCCCCAACACCTGTTTCGACACGCGAGGAACCACCAGCCACTAATGTCACTTATGATGAGGGACCCTCGGATATTGGGATAGTTCATGAGGAACCACTTACATGATGGAGGTTCCTACCCATTTCCAATAAAGAACTATCACATGTACCAACAGCAAGGTTCGAGGAACCCAACAGATGAAAGTCCAACCTAGCAAACATTGAGAACCCACTCGTCCCAGCCATCGGTGACGCCATCAACAAGGAACCCTCTAAAGAAAACCCTGATGAGGAACCTGCCGAAATGAAACCTCCAGCCACAAAGGTTTGGAGTTAAGGAACAACGCACGAGGAACCCTAAAAAGGCGAGAGACCCTCGACAATAACAGGAGCTGAAAAATTTTAACTGTCTTGGACGGTGGTGGTAACGGTAGTAAAGGGCCAAGAAACAATAATGGGGAAAGCTATGGAGCGAAAAATAATGGGAACAATGGTGGTGTCAACATTGGAAGAAAATTTTGATGAGCTAGAAGACATTAATGGAGTGTTTGAGAAAAATCTAGAGAAAAAAATTAGGGGCTATGGTGTTTAAATGTTTTTTTCTCTCACTTTCTATCACTATAAACTTAAAGACTCTCTATGAGGGTTTTGAAGAAGATGAAAGGATTTAAGAAATGGGCCTTATGTTTTTTTTACATCAAAGTGGGAAAACGTGCAGGAAGACAAAAAAGGTTATGACAATTTTTTCCCCAAGTGATGAGAGGATAGTTCCCAAACTGACTCGTGGAGTCTCGATAATCAAAGAACCTCGGATGAAAGGAGAGTGCATTTAATGACTTTAGGGTTCTTCAAAATTTGAAAAAATTAAAAATCGACTTTATGATGTACAAAGCCTTTTCGTAAACCCAACACAAAAAAGTTTGCACGAGGGGCTAATGTAGAAGGGTGTCCTCCCCAAAATACTTTTTTTACGTGTTGAGAAGGAACCTCACCTAGGTGGCGGCAGAAGCCCATGTTGAGAGGGACCCCCCTCCAAGGTCCTTGTAAAAACTCAAGTTGAGAGGGAACCTCACCTAGGTGACAGCAGAAGCCTGTGTTGAGAGGGACACCCACAAGGGTCCCTGCAGAAACTCAAGTTGAGAAGAAACCTCACTCAGGTGGCAGCAGAAGCCCATGTTGAGAGGGACCCCCCAAGGGTTCCTGCAAAAACTCATGTTGAGAAGGAACCTCACTTAGGTGGCGGCAGAAACCCATGATGAGATGGAATCCCCTAAGGTCCCTGCAGAAACTCAAGTTGGGAAGGAACCTCACTTAGGTGGTGGCAGAAGTTCATGTTGAGAGGGACTCCCCCAGGGTCCTTGCAGAAACCCAAGTTGAGAAGAAACCTCACCTAGGTGGAGGCAGAAGCACATGTTGAAAAGGACTCCCCCCAGGGTCCCTGCAGAAATGACATTTGAGAAGGAACCCCCCAAGCCTTCCTCAATAAGAAAAATGATGTTTGAGAAGGAACCCCCTAGGGTTCCTCAACAGTAGAAACTTACATGGGAGGAGGGACCCACAAGTTCCTCCTCCTTCAGTTCCTAGAAAACCAAGTTAGGATGATGGGGTGTCTACCATAAGTAACCTCTCATCATGAAAAAAGAATAGAAGTATTAACACTTATTTTCTTGTACATGTTGCCTAGTTGAGCAAGCAGGGCTCAAGTAGGCTAGTTGGGATCTCTTGGGAGTTTTGGCTTGGCGGCCGAGGGACAAGGTATGTTGAAAAACCTCAACAACTTAGCACTATAATATTGAGAGAATACTAGTTGGAAGACCTAGAAATCACTGAAGACTACACACACCGTACACTTGGTTGCAAGTGAAGTGGGCAGCCAAAGAGCTGGCTGCTAACAAGGAATAAACTCTTTACAAAAATGACTTTCTCACAAGAGGGGGTCCACAAGTCCCCTCTCAAGAAAAACATTGATTTTAGAGGAGAGGGGTCCTTAAGCCCTCCCCTCTCAAGATTTGTAAAAGTTTACACCAAAAGTTATCGTTTCAAAGGATATTTTCCAAATCAGATATTTTGTCTTCATTGTGAGACATATTTTCTTTTTGACTTTGGTTAGCACCAGGTGGCGCCTACAGGAGGGGACAGGCAGAGTTGCCTGCAGGTAGGGACAAATGGTACATTTTAGACATTGTCCTCCACCAACCCTCTAAATTTTAGCACCCAAAATCGCCAACTCAGCCCTAATGCCCAAGTATAAATAGACCTATGGGCAAGGTCAAAGAGAAAAAAAAACTAGAAATTGCACTGTTACTCTGTCAAAATCACACCAGACCTACCTAGTATTCTTTCCCTGCTCATTCTCTTAGTGCTAAGTGCCTTATTCTTTCACTCCTCAACTGACACCCATCATTTTCAGGTGTTTCCCTTGAGAAAATTACTATTTTTTCTATGAAAGTTCATCTTCTTGCAGAGAGTGAGTTGAAACTTGAGCTCTATTGTTACCAAAAAGAGAAGGTTTATTAAGAAGTTGCACCAGAAGACCTTGAAGACCTTGCAAGCAGTGTTCATTGGAGTGGGTCACGCCTCACCCTTTCCAGATATTCATAGACCCCAGTCTCACTACCCTCCTATAATTTCAAATAATTATTAAAATTAAGAGTTTATTTATTTAATTATGCAGGCATAAAAAGTTATTAAAGTGTGTAAAATATTTCTTAGTTTATAATAGTTTAAGTTGACCCTTCCACCTCCTCTCTCGCTCTCTCTCTCTCTCTCTCTCTCTCTCTCTCTCTCTCTCTATATATATATATATATATATATATATATATATATATATATATATATATATATGTGTGTGTGTGTGTGTGTGTGTGTGTGTGTGTGGAGCCAATCTCAGGTGCGAAAGCCTATTTGCGGGATTAATTTTAAAAATTAAAAAAAGTTTTTTTTGTATGGGTGTTAAACATTTCAAGGGATCCCTAAAAAACTCGACTAAAAATGATTTTTTTTGGTGTTTTAGAAAAATGAGTCGATATTTGACAATTTTTCAAGCAGTTTAAAAATTGTTAAATATTGACCCGTTTTGTAAAAATACAAAAAAATCATTTTGAGTTGATTTTTTTAGTTTTCCCCTAAACTGTTTAACACCCTTAAAAACATTAAAATAAACATTTTTTATAATTTCTAAAATTAATCCCGTACGGGAGTCTCGTAAACGGGCTCCTGCACTTGAGCTTTTCTCTATATGTATATGTATATGTATATCTATATATATAAACAGAGCGATTCTACAGCGGGTAGAAATACCAGGTGTATTGAGCGGGTGCTTAATGATTGGGAAAAAATAAGACACGTGGAATTAGAAAGAAAGGGGTGTTGAATGGGTCAAAGACTCATTTGGAAGTATTTATCTAAAGATCTCTCTTTCCAGTTACCCCATTTCCACCTTACTTTCTGATAAATATTGTCGCAAGTAATTAATACAGATGCATTTGTTTCTCTCTTTTTTTTAATTATGTTTTATGAAATTTATTTTATGTTAAAAATCTAAAAAAAAGTCTTATACGTAGTTTTTTTAATTACAAAACAGTTTTTTAATTAAAAACAACATTTTTAATAATAAACTTATTCCTTTATTCAGGGCTTCAAAAAATAATAATAATAATAATAAACTTAGTTTTTTATTTATAAAAAAATTATTTTTTAATTTTAATGAAAAACTGTTTAATTTCATATCTTACATTCACGATTGATTAGTGCCGCTGGCGCGGATCCACATCATTTATTGAATGTGGGTCCATGCCAGCGAACTAATCAATTGAGAATTTAAGACATCAAATTTTACCCCGTCTATGTAATATAATTAGTAAATAAAATTTATCCACTAAAAAATTAGGACTTGCAAAGTAAATCATTAATACAAAAACAAACAAGATAAAAAAAATTTGATTCCACATGAACCGTCATTTGAGCCCATCTTGAAACCATATGGCTACAAGACGTGTCGAGATTGGTTAATTCCGCTAGCGCGTACCCACATCTATAACCAATCTCGATCTTGTCGTCAGTTGTACATGTGTCCTTACGAGTTCTTTAAATATTTCTAATAAGTTAACACATGCCCACTTACGGAAGTGGGGAAGTAACCATTTTCTCTGATGCACAGAATCCCCATGCCTAGGATTATGCAAGTAGTCAGTTGTATCCCCTTGGAAATGATTAATCATATGGAGCGTTGCCTAGGGGAAATCATAGCGAGGTTCCCGACCCAAGTCAAGTCGCCATTTTGTTTGTTTTGGCGGCAGAATGTATAAGGGGTAGGAGAGCCCTTTAACCTTCTCTTTTTCATTCCAATTTTCAAGTACATTTTTTACTTATCTCTCTCTAGAATTTTTTAAAATCCATAGCTCATTTCATATTCTTCTTCATTTTTCCTCTGTCAAATTCTTTCGTAATTTCTAGTCATTTGACATAATATTAAGTGACTTCAGAGAATAACTTTGAAATATTTTGTACTAGATACCTCATACTAGGAAACGTTCATGTTAGAACTTCGTCGAAGGAAGAAGATACCTTCGACATTGATGGTGAAGTCACTTTTATGTTAGTTTCTATAATTAAGAGGGAGTTCGCTTCTTTTTCACCCATTTCTAGTGGAGGTACTCTATTTCTATGGAATACTTCCAATCCAAGAAAAAGGAAATCTTTTTCGAATTGTTATTGGTATAACAACCATAAACAAGATTTGTGGGACAAATATTGGCTTGAACTAAATCAGGCCCTCTTATGACCTAAAGAGTTCTCTCTGGTATGACATTTACCATTTTCAAGCCAAAGATAAGTCTCATAGTTTGGTGATATGATTACCTAGATCCCACAAAGATATCGGGAAGGATATCTTAGTATTTTTGGGGTCTTATATAAGGAAAGATACACAGGTCTTCAAGTCCTTTCTTAGGCCAAATCCATTGGTAGATCATTCGCCATTTTTTTGAATAAATTATATTTATCTATTCCTTGTTACTGATCGGCCTATTTCTCCATGTGCATATCCTTACTGGAAAAGAAAACCCATAGATTTTGAAGTTAAGTTTCATGACCTTTAGATCGTTTGGAATATGAGAACTTCGGTTGGTTTGAGTCCCCATTAGAGATTATCTCACATCCTTTTTAGCTATGACCTCATTGTTGACTCTCCTAACAATTTTACAGTTGTCCCATAAGTAACCATCGCTTACTACACTATGGTAGATGATTCTTAGATTACAACAGTTACCCACATCCCAAGTGAAGAAACTAGGGGAGTATCTTGGAGAGTCTTTATCACCCATTTATGTCGTATCAGCCAACTCCAGTAAAGTTCATCAAGATGATGGATAAAGTAGGGAGGCAGGAGACGATCAAGGAGAATAAGAGAATGAACACAACAAATGAGGGAACTCATACTTTAATGACTTTGATTTCCTTTTGTCTTACAAAGAGGTTGGTGTCTCAGGAAAAATTTGGGAAAAGGTTGAAGAGGAAGGGATTTTTCATTTAAATTACTTCACCCCCCCCCCCCCCCCCTTTCTAGACAACATTAAGGAGATGACTAATTATTCATGCTAAACAGTGGACTTGGCCTCCATTTGGGCCAATTAAAAGAAGAAATTGGCCAAATTAATCAGGTCACACATGGTGCGGATAGCACAAGAAGAGGGTGATTCCCCTCAAGAAAAAATAAACTACTGAACTAAAACATCAGAGGGAGAGGGAGAGGGAGAGACAGGCCGAACTGCTGAATAAAAAAAGGATGGACAAGTCTCCTCTCAACGCCCTGCTTCATCTCCACCCGTGAATTTTAAATGATTGGTGGTTATCCATTCACAATAGAAAAGTTGTTAAAGGACACCATTTTTTACCATATCCAAGGTGTATCGTTGGGTGATCTCTTTTATGAAGGGAAAATAGCCCTTGAAGATTGTCAACTCTGCCTACAATGATTTGGATATTGGGTATTCGGTCGCCTAAGCTATCGTGTTTCCCTTTTATATAGATTCTTTTAAAACTTTTTTGTTAAAACGCCTTCATAAGGAAGGGCTTCATAATAGTGTTCTGCTAAGCCTTATTTCCCTTTATACTTCATTATTTATTACATTTGTATTTCTTTGTTTCACTTTAATTTGTTCTTTATTATATTCCACAAGCAATGTAGGAGGTCACCACTATGAATGACCACCTGGTAATGCGGAATGGTAAACTACTTGACAACAACAATGTCTTGAATAATGCAACAAATGATAAGAACACTAAGATGACTAAACTTCTAGCCAAGCTAAAGAAATAGATGACTACAAAGGAAAAGGTTGTGGAGGAGGCCGAGCGAATTCAACTGGAGTTCAACAGGATTAACAATGAACTACCCGGCGTTAGGAAAGGTTACTATCGAAAAACTTTGTAAAAATAGATTTTAAAAAGGCAAAAATTCATCCTCAAGATAATAATTAAAAATAACCTAGAAATGGCTAATAACGACAACTTCGAGTATGCGGTGTAAGAGGTTGTTTAGAAACTTTACTTTCACGAGTATGTGGGATTCAACCATGGGTGGATTGCTGGTCTCCAAAGGGGAAATGTCCCTAAGGGAGATCCGGCATACATCGAGCGCCCTCTATTGGAGCGACTTGTAGTAGGGGGATGGTTCCCCCTTCGCTCATGCTCTTGAGGTTGAGCAAGCCACTACTTATCCTATTGTTCCAGCTGATGGAACGATCGATGTCACATTGAAGGGTTCTCCATCGACAAGTTTGGCGGAGGTCACTCCTACCTCTTATTTTATTTTTTCAACTTTTGTAGGCCTTAAACCGTTCTTCTTTTTATGTTATGAAAGCATAATTTACCTTATGTGTTTACATATTGTATTTTCATTTACACTTCTTACCATAATCAATATTGCTTAATTAAATTATTCTTGGTATGATAAATTTTTAAAAAAGTTACAGTTTGATTCAACTGCCTTGGATTTACGAGTTAAGAATCTGCCATTTAAGTTATTGCTAACTTAACTTTATCCATATTTAAGCTAAATTTCTACTTCGGTCACAATCAGAAATCTTGAGGTTCTTTGACCGATCATAAAGACTTTTGAATTTATAGACGGGCCAAATAGATTAGCTAATAAATCATTCATAGTAATCACCCAAATCTAAGTGGGCATATGCCTATTTTAGGCCGACCATCCCAACTTGGGATGTACCATAGGTTTTAGATGGGTTTAAGTGCCAAACATAGGCGAACAACTTATTTCAAAGGTGTACTACCCAATTCTTAGGTGGGTTTATACATGTGTTGGTTGATCATCCTAGATTGGGATGTACTATCATTTTCAGGTGCATTTATGTGTCAAACGTAGGCGACCAACTTATTTATAAGTTACACCCAATTCTTTGTTGGGTTTATACATGTTCTAAGCCAACCATCCCAACTTGGGATACACGACCATTTTTTAGTTGGGTTTATACTGGATAATAAGGCAATAGCCACAATTAGAAAATCAAAAACTTTTATTAACATGAATCACTTTAATGAAACGCTTGCAAAAAGAAAAACCTAACCTATGATAAAGCTTCCTAAGGTTCATGGAATTTCATGACCTTGGTACTATTGTGTCATCTAATTCTTAAAGGTGGTATGACTCCCTCTTGTTATGATGATACTCAATATGGTCCTTACTAGTTCAGTGTTAATTTTCCATCTGAAGGCCTCTTTGCTATCGATAGGAGATTTCTGAGAACTAGGTAGTCAACATAAAATTCTGTGACCTTGATTTTTCTGCCATTATTTTTTAAAATTTCTTTTTGATATGTGGAAATATGTATGAGAGTATTCCCTTTTCATTCCTCTATTAAATCTAGCTCGTGGCCCATTCTTCTCTCATTTTATCTATCTTCAAACATTTTCTTCATCAAGGTGGGAAGACTGATCTCAAAGAGTTAAATGCTTCCATGTCGTATGCTAAATAGTACTGGATTTATCCTATCGACCTCTTAGGTGTTGTTCTATAGGACTAGAGGACGGATGAACCTCCCGTCTTATTTTCTCATTTTTCAACCAGTGCTTGATTCCAGTGAGTAAAGTCTTGTTGGTGATTTTTGACTAGCCATTGCATTATGGAAACACGATTGAGGCATAATGAATCCTGATCCCATATTTCAAGCAGAAGTTTTATAAAGTGTCATTATCAAACTAAGTCCATTATTGGTTACTAAAGATCTAGGGATTCCAGACCTGATTATGATGTTTCTTCAAATAACTACCTGACATCCACTTAGGGCTAGCAACTTTTGACACGATAAACCTTTTATGATAATAACCCAAAATGATCCGAACATGACACGATTAGCTTATATAAATTTAAGAGTACCCAAAACTTATACTCAAATAAAAATTAATGCACCTCGAAAATAACACGACTAACTCGAATTTCCACCCCTACATCCACTTCCCTGATGTGAGTCAAAGGTTCGGACTTTACCCATTTAGTAAAGTAATTGATGGTAGAAATCAGATACATCTGATTTTTCAGTGAAATCGATATGATCCCCATAATATCCATGAACTATTGAGAGAAGGGATGTAGTCTTGTCTGAGTATTGAGATCACTAGTTGGCTATTGATGATAAGGGAGAACTCCTAGCATTTATCCAACTTAAGGAGGAACAAAAGGGCACCCTTTTTCATAAAAGGGCACTAGTAACCTTGGGATATCACCCTGTGGGTGAGTGATCTTTTACCTTCATCCTCTTTACAACTACCTTCATGCATCTCATTGAGGATTACTTTTCCTTTATCCGAATAAACACACTTGAGTAAGGGGTCGTGAACGTTCTTTGGTGAAGTTTCCCTTCAGAATTAAAGCAAAACCTTACCGACTAGATCTTTAACTTCTGACCATCCTTATCGTCTAACTATAAGTTCATTCTTTAAGTGCATTATTATCGGATCCATACAAGATGGATACGACTGAATCTATATAACCTCTATAAGTGTCCGTAATTCATCGATGCTTGGTCGATCAACATATTTAACAATGATCATCGTCTTTAAATCGTTGTCGATATTCGATGCCAAAGTGGCTAAGGTGGAAGCTTGACTATTGTTATTTCTTGGCAACTATTATACTGGGGATAACCTGAAAAGCTTAAATAAACCCATTGCCTTATCACTATAAGTGAGCATTCTGGGATTCCTGGATGCGTATTATCTAGTGAGTTAATTCATAATCAATCAATAATCACAATATAATGCCACATCCTTTAGCTCCCATATTGATCGCCCATTGTAGGCCTTGAATCATGGACTTATATTTATCCTAATTATTGGATTCTTTGTACCCAAGTTAGACTTCCTATTCTATGATACATCCCTGAGGGGTAATAAAGAGGATCCCAACGTTAGTTCCATGCTCGTTGGATGCCTTGTCCATAAATAATTTCCAGCCTTATATTTAATCGTCCTCTGAGATGGCTAGCATCTCTAAGATCGAATTTAATTTTGCTTCCACTTTCTATAGAGGTGATAAAAATTGGATAGGACTTACCCCTTGATGTTTGTTTGTGATTCGTATTTAATGTCAAACTGCATCAGCTCCAAAGACCACTTCATCATTTTAGTAGACAAGTCTGCTTTCTTAAGCACTTCCTTGAGTGGATAAGTCATTAGGACGACTATGGTGTGGACATTGAAGTAGTGTCGAAGATTTCTTGTAGATGTTACTAATGTTAGTACCATCTTCTTGATAGGAATATATCTTATTTTTCCCTCAATGAAATTATGGCTGACATAGTAAACTAGAAGTTATTATTCGTCTTACAATTGTATTAGCACCTCACTACTTGCATGATATGAAATGGTCAAATACAAGTGGATATCTTCCTCGAGGGAAGGAGTTGGAAACAAAGGAGGAGATCCTAAGTACTATTGAATCCCTTCTAGTTCCCAATCACAATCATCTATATAAATTATCGTGCTTGCTTTCTTAAGATTTTAGAAGAATGATAAGAATTTTTCGAATTGGGATATAAACCAGTTGAGGAAGGCTAACATCCCAGTGAGGATATGAATATCTATAATGGTGGTCGGCTTCCTAATATCTTATCTAATTCGGATTCTCATCTATCCCTCTTTATGTCACCAAGTAGACTAGGTATTTTCTTGAGTTGGCTTCAAAGACACACTGAAGGAATTCATCTTTATCATGTATTTCCTAAGGATATTGAAGGTCTTAATTGGATCTTTGATGTGATCAGTCGCCTGTTTTCATATTATAAATATATCACCGATATAGACTTCCATGGCTATCCCAATCTACATCTTGAGCATCTTAGTGACTAGGCAGTGATAAGTCACCCCAACATTTTTAAGTCTAAAAGGCATGACCTTATAGCAGTAAAGTCCCATTGTAGTGGTGAATGAAGTCTTTTCCTGATCTTCTCTGATTAGAGGTATATGATGGTAGTCAAAGTAGGCATCAATAAATTTCATCCGCTAGTTTTCGACCGTTGAGTCTACAGGTTAGTCAATTCGGGGTAGTGGGAAACTATCCTTTGGACAATGCTTATTGAGGTAGGTGAAATCGATGAAATCCCTCCATTTCCAACACTTCTTTCTAACCACAACAATTTTAGAAATCCAAACTAGGAATTAGACTTCTTTGATGGAACCAATATGGAGTAAATTCTCAATTTCATCCTCTATGGCTCTCACTCTCTCTAGTGCTGAGTTCCTTGACTTTCACATGACTGGTCAGTGGGTTGAATCCACATGTAAACGATGACAAGGGATATCTAGATCGATCCCCAAAATATTATAAGGTTTCCAGGCGAACACATTTACGTTTCTTCTGAGAAAGTGAATGAGTTGTTATGCCTCGTCCCTGGTCCTCTTTGATCCAATCATGAAGGTCTTATCTAGATAAGATGAATCTAGAGGAACGGTGGTGAGTTCCTTTATTACTCCCTTGGTGGGGGCTAACATGGTCTCTTTAACCACCAATCGAATACCCTTTGATTGCTATTTAGGGCAATCATCCTTCGAATCGTCTGCATTTTTACTCTTCTTGGATTAATTCGGCTTCATATTAATGGCTATAATGAAATAATTATGAGTTACCACATCAGTTACCCAAAGATCAATCACTCCCTGATTACTTTGGAAGTTAATCTTTTGATTAAGGGAAGAAGGGACGCCCCAAATGGTATGAAGCCAACCCCTGCCAAGGATGGCATTGTAAGGTGACTCTGATTAGATGATGTGAAAATCCATCTCAAACCTGATAAGGTTGACTTTGAAATTAATATTGATCTTCGTTAATTGGATCTCCAACTCTCCATTGAAACTAATTAATGGTCCCACCTTTGTGTCTAGATTAAAACGGCATAATCGATCTTGTGTAACAAATTGAGGTACATAATCTCTGAAGAGATCCCTCAATCGATCAGTTTCCTCTTCACATCGAAGTTTTCCATCCATAAAGTGAGAACTAAGGCATCTTTATGAGGTAGAATAAATCCGACTAAATCATCATCGATGAATATTATTTCCTGATCAAAATTGACATCTTTACGCTCCAACTTACCCATAACGGGCTTAGATACTTCCACATAAAAACCCTCTGAATGCACGTTGTAATCTTCACCCTTTACCTGATCTTTTTGTCAGTGCATTGAAATGGATTGGTGTATTCGTGTATGGATATGACCATTCTTAAAGATGGGATATCATCATCCTTACCTACTTTCTCCACTTCATTTACCCGAGCTGAGGACTTTGTCCTATTTTTATCAACATACTCCTTGAGATTCTCTACCTGCACAAGATCCTAGAGGTATCATTTTAATATCTTGTAATTATCCATGAGATGACTATGGTCTTGGTGGTAAGTGCACATAATATTAGTGTCTCTGTCATTTGGAACGCTGATTATCTTAGCTGGTCTCTTAAATAACGGTTTATCCTTTATATGAGGAATATCTTGTTGATTGTCTTCTTAAAGAAGGTATCCCTTAGCTTATAGGTGCTTTTGTTGTTCTATGATTTAGAACATCCTTTATAAGTGTCAATATGTGTTCCCTTCTTTGTCGAAGTTGATTGGTTTCCTCCCTTAGATGATTTCTTCGGGTTGTTCTTCTTATCCTATTTAGAACGTTGATCGGTCAGAACCTCCACGCTAATAATATCATCTTCCATCTTGGTGTACTTCTCAATATGTATCATAAGGTCATCCATAGAAGACGTTGTCTTCTTAGAGATAAGATTATTAATTTTTCATTGCAATTATCGATCTTATTAAACAACTCCCAATAGCGTTGAGCATACTGTGTAAGGGATTACCATTTCTTCTTTTTAAGGTTGATCAAATAATCGACCTCTTTAACTACTTTTTTATTAATGATGAAGTGAGCCATAACTTCTAGGCCAACTCATTGAACGAGGTGACATAAGGGTTAATTTTTTAAACCACCTAATATAGATATCCCCTAAAGTATAGGGGAAAATAAATATAAGAGGGCATCTTGATGACTCCATAAAGACATCGTATGCCTGTAGTGCTTGATGTGGTGACCAAGGTTTGCATTCCTGTCATATATAGTAACATTTGAGATGAAAAACTTCTTCACTGGATTTGAATCTTCTTTCTATAGTAAACGGTGAGGCTGGTCCATGCCCTAGTTCTCTTCTAGTAAGATTTTTTGTAGTTAGTGCCAAATTAGTATTCAACCTTCCCTCTAGTTATTTTTTGATGAGGTCCCTAAGATCGTCACTTCCGACCTACTTTGATATCACTCTAGGATGGGATGACTTAGTGATGTGTACAAATTTTGCTGGCCAAATAAGTACGTGGTTATGACTTGTAGAGTGACCATTATATGCATAATTGATATGCCTCGGGTTACATTGCACTACACGAGGGATCCTTGATCCAGAAATTCTATTAGTTTGATTAAAATTATTGTGTCTTAGTGAATAGATCTTCTGCCTTCTGTGTCGTTCTAGTTTATGAGAACTGGATTTGTGCTCCTCTGATTGCTTGGTCACCTGCCTTCTTATACAAGAAATCTCTTCATTACAATCATCCAGCTTCTCTTCATAAATACACATCATTCGATCTCTCTATGGGAGGGTTGTAACATTGCCGACTATGAACAAACCCTCTGGGTGAGTGCCCCCTTGACCTTGTTCCAATGGGAGGTGGAGGGGACCTCGGAAGACATTGATCCCTCTTGACAACTCGTAACTCAGATTGGATATGACTTCTATCTTGAGAACAATAATTTTGATGATCACTTATATTGCTATACATTAATTCCATGGAAGTGAGAATTCAAAGCTTTACCACAAACGATGCAAAAATTGTAGGGGATATCTAACCCATAATAAATGTCATATTTCTAATCAACCCTTAAATATGAATGGAATATATAAAATATAACATAGATGTAAGTTGTTCGAAAAATCGTCCTACCTTTGTCCAGGGGGAAATGGGGGATCTATATATTAACTGAGAATAAGGAAGGATGACTGGAGTGCTTGGGTTGGTAGCTGAGAGTACAAGTCATCATGATATGGATATAATTTAATACTCCTAAACTAGTTGGGATAACCCTTATTTATAAGTTCAAGGCTCCTACAACTCTAAGTCTCTCCTCTTTGATAATTTCTCCAAATTAGTAAAATTAGGACTATTTTAATCGTATGTGATATGTTATAATCTTCCTTGATTCTCCGTTAGTCCTCCCTTGGTATTAGGTCGACTACATCGCCTTAACTTCTAGAGGCCACATGTCAATCCATGTGGCATGATCGACCAAACTTCGCTTCAATGAATATATAAGACCAAATATATAAAAGGGGATAAGATATGAGGTTATGAGATATGCTTTAATTAAATATAAATTTGATGATTTAAGCTTTATAAGAAGACTACGTTTAAGACAAGTGTGAGGACACAATTTTTTTAGAATGTACTTAAGTTTTAAAAATAGACATTTTAAATTATTTTAAAAATTCTGAATGGGGGTAAAATGAAAAAAATATGGGTATCCATAAATCTAAAGTTGATTATTTTATTGCATTATGTTTTCCTGGAAAGAAAACACAATTAGCAGAAATCGAATATTTTTGTGATTTGTTTCCACAACAATCACATTATACAATATGATGTAGACTTATTATTCTCCAATGTCAATTTAGGTAGCTAATGTGTATATTGTCAAAAGATAAGAAGGTGTTTAATGCGTTATTAATCACGAGATGGTCTTGTTCTTAAATTAGAATAACACATATCTCAATCTACTTAGTTGACTTCTTCCACTATTATGCTACTATTAGCAAAGCTATCTGACCCTAACTGGACTGGATCACTAGTGATAGTAAGTCCACTTACGTTCAAGATGGAGTTAGGGTACCCAACTAAAATCAATTACATTTATAGTGATGATTTTTTCTTTTAATCCATTATATGGACAAACAGAATTAACCTATGAATTATGACAAATATTTTAATTATAAAAACTCCACTAAATTTTATCTTGTTAGATTAAGGTGAAGAATATAAATGGAAATAACAAACAAATCATAAAACATAAAACCTTCAAGAGGAAAAACCACTAACCCAAAAGACCTCGAGATGAAGGAATGACAAATGGACTATTGTAGAGACTTACAAAATCACCAATAGTTGGAGCATGCTCCATAACAACCTAAGTCTTTATCGGTTGCATTACCGAATATTTAGTATATGGAGTCTGGTGACCGTGTTATGATTGGGGAAGGTTTTAGGAACCTAACTTATTCTTTATTTGCTTTATATATTTATTTGTTTCACATTGATTTATCACTACTTAATATGAAAACTGAGGACATTTTAACCTTACTATATAGACTACCCAAGACATATAGACACTTTATTAGACCCAAATAATGGTCGTGAGAGGCAGAGGTGGTATGAGACCTTAGATGAACAACTAAGTGTCACTTGTGTGATGGACAACTGAGTCCAATTATGTGTGTGGGTGTATAAGAGTTTGACACGTGTTTATGTATGAGTGCATAATGGGGTGGCACTTGTGGGCATGCTTATGTGAAAGTGCGAAGAGTCACTTTAGATATATGTTGATATTGTGTACGTAGTAATATACGTGTGGAGATATTATATATACCAGGTTTGAGAGGAGATATTTTGCGTATCTCAAGGGATGTGGATAAATGGTCCTTTTGAGGCAGAGGGTGTAGTTATTATATCTCTAGGAGTAATACATTGTTTGAACTTATTATGGAGCAATATATCAGGGGAAACATTACAAGTGATTGTTCTCATGAGCAGGGCTTGCTTTTGCAGATATATACTCATGTATTGTGGCAAGATCTAATCATACGTATATACCGGTGTGTATGACTATTTCCTCGGTGTGGCATAGTGATATCAAAAGAGTGATACATAGATGGAGGCATATCGGGGTTTGTAATTTATGAAAAAGGCGAGGCATAGTTTGAGATAGTGGTATCTCTAAGTAATACGTACGTGGCGGCATATCGGGTTTTTAATTTTGTGAGGTGGGGAATGGTTTGAGATAGTGGTATCTCAAAGGGACGTGATACATATATCATGAGAATGATATAGAGAAGGATTATATGTTAAAGTGTGATATTGTAAGTCTTGTGCTCGCGAGCAGGGCTTGGTGGTGCGCGTACGTATTCGTGTAATGTGATGATATCAATTCATCGTAGTTTGGCTTAGTGTGCACGAAAAGTCGAGACTTAGTCAATAAGACTGTACATATAAAGTGTGAATGACTATGTTACTTTAGATCCATTCTTAACATATCATTCCATTTCTAATCATGATGTTAGGTCCTTGCTTTAAGAAAACCATTGGTGTGGTTCGGATAAAGATTTTCTAGGAAGTATACTTTTCCTTTGAAATTAAGGTGTTCCAGTGAAAAAAAGGTATGGATATATACCGACTATAAACTTTGAGAGTATCAAAGGATTTTATATATTTCTGCATGCAAGATCTTTTCTGATATACATTTTTTTGTAAAGGTTAAGAACTTTTGCTCAAAGATATTTGACCACACGTAGATGATTGATTTCCCTTGGGTAGGGTGTAATGACGTGTTTAAATTAGGAATTCTTATATAAGTGTTGGGTTTAGATGTCTATTATTTCACATGATAAGAGTTAAAATAGGCTAACAAACTTGTTCTAATTCGAGTTTAAGTACACATCTTGCTATTTTTACGTCCATTATTTGGATTTTACAAACAAGTATACGTGGTCAGATGACTTAATGAACTTTAGTCAAGTAGTTGACAAGAAACGATTCACATACAGGGGCGTTAGGCATTGATGAACCTTAATAATTATATTATACAAATAATTAATGTACAGTGGTATAATAACGTATTTTTAATTGTGGGCTATTGGATGCGGGCCACTCTTTAATAAAAGTGGTTGAATTACTTTTTACTAGTTTTTTAACCCGTGCGATGAACGGGCTTTTTGTAGATATAATGGATATTCTTACATTGTTTATATTGTTTGTAAATTATGTTCTTATGTATGTAAACAATCATTAAGTTTTCCCAAAAATCTATGATTGATAAGTGAAGTTAAATGTAGAGAAGTGTTACAATCATTAAGTTTGCTCATTGTAAAATGCTTTCAATAATAGGCACTCCTATTTTAGATCAAACATACTACAAAGATATGATTGTTATGCTATGTTAAATGTAGAGATTGCTACAATCTATATTTTTTCACTATTATTAATTAATTATCTTTCACTCGTTATATACATAATGAATAAATCATAGAACAAATCATATTTTATGAAGTATCATGTTATTTAAAATTTACAACTCCACCCTCTCCCTAGCATAACTATCTTAATATATAATCCTCCATACACATATCCTCCTGCTAAACCAAAATTCCATCACTAGTTATAAATTCATAAATATACATGGTTATTTTTATAAAAGACTTTTATAGGGGGTTCCGTGATTTTTCTATTATCTCAAGGTATTTTAAAGATGGCATATAAAGTTGATGTAGGCATAAAAATAAAGAAATGGTATTTAAAGAGAAACCGAACTTCATAGTTATCACAATCACAGTACCACTCGCACTTTTTTTACACCTCTATTGGCTTTTTAATCTCCCATACCAAGACATTAAACATACAGAACAAAACTTAAAATTAGTTTGCAAAGAGTTATGGAAATGAAAATGAAATATTTTTACCAATCACTAATCTATTGTATTAGCAAAAATCCATAAAAGAACTTTTTTCTCTTTCACATTATCAAATTTGTTTCCTTAAACAACAGAGCAAGAATATACTAATAGAAGCAATAAGGGCTTGTATCTTGATTGACGGAACTGGTGGCGGTATGGTAAAATTAACTATGGCTAATAAATGGTGTTAAACAATTTGGTTATCATTTTCTGAATGACATCTCTTTACATACCAAAGGAAGAAAAATTATAAACATATACCCCCCCATCCACACACACACACACACACACACACACACACACACACACACACACACACACACACACATATATATATATATATATATATATATATATATATATATGAAGCTCCAATCATTAACCAAAAATACATATACTAACTGATTACACACATATCATAACTGATTAGCTAATTGAAAGTTTAAACACATAATACATACATGAAAAACAAACCAAAAAGTTTTGTCTAAAAGTCAAATCAGCGCCAATAAAAACACATAGACATTCATCAACTAAAAACATATATCCTAAAAGATTAGTTAATTGAAAGTGTAAGCATACAATACATACATAAAAAATAAACCGGCAGTGTAATGATTTTACCAAACAGAGATTATAAGTTTTGAATTTTAGTACTACCGAATGTTAGGCAACAGTAACATCATAATACAAATGAAATGAAAGTTTTGTCCAAAATCCCAATCAAAACCAATAAGAACATACAGACAACCAAAATTATTTAACTAATATAAATATAAGAATTCATAACAGGAAGATTTATTGAGGGGGAAATAACTATTTCTACCAACCAACTTCAAATACCTCACTTTATAATGTCGACAATTCAAGCTCACATGGCGCAATTTTTCCCAATTTTTTATTGAAGAGATATAAGAAATAAGGAATACCACCATGTTATCGACCAATACCTCATATATCCTAATTTTCATATCTCAATAACCTAACCTTCAAATCAACAAATATGGGCAAAGATTTCTACCCAAAACCTGAAAACATTCATTCCATTCGTGGTATTTATTAAAGTCAACTATTTTCCCATTTGATTCCTTATGTTGTTAAGATCATTTTTAATCAGGTAATAGTAGATGTGTCATTGTATGATAATGAGGTTATAAATGGGAAACAATCATTATCACTTTAAATCTATTGGGTAGCCATATGAAGGAAACGAAGAACGTCGCTTTGTTTCAGTGGGATAGATAGAGAGACCATGAATGGAGGGGGAGATTAAGAGTCTTTAATCATTTGGGAAGATCGTCTTGAGATAGAGGAATAACTATCACACTAATGGGGAAATATTATAATTTTCAGTTTCTTGGAGTGTGAAGTAAATGGGGGAGATTAAAATTTGAAGAGGAGTAGGGTTGGAATAACATAATTACCCAAAGATGGTAATTAAGAATGACACATGGCGTATTTTTAAGTGATACCTCCATTTTCATATTAAGTATTAAACTAGTTGTAAACCCGCACGATGCAAGGGCGAGTCGCAATGTGAGAAACATAAGTAATAAAAAAACATGGATCGAACTAATGATTGTACATTGAACAAAAATTAAAAATAGTTAATTAAAATATGATACTCATTGACACTATAGAAATAAGCATAGCATAGATAAATCATTACCAACATGTATTACACTATTTGGATGCTAATGAGCTACTCTCGTATACATGTTAAAACAACAAATAAATGAAAACACAATATCCGATAATAACATAGAAAGGAAAAGGAAAGAAAAAATCTATATAAAGTGTATTAGAGCATCTTGAAGTGAAATAGATGTTCTCAGTGCTGCATTGCATTAAAACACTGAAGTAGTTAAACATTAATATAAGTGAAATGAAAAGAAAAATAAATTAATATGCACTTTTTCTCACTAAACAACTACTAAGGAACCAAAAAATATATAAATGTATTACACCTTCAAATTACATTCTTCATAGTTCTCAGGTGTTGTAGGGCCTTGACTCCTTCCCTAAAAAATGACTGCATAAAGCCACAGTGGAAGAGACTTTGTAACCATTTATCTACTAAGTCTCCGGCTCATGAATGATTGTGCAGATCTACACTTGAAAAATCTTCACTAACAATAAAACAGATTTCCATGTTATGTATCCATTATCGCTTCGATTTGAAATTCAAGTCTGTCAAGCCTATTTTATTGTTAGTGAAGATTTAATGGTTTCCATTATTCCATCCACTTGATCAGTCCCAAATTTAATCAACCCTACGATTGACGCCGACTCTTTGCGGATTTATGGTTAGTCACCAAGGTCTTTTCATTGAAAGTCACTGCCACCTACAAATCAAAGTATCATATTCAAATTGTATCCCGCCGTAAATTTATCATGGTCGGGCAGTTTTCTCAACCAACCACCAATCAACGATTCTTCGACTCTTGTTGTATGTAATATTGAAAGGAATTATCAGATTGCAAAAACTCGATGATAGAATGCAATTATGGTCAAGTCTCATTTTTAAGGGGAGAAAAAGAGCGGAAATATAAATACATATAAACATTACAATGCATTGAAATTCTATAAGGAACTTTCTCACATTTAAAATGGGAAAACCTTATTCAGCATAAACAAATGATATATTATTAGCATTTGGGTTGCCTCTCGGGTCTTTCTATAACAAAAATACCCATACTGAACCAAAGAACATTGAAATGGTCAATGTTAGGTATCTTCATCTCTTCAACTTATATTTTCCTTCCAACCCACATCATCCTAAAAATTGTCTCAATTTTTTCTCCTTTTTTCTACTTCAATTGAATGAGAGACAAACATGGTCATTGTGGAAGATATATGTGATGGATCGTCACTAACTGTGGTGGTTGTTATGATATGACGCGGTCAGCGGTCTAAATGATTGGTCTCGATTTATAGATTGAAAGAGATAAATGAAGAGCATGGGAGATATGAGAAAGAGAATGGGAGAAATTGGTCCATTTCATATCCCAATCATATAACAGAGAAAAGTGAAAGGAGATGCAAGGGCATCGATTTTTGAATGTATTGGTTTGTATTGAGGCAAAAAATATAGAGAGGAAAAGAGAGAAAATGTAAGGGTAGTTGAGAGAGAGACTTGCGTGCAAAGAGAGTCTGAAAGGTCACAAGAGAGGAAGTCACTTTAAGGATTTTTTATCCTTCCAAATTGAGCTTCAATGTTACGCTTGGTTATTACCAAGTCATACACAGTGTGTGTGTGTGTGTTTGTATTAGAAATTCATTTTATTTTATATACAATTTTTTGAGAAATGATTCGTGTTTCAATAATTGTTTTCACTACTGCTTTAGTCTATGAAAAGTACATAAAATATGACAAAATACCAGCACTCATCAATCCTTCAAATATATAAAATTTATGAAAGCCATGATGATACTACAAACTGAACTGACCTTGTACTCCAAAGTATCCAGAAGGGATAATACATCGGTCAAAGTATAAACCCTAACATAACAAAAACAACAAAAGAAATGCCAGCAATTCTTTCCCAGCCACTGTACTTGGACATTTTCCCAATTTGTAGAAAACAATCACTCCCTTCATGGAGGGTAGAACAACTGAACCAACTCGAGGGAACCTGAATGAGAAGCAGCATAATACAAATGTCAAAAATTTAGAGATGGATCAAGCTCAAAAGTTGGATGTTGTCTTCTGTTAAATTCACACAATAATAAAAATGAATAAATAATGAGTTAATACCTTCAAAACATACCTGAAAATGTAAGAAAACAAAATAAGGAGTCTAGTAGTTGCATGATGAGCCATCGACACCTCGAAGTCTGAATGTCTTGTTTCCCAGAAAAACAAAGCAAATATGAAGTATGAAAGAACAGCTCAACTGCATTTTACAGACATATCAGGACATGAATAATAGACAAAGTATGACATTGGAGGCACGTGAATTGATCAAGTTTGTACACATAATAGCAAAAAAGGAAGAAAAAATGAAATATAAAGAAATCAACTTTAAAACTAAATTATGCAACCAAAACCGAGAAGGACCCAATTGCAATTTATTCATTTTTCATTTCCTTCATATTTGTCATCAACCAAAGAAATCTAACATTAAAAATCACTAAAACTGAAATAAAAAGAACCCAACCCGCATAAAAATATCCAAAACCCAGATGAAAAAAATGTGACTTTCCATGGAAACAAATTTCTTCAATTGAAGCCCCAATATTTTCCTGAAATTTACGGGTAAAACCGACTTGTGCCTGTCATCTATGTACTTGGCAATAGAGTTTGGCCTTGAACCCTTTTTTCTTAACAAAGATATCAGAGCCTCCTTGATCATTTGAAAGTAAGAAGGGTGAGAAGAGGTCTTGATGGTTTTAGCCTTCTTCACTTTAGGAGCCTTAACCTTCTTCTCAGGCGTAGGTGTTTGTTGTATGGCCGCTTTTTGAACTTCTCCGATGGCCATTTTAATTCTCACAAACGGAACCTGAAATAAATCTCTGAGACATTACAAAACTTGACTATTGAACTAGATACTAATCAGACTTATAGAGAGAGACCTGATCGAATTGGAAAAAGTGGGATTGTTCGGTTTATTTTTCTATGGAAAAAAGTGAGATGAATTATGTTAAATTTATTATGGGTAGGAGAAGAGGGAGAGATAGGAATATGAAATGAGCTGTAGATGTGATTTGGGGAGATTAATGAACGGGGTGAGAAAGAGGGGGAATAGACGAAGACATCCACGTGGATTTTCAAATCCTTTTTTATTTCTCCAGAGATTGGCCATCCACGTGGATGGCCTTAGGTTTGAGAGTGTTAAATGCCTTGTTTAACATTTTATAGTATAGAGAGATTAGATTAGATATGCTTTGAACCCGGTATCCTAATGGAGACGAGTTGGGTAGTGGAAGAAAACTAGTATTTATTTATCTAGCATGTGCCATGGGTAACTAATTAAAAATAAGGGGCATGGGATTCAGATCGTGGTTGTGTGAAGTGGAACTTCGGCTTTGGGGGTAAGAATGAGTAAGCAAATAAAATTATATCATGTGACTTTGCGTAGATGGAGATGAACCGTTATGTGCTTCTAAATTAGATATCAGGAGTCTAATCAATGATGGAGATGCACTACACCAAAACTATCGGATTGTTACGGTCATTGACCGTGACAAGTATGGGGTGACGACTATTTTTATCAAGGACTTGTCATGGTTAAAGATCGTGACAAGCTCATTAGACTTATTACGATTCTGTCATGGTCTTTGACCTTGACAAGTTCTATCACGGTTAAAGACCGTGACAATTCTAGGCAGATTTAAAAACAAATTACTTGGCAGTATGGCCACTGCCATTGCCCAGCAGTATATTTGCACCTGTTATAGCAAAAATGTACCTATTTAAACAGCATATATCCAAATAAAATAAAAAGAATGCACCAAATCATTGTATATATAATTCTATATCCAAATAAAATAGAAATACAATCCATATCCAAACCAAAATGTCACAAATCAAAACAATACGAATATATCCAAGTGTCCAAATAAAATTGATACAAATAATCAATGCATAGAGTCATTAGTAGGTAGGAGGAGGTAGGAAGGCCACATAATATATGCATTGATACACCCCTCAATATGTATCACGCCGAATTTTTTGCGCAACCATAATGTAGAGTTTTCCTTTTTAGGTATCACATGCGTGACGAGCACTTAGGCCTCGATGTCTTGAAGGAGACGTCCATGAATCGGCATACCCGGGAGGGTTCTCGGGTCACTCAACCCCCTCACTATCCGCTGAACATCATATATGTCGAGTAAAAATACACTCGGAGAACCGATTATTGACATAGACCCCTATATGGGAGCCAAGATGGGAACCGGATCATCAAGCGATGAGTCTGCGCGTATCGGTGATGAAGTAGTGACGTCCACGTCTTCGTCCTCATCCACCTCCTCCTCCATTGTCTTCTACTTCCCCTTGACTTTTCCTTTGCCCTTGACCTTTCCCAACTCACTCTTCATGAAGGCGTACATATCTATGAACATCACCTCCAACCATGATAGTTTCTCGTCATGTGTGTCCACATGATGAGCTAACCTAGTGTTGCTCGTCTCCATTTCGATGATCCTAGACTTGCCCACCTGTGAGCTCGCCCCTTAGTCCTCCCCTTGTGATCAACACTGAGCACTTGGCTGAGTGTGTTTGTAGTCAAAGATGCTTTGTCAGCATCAGACTGCAACTCATTCACTTCCGTAAGCTTTTCCTGAAATGACAAAAAAGTACACGATTACTTAATTAAGTAAATAAAAAAATTATAACGTAATTAACAAAAATTAAAAATTTATAACTAACAATCGTGGTCGCGACGCTCGGGGACACCTCCTTATCCTTGCCCTTTTTCGTTTGAATTGACACATCGGCATCGAGCCTATGTGGCCTACCCCCAGGGCCACTCCCCGTCTCCTGAAATTAAATAATGCAAAATTAGTAAGTAACGAAAAATAAAATAATGGAGAATAACATAAAACTATAATTATAGAAAAATAAAAATTATCCATCATGTGCTCCACCTCAGCGTAAGACGTCTGTCCGAAGTAGTGCACGTCCGTCTTTTTCTCCCCGATTGGCGAGATGGCAATTATCGCTCCCCGATCTCATTGTCGATGAACTTTTACCACTGTGCCAATGCGATCGGTTCCTTTGGCGGGACGGTCTCACCCAGTCTGAGAATAGAGTCCAGGGTCTTCCCAAAGTACCGGGCCCGCAAATTTTTCTTCCACATCTTATGTTGTTCCATCAACTGCTCCCACACGAAATTTCAGATTTATGGGGGCAGGCCGAATTGTTTCTGTCAAACAAATACAAAACAAAAAGAAAGTAAGTGATAGTTGCTAATAAATATAAATATAAATATAAATATAAATATAAATATAAATATAAATATAAATATAAATATAAATATAAATATAAATTGAAATTGCAATTGCAATTGAAATTGAAAATTAAATATAAATATAAATATAAATACATTACCTATAGTGTCGCTCAAATAGCCAATGTGAGCTCATTTGGCACCTCTCTCTAACTAGTGTACCCCGGTTCGATAATCTTCTCCACCGACTTGAGGGATCTAGCCAAAATTCTCATCTTGTTCTCAACGGTCGATCCCAATTTGCCCCTTTTTGGAGCCTAGGGGACAGCCCTCGCCGCCTCCGCTGCCGCTAAGCCCCGAAGAAGACATTTTCTGTAAAAATTATTGTTAATAGTACAAATCCAAATGAATTAGAGGAATACAAAGCACTAACCATATTATAACAAAACACTGGCCACTTTGAATTAATGCACTAAAGTGATCAAGTACAAATGCATTGAAAGCATTAAATTGATATCCGATAATAATAAAACACTCAAATAATACACTCACTGGACATGGACTTTGAATTAATGCTTAAGAATTAAATCTAAATATTACATCCAATAAACTGATCAAGTACAAATGAATTAAAAGAATTAAACTAATGTTCGATAATTATAATACTTATTACAAATCTAAAAATTATTTCAAATTCGGGTTATCATAAAAAATGGATCGATATTCAGTGGGATCAGTTAAGTCAACCACATTACTGTTTAGATACTTTGGTGCATGTAGGACGATTGACCACAGCTCGTTGTTGATATACTCCGAGTAAAACACTTGCTTTACCTTTTGAAATGCACAAACAAACTGCTCATCGCTCACGTGTTCATTGTTCTTCAACTTGAACATCTCAACCATGATCAAATTAGTGTCAGGATCAACTTTACAAGCATTTTTATCCTCAACTCTTACCCAATCATAGTAAAATACAACATCTTTGAAGCTTGCATAATCCAATTCAAATATATTTTAAATTAAACCATAGTAAGTCATTTCAGCTTCAAAGAGGTTTTTATCTTTCACGTTCGCTAGAAAGAACGTAAGAGCCTTGTATGAAATGCTCGAGTTCTGTACATTTGTACTTTCCTCGTACACCCTTGCATCGAATACACAACCGTTCAATCCATACTTTTTGTACTCTTGTACCATGAACAAGGGTCCAGACTAGACGAGCAAGCCTTGATGTCGCATCACCCATCTTTAAGAGCTGAGAATATAGATAAATTAATTATGTTAGTTGTAAAGTTTATTGTAATGTAACATTATATAACAACCATTTTTATTATAATTACCTCGTGTGTCAACCATAACCTAAATTTGTTGTCTAATTGTGCCATTATTTTTCGTCTTTTATTGTTCTCACAGGCTTCATATTTTCTGCATAAAATTAATGTGATGAGCGTATTAAAAAATTAATCATGTATAAAATAATCTAAAATAATGTAAAACCTAAAATAATTTAAACTTACTTTTTTTTTATTCTTCAACATCTTCATATGTGTCAAATAGATAACGAGCTACTTTTTCATGTTGCAAACTCATTAATTTCACTTGTTTGCCCATCACATGACCACCCTATCGATGAACTCGTCAATGTCATCAATGTTGTTCGAGTCACGCATATATTCCTAAGTATAGATTGATGACTCCATGATTATGTATTCCTCTACAATTGATCGTGCAATGTATCATGTATTCTTGACGTAATCTTTGATAACTTTCATCAATCTTTCAAATGGATACATCCACCGATATCTAATTGGACCGTAAATAAGTGCCTCGTCGCATAGGTGTACTAATAAGTGAACACTTATGTTAAATAAAGATGAGAGAAAGTACTTCTCTAACACACAAATCTCTTCGGTAACCGCCAATTTTGCGGCCACTATGTGTTTTCGATTGACTACCTTCTCACATAAAAGTGAGAAGAAGATACTAATTTTCATAATAGCCCTTCGCAAATCATTGTGCTTGGAGAAACAATGCTTAAACAATAGAGGAACCAATTTCATGATCACATGCCAATTGTGGGACTTACACTTATGTAAATCATAGGTAGCATAATTCACAATCCTTTGCAAGTTAGACAAAAAATTAGATGGAACCTTTAAATTATATATTGTGTCTAAAAGAGCCTTCCTTTCTCACTCGTCAAAGTAAACGCACCAGGGGGAATTATTTCCTTCCCCTACTATCTTCTTTCAACCATAGTTTTAGCTTAAGTTTCAATGATTTAAGGTCTTTTCATGAATTTTCTCCATCCTTTGAATGACCCCCCCCCCCCCCAAGGCATGTGGCCATAATATTTTTAGTGATGTTCTTCTCTACGTGCATCACATCCAATACATGGATCACTGAGTTATTCTTCTAATAAGGTAAGTCAAATAAAATTGACCTCTTAGACCATGACTTTCTTATTTCAGTTTCATTTCCAGTTGAGGTCTTCTTATGCTTGACATTCTTAAATTTGGGATTCTTACCTGATATATTAGGGCCACAATCAGAAGATTTACTTTCAATTTGTAAACCTAAAAGTTTTCTCTATGGTAGCCTATGTCCAACCTTGCCCAATAAAAAATTAGAACCTTTCTCAAATCTTAAACTATGAGTGGGGGTAAAAACCTTATATGGAAATGGCATACATTTTTTGAGATGGCGGGGAGACGAAGAGACTCAGTCTCCTCTCTACAAATAGGACACCCTAAATAACCATGTACTACACAGTCGGATAATATCCCATAAGCTGAAAAATCATGAATTGCCCACATCAACATAGCTTTCAGCATAAACTCTTCTTTTATTAAAGAGTCAAATGATTGCACACCCTCTTCCTATAACTCATTTAATTCTTCTACCAAAGGATCCAGGTAGACATCGATGTCATCACTTGGTGCCTTTGGCCCAGGTATCAACAAAAGACAACATCGAAAATTCAGGTCTGATACACTGTAAAGGAGGGAGGGTTGAGTGGGGCTAGGATCACTGTTCATACACTCTAATTGGTGCTTAAATTTCCAAATGGATTGAAACCATATGTTTATATTTCTAGACGAATGTTACACTGTTCTCGAGCAAAATTGGGATACTCATAACTCATCCTCCTCCAAGTTGTAGAATTAATAGGATAACGCATGAGATTATTCACAACTTCTTCCCTAACATGCCAGGTCATTACCTCCGCTATCTACGGTAGTGTGAAAATTTGCTTTAATCTAGGCCCAACGGTAAAATATTTCAACACTTTTTGAGGCACTTTTGAGCTTGTTCTTTCCTTGCCAGCAGTTTGGACATATCTAGGTTCATCACATACCGGACACCGAATGAGATTTTCGTACTCCTTTCGATATAGTATGCAGTCATACACACAAGAATGAGTTGATTTATACTTCATTCCCAAATCTTTCAAACTGTTCTTGATAACAAGATAGTTATTTAGAAGCGTATTTTTCTTGGGTAGCAAGCCTTCACCCAATTCAGAATTCCTGTCACACTATTGCCAGACAAACCATATTGGTTCTTCAAACTATGCAAACCAACCATGGCATGTAAAGTTGTTTGGTCTCTCACAGTCAGAGTATAACGGTTAGGTCGCCTTAAATTTTAAACTTTGGTAGTCATCGTCAAGGTTTATCCGGATATCTTCATGAGCACCTGAACCTTGTACATTGTCAGTGACCTCATTCTCTTCCACTTCATGAACTCCATAAGCGTCATCAACTAAATCCTCTAACATATTATGATCTACTTCGTTCCTTGTACATCTATCCTACTTATTGCAGGTTGTTGTGAAGGTTGCTCGGGAACAAAAGAAACTTTTAATTCCCCGTGAAAACTCCAAAATTAATAACTATCTTGCATACCCATTCTTAATAAATGTAGTTTAATTGTTTTCCGCTCAAACACCTTACCATTCTCACACCTAGAACACAGACATGAAAATTCTTCATCATTATAATATCTCTTTGAATATTTCACAAATTCATTAGCAGATCTGCAAAACACATCCTCTAATTTATTTGTCTCACCTATCCACTCTTTGTATTTAGAATATCACATCACATCTACTACAAACAATAACCTATTATATGTAAGAAGCGTATATTCATGGATTAGTATAAACAAAAGTGTGAACATTTAGTTCCCATTAGTATTAACAATTACATATTACTCGTTGTATAAAATTTATAGTATGTTTCATTTAATTATGTCTTATTTATATTTGATTTTTAAATTTCAATTTCAAATTCAAATTCAATTTATAATATTAATTCATATTTCCTCCATCTCCTCTAAAGGGTGAGTGGTCTTATCCCATTCAAGACCGCATATTTCTGTAATGTACTTAACAGCTCATGCACATTTTTCCAATTTGAGAAAAAATCGACAGAATATCCCCATAGTTCTCTAAGTACACGACGTAGATTTGCAAGTGTGAGTGTTATTTCAATTAATAATTGAAATAACACTTAACATCGCATCATCTAGTATGTACCCGGAGAATATTAAGATACTACTGCAAAACCTCCCCCAAAAGTAACAAGTTTAAGCTATTAAGAATATTATTATACAGAAACTATGCAGTCTCAAACTATCCAAATAGGACAATTAGAGAGATCTCATTACGGGGGTAATGACTCTTGAACGGGTCTACGGTTTATTGAATGCGTACGCATAAGAACTATAAGTCTAGTATCTATGCGCACTATCTGTACTTTCAAGTATATTTCATTTAATTATCATAAGTCCGTGGTCGTGCCACTCTCGAATGGGTCGTGACAAAAAGTAATTTTAGAAAAAAAAGTTGAAAACTCCCCCTCCCCCATTTTGACAATAATCCAGTGATCGTGCGACTTCCAAAATTAACCAACCCAATAAATTAAGATGATATAATTATTTAAGGATTTATTAGTGTGAATTAAATGAAGTATTTGAAAAAAATTAAACAACCAACTTCCATATCCAACCACATCAGTCCAATATAATCCAACAGTAACAACAAATCAACAAATGTGTATCCCGTACTCCATCTAATTCATCTACTCAATTAATCCAACATTAACAATTTCAAACCAATTTTAAACCTAAATAAGAATATACAATCAGATTCAATCAATATTAACAATACCTATTAATTTCAATCTCAATTAACATCACCCAATCAACATTACAATTAATTTCAAGTCCTAAACTAAAAATAAAAATACCCAATCAATATTTATAATTCCTAAAATCAAATTGAAACACACACACACACACACACACACACACACACCTCCCCGACTCACCCCTACCCCGCCACCCCCTGCTCCACCACCCCCACTGCCCCCTCCCCCCACCACATACTCACACACACACACACACTCACCCACCTTCACACACACACACACACACCTTCACACGCACACACAACCCACCTTCCTAGACCCCCTGCACCACCACCCCTGCCCCTCCCCCCACCACCACACACGCATGCACACACACACCCCACCCCTAGACCCACTGCCCACGCCCCCATCCTCCTGAAAATGTAGAGAGAAATAGAGCAATCACACGCTTAGAAAGAGAAATTGGAGGGAAGTGAAAACGATGGGAAAAAAGAAGGGGGAAGGTTTTTTACTGACAAAATTGTCACGGACCTGTCATAGTATTTTATCGTAATAACTTTCTAATCTTGTCATGGTCATTGACCATGACAAGTCCATGACAACTGTACTTGTCATGATCATTGATTGTGACAAAAAACGGGACCGTGATAAAAAACGGGGCCGTGACAAAAAAAAACGCATGTTTTTTTATCACGGTCAATGACCATGACAAGGCTGGTCGACTAAAAGGTGACAATTTGGCCTTTTGGTGTAGTGATACTTGAAAATGGGTTTTGAGAAGATGATTTTTAAAGAATCTCACAATAGGGGTGTTACTTTATAGGAAAAAATAAAAGTATGTTCAATTGTACACTTGAAAGTATATTTTGCAGTTAATTGAGATGTTTAGTCACACATGATGATTTTCAAGGCTTTACAGATATATAATAATATCCATGTTGGTATTACTTTTAACCATGCAGTTATTTTCTATCTCTTCCTAGTTTGATGGACAATTTTTAGGGGACATGTGGATATCTTTTAGGGATTTTTTGAAACTAGATTGGGCAGGTTCATGGCATTAAGGATGTTCACATACGGTCTAAAGGTGCAAGTGGACACTCGTGTAGATGTATATGGTGTTGTACTTGTATAAGAGGTTTGGACTATTTATAGTGGGCCAAAATTCACACAAAGTGATTTTGATCATTGTGTTTATTTCAAGCTTCTCAAGGACTATACACTCATTTACTTACTCTTACACATCGATATGATCATAGCTTGTTTAATCACGGTGAAGATTGGCCAGGTGAAGGATCAAGTGATTCAAGAGTTTGAGATGAAAGACTTGGGTAAAGTAAAAAAGATCCCCGACATGGATATTAGTAGATGGAGGGAGCATGTAAGAGGAAGGTTGTGCCTCATACAAAGACGATACCTAGACAAGGTTGCGCCACGATTTGGGGTGTAGAATAAAAAGACTTTGAAAACTCCCTTGGTTGTATACTTTAGACTTTCGATTACAATGGATCCTATCACGAAGGATGGGGAGGAGGACATGTCTCTAGTTCCATATGAGAGTGCACCCAAAAGTTGAAATGTTTATATAATAAATTCGAGAAAAGAAAATTGAAATGTTTTGTAAAGTGTATTTTTCATTATTTATGGGGAACAATGAAAGTGAGATGTGTATACCAAAAAGTTGATAAATAACATATGTGCGAGTATATGAATTCAAACTATGCAAGTGAGTTTACTATGTAATATATTCTAACATGGTCTGGTTAGGTTGAGGTCCATATTTTAGGCCACAATTTGCTTTATCGACTGCAGAGGCAAAGTATGTGACGGTAACAAAAGTGGTCAAATCTTATGAGTTTAGAGTCTCACAAGTGATTTTGAGGATTACACGCGATTGACTTTGAAACAACAACTAATGACTATTAAATTAGCATTTTTGTCACTATGTCGATTTCCTTAACAATATGTCATCCATGGATAGTGTGAGACATGATTGCTACATTTGGAATGAGAGAAATAGACTATGGTCACCTTTATTATTATATAGCAATTTTCAAGTATAGAGGATCTTGAAGAGGAAAATAAAACATCCTTAATACTATAATTGTTTAAAATTGGGAAATTGTAGAAATGTAAAAATAAAGTCAACTTAACACAAAGAGTTATTACTATGGAAGCTTGTGTTCTGGGGTATGATAGTAGTCAAAGTCAGTATGAACAAAAGCTCTCTCAACTTCAGGTAGTAGCTCTAGTTTGCATTGGAGAGTCTCCCCAATATTGTGGGCTTGAGTCAAGGACATATCTCCAGGCAATACTATATCAACCTCCACAAAATATTCACTTCCAAACTTGTATGCTCTAACTGTGGCTATGTGCTTTATTTCTTCATGGTGATTCCATATAAGATATGTTAGCTTTGCTATATATTCTGCAGGGGCTGTCCTTCCAATCAATGACCATACATTCTCCATTACTGTTCTTGCCCATGTTCCCATTGTATATAATGCTATCTGCATGCATTCCATTTATTTTCATCACATCATTATATAAATGCGTATATATGTGTATAAAGAATCTCAATTTCGAGACTCCCATGCGTGATTTTTTTTAAATCCAATATATTTTTTCTGGTGTGTTTAAACATTTCAGGAGATTCTTGAAAAGATAAACTCAAAATGATTTTTTTGCTATATAAAAAAAATTGGGTCGATATTTGAGAGTGATTTTTTTAGCTATTTTAAAAAACATTTTTTGGATTTTTTTTTAAAGTACCGCATACTTGGTATGTATACTTATCCCGCAGAGGAGATGAACTCTCTCTCTCTCTCTCTCTCTCTCTCTTTCTATATATATATATATATATATATATATATATATATATATATATATATGTCAACTCAAAATATTTTGTATAAGTTTTAAACATTTCAGGGACCCTAAAAAAATCAACTCAAATTCAATTTTTTTGATATTTTAAAAAAATGAGTCAGTATTTTATAGTTTTTAAGGATTGGATTTGATTTTTTAGGAGTCCCTGAAATATTTAAAACCCATACAAAATAAATCAAAAAATATATTTTTTTGATTTTTTTAAGAAATCCCATAAATATCCCTAAAGTGTGTGTGAGAGAGAGAGATAGAGAGAGAAACTCACATGCTTTTTTTTTTAAATCCAAAAAATATTTTGTTTTTAAAATTTGTAAAAAATCATTTCATATATGGTAAAAAGGGAAAATGGTACTCAAAGTGATATTATATTTAAATATTCGACATAATTAAAAAGAGTCAAAGTGCAAATGACCCTCATGAAAATTCACCATTCAAACTGATATAAGTTAAACCTCATGGTTTAAATTGGAAATAGGCCCTGACTTTAGGGTTTATTTTAAAATTGACCCATATATACAAGTTATAATTCATGTATTATTTACTTACAAGAATAGCCCCAACAGGATCAATCCACCAGAAGAATCGGACGGCTAAGATGGCTGCTGCCAGACCAATTGAGTTGGTAATAACATCAAAAAAATGATCCTGAGCATAAGCTCTAACAATCTCATTTTTGAATTGGCGACAGTATACCATTAACACAAACTTAATTATTGTCACAGATACCATGATCCCAATCATCCATTTTTCTTTCACTGGATCTCTGTCAGGCTGAGTCTGCATTATAAAATATATTGCATTACTAAATGAAACCACACACACACACACAAAAAGTTAAAGGACTTAACACGAATTATGTATGTGCATAACAAAAATATCATTTTAATTAATTCAGTTTGGAAAAACATAAATATTATAAAATAAAATTATAAGTTTATAATTTATTTTTGTTGTTATATTTCTTGATAGTAATAAGTTGCAATTGTTTAAAATATAAAAGTAATTGTGGGCCATGATATTAAATAAGATGGGCTTTTAGAGTTTAGTACATTTTACTAATTATTATAAGGGTTTTTTAATTTGTCCCCTAAGATAATGTCTTAATTAGACATAATCCCTCGCTTTTCAAAAAATTAGACTTATCTCCCCGCATGTGCATAGCCTCGCTTGTACCTTATGCATGCGGGGATAGTCTAATTATTGAACAACTAAAGAGGTATCTCTAAATACAATATTATTTCTAAGGGTAAAGTAAAAAAAAAAAAAAAAACTTATTATTAAATTTAGTACATTTTCCGTTAGTGTCTGCTAGCTTAACGTTTACTTCCCATACATGTGTCCATAAAACATAAGTATTGGAAAATTAGAAAAACATTCACACACACGCAAATTCATTTGAAGGGATATTTGGTAAATTCATGCATTTTTAAATTTAATTTTGTATTTCCGTCCAAAAATGACGGAACGTAACGGAATGGGCTTTTTAAACTGGTCAATATTAAAGGGGTAAAACAAGACAAAATAAAATAAAATAAGCGGCAATCTAAAATCTGATAATATTTAAGAGGGTATAGTTGTAATTTACGCAAATCTAAAAGCACAAAAGTATATAAGTAGCAAAAACTTTATTCCATTACACGTGAAATTCCACAGCAATTCCGTTTTATAAAGCAATAGATTAGTTTAGTTTTTATTAATGTAGCCAAATTAAAAGATCTGAGTTGCATTAATATAAAAAAATTTACTACCTTCATAAGAAGTTCTCGACCAGATTCGAACAAAATTTGTATACCCAGAGTCGCCATCACTGATGCAAAAACTACTATTCCCTGCAAATTTCGGTTCCAAATTTAGTGTTATTATGGTTGATTGGACACACAAAAGTTAGATGATATTAAATGCAAGTACAAGCATCCAGAATATTCTGCGTTTGTCTCTCGATTTTATTCTTATTATTATTATAAGAAGAGATTTAGAAGTAAATATAAAAGATCAACATTTTAATGAATCTTAACAAAAAAAAAAAAAAAAACTAACATCCAATCAATTATAATTCTTATGTTGTAATAGTTAGTGCCAGCGACAATGGACACGTGTGTGACACGTACCAGTAGCAATGGACGCGCGTGTCACACGAGTATATTAAAAAACACGTGTATCACATGCGTGTCAGTTGCAACTGGCAGGAACTAATTACAATATATGAATCAAAATTGATTGAGTATTAGGTGTTTTTTTGGCACTCTCTCTCTCTCTCTTTTCTGGAGTCACCGTCAGGTGACACATGTCCGATTCACACTCTTAAAAAGCGGACTGATCAGCACAAAAGTAATATTGTATATATATATATATATTTAAATTGATTTTTTTTTTACTTTATGTCTAAATAAAATATATGGCTACATATTTCTAGAGGCCCCATTAGCTCTTAAATATATGACTACATTTTTTTGTTATACTTCTAAGGGTTAAAACATTGTCATTTTCATAAATTATAAAAAAAACACTATGTAATGGTTTTGAAGTCTCGGTGATTAAAAGCTTTGCATCTTTACAAAGGTAGTTCTATAAGTTCTGTTTCAATCTTATTTTGAGGTTAATAGTTTTAACCGTCAGAGCTTATATTCGTTACTAAGTATCTTTGAATTAAATTTGATTAATAGGTTTGGAGTCTCTAATGGATTTGACTACTCCCTTTTACCTGCTAGTACATGCGTCCCAATAGGTTATTTATTAGTAATAGGTTTATTATTTTTGAAACCTTAGGAACCTTAATTTTGTACCAGCTTCTCTAAAGCCTTTAATCGAGATAAGTCCAGTATTTTTGTAGTACCCATGACTAGCCTATTGCTTATGACCCATTAGACATTTAGGTACCTGTTTCGTCCTAATATATTAAGGACCATTAGTCTATGTCGAATGGACTTGTTAGATAATTAGCATTAGCTGTACAGATTTGTACCAAGTCCTTTTATGAGTTGACTACCTGCTAGAGTGTTAAAATTTCCGCCATAGCTTATTACTAGGAGTTTTAGGTTTATTTTTTTAAACCTTAGGTTCGTCCATAGGCAACTGAGTTGACGTGACCATACTGTTAACACTAGGTTTATTAGGAGACTTCGGCACTAGGTTCCATATCTTTTGGCTTATGATTTGAATGATTGGACCTTTTACCCATTAGGTTTAGGCGATGACCAGTTTTGAGCTCTCAGGTTTATTTATTTTTTAAACCTTTAGATTATTTTATGAATTAGACCGTATACCACTGTTTTAACATTTATGGGTCTCGTACTGTTACATGACCAACTTCCCATTCTTTTTAATCAAGATTTTCGTCTAATCCTACCTTACCTGACTTGATTTTTGGAAGCCTCAGATTTCGTTAGTTATTATGCGGCCTGAATCGAATTGAACTAGGGCTGTGTTTTTTTTTTTGAACTTTCCGATTTTTCCGATTTTCGATCCGATTTTTTCCGAATTTGGAATGAAATTTTAGTTTGCCGATTTTCAATTTTTCCGAAAAAAATCGGATCGGAAATCGGAAATAATTCTGAATTTCCGATTTTCCGATTTTTCCGATCCGATTTTTTCGAAACTATGCCGATCCGATTTTTTCGATTTTTTTCCGAATTATTTCCGATTTTTTTGGAATTATTTTCCGATTTCCGATTTTTCCTATATCTTTTCCCACATCGGTTGGGAGAGGGAGAGGACTCCAAAATATGCTCTATAAAAGGAGAGTATCCTCCTAACTTCTACACAAATGAAAAGTGAGCCAAATCTTCATGTGTTTACATGTTGGGTTAAGCCATTTTCATTGTTTCTTTAAAATGACAATTTTGAGTAATCGAAAATCCATAATTTATTTTTTGAAATTTTGGAATTTCCGAAATTTCTGAATTTTTAATATATTTTGTGAATTTCCGATTTTTTCCGATTTTTGCCGATTTTCCGATTTTTCTGAATTCGAAATTTTTTTTAATTTTCCGAAAAAATCGGATCGGAAATCGGAATACTTATTTTATTTCCGAAAAAATCAGAATTTTTTCCGAATAAGCATTTTCCGATCCGATCCGGCCGAAACACAGTCCTAAATTGAACTCTAGTAATCACATTTAGGTTTAGTTTTTTTTAAACCTTAGGAGCCTTAAGATTTGACCAATTATACCTTCTTGTATCCTACCTGTCAGGACTTGACCACTCGTTACCTACTATGACTTTGATATCCAAGTTTTATCAGAAATTCTATTTTGCCTGAATTTTTGACTGAATTTTTGTCGACAAATTGACGTGTCGGACTGCTATTGATTGGTTTGTGAGGTCCGCGCCAGCAGGACTCCAAAACCAACCAATAGCAGGCTGACACGTCAATGTGTCGGCCAAAATTAAGTCAAAAATTCGGTCTCTCTAGAACTACTCAAGTTTTATCCCACCAGTCATATTATATATGTTGGTCTATACGTTAGAACTGTTAGGATAAAAGTCTTAACCGTTAGTGCCAACTGTCATACTGTGAGATAGGGTGAGATTGAGTGTTTAGATTTTATGCCAAGTCATATTATATGCATTCTTTAGATATAAATTTAACGGTCACATAACTGTTAATTTATACCTCAAATATCTAAATGGACTAAAATTCTTACCCAAGAGCTAAAACGTAACAACTACTTGACAGTTACTTATTTCTTTGTCTCTCATGTCTCTTTGTTTTCACTTTCGTTTAACATTAATTTTTTTCTTTTTAACAGTTAAAAGGTAGAAAATCATTTTAGTTTGAATACTGAACACTAGCGCTGTAAATCGCACTGAATGAGCCGAGTTTGGAGTTACTCAAGCACAGCTTGAACTATCTATCCATGCTCAAATCCGAGCTCGGTCCAAACTAATTTTTCTTATCTAAACCCGAACTTGGCTTATAAATATTACAGACTTCGGGCTCGATTTCAATTTTTTGTTAAAAAAGTTTGAATTACTGTTTTTTTTTTTTATTTCCATCATGGAGAAAATGTACAGATTAATATCTAATTAATCTTTCATAAAGTAAAATATTTATAATTATGAAATGTATTAAATTAAAAAGGGAAATATGAGTGAAACCCTACAAAGACCTATTAAATTTCATACATATAGCATTATTTAATCAGTAACAAAGGCATATTGTGACTTAAACAATTAATAAATTAAATTCTCACAATGAGGTTAACAATAAAATTACAAAAATGAAAACCACGTGTAATCTAATGGATTATGACAAATGAACTTTAAAAAAAATTAGTAAATGAAATAAATTAGTGAAACCTAATTACGCAATGTTAACATAAATATGTTATATTATTTAAATTCATTTATTCATTTATATATTCAAAGTTTAGGCTTGGGACCCGATTCGGACTTGGCAAGGTTTGCTAAAGATCGGCCCGAAATTGATTTGGGCTTGAACTCGACTCGACTCGGCTCAGCTCGGCTCAAACTCAAATAAAACTCGGTCCAAAAATAATGGATCGAACGGGCGGACTTCGAGCCTCCCCGACAGAATTTATAGGCCTACTGAAAAATGAAGTTGAATTCAACTATATAAAATCCGTAAGGTTGTGTTTGGAACTTTAATTGCATGCCATAAAATTGATAATTGAAATATTTTGAGTTCAAAATTTGAACTAAAATTCAATTTCAATTCCAAATCATAGGAAGGATTTTGTTAAGACAAAAAACATAATTTTCACATTCAAATATCATACTTTTAACCCAAACTCTTATTAAATAGAAAACCATACACAATCTTAAAGTGGATGTTGCAATATATAAAAATTGAAATTTTGTTGAGAGATAGCTAGGGTTACCACAGGTTGCATCCTCTTCTTGCCAATGGGATATCGATATTGGTTAGGTTTTTTCATGGCATAAGCAGTAAACCATAGTATAAATCCAGATAGAAGGTCCAAAAGTGAGTCTAAAGTTGATGCCATCACAGCCAATGATCTACTCTCAACAGAGGCATAAACTTTGGCTGCAAACAACACCAAATTAGCTATGTTTGATGCATTAATAGCCATCCTTTCCCCCCTTGCAAGTTGCTTCATCTCATCCTGCCACAGTTAAATCATTTTTTACATGAGTCATTCAATATATGCACATATTATTTAAGGGTCCGTTTGGTTGGCATAATTTGCATTTCAAATGCCAAAAAGTTGATAAATATGAAAATTTGTCCACATTTTGGCTGTTTGGTTGCATTATTTACCTAGGCATTATTTGTCAATGTACAACACCTCCTATGCACAATCTGTGGGCAAATTTTGCTTACCTATTTGAGTGGGAAATATTTGCCCACAAATTTGCCAACTTCTTAAACGATTTTAATGTTTTAAAAAATAATTTAAAAACTGTTTTAAATAATTAAAAAACTGTTATGAATATTTAAAAATTGTTTTGTAATGTTTCAAAAACTGTTTTTAATATTATAAAAAAATGTTAAGAAAATGTTTACAATTTTTTTAAAAAACCGTATTAACAAAATAATGTAAAAACTGTTTTTAACATTTTTAAAAACTGTTGTGAATATATTATAAAAACAGTTTTAAAGTTTTAAAAAATAATTTTAAAGAATGTTTTAAATATTTAAAAAAACTGTTATAAATATTTAAAAACTGTTTTGTAATGTTTTGAAAACTGCTTTTAATATTATAAAAAATTGTTAAGAGAATGTTTTACAAATTTTTTGAAAAACCGTAATATAAAAATATTGTAAAACAGATTTTAACATTTTTAAAAACTGTTTTAGATATATTATAAAAACTGTTTTAAAGTTTTAAAAAACATTTTTTAAAACTGTTTTAAAGAGTTAAAAAAAACTGTTGTGAATGTTTAAAAACTGTTTTGTAATGTTTTGGAAACTGCTTTTAATATTATAAAAAATTGTTAAGAGAATGTTTTACAAATTTTTTGAAAAACCGTAATATAAAAATATTGTAAAACAGTTTTTAACATTTTTAAAAACTGTTTTGGATATATTATAAAAACTGTTTTGGATATATTATAAAAACTGTTTTAAAGTTTTAAAAAACATTTTTTAAAACTGTTTTAAAGAGTTTAAAAAAACTGTTGTTAATGTTTAAAATTTGTTTTGTAATATTTTAAAAACTGTTTTTGATATTATAAAAAATTGTTAAGAGAATGTTTTACAAATTTTTTAACATTTTTGAATATAATATAAAAACTGTAATATAAAAATATTGCAAAAACTATTTTTAACATTTTTGAATATAATATAAAAATTGTTTTTAAATAAATTAATTGGATTGACTTTAATTTCGCCTAATGTTGTTTGATAGCGTCATCTGAATTTGCCTAGGTAACATTTGTTTTGCCATGCCCACGCTTTTGCCCACTAACAACCAAACGGACCCTAAGTGATTTTATTGTGAAAAAAATTAATGAGGGTAATAATGTAATTTATATTGAATTAGGATTTTAATCCAACTTTACATTGTCTGTTCCTTAATTTGAGAGTGAGAAAGTATTGGTATTTTATGTCGTGTGCGGAGGGTAACGCGGATGGAATTACTATGTTATAACTTTTACCATATATGAAATGATGTTTTTAAACTTAATTACAAAACTAAAATTAGTCATTGGACAAAAAGTCCCTCGACATTTTTTTCATTAACGTTTAGTCCAAAACTTTCTATTTTTTTTCCAAAAAAACCTCACCTTCTAAAACACTCACACTCTTCATTTTCTTCATCCTAAACCCTAAGACAATGTTGTCAAAAAAAAATAAGGAATTTTTTGAAACATAAAAAAATCAGGTGGACTAAGGGCAAAATACACTCAGCTCCAACGGGCTACAAATTAATTATTTGTGAGTTGCTTGAAGGTCAACTGTTTGGCTTTAGAGAAACTGTTAACTTGGATGGCATGTTTGAAATGTAAAAATAATGGGCCCAGACTCAATCAGAGAAAATAAATGGGGAATAAAGCCCGAATAGCCCAATAACAAATTAAGTGACAAGTTATTAGTAAAAAAATTATTCAATCCTTAAAATGAGCTCATTTGCATTTTAACTTCTACTATTTATGCCTATTTGTAGTTTGTAATTCAAGATTTTGTATATTTACATTATGTTATGAATTTTACTTTTGCGAAAATTTTAAGTGAAAAATATTTTCAAAAAATATTAAAAAGCATCAAACGCACCCTTAATGCTTTCACTAATTCGGAAGAAAATATCACAATTTCCAAACAGAAAAGACCCTTATCAATAACTTAAAGAATAATTCTAGACCGACACAAGATTCAGACACAATTTGGTAGATATACTGACATGTCGCACCCGCATTGACTTGTAGTTGTGCTCCGCTGTTGTGGGGGGCCTGTGTGGAGCCCAGACACTAGCCAATTCAGGTGCAACACGACAATGGGTCTACCAAAATATGTCCGAATCCTGTGTCGCTATAGAAGGACTCTAACTTAAATTAACTATTGTGCTAAAAAGTTGGAGGGGGATATTTAATATAAAATTAGAGTAGAAACCTGTGTTAAACTCCCAGGTAAGGTGCCCAATTCAGTAAATATATCCATCTCATTGAATCCTTCCAGAAGTGTTGCCTGCTTCTTGTAATATTGTGCAATCTTTCTTTGTTTCCCTCTCCCTATATAGTAGGGTAATGTAAGTAGATCCATTCAAAAATCATTTAAAATCAGTTAATAAGTAAAAAGAAGATTGTAAGTGATGAAATGGCGGAACTAGGAATTTTATTAGAGGTGTGAAAATACACATATTTGTCACGGTAGAAACCATAGTGCTTGAAATGTAATGGCGTTATGGATAAAACCGACATTAGCATAACTATCGTAACCAATTTCGTCCCGAAAATTAAACTATAAACCCTTGTCACATATAGAAAACATTAGAAACTGTTGGACAATAGCATATGTAAAGAATTTATAAAATTCGTCAGTCGACGCAACTTCACATTTACGTTATCGGAGAGCATAGCCAGCTTCAAAGGGGAGGTGAGAAAGGTAACTGCCTTGGACCATGGAATTTTAACAATTTTTAAGGATGAGGTGGGGCAAAAATTAATTAGAAATAGTTAATTTATGATTGTTTTTACAAAACCGATATAGAAAGATTTGAAAATTTTGTAACAGTAACTTAATAAACGCAACAAAAAATATTAGTCATAACACTTTTAAAGAATGAAAAAAAAAACTAAATTATGATGGTCATAACAAAACCTAATGAAAAATAGTGTGCAAAAACTATTATAACAATAACATAAAAGTAAGTATGATGCTTTTTTCAAACATTATAATCGTGTAAAGATTTTTTAGCAATTGCGTTTTAATTCAGGCTTGGACCCCTAAAATCTCAGAGCCGGACGTATGAAAGAGGAGTTCAAATTTAGCGACATTCTTCAAAAAAGGTTATGGTGAACTTTTGTATTGGTTGAAACATAAAGTCGTCAATATACTTGTGTTTTGGATTACATAATTTTTATGATTCAACCAATATGGTGAGAAACATAACCTTCTTAAAAAAAAGGGTCAACAAATTTAAATTCGTTGAAGAGTTGAGATGAAAACTTACATCGAAATGATGTAGCAGTAGGACGTGACTCGGTCAATGGGGGTTGCTCATCAAAATTGAGGCGCCACGATGGCAACCTTGCCAAAATTACATTATTCTCCCCCACTGGTGCTGGTGACAAAAGTTCCGTCCGATAATCCGATGAATCAGTGCGAAGATCAGTCGCCATTTTGCGTAGCTGCCCTCCAAATTCTTTGCTTTCTTTGAAAATCAACAATAATTTCACAAATTAATATTTATATGTAGTATTGAAACTACACATAAACAGAACTCTCTTTATATTCCCAAACAGATTATACTTCATATATATATAGTCTTTCCAAGAGTGTAGCAATCTAAAAGAAGCCATGCATTTACCTATCAAAAAAAAAAGGCCATGCATTCACTAGAAGAAAGCATGGAGAATGTTGGTTTATGATAACAAAACCACTAATATTTTAAGATTTTAAAATGTGGATACATCTCTTGAAGGTATCAACATGTCGTCAATCAAAGAATTGACAATTTTTATTGTTTAATAATTCAAATGGGCTTAGTTTAATCTTGCTGAAAGCATCCCAAGAACAATTGAATTTTCTATTATGTTCACACCGAATTAGGAACATATTAACTTCATGCTTTCAAATTTTCAACATATATATTTTGGGGTAAATGTAGCTGCATATCTTAGTAACTTTATGCTTTGCTGAACAACTCATATATTTTTTTGGGGCTTGTAAATTTATGACCTATTATAACTTGTATTTTGGAAATAGGACAACAAACATTTTAGTTATAGTTTCAGTTCCTATTTTTGAATAAAGCCGCTGATGCGAACCAATATTCATAAAATGTCAACCAATCACAGCATGCCACGTGTTCCTTTAATTTGAAAATAAGGACTAAAATTGAAAACGAAATGTTTATTATCCTATATCCATAATCAATATTATTTTAAGTCCTAAAAATACATAATATCTATATTTTTTTTTGTATTAAAAAATAGGTGATTTGACTTTGGTATCCTTAAAAAGGCCTTTGATTTTTTTATTAAATAATAGGAATAATTAATGTTTAATCATAATGAACTAATACTATTTTGCATGTTGTCCATCAAATGTTTTTAGAAAGGTTTTATTTCAACCTATTTATTTTGTCTACCCACTTGGGCTCTAATATTTTTAGATTTGTGATACTTTAAATGTTAAAAGAATGAGTTCGGCCTAATCAAACCAACCCGATTGAAACAATTACGCAACTAAGTGTTACAGTTGTAGTAGGAATGAAATTACCATTAAACATCAATATACCAACAACAGTAGCCTAGGAACAAGTTTATATATATATATATATATATATATATATAGGGAGGGGCTATCCCTACTCCCTTACAAGTTTCCCCCAATCTATTTGTATGTTGAGAGACCAAATACCCTTAATATCTACCTCCTTTCACTCATTCATAACACCCACAAGTTCTTTTTATTCATCCGTTAATTTAAAAATTAAATTACAAGAGAAACATTTATACTCAAAGCTCATACTCACCTAATAAAACAAATTCCATAATTAAAAAATAAAAACTGTATTTTCAATAAAAAAAAAATGTTTTTATAACAAAAAATTGTTTTTCATAAAACCCTATTTTTAAAATATAAAAAAATTGTTGTATAAATTATTTAAGCAATCTTAAAATATACGCAAATAAACAAAGATATTTATAAAAAAAACAGTTTCTTTCTTTCTTTATTTTTTCTATAAAAATAAAACAACTGTTTTGATTATAAAAAAAACTGATTCTCACAGATAACTGTTGAAATGTGATGGATGAAAACGAGAGAGAGTTCATCCAAAACTCACCTATAAAAATTAAAAACTGTTTTGCTTATTAAAAAAAAAAACTGTTTGTTATAAAAATCTGTAATTGTTTGTTATAAAAAAAAGCTATTTTTAAAAACTGTTTGTTACAAAAAAAAAACTGTTTTTAAAAACATTGTAATTGTTGTTTTTAAAAACTGTTGAAATAAACTAAAACAATGTTCTATATAATATAAAAATTGTTTTTAACTAAAAATAAAATGTTTTAATTGTTAAAATTTTATCTTTTTTATAAAAACAAGCTGTAGATTTGATTTTAAATTGTTTTATAAAAAAATTAACAGAGTCTTCTATAAATATAAATAAAACACTAGAAAAACAGTTTTCTATAAATATAAAATTAGCAATATTGACTTGTATACAAAAAACTGTTTTTAGAAACAACTATCTTTTAAAAAAGCTGTTTTAACTGTTTTTCTAATATAAAATTAGCAATATTGACTTGTATATAAAAAAAACTGTTTTTAGAAACAACTATCTTTTAAAAAAACCGTTTTAACTGTTTTTCTAGTATTTTATTTATATTTATAGAAAACAATGTTAATTCTTTTTATAAACCTGTTTTAAATAAAATATACAGTTTTTATATAAAAGACAAATTTTTAACCGTTAAGATAATTTATTATTGTAAGAAATGTTTTTTTACATTATATTGAATATTGTTTTAGTTTTATAAACAGTTTTTAAAAACAACAAAAACCGTCGAAATTGTATTTTAAAATAGTTATAAAAAGTTAAAACATTTTTCATACAAAATATAATTTTATCATTTTAGTTGAAATGTTTTTATTATTTTTTATAACGGTGATAAAAAATTTAAACAGACTTTATACAAAAACTATTATTTATATTTTTAAAAAACAGTTTTCTGTAAGTATAGTTAGTTAGTTAGTTATACAAAAACTATTATTTATATATATAGTTAGTTAGTTAGTTAGTTAGTTATAGTTATATAACGTCACTATGAGTCACGGTTTATAAGTTTCATAAATGAGGATCATAAATGCGGATCAATTTTTTAAAATAGCAAATAACGATATTTTGGACTGCTTTTTTTACACAGAGTATCTATAAACATTCCATGTTTACCCTTTAAAAAATTAACCTAAAATAATTTTTTTGATTATTTAAAAAAATTGTTCAATATATGTCAATTTTTAAGTAGCTTAAAACTGACATATATTGAACAATTGTTTTAAAATAGTAAAAAAATTGACCGATTTTTATAGGTAGCCTAACACTATAGATACCCTCTAAAAAAAATAACCCAAAATATTATTTTTCTATTTTAAAAAATTAGTTCGCATTTAAGGTGCTCATTTAATGACCTCACAAGAACATGTCCGTCGTCAGTATATAACTCATATTATTTGGCTTATATATATGGTATATCAATGGTTGATATAAATTTGTACTACTTGATTCATACCCATCTTCAATGAAATTGTAGGAATCAATTTCACAAACTCGTATTCCTCTTGCTTTGAATTCCTTGTCGCTGTTAAAATCATATCAAAGCAATTGTAGCTCTAGTGGTGATGATGATAATAGTGTTGGTGATACTCATAATGCGATTGAATATGCTAAAGAACAATGTTAGAACAAGACTGTATATATTTTTTCTCACTAATAATCAGTGTTTTAAAAAGCCCATCTAGGCTCCGTCCAAGCGCGTCTAGTCTTGAGACTTGGAATAAACGTCCCCCCTTAAGTTTTTTACACTTTATTATTGGTAAAACGCTTAAGGCGCACATTTTTTTTAAACAAAAATGATTTAGTGAAATGATATCGCCTTTTAAAGACTTTTTTTAAAAGAACAGACCAACATCTCATTCAAAAACAATCAAAACAATAAAAAAAGAACAGACCAACATTTTTTAAAAGACTTTTATTTTTTATTTTTTTTAGTATTTAAAAAAAATAATATTTTAGTTTGCATATATTCAGACATATTTTAATGTATGTACCATTTTAGTATTTTTAATAGCCTTGTTATAGTTAAAAATGTTAAAATATATTTAAAAAAGTCTAAATGTCTTTTCACACCTTTTTACGCCTAAGCCCGCCTAGGCTTAAGGCTTGACCTCGACGCCCAGGTCACGCCGGCGTTTTTTAGAACCTTGCTAATAATTTATGATATTATTTTGTGAATCAAGTTCATACTTATTGATAATAAATGTATATGCGTGTATTTGGATGCAAATGCTCATCTTTGCATGTGTTTGAATAACGAGATTAATTAACAGCATGATGTGTATCTATTGGTAAAATATGTGGTGGTGTTACATGTACTACAAAATTAGATAATCCAAAGTACAGTTTGTCCTACCCTACTTTTTGTTGTGGATACAAAAGAGAGTATATATAAAGTAATGAATTAAAGTTAAGACACAAAATAGAACTTTATTCATTATAAAATAGTACAAATAGTATATTACCACCGCAGAGGTGAATTACATTTTTATTTGTCAACTCGAACTATAATGTAGAAAATAGAAAAGTGTCACACCTTACTCTCATTTGTCTTAGTCTCCGCTCATACAGTCACATACGCAAACAGGTGGCTGGTGTTTGTCTCTAAAGGGGAAGAGATACTATCATCTTTCTCCTGGGCCATCTGAAGGAAAAAGGAATTACAAATATACTAAGCAGGTTTTATCAATTTTATAACAAATATCTGTATAGATGAGAGGTGGGGTGTATATAGAACTCAGTGTTTGTCAACGTAAGTGTTCCTCATAATAATATTAAATCAAGAAGTTTTCAACTGATAATCTCATACTTACTAGTTTATTATAAAGAAAGTCAAGAATTTCTGTAGTAATAATCCTATATTTACCAGTTCATTAAGGGGTATAGAATTAAATAAGCTATCAGTAAAACCAAATAATAAATAATTCAAATTTTTTTATAATAACTGGTTGGACACACAATTAAAGTGGCACTCACACGTATGTAGTAATAAATTCGGCTCTCAACATCGGAGACCATAGGCCATGTAGAAAAATTATGTGGGATCTGATGCTTTTAAAATAAATAATATTGCACAAAGGTGCAGGGTGAACTGAATTGTTACAATAATTTGTTCTGATATAGTTCAACATGATCCGAATGATCATAATTACAATAATGAGTGATATAATAACATATGAGTATGGTAATTTCTACACACACTTGGAATCAAATTTGGCTATCATTGAATGATATCAATAGCAGTTAAACAAGTACGCAAAATTTATTATAAAAGAGGTAAAAGAACCTACTAACTGGATGTTTTGAACGGCTTATGCATTAAAAGAGGATATCGGGAGGATCTATTACTTGATTCTCTGTATACAATATTTGGGTTAATAAGTATTTGATGGAATTAGATTTGGTTTTGGTCAGTTTATACAAAAATTGCATCTTTTAATTTTTTAGGGGTTAAATTGTAAATTACTTAGGACTTTAAATTCTTGGACTTAAGGGCAAATATGAACTTTGGTGAAGAATAATTTTAAATTACTTATAGATAAAGTTTGAGGTTCAAATTCACAAGTTGAAAGAATCAAGAGGGGTCAAATTATAATTTAGGAAAAATATTTCAAACCTAAAATCTCATTTTTCATAACTTTGGCTCGGCTTGACGAAACACAACCTTACTTTATACCATTTTGACCAGAAAAATAAAATACAAATATTGGAAAAAATTTCAGAAAATTTTGATTGGCCACGCACCCTCACGGTCATGGTTCCTGGTCAAATAGTTCATCTTCAACCTCTGAATTTTTTACTTTAGGGTTTCAGATTTTTGAACGAAGATATCATCTTCAGTTCTAAACAATTCTTGATGATGTCTTAACAAACTCAACCTAAAATTTCATAATGAATCCAAATATATAGGTTTTATGGATTAAGATGCAATATAAAGTGAGTTCCATAACTGTGTATTTTTCTAAATTTTTGGCTTAACATTCATAGCTTTTAAGAATACGACAAGGGTTCTTATGAACATAGTTTGGTTTCTGCTATGTTAAAGAGTAGTTTGGTTTTGATTTCAAGGTTTGAGGTGAATTATATAAAGAGAATTTGAAATTTTGAGTTTTATGGTACATAAAACACTTTCAATCGATTGGAGCTTATTATGCAAATTTATGGGTTTTGATTATTGCACTAGAGTTCCTAAGGTTCTAATGAATGTATTCATAGCTTCAAACCTGAGTTCTAAGCATTATATACAAGTTCACCATTAGAGCTCAAGCATTAATGATGGGATTTTCATATTTTTCACCTCGGGGTTGTTTTACACGTACAGTTTCTACTGTTAAGATGTACGTAAGTATTATAATAACAAATAAATCATTTGGAATTGAAAGAACTGAATGAAATGCATAAAATTATAGGCTAATTATTTTGAGAGAAAATTCAAGTTTTTTAATCTACTAATGAGGTAATTTTTAATAGTTGAGTTCGAGGGGTATTTGTAGTGTGGAAGAGGAGAGTTAATAAAAAAAACTATTTTTAAAGAGTTACAATGTTTAGTACTTGAACATCACATGTTGCATGGTTCAAACATGTGCCATTTGAAATTTAGTGCTTATGCGAAGGCTTGGGTGGATAGGGAGCTTTGTGTAAATAACAAACACTTGGTTTTCAGTCCTTGGTTGATAAGGTTTATGCTTATATAGTGTTAAAAGTATAATTTTGGTAAAATTTAGAGGTATTTTTGTAATTTCAAAAAGTTACAGGAGTTGAAATTTTAATTTCTAGTGAATTAAAGTCTAAAGGGTCAATTCGATATAAAATTTGGGTCTAGGGGTTAAGTTATGATAGTTTGAAGTTTTTAGGATTTAATTTGAAATTATTAAAACTTCAGGGATCCTTAGTTAATTTAAAATTTTTGTAGGTTTTAGAGAGTAGTTTAATCCTTCTTTTAAACATGTCTAAATTTATATATTCTAGGAGGGATTAAATTAAGGATTAAGGTTTCATAATTCGATAACAGATATTATAGTCTACCTACCTAAAAAATTTGTCCTTGAATTTACCTTGGAAAAGATGAGGATATTGATCTTTTATAGCCTACTCTGGTTCCCATGTGTCTTCTTGTTGATTTTGATTTTTCCAAAGTACTTTGACGGAGGGGATTTCCTTGTTCCGAAGACGTTTTGCTTTGCAATCCAAAATTTGAATAGGGCGTACTTGAAATTCGTGGTTCGATTCGATAGGAATTTATTGCCATTCGATGGTATGAAAGGGATCAGAAATATATTGGCAATACTGGGGCACATGAAATTGTAATACCCCGTATTTTTATAGCTTTTAAATTATGGGATTTATTAAATTTAATGAGATAAATTAATTTAATTTTAATCCGAAATGTTGTTTTAAATATTTACTAGCGTGACAAGAGTTAGTAATTATTGGGAATATATTATTTGTTGCATATTACTGGATGAGTATAGTAATATATGAGATTTATTTTTATAATATTGTCACGTGTGAATAAAATGATGATTGTGGAAATTTAAGTCGGGACGCGCCTGTGTCATGTCGGGACTAAATGTGGATTAATAAAAGTGAATATTTTATAAGTTGTTCGTATGGTCATTTTGAGTGCGCCAACGCGTCCGGAAGGGTCGTGATAGTCAGAAAAGTGTACCCGGGGGCTTAGTTTGGATCTCGGGGCGTTTTTAGGCCTAATTAGTACCCCGGGAGGGCATTTTAGTCATTTTGTATTTTTGGGTAATTAAACCCACGAAAATTAAAGGGGTTATATCAGATGTTTAGGTTATCTCCTAGGGTTAGATAACTCAAAACACTAGAACGGCCATTGGAGAGGAGATGAGAGAGCTCTCAAGGCATTCCAAGGCTCAAAACTCAACCGTTTGCACCGCCAACGCGTAGATCGCGAGACGATGAACGCAACCACACAAAATTCAACACCAAACCAGATTTCTGAAAATCCCAGGCAAGTGTTTATCTTGCTTATTTTGTTGATGCATCTTTCATATTGGTTTAGGAATGATTAGGATGAATTTATGGAAGAAAAACCCATTTGAGATGGGAAATTTTCATGTAGTGATGATTTATATGATATTCTGGAAACCCTTTGTCATGTAAAGGATTAAGAGTTTGATTAAGAAAAGAGTTCTAATCAGATACAAACACTAAAAAAAAAATTATTTCTGATGATCGGACCATTGGAATCGCTTGAAATTTTAGTATGTTGTAGCGAACAGCGAGACGGGACTGCTGACAAAAATTCAGCTTGATCAGACGGTCGGATTTCTAAAACTATTATTTTTACTTGAAAGTTTTATGTTTTGAGGACTCTTAGAGAGTTTTATATTTTGAGGACTCTTCTAAGTAATAAAAAAAAAATTCAATTAAAACTCCATTTTAATTCCGATTTCGAAACCGTTTGAAATTCTCATCTTTGAAAATAAAATTCAAAATCCTTTAATGTAAGGCAAAATCTATATTTTTGGGATATTTTGCATAAGGGATGATGTAAGTATATATTAAAGGGGAGAGACGCGTAAGAGAGAGTTACGTTGGAACATAAATGGATATTTACTGAATTGTACATTTGGAAGAATAGAGTCCATGAGGGTTACGTAGTAAGTTGAAAAAACCCTTCGAATTAAAGTTAGAAACGAACCATTATACTTGATAAATAATAATGGAAAAATAAGGATAAATGTTGTGAATGTGGGTTATGGGATAAACCTAAATTGATATAATAAAAGTGGTATATTTATATGATTGTGTATGCATATATTATATACTTGAGAAAAACATACCCACGCTACTTGCTATCCCTGAGGTTTCCGCGCTGGGACGATCTGATCCTGTGTTGCCTTATGGGAGATATTGACTCGTACCCTAGGAGATAGATATCCTTGGTACAGGCTATCGATTTGATAGTTCAGACGGTCCTAAGAGACGCGGGTATGTGCCATCCTCTTAGAGACTTGGAATCTATGCTTCGCCTCAATAATGTTGTGTATGTGTTAATACAATTCGAGAGTGATTTCGAATTTGTATTTCCCCTTAATACGAGTGATATGGGGTTTGGATAGTAGAGTATGCCCGCACCATAGTTTTTATGTGGGGTGTTGTTATGATATATATATTTTACGAGTAGTAAATATATATATATATATATGAAATTCTGAAACCTGGAACTGCCTACTGTGATTTGATATGTAGGACATGGTTGATGACTCAAATTATAAATAATTGTTTTGAGAAAGTATAATATGACACTGGAAAACTTTATTGATTAATAAAGTAAAAAGGAGAACCTTGGTTACAAATTTAAATCTTGCGTTTTAAATACTTGTGTTGTTCAGTTGTAAATCCTGCGAATAACCTAAGATAAGTTAAATCATTGGGGAAAGATAGTGTGGTATATGAAGAGACAGACCATTGTGAAGGTTAGTGCGATAGGTGTGCACATTAGAAGAGAGGTGAGAATTTCTCAAGAGAGTGTCGCACTAATATGTTGTTGCATTGGCCTGTATCAATTTAAATACTTGCTAAACGAATTTTTAAATCATATACACTATCAGGCTCTAACCCGTTTCTATTTCCTTTTCTCTCTTGTATATATATGTATGTATTACAGGTGCCCAGTCACAGGGACGTCTTACTTAGGATCCTTTGGAAGGAACGTGTTGCAGCTTAGGTGGGAGTTGCAGGCCTGTTGTTTAGACGACTTCATCCATTTGATTCTACTCCTAGTTCAGTTTTATCCAGCAGGGGCATGTGTCACCCTCTTTCTATTATTTAGTTGGTATAGTCAGAGATTGAAATTTTTACTTTCAGTACCTTTATTTCGGGATTTATTACTGTCAGGATGTTTTCCTTTAGTGTTGTAAATGTTGGGATTTATTATTGATGATTAAATTCGTGTATGTTAAATTCTATTTTTATTCTTAATGGGTGACTCTTTAGATGTTAATGGTTTAAGGTTTTATAACCGGATTTATTAAAATGAGAATAAGGTTTTAAATGGTTTTGACACTTAGCTTAATTATTTAGGGTGTTTAAATTGGAAAAGTATTTTTACGACAGTGATGCTAAGAATGAACCAACTGTTCACCTTGATTTTAATTTAATAAATGAGTGATCGCCCGGTATTTAATTAGGCGGGGTGTCACAGGTGGTATCAGAGCATCAGGTTCTAGTGTCCTTAGGATCTGTACGGCTTATTATGCTTTCAGCGTTGCTTTGTTTGTTATAGAGCCCTATGTTTAGGATTGTCGATTCCTTCGATGAGATTTCGTTCTCCTGCTATAATGTGTATACACTAGTGAATTCTAATTTCGTTCGGATGTGTGCGTGTGTCGAGCGATGACGGATGTCAGAAGAGGACTGTTAAGCGTACATCAGGAGGCAGGGCTCAGTTGAGATTATGAAATATATCCGAGGATGATGACCGTAGTCGAGGTCACCTCCATTATGGCACGAGAAGCCACGACTAGAAAGGTGACTAAGGTGCAGCAATGATTTTCAAATGTTGTTATAGTCAAATGAGGTGCGAGGGTAAACTTACCCAACGTATTACCCAACGTATTACAAAAACGTGTAGAGACTGTCAGTGGGAAATTTTAGAAACGCAAAAATTGTATGTGTTTACCAAAGGAGGTAAAGTATCCAAAGGCTTAAATATAGGACAGAGTGTGGCAAACTGAAAGTGAAAATTTAGAGAAAATTTTCTTGGCTTTCGGGACGAAATTATAATGGTTGGAGTCAACCACCAATTTTAGAAGTGGAATGCTATGCCTATAGGAGAACCTTAGGTACAGTGTTGATCGTATGTTCCTTCCTCAACTGTTCAGGATGAGAAGCAAACGTGGTTTTGAACTCATCGTAGGAGGGCATGAAAGAAGTCCAATTGTGGATATGAATCCTAATCGTTAGCAAATTTTGTATCAAAAGAGGTAGATACTAGTGGAGGAAACGACTCCAAGTGGGAGACCAACTTGTAATAATGGTTGATAATACTCGAGGAGGAAATTCTGATGGACGACCGATTCAGAGGTTGACAATGTCATATTTTGTCAATATAGATGATAACGCTTCTTTGTGGGGGAAGTTAAAGGAATCGAAGAATTTAGTCGAGAATAAGACTGAATACAACAGTGGTGGTATAACACCACAAAAGGATGTGGATACACATCAGGAAAACCATTTAAATGCTTCAGATAGTTAAATTCTTACCAAGTGATGGTAAATTCAGTAAGTACTATTATAGATAGTAACATGATCTTTATGACCTAAAACGCTAAGGGAACAATTGGGATGGCTAACAGGAATCGAGTCTACTAAAGTCCGAGATAAGGACAATCCTAACTTGGTTAGTAGGACAGGTGGTAAGTGGATTATGTGTTGAGGTATTTTTTTGCAGAGTGAGATCGCTCACGATAATATGTTCCAAAATGAGAAAAAGGACAAGAATATGGTGCCTAGTAAAAGGCAACGATTAAAATAATTTTGTTTTGGTTTGGGCAGACGTGTTACGTCCGAAAACCATTTGTGCAGTCAAGACGATTGCCAGGATGGAAGTATAAGTTGTATCCTTAGAGGATGCGGCGTGTCTATGTGACACGAGCGAGTCACCATATTTTGTTCATTGCTAAATTAGCATGTGAGACGAGTTTAATGCATATCATTATAAATGTTACCATTATGTGAATATTTTTCCTTAGTATAGCGGGATTTTTCTTTGCTGCTATCCGCGGGGGATGAATGAGTATATTAACAGTGTTTTATACTTTATTGAGGCTACTCATTGTAGTGATGCGATACACGAGTATGATATTATCTTTGTTAAAATGTTATAGAAATGGGTAGTATGATAGTGGGCATTTATTGCAAGGCTATCGGAGTAGTTACATTAGTGCAACATGTTTTGTTTTGGCGAGGCTTTACCTGTAAGAAGGTTGGACTCGCACTTATATTATCTATCCTAGAGACTTCGGAGGAGATAGTGGGCTCGAGATATTCGATATCAATGTATGTATAGACTTTGTCAGTATGATTCAGTATGTACCGGGATTTACCGTTGAGCGAAAAGACTTGACTCGATATTATGTTTAGCATTCCGGACTTAGTGATAGGAAGAGTGCAGTGTTATATTTATCCTTAAGAGATGTGGGAGTTAAGAGTTATACCCCTAATGTTAGAAAAAGGAAATTTAGAGAATTTCGATCGTATGTATCCGAGGTTTATAGAATGTAATTACCATCAACCAATACAGGACGATAGTGAAATTGGTGAAACGTTCTTTGGTAAGCATAATTACGGGAGAAATTATAACTTTTCTGTCAAGGGACGGAATAAAGGGGTATATACTATGGACGAAGGACCTAACGGATTTCGATAACCGACAATGCTCGGTAGTAGTGTATCGGGGGGGTTCCTTGTTTGGATTTTGCTTTGCGAGACATCCCACGCATGAAACTTAGCGTAAGGTTGGAAATAGGGAGACGTTTGGTCACTATTCCATGAGTTCGGTACCCTGGTCGAAATGGGATCAAGTAATTATGTATGTAAGTTGGAAGTTGAACTTTGTTTTAAGGTCATTGGAGCCGGATTTTTTGGTAGGAAAGCATTGAAAGTTATCCCCACGAGTTGAGGGGTGGAACGATGATAAGGAGAATTTAAGAATTTTGATTTCTAGGGTGATTGAGAGTACCCAAATGTCATAACCGCGTACAGAACACAAGGTGAATAAAGAGTTGGAATGATTTTTAGTATGGATTATCTGGAAAGAACTTTATATTATACAAAAGAGATGACCTGTAATTATTTTGATGAATAGAGCGTTAGTGATTTATTTTGGTTGTTGTACCTATTTGGGAAAATTGTTGTACTTATCTGAGGAAGGTTGAGAATTATTATTCCTCTTTTGTTGTCATGGAATTTGAATGCCCTATTCCTTCTATTCCGTTGAATTTAGTTAGTCCTACAGATGAGTAACACTCCGTTCGCTCTCCCAGGGAGGTCGGAGTGTTGCAAAAATGTGGGCATCTTGGTTAACTACAGTTAAAATAGTCCGAGTCGAAGGGACGTGGTAATAGACGTGTGAAATATATGTTTGTGGGACTAGTATAACGAAGTGGAAGTGATAGTGTGGATTAAAGGTCACATGAGGGGCGATAATCCATAGATAAGTGTGCAATTAGAATAGCACGCCCTAACTTGATTGGAAGGCTGTGGGAAGCCATTCAAGAATTGGTATTCCTTGAATAGAACAGAATTTAATTGTTATGAAGCACACCCGGAGCGGAGTTGTTATTAGTCAAGTGTGAGAGCAACTTGCGCATACAAAGAGTAATGATGTTAGTATAGTATAAGAGATCCAGAAGTGCGCTTCGTGGAGAGAAGAGCACGGGTCGAAACTTTCGGCATACTCCAAGGAAGGAAGGGGAGTATTATGTGTCACTTAATGTGAGACATTTCAAGGGAAGAATCGATGTTTAGCGACACGTAGTGAGTAGTCTCTACATGCACTGCCCATAGGTAAGGTTTGGTTGAAAAAGGAGAATCAACCAAAGAATTTTGTGTTTATCGAAAATTCCTGAAATTGGAAGAGGTTGGTAAAGTCGATAAAGTTCTTGGATGGGTTGCCATCCTCAAAACAAGATCAAGGGTTTATCCCGAACATGTGAATTAAGTCACCGAGAAGGAAGGGATTGATATTCCTTTGGGCTGGCTTACAATATTAACTAGTATGCCCCAGACTTCCTTTGAAAGGAAGGATCGCGCCAGTGCATGGTCCGGCGCAGTATAAATTTCTGAATCAGGATGAGATTGGTGAATCCCACCTTTGATATGGGATTTCAGGAATCAGCGGAGATAAGATTTCATTTCGAGTAGGATGTATCACTCTTAGCCAGGGAATAAGCGCATGGTGATTAAAGATTAGTGGAGCCACGTGAAGGAGATTTTGGAATCTTGGTACGATGATTTCAAGAATGCTCTGTAGAAGCACTCGTACCTGTTTGTCGCGTACGAGGTACTTATTAAGGTTTTGTTATGGAAGAACCTCGACTATTCTCCTTCCGTATGTTTAGAGGAGAGTAGATAATCAAAATTTTTGGATCGGTCGAGAAAATATCCGATAACTATGGTGGAATTCCACGACTGTTTTAGGCAGTCAAGAGTGGTCAAATGTTCGTACGATCTTCTCAGAATGGGAATTTTGTGTATGAATAAATCCGAGTTGTTGTCATGTAGTGAGGTGCGGCCTCCTAATGATAGTGAGATAATGGAATTTATAACGTATAGACGTAACCTATTCAAATGTTGTCAGTTGAGAGTGCAATGTGAAGTGTCTCCAATGAGAATGTAAAACAATGTTGCTGTGAAGAAAGGGCTATAGTGATTGAGCGCCGTAATGTGTAGTTAGTTTGTGTACAGAAAAGGATATCCAGAATTGTGCTACCTGATAGGCCTTATTTTCCGAATTTTGGGACGAAATTCCGTTATTAGGGGAAAAGTATATAATACCCCGTATTTTTATAGCTTTTAAATTATGGGATTTATTAAATTTTATTGAGATAAATTAATTTAATTTTAATCCGAAATGTTGTTTTAAATATTTACTAGTGTGACAAGAGTTAGTAATTATTGGGAATATATTATTTGTTGCATATTACTGGATGAGTATAGTAATATATGAGATTTATTTTTAGAATATTGTCACGTGTGAATAAAATGACGATTGTGGAAATTTAAGCCGGGACGCGCCTGTGTCGTGTCGGGACTAAATGTGGATTAATAAAAGTGAATATTTTATAAGTTGTTCGTATGGTCATTTTGAGTGCGCCAACGCGTCCGGAAGGGTCGAGATAGTCAGAAAAGTGTACCCGGGGGATTAGTTTGTGTCTCGGGGCGTTTTTAGGCCTAATTAGTACCCCGGGAGGGCATTTTAGTCATTTTGTATTTTTGGGTAATTAAACCCACGAAAATTAAAGGGGTTATATCAGATGTTTAGGTTATCTCCTAGGATTAGATAACTCAAAACACTAGAACGGCCATTGGAGAGGAGAGGAGAGAGCTCTCAAGGCATTCCAAGGCTCAAAATTCAACCGTTTGCACCGCCGCCACCACCAACGCGTAGATCGCGAGACGATGAACGTAACCACACCAAATTCAACACCAAACCAGATTTCTGAAAATCCCAGGCAAGTGTTTATCTTTCTTATTTCTTTGATGCATCTTTCATATTGGTTTAGGAATGATTAGGATGAATTTATGGAAGAAAAATCCAATTTGAGATGGGAAATTTTCATGTAGTGATGATTTATATGATATTCTGGAAACCCTTTGTCATGTAAAGGATTAAGAGTTTGATTAAGAAAAGAGTTCTAATCAGATACAAACACTAAAAAAAAATTATTTCGAATGATCGGACCATTGGAATCGCTTGAAATTTTAGTATGTTGTAGCGAACGGCGAGACAGGACTGCTGACAAAAATTCAGCTTGATCAGACGGTCGGATTTCTAAAACTATTATTTTTACTTGAAAGTTTTATGTTTTGAGGACTCTTAGAGAGTTTTATATTTTGAGGACTCTTCTAAGTAATAAAAAAAATTCAATTAAAACTCCATTTTAATTCCGATTTCGAAACCGTTTGAAATTCTCATCTTTGAAAATAAAATTCAAAATCCTTTAATGTAAGGCGAAATCTATATTTTTGGGATATTTTGCATAAGGGATGATGTAAGTATATATTAAAGGGGAGAGACGCGTAAGAGAGAGTTACGTTGGAACATAAATGGATATTTACTGAATTGTACATTTGGAAGAATAGAGTCCACGAGGGTTACGTAGTAAGTTGAAAAAACCCTTCGAATTAAAGTTAGAAACGAACCATTATACTTGATAAATAATAATGGAAAAATAAGGATAAATGTTGTGAATGTGGGTTATGGGATAAACTTAAATTGATATAATAAAAGTGGTATATTTATATGATTGTGTATGCATATATTATATACTTGTGAAAAACATACCCACACTACTTGCTATCCCTGAGGTTGCCGCGCTGGGACGATCTGATCCTGTGTTGCCTTATGGGGGATATTGACTCGTATCCTAGGAGATAGATAACCTTGGTACAGGCTATCAATTTGATAGTTCAGACGGTCCTAAGAGACGCGGGTATGTGCCATCCTCTTAGAGACTTGGAATCTATGCTTTGCCTCAATAATGTTGTGTATGTGTTAATACAATTCGAGAGTGATTCCGAATTTGTATTTCCCCTTAATACGAGTGATATGGGGTTTGGATAGTAGAGTATGCCCGCACCATAGTTTTTATGTGGGGTGCTGTTATGATATATATATTTTACGAGTAGTTAATACATATATATATATATATATATGAAATTCTGAAACCTGGAACTGCCTACTGTGATTTGATATGTAGGACATGGTTGATGACTCAAATTATAAATAATTGTTTTGAGAAAGTATAATATGACACTGGAAAACTTTATTGATTAATAAAGTAAAAAGGAGAACCTTGGTTACAAATTGAAATCTTACGTTTTAAATACTTGTGTTGTTCAGTTGTAAATCCTGCGAATAACCTAAGATAAGTTAAATCATTGGGGAAAGATAGTGTGGTATATGAAGAGACAGACCATTGGGAAGGTTAGTGCGATAGGTGTGCACATTAGAAGAGAGGTGAGAATTTCTCAAGAGAGTGTCGTACTAATATGTTGTTGCATTGACCTGTATTAATTTAAATACTTGCTAAACGAATTTTTAAATCATATACACTATCGGGCTCTGACCCGTTTCTATTTTCTTTTCTCTCTTGTATATATATGTATGTATTACAGGTGCCCAGCCACAGGGGCGTCTTACTTAGGATCCTTTGGAAGGAACGTGTTGCAGCTTAGGTGGGAGTTGTAGGCCTGTTGTTTAGACGACTTCATCCATTTGATTCTACTCCTAGTTCAGTTTTATCCAGCAGGGGCATGTGTCGCCCTCTTTCTATTATTTAGTTGGTATAGTCAGAGATTGAAATTTTTACTTTCAGTACCTTTATTTCGGGATTTATTACTGTCAGGATGTTTTCCTTTAGTGTTGTAAATGTTGGGATTTATTATTGATGATTAAATTCGTGTATGTTCAATTCTATTTTTATTCTTAATGGGTGACTCTTTAGATGTTAATGGTTTAAGGTTTTATAACCGGATTTAATAAAATGAGAATAAGGTTTTAAATGGTTTTGACACTTAGCTTAATTATTTAGGGTGTTTAAATTGGAAAAGTATTTTTACGACAGTGATGCTAAGAATGAACTAACTATTCACCTTGATTTTAATTTAATAAAGGAGTGATCGCCCGGTATTTAATTAGGCGGGGTGTCACAGAAATATATTATGAATATTGGATAATTTTACAGGTAATTCTAATTGATAGGCTACACGGTCAATACGATTAGAAATAATGAAAGGTCCAATATATCTAGGGGATAGTTTTCCTTTCCTTCCAAAACGTAAAATTCCTTTTCAAGGAGAAATGTTCAAAAACACTTGGTCATCAACTTGAAATCCATGGGACGTATGAGGTAGTCCATTGACAAAATCCATGGTAATATGATCTCATTTCTACTTAGGAATTGGTAAGGGATGAAGGAGTCCACCAGGGTGTTGGTGTTCTATCTTTACTTGTTGATAAGTAAGACATTTCCTTACAAAATTTTCAATATCACTTCCTGTATTGGGCCATCAATATTGTTTCTTTAGGGCATGGTACATATTAGAGCTTTCGAGATTAATCATGGATTTATAACGAAGGGCTTCTTGCGATACTTCTTCTCGAAGTGATAAATCATGAGGTACATACAATCTATTTCTAAATTGTAAACCTATATCCTTATCATGTGAGAAGTCATGATTTTTATCCTGAAATGATTGCACAAAAGGATCTTGGGATTATTGAACTAAGATTTTTTCTCTCAATTCGGGATAAGCAATGATGTTGAAATTTTTTAAGAAATGGGGCATTAATTGAAGATCATATTTCTATATGGTTGCAGTAATATCGTAAGAAATCAAAGTATGGAGTATTCCTACTGGATTACGATTCAAAGCGTCGGCTACCACATTTCTTTTTCCTGGATGGTAGTTTAATTTAAATCGGTAATCTTTCAAAAAATTTATCCAGCGTCGTTGTCTTAAATTCAAGTCCTTTTGAGTAAAAATGTATGTCAAACTCTTATGATAAAAAAAGACCAGAAAATTTTCACCATAAAGGTAACAACGCCAAATTTCTAAAGCAAAAACTACAGCTGCTAACTCAAGATCATGGACAGGGTAATTACGTTCATGAGTTTTGAGTTATCGTGACCCATACTATATAATTTTCTCATTCTGCATTAAAACACATCCTAATCCCTGTAATGAGGCATCGTTATATACATCATAGCTTACATTACTAGAAGGAAAAATGAGAACAGGAGCAGTAGTTAATTTTTCCTTCAAAATTTAGAATGCTTGATTATATTCATCAGTCCATACAAATGGGATTTCCTTCCTAATTAGCTTTAAGAGGTGAAGAGCGACATGAGAAAATCCTTCCACAAAATAATGATAATAACCAACTAATCCTAGAAATCTCTTTATCTCGGTGATATTAGTAGGATTTCTCCATTCCAAAATGGCTGGATCAACTTGGATTATATTTTCAAAAATCACATGTCCTAAAAATCTTATTTTTTTCATTGAAAAATCACATTTGCTCTTCTTAGCATATAAAAAATGGTTTCTTAGAGTACCTAATACTATATTTAAATGTTGTGCATGTTCTGCTCAATTTTGGGAATTAACAAGAATATCATCCATGAAAATGATAACAAATTGGTCAAGAAAAGGTCTAAAGATTTTACGCATAGGATCCATACAAGTTGTGGGTGCATTGGTTAATCCAAAAGACATGATAGTAAATTCGAAATGTCCATAATGAGTTCGAAAAGCAATTTTTTGAATATCTTCCTCTCTGACTCGCAATTGATGGTAACCAAATCGTAAGTCTATTTATGAAAAGACCCTTGCCCCCCATGAAGTTTATCAAATAGATCTCCAATTCGGGGTAAAGGATACTTATTCTTAATAATTACTGAGTTCAATTTACTATAATATATGCTTAATCTAAATCTTCCATCATAGTTCTTGACAAATAATACAGGATTTTCCCAAGAAGATGATCTTAGGAGCATAAAACATTTTTTAAGAAGGTCATCTAATTGGGTATGAAGATCTCGAAGTTCAAAAGGATCTATTTGATCGTAGGTTTCTAAATAGGAAGAGTATTAGGATAAAGTTTGATACAAAATTCTATTTCTTGGGAAGGGGCTAATCCTAGTGATTCTTCAAGGAAAACATCTTTGAATTGTTCCAAAATTCTTGGAATTAATGAAGGATTGTAAATTTGAAAACTTAATGGTTCACATGGACCTGATCTTTGAAATATAAAGAAGCAATTATCTTCGTTTCGAAAATAAATTTTCTTGGCTTGAAAATCGATATAAGCATGATGTCTTGACAGTACATCCATTCCGATAATAATATTGAAACCACAAATATCTAAAATTATCAAGTTAATAAGGAGTGTACCTGAACCAAACTGAATTTTACGATTGCTATAACCTCGTGTAAGTGTATTAATTTCACTCGTACGTAATTCAATATCTAATGGCACATTTAAATATGTAGGTAGTAATCGTAATAATTTAGCTAGTCTAAGATTAATAAATGAATGTGTCGATCATGAATCAAAATAAAAGATGCGCAGGAAAATTATGAAAAAGTATCGGACCTTCTATCACGTCATGGGAGTTTCATGTAGGCAATATCGCACAATTATTTCCACTACTCGGGATTGGCACAATTTTCTTAGTTGGATTTGAGTTTGGTTGTTTTTGGATAAGACAAGAATTTTGATTTTGTGAGGGATTAGTTAACTAACGACGTACTGGAAGAAATCTTAATATAGGACACTATGCCAAATATGTCCTAATTCTTGACATTTATGCCAACGAATCACTGGACGGGTTGTGTTGTGGCAAATTTGGGAATAAGCTTGCCCACTTGGATTTGGATAGGGTTGAGGTCGAGATTGAGGTAAAGTCATAATCATATGATTATTCCTAGTAACGAGGGGAGAAGATCGTATTATAGCAAAAGAATTTTGTTCCACAATTATCGCAACGTCGATAAGTTGAGAATACTCGCGAATTTGTAAAGGAGCGACCGAATTCTTTATCCTCAGATGTAGTCCTCTTTTTCAAATTGCTTGCATTTCTTTATCTCAGTATCCACATATTCAATAGTGTAATGGGATAACTCAGTAAATTTGGCTTCATACTGGGCTACGGAAAGGTTTGCTCGTTGTAATTTTAAGAAATCTACAGTTCTTTGATCTCATTCGGCTTCAGGAAAATTCTTTTTTGAAGAAGATTTCTTCGAATTTCTCCCACGTAAAATTAACAACGTTTAGATTACATGACACTGCTTGCCACCAAAAGTCGGCTTCACCTTCGATCATATAAACTGCTAGAGTTATTTGAAGATTGGTTGCAATACCTACTACATTCAGAATTTTCACAATATGATGTATCCATTTCTTAGTTTTACTGGCACCTAGCTTTCCAAGAAATGATAGAGTTCGTTGTCTAAAAAATTCTTTGAGAGGAATCATCCTACGGATTTCTTATGAGATTTCATCTGGAGCAAAGCAAGGAATTTATTATTATCGGGCTAAAGATGTTAATTCCTGAAGACATCGCATGATTCCTTCAGTGTGATTCTGTTCAGTTTCAGCTCCAGTGGAGCGAATTTAAATACTAACCATCTTAAAATATAATAGAACAATTATCATAATAAACAAGAACATAAAATAGGAATATATCACAACCTACTATATTATACAAGATAAAGTTCTCCCATCCATTAGAGTTATATCACATTACTTACTCTACATTAGTACTTATGCTACAACGGTTAAAGTTAATTAGTCTCCTAAAGATTAGTATGGCACACTATGTATAATACTTTATTTTTTTATATCACGTTAGGATGGATTATTTTCTTTTGTTATATATGGATTTTCCTCGATGGGAATAGTGGCATCATTTTCTAAAGAGTCAGAATCTAGAATATCAAGGTAATCATCGGGTTCTGAGGGATCATCATATGTCGAATCACTGGTGTCAGAAGATAAACCACCATGAAGTTCACCATTCGAAGTAGCATCTGGGTACATTGATAGAGTCGGTGATACATCTACTAAAGCAAGATTTATAGCTTCCTAAAGTATTACTAAATCATTTACATAATCATCTACTTTCCTCATCACTTGCATTTCACCCAACACTCTATTTGTCAATACTAGTCGCTTCATATCACTACTAGAGCCTATCTAATCTTCATCTACCTCTTCTCAAAACCTTGTAAGTGATTCATCTCGGACTGTATTCTCCCAACGATTTATTGGTTCAATATCCACATTAAATATAAATGAATCCCACATATCCATGCTATAAAATGAAATTATCATATAATAGTAATAGAAAAAATTACAAAAAGATAAAATAACTAATAGCTTATAAACTTTTCCCGCATAGAATACTAACCCGACGATATGCTAAATATAAAACATGCTCTGATACCTTGTCACACCCTGCTTTTTTGTATGAATGCACAGGAGAGTATATATAAATGAATGAATTAAAGTAAAGGAGAAAACATAAATTTATTCATTATAAAATACTGTGTACCACCGCAGGGGTGAATTATATTTTATTTATCAACTCGAACTATAATGTAGAAAATAGATTAGTTCCATTCCTTGCCCCCATATATCTTAGTCTCCTCCCATATTGTCACATACGCAAACAGGTGATTGGCGTTTGTCTCTAAAAGGGAAGAGACATTATCCTATTTCTCTTGGGCCACCTAGAGGAAAAATAAATTAGCACAAATATGTTAAGCAGGTTTTACCAATTTCATAACAAATATTTGTTTAGATGAAAGGTGGAGTGTATATAGAATTCAGTATTTATCAATGTAAGTGTTCTTCATAATAATATTAAATCAAGGAGTTTCAACTGATAATCACATATTTACCGGTTTATTATAAAGAAAGTCAAGGATTTATGGACTAATAATCCCATACATACCAGTTCACTAAGGGGTATAGAATTAAATAAGCCATTAGTAAAACTAAATAATAAATAATCCAAAACCTTTAGATAATAACTCAATAGACACACAATTAAAGTGGCATTCATGTAGCAATAAATTCGTCTCTCAACATCAGAGACCATAAGCGAAGTAGAAAAATTATGTGGGATAGCACGGCAGTCTATTCTCTGGTTATTATGAATGCTTTTAAAACAAATAATATTACACAAAAGTGCAGCGTAAACTGAATCTTTACAATAATTTGTTCTGATATTAATTATTAGATGAGAATGATTCAGCATGATTCGAATGATCATAATTAAAACAATGAGTGATATAATAGCATATGAGTATGGTAATTTCTACACATACTGGGAATCAAATTTGGCTATCATTGAACGATATCAATAGAAGTTAAACAAGTAAGCAAAATTTACTATAAAAGAGGTAAAAGAACCTGCTTACTTGGTGTTTTGAACTTCTTATGGATTAAAAAAGGATACCAGGAGGAGATAATACTTTATTCTTTGTATACAATATTTTTGTTGAATAAGTATTTGTTGGAATTGGGTTTGATTTTGGTTAGTTTATACAAAAAATCGCATCTTTTTAATTTTCAAGGATTTAATTGTAAATAACTTGGGACTTTAAAATCTTGGACTTAATATCAAATTTGAACTTTGGTGTAGAAGAATTTTTGGCTAAAAATATTTTAAAGTACTTATAAACAAAGTTTGTGTTTCAAATTCATAAGTTGAAAAAATAAGAGGGTTCAAATTATAATTTAGGGAAAATATTTCAAACCTAAAATCTCTTTTTTTCCCATAACTTTGGCTAGGCTAAACCAAACACAATCTTACCTTATATCATTTTGACCAGAAAAATAAAATAAAAATACTGAAAAAAAATCAGAAAATTTTGATTGATCATGCGCCCTCACGCACGTGGTCAAGGTTCCTGGTGAAATAGTTTATCTCTGACCTTTCGATTTTTTACTTTCGGGTTTTAGATTTTTGACCGAAGATATCTCCTTATTTTATAAACCATTCTTAATGATTTCTTAACACACTCAACCTAAATTTTCATAAGAAATCCAAATAAATAGGTTTTTAGATTGAGATGCAGTATACAGTGAGTTCCATAACATTGTGTTCTGAATTTTTGACTTAACATACATAGATTTTAAGAATATGGTAGGTATTCCGATGAACACAATTTGGTTTATATTATGTTAAGTATTTTTTTGGTTTTCATTTCAAGGTTTGAGGTGAATTATACACGGAGAATTTAAAATTTTAGGTTTTCTAGTTCAGAAAACACTTTCAATTGATTGGAGCTTGTTGTGCAAATTCATGGATTTTGATCATTTAACTAGAGTTCCTAAGGTTCTGATGAATGTATTCATAGCTTCAAACCTGAGTTCTAAGCATTATATCAAAGTTCACCATTAGAGATCAAGCAATAAACATAAATTTTCTACTATTAAGGTGTATTTAAGTATTATAACAACACAGAATCATTTGAAATTGAAAGAACTGAATGAAATGCATAAAATGATAGGAGTTTTTGAGGGAATGAAATGCATAAAATGATAGGAGTTTTTGAAAGAACTGAACTGAATGAAATGCATAACATATCAGTTTTTGAGGGTCACCTATTTTGAGGGAAAATTCGAGTTTTTGAATCTGCTGATGAGGTGAGTTTTAATAGCTGAGTTCGTGGGGTATTTATAGTGTTAGAGGAGGAGTTTATTGATTCGAATGGGAGGTGGATTTGAGCTGTTTTTAGAGAGTTACAATGTTTGGTACTTGAAACTCACATGTTTGCATGGTTCAAACATGTGTTATTCCGCATTTAGTTTTATATGTGGAGACTTGTGTGGATAGGGGGATTTGTGTAAATAATAAATATTTGATTTTCAATCCTTGATTGATAAGGTTTATGATTATATAGCATTAAAAGTATTATTTTGGTAAAATTTAGGGGTATTTTTGTAATTTCAAAATTTTACAAGGGCTGAAATTATAATTTCTAGTGAATTAAAGTCTAGAGGGTCAATTTGATATAAAATTTGGGTCTAGGGATTAAGTATAGGTCAAATTATGATTGTTTGAAGTTTTCAGGGTCTAATATGAAATTATTAAAACTTTAGGGATCCTTGGTTAATTTAAATTTTTTATCGGTTTAATAAAGTAGTTTAATCCTTCTTTTGAACATGTTTAAATTTATATATTATGGGAGGGATTAAATTGAGGATTAAGGTTTCATAATTCGAGTACGGATACTACACAGTGTTGTGGATGAGTAATGTATATTTATGAGAGGGGGAGTGAGTAAATACTTAGACCCGGGAATGCAAAATCTGAGAAAGCATGAAAAAATACTGAGTAGGGACAACGTGATCGGGAAGAAAAAGTGTGGTTGTGCATTTTTACTTAAAATAATTAAGACGATGGATAATGATAAGAGGGAAGTGCATGTTTTCTGAGGTAATCACAACCATCCACGTGTTACCTCATTTTGAGGTCATCCATATGTTAGGAGACTTTTCAAAACTGACGAAAAAATAGTGTATTATACGAGTTAAACTAAGAGAGATTCTTCATGCATTAAGAACAAGATAACCTCTTAATGATTCAGTTATTAAAATAGCATATAATAAAGAGAAACATATAATTATTAAGAAGCAAAGGAGAATGGGTATGCAACAGAGATGAACATATAAGATATAAAAAAAATACGTCAAAATCGTAATATATTTTAGCACAAACATATTCAACAACCCCTGTTAAATGCTTTTAGGTTACTAATGGATTGTACCTACCAGACCAACATATGGTATGTCTTTACTAAATATAGTTTGGTTACATCAAGCAACAAAACTATTATTATAGTTCATGCATACTTAAAAGCAGGGAAGGAAAATAATTTTACACGGGCATTACGATGTTTGAAGGATATTCACAACCCATCAATAATTGTTTTAGTAATTGTCACTTATGTAGAGTGGCATTAATAATTCCATATAAGAAACATTTCTAGACAGTGTACACTTGTTTTATACATAGCATATCTCTAATAAAATCAAAACATATGGAAAGAAAATGTTTGAAACAAACTCATAATGGGATAATTTTCTACAAGACTTCCGTGTGATGGGTCGATTCATTGAGATGTCTCATTAATATGGGAGACTACCTTATTGGTTATCTATTATTGCAATTTCATTCAATTCAAATAAAGATTGACAAATGTTTGTAACTTTTTTTATTTTATCTGAAAAGTAAAAGTTGCTTTAATATCTATCATCATATAATATATTTAACATGGTTTATATTCTTAATAGAAAATGGGGATTCGAACATATATTGTCAATAACTTATACCTCAACAATTATGGTGCTAAAGGTATGAAAAATACAAAATTGTTGCATTATTATTTTCAACTAAACCAAAAATATATAAATAAAAATGTTAAACTTTTTTTTGGTTTTTTTAAGGAAGCAAGAATGTTTATTCTCTCAGCATAATATTTTCAATGATTTAAGACAATAAAGTTTTGACAGGTACAACCCCAAAGATTTGGGAGCCCAAGGCAATCTTGTAAAATGGGGCCTTTTATATACTGATTTTTTTGCTGAAAATATATTATGTATTTTTATGAGATAATAATGAATGTTTTTATTAATTATTAAAACGAACAAATAACTTTTAAGTTTCTATAATACCAATAACCAAGTATAGTGTGTTCTTTATAATCATTCCAAGTACTCTTCCCATACCCCCCCCCCCCCAACACACACACAAAAAAAAAAGCAAGGATAATAAAATAAAAATATAGATTTAAGTAGATTCTTCTCAGCTTTTTAGCAACAAAATCACTAATGAAACTTGGATAATCAAGTTTTTCAGCATATCTTTTTCAATAGATAATAATTCTAATCCATTTAACCTCTACCATGACATTATTGATCAAAGGTAATATTTGATCAATTTCAATGTTGAAAACTTCTTTCTACAGATGCAGTGGTGATTGGTGTGGTCAATAATATTCTTTAAACTATCCACGAATTTGGAAAAGTCCCGTCCATTGTATGCAAATAATTCAATGCACCAACTATATTCTTGGATCATATGGATAAGGTGCTTATATATTTTTAGACCATTTTATTATTATTTTCATAGACGACATTCTAGTCTATTCTTGAACTAAGGGATAGCACGTAGAGCAATTGCGTATGGTTCTGCAGACTTTATGGGCCTATTAGTTATACATCAAGTTCGAGAAATGCGGGTTGTGGTTGCGAGAGGTACAATTTTGGGGTCACATTGTGTCACACGGGGATATTTTAGTGCACCCGAGTAAGGTAGCAACGGTAATGGAGTGGGATCAGCCTATGACGCCGATGGATGTTCGTAGCTTTCTAGGTTTAGTGGGTTACTATCGCCGTTTCATAAAAGGGTTTTCGTAGATTGCGGTCCCGTTGATAAATCTAACTCACAAGGGGTGAAATTTATTTAAGATGATTAATGTCATTTAGTTTTTTATGAACTAAAAGACAAATTGACTTCAGTACTAGTACTCGCACTCCCTAGGGGAGGAGTGGAGTAGTTTGTATTTAAAAATGTGTCCTGATAAGGACTTGGGGGTGTATTACTACACGAGGACCGTGATATAGCTTATTTTTCTCGTAAGATTAATCCCCATGCGATGAATTACTCCATGCATGGTCTGGATCTTGCAACGGGTAGTTTTCGCCTTGAGGATATGGAGGCATTATCTCATTGGGGAGAAATTTAGTCTTTTCATGGATCACGAGTCGCTACAATATCTGTTTTCATAGAAAGAGCTTAATATGAGGTAGCTTAGGTGGCTCGAATTTGTGAAAGACTATCAGTTTGACATCTAGTACCTAACGTGGTGGCATACGCATTGATCTGACGGCCTACGGGGGAGTTAGCAGCAATCTGGAAAGTGAAGTGGAGTGAACTTCGGTAGCATGATACAGTGGCCAAGGCTTGTATGTCATTTTTTACTATCACACCCAATATCACCATGAGGATTATGAAGGCGGAAGCAGAGGACCAATTTTATCAAGACAAGGTGCTGAGTTATTAGCAGAGGTAGTAGAGTCTTACTCAATTAGTTCAAAGGAGGCTTACACTTCAATGGGAGACTGATAATCCCAGAGAATGGGGACCTATGACATATAGTGATGAGAGAGTCTTATGGGTCATGATTTTTGATACATCCCGATGGGGATAAGATGTAACAAGACTTGAGGAGACAATATTGGTGGGATGGAATGAAGCGGGACATTGTTGAGTTTGTTTCGAAGTGCACCACTTACCAATTCATGAAAGTAGACCATCACAAATTAACTAGGATTTTGCATCCAAAATTCACGAGTTTTGCTTCGAACATTTTTGTGCCTAATTGTTGCCTTGATGCATTTTAATCCCCAAAATGGTCCAAAAATATCTTGTATGGGGGACTACAGAGGGAAATAAACTTATATTTTGAACTATCAAAAAATAGGTTACCTTCATAAAATTCATGAGTTTTTCTTCAAAGGACGTACCTAGATGTTATGAGTAGTGGAAATTATAATATTTTTGTACCTAATTGTAGTTATGGCATATTAGAAGTCCCAAAATGGTCCAGGAATATATTGTATGGGAGACTGCGGAGGGTAGGAACGTAATAGTTTGAACTGGGAAGATATAGGTCGTCTTAAAAAAAATTCAAGTTTTGCTTCGAACGGTGTACCTAGAATCACACGCAAAGGAAAATTAGTACAATTATATAACAAATTATTGTCGAAAAGCATTAAAAGTCCCAAAATTGTCCAAAAACATTATTTTAGAGGGAACTACGAAGGGCAAGAACCTAATAGTTTGAACTATAGAAAAATAGGTCGACTTCAAAGTATTCATGAGTTTTGCTTTGAATGGTGTGGGTAGAAGTCGCGTGTAGTAAAATATTAGAACAATTTTGTACTAATTGATGTCTAGAATCATTGGAAGTCCCCAAATGGTCCAAAAATATGTTTTAGTGCGAACAATGGATGGCGAGAAACTAATAGTTTGAAGTTTTGTGAAATAGGTCGTCTTTACAAAATTTCATGAGTTTTTTCTTCGAAAGGCGTAACTAAATGTCGTGCGTAGTGGGAAATTATAACATTTTTCTATCTAATTTTTGTACTGGCATATTGGAAGTCCCAAAATGGTCTACAAATATCTCATATGGTGTACTACGGAGGGCTATAAGTTAATAGTTTCAACTACATAGAAACATGTCATCATAAAAAAATTCATGAGTTTTTCTTCGAACGGTGCACCTACAAGTCACGTCTCTTGGAAAATTTTGAACATTTTTATACCTAATTTTTCTAAAAAAAAATTGGAAGTCTCAAAATGGTCCAAAAATACCTTGCAGGCGAAACTACAGAGGTCAAGAAGGTTAAACTACCGATAAATAGTTCGTCTTAAAAAAATTAACGAGTTATGCTTCGAAGGGATATAAAAGTCACGCTTTGTTAAAAATTATATCATTTTTATACCAAATTGTTTCTTAATGCATTGAAAGCCACAAAGTTTTCCAAAAATATGTTGTAGTGTGGAAAATGGATGGGAAGAAACTAATAGTTTGAACATTTGGGAAATAAGTCATTATAAACAAATTAACGAGTTTTGCTTTGAAGGGCATATCTAGAAGTTGCGCCTAGTGAAAAATTAGAATATTTTTGTGCCTATTTTTTTATTGATGCATTTTAAGCACCAATATAATTAAAAAAATATCTTGTATGGGGGGGCTATGGAGGCCAATAACCAAATTGTTTGAACTATCGAGAAATAGGTTGTCTCCATAAAATTGATGAGTTTTTCTTCGAAGGGCATACCTAAATGTCGTGCATAGTGAAAAATTAGAATAGTCTACACCTACTTATTATCGTGACATATTTGAAGTCCCAAAATGATCCAAAAAGAGCTTATATGCGGACTATTGAGGGCAAGAACCGAATAGTTTAAACTATGCGGAATAGGTTCTCTTAAAAAAAATCATGATTTTTGCTTCAAACTATGTACTTAGATGTCACGTGTAGTCGAAAATTATAACATTTTTGTACCTTATCTTTGTAAAAGCATTGGAAGTCCTCTTGTAGGGTGGACTAGGAAGGACACGAACTTTTTAGTTTGAACTATCGAGAAATAGGTCATCTTATCAGTTTTTCTTCGGAGGGCATACCTAGAAGTCACATGTTGTTTGAAATTATATCATTTTTTACCTAATTGTTGTATTGAGACATTGTGAGCCCTAAAATCATCCAATAATATTTTTTACTGTGGACAACGGATAGCAAAAAACTAATATTTGAACTTTCGTGAATTAGGTCGCGTTTAAAAAAATCATGAGTTTTGATTCATAGGGTGGACCTAGATGCACCTAGTGGGAAATTAGAATATTATTGTACCTAATTTTTGTTTTGATGAATTTTAAGCCCCAAAATAGTCCAAAACTATCTTCTATGGGGGAATATGAAGGTCAAGAACCTAAGAGTTTGAACTAACGAAAAACAGTTCGTCTTTATAAAATTCACAAGTTTTTTCTTCGAAGTGAGTAGTGGAAAATTATAACATTTTTGTACCTACATTTTGTTTGGGTGCATTGGAAGTCTCAAAATGGCCGAAAAATATCTCATATCGGGGACTACAGAGGGAAAGAATCCAATAGTTCGAACAACAGAGAAATAGGTCATCTTCAATAAATTCACAAATTTTTCTTCGAAGAGTGTACCTAAAAGTCACGCTTAGTGGAAAATTAGAAATTTTTTGTACCGTATTATTGTCCAGAAGCATTAGAAGTCGAAAATTCTCCAAAAAATATCTTGTAGGGGGGACTATAGAGGTAAAGATTTTAAAATTACAAACTACCGAGAAATAGATAATTTTTTAAAAAATTAATGAGTTTTGCTTCGAAAGGCATATCTAGAATTCGTTCATTTTTAAAATTATGTCATTTTTTACCGAATTGTTTTCTTGACACATTGGAAGCCCCAAAATCGACCAAAACTATTTTTCAATTCATACAACGGATGGCGAGAAACTTTTAGTTGGAACTTTCGAGGAATAAGTCATCTTTAAAAAATTTACGCATTTTCCTTCAAAGGGCGTACCTAGAAGTCGAGCCTAGTGGAAAATTAGAATATTTGTATACCTAATTGTTGTCTTGATGCATTGTAAGATACAAAATTGTCCAAAAATATCTTATATGTGGGTATACGTGGGATAAGAACCTAATAGTTTGAAATACCGTGAAATGGGTCATCCTAAAAAAATTCATGAGTTTTGCTTTGAAGCGCGTACTTAGACTTTTTGAATAGTGGGAAATTATAACATTTTTGTAAATAATTGTTCTCACGGCGCATTGGAACTCCCAAATTGTCCAGAAATATATTCATGGGGGACTACAGAGGGTAAGAATCTAAGAGTTTGAACTACAGAGAAAAATATCCTCTTCAAAAAATTCTCGATTTTTGCTTCGGACGGTGTGCATAAAAGTCACACTTAGTGTAAAATTAGAACATTTATATACCAAATGGTTATCCAGAAATATTAAAAGTCCTAAATGGTCCAAAAATATCGTGTAGGGGGACTACAGAGGGAAAGAACTTAATTTTTGAACTAACAGGAAATAAGTCATCTTGACACAATGAATGATATCATTTTTGTACTGAATTTTTTTCTTGACGTATTGTGGCCCCAAAATTGTCCAAAAATATTGGTCATCTTTAAAAAAATCACGAGTTTTTCATCGAATGGCTCACTTAAAATCCGCGCCTTGTGGAAAATTGTAATATTTTTTTACCTAATTGTTGTCCTGATGCATTGAAACTCCCAAAATAGTCTAAAAATATCTTGTATGGGGGATAACAAAGGGCTAGAACCAAATAGTTTTAACTACAGAGAAATAGGTCATCTTTAAAAAATTCATAAGTTGTGCTTCGAACGGTGTACCTAGAAGCTACGCGTAGTGGGAAATCAGAACATTTTTTACCCAATTGTTGTCCAGAAGAATTGTAAGTCCAAAAATGGTTGAAAAATATCCTATAGTTTATATTACAGAGGGAAAGAACTTAATAGTTTGAACTAGTGAGAAATAGGTCATCTTCAAATAATTCATGAGTTTTGCTTCGAAATAGAATATCTAGGAGTCACACGTTATTGAAAATTATATAATTTGTTTTTTACCAAATTATTATATTGATGCATTGGAATCCCCCAAATCGTCTCAAAATCTTTGTAGTTCAGACAACGGATGGAGAGAAATTAATGGTTTAAAATTCTGAGAAATGGGTCATCTTTATACAATAGAATATTTTTGTATGATTATCGAAAATTAGAATATTTTGTACCTAATTATTGTCTTGATGCATTGTATCCCAAAAATGGTCAAAAAATATCTTGTATGGGGAACTACGGAGGTCAAGAATCTAATATTTTGAACTGTCATAAAATAGGTCATCTTCACAAAATTCACGAGTTTTGCTTTAAATGGCATACCTAGATGTCGTTCATAGTGGAAAATTATAATAAGTTTGCACCTAATTGTTGTCTTGATGAATATGAAGGCCCAAAATGGTCCAAAATTACCTTGTATAGGGGACTACGGAGAAATAGGTCATCTTTAAAAAATTTACTAGTTTGGCATCAAACGGTATAGCTAGAAGTCACGTGTAGTGCAAAACTAGAAAATTTTTGTACCTAATTGATGTAAAGAAGAATTGGAAGTCCCAAAATGGTCAAAAAATATCTTTTATGGGGGATACAAAAGGCTAGAACCTAATAGTTTGAACTACGAAGAAATAGGACATCTTGAGAAAATTCAAGAGTTTGGCTTATAATGGTGTACCTACACCTAGAAGTCACATGTAGTTAAAAATTAGAATATTGTTGTACCTAATTATTGTCTAGAAGCATTGGAAGTCCAAAATTATCCCAAAATAACTTGTAGGGGGTACCACGGAGGTCAAGAACTCAATAGTTTGAACTAACGATACATAAGTCTTCTTCAAACAATTCCGAGTTTTATTTCAAAGGCTACACCTAGAAGTCGTGCGTTGTTGAAAATTATATATTTTTTTTACCGAATTTTTTTCCTGACCCATTGGTATCCACAAAATCTTCCCTCAATATATTATAGGGTGGACAATGGATGGCGAGAAACTAATAGTTTGAACTTTTGGGACATAGGCTATCTTTAATAAATTCATGAGTTTTGATGTGCCTAGAAGTTGGGCCTAGTAGAAAATTATAATATTTTTATGCCCAATTATTATTTTGATGAATTATAAGCCCAAAAATGGTCCAAAAATATATTTAATTGGGGATAATGGAGGGCAAGAACCTAATACTTTGGATTACATGCAAATAGGTCATCTTCACAAAATTCATGAGTTTTTCTTTAAACGGCATACTTAAGTGTCGTACAATGTGGCAAATTATAACAGTTTTGAACCTAATTGTTGTCCAAACTCGTTGGAAGTCCCCCAAATGGTCCAAAAGTATCTTGTATAGGGGATTACGGGGGGAAACCCCCTAAATTATTTGAACAAGGGGAAATGTGCAGTCTTAAAACAATTCACGAGTTTTACTTCGAAGGTTGTACCTACAAGTCACGCTTAGTTGACGATTAGAGTATTTTTTACTTAATTATTGCCCGCGAGCATTGTAAGTTCCAAAATGGTCCAAAAATATCTTGCAGGGAGACTATGAGGGAAAGAACCTAATAGTTTTAATTACAGAGAAAGGTCGCCTTAAATAAATTCACAAGTTTTTCTTTAAAGGGAATACCTAGAAGTCACGTGTTGTTTAAATTTATATAATTTTTGTACCTAGTTATTGTCTTAATGCAGTGGAAGACCTAAAATCTTCAAAAAAATATACTTTAGTTTGGAAAATGGATGGCAATAAACTAGTAGTTTGAACTTTCGAGAAATAGGTCGCCTTTAAAAAATTCACGAGTTTTGCTTCGACGGGCATACTAAAAAGTCGTGTGTAGTTGAAAATTATATCAATTTTGTACCGAATTATTGTCTTGACGCATTGGAAAACCTAAAATCATCCCTGATGATATAGGATATCACCTAGAGACCGTGATCCACTCAGTTTTTAGATCTATATAGCTATAGAGGAGCAATACATCAGCACAATAAGTATGAAGTGAATATGAGAGATGAGAGATAGTGAGGAGACACAGGAATTTAAATGGTTCGGACTTAGCCTACATCTATTGTGTAGAGTATGAAATTCATCCATTAGAAATAGAGGCATATCACTATCCAGGATCATGATTCATCCAAATAATCATGGGGCATTAACCCAATTTAAATATTAATATTAAATTACCAAAGAGCAATAATTTAGGTCATAATTACTATATACCACAGGGTTGAAACACCATGTATGGTTGACATACTAGGACTCTATACTATATAGGTTTTTCAACTAGTTTGGATATGTAGAGAAAATATTTTTAGTAGCCAAGAGCCCGTTCAAAAGGTACTTCAACATTCAAGATGGACATCTACTTCAACTGATAATCCATGTGGTCTCTAAAGGTACAAAAATGACACACTATTGGACACATTACACATACTTGTATCATATGTGTCAAATTATTTTCTTAGAATTTTTAGAAAATTTTTAAAAAACTTTAAATATTTTTTTGGCATTTAAAATCAGTTTTTAAAACATTTAATTACGTTGTTAAAATTATTTTTAAAACCTTTGGGCAGGAAAGTAAAAATTTTGGAACATTTAAGCAAGTTCATTTACAAGCGTGTGTAAATGTGTGTGTGTGTGTGTGTGTGTGTGTGTGTGTGAATGACACATGTCTGCCACTTGTCAATGCATTATTAGTCTAAATTGTGTTTCTTTACACCCACATAACTCGTACACTCTTTACATCGTCGGTCTATTTTAATCTAAGGCTTAAATTTATCTTGAGTGATCTACGTGATAACCAGTTCAATCAAAGAGATGGATTAACTCGTAACATCTAATAATCAATCAAGCGTACCTTTAATGCTTCATTTTACACCATTAGATTTAATTTAGGTCAATCTGGTAGATTCAATCTTAGTCGTCCATTTCAAACTACTTATACAAAACCTTTTAACCTCTCTATAAAACCATACCTCGTCTTCAATTTTCCAGACTTTGGCATTTTACAGATAGATTATATAGAGAGAGCGAGAGAGTCTAAATTAGAGAGAGAAAGGAGAGTTTAGAGAGAGAATCAAAGAGAGAAAAATACTTTATAAAAACCAGACTGTAACTCCTTTGCATGTTTTTGTCCTAAAACAATTTTTGAAAACCAAAGTTTATTTCTGTAAAATCTTTAAGGTTTTCAAACGTGAGTTTAGTTTTTAAGAGTTTAAATTGAATATTTATAATAAAACTCCTCTAGATCTAGTTTATCCCTCAAAACAACCTTCATTCGGTTAAGAACTTGATTTATCTTTGTAAAATCAAGTGTCTAACCTTTGTGAAACATTCGCACACACTAACTATTAGATTTGGTTCTATATATGTTGATTTGGTTATATTTTTGTTGGAAATATCCTGTGACACCCCGCCTAATTAAATACCGGGCGATCACTCCTTTATTAAATTAAATCAAGGTAAACAGTTGGTTCATTCTCAGCATCACTGTCGATAAAAATAATTTTTCCAATTTAACACCCTAAATAATTAAGCTAAGTGTCAAAACATTTTCCATACAAACTTTCCAAATTTTAATTAAAGAAAAAGATTTATTTTAATTAAAAACAACATTTCTACAATATAGAATCACACCACAATAAACCAAATAACATAATACATTCGTCAATCGAATGTCAACAAATGGAACTAAAACCACAAATCCATCCTGAATAAATCCCATAGAACAATACTGGAAATAACTGAAATATAAAAATCCCAACAACAAATGAAATGATAAAAAGGGGCGACACGTGCCCAATAAATGAGAGTAATAGGAGTGGAGTCAATAACAGAAGCCGTCTACTCAAGTGACCTGCAACTCCCACCTAAGCCGCAGCTCGTTCTTCTCAAGGGATCCTAAGCAAGACGCCCCTGTGGCTGGGCACCTGAAAATATACATATATATATACAAGAGAGAGAGAGAAAAAGAAACGTGTCAGAGCCCAAAGTGTGTATGATTTTTGAATACGTTTAGCAAGTATTTAATTTGATACAGGCCAATGCAATAACATATTAGTGCGTCGCTCTCTTGAGAAATACTCACCTCTCTTCTAATGTGCACACCTATCGCACTAACCTTCCCATTGGTTTGTTCTTATCAAAATATCTCCCTTGACTTTCTAAAAGATTTAATCTATCTAAGATTACTCGCAAGATTTACAATTCACGATTTTATTTTAAAAGAATGTTCCAAACAGAAATCAAAGTCCTCCATTTTAACTTTATAAAATCCATAAGGTTTTACAGTGGCATATTATACTTTTTCAAAACAAGTATTTAATAATATGAGTCAACAACTATGTTCTACTTATCAAATTTCAGTAGACAGTTTCAAATATCATAATCTCATATATATATATTAACTACTCGTATAATATATATATATAACAGCACCCCGAATAAAACTATGGTGCGTGCATACTTCCACTATCCAAAGCCCCATATCACTCATTTTAAGGGGAATACATTCGGAATCACTCTCGAAATGTATTAACATAAATACACAAACAATATTGAGGCGAAGCATATATTCCAAGTCTCTAAGAGGGTGGCACATACCGGCGTCTCTTAGGACCGTCTGAACTATCACATTGATAGCCTGTACCAAGGACATCTATCTTCTAGGGTACAAGTTAATATCCCCCATAAAGGTCCCATCGAGATAAGACTTGTCCCATCGCGGAAACCTCAGGGATAGCAAGTAGCGTGGGTATGATTTTCACATGTATATAATATATGTACACACAATCATATAAATATACCAATTTCATATTAATATAGGTTCTTCCCATCACCCGTAATTATACTGTTTATCCTTAATTTCACATTTATAGAATTACGTATAAGGTTTCAATCCTAACCTTATCTCGAAGGGTTTTCTCACTTATAACCTAACACTCATGGATTGTATCTTCCCAAATCTGAAATTCAGTAAGTGACTTTATTATATTCCAACGTAACTCTCTTACGTACCTCACCCTTTAAATTCATAAATCTACCAACCTAAAGTAAATATCCCATAAATACCATTTTCGTTGAAGATTAAAGGTTCTAACATTTATCCATATACCCTACTGGTCCTCAATGTCTCCCAAATCATTTTATTTAGAATGCCCAAAGATAATTTCACGATAAACTTAAGTTAACTAATTAAACAAGGGAAATAGGAGTCTGCCAGGAGGGGTCGATCGATCGAAGCTTGGGGCTCGATCGATCGAACCTTCGATCGATCGATGCTCTATGTTCGATCGATCGATCAAGCAGGTCTGGGTAAAAATTCTGCAGAATTGCAGTTACGGGATTCATCAAAATTCTTCATCAATATCCATATTTTCCAACACTTATCAACCCAAAAAGTCTACTACTAACATAATTCCAGATGTTTTTAACGTTCAGCATGCGTGTATACATCATTAATCATGGTTAAACAATCCAAAATCTCATCTAAACATCAAGAACCCTAAAGTTTTCATAACTATGATTCAATTCAGTTTTTCTCCAGAATTTCTTCCTAATATACATCAAAAATTCGTGGGTAATACATCTATATCATCAAAAGTTTCCAGCATAAGGTTTTAATCTTCTCTACATGCAATTTCCTATCAAAATTTGGGGTTTTCTTACATGGATTACATTCCTAATTAATCCTAAACTAATATGAACATTGCACTAACGAAATACGCAAGTTAAACACTTGCCTGGGATTTTCAGAAGTCTGATTTCCCGTTGATTATGGTGTGGTTGCGTTCTCCTCCTCGCGATCTACGCGTTGGTGGTGACGGGGGTGCAAACGGAGGTGTTTTGGCCTTGAATCTCCTAGAAAGGTCTCTCCTCTCTTCTCCAATGGCCGTCCTAGGGTTCTGAATGTTCTAACCCTAAATGGCTAACCTAACCAGCTGATAAAGGCTGCTAAAATTCGTGGGTTTAATTATCCTATTTTGAAAAAAGACCAAAATGCCCTATCGGGTCACTAATTAGGCCTAAAAACGCCCCGAGGCCCAAACTAACCCCCCGGGTATACTTTTCTGACTATCTTGACCCTTCCGGACGCGTTGGCGCACTCAAAACGACCATACAGACAACTTATAAAATATTCACTTTTCATTTAACCAAATAAGTCCCGACGTGACACGGGCACGTCCTTACTTAAATTTCCGAAATAGTCATTTAATTCACTTATGACATTCAATATAACCAATATAATATATTACTATGCTCATTAGTAATATTCAACAAGTTTCTCATAATTACTAACTCTCGTCACGTTAATAATTATAACATAAATAAATTTTTGGATTTTTATTAAATAACCCTTTTCATTAAATTTAATAAATCCCCAAATTAAATATAGCATAAAAATACGGGGTATTACATACTTCCCCCCTAATAACGGAATTTCGTCCCGAAATTCGGAAAATAAGGCATACCTGGTAAAAACAACTCTGGAAATCTCTCGCGCATATCTGCCTCACGCTCCCAAGTGGATTCCTCCACATTATGATGCTCCCACTGGACTCGCACAAGTGGAACTATTTTCGACCTCAATATCCTCTCACTATAGTCTAGAATAGCCACTGGTCTCTCTTCGTAAGAGCTATCAGGATGTAAGTCAATCTCATCTATCGCAATGTGAGTATGGGCCATATCATCCCGAAGATATCGTCTCAACGACGAGATGTGGAATACATCGTGGATGCGATGTAAATGTTCTGGCAATCCCAACCTGTATGCTACCGGCCCAATCCTCTCGATGATGGGAAATGGTCCTACGTACCTCGGAGCCAACTTCCCCTTCTTCCCGAACCTCATCACTCCTTTCATAGGAGATACACGCAACAACACTTGATCTCCCACATTAAACTCCCGGAAGAACCGTTTCGCATCGGCGTAGCTCTTCTGCCTGTCTTGGGCTACCCGAATACGACTCCTGATTATCTCAATCCTCGCGGAGGTCTCCTGAATCACTTCTGGTCCTAGCAACTTGTTGTCCCCCACCTCGAGCCAACAAGTGGGAGAACAACAAGGCCTGCCATACAAAGCCTCAAATGGAGCCATGCCAATCGTAAACTGATAGGAGTTATTATAAGCAAACTCTACCAGTGGAAGGTGTGGCTCCCAACCTCCTCCGAAATCGAGAACACACATGCGTAGCATATCTTCCAACATCTGATTAGTACGCTCTGTCTGTCCATCTGTCTGTGGGTGGTAAGCTGAACTCAGTCTCAACTCTATACCCATAGCCTCCTGAAAGCTTTCCCAGAAACGTGACACAAAAATCTTGTCTCTATCTGACACAATATTAAGGGGCACCCCATGTAATCTGACAATCTCAGCGATGAACAACTGGGCATACTGACCCGTGGTATAATCTGTCCTCACTGGCAGAAAATGAGCCACCTTGGTCAAACGGTCTACAATCACCCAGATAGAATCGTGGCCCCGCTGTGATGTAGGCAACCCTATAATGAAATCCATGGAAATACTTTCCCACTTCCACGCGGGTATCTCCAACGGCTGAAGTAATCCTGACGGTTTCTGGTAGTCCACCTTCACCAGCTGGCAAGTAGAACAGTTGGACACAAATTCAGAGATGTCCTTCTTCATCCCACTCCACCAGTACTGTCGTCTCATGTCCTGGTACATCTTATCACCTCCCGGATGTACTGCAAATCGGGACCCATGAGAATAAGTCATCACTTCATGACGTAGCTCCGCTCCTTCTGGAACCACTAATCTCCCATTAAACCGCAACCCTCCATCAGAACTAACAGAATAGGACTCAGCACCCTCGGCTAGAAGTCGCACAATTTGCTCCTGACAAAACGGGTCTCTGGTCTGTGCCTGTATCACCCTCGTAACAATCTCGGGTGTGACTGTCATCACGGATATGAAAGAACGTGCTACTGCATCCTGGTGACCCAACTCCTTCCACTTTGCTTTCCATATGTCCGCTACATCGTCTACCGGTCTACGGCTCAATGCATCAGCAACTACGTTGTCCTTTCTCGGATGATACTTCATATCGAACTGGTAGTCCTTCACAAGCTCTAGCCATCTGCGCTGGCGCATATTCAGCTCTCGCTGAGTGAATAGGTACTGCAGTGACTTATGGTCTGTGAACAAACGGAATTTCTCACCTAATAAATAGTGCCTCCAAATTCTCAATGCAAAGACGACCGCTGCTAACTCCAGGTCGTGGGTGGGATAATTCTTGTCATGCGGCTTAAGCTTACGGGAAGCAAAAGCTATAGCCTTCTCCTCCTGCTGAAGTACTCCCCCAAGTCCCCGTAAGGACGCATCGGTGTAAACCAGGTACTCTACACCTGGTTTTGGTAATGCAAGGACTGGCGCTGAAGTCAGCTTGTCTTTCAGCTCGTCGAAATCCAATTGACAAGCGTCATCCCAAACATATGGTACTCCCTTGCGAGTCATATTCGTCAATGGACCCGCTATTTTGGAGAATCCTCGAATGAATCTCCTGTAGTATCCGGCTAACCCCAAGAAACTACGCACTTCCGTCGGTGTCGTGGCCTGTCCCCACTCCCTCACCGCTGACACTTTGCTCGGGTCAACTGCTATCCCCTGCTCAGAAACAACATAACCCAAGAATTGTACCTCTCGCAACCAGAATCCACACTTCTCGTACTTAGCATACAACTGATGCTCTCGTAGAGTCTGAAGAACCTGCCTCAAGTACTCGGAATGCTCCTCCTCGGAGTGTGAATATATCAAGATATCATCTATGAAGACGATGACAAACTGATCCAAGAACTCTCTAAATACTGGGTTCATCAAGTCCATGAAAACGGCTGGGGCATTTGTGAGTCCGAACGGCATCACCCTGAGCTCATAGGACCCATATCTCGACAAGATGGCAGTCTTTAAAACATCCTTCTCTCTAATCCGTAACTGATGGTACCCCGACCTCAGATCTATCTTTGAAAAGAAAGTTGCTCCCCTCAACTGGTCGAATAGATCATCGATTCGAGGCAACGGATACTTATTCCGTATCGTGACCTTGTTCAACTCCTGGTAGTCCACACACAATCTCAGTGAACCATCTCTCTTCTTTACAAATAAGACTGGAGCTCCCCAAGGTGAGGTACTCCTACGAATGAAGCCCTGACCTAATAGCTGCTCTATCTGATCTCGTAGCTCTCGCATCTCTGCCGGAGCCATACGGTACGGTGCGCGTGCTATAGGTCTCGTATCCGGCAATAAATCTATAAAGAAGTCTATCTCACGACTGGGCGGTAGGCCTGGCATCCCCTGAAACACATCGGAATACTCCCTAACAACTGGGATCGAATCCAAAGAAATCACAACCTCCTTAGAGGTATCCTCCTCAATGTAATATAAATGAGCGGTAGAACCTCCCTCTGGGCGAGGCATCGCCACTACAAACATCTCTTGCCCCGGAATGGCAAAAATAATGCTCCCACCGAAGCAATCAATCATGGCTCTATAAGATGCGAGCCAATCCATACCAATAATCACATCATGCTCGTGCATGTCTAAGACTAGCATGTCTGCAGGCAATACCAAGCTACCAATCTCTACCCCTATTCCCCGGCATATAAAGAATATAAGTGACCCACTCCCCAGTGGTGAGTCGACACACGTCACGGTGCTCTCTGCTGTGGCTAACAACCCTAAGGACTTCGCAAAATGTGTAGCTATAAAACAATGCGTTGCCCCCGTATCAAACAAAACTTTACCCATAGTACCATGGATAGGAAACGTACCCTCAATCGTGGGTGGTGCCTGTGGAGCTGCTGCCTGGTGGACGTTATAGACACGTCCATACTGCAATTGCTACTGCTGTACTAGAGCTGCTGGAATGGATGGTAGGGCTGGCACCTGGGCTGGAGCTGGGAGGGCAGGTGGGAAAAGTGGTCTCTACGGCTCATTAAGGGCTCCCTGCTGCTGTGGGGCCCTATCGCCCTCTGGGCAATCTTGGCGCCTATGGCCATGTTTACCGCACCCAAAGCATCTGCCTTTGAAGTTATCGCCCCTCTGACCCTGCTGTCCACGGCCCTGTTGGCCGTTACCTCCACGCCACTGGCCCTGATGTGCACGCTTTTGGCCTTACTGGCCCTGCTGCTGTCCCTGCGGTCGGTGTTGGCCCTGCTAGCCCTGCTGATTAGGCTGGCCCTGATGGCCTTGCCTGAAACCCCCGAATCCCTGCCTAGAATCACCTGAATGAAATCGCTTAGCAGGGTCCCCCTGATGGGAACTCTGCTCGTGCTGACGAGTCTGTCCATGAGTTGGTGCCCCACCGGCACTATTACCCCCGGTCCTGCCCTGCTGGCTGGACTCTCCTGCTCTATTGCTTCCCTGAAGATGGAAGCGGTGATCCTGGCAATGTAGTAACGCTGCATTGAGTACGTCAGTGAAAGTACTCAGGGATAGATTTCCAATGAGGTGCTGACGGATCCTCCAAGCTAAACCGTCGACAAACAGCAAAATCTTCTTGCCCTCAGTGGGTGCCTCATCCGGCACAATAGTGAGAAGTCTAGTGAACTCCTCCTCATACTCAGCTACAGTAAGGTTCTCCTGCTTCAGATTTAGTAATTTCCGCCTCATCTCAGTCTGCACTGCGGGTGGAAAATACTTGCGGTCAAACCGGTACCAGAATAACTGAATAGGGATCGTGTCCCTCTCCTCCAAAGTAGTAGTGGACTCCCACCACTGTAATGCGGCTCCCACCAATTTAAAGGAAGCCAATAACTGCTTTTGCACGTCAGTGCACTCATACATACGGAGATGCCGCTGGATGTCTTTCTTCCATTGGCTGACTGTAACAATATCGGAGCTACTAGAAAACTCAGGGGGATGCGCTTTCTGAAAAGCATCCCGAACCCTCTCCCATGCGGATGGAAGCTGTGCTGGTGTTGGCGCCACTGCCTGAACCTGGGGTGGAGCCTGCTGAATCACCGTTATTACAGCATTCACCGCCTGAGCAACAATGGCGGCTACTTCATTCGCATTCATTGTGCCTGGTGCCTGAGCTGCTGGCTGCTCGGCTTGGGCACGCATATCTTTCGGAGCACGTCTCGGAGGCATCTGAAACGTGAACAAGTTTATTAGTCTACAGTTATCAACAAATCTCGAATAGCTGAAGACTTAAACGTAAAAGTAAGAATACAACAGTCCTAAAAATAGGGCTCTATAGCAATAACGTTAGGCTGAAAGCGAAATAAGCCATATAGATCCTATGGACACAAGAACCTGATGCTTTGATACCACCTGTGACACCCCGCCTAATTAAATATCGGGCGATCACTCCTTTATTAAATCAAATTAAGGTAAACAGTTGGTTCATTCTCAGCATCACTGTCGATAAAAATAATTTTTCCAATTTAACACCCTAAATAATTAAGCTAAGTGTCAAAACATTTTCCATACAAACTTTCCAAATTTTAATTAAAGAAAAAGATTTATTTTAATTAAAAACAACATTTCTACAATATAGAATCACACCACAATAAACCAAATAACATAATACATTCGTCAATCGAATGTCAACAAATGGAACTAAAACCACAAATCCATCCTGAATAAATCCCATAGAACAATACTGGAAATAACTGAAATATAAAAATCCCAACAACAAATGAAATGATAAAAAGGGGCGACACGTGCCCAATAAATGAGAGTAATAGGAGTGGAGTCAATAACAGAAGCCGTCTACTCAAGTGACCTGCAACTCCCAACTAAGCTGCAGCTCATTCTTCTCAAGGGATCCTAAGCAAGACGCCCCTGTGGCTGGGCACCTGAAAATATACATATATATATACAAGAGAGAGAGAGAAAAAGAAACGGGTCAGAGCCGGAAAGTGTGTTTGATTTTTGAATACGTTTAGCAAGTATTTAATTTGATACAGGCCAATGCAATAACATATTAGTGCGTCGCTCTCTTGAAAAATACTCACCTATCTTCTAATGTGCACACCTATCGCACTAACCTTCCCATTGGTTTGTTCTTATCAAAATATCTCCCTTGACTTTCTAAAAGATTTAATCTATCTAAGATTACTCGCAAGATTTATAATTCACGATTTCATTTTAAAAGAATGTTCCAAACAGAAATCAAAGTCCTCCATTTTAACTTTATAAAATCCATAAGGTTTTACAGTGGCATATTATACTTTTTCAAAACAAGTATTTAATAATATGAGTCAACAACTATGTTCTACTTATCAAATTTCAGTAGACAGTTTCAAATATCATAATCTCATATATATATATATTAACTACTCGTATAATATATATATATATATATATAACATCACCCCGAATAAAACTATGGTGCGTGCATACTTCCACTATCCAAAGCCCCATAACACTCATTTTAAGGGGAATACATTCGGAATCACTCTCGAAATGTATTAACATAAATACACAAACAATATTGAGGCGAAGCATAGATTCCAAGTCTCTAAGAGGGTGGCACATACCGGCGTCTCTTAGGACCGTCTGAACTATCACATCGATAGCCTGTACCAAGGACATCTATCTTCTAGGGTACAAGTCAATATCCCCCATAAAGGTCCCATCGAGATAAGACTTGTCCCAACGCGGAAACCTCAGGGATAGCAAGTAGCGTGGGTATGATTTTCACATGTATATAATATATGTACACACAATCATATAAATATACCAATTTCATATTAATATAGGTTCTTCCCATCACCCGTAATTATACCGTTTATCCTTAATTTCACATTTATAGAATTACATATAAGGTTTCAATCCTAACCTTATCTCGAAGGGTTTTCTCACTTATAACCTAACACTCATGGATTGTATCTTCCCAAATCTGAAATTCAGTAAGTGACTTTATTAGATTCCAACGTAACTCTCTTACGTACCTCACCCTTTAAATTCATAAATCTACCAACCTAAAGTAAATATCCCATAAATACCATTTTCGTTGAAGATTAAAGGTTCTAACATTTATCCATATACCCTACTGGTCCTCAATGTCTCCCAAATCATTTTATTTAGAATGCCCAAAGATAATTTCACGATAAACTTAAGTTAACTAATTAAACAAGGGAAATAGGAGTCTGCCAGGAGGGGTCGATCGATCGAAGCTTGGGGCTCGATCGATCGAACCTTCGATCGATCGATGCTCTATGTTCGATCGATCGATCAAGCAGGTCTGGGTAAAAATTCTGTAGAATTGCAGTTACGGGATTCATCAAAATTCTTCATTAATATCCATATTTTCCAACACTAATCGACCCAAAAAGTCTACTACTAACATACTAACATAATTCCAGATGTTTTTAACGTTCAGCATGCGTGTATACATTATTAATCATGGTTAAACAATCCAAAATATCATCTAAACATCAAGAACCCTAAAGTTTTCATAACTATGATTCAATTCAGTTTTTCTCCATAATTTCTTCCTAATATACATCAAAAATTCGTGGGTAATACATCTATATCATCAAAAGTTTCCAGCATAAGGTTTTAATCTTCTCTACATGCAATTTCCTATCAAAATTTGGGGTTTTCTTACATGGATTACATTCCTAATTAATCCTAAACTAATATGAACATTGCACTAAATAAATACGCAAGTTAAACACTTGACTGGGATTTCCAGAAGTCTGATTTCCCGTTGATTATGGTGTGGTTGCATTCTCCTCCTCGCAATCTACGCGTTGGTGGTGACGGGGGTGCAAACGGAGGTGTTTTGGCCTTGAATCTCCTAGAAAGGTCTCTCCTATCTTCTCCAATGGCCATCCTAGGGTTCTGAATGTTCTAACCCTAAATGGCTAACCTAACCAGCTGATAAAGGCTGCTAAAATTCGTGGGTTTAATTACCTTATTTTTAAAAAAGACCAAAATGCCCTCCCGGGTCACTAATTAGGCCTAAAAACGCCTCGAGGCCCAAACTAACCCCCCGGGTATACTTTTCTGACTATCTTGACCCTTTCGGACGCGTTGGCGCACTCAAAACGACCATACAGACAACTTATAAAATATTCACTTTTTATTTAACCAAATAAGTCCCGACGTGACACGGGCACGTCCTTACTTAAATTTCCGAAATAGTCATTTAATTCACTTATGACATTCAATATAACTAATATAATATATTACTATGCTCATTAGTAATATTCAACAAGTTTCTCATAATTACTAACTCTCGTCACGTTAATAATTATAACATAAATAAATTTCCGGATTTTTATTAAATAACCCTTTTCATTAAATTTAATAAATCCCCAAATTAAATATTGCATAAAAATAGGGGATATTAGATATCCTTTGTTTATTGGATCTCTGCATATATCTCAAAATAAGTTTAGATCCATAAGCATATTGGATCTAAAGTAATGAATATCGGATGAAATCACTTTTACATTTGGATTTGGTTTTATTTCAAAATTCATTTTACTTTATGTGAAATCTATTATGTGTGAATACACTATTTTCATATTTATTTTACAGAAGATCTAACCAGATTTGATACTTTAACTTCTATGATATTTGTAGTATTTAGAATTGTGCATATAGGAAAACCGTGTGTAAGTTGTAGAACTATTTGTATACGTGTGGATGTGTTCCTGCATATATATTTAAGATCTTAAAAACACACATCACTATCATTTTCACAAGTTTTACGATTTAGTAAATGTGGCTATTTCGATGAAGAGATATGAACTTGAGTCGACGTAAAGAAATGCTAATGGAGTGGAGGTTAAAGAAGCTCCTGGGCCAGAGAAGACGTACCTAAAGGAAGTGTAACTCTGAGCATATTAGGTATACTTTCTTTATGCTTTTGATCCTTTCTTTACACACTTTTAACTTGTAACCTTATTCCATTTTCAGTAGATTTTTTTGGCATAGAGGTCGTCGTGGAAGTTTTCTCACCCTTTGGGGTTTTACCATGTAAAAAATCTATGAGTAAACTACGATGAAATTTTTTTAAGTCTTCCATGCTACTTACTGTTTAAAAAGGTTAACTGGGATAACTAGAATATCTTTTAAAACTTGAGTTCCCAAGACTCTTAAGTTTTCTTGTTCATATTATCTTAACATTTTTACACATTGTGAAATGCAGAAGCGATGTGATGGTTCAACTTGAAAAACAAATTCTAATTTCCTTAACAAAATGAAATTAAAACCAAATGACATTTAATTAATTCATTAAAAGCATTTTCACTTAAACATAATTAATTAATCCAAGTCCTAGAATTTGCCTACGTCATATTTATCAATATTTCCAAATTAGGCCAAACCAATTTTAAACAATAGACTTGAATTAAATAACCTTTACCCAAATATAATTTAGCACCCAATTAAATTAAGTGTGACAATTAAAACGGATTTTATCTTGAATTATCCTAAGCATGAGTTCTAAGTCATTATGCAAGATAAAATAAATCAATCACACTACGCCGCGATGTATGAGGAAAAATCCAAGACTGAAAACAACCTCGGACGGCCCTAGCCTCAAATCCACTAAGTATGGAATTTACAATTACAAGACAAAAGACTTACATCAGACGACTCGATCCCTCTCAAGCGTCGACGCTACTTCTTGAAAACACCTCCATTTAGCGAATAACCCCGGAGCTCCACCGCGGTCTCGGAATCCACCGATCGAACTTTATGTGGTCACCGTCACCTGAAGTAGGAGCCTTTCTCCAAGTGGGTAAATCACGAAAACCTCTTCTTCTTTGTGGGATTTAGAAGCAAACCCAAACTTCTCTTCAAACGGTAGATATGGAAAAACCGGTGCCAAAACTCCAAGCAAGACGTATATATATGAACTTGGATAAACACAACTGTGGGTGTAAACTAAAGTGTATCATCATTTTTCTTTGAAAGTTAACTTTTTAAAACCAATGAACTTTTTCTAAAATAATTTTTCTCTCAAACACTCTCTAGAGGTTGGTAGGATATGAAAAGGTTAAACTAAAAACTTTGGTTCCCGCACTATATTATTCTGTCAAAAGTTAGTGGGGTAAGGAAGTGGGAAACATGGCTAAAAACTGCCAGAAATTTTTTCCCGCCTGAAATCTCGTTCGAACGACATTTTGTTCGAACGACATTCTCGTTCGAACGAGTCTTCTAACGAAGTTCCAGTATGAACTCGTTTGAAGCTCATTGGAAATCTCGTTAGAACGACCATCTCGTTCGAACGACATTTCGAACGAAGTTCCAGTATGCCATAATGGGAAGTCGTTGGCAATCTCGTTCGAACGACTTATGGTTCGAACGACAATCTCATTCGAACGACACTTCGAACGAACTCACAAAATGTTCAAAAAATTATTTTTAAGACCAGAAACATTATATACTTTATATATAAGTTTTAATAGAAAACATCTGAAAACAAAAAACACAGTTTTAAAAACCTAACACCCAATATAAACCGTTCCAAGCTCCTATATATATATATATATATATATATATATATATATATATATATATATATATATATATATATATATATATATATATAATGCATTCATACCTTGGGAGCATGGAACCACTATTGATGATGTAGAAATGAGGCACTTAAACTCGGCATTTTGATGAAGCTTTATGCACTTGGCCGCTACGTCTTCAACAAACATGTCATAGGCTTGGAGGATGATCAATATACTCTATCCTATGACTCAAACGTTTTCGTCCGAAATTGAACCAAAAATACAAAGGACTCAATTGGAAATTTGTGTCCTTACACACATCTTGTGTGAAATATATTTCATATACAAAAAGAGTTTCTCTAAAGAGTTTCTTCATACTTTTAACCATCCTTTGACTTTGTAAAATATTGGTTGAGTTATTTCAAGTGGTATCAGAGCGGTTTTAAAAGTTTTGATCCTGTAACTGTTTTCTTATTTTCAAAAAATGGATGAAAATTTTGAGAAACTTGGTAACCTCTATAGACCCCCTACATTTGATGGACACAATATTTCCCAGTGGAAAGTTAGGATGATTGTTTTTATTGAATGTATTTTAGGTGATGAAGTCTGGGAGACTATTAAAGATGGTTACTCTCACCCCACTGAACCTTTAACTAAAGGTAGCACCCTAGTGGTTAAGAAAATTTCAATGAGTTTATCGAAGAAGAGAAACAAACGTCACTATGCAATGATAAGGGTTGAAACTATATATTCATGCCGGTAAATAAACACGAATTCAAAAGAATATCTATATGCACTACATCAAAAGAGGCCTGGGATACCCTTGTCACTGCCCATGAGGGTGATGAGCATGTTAAAGCCGGGAAAACCCAAATGTTTGTGAAATAATGCAACACCCTTATGATGGATGAATCTAGTCCTTTGATGACTTCTATATTAATCTCACACAAATTATTACTAAATTGTATGCTAATGGTATTGTCTACGATAGAAAAGAAATTGTGTTGAAAATACTTAGATCTCTACTTGTGTAAGAATCGAGAATTTTTTAACCCTAAATACCTATAACTATTATTTAAACCCTTATAATGTGTTCAAAATCAAAAATCTTCTAAGAAGAAAAGAACGACATTTAAAAACCTATATTTTTGCTGAATAACTTAGACCCACTGAAGTTTCAATAAATTACAAAATAGCACCTAGAAATTTCAAAGTAAGATAACTTGATGTATATTTGACTCCTAAACCGTAACTTTACATCAAATTAATCCTTTAGATCCTAATTAATATAAAATTTTCATTTAAGACCTTGGAACTTTCTAAAATTACAAAAATACCCCTATACTTTAGAAAAAGCATACTTTTAAGGCTATGAAAGTAATTATAAAGCCAACCAAGGACCAAACCTACAAGTTTCTTTAATTTAAATTGAATCCATATCCACCTGGTGCAACACATCAACACTAGAGGTTAAAAGGCACATGTACACACCATGTAAACCACAATTACCAACATTGAAAACTCTACATAAACTAGCTCAAATCCACTACCCTATTGCACCAATCAAATCCCCTGAGGATGTAATATAAATACCCAACAAACTCAGAAGTAAAGACACACCTTACAGCCCAGTTCAAAAACTCAAAAATCCCTCAAACGAGGCACATTATGATTTTAAGCGTAATTTATAGTTCTTTAAATTCCAATTGCTTTCTAGTAGTTAATATAGTTAAAACAATCATAATATGCAAGCTTTTACGCGTAGAATAGCTTAGGATAGAAGAAATATGAAGAAACACCATTAAAGCTTGAGCTTTAATGGTGAATCTTAATATAATGTTTTAAACTTTGGTTTGAAGCTACATATAACTTCATTATAACCAAAGGACCTCGAGTGTAATGGCTAAAATCCATGAATGTGTATATAAAGTTCAAGTCGATCGAAGGTGTATTTTGAACTGAAAACCTAAAAATCCAAAAGTCTCCATGTATAATCCATATTAATATTTGAAACTAAAACCAAAATACTCCTATATATAGAATAAAATAACTCAAATTCATAAGAATCCCTACCATAATCTAGAAATCCATGAATACCAGGTCAAAATTTTAGCAAAACACACAGTTTTGAATCTTGAGCTACACTAAAGCTCAATCCACAAAACTTATATATTTAGATTCCTTCTAAAAAATTAGGCTGAGTTGGTCAATAAATCATCTCAAATGGTATAACAATGAAGGAGAAAATTGAGGTAAAAAATATGAAACCCTAGAGGTCAAATTCGAGAGGTTGAAGATGAAGACTTTCAACAAGAACTTTGACCACGCGCGTGAGGGTGCGTGGCCAATCACGAATTTCTGAAATTTTTCCAAATTTTTTATTAAATTTTTCTAGTCAAAATGGTATAAGGTAAGGCGATGTTTGGATATCCCTATCTTAAGTTATGAAAAACTATGGTTTTAACTTAAGAATTTTTTTCCAAATTGACCCCTTCCAACTTTTCTAACTTATGAATTTGATCCCCAAATTTTGTTTATGAATACTTCAAAATATTTTAAGACAAAAGGTCTCTTACACCAAAGTTCAACAATGATCTTAAGTCCAGTATTTTAAAGTCCCAAAATATTTATAAATAAACCCCAAAACTTTAAAAGATACAGTTTTTGTACAAAACTGACTCACCAAATCCCAAATACTTACATAACCAAACATTGTATATATAAAATCATGTACCTGCTCTTCACAATATCCTCTTGTGATATAAAGCTGACCCAGTACAAAGAAAGTAGGTTTTTCCTACCTTTTCAATAATATGCTTTGCGTATTTGGCATACTGCTATTGATATCACTATGTGATAACTCCTATTTTCTCTTAGTATGTGAATGTTATTATATTGCCATACTACATTTTTTGTTACACATCACTGGTATTTGAATTTATCACCGGTATTTAAACTTAACTAAGGATCAATTTTAACCATTCTCACCTAATAAGTGGTATCATGTTTCATATAAATTCAGTTACCCCTGCACTTTTGTGCCATTATGTTATGAGCATTAGTATTATCTAGGAAGTAGACTGACGTGTTATCCCATAAAACTTTCTTCTTGGCCTATTGGTCTCAAATTATTGAGAGCCTTGCTTATTGCTACATATATATGAGTGTCACGTTAATCGTGTGCATTGCAGGTTACTTTTCCCCAAAAGTTTTGGATTGATTATTTATTAGTATGATTTATTGATGTTTTAATTGCTTCTATACCTCTTAGTGAACTGGTAAGTATGGGATTATTAGTTCAAGAATCCTTGACTTTCTTTACATGATCCTTAAATAAACTGGTAATGAACCTCATTTTCTTAAACAGGCTGTAAGTATGGGATTATTAGTTCCACATTTTTTAATGTTCTCTTAAAACTAATAAGTATGGTATTACCATCTTATTTATTTTCAGCATTCCTAAACAATGATTCTATACCCATTCCATCTGTCACCTTTATATATATATACTTGTTATAGAATTGGTAGAACATGCTTAGCATATTTGTGCTAATTCTTTTTTTCTCCAGACGTGGTCAGAGAAAGAGGATAATATCTCTTCCCTATTAGAGATAGAAATTGGTCACCCGTTTGCATATGTGACTGTGTGGATAGAGAGTAAGCCTGATGGTAGCAAATAGTGGCACTTTTTGATTTTCTACATTATAGTTTGTACTAAAAAATGTAACTCACCCTTGTGGTGGTACAACCCTATGTAAACCTACTTAATAATAAATAGACTTATGTTATTTCGCCTTAGCTTTAATTTATTGCTTTATGTGTACTTGTTGTTCATTCATGCAAAAAATAAGGGTATGACATCCTGCAAATTTTGATAATAAACGTTATGCGATAGAATAGATGGATGATCCTAACCTAACTCCATAACTGACAAGTAGAAAATTAAGAACTGTAGAAATGGAGTTAGAGTATAAGAAACATATGACTTCTATTGTCAAAAGATCCTCGACATCTAATCTTGCTATATTATCTCAAATTATGTCACCAAAGTTAAACCCGTCTGACTATGACTTGAGATTAGATAAGGACCGTGACCTTGAAAGAATTAAGGACCAGATAGCCCTCATGAGTAAACATTCAAAAATATCATAACATTTAAGAATGACATGGCAACTAAACAAGGGAAAATTGGCTATCAAAACTTTCAAGCCCCTAAACCTCATGACTTAATAGTGACAAATAGACCTTTAATAACATTCAGAGACTTAAAAAGTACATAAGAAACATACGGTGTCACAAACGTGGAAACACGAGTCATTATGATATTAGATGTAAATCTAAGATTAGGACTACCCCTAAGGCCTATATGTGTAAGACTTGGGATGACTCTAGTGACTCAAAGGATGATCGACCTGAGTCCTCTGAAATACTTGAATCATGCATGTCCTCTTATGCTAAAATTGTATACACTGATGATAAAGCATGTTTTCCACTTGTTGTTGTTATTGATTGTATACTTATTGTCTGTGTGAATGAACTATCAAATGTTATTGTGATGATAACTCTGATGAGCCTAGCATGTGCGTGATCCAAAGTGCAAACCGATGTGACGAATTGAACGAGTGTGTGAGTTCCAAACCTAAAATTTAAGTGTTAGGTAACAACATGAACACTTCACTTAGTGAGTCCGATGACGATGGCCTACTTGACATTCAAGAATTATATTCGAAGACTTTGAAGAAGAGTTGCAAACTTGAGAAAATGGTTAAACATTTTACTGAACGAATTTAGAGCTTAAGTAATACGATAAGGCATAATGCTGAGGATTACAACAATTAATGTGTGGCTCATGATAATGAAACAAAAAACTTTATTTTAGAAATTAAAGACTTTCTGCGAAAAAAATTATTTTTGAAGAAAGATACAAGTCTAGTTTGCTAGAACACAAAGAGTCCAAACAAAAAGATCAACCATTTTTAAGAAATGTCTTCATTTTTAGATCAATGCGAAAGCATATGATAAAATAGCCAGTTCTAGCAAATTAATCTTTGACGATAAAATTGTCCTGGGATTTGATAAAAATCCTAAAGGACCAAAGACTGGTGTTAAAAATAATTCAAAAAATCATCTTTGTTTCTTCGGAGACTTTACCAAACAAACTAGGTCAAGAATTTGAAAAAACTCAGGAAAATATTTTAAATAGACCAGTCTCACAAGACACTAAGATTGTGTGTATTTCATAGCAGAAGACCGATAATAAAGCTAAGTATGTTGGCCCCTATTACAAAATTTAGGCAAAAATAAAAAAAACTATTGCATTTGAACTTCACTTTCAAAGTGTATTGGCGCGACTCGAAAGTGTCTAAAGTACGTGCTTATTTAGGCTCAGGTGCAAGCCTGTCGTATTAGTAATAACCCAGTAAGTAGGGATCGTATCCACAGGAAACTAGGACAAAATCTCGTAACGATGAAGGAATATAAGACTAACCCTAAGTTGATTCGAGAAAAGAAACTAAAAGATGATTAATTGTGGAACTAACTTCTACTGTCTAAATGCAATTGGAATTTAAACTACTAACTACACTATATGCACAGGAATATAACTACTGGAATTGAGTGAAAATGAATGAATGAAAAGCAGGTTAGGATACAATCCCCCAAACCCTAATAGATTTACCAGATAGAATACTAGCTTTTGAATTAGATAGCTGATCAAACCCAATCTTTAGTAATCTTAAGAATTACATACATAAAGGTACTAGCCCGCATCATACGTAATCAAAGGTATGAGTAAAGCGATGCTGCATAGATAACATGCGCATGGAATCCTTAAACACCCCGGTTACCTAGGGCAAACGAGGTTAAAAGGCCTATGACCGTCGTGATTGCTACACAACACGATTCGATCAAAATTTAATTCAAAACCTCCTTCCTATACATGTAAACTACATCGGATCGGGTTCATGCATCCCAACCTTTGGAAATTTAGCTAGACATAATTAAACTAAGTTTGAACACAAAATCTACTTTTAATGAATCCGTAACTACGTGAAGAATTGGGAAGAAATTTATAACTAAGAATTGCCACTTAATTTCTATGAATAATCCACTTGAATGTAAAAGCAATTGAAATCAGAAAGGGAATAATACTTGGAATGAAGAAAATTATGGAAATATAGCATGAAACTTAAATAAATTAAATGCCTATGGCTCTTAGTTGCAAAGGTTCTCTAAAATTATCCAAAAGAGAACTCACTAAAGTTTGGGAATTAATCGAAATAAATACTCTATGAAATTACAAGAGTTTAACCTTGATACAACTCTAATTTTGAAAAAGATAAAACAAAAATTCGCTACCTAGATCGGTCCGGCCTGGTCCATCGGTTATGTCCGTTGTATACCATATCGGTTCATTTTTTCTTGAAATCGAATTGGTCCATCAATTGGTCTTATGCGGGAACTTTTATGAATCCAGACCGGTTAGTTTTGGGGAATAATTGAATCGGTCCGCCTTTGACAGAAAATTTGTCTTCACCAAATTGGTCTGTTCTTGGATCACACTGGATCGGTCCGAATATCCTTTACTTTCTGCTCTTTGTTGTGATTTTCTCTCATCTTTGAAACTTCATAACTTTTTATCCAAGACTCAAATTTTGACGCCATTTGTTCCTACGTGCTTATAGACTCGAGGTCTTCAATTTTCATTTTGGTTCCTCGTCCAAACTCCAGATGTAAAGTTAGTATTTTACCCTCTGACTTTCCTTCCTTTTTTCTTCCTTTCTTGGTTATTTGGTTTTTTGTTCCCTCTTCTCTTCACTTGTATAAAATACCTGTAAAAAGCACAAAGAATAGACGAAACTCGATCCACTCTATAACAAATGTCAGTAGAAAGGATATGAGATAAATCAATTCATTTTACATGTTACGAGGTGATAAAAGCCTCTAAATTAAGGGGACAAATCGGAAGAATTTATGCCTAATCAAACCCCCTAACTTAAAACTTTGAGTGTCCCGGGCAATGCAAAAGAATTGAAACTAGGCTCAACACTTGAAATCAAATTATTAGGATATAATAACTCTTTCGCGGGTAAGCGATTACATTTAGCATATGCAACAAGACTTTAAACCCCTAGGTTACCCTAGTAGGAGGAGTTTTGTCTCGTGAGGGTTTCTAGTGAATATACTCACAAAATTCAATTTCGACTCAAACAAAATTCAAAACACTTAAAAATTGCATAATTTAAACCTTTCTAAAAATAATCACCATATCTTTATATGCTCTAATCTCAATTTGTCGTGTGTGTATGCGAAGCCAGCAATTTAATCGCAAATTTTCACCGATTGATCATTATGTTACTTTCCGAAAATTCGTTTTGATTTCAAAATCTCACAGAATGCTCTCACAAACGAGTCACTCGAATTGTGGCTATTTCTCCCCGTATGCGTGATTTAAGGAGTAAATGCATTGGAACATGAATTCATGCGCACAAAATTCAAAGACAAAAATTTATGGTGAAAAGATCTCTTCATCGAAATACGGTCGTTGGGAAACGGGAAACATCGCCTCTTATCCACACCAATCAACCTATTTTTTATCTTTTTGTGTCTTAGGCTCTCCATACGGTAATTAATTTCGTTATTCGGACTCAGTTAGGAGTTTTACGGGTTTTAAGGTGTATTGGGTAATATGGGAATGGTTAAGAAATTCGAAATTGGAAAATCTCCCTATGATGTCCTTTAGTGATTTTTCAGGTTTTTGGTCATTTTTCTTTCCTTTTTTCCATTTTTTTTATTTTTCACATTTTCCTTTCCTTGCTATTTTTGCTGAGCATTACTCTATTTTTCCTGCCCCTTTTTATTGCACAAATTAGACTTAAATTCTGACTTTTTCATTTTTCACAATTCTGGGCTGTTTGGGTTTTTCCGGTTATCAAACGAAAAGGGAAAACATTTTATTAGGCTCAAATTGGGTTGCAAAGGGATAAAATTTCACATATTTTTATGGCTAATCTTTTTGGGTAACAAACAAGGGCCTAACTTCATTTATCCGAATTACTAATTATATTACCAATTAGTTTAGAGATATATTTAGCGCGTTTTTCAAGACAACATCTCACACGTTTCTCGTAACCGATCAAAATAAAGGAATATAGATCTTCAACGACTTATTTAAAGCAAATTTGAACTTTGAGTTAACCATTAACTTGGATTGATTTAAAAACTCAAAAAAAGTGAAAGGCTCGAAATCTCACCGGGTTAGTTAATCTCTACACTTATTCGTTAAGTCGTTAATTTTCGCTCAATTTTCATATTTGGTCAATTTCGTCTTTGTGCATTTAGATTTTACAAATTTGAGACTTCAAACAAAATTTCGGTGATATTTTTGAAAATTATAAATTCCAATTTTTAGTTACTTTGGAGAAAAATATTTTATGCTTTTTAAAAAAAAATCAATTTTTTTGGATTTTTTTTTTAAATTTTCTATTTTTTTGGGTTTTGGGCCATTTTAAGCTTTGTAAAAATTTTTAAGCGTATGCGTACCCCCTCAACTTAGACTTTTCCAAAGTCCCTATGCAAAATGACTAAAATCAAAATTACAGAGAATGCATAAAAGGGAACAAATGACAAAATGCAAGAATAAACAAGCAAGTATAAGAACACAAAGATAGGTAAGCAAATCTTCCATTATATATTCAAAGTGCAGGAATATATAAACAGCAAAATGGAAGAAAACACATCAAACAACCACTCAAACATACTACTTGGGGGAGAATGAGATGCGCTGAGAGCATTCGGGTAGTATGGGTCATAAAAGTAGCTCGGTGGTGGTGCCCCGTGGCTATGCGATAGAGCTCCGCGTGAAGGCAATACATCATACTAGTGTTGCACCGGTAGGCCCGACGATCCTCTCCATGATAAGCGCGGTATTCATTGATGAAACCGTCGAAGCGCGATTCTAGCGCGCTGATGCGTCGATCAATATCTCCTCCCGGTGGCTCAAAATATGAATCGGCATCTTCATCATACTCTTCTTCTTCTCCCTCGCCCATTTCAACATTGGGAGCCCCAGCTTCCTCATCGTCATCGTCATTGTCATCCTCATCCTCATCATCATTCTCGTCATCATCCTCATCGTCTTCCTCCCATGCGTGCTCGTATGATCTCCCTTTGCCGTTCACTTTTTGTGCGGGTGCGTTGCCCATAAGGATTGGGAAGGCGAGTAAAGGATTGGGGAGGAATAATGTCGGCATCGGATTACATAGAAGTGATGAGACGGGTATATATGAGAGGAGTTGCACCCTTCTTATCAAATGCCATGATGAAAATGTCTTTGTAGAGGATGCGGGTGTAATACCCAGCGATTTTCAGGACTGATAATTTAATTAATTTGGGAGAAATAATATTTATATAAATTGGAGAATTTTAATTTGGCAATTATCGTCAAAATTTGAGGATGATAGAAAGTATTTCGAATGACAATTCTGAGTATGTGGTTGATCCCGTATGGGTCGAGATAGTCGAAATGACTGTACTTGGGTCTTATTTGGGTTCCGGAATATTTTAGGTTCGTTTAACTCGAATTGGAGTAACTGAGTTATTTAAAGTGTGTATTATCATTTAAAGTTGGGTATCTTGGATTTAAGGCCTAAAAATTCGACGGGAGATAACAATATCATTTGAGAGAAAGAGAAAGCCCTAGAGATAGAGAGAGAAGAAGAAAGGAAGAAGAGAAAGAGAAAAAAAGCTTGGGGATTCCAGCTATTACTCGATTTCGAGGAAGATTCAGACTCTACAACCTCGAGGCAAGTGATTAAACTTGCTAAATAATTCTTGTGCATCATTTATTTCATGATTTGTGGATTTAAATTATGAATTTTGGGTTTAAAATGTCAAAACCTAGATTTTTTGTTAAATCTTGTATTTGAAGTGTGGGTATGTGGATTTAAGGTTTTAAAACTTGTTAGGTGGACATATAATGAGTTTTGATGTTAGAAATATGTTTGGGTTGAAGAGAAATGGTTAGAAGATGATAAATTTGATTTTTGGAATTTTGGCTTTTGGAGAAAAATAGCCATTTTCGTAGCTTTTGAACATGCCGAAATGATTTAACCCCCTTTCCGAATCGATTCGGAATGTTACAGTTTCTAGGTCTGAGTGACCGAATCGATTCGGACCCAAAGCCGAAGCAATTCGGCCTAAGACAGGCTCCCAGGTCCTTTGGACCGAAACGATTCGCATTTAGGGGCGAATCGATTCGCTCGGTTGAATCGATTCGGATTGGGCCGAATTGATTCAGAAACAGGGTTATTTTCACGAGGTTTTTCTAGAGTGAGTTTCGTTCCATTTCGTTTGGGTTTATCGATTTGGAACCTTCATAAATGTTATGAGAAGTATGTTTTGGAGACTTTTAGGGAGTTTCCCTTATGATGAAATATTGGGGGCATATCGAGTTATTTCGGGAGAATACCGATTGATAATTATCGTATCGACTAGTGGAAATCCCACTATCATCGAGATTTTCATTTGGAGATAATTATGGGTCTATAAGAGAGAGGCAGGATGCGTTTAGCGACGTTGGACTTTTGGATTAAATCACAAATGTGATAACGTTAATGGTTCGTATGATCAATTGAACCATAATATGGTTTGGGAATAATTATTGTAGATCGGTGTGCATTCGGATATAGATGGTATCCTTAATGTTGATTTAATTGGGAGACTTTTCATACTCATAAGTGTGAGGATGAGTAAGTTTCAAGTGAGGGGTCGGCGTATGAAATAACGGGAAGGTATGAGAGTTTGCAACCGTTAGTATAATGAGAATTATATACTATAAATGATTTCACTTCGTTTACATACGGGCGTAATAGAGTATGTATACTTATATGGCATAATTGTATATACCTTGTGTGATGGTTTGCCTTTATACGATATGATTGTATATATCTAGTGTGAATGATATATATATATATATATATATATATATATATATATATATATATATATATATATATATATATATATATATATATATATATATATATATATATATATATATTGTGTCAGCATACCCTCCAGTGCTATCATGGGAAATTGCGCGATGTGGGTGAGTCCCCTGGCTTAAGGAGCAGGGTGCGTATAGCCCCTAGGTCATAGTCGTCCTTTATTTATTATTTGATTTTATTATGGGTGAGAAGTCTTGGGTATGATTCGTTCTCACTTTCAGTTTCGGAATTATGACCGCTTCCTATACGTTGTGATTTGTCTTTATTACCATGGCTGTGTGGTAATAATCCGATATATGGTAACCCGGGATAAAGCGAGTAATTCCTGGAAGATGATAGCATTGTGAACACTACACCAAAATGCTAATTTTGTGATTGCCTTTTTGTGACTGCCAATAGGGGTGACAAACTCGTCACTCCCGGGAGCAGTCACAAAATTATTTGTAACTCCCATTAGGGGTGATAAAATTAATGGGTAATAAAAAAATTGAGTCAATTAGTTTGTCACCACTAATGGGAGTCACAAATGTTACCATATAATTAATTAGTGACTCCTATAAGCAGTCACAAATTTATAACTGTCACAAACAGTCACAAGTTTATTAGTAGGCATAAGTTATAACTCTTATGAGCAGTCACGAAATTATAACTGCTATGAGGAGTCACAAATTTTAGTCTTAGACTTAATTTGTGACCCCTATTAGCGGTCACAATTTTGTAACTCCTAGTAGCGGTCACAAATTTTGGCATAAGACTTAATTTGTAACTGCTATTGGCAGTCATAAATTTATAATCGCTCCCAGTAGTCACAAATTTTGATCTTAGACTCAATTTTTTACTGCTATTAGGGGTTACAAAATTTTTCACCTACTTTAATTTCCCTCTTCTCTATCTGTCCGTGAAGAACTCCCGCCCTCTTTTCTCTCTTTCATTTGCCAAAACCAAAATGAAGAACTCTTGTATTTTTCGTTTCTAAATTTTCTATCCAAACCGGTATTTTTTTATTCTAAATTTTCTGTATACTTTTGTTATAATGTTTATGTTCGCATGTGTGTGTATGTATAAATTTTTCTTGGCTCAAGAGATGGTCTCAGCTGGACCTTTTATTAGCTATGAAGAAGCCGTTGATGTAGCTACATATATAATTTTGTAACTATGTTTGTTGGGTCTAAACTTGTGTTGGGTTTGGTTGAACAGGTTGATGTGAAAGGTTGGCTTGAAGCATTTTCAGCTCATCCCCACATCGGTGAATCAAACAAGTATTTTTCGATTCTAAATTTTCTGTCTATTTTTGTTGTATATTTTTGGGTATTTTTGCTGTATAGGTTGGTCGATATAGAATTTTCTCATTTAGATTTCATAGTTTACATTTCTTCATATCCTCATTTATGTCTAAAACCCTAATTTCAATTCTCAATGTGTGTGTGCGCATTTCGATTCTTATTATGTGTGGGTATGTGTGTATATTTGTGTGTATGTAGAGATTTCTGTTTATATGTGTGTGTATGTATAAATTTATGTTCACATGTGTGTGTATGTATGTGTATATATAGATTTCTGTTTATATGTGTGTTTATGAGTGTATCTATAAACAAATTGTATTTTATGTTAATAAACCCTAGAAATTGTATTGAGGTTATTTTTTTGACAAAATATTATTCAAAAACTCTAGACATTATATGTTTTTGACAAAATATAATCAAATGGATTTTTAATATTACGAGTTTTGCTCGAGCTTTATGATCAACGTCCTCTAGACAAAGAAAAAGGTCAACTAAGGATACGGGGATGATGGCAGGGGTGCTGGCTTCGGGGTCATCACTTCAATCTTGTCTATACAGGGGATATTTTAAAGCTTTCAGGAGCCTTGTTCTGGGTTTTAGAGGGAGTTCGAGACATGGAGTCCTTTTTCCACCGAATATCAGTCTAACAAGTTTTGTGCTCGGTGAGTATATCTACACAGTGTTTTGAGTTCTGATGCTTCGTTAGGTCAAAATTTTCATATGCTTCGTTAATAATTTCATATCTGATGCTTCGTTAAATCTGATTGTTTTGTTGTGAGTATATCTACACATCGTTTAACCTCTTTCGTTTTTTGAATATTTTCTTGTTTGGGAATATGTTAGATTTTTTTCAATAATCAATTTATACTATTCATATTTATTTTATCTAAAAATTAATTTAATAATCATTGTTTTGTGCTCGTTGAAGTTTTGACGTTTTGTGCTTGGTCGGGTTTTCCTGTGAGTTTTAATGCAATGATAGTATTAATGCAATGATAGGCCATAGATTATGTTCTAAATATCAGCTCAAACTTCATTTAGTTTTATAATTTACTGAGTTTCTATATGTTTGTATTGTAAAATTAATGGGGTTTCCACAATATAAAGAGTGGATGGGTAAAAGTTATAGAGTGGGGCAAGTATACGTTAATGGGGTTAAAGACTTTGTGAATTATGCAACGAAGAATCTCGAAACTGATATTATCCCATGCCCGTGCAATCGTTGTAAAAATGATAAACGCTTGAAAGGGGTAGATGTAAAAGTACATTTGTTTCATTGTGGTATGCAAGATGACTACACGTTTTGGCATTTCCATGGGGAGAGGGAATTTAAGTATATTCCAGAAGAAATACTTGTCAATAAAATCGTTCACAAAAATGGTGACCCGTTAGTACATGCTAGGTTAAACGATCTCATAAATGATACGTATGAAGTGCACGCAACACAAGAAAATCAAAATAGTAGAGGGAATGATTTAGGCTGTGAGGATCATGTTGGCAACAATACGGACCAAGTTAAGGACTATTTACGATTAAAAGCAGCAGTTGAAACACCATTATACCATAACTCCAACCCCGACCACATAAAGTTATATGCCATGGTTGGGTTGCACAACTTAAAGAGAAAATTTGGCTTGTCGGGAAAAAGTGTGACGACAATACTCCTCTGGGCAAAAGATTTGCTCCCCAAAGAAAATATACTGCCAGTCAATTATTCGATCATGAAGGGTAATTTGAAAGGTTTGGGTATGAAAAACAAATTAATTCATTGTTGCAAGTATGACTGCATTTTATACTACAAGGAGCATAAGGACAAGCGGGTGTGTCCTGTATGTAAGGAACCTAGATATGAACAAAAGATGATAGTACATAATAAACATTTGTTGAAAGTAGATACGCAAATACCTAAGAATGTGTTAAAGTATTTCCCTTTAGGCCCTCGATTGAAGAGACTTTACACTATACCTTGGATAGCAGAGGCCATGACTTGGCATGGTTGAGCGGAGGTGGGTGAGAATCTCATGCGACATCCGATTGATTCATCTGTGTGAAAATCTGAAAATCAGCGATACTCGGACTTTAGTAAAGAAATACGCAACGTTCGCCTCTAAATATCAACCGATGGGTTTAACCCGTTTGGCAATTGAGCACAGATAAGAGTATGTGTCCTGTGTTTGCAGCGCCTTTAAATTTTCCCCCGTCGTTGTGCATGAGAATGAAAAACTTCGCTAATGCCGTTTAACACAAGGTTAAACTGTATAAGCAACTCCGAGTTGTTTGTTGGAGAAACCCTTTTCTTTTGAAAAATAAAAATTATAAACAAGATTTGGTTACAAAGAAACTTATGTACGAGAGTAATAAAGAATGTTTAATCAGTTTTTAAAACTAAGGCAGTTTAAAAAATACAGCACACTTAAAGAATGAGGTGAGTAGATGAAGATAATCAACACACGATTTTTAACGTGGTAAAACCTCTCCCAACAGAGGAAACATCCACGGTGACTTCTAAGTCACAAAAGCAAAAATCCACTAATAACAAAAATCAGTTACAAATAACACAACATGCAAGCACACAAATCAACATATTCTAAGTTTAGGAATATACCCCACTTGGTTCCTTCTAACTTCTGATAGATCTGATTTGTTGTTGATGTTTCTCCAGTTTGCTAACTTCCTTTGCTTTAGCTTCCTTACGTCGACTCAATGATCTCAGATCTTAAACACAACACTTCCAGTGTAGTAGTGTGTTAAGTGTTTGTGTAGTGATTCCTATTCACATGCATGAACTCACACACACTTAGATTTACAACCAGTCCTATACAAATTACATATAAAGTCTATATGCAGTGATTTTGTTATTTTTCTTTCTTACAAAACTAAAAACCTTTTGACCTTTAAAGATAACCCAGATTCCACGGAGATCTTGCTTAAGAAATTGGTCAAGACCTTTCTCAATCTCTTTTGAAAATATTTAGGAGATTGAAAACCCTCCAAGTGCGAATCCAACTAGGTCAGGTTAAGTTTTGTAAAAACAGAAACTATAAAACATTTTAAAACCAAATCAGAAATGATTTTCTTAAACCAAGTTGAAAATATGCAGATCTAGTGAAAAATGTAACATGCAGAGTATAGATCTAACGTTTCTATGGAAAAAGAAACAAGATCTTTACTCTAAAGTTTAAGTTGTGTATAAGATCAAAAATCACGAGGTTACAGCAACGATATGAACAAACCACTCTCTCTCTCTCTTTCTCAAACACTCAGGTTGTGTTTGGGGTAAGGTTTATACGAAGGTTTGTTTCAGAGACGAAGTGTTTAAGGTTAGGGTTTGGTTTTGGCTAACTGTTTCCCTTTCTCTCTCTTCTCTCTATTCTTTTCTCTCTTCTCTCACTTCTCTCTTCTCTCTTATTTTTTTTCTCTCAGAAAGACGAATGCCCAAAATTTCTCTAAGGCTGCGAAGTGAAGGGTATATATAGTGCCTGGGGAAGGTTCTGGACGTTCGAGGCAAATCAAAGGCTGAGATCAAGTCTTCAAAGGTTTGACTTGATCCAATGGTTATAGAACAGCGGTGGCTTAAAAGAATTGTGATTGGTTCATATGAATAGCACCGGGATTAATCAAGAACGTATGCAGACCCTTGATAAGGAATGATCCAACGATCAACAATCGTACATCCAGCCCTCTCACATAACAAACACAAATACATTCACCCGGAGGATGACAAGTGTTGGCCTGGGAGTGGCTCTCACACGCGCGTCAACATAATTACAAAACACCACCCTGAAGTCTCTAGCGCTTTGAGATCCTACCCAACCAAACAATTCGAGTGAAAACTGAAGTTTCCAAAATAGTATATTAACCCCACAAACTATATTATCCCATTTTATTAATAAAAACATTTGTTTAAAAAATGTTTAAAAAAAGTTTAAAATGGTTTAAAATTATTTAAAAATTCCCAAAAAATTATTAAAGCTCCAATTCAAGGGGAATTAAACACACACTCAATTTAAAGAAATATGAACACATGTATGCACTTCTAATTGTGTGTAGTGTGATTCATTTTGTATCTTCATAGATCATTGAAGGGAATTAGAGAGATAGGTTCTGAGGCTTTTTGGATTCTAGGATAGACAACTAATTTTGTCACTATTTCCAAACTAGTTGAGCACTTATACAATGTAGACTTAAGTAAGTCAAAGGTATAAGGTGCTTCAGAGAAAGGAGTTTTCAATTTTGTCGTTGTTGATACTAGGTCCAAAAGCACAGGGTAGTGACATTGATGTTTTATTAGCGCCACTAATAGATGAATTGAATGAGTTATGGGTTGAAGGTGTGAGAGCGTTCGATTCGTACAAAAAGGAGGAATTCATTTTGAGAGCTATGTTGATATGGGAAATTCATGATTTTCCTGCTTATGGGACCATATCTGGGTGCAATGTACTTGATATATTCAGTTGGATTCGATTGATATATATTCAGTTGGATTCTGAATTTTTATATTTTTACAACTTCTTCTCAAGATTTTTGAAAAATATGTGCAGTTCTTCAATCAATAGGGTGTTGGTATCTTCATCATCTTCAATATCAGTGGCATACAAATGATCTGTTACTGAATTTTTTTCATAGTTTAGAATTGAAGTGGCTCTTGTAGAAAGCAAAGGCAGAGACATTAATAGGAATTTTGGGGTCCCAAATGAACTTCTGAGTGGAGATTAAGATCTGGACTGTATCCACTGCTATTTAATCTAGTGTTTCTATAAGTCTAGTGTTTCTATAAGTAGATGATAGCAATGCAGTTTTTGCAGTTCTCAATGATGGTTACTTATGGATTACTTCTCAATGATGAAGAAGAGGAATTTCTTCCTAAGATTTTAGATTGTTACTTATGGATTACTTCTCAATGATGGTTCTTTGTGTTTTTTCATGGGACTCTTATGTGAATATTACTTGCTTAATTCCATCGCTTTTAATTTGAATTTTTATTAACTGCATTAAAAGAATCAAAATTATCTGAAGAATAAAAATTATATCTGCTTTGTCCAGCTAGCATTATCCCACATCAATCAACAGTATTCGGATATCTTGATATGATCAAACCTAAGTGTTAGGTCATTTGTTTGCTTGACATCCATGCTTCAATTATTATTAATTTTTTAGTCTAAGAACAATTTAGTATTGGTTAATGTAAGGTGAGTGTACTTATAGAGACATATCTTGATTTGGTATTTTAATTACTGCTTAGTAGCGCCTTCTTGGTATTTTGTTTGTTGGGCTGCCACAGTTTTGCATTGTATGTTGATATGGTAACACTGTTAGAATCATCATAAAAGATCCTCAAATATCATAAATACGCCATATAAGTATCCAACACTTAATATATCTCAACCTCATCTCGAAGTCATATTTGGTTTTGTGTAAATAGTAATAACAGATCTATTAAGGGTCCTGGTAAGCTAAACATGGATGCTAAATGCATAGATTGATTGAACACTTTGAATTATGTTGATTTAAACAAATGACATAACGAGTACATAAAAAATTAATATAATTATGAGAGAGTAAATTTATTGGAGGAAAATCCACTCAGTATCGGTAGTATAGTAAGCAGTGGCTCGATGATTGGTCAGATCAAAGACCAAAAAAATCGAGTTCCTCCCATCCTATTCTTGACGCTCAGTAAGATGCCTCTAGGATACGATTCACTATAGATGGTTCAGCCTTGTCTGTCGCATTTATGTCGCGTTCGTTCATCACGAAGTGAGAGATTAACTTAGCTCCTTTGCAGCGTAGCGGTGATGGTCAGTTTTTACTATCTTTGATTGATACAATCAGAGATTTTCTATTGGTTCGACCCTACGATTCATCCAACGCTATATTGCGTTGCGAGTTTTAGAAGAATATGATCTTGTCTGATATCATGCGAGTAGATTGATTTACACCCTCTCTCATCGTGAGTCCATCAACTATCCAGATCTTACCCTTTTTACTATGCATAGAGCTTATACAGATTCTTTAGATACCATATTGCCTTATGGGAGACTGATTAAGGGTTATCTTTACTCGTTAAGGGTGCCTCCATTGTGGACTAATTCATATGAACATATCATGGGTGCTCTATTCAGTAGGAGTTTTAATCGTCCAGCTGCTCAGAATGCACGTTGCACAACGCCTCTAGACGCTCCTTCTCCAGCCAAGTTTCAGATGTTTAAAGGATGTGAGAGTCATAGGACGTTCATCACATCCTAGTTTGCATTCATACTAGATCTTTATCTTTATTTTCATAGGTTAAAGAAGCAACAAACAAAATACCAAGTAGGTCCTACTACACTTGAAGTCCCCAGCTAAGTGTGGCAGTCCAATTATGACGGTAATTAGCAGATCTTGATTTGGTATTTTAATTACTACTTATGGAGATAGATCTTGAAATTTCCAAATAAAGAATCTTGGTAGGAAATTCTTAATATACTGCTTAGTCAGGTGTTTTGGATTAGGAAAGTTTAGATTAGGAAATTCTTAATTTCCACTAGATGAACATATAAAGTCTGGATTGATTATTCCATTTGCAAAGTTTCATGCTTCAGATTCACTACATTCTATAGTATGAAGATGAAGACCGGGACAAAGTTCTACTTGCATCATATAGTGATCTAGTGGCTGTTGTGGATCATGCAAGGTCAGCAGGTTGGAAGGTAGGCTTCCCAATTAAAGTCCTAGTCTTAGAGTCCTAGTCCTGAATCGCCTACAACCTAATGATCAATTAGACAACATTTAGGTTATGGGAACACTTTGTTGCTTTCAACAACAGCTGGCCTATGACGTTTTATGCTCCGACACCTCAATCGATTCAGAGCAAAAGGTTAATAGTACATGAAACCTTTAGCAAATTTCTCCCAATCTTTGTTTGTATGGAGAGAACAACAGGACGGGGTGCAACAATAGAAGATGCAGTAATCTTCTTGTTCATTGAGATAACAGCTTCTTGTACATGAAACCTTATGCATTATTAATAGCTTCTTTATTCTCCTATTAGCTGATTGGGGATTATGACCAGACACGCCATGTAGATTCTGAAATAAATAGAACTCTCAATATATTATTCACTCATAAATAAACATCGAATAGCTATCATTCTTGTATTCTAACTATAGCGGGGTCGATATTCCACAATTTTCATGTTAGTGTAATTTTTCATTTCGTATTGTAAGCTAAAAGTTTCTGAACAATCTCGGTTGCTGTCAGCTTTTAATGTTTGATTTGTAAGCAACTTCTGAATGCATCCCTTCTAACATGCATATGTTGATACTCATATTGAATTCATTACCATATATTTCTTTAATGCTCCTATGCTATTTCTTTTGATGATATTAATGACCTTGTTACCAGAGATATGTGTGGCGTGCCACATTACATGTTTAAAAATGGTTCAATCTAACAGGTTCTTTAATCTTATAAGGCATATGACTTTTAGAACTTTATGTGCTAAAATGATGCCTCTGCATAAGATGTGTCTCATGAAGACAATTGAGTTTCTTGGGATTAACATGAGTATTTTTTATTTGCTCGAGAGTTCTTTTTTTAAGTTATCCATTTCTAGTTGTATGAAACACATTTGTACTACATAGCTTTTTGGTATGCTTATTAATGGAAAATTCAGTATTTTATGTTATCGAGAGAGGACCACATTCCATTTTTCCCTTGATTCTTTAATCCTTTCTATTGTTTGTACATGGTTGCTAATTTCATCTTATGGATGATTAGATACACTACTCAGTAGCATCAATTAAACTAGAATTTTTTGTTGCCTCAGAAAATATAAGTCCCAATTTTGATGTTGGTCAACTAGATGATCCTGAAGTGCTTACACTTTCTTTATATTGATATTCTGTTTTGATACTGTGCCCCACATTCTTTATTGTAACTAAAATAGTTACATTTTATTATTTGCAGGCATACACATGGCATACCCGGCATATGTAGTATTCAAAGGCCTAAATCCAAGTGCAAGCAACACAAGAACAAGTCAATGGATATCGAGGCACCGTATTCAAAAACATTGAGTCCATTGAACTTGCTCAACAGACATACTCCGAGTATACGAGGGAGGATGTTACCGCATTAATACCCCCCACGGCTGATATACCTAGACTCGAAGCGTATCCACTGCGTGGTGACTCCTGGTCTAGATTTAGAATGATTTGTTACATGTTCATGACATTCCATGTCATCGAAGTGTTGTGTCGTTATTTTTTTTAGTTTATTTTTATTCTATGTTCATTTTGTACTTGGCACCCACGAAGGGGTTGTTTGATGTTAAATTAAGTTTAAACAAGCTTTATGTGTACTGGATATTTGGAATATGAGAAATATAAATGAAATGTTGTCAAAATTTTTAGACTTGTTATCATGATATTTATTTTACTTTCATTATTTCATCATTTTGTGAAAATATAAAGATATTTGTAATAGCTTTTATCACATTTAACAAATTCAATTTTGTAACTGCTAATAGCAGTCACAAATTTATCACTTCTATCAATTTTGTAACTGCTAATAGCAGTCACAAATATAAGATTCGTAACTGCTGTCAGCAGTCACAAATATAACATTTGTAACTGTTGTGAGTAGTTACTAATCTAATATTCGTGACTATTGTCAGCAGTTACGAATGTTATATTTGTGACTGCTGAGAGCAGTAACAAATTGGGGTCACCAGTCATAACCCCATAGGGGTTGTAAAAATTTGTGACTGTTATTAGAAGTTACAAATTTTCTTTTGTCACCCCTTAAATTATGATGATAAATAGAAATTATAAAGGTCATTTGTGAGTGCTAACAGCACTCGCAAATCTCCCATTTTGGTGTAGTGGAAGTATTTTATATATCCATAAATGATTAGATTTTGGATATTTATATGTACGCTAAGTGTGTTATGTGTACTTACTTGTTGGGGTTGTATGAGTATGCCTTATAACTAGATTGATGTTATATAGACCCTATAAGATTTGGAGCATTATCTTATTTATATGATTAGAGATTATTGCTCCTCATAAGTATTCGTAGTATATGTGTGGGGTACCGAGGGCATAATGGACCTCAACGACCAACATTGTCAAGGAGTAGTGTATCGGGGGGTTCCTTGTTTTGATTTTTCTTTGCGAGACATCCCACATACGAAACGCAGTGCAATGTTAGGAGTGGGGAAAAGTTTAGTCCTTAGTACTCAGATTTATATGTTTTAGCGAAACAAAGCTTTATGAGAATAAACAAGAGAATATTTTTAATTGAGTAGTTGATGTTATATGCGTCGTTCATCGAGGGAATAATTAATCTCGACAATCAACATTGTCAAGGAGTAGTGTATCGGGGGGGTTCCTTATTTGGATTTCGCTTTGCGAGACGTCCCAATCACAAAACGCAATGCAATGTTGAGAGTTGGGAGAAGTTTAGTCCTTAGCATTTAGAAGCTAATAACTCGTGTAAGTTAATAACTAGAATCTGCTAATTTCTAGTAGGAGATATGTATATGTATATTTTTAACTTAATATATATATGCACACCTGGGTAAGTAAGAATAGGAAGTTTATGGATTTGTTTTAGATGATGGGTGTAAAAACATTTTTATCATGTCCGAAATATTACATTTGTGTATGTCGTACGCCACTACATTTGGCACATCTCTGCACGATCTCACACGACGGCCTCAATCCGAATTCTGAGAATCAAGCATTCATCATCTTCATCATGTGTCCCACATTTACCTCAACGACTTCATGTTCCATGACTTTAGGGACTTAATGCAAGTAATACACAAGAGAAGTCAAAATAGTGAAAGAAGGCAAAATATGAAAGTGTAAGGGCATTTTGGTAATTTTACAGACACCGTTCGGAGGTCCTATCAACTAAAAAGTTGAATATCTCACCGCAATGAAGATACTGGAAGAAACAGAACCTCCATCTGAGCTACGGTGAAGAAGTTATGGCCATTTGAAAATGGAGAAAAATCCAAGAAAAATCCTTAAAAAAATGCGAAGTGTTTCAGCCCTATGTTCCAGCGATTTTCTGCGAGCTGAAGGGCGAACCGGTTCGGGGGGCGAACCGGTTTGTGGTACACCCGAACCGGTTCGAGGTACCTGTACGCTGGCAGTGTTTAAAAAAATTAAAACTCCTTTTGGTTTCCTATAAAAGCCAACTTCGGGGGAGTTATTTGATAAGACTTTGAGAGACGATTTTGAGAGTCCAAATACATTTAGTCTTCATATTTTTGAATCCCAAGACTCATGGTTTGATTCACACAACTTTGCCAAATCTGTGTGAATCCGTTTGCAACCCAAGAACATAACCTTGAGTTTGTTCAAACCTTGTGGAGAAGACGTCTTCCTTCTTCATTGCTGCTCACCTGGAGTTCCCGAGGGAGATTCCAGCCGTCGACTATAGAACCGATGCCCACGGGTATTTTTGTGTCACCCTGTATTTTTACTGTAATTCGTGTAACCGTTCCTTATAATATTATAGTGAAAATAAAAGGTTTTGCCTCTTTGGGAATTTTTCATCACATGTATGTGTTTGAATATTCTTGCATGATTACATCATATTTTCATCACACCTAGATGCATGTTTAGGGTTTAATTGGGAAAATTGTGTTTAATTAAATAATCTCTCTATTTGAACGCACGTGCACTCCTTTCAAATTGCTATCAGATCCAATTACACAACTCTACCATGTAATTTTTTGCAAAACATTTCTACGATATCAATTTTTTGAAAAAAATAATTTTTGAAAAAGAGCGTGTTCATGATGGAGAAATTATATAATAAAATGCCATTTTTTGATGGGATAAACTGTGCATACTGGAAAGCCCGCATGAGATCTGCATTAAAATCCATTGATGAACGTGTCTGGATTTTGGTTGAAAGAGGGTGGACTCCTCCCTCCGTCACTGTTAATAACGTGACTAGTTTAAAACCTAACACTACTTGGACTGAAGAATAATTTAAATGGTCATCTTTTAATTCTAAGGGTTTAAGTGCTATTTCTGGATCTGTCACACCAGATGAGTTCAAACGCATAATGACGTGCACCATGTCAAAAGAGGCATGAGATGTTTTGCAACTTACCCATGAAGGAACTAATGTTGTGAAATAGTCTAAACTGCAAAATTTAACAACTCAATTTGAAACAATCACCATGCTTGAGTTTGAATGTTTTGATGATTTTTATGTTAGACTGTCCGATATTGTTAACACTAGCTTTAATCTTGGTGAACGCATTCCTAATGCTAGAGTTGTTAAAAAGATTCTTAGATCACTGCCTAAGCATTTTATCCCTAAAGTCACTGTGTTAAATTCTATGGGTAATTTAAATACACTTAAATTGGAGGAACTTGTAGGAGACTTGCAAACGTATGAAATTGATATGTTTCCTAAATATGTCAAGTCTAAAGATAAGGGAATTGCACTTAATGCCCAAGAGAGAAAGAATGAGGGGTCGGCAAGAAAGAGAGTTGAGTCATCTAGAAAGAGGGAAATATAAACATCTGATTCTGAGTGTGATTTTGACTTAGATGATTTGGCTCTGTTTGCAAAAAAATTCAAGAAAATTCTCAAATTCAAGAAAATGGTAATTTCAAAGATAAAATGAATTTTGAGAAAAATAAGAAAAATGAAAAGAATTTTAAAGATCCTCCTAAGAAAGAGAGTGAGGGATGCTATGAGTGCGACGGTAGGGGTCATAGAGCTTTTGAGTGTGCTATTAGGCTGAATAGAGAAAAGGCAAAGTTGTACTTAACGCTACCCTTAGTGACGACAGTAAGGTTGAGTCGGTGGACTCTGAGACGAGTCACCGCATGAGTGTAACTTCACTGCATTCATGGCAAGTCATGTGAGAACTTCTAGTGCTCCTCACAGCAATGAGGATGCTTCTTCATAGGGACACCTCGACAGTGAGAGCGATGTGAGTGAGGGGGAGGATGATGCAAGTGAGAGCGAGAGTAATCTTTAATGCGCCTACGCTGAGTTATATAATGAGTCATTTAAAACCAAAAAGCGTAACAAAGCGTTAGTTCTTAGGATCACCGCGTTAGAGGAAGATTTAGAAAAAGTGAGAGAGAGGGAGAGTCCTCCACCTTCACTACCTTGAGAGAGAGAGAGTCTGGCTGTGTTGTGAAAGAGAGTTTGCTTATAGAGAGAGAGAAACTATTTGGAGAGAGAGAGAGAGAGTTGTTTTGAGAAAGAGAAAGGGGACTTGACTAAACAAGTGGCTAGTCTTAAAAGTGAGGTCCATTCCTCCCTAGAGATTCGTAAGAAACTTAAATCCCTTGTTGCCCAGATTACTCATGATATTGAGAGAGCACGGGAAGTCAAGGTTCAAATCAAGGACAGATCAAGAAAGAAGGGAAAGATGCTCCTCGACCCCGCTTTAGGTTTTGGTGATAGGAAGGGAATTGGTTATGATGGTGCCTCCACATCCCAAATTGCACCTAGACCAGTTCCTGAGTTTACTACGACTCCATATGGCCATCGTCGAAAACCACGAAGGAGAGTTCTACCAAGAAAAGCAAACCCAGGTCCGCCTAAGACTGCGTTCTTCTGTACGTAGTACAAAAGAAAAGGCCACCTCAAGGAGTTTTGCTATATTTTGGATCGAACACGACGTACTACTGCTCCACATCATACTGATGATTTTGCTAGTCTGAGAGAGCGTATTGAGTTTTTAACTGCCACATCACAGAGTTTGATGGAGGAATTCCGATGACTGTCTCGGCCATCTGTGAATGCTTCTCGCATCCCAGCTAAAACCAGCAAAAATAAGGGTAAACAAAAGGTTACCACTTCTTTGGTGCCTAAGAAAAATAAAAAGTCTCTTGTTGTTCATGTCGCTCTCAAAGCACATAATTCCTCACAGTGGTATTTTGATAGTGGGTGCTCTAGACATATGATAGGTGATGCCTCATTTTTTACCTACCTTGAGGATTATAAACATGGTAGAGTCACCTTTGTAAATGGGAGAAAGTCTAGCATTGTAGGATGAGGTACAGTAGTGTTACCAGGATTTCCTAAGCTAGAGAATGTTTTGTAAGTTAAAGGTTTGAAAGCAAACCTTCTCAGCATTAGCGAGCTGTGCGATGCTGACTTTGTCGTAAAGTTTGACCGTGACGTGTGTAATGTATATAATCAAGCCGATAAACTTTTAGTGCGAGGGGTGAGGACTGAGGATAATTGCTATGGGACTAAGCCCACGTCCTCACTTGTCAGCAACGGCGCCACGATCACTCCTATGGATTTGTGGCACCAACGTCTAGGTCATGTGAACGTTAGAGATTTGACTCGTTTAGTTAAAAAGGACCTAGTACGTGACTTACCATCACTTGGAAAGCCAACTTCCATGGTTTGTAGACCCTGTCACTTGGGAAAGAAAATTTGTAGCCCACATAGGCAGTTGCATTCCATTACCACCTCCCGTGTACTTGAGCTGATTCACATGGATCTTGTGGGTCCTACTCGTTCTGAGAGTCTGGGTGGTAAGAGGTATATCCTCGTGATGGTAGACGATTTCTACAGATATTCAATTGTAGGTTTTTTGAGAGAGAAATTCGATGCTGTAGAGTTTTTAATGACCACGTGTCGTGCCCTGCAAAATCAACACAAAGTCACTATTAATAGGATACGTAGTGACAACGACACAGAATTTAAGGATGCAAAGGTAGATCTTTACTATGATAGTCTTGGGATCAAACATGAGTTTTCCATTGTGAAGACTCCTCAGCAAAATGGGATTATTAAAAGAAAAAATAGGACGATCCAGGAAATGGCTAGGTCTATGCTTCTAGGTCGTAAAGTCTCTACGAGATTTTGGGCAAAGGCAGTATCTACTGCATGCCACACGGTGAATAGGGTTTACCTACGTCCACACACACTTAAGACGCCTTATGAATTGTGTATTGGCAAGAAACCCAACCTTGCTTATTTCCATGTTTTGGGGAGTAAATGCTACATCCTACGGGATAGAGAGAAATTAGGAAAGTTTGACTCCCGAAGCGACGAGGGAATATTACTAGGATATTCATCAAATAGTAGAGCGTACCGAGTTTTTAACCTGAAGAGCTCTTAGGTTATGGAGTCAATAAACGTCACTGTGTAAGATGACGAACCTCTGACGGTTATTGATCTTAACCTTCAGTGTGAAGATGAGGACTTTTCTGATAGTGATTTACTTTTCCCTCACCCACACTCTGTGGACCCTACTCCTGTGTTAGGGGACACACCTGCTTGGGTTCACAAGAGTCATGACCCGGCCTCTATTGTAGGTGATCCCACTCTTGGGGTCAAGACTCATGCTCAGCTAAAGAATGTCGTTAGCGACTTTTACTACACGTCCAAAGTTGAGCCCAAGAATCACAAAGAAGCGCTCAAGGATGAACACTAGATATCTGCTGTGAAGGATGAGTTGCTTCAGTATAAAAAGAACAATGTATGGGAACTTGTCCCCCGACCTAGTGAGACTAATATGATAGGTACCAGGTGTATTTTTAAGAATAAAATGGATGAAAATGGTACCATAATTAGAAACAAGGCTAGGTTGGTCGCTCAACGATACACACAGATAGAGGGTGTAGACTTTGGGGAGACATTTTCTCCTGTTGCGAGGCTTAAGTCCGTCCTCTTACTACTCACCATCGCATGTCATCTGCGCTTCAAGTTATATCAGATGGATGTCAATAGTGCCTTTTTAAATGGCATTCTTCAGGAGGAGGTTTACGTGGAACAACCAAAACGATTTGAAGACCCTAAGTACCTGGAACACGTCTACTATCTGAGAAAAGCCTTGTATGGTTTGAAGCAAGCACCATGTGCTTGGTACGAGAGGCTTATTTCCTATCTCTTAGCCCGTGTCTTCAAGAGAAGGGGGGTGGATATGACGTTGTTCGTCAGGAGCGATGACGGTGCTATTTTGGTTGCCCAAGTCTATGTGGACGACATAGTCTTTGGATCCACGTGCTCCCAATATTCTCACCACTTTTAGTAGGAGATGAAAAGTGAGTTTGAGATGAGCATGGTACATGAGCTTACTTTCTTTCTTGGTCTTCAGGTTTATCAGTTAGAGGATGGTATGTTCATCTCCCAATCCAAGTATGCTAGAGACCTAGTGAAGAAATATGGTTTAGACTCCTCTAAGTATGCACGTACACCTATGAGGAATTCTATCAAGCTTAGTAAGGACACTTCAGGCAAGGACGTAGAGTAAACATTATATCGAAGTATGATAGGTAGTCTTCTCTACTTGACTGTCAACCGTCCCGATATAGCCTTTAGTGTTGGAGTCTGAGCGCGATATCAGGCGTTCCCGAAAGAGTCACACTTACTCATTCTAAAATGTATTATCAAATACGTGAGTGGGACTCTCTCATATGGTATTTGGTATTCCTTTGATAGCAATGACCATTTGTTCGTCTATTTGGATGCCGATTGGGCTGGGGATGTAGATGGTTGTAGGAGCACTTCTGATGGGTGTTTCTATTTTGGTTCTGCTCTTGTCTCCTAGCTAAGCAAGAAGCAAAACTCCATCTCTTTGTCCACTACGGAGGCTGAGTACATCACCGTCGGGAGTTATTGCACGCAACTCTTGTGGATAAAGCAGATGCTGGAGGATTATGGGATTTCACAGGACACCATGACCATTTCCTGTGATAACACGAGCGCGATACACATATCCCGCAATCCAGTCCAGCATTCACACACAAAGCACATCAGGATACATGAGCACTTTATACGTCAGTTAGTTGAGGAGAAAGTCGTATCCCTGAGTTTCATTCCCACCGACCGTCAGTTAGCCGATATTTTCACGAAACCTTTAGATGCCCTTAGATTTGAGAGTCTTAGGAATTCTTTGGGGATTTGTACAATTGACTGAGGGGTTGGTCCGTCTCTAGAATAGGATGCTTTTTCATGTTCATATCATATGCTTCCTATTGCTAGTTTGTATTAGTTTATTTTTATTCTTTTTGCTTTTTATTTTTTTTGAAAAATCCAAAAAGATTTTCTTTTTATAAAAAATTTCGAAAAGCACAAAAAGATTTTATATTGATAAAATTTTGAAAAATCCAAAAAGATTTTTTATTTTTTTATGGATGAGCACTTAAGATAGCCAAGTCACAATTTCATTCCATTTATCCATGTGACTATTTGATAGAGATTTGAGATGCTACATCATTTCATCCATGTGCTTTACACTGTTTGGAGTCTTTGAGATGTGATTAGTGATATCTTTATACATGTTTGACTCCTATCTCCTTTATTGCACACATGCACGGCTATATTTGCTTATTGTACTTGTCTATCACATATTGGCTTGAGTGTTTCCATCTCAATTTTGTCTATACAACATACAATATGCGATAAAACTTGACAAGATTGGAATGCATTTTAAAACCGTTTGGTGAGACTATGTGTTTATTTGCAAACGGGGAAGGGATCCGAAAGGTTCATTTAGCCTTTGCGAATTCTAAGACACCGTTAAAACGGACCTAACAAATTGAGGAATTTTATTATCCGGGGTCCAAAGAGGTTAAAAGAGCCCGAAAAAATTTAAAGGCAATAAAAAGTAATTCATGCCAAATATGGGCCATTAGGTTTCACCAAAAATTCTCCAAAGTTTGAGAATTTAGATTACCTCTATTCAAAATATAAATCTAAGGGAGTTTGGTTGGAGAATTTAAACGGGTTTGCACTTCCTTGAAAGTCCTAAAAAAGCATGAAATCGTTTTGGACGTTATTGGTGTGGAAATCACTTTGAACTTTGATTTGATTGAGTCAATGTCTAATATTTTACTTCTTTTTACACCAAAGGAATATTTTGAGTTCATTCATTAGGAGTATCCAATATTCATTGTGCACCTATGTCATGTTTGTATGCATTGATTTTCCTATCGAAATTGTTCACACCCATTCATTTACGCTATCATCGACTTGGTTGTTTTGTGTTCTTTTATGGTGTGTTTCTTTGTTTGTATAGTTTTAGTGAAAAAAAATGAAAAATTCAAGAATAGAAGTTTGTTTGTGACATTCTCCATTTGCATTTATTTCTGCTTCTCATATCTGTCTATTTGGGGACATAATAAATAGGGGGAGAAGAATTATCTTATTACGGGGAATTTTTGAGATATGACTTATGCTTTCATCATAAATTGGTATCTATGTTTATCTCATTTCAAACTCGATACGTCACTTGGTATTTGCTTTATCTCATGTGTGTAGGTACTACATTGATGATCTCTGAATTACAAACCCTAACGAGAAAAGTTTTGAAGATTTGAAAATCAAACGATGAAGACTTATTCATTTGTATCTTTCCAGTTTTGGGTTCATGGAAGGGTAGATTTGTATAGGCAATTTTGTTATTTGATAATTCAGACTTTTTTATGTATGTACTGGCATAGACATAGGGGGAGATTTGTAAGGGCATTTTTATTATGTTCAAAATATTACATTTGTGTATATCGTACGCTGCAACATTTGGCACGTCTCTGTAGGATTTCACACGATGGCCTCAATCTGTATTTCAGGAATCAAGCATTCATCATCTCCATCATGTGTCCCAAATTTGCCTCAACGACTTCACATTCCACGACTTTAGGAACTTAATGCAAGCAATACGCAAGAGATGTCAAAACAGTGAAAGAAGGCAAGATATGAAAGTTCAAGGGCATTTTGATAATTTTACATACACCATCCGGAGGTCCGATCAACTGGAAATTGAAGATCTCGCCGCAACGAAGATACTGGAAGAAACGGCACCTCAATCCGAGCTACGGTGAAGAAGTTATGGCCCTTTGAAAATGGAGAAAAATCCAAGAAAAATCCTTAGAAAAATGCTAAGTGTTTCAGCCCCATGTTCCAGCTATTTTTTGCGAACTAAAGGCCAAACCGATTCGGGGGGCGAACCGGTTCGCGGTACACCCGAACCGGTTCGAGGTACCTGTACGCTGGCAGTGTTTAAAAAAATTAAAACTCCTTTTGGTTTCCTATAAAAGCCAACTTCGGGGGAGTTATTTGATAAGACTTTGAGAGACGATTTTGAGAGTCGAAATACATTTAGTCTTCATATTTTTGAGTCCCAAGACTCATGTTTTGATTCACACAACTTTGCCAAATATGTGTGAATCCGTTTGCAACCCAAGAACACAACCTTGAGTTTGTTCAGACCTTGTGGAGAAGCCGTCTTCCTTCTTCATTGCTGCTCACCTCGAGTTCCCGAGGGAGATTCCATCCGCCGACTACAGAATCGACGCCTACGGGTATTTTTGGGTCACACTGTATTTTTACTGTAATCTGTGTAACCGTTCCTTACAATATTATAGTGAAAATAAAAGGTTTTGCCCCTTTGGGGATTTTTCCTCACATGTGTGTGTTTGAATGTTCTTGCATGATTACATCATCTTTTCATCACACCTAGATGCATGATTAGAGTTTAATTGGGAAAACTGTGTTTAATTAAATAATCTCTCTATTTGAACGCACGTGCACTCCTTTCAATTACACAAGGGTGGATTTGAGCGTAGGTTGGATTATAATTGTACCTAGAAGAGTTGGGTAGTTAATTGAGGACTATGTGCATATGTTTAGGTGTGCGTTCTAGTTGAGGGGTGAGTTAGATTTCCAGGAGAGTGCGATTCCACTTTAATCATGTTATAGTGCATTTATAATTATTATGCATTTTAATGAACTTTCTAAAATATTTTCACACCTCGGGATCTAACACGTTTATATTTTTCTCTTGCTATATATATTGTACTATTTTAGGTGTTCTGTCGTAAGGACGTCAATGATGTTTTCTATCCAGTGTATTAGTGAAGTTGTAGCAGTTGCGAACTGTTACGGGATTTTGTTATATCCGTTTCCTATCTTTTGTAAATATAGTCAAGGATTCAGTTTGTATATCGGGTTTATACCCAAGTGTTATATATAGCACTTTTATATTTCTCTCCTCAGGATTTTTGTATGTTCTGTGATCCGACAGCATATTCGAAAATTTTCCTTTTGTGAATTTATGATGTAATTTAGAATTACTTCTTTTTATTATCGTCATGTGCATATGTTATCATGTTCAGTAGTTATTATGTTGTTGGTAAGTTATTGCTTTTTGTGTTTTAAAATTTTTGGCACTCGTTTTTTATAGTATTGGGTAGTTAGCTATGTTTATATTAGTATCGTCAGTTGATGGTGAGAATGATCCACTTGAGATTCCTAATTAATTAAAATATAGGGTTGGCCACCCCATTATTATTTTAAGCGGATTGTTACAGGTGGTATCAGAGCATCATGTTCTAGTGTCTTTAGGATCTGTGTGGGTCTTCTGCGTTCTTCCGTAAGCATTCTTGATGTAGAGCCCTATTAGTAGGACTGTTTTGTTCACACGTTTATAGTTTCTTCTGCGATGAGAAAACACTTGAATGGTGTTCTGATACAATTGTTCTTGTTTCAGATGACACCGAAGAGAGGTCGTCCAGGCAAGGCAAACATTAGGGCTAAGAACATGGAACCCCAAATGCCTCAAGGAACTATGACCACAACCGAAGTTGCAAATATTGTGGCAGAAGCAGTAACTGCTGCCATTTCTGTGATGGCAAATCATCCAGCTGCCCAAGCAGCCCAAGCCCACCCAGGGCTATCCGCATGGGAAAGAGTATGGGAAGATTTTCGAAAAGGACATCCTCCAGAATTTTTAGGGGAAGCTGATGCGATGGTCGAAAGTCATTGGAAGAAGAGTATGCAAAGGCACCTTCGAATGGTTGAATGCACTGAGGTGCCGAAGCAATTTCTCGCCACCTTTAAATTAAAGGGAGTAGCTCTCCAATGGTGGGAGTCAATCACCACATAGGAGCAAAGAGATGCAATGCCCATAGCAAATTTTTGGGAACTCTTTGACCGAAGGCATTTTCCTTCCATGGTCCAGAAGGAAATGAGGAGGAGATTACTGGATATGTCTCAAGATGAACGAACGGTGGCCGAGTACAAAGAGGAATTTACTCAATTGGTGAATTTAGTGCCTGATGAGGTAAATACATAGGAAAAGTGAATAGCGAAGTTCGTGGGAGGTTTAGATTGGCGAATTCGGCAGCATTTGTTAGGGAACCCAGCATTATTGACTTTTGCCGAGATAGTGACTGCGGCATTGTTACAGTGTCAGGAATATCGTCTTCGTTCACAAGAGGGTAAGAAATTTAGAGACGCGGGTTCATTAAGTAAGTCTAGAGAAGAGAATGCAAGTGAGGCAAGATGGTATGACAATATTATCGAGGGCCGCAACAACATTTTGTTCCTCAGGTTGGGCTGGGGGGATGTGCTGGTAGATGTTTCTTTTGCAAAGAAGTAGGCCATAGGAAGAGAGATTGTCCTGAAAGAGGTAGTGGGCAACGTTTTTAGGAAATTTTGGATATGTGACCCCTATAACAAATCGTAGGCCAGTTTGGGACGGAGGACTTTGAGCAGGAACCTATCGATGAAGCAATGCAGTCGGATTAGTGAGGTAATATGTAAATTTCTTTCTTTTATGATTAGGTTATGCTTTGAGATGTATTGGAAAAAAATCACAAGTAAGATTTTGATGAGTGGTTAGTTGTTATAACCCTATTGTATATGGAATGACCCGAAAGGGATGAGTGAGCAAGTAAGGCTCTTAAACTACATCTTTTGGGAGAATATATTATCTTGTGATGTGTTATTAGAGAGTTATAACTTCGATTTCGAACGTAGGAACCATTGAAACACATTGAGTAGTAACAGTGAAGACATCGTTTTATAGTCGTGCTAGACTTATGTATTTGTAATGTTCCAGTTATGGAAGAGCCTAGTGTATGGAAATGTTTTGCTATGAAGTGAGGGATTCTTGTTATTGAAAAGATTCAGGGTTTAGTGGGCTATTGTTGAGCTAGGAATTTTTGCCCACGGTTGTGCTAGTTTTGAGAACTAATGGTTGGTAAGAGTATTGTATTTGTTGGCGCCTTATGTCTTAGGATAAGGTATTTGATTTGGATGTCGAAAGACATAAATTGTTTTTAAAATAAAATTGTTTTATAGGCCTTCGGGCATTATCCAAATGATTTGAAAATATTTATTTTAAACTTTAGTCTCAATCTAACTGATCTCAATTCCTGACAGAGCTACATAGTAGTGTATTGGGAGGGTTCCTTGTTTGGATTTCTCTTGCGAGACCTCCCCCGCATGAAAGTAGCGAATGTCAGGAATTGATCGGAGTTAAATCTTCGGACATTTCAAAAAATTTATATGATTAGTATATAATTATGGATTAAGTTGTTTCGAGTTAGTGTACAGTTTGAGGCTAAGTGAAGCCGAGTTATGTTTTTACGAGTTGAGCTCGGGCACAGGGTGTATGGGTGCCCTGATTAGCTGTATTGGTTTTAAATCTTATGATTCTCCGTGAGAAGTGGGAGGAATAGTTATAATAATCTTACGGGTAGGTGTCATAGGAACTAGTTAAGGTTTGGAGTACTAGGTTGAGCTTAATTTCGAGGACGAAATTCTTGTAAGGGGGGAAAGTCTGTAATACCCCGCGATTTTCAAGACTGATAATTTAATTAATTCGGGAGAAATAATATTTATTCAAATTGGAGAATTTTAAATTTGGCATTTGTGGTCAAAATTTAAGGATGATATAAAGTATTTCGAATGACGATTCTGAGTGTGCAGTTGATCCCGGATGGGTCGTGATAGTCGAAATGACTGTACTTGGGTCTTATCTGGGTTCCAAAATATTTTAGGTTCGTTTGACTCGAATTGGAGTAACCGAGTCATTTAAAGTGTTTATTATCATTTAAAGTTGGATATCTTGGATTTAAGGCTTAAAAATCCTACGGGAGATAACAATCTCATTTGAGAGAAAGAGAAAGCCCTAGAGAGAGAGAGAGAAGAGGAAAGGAAGAAGAGAAATATAAGAAAAGCTTGGGGATTCTGGCTATTGTGCGATTTCGAGGAAGATTCAGACTCTACAACCTTGAGGCAAATGATTAAACTTACTAAATAATTCTTGTGCATCATTTATTTCATGACTTGTGGATTTAAATTATGGATTTTAGGTTTAAAATGTCAAAACCTAGATTTTGGGTTAAATCTTGTATTTGAAGTGTGGGTATGTGGATTTAGGGTTTTAAAACTTGTTGGGAGGAAATATAATGAGTTTTGATGTTAGAAATATGTTTGAGTTTAAGATCAATGGTTAGAAGATGATAAATGTGATTTTTGGAATTTTGGCTTTTGGAAAAATAGCCATTTTCATAGCTTCTTAACAGGCCGAATCGATTCGGCCCCCTTTTCGAATTGATTTGGAATGTTGCAGGTTTCCAGGTCTGAGAGACCGAATCGATTCGGACCCAAAGACGAATCGATTCGGTCTAAGATAGGCTCACAAATCCTTTGGGCCGAATTGATTCGCATTTAGGGGAGAATCGATTCGCTGGGCCGAATCGATTCAAAAACACGACTGTTTTCGTGAGGTTTTTCTAAAGTGAATTTCGTTCCATTTCGTTTGGGTTTATCGATTTGGAACCTTCATATATGTTATGAGAAGTATGTTTTGGAGACTTTTAGGGAGTTTCCATTATGATGAAATATTGGGGGCATATCGAGTTATTTCGGGACAATACCGATTGATAATTATCGTATCGACTAGTGGAAATCCCACAATCATCGAGATTTCAATTTGGAGATAATTATGGGTCTATAAGAGAGAGGCAGGATGTGCTTAGCGACGTTGGAATTTTGGATTCAATCACAAATGTGATAACGTTAATGGTTCATATGATCAATTGAACCATAATATGGATTGGGAATAATTATTGTAGATCGGTGTGCATTCGGATATAGATGGTATCCTTAATGTTGATTTAATTGGGAGACTTTTCATACTCATAAGTTTGAGGGATGAGTAAGTTTCAAGTGAGGGGTCGGAGTATAAAATAACGGGAAGGTATGCGAGTTAGCAACGGTTAGAATAATGAGAGTTATATACTATAAATGATTTCACTTCTTTTACATACGGGCGTAATAGAGTATGTATACCTATATGGCGTAATTGTATATACCTTGTGTGATGGTTTGCCTTTATATGATGTGATTGTATATATCTAGTGTGAATGATATATATATATATACTTATTGTGTGAGCATACCCTCCAGTGCTATCATGGGTGTTGCGCGATGTGGGTGAGGCCCCTGGCTTGAGGAGCAGGGTGCGTATTGTCCCCAGGTCATAGTAGTCCTTTATTTATTGTGTGATTTTATTCTTGGTGAGAAGTCTTGGGTATGATTCGTTCTCACTTTCAGTTTTGGAATTATGACCGCTTCCTATACATTGTGATTTACTTTATTACAATGGTGGTGTGATAATAATCCGACATATGGTAACCCGGGATAAAGCGAGTAATTCCTGGAAGATGATAGCATTGTGAAGTATTTTCTATATCCGTAAGTGATTAGATTTTGGATATTTATTTGTACGCTAAGTGTGTTATGTGTACTTACTTGTTGGGGTTGTATGATTGTTCCTTATAACTAGATTGATGTTATATAGACCGTATAAGATTTGGCGCATTATCTTATTTACGTGATTAGAGATTATTGCTCCTCATAAGTATTCGTAGTATATGTGGGTACCGAGGGCGTAATGGACCTCAACGACCAACATTTTCAAGGAGTAGTGTATCGGGAGGGTTCATTATTTGGATTTCTCTTTGCGAGACATCCCACACACAAAACGTAGTGCAATGTTGGGAGTGGGGCAAAGTTTAGTCCTTAGTACTCAGATTTATATGTTTTACAGAAACAAAGCTTTATGAGAATAAATTAGAGAATATTTTTAATTGAGTAGTTGATGTTATATGCGTCATGCATCGAGGGACAATCAACATTGTCAAGGAATAGTGTATCGGGGGTTCCTTGTTTGGATTTCGTTTTGCAAGACGTCCCACGCAGGAAACGCAGTGCAATGTTGAGAGTTGGGAGAAGTTTATTCATTAGAATTTAGATGCTAATAACTCGCGTATGTTAATAACTAGAATTCACTAGTTTCTAGTAGGAGATATGTATATGTATATTTTTAAGTTAATATATATTTAGATGCACATGTGGGTAAGTCAGAATAGGAAGTTTATGGATTTGTTTTAGATCATGGGTTACGCAAGTGTGGATTTAGGCGCAGGTTGGATTATAATTGTACCTAGAAGAGTTGGGTATTTAATTGAGGACTATGTGCATATGTTTAGGTGCGCGGTCTAGTTGAGGGGGGAGTTAGATGTACAGGAGAATGTGACTCCACTTTAATCATGTTATAGTGCATTTATAATTATTATGCATTTTAATGCACTTGCTATAATATTTTCACACCTCGGGCTCTTACCCGTTTATATTTTTTCTCTTGCTATATATATTGTACTATTTTTGGTGTTCTTTCGCCAGGACGCTAATGATGTTTTCTATCCAGTGTATTCATGAAGCTGTAGCAGTTGCGGACTGTTGCGGGATTTTGTTATAGCCGTTTCCTATCTTTTGTAAATTTAGTCTAGGATTCAGTTTGTATATCGGGTTTATACCCAAGTTTTATAGATAGCACTTTTATATTTCTCTCCTCAGGATTTTTGTATTGTCTGTCACCCGACAGCATATTCGTGTATTTTTCTTTTGTGAATTTATGATGTAATTTAGAATTACTTCTTTTTATCATCGTCATGTGCATATGTTATCTTGTTCAGTAGTTATTATGTTGTTGGTTGGTTATTGCTTTGTGTGTTTTAAATTTTTTTGGCACCCGCTTTTTATTGTATTGGGTAGTTAGCTATGTTTATATTAGTATCGTCAATTGATGCTGAAAATTATCCACTTGAGATTCCTGATTAATTATAGTATAGGGATGGCCACCCGTTATTATTTTAAGCGGGTTATTACAGCGGGCTAGGTGGATAGGGTAGTGGGGTCGAAAAGGTGATAAACGAGGGTGACTTGATGGGATCACATAGGGGAATCATTTGAGATTTGGACAATAATGGCACACACGATTTGGAAAGTTATGCGGGCCTTGTCATTCATTCGGCCCATCGAAAATGTCTCGAAACCCCAAATCTCGTCGGGTGAGATGTGAGACATGCATGTGGCTTTCATGAGGGGGCGAGATTATCGGGGTATGTAAATTGGGTTGGGCTCGGGACTCCTTTTTTCACTAACTTCTGAATCAAAATGTCCAAAGAGAATGGGATGGGAGTGGCATTGACATATGCTTGGGAAGTGAATTCAGCGGTGCGTACGAGTGAACCGTAAAAGGCACGCACCTCGGTTTCCCACATCGCCCCCTCGGGATCATTGAGAAAATAGCACCACCCCCTCGGCAGGAAGAGGCTAGTAATGGATTGAGTAAGCTCATTCCAGCGCACTTGGCGCTCCATGTGTAGTTTTTGGGTATAGCTGGGAAAAAAACCTTTCCATATTTGCTCTTGGCGTGATCGGAACTCCCCGTTTTTGTCGTCAAGAACCTCGACGGAGGCGTATTTTTTTGGGAGGGCCTTGTTTTCCATGTGAGAATGAAGTGGGTTTCAGTGATAATATGGAAAAGGGTATAAGAAATTTGGGTAAATGGAGTGGTGGTGAAATGGGGGGAAAGGAGGTGTATTTATAGGTGGTGGGTGAAGGCAAAGGTGGCTTTTGGAGGGAAAGGGTTTTGAAGGGAAGGGGGGAGTGGGTTTGAGAGGAAAAATGTATAGGGAAGAGGGTAAGGATGGATATGGAAGGAATATAAGGGATTGGGTGAAGTGGAATGCATCTTGGGAAGGGGAAAGAAAATGCAGACACCGAACCGAATCGAGCCCTAGGACCGGACCGGTTCGGTCCTTTTTTATTTCCATTTTATGCATATTCGGACCGATCCGGGTGTCAGGGACGGACTGGTCCGGTTCCTTGGAACTTTCTGCTTCCCTTACTCTTAGAATAACTCTTCTCTCTCAATTTTTTGGATATTCCCATGAGTATACCTACTCAAGAGTGACCTAGGATCGCCCAACACTACTTCGAAACCCGATACGCTCTCTCGACACGTGTGCACCCGCTCCTATCCTATCGTCACTTATACCTACCGACTCCTAACTAACCTAATCGACTCACAACTACTATACACAAAAATCACCCCATACGCGTCAGGGGTGCGATGACCTTTCTCTCTCGCTTAAAACTCACTTGACCCCAAGAGTTGGGTTCGTTGCTTTCCTAGTTTCCCCCATTTTCCTATCATAAGTAAATAGTCAGAACAACTTAGGTCCAGTCCCATAGATAAGGGAGAGACACTAGGTCTCGAGATGACTCGCTGGGAAGGAATCCTCGTGGTGCCTAATTAAATCTTTGCCTACGTGCACTAACTTGTAGGGGACATCTCGATTTCTTTTAGTTTCATGAGTGCATGGGTCAAGCTCTAAATGAGACTATACTTGAGTCTTTTCCTCAATCGCATTAGTGAAATCAAGGGGTATGGGTGGATGGTAACAAAAAAAGGAATTTATCTATCGTTTCTTTCCATTCTCTCTCTTCTAAATGACTAAATGAGTCCAATATAGGTTGGACTTTGACATTAAGGTTCTCATCCTTCGGCCCCAATTTTTCTTAAAGTCCTCTAGACTCATATCACCTAACTCTCTCTCATGATTAATTTATGCATCCTCTCTCTTAATCTCCTCAAATCTCTTTGTTCCTCGTACGCATACGTGCGCGCTCTCGCTCTCAACTGTAGTCACTAAATACACCTCCCCTACTTCTTGCTTAACGTCGGATTTACTGCTCTTACATGGTGCAACAAGGCCTACCCCTAATGGCTCTCTCTTGTGGGTCCTTTCTTGCTCGTTTGCTTCCTCTATAATATCCATCTCTCGTGATTCACTTTCATCGCCCTCATTCTTGGTGTCGTTAAAGATATTAGTCTCGAGGGTCATGTTCCCGGATGTTAATTGCATTCGCCCACTTCGAGTATTAATAAGGGCATTAGCCGTAGCTAAGAATGGGCGGCCTAGAATGAGGGAACATGTTTTCTCAGGATAATGGATGGCTCCTCATCCCAAATAACAAAATCCACCGAGAAGTAGAAAGTGTAATTTTGGACGATCACATCCTCGACAATGTCCTGAGGCATCTTCACAGAGCGATCCACGAGTTGGAGAGTCATAGTTGTGGGCTTAAGGGTCCCCAAATCTAGTTGCTTATAGATGGAATTGGGGAGAATGTTAACACTCGCCCCTAAATCTATTAGAGCTTTTTCAATTCGGTTCTTCTCCATGATGCACGAAATGGTAGGTGCACCCGGATCCTTATATTTTAATGGAAGATCACTCAATAATAATGAGCTGACGTTCTGTGTTAAAAACACATTTTTCTTTACCTTAAGCCTTCGTTTCACCATGAGCAAGTCCTTAAGGAACTTAGCGTATGCGAGAATTTACTTTATGGTCTCGAGAAAAGGTATATTGATCTTTACTTGCTTAACAACATCAAGGACATCATCCGAGAAGTTTATTTGGAGTGAGGGACCAAACGTTGAGGGTATGGGGTTGCACTGAGAAATTTTACCACCATTTCCAGCCCGCCTATGTCATCATTACCACTATTTTTCCAGGGTACATCGTTGGCCTCTTTTGTGTCGGGCAAAATCTGCTTTTCGTTTTGCTCATCGTGTGGAATAGGTGACAAGTCAACCACTCTCCCACTACGCAAACTGGTAATAGCACTACATTTCTCAAGATGCTTGTGGTATGTAGCGCTAACACTAGATTGACTTTGGGGTTGTCTTTGGCCTTGGGCTGGAAACTTACCCTTCTCTTGGATACTTAAGGATTCTTGCAACTTAGAGATACTCATATTCACCTCAGTGAAAATGCGCTCAAACTTAGCATTAGTTGCGTTATGAGATTGGATGAATTTATTTAAGCTATCCTCGAGAGTTCTCTGTGGCGGGGTTATGTATGGGCCTGGGGGTGGTGCTTGCATCTGTGGCTGCATAGGTGGTACTTGTTGAAATTGAGGAGGGGTGGAGGTAGGGAAACATGTGAATTTGGATTAAATGCAGCTTGTTGTTTCCATAGATGAAACCGGGATGGTTCCTCCGCGAGGGGTTGTATCCATTCCCGTGAGGGGCGTCAAAATTTCCCTTAAGCTCCCCTGTAGCCTCCACTTGCTCGTTAAGCATGGCTTTTTAGGCGGGTATCATCGGACATACCTTTATTGAATGACCCGACTCATATATAGCGCACACTTCCTCTTTCACGACTCGGGTGGATTCGGTAGTTTCTATTAGTTGGACCTCTAGTATGTCCCTCATACTTTTCTCAAATTGAGCAAGTCGACGGTCTAACAAGGTATCGTTATCCTGTTGGTACAGACCAAATGCAGCAGGAGCGGTGGACACTTATCGAGATAGGTTTTATACATTGGGATCGGATGTGTCCCATGCTTGAGTAGTCTCAGCGACATACTTAAGATGATCCTCGGCATCACTCGCATCTAATTCCCAAAACGATCTTTCACACATCGTTTGAACAATTTGTTTAGGCTTTATATTAAGTCCTTGATGGAAGAAAGAGATAAGGTGATTCTTCTCAAATCCATGATGTGGGCAAGCATTAACAAGCTCTTGGAAGCATTCCCAACACTTGTCAAATGACTCATGATCTTGTTGTCGAAAATCTTGAATTTGAGCCTTGACGGAGTTGTTTTTATGTTGTGGAAAGAACTTCGAAATAAACTTAGATTGCGTATCCTTCCATGATATGATAGAGTTCGGTGGTATAGACCAAAGCCAGGTCTTAGCTTTATCCTTTAAGGAAATAGGAAAAAGCTTTAGACTAACGACATATTGCATGCAAGCTTGATCACTAAAAGTTTTGCATGCCTCTTAGAAAGGATATGGAGGTATGATTTCTCCGAATCCATGCCATGAAATATTGGAAGAATCTGTATCTTCCCATTCTGGAAGAGGAAATGCCCTGCATTCTACGGAAGTAAAATGCATCCAGGTGTGACAGTTCGCTCAGAAAATAAGAGTTCCTTCATGGAACGATACAGTAGGTTTCCCTCACACGTCCCGAAACTAGCGATATCCGACATTGCTCTCTCCAATGGACTCAGAATCCTCACTCAGTGTTTTAGAAGTGTGACTCAACGTGTGACTTGTGATGGAGTTGGGAGGTGTAGGAGGTGGAACCCTGAATTGTGGAATGCGAGGGGTATGGGGGCTATCGAAATTATACTCAACGATGGAATTTTTATGGATTCTTATTGTAGTATTTTGAGGAGTTTGTTCTGGATTTTGCATCAAAGAGCTTTTGAGAGATGATTTCTTTTTGGATTTTTATTTTTTCTGAATTTTTATGGATTTTTTAATTTTTAATTTTTGGCGGGGCTTTTAAAATTTTGGAATCAAATTTGGGATTGAAACTAATCTAAAAGTCTACCAAATTCCCCAGCAACGACGCTAAAAACTTGACACAACTATAAAAGTGTCTAAAGTGTATGCTTATATAAGCTCAAGTGCAAGCCTGCCATGTAAGTAATAACCCAGTAGGTCGGGATTGTATCCACGGGGAACTAGGACGTAAGCTCGTAATGACGAAGGAATAGAAGACTAACCCTAAATTTATTCGAGAAAAGAAACTAAAAGATGATTAATTGTGGAACTAACTTTTAATGTCTAAATGCAATTGAAATTTAAACTACTAACTACGCTATGTGCACAGGAATACAGCTACTGTAATTAAATGAATATGAAGGAATCAAAAGCAGGTTAGGATACAACTCCCCAAACCCTAGTAGATTTACCGGATAGAATACTAGCTTTTGATTTAGAAAGCTGATCAAACCCAGTCTTTAGTAATCTTAAGCATTACATATATGAAGGTACTAGACTGCATCATACGTAATCAAAGGTAAGAATAAAGCGATAATGCATAGCTAACATGCGCATAGCATCCTTAAACACCTCGGTAACCTAGGGCAAACGAGGTTAAAAGGCCTACGATGGTTGTGATTTCTACACAACATGATTCGATCAAAATTTAATTCAAAACCTACTTCCTATACATGTAAACGACATAGGATCGGGTTCATGCATCCCAACCCTTGGACATTTAGCTATACATAATTAAACTAAGTGTGAACACAAAATCTACTTTGCATGAATTCATAACTATAAGAAGAATTGCGAAGAAATTTGTAACGAAGAATTGCCACTTAATTTCTATGAATAATCCAACTTGAATGTAAAAGCAATTGAAATCAGGAAGGAAATAATACTTGGAATGAAGAAAATTCTGGAAATAAATCTTGAAACTTGAATAAATTAAATCCCTTGGGTTCTTAGATGCAAAATCTCTCTAAAATTATCAAAAAGAGAACTCCCTAAAGTTTGGGAACTAATTGGAATAAATACTCTACGAAGTTACAAGAGTTTGAGGTTGATACAACTCTAATTTTGAAAAAGATAAAACAAAAATTCGCCACCCAGGTCGGTTTGGCCTGGTCCATCAGTTTGGTCCGATGTATATAGGATCGATTCATTTTTGCTTGAAACCGGATTGATCCGGCAATTGGTCTTATGCAGGAACTTTTATGAATTCTAACCGGTTTATTTTTAGGAATAACCGTATCGTTCCGTCTTTGACAGAAACTTTGTCTTCACCGGTTCGGTATGCTCTTGGCTCACGCCGTATCGGTCCGAATATCCTTTTCTTTCTGCTCTTTGTTGTGATTTTCTCTCATCTTTGAAACTTCATAACTTTTGATCCGGGACTCAGATTTTAAATATGTTTCTTCCTACTTGCTTATAGACTCGAGGTATTCAACTTTTATTTGGTTCCTCGTCCGAACTCCAGATGTAAAGTTATTATTTTACCCTCTGACTTTCCTTCCTTTCTTTCTTCCTAAGTTTCTTAGTTTTGAGTTTCCTCTTCCCTTCACTTGTATAAAATACATGTAAAAAGCATAAAGAATACACGAAACTCGATGCACTCTATAGCAAATGTAAGTAGCAAGGGTATGAGATAAATCAATGCATTTTACATGTTACGGGGTGATAAAAGCCTCTAAATTAAGGGGATAAATAATTTGTGACTAATCATGCATCTAAACCTATTTTTAAAGGCTTATAAGATAGAGTCAAACCAACTTCACCTCAAATTATTTCAGAATTTCTAACTGGGACATGGATATACTATTGAACGGGGGATATCTTCAGAGATGATGTACCTGGAGTTCTTTTATAAACTCAAGTTGAAAATATTCTACATCAAAGAGGCAACCGTCCCTTTAGTTGGCATTGCGAGGAAAATGATGATGCCGCTAGGGAAGGTTGTTCTGCCAATGAAGGCGTGGGATACTTCAAAACTCATAGATTGTTTGGTGGTTGATATCGATTCACCATATCAAGATATTCTAGGGAGAGGGTGGCTTCATGCAATGAGATCAGCCCCTTCTACCTACCACCAAAAGCTAAAGTGCATCACTGACATAGGCATAATGGAGATAAGGGGTGATCAAGTCGTTTCTCGAAAGTGCTACATCATCGCCATTAGGCCCAAGAAGTGAAAGAAGGAAGTAATTCCACCCTGGATGGGACCACTCCATCCAAATAGTAGTTACGACACAATCGAGCTATGGTGGAGGAGACCGGGATACACCCCACTAATCGGGTTATTAAAAACCTGGAGGAGGTGATTTTTTACAAAGCCCGACGAGAGAGAAATTTTGTAATCGGAACAACGGATCTTGGTTGTATTTAGGTGGGAACCATATGATATACGGGGAATCGATCCTATAGTTGCCTGTAATTGGATCCACATGGAAACAGGTCGCGCAGAAAGCTCGTTGAATAGCCCCCAAAAAAGGAAAAGGTAGTAGATAAGGAAGTTGGGAAACTTGTGGAGGAAAGGTCCATTAAAGAAGTTAAATTTCAAATCAAGTCGTGGTTCATAAGAGCAACGGGGGCTAGGAAGTCTACATAAACTTCACCGACCTCAACAAAGCCTGTCCCAAGGATAGCTTCAACATGCCAAAGATAGACTAGCTAGTCGAAGCTACAGCATCCCATGAGCGGATGAGCTTCCTGGATGCTTACTCATGGTACCATAAGATCCCTTTATTTGGTCCTGACCAAGATAAAACTTTATTAATCGCACTAGTTGTCCTGTACTGCTACCAGGTCATGCCATTGGCCTCAAGAATGCTGTAACTACATAATAGAGGTTAGACATAATGATATTCTAACACCATATGGGGGGAAACCATGAAGGTGTACATCAATGATATGCTTGTTAAGATTAAGAATAAGATCTCTTATGTCTAAGACCTGGCCAACACCTTCGAAATCCTCATACGCTAACGATTGAAACTTAAACAAGTGTTCATTTGAGGTCTAGTCAGGAAATTTTTACGTAATCTGGTCAGCAATACAGGGATTGAGGCTAACCCAGATTAGATTGATGCTATCAGTAGGGTCGAGTCGCTAAAGACATTACGTGAAGTCCATGGGATCACTAGAATGATCATAGCCCTCAACCGCTTCATTTTGAAGTTACATGAGTGCTATTAAGCTTTTCTAGCTACTCAAGAAGGAAAATGGCCTAACCTAGAATGATGAGTGCTCTAAGGTCCAAGAGGACATCAAATCATACCTCACTAAACCTCTACTACTGGCGATCCCCGATCAAGGGGACCCTTTTTACCTTTACCTCACAGTATCAAGCCATGCAGTAAGCTCTGCCTCGGTTTGCGAAAGAAAGGCGAAGTAGTTTCCTCTAACTACACCATCAAGACGCTCTTGGATACTAAGTAAAGCTACTTGCCTCTGGAGAAGTTGATTTACGCATTGGTAATTGATTCACGAAAGTTGAAGCATTATTTTAAAGCCCAGTAGCACCCCGTAAATTCGAGAACTCTGAATTTAATTATTTTTTGGTGAATTTATATTTTTGGGAGAAATATAACTTATTCATTTCAGAGGAATTTAAATTTATGAACTGGAGAAATTATTTAAATTGGAGGAGTTATTTAATTTGGCAAAGTTGAGATTTAATTATTTTGATTATTTTTGTGTCGTACTGTTAGGACAAAAATTGAAGAATGTTATAAAGTAATTCGAATGACAACTATGAGCGCACGGTTGATTCCGGATGGATTGAGATAGTCGAAAAAGAGTACCCAGGGGCAGTAAATGGGTCTTGGGACATCTTTTAGCATAACCGAGCCCACACGGTTTTTTTTAGCCATTTTACTTTGGGCTATACGATTAATGACGGGATTAGTATTAGGAAATCCAAATTTGGATAAACACAACTCTTGAGGAAAGGTATTCCATATTAGAGGTATTTTGTTAGACATGACACTAAAAGGAAAACCCTAGTTCCGCAGAGAAGAAATGAGGGAGAAAGTAAGGAGACTTTAGGAGAGCCAATTCAAGAGAAATTTTTTGAAGAATCGTCATCAACACCAAGAGATTCAGACTCTACGAATTATATTCAGGCAAGTGCTTAATTTGTTGCAATACGAATCTGTGATAATCGATTCATATCATAGTCGGTGTGATACAAATAATTATTTTGGGTTGGGTTGACTCATGAAATCTTTTTATCTAAGTTAATCATATGGATGGTTTGGGCTTTCAGGCAGTTGATTTATCAAAGTTTTTGTGGGTGTATTCTTGTGCAGACATTTAAAAATCAGCCGTGGAAAAAAATAATAAGTTTTGAACCCACGAAATCGTGTTAATTTTGGGTTGGGAGAGTTGAGATTTAAAATTTGGAGAAATTGGTTTACTTGTAGGGAATTTTCAGAATTAAATTCTGGGTAAAGAGTTAAAGTTCAGGGTTATAACTATAGCATCTAACAGTGGAAAACATCGTGCTGAAGAAGAAAAAGAAGATGAAGAGAGAGAAATAGCCAGAGGTCGTTCGAACAAAAAAGTGGTTTCGTTCGCGCAGCACATCATGTTGTTCGAACAACATGATGGGTCGTTCAAACGACGTGGGTGGACCACGCCAATTCGTGTTTTCCCTAGTTCTAGGCCGGAGGTTATATTAAGACTGGATGGTCTCGAGAAGTTTTTAAACAGTTGGAAGGCAGTGGAAGTAAGGTTTTACATCTTTTTTAATTAGGGATTTTGAAGGGAGTCATGCATAAATAATCTTGTGGAGACCAAAAAGGGTCAAAATTAAATACAAAATTTAGGAGATGAATTCTAAGGAATTAATTATGAATCAAGGGAGTGTGTCCGGTGATTTTGGTTGAGTGACGCCATAATAATTAACTAATGGGAATGTTAATTAAAGTTAGAGTCGGGAAATTGACTCGGGAAATTTTTTAGGCTGGTTCTACAAGCGTTTGGGCATGGATTGGTCGGTTGATTTATTATAAGGTTGTATAATAAATTATGGAATATTAAATTTAATAAGGGGTTAACCTTAGTAGTGGAATTTTGAGGATTAAATTCTAAGAAATGGAATTCGGACCGAATGAGGGAGACTGGGTATTTTAGTTGGGTGACACAACTTGAGTGAAAAATAAATAAATGTGGAAATTATGAAATTTCAAGTCGGTATATAGACTTGGGTATTTTGGGGCTAGTGTTACACTAATTGTGCACTGATTAACCAGGATTGCTTATATATATATATATATATATATATATGTATATATATATATATATGTATGTATGCTGTGATTGTGTAGTATATATATATTTGGGTGCATTGTAAATATTGGTGTGAATAATATTTATAGGAATACATACCCCTCTAGTTCTATCATAGGAGGTTGCTCGATGTGGGTGAATCCCCTTGCTTGAGGAGCAGGGCGAGTATAGTCCCCAGGTCATAACGTTCATTTCAGACGATGAGGCACTTTGTGTGTTTGATTTGTCCTCATTCACGGTAGGAAATATGACCGCCTCCTACGCTTATATACTTTTACGTGATTCGGTGGCGAAATCGTCTCAAGGTAACCAGGTGGATGAGTATACCTAAAGTGATAGCATTCCAGAGATAACATCCGGGAGAGTGCCTACTCGGAAGGATATATATATATACATATATATATACATATATATATACATATATATATATATACATATATATATACATATATATATACATATATATATATATATATGTATATATATATATATACATATATATATATATACATATATATATATATACATATATATATATATACATATATATATATATATATATATATATATATATATATATATATATGTGTGTGTGTGTGTGTGTGTGTGTGTGTGATTGTAATATATGATACATATATATGGTGTGGAATTATATATGGGTGAAATACATGGAGTGAAATCGTATCAAATATAAAAGAATATAAAGGTGCAGAGAATTATATACGGGAAAATGACTTAAAGTAAAAAGGTATTAATGGTTTATAACTAGTGAGATAGTTATATAGAGATTTTAAAGAGGATTAATTATGTTAATATGATAAATTACTTATGAGGTAAAGGTACAAATTACTCGGGATAGAGTAGTGTATAAAGGAGCTCCGGGACAAGGCTAGTAAGACGGGGTAGCATAACTAGGAGGGTTAGGAAGAAGCATTAGGTGTGCACAATAGTTGAAAGGTGAGAAGTATCCCCAGTGAATGCGACACTAACTTAAATATGAAGAGCATTCTTGCATTTTAATTGTTGAATTTTAATTCACTTGAAAAATATTTTCAAAAGGATTTGGGCTTTGACCCGTACTTGCAAAAATATTGTCAAAGCCTTTTAGGTGTCCATCCATAGGGATGCCAGACTTGAAGATCTGTTCCAAGGATGCGTAGCTACAACAGGTGTGGATGTTACAGGATTTTGATTTAGCCGCTTCAGTCATTTCATTCCTAGATTAGGATGCAACTCAGTATTTCATTTGGGCTTGTTGCCCCAGTTATTTTACTTCAGTCAGACTTTATATTTAGTTATTATTTTTTGATTGATTATTATGTTGGATTTAGGATGATTAGACGATGGTTTATTCGACCAGTTATCCATTTATTTCTTTATGCAATATATGATTTAATCGGTGTGAATGATTTTAAAATATATTTTGTTGCATGGTGTTATTATTTAATAAAAAGATAAATTTAACATCAGTCTTTTTGAATACTAGGTGGTTAGTAAGTTTTAAAAAGATTTCGACAATGATGCTAAGAATGATCCAAATGAGATTTCTATTTTAATTGAATGAAGGAATGATCACCCGGTATTTAATTAGGCAGGGTGTCACAAGCCCATTCCATCACTATGATTCTTTCCCCCTTAAAGTTATCGATCGCAAGGTTGACTTGTCTAGATGAATGTCAAAGTAATAGGTAGAGTTTATGAGGTTTGATATTCACTGCCAATCAAAGACAAAAATTGAAGGACAAGTCTTGGCCTATTTCATCGTATAATTCACTCGGGATGGTCCTACCAATCAGCCAGTGGTCAATCAATCAGAGCTATACAGACAGGCCCAAGATGAAAGTTGGATATTATATGTTAATGGCGCCTCTAATTCAAAGGGGGCATGTGTGGGAACTTGATTAATACGTGAAAGGTAGCGAGTTGTCAGCACGCTAATCGTTGTGTTCGTTTCACCGCCTTAATACAAAAACCTAAATTATAAGTCGGGTATCAAAAATCCACAGAGATGAGTTGCTAGAATTTATAGGATTTAATATTCCTAAATAAAAGTGTAAAAGATGAATATGAACAAAAAAGAAAAGATGCACAAAAGTGAAATATTAATCTAGGCGAGGGAAAATAAAGCTAGACTAATAAACGAGTAAAAATTATAGGTTGCATCGAATATCCCTTACCCGAGTTAATTAGTATAAAATGGTTACATGGGTCGACGAGTTATTACAAATGTGTCTCGTTTCAACAGTTAATTAAATCAAGGGTTGTCACACCCCTAAATCCGCATAAAAGCCTAATACGATTTTGGCGTCAACAAATACCCCAGAAATTACGCACGCAAGGTCGTAAGCATGGAGCAAACATGATATGCCCCGTCAAATCTCCTAAGCGTAATAACTAGGACAACACAGCCGAAATAGACCCGTAAATACCATCACCAAAGCAAAGAAACATGTCAACCCGAAATGAGTTCAATCCGACACAACCTAGAGTAACTTAGCTAGAAAATATATTAAAAATGCGGTCAATAAACGCGATAAAACTACACTACAAAGAAGGTAAACAAATCAAGTAAACCTAATTATGAAAGCATGTAAATTAACTACAAAGTAAGAATAAAGGAAATACAACTATATTAAAATGGTAGGGAAGATGAATAGTCAACTTAAAAACCCAATTGGGTGTCAAACAAGAAGAAATGAAGAAGAACTCTCCAAACCCCCCAAACCCTAAGCTATTATAACCAAAAATCGATTATATCTAATATTTACAACAAAAATGGTTTATATAGTAAGTGGAATTAAAATAGAAAAGAAAAGAGAAAGGAAAAGAAAAGGGGAAAATATCTGCAGAAAACTGGGGATCGAGTGATCGATCGATCGATCTCTCAGATATGAGCCCACTGATTCCCATCGAAGAATGAAAATTGGAGGATCGATCGATCGATCCCTTTTATCGATCGATCGATCGATCAAGCAGGTCTCCATCAATCTTCCTCCTGTTTTGGCTTAATTGGAAATCTCTTCCACTAAAAATGCCGTAACTTCTTCGTTAGGGATCGGATTTGCGCACCGTTTGTAGCCACACGAAGTTTGCGAGGAGGGATACAACTTCCGTGTAGATGTTGGGCCAGGTGCCCAATCTATTAATTGACCAAAATTCCCTTGAACATGCGATTGCGTACGGAAATTAGCCGTAACGCATCCGAACTTCACACTTACCATCCAAATACCTATAAAAGCTCAATTAAACCCTGTAAAGCATGTTAATATAGAAATCTGAGGTTTTTTTATTGACGAGCATAAATATAGGGAATAAGATACCCGAGGGGCTAAAATGCGTAGGTTCGAGGGATGAAATACGCAATATTTGCGTATTATCACACCCCCTAACTTACACATTGCTAGTCTCTAGCAATGAAATAGGATACAACAAGAACAACAATCAAACCAAAAGCAGGATACGAGTACAAAAATATGGTATAAAAGCATAAGGCCACTTTTGCGGGCTATTCGATTGCATTTAGCGTATGTAATAAGCCGTTAAACCCCTAGGTTACCCTAGTGGACGAGTGTCGTCTCGTGAGGGTTTTCAGGGATGATACCCACAAACATCATATAGTTTCTTCAAAATAAGCCCGACCCAACATGCGACAAGCCCAACAATAGCGAACAAGATTTAATGCACATTATTAGCACATTGAACGAATTCAAACAAAAGTTCAAATCATTAACATTATAGAATGCACCTCATAGAATTGAAACCTTAAAATGTGGGAGGGGAGCGAGCATATGCAAAGTGTGATTTGGCAAAAACTTATATAAATCGGATACTAAATAAATCAAGCATAAATTCAATCCGCACGGGCATTACACTCTTCAAGTGAATTCACTCGAAACAGGGGGGTAACACACGGAACATACTGGCATAAAGAGTAAATATAAATGGAAACTAGGACGCACACATGTCACAAATGAAGAATGCTATATGTAAAATGAAAAATTGTAATCTCAATGAAAGATAGCGCTCATTAAAGGAGGCGAAATGCATTTTCACAGATTATCAAAACAATTTAAACCTTTGAATTACATCTACTTAAGATCACATAGGACTTTATTAGGGTTGTAATGTAAGCTAGGCTAGGCTACGAAATGAAAGGAATGTATATACGGATTCAAAGTGTTCAGAAATGAAAACTTAGGATAATGGAAAATGCGAGCAATATCAAAATTGGAAAATGATTTCCAAACAAACATTGGATATAACAATTGGAGAGCAATCAAAGCTTATTAAACTATATACAACATATATAACTTTCTCTTTCTTTTATTTTCTTCTTTTTCTAATTTTTTTTGTTTTTTTTTATTTTGCTTTTTGCTTTCTCTTTTTCTCTTTTTTCACCTCTCTTTTCTTTACTTTTCTTACTCTCATATGCCTAAATTGCAACCTACATCATTCAATCCCAAGTAACATTCCAAACAAAGGTATGGAAGGTGTATGTATGGTCTAAAACTCCAATGTGGAGTTGGCTATGGGATTTTGGAGTATGAAATGAAAGGGTATAATAAGTCTCAAAGGGGTTGACGAGGGTAAACATATAAGGTGAGGTCAAGGCTAATATGGGTGACATAACAAAGATTGCCTATGATCATTTCCAAAAGCTTACGCAATTCTCGAGTCAAAATAATATACAAAAATCATGCTCAAGTAATACATTTCATATATGAACTCAATTAATGAGCGATCAATGAAAGAATAGTGAGATTTTCGACGAATTCAATGTTTTAAAGAGGAAAGAATAGTGTATAACACTCACAAACGACAAAAGGTACAAAGCTTACTCGGTGTAAGTATATACAATACAAAAAAAGATTACCGAGTTATAAAAATCTTAAACCAAACCAATAAAGCAAGAAAAGAGCATGTGATCATGGGATTAAAGTTTAATTCATGAAGTTATTCATAATATCAATAATTAGGACTAAAGTCTAATAACTTCTAAAATCGAGAACATGCATCATTGAGTTGTGTATCGGATCGGGTAATTAGTGAAATTTATCATCAGAAACAAAAGCAAAATGCCCAATAAAGGAGAAAAAAGAAAGAAAATCTTTTTGAAACTTTTAATTTTTCTAAGAAAAGCATACTAAGTAACTAACATGTGAGCAAAAACATGGACTAAATAAAGAAATGGATAGAATATCCCACACCCCTAACTTAAAACTTGACATTGTCCTCAATGTAAATTAAGAACCAAGTTAAAGAGAGGAAAAGAGCAATATTACCCAAAATTGGAGCGATCTCCAAAAGAACAAGTTCAAAGAATCTACAAAACAAGTTAGTACCGAGCATAGCAAAAACAAATAACAAAAAGTTAACTAATTACACTAGACTAAATTAAAAAGGAAAGAAAAGATAAAAATAAAGAAAGAATAAAAAGTTAACTATATACAACCAACTATTTAGGCTTCACACTAACTGTACACTATAAGTATAAATAGTTAAGGGTCCACTGCAAAAACGATTTGACTTTGGAGGATAACCGGTGTACCCTCACTCACAAGCATGCCTTCCAAAAAATATGAATTTCATTTGAACAACGAAAGGCATGTGTAAGGCGGAAGAAATGAACCATCGGCAATTAAAAGTTTTGGAGGGACGATGGGGGATTTGGATTGAACGGGTGATAAAAACATGTGTGGATCGAGAAAAGTAGAATATCCACCCAAGGATTTTGAAATTGGAATGGGGGGCGCACATGAAGGCAAATATGCGTTCATGGAAGGCGACTCGAGCAAGTGTTCCTCATCGACGAAAAGATTTAACACATTAAATTTTGAAACCGATTTATCGGGTACTTGTGACGGTGTGATAACAGAGAATGAAAATGGGGAGGAAAGAAATTCAAACTCAAGAGATGAGTCATCATCGCTTAAAGATTGAGTTTCGAGGGAAATAAGATCATTTTCAATGAAATGTTCTTCTTTGGGGGCCAAAGAAGATATCATTTCATTACAAATGGATATTACTTCCATTTCATCCTCACTTTCAATATCTATTACGCAATGGGCAAAGTCGACAGTGATGTGTTCCAAAGTAGGCACAAAGTCCTCATTTGGTTCAAAACATTCCTCGACTTCAAAAGTCTCAAAAGAAAAATCGTCGTCGGATTCAAATAATAAATCCAACTCAAGCTCCCAACAATGATTTTCTTCCCGATAACGATTTTCAATTTTCTCATTCTCAAGCATATGCAAGCCCTCGCCAAAAGTCATAGGCCGAGGTGCGGACTCTTGAAAATGCGAACTTTGAAAATTACCATCGGACTTAAACTTAAACTCATTATTGTAAGAATTTTGAAAACTATTGCAATTCATTTCAAATTTCCTATTATAAGGAATTAAAGGCCCAAAATCATTGCCATCATCATCAAAATTCCAATAACCCAAGTTTTGACTTTTGTTATACTCGCCTAAAGTCATATTTGAATTTGTAATTTTTTGCGACTCAAAGTATTCACCGAAAGTCATAGGATTATGAGCATTTTGAGAAATATAACAATGATTACCAAAAGAATTGGATTAAGACATGCTTACCCCAAAAATGGCTCGAAGTGCCGAATTCCACAAAGTAGATGCGCGCGAGAGAAATTCAAGAGTTTCTTGGCGCTAAATTTAGAAGTCCTAAAAAACTGTTAGGCAAAAACTACAAATAGAAACAAATACTACAAAATACTAAATCAAATAAATTCTAAAACATCAAGTCCCCGGCAACGGCGCCATTTTGATTAACGCGTGAAAGGTAGCGCATTGTCAGCACGCTAATCGTTGTGTTCGTTTCACCGCCTTAATACAAAAACCTAAATTACGACTGCACTTGCGATACAAGTGTAGCGGTAAGTCGAGTATCGAAAATCCACAGAGACGAGTTGATAGAATTTATATGATTTAATATTCCTAAATAAAAGTGTAAAAGATGAATATGAACAAAAAGGAAAAGATGCACAAAAGGGAAATATTAATCTAAGCGAGGGAAAATAAAGCTAGACTAATAAAGCGAGTAAAAATTATCGGTTGCATCGAATATCCCCTACCCGAGTTAATTAGTATAAAATGGTTACATGGGTCGACGAGTTATTATAAATGCGTCTCGTTTCGACAGTCAATTAAATCAAGGGTTGTCATGCCCCTAAATTCGGATAAAAGCCTAATACAATTTTGGCGTCAATAAATACCCCGAAAATTAAGCACGCAAGGTCGTAAGAACGGAGCATACATGCTATGCCCCGTAAAATCTCCTAGGCGTAATAACTAGGGCAACGCACCCGAAATAGACCCATATACACCATCACCAAAGCAAAATAACATGTCAACCCGAAATTACTTCAATCCAACACAACCTAAACTAACTTAGCTACAAAGCATATTAAGAACGCGATAAATAAAAGCGGTAAATAAACGTGATAAAACTACACTAAAAAGCAAGTAAACAAAGCAAGTAAACCTAATTATGAAAGCATGTAAATTAACTACAAAGAAAGAATAAAGGAAATACAACTATATTAAAATGGTAGGGAAGATGAATCGTCAACTTACAAACCCAATTGGGTGTCAAACCAAGAAGAACTCTCCAAACCCCCTAAACCCTAAGCTATTCTAACCTAAAATCGATTATATCTGATATTTACAACAAAAATTGTTTATATAGTAAGTGGAATTAAAATAAAAAAGAAAAGAAAAGAAAAAGGGAAAATATCTGCAAAAAACAGGGGATCAATCGATCAATCCCTTTGATTGATCGATCGATCGCTCAGATATGAGCCCACTGTTTCCCATCGAAGAATGAAAATTGGAGCCGATCGATCGATCAAGTAGGTTTGCATTAATCTTCCTCCTGTTTTGGCTTAATTGGAAATCTCTTTCGCTAAAAACGCTGTAACTTCTTCGTTAGGGATCGGATTCGCGCACCGTTCGCGATCACGCGAAGCTTGCAAGGAGGGATCAACTTCCGTGCAGATGTTGGGCCAGGTGCCCAATCTGTGAATTGATCGAAATGTCCTTGAACATGCAATTGCGTACGAAAATTAGCCGAAATGCGTCCAAACTTCACACTTAGCATCCAAATACCTATAAAAGATTGATTAACCCCTGAAAAGAATGTTAACATAGAATTCTAAGGTTGTCTAATTAACGAGCATAAATATAGGGAATAAGATACCCGAGGAGGCTAAAATGCGTAGGTTCGAGGGATAAAATACGCAATATTTGTGTATTATCAGAACTGGCCTTGTAACTCCATAGAATGTTATAATTGAGAAAAGGATCAGACTAGGATATGACGTGCCCAAAAAAAACCTGAATATGAGGATCTCATCGCTGGACTTCGCAAAGCTCGTCTTCTTGGGGCAAAAGGACACAATGTCTATCACGACTCTAAATTAGTGTCTAATGAAGTCAGTGGGGATTTCAGCGCAAAAATGACCGAATGGAAGCCTACCTCGCAATCGAAAGAGTGCAAATTATAAAATTTGAGGAAGTTAATATTCAACAGTTCTCTTTAGGGAACAACAGTCATGTTGATGCTCTAGCAGCACTAAGCTCAGCAGTGGACTCAGATCTCGAGAGAACCATCGAAGTTGAATTCCTCTCCAATCCCAGTATTCATAAAATACCAGTTCCCGAGCACGTCCTCTATATAGGCAAAGGTCTTAGTTGGATGCACAACATCATTGCGTACTTACAAATCGAGACGCTGTCGACTGATAAGAAATTATCTCATCAGGTCAAAGTCAATGTTTCACATTTTTAGTTACACCCTGGGTGAAATATTTACAAAAGATCATTCACATGACTCCACCTCCAGTGCGTACTCCTAAAAGACGTCGAGCAAGTTCTCTGTGAACTCCATAATGGAAATGTGGAAGTCAAGCAGGAGGAAGATCCTTAACATTTCAATAAATTAAAGAAGGCTACTAGTTGCCATATATGTAGAGAGATGGAAGTATTTATGTTCAAAAGTGCGAGAAGTGCCAAACATTATCTCTTATGGTTCATCAATCGACTAACTATTCGAGGCCTTTAATTAGTTCATAGTCATTCTCATAATAGGGGTTGGATGTCATGGGACCACTACTAACCGCATATGGGAATCTCAAGTATTTTTTTGTCAGAACAAACTATTCCACCAAGTGGGTAGAGGTCAAACCACTGGCCAACATCATGGACGTCGATATAATAAGGTTCATTTAGAAGAATATAATAATACGCTTTGGGGTACCAAGAGCCATCATAATTGATAACGGCACGTAATTTAAGAGTGGCCCTTTTAAAAAAAAATTATGAGAGGTATTGAATCATGCACCACTTAAGCTCGATAGAGTACCCTGAAAGCAATGGTCAAGCATAAACTTCCAACAAAATAATGCTCGATGGCCTCAAGAAGAGACTGGAAAGAGAGAAAGCCGCTTGGGTGGAGGAGCTTCCCTATATTCTTTAGGCATATCATACCACGTCCAGGAGACCAAATGGGAAAATGCCCTTCGTACTCACATATGGATAAAAGCAATCATATCATTTGAAACTGGTCTCCCAATTATGAGAACGAAAATAGCCGACCAAGGACTTAAAGATGATGCCCTTCACATTGAACTTGACCTAATCGATGACTGAAAAAAGTAAACCATGATTAAGTTGGCCTCATTTCAGCAACAACTGGAAAATAATTACAACAAAAATATCAATTCGAGGAATTTCTAGTAGGAGATTACATCCTAAGGAAAGTTTTCGATAGCACCATAAGGTCGTTGGACGAAAAATTGGGGCCAATTGGGAGGGACCTTTCAAAGTGGTCAGGGATGATTTGCAAGGAGCTTATCACTTGGAAATAATGGAGGGAAGAGAGATACGAAGGGTATGGAATGAGGCCAACCTTAAAAGGTTATACTTTTAGTTTTTTAATGTCTCAGCACATTAGTTTACGCAAATTTTCATTTTAAAGTTATGTTTCTCTCAGTTTTTAGTTTAGTTATGAATAAATAAAGGCCATTTCCTCCACATTGTGCGCAAATCTCTTAAGATTATTGAGCTAATTTACATTGTTTCCTAAGTAACTGGATCATACTTTGCATTTAATCTTTGACAAACGCCGACCGTACGGTCAGATTACCAGACTTTAATTTAATTAAGACTAAAGTCCACAAGTCCTTGTCATAACCAATACAGTCGACCAAGAAAGATAAAAAACCAACTAAAGGTTTCACTTAGCAAAAGTTCAAATTACAAAGCATGACAATTACATAGCATATTACAAAGAGTACAGAAAATACACCACGATTTGTAATCGACGAGATAAAACTATTATATTTTCTTCCTCCGCCCATCGTCGGGATTGGGAGCATATCCATCATCAATATCGTGATCCAATAGGTAGTCGTTAACCAATTGAATAAAGATGGCATAAAAAAGGACCCATTCTTTATTTTTTTCCAAAAATAGGTCGTCGGTACGCCGAGCAATCTACAACCGTGACTTCTTTGGGTTTTTTTACCACCTTAAGGGCTTTTAACCACGCTTGCTTATATGATACATCCTAAGCTTCTTACAATCGAATAGGGGCATACTACCATCCTTCATTGTAGCTAGCTAACCAGATAGTTCAAGGACCCATCCTAAACAGATATCGAAGCTTCTTTACATCATATTGCACCCTAGCAACAATAACGTTGGTCCTTTGGGAATTTTCCCAAAACTCGTAAAGTTTCTTATTTAAGGCATCATTCTCCGGCTAAACTATGGCGCTAACCACGCCTATGTCCTTGCTCTCCATGAGCTAGGCCTTTCGATCAGTTATCTCCTTCTGTATTAAGTAACTCACATGCTCCAAGTCTTGAAGTTCATCCTTCAACTTCATGACTAGGGTGAACGGGTCCTTATACGCCTAGGTTCTTGTATTCAATGCTTTATAAGCTTTCAAGAATACTCAGCTTGCTTGCTCTCTCATCCGAGCAACTTGTCAGTATTTCTGGAAGGGGAAGTCTCTTCGTAAACAAACTATAAGAATAGCGTAAGCCGAGAAAAATGGAAAGACAACTCAGGATAGGAAAATACTATTTTCATTAACAAAATAAGGGGTAGTCAGAGCCATTACAATCCAAGAAAAGAGAAAAAGTACAATGTACAAGCAAAAGAAGAAAACAAAACCCTAAAACTATAGGCTTCACTTCTTGACTTCCTCTTTTGTGTCAACTCCGTTTCCTTTGGATGCCACCTCCTTATCTTGGGCCACCACGTCCTCCGTTTGGTCGACAGAATGGCTAGAAGAGGGCTCTTCATCAACAAAAGGAGGGGGACTTAGTTAGTGCCTCCTGACCAGCGCAGATTCCGAGGGGACTCCGATTTGCACCAAGGCTTTATCCCAACCCTTCTTGAAGCTCACCTTCTGAGCATAAGTAATCAGAATTTTGGCATTGTCATACGCTTCGTTCCAACCTTGCTCGAATATGGCATCTTTAATGTAAGGGAATTATTTTACTTTCCAGGTCAACTGAGAAATCTCCGTTATAACCTTCGCTTCCGTCACCTTTAGTAGGTCATTCTCAGTATTCAGTGAGGCCATAGCCTTGATGGTGGACTTCCTTTCTTTATCATAGACCTCTTGGTCCTGTGTTATGGACTCCCTTGACTTCTGAAGGGACTATGACAACTCATCATTCATTTTAGACTGGTCGGATTGACCATCCAAAAGAGCGATAAACTCTGCCATAAATTGCAAAACAAATAATAAATAAATTGACAGGTTATATCCGAACAACTCAAAAAAATGGAGAATGATGCAAAATAGAGGGAAAATCTCTTACCAAGGATAAAGTTTGGGAATCTCGGAGGGACAGGTGGTCAGGTCCCATCATCCTTGATTATTCGCGATCACCTACGAGCACTACCCCCTCCCAAGTCTGAGGTAAGGGTTGGACTATGAGCAACAGACTGAGCCTTAAATATGTTCAGAGGAGAATGGGCAACATTGCCATTCTTTGAATAAGCCATAAAGGCCTTCTTATTCTCCACCTCTTTTTTTATCTCCTGGTCTCCCTTCTTCTCCCTTCCCTCTTCTTCTCCATAGTGACCAAGCCTAGTCACCAAACTTGAAGGATTCATCCTTCACTTTCTTCTGGGATTTGGTCCTGGTAAAATGATGATGATGATGATTATCATCATTATCATCATCATTATCATCATCACGTTAATCATCGTTAAAAATAAACATGACTCTTTTTCTGATGGGAGCCATTGATTTTTCATCCTCCAACTGGATTGACCCAATGTCTAATGGCCCAAAAGATGAAGTAGCTTCCTCACCGGACAGAGAAATATCACGTATGTCATCCACCTAGCAAGCAATGAAGCTGCTGGTGGTAGTGGTGTACTCGAGCAAGAAAACTGATAACCTGGGGTGTTATCCACCAGGTAGATAATATTTCACCCTCCAAGCCTTAAGGAGGTCAACAACCTTTATATCCTATAGCGATGACCCCTTATTTTTCTTGCGAGCTGCCCAAAGACAACATGAAAGCCAATTTAGCAAATAAAACAAAATGACAAACAAAAAATCATCAAATGAAAAGACAAATATCAACCTATGTCTTCCTCCCCCCAGTCAGGGCACGATTACCCCGTGTATTTCTCACCCTCGGGGAGCGACAAATTTTGCCAATTCCTGGCAATAAACCCCTTATCCTAATACACTTTATTAGAATTAGGGAGGTTTACTACCAGCACCCTATTGGACCTCCTCGCCATCAGATAGAGGAGACAATTAGTGCTATGAGACTAAATGTAGCAGGACTTAATCTATGGGATGCCCGAGTTAGTCCCATAAAGTTCATTGATCTATTTAACTCTGTTGACTGTGCACCAATTATTGGGGGCACACTTAGCAATGACTACTTCAAAGTAATCAAATAACTCCAAAAATATAGGGCTTGGGAGAAATGTTAAAACCCCTTAGACCACAGTCAGGGTGTGAATCCAGTGCCCTCATCACCGTCCTTAAAATTTTTGGCCATGGGGGCACAATCGATTTCCATCCAAGGAGGAATGGCATAAGTTTTCATAAACTTATCAACGCTTTTCCCATGAATGGTCGTCCTTTTTTGGAAAACTTATTACTACTACTGGAGACAAACACAAGGAGCAAAAAGGAGAAAATTAAAAAATCAAGAAAGGAAGATAGAGACTTACAAAGATGGAGAAATGTAAAGGAGAAAGCTCTGAAGTATCTGATTCATGGGAGATTATAAGAAAAGTGATGGTTTGGTATGTTCCATCCCTGTTTGAATTCTCACGCATTGTCATTAAGTACAACTTCCAAAAAGGATTTTTGGCGCCTCACTTTCTGCTCGGACGAGTGTACCCCTGAGATTTATGCATAATCACGAGTTTGACCTTCCTCTATAACTTCATCAACAAGGTTAAAAAACCATTGGGCCCAAATAAAAAATTAAACCTACAAATCTTAGCCTAAAGATTCTAGGTACAATTACGGGGACCTAAATAATTAACTAGGCATAATTAAAGAATGGTAGACCAATCCCAGTAGGATGTGGAGCATGTCTGGCCCAACTGCTCAAAGGAATCGGTAAACATATTTGTCATGTGGATAAATATATACATTTGGCACACGACTATCAATAAGCTCAAACGTTTACCAATAATCTCGGATGAGATATTCAGGAATCATCACATGATTTAACAACAAGATGGGGGATTTCCTTATATAACTCAACCACTCTACACTACTATAAATATAACCATAGCTCCAGGGTCAAGGGGGTGTAATTTCGAGACTTGAGAGAACCTAATACGATAACAATGACCGTTACGTGGGCATTCGTAATTTATTGAACAACGTACGTCATTGCGCTATGCGATTGACATCTCTTTATTTTGTTCTTCATTTGCTTTTGAGATTCACTTTTCATTTTGATTAATTTATACTCACATGTACGAAATTAAGGACAAAAATGAATCTACACACTCTTATATTTCCAGTATTCCTAAGGAGAATTTGTCACTTTCTTAAGATGGTGGATACAGGTATAGCCAAATGACAATCGACTTATTAGAAGTGTTTAACAAGATTATTAAGATTGCAAAGAGTATTATTATCACTGCATCGATCAAGTTGATATTATATGGACTTGCTCGATATTTCTTCATACATAGGATGCAAGTCTTGGAATAGAGGATTTTTGGTGCAACAAATACATTCAACACTTCGTCAAATATACTTAAATAAATTATCATGATGAGAAATCATGCATGTCAAGATTTAAACCGTGATGAGGGTCGAGTATAGGTGGTAACACAAAATTGGAAATGCATACATCGTACACATATCAGGAGGTAAGTGTGAGATTTTTAAGATGCCTTGTTCTAATGCAATTGCAACACGTGCCAAACGAAGTCTCAATCACACGCAATATGTTAGTGAGTACTTCACAACAGCCAACTATATTAAAACATACATACCCCAATTATAACTCTTTAACCGCGTAGATTATTGGCATCTAATATATCGTGCTGAGTTGATACCTAACTCGAATCTCATACGTCATGTTGGAAGGCTCGTCTCCACTCGTCATAAGAATGAGATGGATTTTATACAGAGGAGACCTATTTATTGCAACTATTACCACCAGCCATATCATGCACGCAACAGATGCCTAGAAAATACCATGGCATGGTGTGCGTCTAGAGAATGATATACAATATCCCCCATCATCTGTTACATGTTAGAACCTCATCGGGATAGCAACATCATCGTTATAAGTTAGTACATTTTTCAATATGGAAATGTTAAGATTTCATCGTATTTCACTCTTTTATACATCATTGCATATCTTAATTTGATTTTTAGCAATATCCCATACTTTTTATTTATTGATATGCTTGATTCATTTAATTTACATTTATATTGCCGAGGGTATAGATATACCGAATACCCATATTTGGATATAGCTTATCCCTGGCATCACTTTTGTGTTGCGCCTACAATAGCACCACGGATTGGATGCCACCTGAGAAGGACGGGAAACAGACGTACTAACATGCCACCATAGTGACTCTACTCATATACGCAAAAGGTCACATCTGTGCCAATTGGTACCATTGCTTACAGGCATTGTCTTTTACAATCTACGTCGAATTTAATACATTACACTATGTAGGGCTTTCATTACTACCCCAACTCAGCGATGGTGTTCGTAGACTCGCTCATTTCATTTGTCGATGAGGGAGTTTAACATCATAATGTAAGATGTTGAGGTCCTATTAGGATTACATGTTGATAGGCTTCCTATTACCAAAAATGACACTCCATATGGACATAATAATCTGTGAGATCTGTTCCATGAGTACTTTGAAGCTAGCCCAGATAGTTCAGAGCTTGGTGGCTGTGGCTAACTGAGGGTGAACTGTCTAATTGACTGAATTGGGGTTTTACCATAGGATGTTGATGAAACCACACTACCTATATATACACGCGTGTATATTTTTCCTATGATTGATGACATATTGTTCCCCATAAATTTGATAGACATGTGAAATTATGATACCTCTAATTCCTTCGATATTTGTGATGGACTAGGGATTATAACGGGGAAGGTGGTTTTCTCGTGATGTTATACCACGAGTGATCTCAGGCTACACTTCCCGATGTTAGAGATATACTTGGGCCACGGATGCTGCTTCAGGTAAATTTAAGCTACCTTTGTTATGTCTTTTATAGTTTCATATCTAATACATATCTTAAATGGATTTTCTCTAACATGTATTCATAGCTATATGGATACGAGGGTCTATCCCACGTGTGACCTGAGCGAGTATTACGGGAGCCCGTTGTGGCAATTGTGGTTGAGAGGGACGATGCACTACCTTCTGGACCTCTCGAATGAAAGTTAATATACCTCGTATATTTTCTACCATTTAATATAATACATATTTTTAAACCATCTATGTATCAAGTTAGATGCATTAATCCTCGCCTACATTACATTTATTACAAGTATAATATAGTCTTTTCTTTAAAAGAAGGCCTATTTCTCGGGAGTTTAAACTATTAGGTTTTGGTCCTCCGTAGACTTCCAAACAAGGTATTTTTTGACCACTTTGGAACTTCCAATGCAACTGAAAAGTAATAAGGTACATAAATGTTATAATTTTCCATAAGGCACGACTATTAGTCCAATTGTTCGAAGAAAAACGCGTGAATTTTTTTAAGAGAACCTAATTCTCAACGGATCAAACTATTAGTTTTTGACCCTCTGTAGTGGGTGTTATTTCTTTATTCAAGCCTATAGGGAGAACATTTATCTCTAATATCTAATAAAATTCTTTTTTTTTTTTTTTTGGGGGGGGGGGGGGGGGGTCTCCTCTTTCTCTAAAAAAATCTTAGAAAATTTTTGTTCCATAGTTTCTTTTAGACCAATGTAATAAGGAGATATTTTTGTTTTATATATGGCGCACCCCATTATTTAGGTGGGAATCACCAAGACATGTATCAACTACATATTTAATTGGCAACTCATATATATTGGCATTTATATAACCTCTTAGTTATATATAATACCAAGACATGTACCGAGGAGGTTGTGGCAGAGTTACTAAACTATGTTATGCCGGGTCTAATAAATGGAGGGCCAAGATACCCCTCATTGAATTTGAGGTCATAGAGTAGTATCTACTCAATCGATGCCTCTGGAAGTTTGATAGATGCTAACATGTTCCCGCCGCATGTGACACCAGTGAGGAGTTGCAATTTTTGGATATATGCAGATGAACCGGTATTTATTTATCAGTATTTCACGTGAAGTATATCGAGATGTGGGAGAAGTTGAGACGTACTATCTTTAGTGGAGAACCTTGTGTGGGTGATATGTATGGTAATTACCCCTACATGTTATGCTATCAACATATTACCCGTCAGTTCATTAGCCAGATTTAGGTTGACACCCCCATACACACATGGTACCGATTTATCTAGCTAGATTGTTTATCTTCTAGTACATTTATTATTATTTACTCCATTAATAAGTGTTATTTAACTATAATTAATATGTTAAACTCTTACTAGTGTACAATTCCTCGTGTTGTTGTAGATACAAATTACAATGGTTAATTGATATACATGTGCGTTCTAACATTGAATTGTTAGACTGCGCTGACTCAAGGGATGCCCTATTAGAGATCACGGGGATGTGCAGTACAAGAATAGTTGCAGCCCGTGATATTAGCAGAGTAAAAGAAGTTGCACAACCACATGTAGTCGACCAGGAACCAGTTCTTAGTGGTAGGGGTGCGCACGGGATACTTAGAGCACACCCTTGTAGAGGTAACCGAGGCAAACAAGGACCACGACAGCATACAGGCCACTGAGTTGAGCTGTAAATGGTTGTGAACGTACAACCACCCACAATGGTGACATTTCTGGCACTTTCTAATGACCTGAGGATATTTTGGATTCCCCACACATGACTTTGAGAGATGACTCTCCTTTTTGCAATTCTAGAACCTTTGGTGTCACTCCATCATTCGAGCATACTATTGGGACTACCTCCAATCATATTACCTGTATATGGAGTCCCGAGATTTGTTAGATTACTTATTCATCACCTCAACTTAGTCGACTCGGACATCTAATGAGTCACATGAGTCATTTCACAGCACCTATAGCTGACAACCGTGATGGATCGATTTATTGAATATACTTTGGACCGGTCGACTCTGATTGCTTGATATAAATAGGTCATTATTAAGGGCATAGGGCTAGCAGTCAGGGACGCACCTGTTCAGAGTCACCGTACAACACGAGATGATGTTGAGGGTGTGTCTTCTCTTGTGAAGGCTAGAGGTTGAGGTAGAGGAAGGTTAATTAATTTACTATGACTTTTTGTAGCACTTCGAGCACAATATATTCACTTCCATCTTTATCATAAAACATAAAATTCTTTGTGCAAATGCGTGGCATTCTCCAATCTAATAATTAATGCGATAAACTATCCATAGTCCATAACACCATTCCCATCAACCTCTTTCTATTCACATAGTCATATTTTGTTAGTAAAACTTAAATATTAGTTTAAAATCGATTAAAGAAATAATGGCAACAATTAAATAAGTAATAAATACGAATTATGAAAGTTCAAAGAAAAAATCCAGCCTTTGAAAATTATCAAAACAAGTAAAAAATATAAAGGAATGAGAAAGTGTAGAAAGTATTTATTGAAAAGTATGTTTCATGGGCAAGATGGGAGAAAATGCATGAGGAAAAACTGCAAAATGAGAAAAATAGTTTGATTTTTATTTAAAAGGATATTTAAATCGAAAATGAGGATAAATGTGTATGTTTTTTTTTATTAAAAGGTAACAAGTAGTAAAGTAAAAAACATTAAGAAACTTATACAGTGGATTAATGAATGGGTGAATATGTGTGTGCTTGAGTGACAGTGAGAGAAAGAGAGAGATGGAGATCAATAACATGGTGTGTGCAAGAGACAAAGAACGTGTGAGTGTGAGTGAAAGAGAAAGTTGATGTGTGTGTGTGTGTGTGTGTGTGTGTGTGTGTGTGAGAGAGAGAGAGAGAGAGAGAGAGGAGAGATATTGTGAAAGATAAAGTGCTTATAGATGTGAGTGTAAGTGTGTGGAGGTGTTTGAGAGAGAAAGAATATGTGGAAAGTGTGTGCATGGGTGTGAGGGTGCGTTTGGGCGTGAGAGAAGGAGAGAGTCTGAGAGTGTGTGCGCTTGAAAGCGTGTGCCTGTGGGAGAAAACATATATGTGTGTATGAAAGATATAGTGATAGTGCATGTGTGAATAAGAGACTAAGAGTGCATGTGTGATGGTTTGTGTTCCAGTGACAAAGAGAGTGTGTGCGAGTGTGTGTGTGTGTGTGAGAGAGAGAGAGAGAAAGAGAATAAGGGGGGAAATACCTAGAAAGATGCTTTTCATCAGTAATAAGTCTTTGTATTTTGCATTTAATGGAGACTTTGGGGGTAGTGGGGGACGCGATGAAGGTTGAAGGGGAAATGGCGATCATAGTAGTAGTGGGGGATATAACATTGGGAGTGGCATTCGTGATGGTGGTGGGGGTGACGATAATGTGGGTAATGTTGGTGGTGAGATTAATGGGGTACGCCGTGAGGGTAGGAGGGATAATGACAATCGTGAGAGTAATCGGGGTCTAGAAATGGTAGTGGCATTGGGAGTGCCGATGGTGACAATGGTAGTCGAGATAGTGGGGGCGCTGTGAGGGTGGGAGGGGTAATGGTGGTAATGGTAGTATTGAGGGTCATACTAGTGGTAGTGGGTGTGGTGGTAATGAGGGTAGTAGGGGACACAATGAAGGTGTGAGGGGTAATGGCGAATTTGATAATAATGCGAGTAATATGAGTTGTAGTTTCAGTGGTTCTAGTTTTGGTTGGGGTATTGGTGATAAAGGAGATAATGGGGGAAGCACTGAGCATTTTTCCACCTAATAGCACTTTTCCAGTGACAAGAAATTTTTCAGACTCCTCATCATTTTTTGCTACCGATAGCACTTTCTAGCCAACCCCAGCACCTACTACGATTACATGACTGGTTCATTAAACAAAAAGAATTTCAAGAAAATGATATATAATATATAAAAAACTAAATATAGAGAAAGGAAAAGACAAGTTGAGTCGCCTCATTGGCTGGGCATAGTGACCAGTTGCAACAAGGAGAATTGAAGACTAGCCCTCACAAACTTGATAACCATTTTTTTTCCTCAGACCATCGGCTTTCCTTACTGGATTTACCTAAAGTGTCATGTACAGATATGATTATATTAATAAAGAGGAATGATTGAGCACATTAATTAAAAATAAGTAAATTGTTAAAAAAAAGTTATAAAATAATATATATATATATATATATATATATATATATATATATATATATATATATAGAGAGAGAGAGAGAGAGAGAGAGAGATTTAAAAAAATGCTTTGCGCAAATGCTTGGTGTTCTCGATCTTAATTGCTAACGTGACAAACTATCCATAGTCCATAATTCCATTCCCATCAACCTATTCGCAGAGTGATAATGAAATACTACACGAGTGTCCTAACCCAAAACATAATAAACATTAAAAAGTCTATATCACTAAACAAACAAGTACTATCACAGAATGAATAACTATCATGGAATGTAATTAACTACCTACGTATAGTACAACATAATGCCCACGTATGTATTCTCATTAAGATACTCACGATCTTGTAAATGTAACACTTTCTCTTTTTTAACATCTTTTAATTAAACTTGCTTATCACTAAACTAAAACGTGTGTGTGTGTGTATATATATATATATATATATATATATATCAAACCCCAGTGATGTCACTCGCAAAATTAGTGTAACACCCTGTATTTCTGGATAGTTATGAATTTAATTATTTAATTATTTTCAGTATTATAAATTACATGTGTGCAGTAATTTAATTAAAATAAAATATTACGTACTTAATAAATATTAATTGGGTGAGATTTAAGATTAATATTTAGGTGGTAAGTTTAATAAGTGTGTATTAAATAACATGTGATAATTATTATACGCGGTAGAGAGTAATAACGATGGGATTATGTTATATCTCAACCGGGAGTAGTGTGTAGACTATACTAAGGTCTATATAGGAAATTTATGTACAATGACTCGGATGGCGATTTTGAGGTCACAGTTGATTCCAAATGGGCAAAAATGGGTGAAAAGAGTACCAAATGTATTAATGGGGACCCGGAGTATTTTTAGAGCAATTTGGCACTACGTAAGTGTGTTTTAGTCATTTGGAAGTTTAGGGTTGGTAAAACTCCTAAATTTATAGTTATATAACAACCACTTGGGGTGTAGAGTCCAGGGTTACAATACTTGGAAGAGAAGATAGGCCATAAGAGAGGGTAGGAGAAGGTTTCTTAAGCTAAACTACACGACTTTTCATCACCGTCATCGCCGGAATCAAGATCGGATCAAGAAGGAGACGCCTCCATCATCAAGCAACGAAATTAGACCCTCAAAATGAAAGTAAAGTCTTAAAACTTGCAATTCTTTTAGTGTTTATATTATCCACATTAGATTAGGATAATAATGCATGAGAACCTAGTTTTTTGGGATGTGATGTTAGGATTTAATTAGTGTTTTGTTGAGATATCATGGTTATAATCATCCTACCATTATAATAAAACGAAATCTGGGGATTGGGTGTGAATATGATGATGAAATTCTAGGTTCTTGAAGATGAACATGCAAGAAAAGTGAAACTAGTATTTTTGTGATTAAAGTAGAATCTTGATATTATCTAATGTGAATTAAATGATGAATTGTGAACATATTTCGTTAGAAACTATTAAAATATCCCCATATGAGTTTTGGTTGATTTGGTTGGGAACTTGGGAAGTTTTATTGAAGGTTTGATGGATTAACAATGGTGAAAACCCGTTTTGGAACAAGGTTGTCCGAACGGGTGTCGGTTAATCGATCAATCGAATAATGTCGATCGATCGATTCATCGATCAATCGATACAAGATTAAATTGTGATCTTTATTTAATTAGGTTGATTTATTCACCCAAAATGATTAGGTAACTTTAGTAAGGGTTTACTAACTATATGAGGACTTGGATAATATAAGTAGACCTATAGTTAAAGCTGGGCTTGGTCATAATGAGGGTAAAATGATATTAGGACCGATGAGAGTTAAATGATTGTGTTAAGTATCGAGAATTTACAAATCGGGTCACGAAAAGTGTAAATAATAACCAAGATTGATACCAGTAGGTTAGTGATGTATTGACTTCTGAAATTAATTAAGTGATAACTAGGACCATTCGGGTAGTGAGTGATACTCGACAAATAGAAAAGAATATTAAGTGTGAATTGTTAGTACGTTGGGTATTCGAGAGATTATATACTACGTACTACATATATTTGTGGATTTTGTTTATACCTATACTTGAGAGATTTATAGGTTGTGTGTATACCTATTATGCACTTTGTTATGTATGTGTGCATACCTACGCTGCCTCCTATCACAGGAGGTTATGCGCAGTGGACGATCCCACCTTGGAAAAGCCAGCAAAGTTTGGATGTGTGCCCCACAACAGAGAACTTAGGGCAGCTCACTATTTGAGAGTACAATAGTGGGACTAACAGGTCATTTTGGTACGTTAGGTATGTGCGTAGGCCAAAATCTTAGAACTATATTCGCCTCCATTGTGTATTATTTGATTTATGGTTCGAGGTGCCATTCGGAACAAATAGTCGTTGATTTGGTATGAGAGGTACATGGATTTGATAGCAGAGTATGCCTGCTTCGCAGTGGCCATTCTGGGGATTCTGTAGTTGTATATATATTTATATATATAAGTGTGATTATTTTACTTTTGTGTGGTAGAAGAAATGATAGATAGTGTATATCTAAATTAACTTAAGTAAGAGAAAATTAATTCATGATACTATAATAATATTCGACTAATATTGATTATTGGTTTTGCGGTAGCGTATCGCATGGGTGGTACGAGTGAGCTAAGATTGTAGTGGTTTTATAGAGATTTATGGTGACTAGTTAGGCTGGGTAGCATTACTAGGTGGGTTTCTTAGGAGACGTTAGGTGTGCACTATAGTTGAGAGATGAGGAACTCAAGGGAGTCTGCGCAAAATTAACATGTATATAATAACTGCTTTTACTGCAATTTAAATACTGGCTAAATATTTTTCAAAAGTTTTGGGCTCTGACCCGTGTCAAATCTATTTTCAAAAATTTTAGGTGTCCAGCCATAGGGACGTCGAGCATGATTATTCATTCCAGGGATGCGTAGCTGCAGAACTTATGGAGGCATGAAGGACTTGAGTAGACGCCTTAGTTATTTAATTCCTAGTTTAGGATTTATGTTCAGTTATTTTTATTGGGCATGTTGCCCGTTCAGTTTAGACTTTCATTTGAGATTTAATTAATTTAGTATAAGATTATGTATTTATATTCATTTCATTTCAGTTACACTTATGATTTGGATGTTGGATTTGGAGCCGATGGTTTATTCGGCATTTCTTATTTATTTATATTATCCTGTGAGATTTTAGACTTCAATTATTATGTGAATGGTTTATATTAGTTTTATTTCTGCATATTATTGTATGTTAATGAAGGTAAAATTTGGCACTGGTTTATTTAACAAAAGTGGTTAGTAATTTGAAAAGTTTTCGACGGTGATGCTAAGAATGAACCAAATGAGACTCCTATTTGTTTTAGTAAAGGATTTATAACCTGTGATTAAAATAGGTAACGTGTCACAATAAGGTGTACATGATCTCTTAATGAAACATATAAATGTGATGTAGGGCATTTAATGAAAATGTCCATCACCGGACTAAAACGATATACACGTATATATGTATCATAACAACCATATGAAGGCATCTACTTTTGGGGGACCTTCTCGTGCCTCTATCAGTAAACCCGTAGGAGTACCTCATCTAAAAAATTTAACACAAAAACAAACATAAGAACAATGGTATCACTATATAGTGATGCCATCAGTTAGTCTATATAAAAGCTCACTCGACAGATCGAGACATTCGTGTCTCTTATCATGGAGTGGTGACCATCCTAAATGTATGATCCTAACATGTCACCACGTAATAACATCATCAATTATATAGTCTGATGGATCGATCCACTTGTATCCATAATCATGAGACGATGACCATCCTGAACGTTTGATGAAGCGTATTGGCCTCTACATGGTCATGCGTCAACATTCAAGAGTTCGATACATGGTCCCAACCAAAATCATTAAAACCCCGATCGATAGATTCCCCCTGAGTAATAGGTATGTTCACATATTCAATCAACTTATATATATATATATATATATATATATATATATATATATATATATATATATATATATATATATATATATATATATAGATAGATAGATAGATAGATAGAGAGAGAGAGAGAGAGAGAGAGAGATGTTCTCTAGTGGACCTAAAAAATGGACTTTTTAATGGAACCTTAACAAAAAATGACCTAATAACCCATTAATTTTAATTCCTATGGTGTAATTGGTCCGCGCCAGCGCCAACCGTGAAAACAGGGTCACTTACACCTCTGCTTCCCACCCACCCACCAATCATCTCCATTGTCTCTCTCCTCTCTCCTCTCTCCTCTCTCCTCGCCTGCTTCGAAGCTACCCTCCAACCCATATCCTAAAATCGCGACCTCTGGCAGCACCAAATACCATCGATGAAAACTAAACCCACAGAGAAGTACACCATTCCCGCCAGACCCGGATTTCGACGAGCTACCTGGTCAAACCTATACCGGAGTACACCACTCCCGCCAGCAGCCCACAACCGGCGAGCTACCCGAATTCCGGTGAGTTTTGGTTAGACCCGAACCAAAACTCCACCCATAGCTGGCTTCTAAACTCGGATCCAAACCAATACCGACCTCAACCCATAACTTCGAATTCAAACGGAGATAAACCCATCTCCAGGTATGAGTGGGTACGAAAGAAACTGCAATTGATTTTAAGGGTTGCTATGGTTGGGGGGGTGGGGTGTTTTAAAAAAAATATTCGATCGACAAGCGTGTCCGTTGCCACTGGCACGAACCAATTACAACATAAAAATTAAAATTAATGGGTTGTTACGTATTTTTTGCTAAGGTCCATTAAAAAGTCCTTTTTTTAGGTCCACTAGGGAACCTCTATATATATATATACACAAAAAATATAAATACTGAATAAAGCATACTCTCAAGCCTACCCAAAACATCCCAATCCCCAATAACTTGATTGTAATCTCAATTACAGGTTTACTATCTTTATAAGACTTAATCACACTCAAATTTACAAACTGGCATATCACCAAAATAGGATACCTCATATTCTCAAGCGTACCTGCAGTGTCCCCATAACCATCATTGGATTGTACATTGCATCTTTAGATTTATTAACTCTCAAACCTTAGTTACATCATGCATATACTATAAATTTGGATAACGTCTACTCTCAACCGTACCACCATTGTCCCAATCTCCATCGTCGGATTGTACTAAGTATTGTAAGGTTTAATCCACTCGAAACCCATACCAACATCCCATCTTATTATTCTCTATTTTAACTCTCGTATTAAATAAAAAAATGCAGAAGGTTCTCACAAAAATTAACTATGCAAATAAAATATGAAATATTCAAATTGGTGCCCAAATTACCACTGCTAGCACATTTTATTTGAATGACCATTATCCCCCATTTTAATGAAAATAAAGATCTCGTTCGAACAACCCAAAACCGCATTCGAACAAAACTAGTCCTCTTGTTTCAAATACATAACAAACTTGTTCTAACGAGATTGGTGAGATGCAACTCCTTTATCCCAGAAAACCTAAATCAAACCAAATATTGCATTAATTAATTGGAAGCTTTTACCCAGCCCTTAAAAATTCACCATACCCAAATATAATTAGAGTTTATGATCATAAATATTCTCACAACAATTTAAGATATAAAACAACTTTATAAATCCCCAAATTAGACCTTAGTTCATCCTCTACACAATATAATTTTAATTACACATATAATTTCATACCCCTATCATAAAATTAGCATATGAATTCAACTTATAAATGGAATAAAATCCTAAACATGAGTTATAATCACTGAATCATATACGAAAATGAATCAATTCACGGTTCCCAGCAAGAACCCCAATTTCAAGTCAGATTTTACTCACAATAATGGTTTAATTCAACAATCCAATTAAACCCAAATATAAACGGGATTAATATAGGATATTAAGTCTCTAAACATTGTTCTAAATATCAAATCAATTCATTACAATGAAAGCATAAACAAGTTACATATTACACAGTAATAAAGCAAGATATTTCTTGCTTAAATGATATGAACGATTGGTTCCTCCTCTCAATCCCTTATTCTTCCTCTCCAAATCTGCTCTCGAGTTCTTCGATCTCTCTAGGGTAGCAAGGGTTTGTGTTTTATATTTAATGTGTCCAAATAATGAGGGTTAACAGTCATAACTTAAGCCTAAATTTGTAGTTCCCTAAAAGAAAAATATTTGGGCCTCCAAATGAGCCTAAAATACTACCAAAAACACTCCAGAACTTACCATAAATGTACACCTGATAGACAAGCTTTTTGTGTGTCATTGAAGAATAGCCCCTCTAATAAAAACTTTCCTTCAATTACCTGCAAAAATATAATAAAAACTAGTATAGAGGTGAGTAAGGATGTCAATCTAACTATATGGAGTGAAGCACAAGAAAAGTCATGTAATCGAATCTTCTAACTATTTTTCTTGATTTTTTTTATCTTTTTCTTTGTTTTATATTTTCATGGATTTTTTTATATTAAAATAACTTTCAACGGTAATTATGCTACTTCAACTAAGTGAATAAAATATGAACAAAATCAAACATTTAAACAAGAGATAAGTGAGGTAAATAAATGTGAGAACAAACAAGAAATAGGACTACACCACATATTCTAGTTATTATAATTAATCAATTGACTCATTTGAAATCTCCCAAATTAGTACTGAAATTAAAAGTCAACCCTTGTCACAAGTGAAATTTTAACACAAACCTTTCAGAAAATTAAATTTAAATCCCACAACTCTTAGAAAGTACATGTAACACCCCGTATTTTTAATGATTTTTACATTCAAATTAAATGAGAATTAAATTGAGATTAATTAAATTAAATTGGGATAATTAATCTGGGGTAATAAATATTAATTAGCGATAAAATGGTTAATATTTATTTATATTGAATAATACTTAGTGAATGAGTAATAATGATAATACGAAATATTATAATTATCGTGAGTGAAAAATAAGGCAGTTACGATAAATGTGGTCGGGACGCGTGTGTCAGTCGTGTTGAGACATAATTTGAGAAATAAAAAATAACTTTACTTTTGATATTTCAAATGGTCATTTTGAGTGTGCAAATGTGTCCAGAAGGGTCGAGATAGGCAGAAAGGTCTACCTGGGGGTTTAGTTTGGGTATCGGGACACTTTTGGGCCAAACCGGCACCCCGGAGGGGTATTTTGATCTTTTGGAATTTCGGAGATAATAAACCCACGAAAATTTAAGGATTATATCTGATCTAAGAAAAGGTAAATGAGGGTTAACAGACAAAAACTGAGAGAGGCTATCAAGGGAGGAAGAAGGGGAGTTAGGAAGGAGTCCCAAGACTGTCTAACACCCTTCTTGAACCAAAATCACAGCAGTTGCGTAGATCGGGAGGAGATGAGCACACCTATACCATTAAGTTTGTGGAAATCAGACCTATATACAGAGGCAAGTGTTTAGCTCGTTGAATTTTGATTTGATATACTATCCATGTTAGAGTGAGATAATATTTACATGAAATTCATACCTTTTGGCTTTGAAATTTGAAGACATAATCATGTTATTAGGTAGGAAATTGTTATATATTGGATCCCTCTACATGTAGGACGATTATTATGAGTTAATATCACGAATTGATGAATAAATCTGGAAATAATTTGGAGTTCTTGTATAAGAATGATAACCTAGGGTTTTTAATGATTGATCTTAAATTAATTTAATTTGATGTTGTTCTTTAAGGATTTGATGATTATAATACGTTAAAAATCATTGTGACATGTTAATATAATGGTAGGAACCTTTGTTTGGGAGATTAGGAATGTGTAATAGTGATTTGGAGGATCAAAAGTGGTGAAATACCGTAACAGTTTAATGGAGAAGAAGAGACCTATTGCAGCGAATCGATTCGGCTCCTTGGTCGAATCGATTCGAAAGGTGAATCAATGCGGACCAAGGCCGAATCAATTCAATTTCCCAGAAATGCACAGTTTTGCCCCTTTTTCTTAGAAATCATGGGAATTGATTGTGTTAACCTCTAAGTAAATTCAAAAACTTGATGAGAGACATTCTATTGACTAGTAGTCTAGGGTTGAATCTTATCTTAGCTAGATAAAGGACACTTAAGGCCATAACCGATTTGGTAAGATGTGAATAAAACCCAATTCGAGGATTTTCGTGGTATCACAGACAGACTGAGTGATCATATGACCTGACCAGTAGGACATTATTGAGATACCTACTGAATTTACTTATGGGATTATTAATAATCTTTCGGACACGAGATGTGATTGGAAATTATACGATGAGAAGTATAATAGTAAAGTAATGATAAGTAGAATATTTGAGAGTTACTATACTATGTATAGGGTATGAGAGATAAGTTAGGTGTATACCTAAACCAAATGTATTGTATATATATAGGTGGGGTGAATACCTATTATCAGATGTATTTATGTGTAATCACACCTAGGCTATTTGCTATCACGGGTGGTTTCATGTCGTGGGCAGTCTTATTTTAATGAGCCCATATGGGGGGATATTAACTTCTACCTCAGGACATAGACCTTAGGGATTGAGCACCACTTGTGAATTAGGATCTCATCTCGTCGCATTTTAAAAACTTTCTAAATTTTTTAAATTGTTTTACTTAGGCTCTGACCCGTTTCAGATCCTTTTTGTGTGTCCAGCCACAGGGATGCCAGGCCTAGGAGTTCCCACTTTTGACGTGTTGCAGCTACTGTGGAGGTTGCAGGACCTTACTACTAGACGATTCCATACTTATTTCAGTCTGATGCATCTTTAGTTATCTATTTCAGGCGGGCATGTCGCCCACTCTTATTCAGACATTATTTCAATGACAGTGGATTTCACCCTCTTTATGTTTAGTTGTTGGACTAGTTTTATTTCTGGATTACTGTATTGGGGTTTCTGGATGGAGTGTTTATTGCAGTCCTTTATATTTTATTCAGTTATTTCATAATCTATTATGTTGGCTAATGGTATGGTGATGGTGATTAATTATTTGATATTTATTTAATTATATTGTTGCATGACAAATAAGAAGTTAAAATTTGATACCGACTTAATTAATAAATTAGGTGGTTTGTAATTAATGATTTTCGACTGTGATACTAATAATTAACCAATTGGATATTCCGTTTTGGTTTAATAAAAGACTGATCACCCAATTTCTAATTGGGAGGGGTGTCACATTATACTTAAATTCCTTTTAATAAATCACCCTCTATGATCGCTTCACCAAAATTCATTTAATCCATAAAAAATATAATTTAATGCTGAAATTTAAGAAATAATACCACACTTAAGCAATCCCTGTCTCTAGTGTGACACCCCGACTAATTAAATACCGGGGAGCTACTCCTTTATTAAATTAATACAAAATGCCAAGTTGGTTCAGTTCATAGCATCACTGTCGAAAATATTTTATCAATTACTAGCCACCTAATATTTAAAAAGTGAGTTATCAATTTTAATTAAATCCGATTAACATGCAATAATTAAATTATGAAATGCTAACATAACCACCACAACATAATGACAATGGAATAACCATAAAATAGTAATGAGTCTAGAGGGATACTCCTCACAACAATCCAAATACATGAATAAACTAATACTAAGTCTGCATCACTAAATTAATTACAACCCAAAATATGATATAACTGGATAAATAAAGTGTCTAAAAGAAATGGGGCGACATGCCCAACAGATGAGGAAAATCTGGTAACATAGAGTCAAGATCGAAAGTGGAGGCGTCTACTATCAAAGTCCTGTAACTTCCACAGCAGCTACAGTCCGTCACCTGAATGGAACTCCTATGCATGTTGTCCTTGTGGCTGGGCACCTAGAAGGTTTTTACAAAAATATATTTGAAAGCAAACGGGTCAGAGCCCGATTGTGGAAATCAGTTTAAAATATAGCAAGTGTTTTAATGACATAAAACAGTGAATACAAAATACATGTTAGGACGTGCTCTCACACGAAATACTCACCTCTCGACTATTTGTGCACTCCTAACGTATCCGTAATCGAATCTAGTTATGCCCGTATCTAACTGGTTCAATATAAAATCTAACGTTACTATACGATTCACGATTTAATTCCCGATATCTTATTTTAACAGAGTGTTTTTCTCTTCTACACAGTTTCCCCATTTTAGTACTACTAATCACTAGAGATCTTTCATTTTATCTTTTACAAAACGTTGATATTATAGATACTCATATTTATACATTATAGTTCATTTCAATTTACAGTATATTATTCTCATCATAAATATACAATACTAGCACCCCGAGACTAAGCTGCGGTGCACACATACTCTGCTATCCAATCCCGGTACATCACGTACATAAGAACCACGCATTCCGAATCTCTCAGGAATCGTTCTCAAATAACAACAATCACACAAAATGGAGGCGAACATAGTTCACATCACCTGGGTCACGCACATACCTACGCTCCCATGATCAGCAGACTTATTAACTTCTCAATAAGTCTTTCTCTGACCTATGTCCTCAAGGTACCAATCTAAATCCTCCCATAGGCACACAAAGATTAGATGGCCCTAATCGAACGCAGACCTCCCGTGATAGCAAGTATGGTAGGTATGTTTTACACATAAAACCACATATACTAAGCATTCACACATCTTAGATATCTCGAATTATTAATATAGGTATGCTTCTCGTTCTTATACCGTCATTTAATGTTATACGTTTACAAGTCTCCGATTTGTATATTAACGTTGTCAACCCTTCTCACGTCGTAATTAGGTATTCGTTTCCTATTCCACAAATGACATCCGGATTACTATAAGTTTCTAAGTTCTACTCCTCAATGTACCCCAATTCTCACAATTATACCCACTAGTAAATAAGGGAAGGTTAATTCTCAATTACTTACATTTGAAATAAAATCAGGCCAAAAAAAGGCCATTCTGTCAACTCGTTAGAAGTCTCGTTCGAACGAGGTCGTTCGAACGAGTGTCATTCGAACGAAAGGCTTCGAACGAACTACCAACTCGATATAAGGGATACTGTCATCTCGTTAGAAGCTCGTTCGAACGAGGTCGTTCGAACGACCTGGGCAGGTCTTCTAAAGAGATGGCAGACTGCGCCCAGAAATTTCCCCAATTCATTTTTCTTCAGATTTCTCTCCTCTAAATCCCCACTAAAATCATCCCAATTAAGTTTTAACGTTTATAAACTACTCTTAGTCCTCCTAAGTCACCCTCTAACATATATTTGGGGTCAATGCCTCCTAAATTAACATGTAATCATCATAATTCCCAAACATTATCCCAAACCCTATGAACATGAAGCCAGAATTTTAACATCTGCAATTTCTTCTTATAAATCCGTTTTTAAATCATCAAAGATACATTTTGGATATGGAATTCATTCATTACCATTCTACATGCAATCCCTATATAAGATTATGAGTTCTATCTCCAATTTCATGGGTTTTTCATCAAACTTTCAATACAAGACATATATTTAATCCTAAGCATGGAGGAAACATTCACTTGAAATTATGTAATTAAACCACTTGCCTTAGGTTTTATGATTTGATGTTGAAGGATGAAGGCTGATTCTCCTCTTTCTCTCTACATATTTCTCCTAAAGATGGTGATGGTGGCTAGGGGTTTCTTTTGGAACCTCTTAAGACTCTCCCTATAACTCCCGTATCCCACTACTTGTTAAATGTTGATATTGGACTTAGTGGGTTTATTTCTAATATAAAATTAACCTCTAAAATTCGTGGGTTTTAATTCCCCTATTTTTAAAATTACTAAAATACCCTTCTAGGTTGTCGGTATGGCCCGAAAATGCCCCGGGACCCAAACTAAACCCCCGGCTAGTGTTTTCTGACTATTTCGACCTTTCCGGACACGTTGGCGCACTCAAAATGACCATTCGATTGATAAAAATATAATTCCCTTTTTAATTCAAATAATTACATTCTTGACGCGACTGACACGCGTGTTCCAATTAAATTTCCAAATTGTCGTATTTCTGTCTCGCGACAATTTTAACATTTTCAATACATGAAATTTTTAATTTTAACATCATAATCAAATACCAACTCACCTCTCGCTAGTATTTGTACCCGGATTAATTCTTAATTAATTCTCATTTAATTTAATTAATCCCTTAAATAAAAATCAATAAAATTACGGGGTATTACATCTAGTTCCATTCTAAAGTTGGTATTATATCTTGAATTTCGATTTTCTCTCGAAAATCATATACCTGCTCTCTTAAGGCGTAAATAGGAAAGTGAAAGTTCAAATTAATATTCAAAGGAATATCTCAAACAATTTGATTAATTAACCACAACAACATTAAACATGGGTCCATCCCACCCATTGAAAGGGATTTTTAGCCTAACATGATATGAAGCATGACAATCGAATAAACAAAAGTAAAAAATATTAAAATTGGAGAAGATAACAGTCAAACCAAATCTCTTGAAGTGTAATTGAACTCCAATCCTCGCAATGAAAATTACAACCCTCAATTTGAATGATCAAACAAATATTAAATGAATCATACACATTCAAATTTATTCTCGCTAGTATTTATTTTTCCTCAAACTAAATAAAAAATTTCAAGAGATTTGGTCCCACTAATATTCAAATGACACGCCGGTCCCACTAATACAATTAAAGTGCACACCAAATGCACCCAAATAACACGTCGGTCCCATTAATACAATGCACAGAGTGAGCTTCCCTAAGTTCTTTGTTCTGGGACACACATCCAGACATCAATGGACTTATCACGGTGGGATCGCCCTCTACGAGGAACCTCCCGTGGTAGCAGGCAGCGTAGGAATGTTCACACATAATCAATTACATAATAGGTATACAAAAACCTATATATACATATATTTAGTAGGTATGCACACAACCTATGATATAAACCCATGCGTAGTATTTATCTATCACGAATACTCAACATACTAATGATTCTCGCATAATGTTTTCTTCTTATTTTCCAAGTATCACTCACTACCCGAGGGGTCCCAACAATCCCTAAGTTATTTCAGCGGTTAACGTATCCCTAAACTACTGGTATTTGCATAGGTTATCATTTACTCTTCCCGTAACCCAAATCATAATGCATCTCAATTGATAAACTATCGCCAGTCATATTCCCAACTTTACCCTTATTAAGATTAACCGAGCCTTGATTATATGTTTACTGACCTTCTCTAAGTCTTTATATAATTACTAAACTATCACCAAAGTTTCTCGTAATTAATTTCATGAGGAAGTATAAATTAAAAGGCAAATTTCATCAAATCTGGGAACCCGAATCGATTCGGTAGGAATTCTGAATCGATTCGCACCTGACAATATCATCTTCTTCATTGATGTTACGAGTTTACACCATTAAAACATCATCAAAACTTCATGAAACTTCCCCAAAATTCCATCCAACATACCCAAACATTAACTACATGTATAGGGACGATTTTTAATGTAAATAACACATTAAGACTTATAGAAATCTACCCAAGAACATATCAAAATCCATATTTCATCAAAACCCTAGTTTATGTGTTCTTCATGCATTTTCATCATTTCACCCGGATTTCTTTCGTATTAATCATCCCAATTTTGCTGATTTAAATTTATCTATATACATGGATTTGTTCTGCATGAATTCCAACCCCAAATCATTAGTTCTACCCATCCAAATCCCAAGAATCGCCATTTAAATAATAAATTTAAACCTTACACTACGTGGGTATTACAATATGCTCAAAGTAATGCAAGATAAACAATTGCCTTATATTTGCAGGTTTGATTTACTTTCTGACATGGTGAGGATGTCTTTTCCTTGCTCCGATATGTATTCCGGTGATGTTCGTGGTGTGAAACGGTGTGGGAAAGCCTAAGTTTCTTCTCCTTTTCCTCTCCAATGGCCTACTCTCTCTTTAAAGTGTTGTAATCCTAGCCTTACAGTCAAATGGGATGATATAGCACTCTAATTTCCAAAGTTCCATCTACCCTAGACTTTTAAATGACCGAAAAACCATTACGTGATGCCAGGTTGGTCTAAAATTGCCCCGGGGCCCAATTTATACACTCGGGTACACTATTCGAAATATTTTGACTCATTCGGAATCGACTGTGACCTAAAAATCACCATCCGAGTCACTCAACCCAAATATCCTATTTCGGGCTCATATAGTCTACACGCGATTTCCGATTGAGATATAACGTAGTCACACTACACCAAATCTGCCGAATTGTCAAGGTCATTGACCTTGACAAATCCAACTTGTCAAGGTCAATGACCGTGACATTTCGAGGCGAGACAACTTTTTTTGTCACGGTCGTGTCACGGTCATTGACCTTGACACAAAACTCGCATTTTGTGTCACGGTCGTGCCGCGGTCAATGACCGTGACATAAAACGTGTGTTTTCTGTCACGGTCAATGACCTTGACAAGGGTGGCCGGCTGAAAGGTGACAATTTTGTCATTTTGGTGTAGTGTCACGTCGATATCACTCACTATGACGTAAAAATAATTAAACATTAATCATTCTCTCTCCCGATCAATATTTTATTTAAACACCTAATATTAAATAAAATTAAATTATGACACATGTGTAATTTTAAAAAATAAACGAATTAATTAAATTATAATTATTCTGAAATATGTGGTGTTATAAGAGTATCATTTGGAAGTTATTCCTTGATGGGTTATCCCACTCGACGGGCAGTGGTGCCGGCATCATCATAGCCCCACCCGACAAAGTAGATGTGGAATACTCCTTGCACTTTTAATTTGAAGCCTCCAATAACGAAACAGAATATGAAGCTCTGATCATTGTATTTGGCCTGCACTCATCCTTGGGAGTCGAACACATCGTGGCACGCAACTATTCCCAGTTGGTCGTCAACCTGGTACTAGGGATTTATGAAGCAATGGAGGATTCTATGGCTAAATACTTGGCCATTATGTGACAATAGATGTAGAAATTCATAAAAGTCGAAGTCGTGAGGATTCCTTGATCAAAAAATGTTTAAGCAGAAGCCCTAGCCAGATTGGCATCGCCCACCAGGATGACCCTAAGAAGAACATCACCAGTTAAAATATTGACTCACAGGAGCATCGAGGAAGGAAGCGCAAAGGTAATGGAGATAAGCTTAGGACCATCTTAGATGGACTCCATACGAGCATACATTGAAGCCGGTGAGCTCCCATCGGATTCAAAGGAAGCCAGGAGGTTGCGTTACAAGGTAGCCCATTATGTGGTGGAAGATGGAGTTTTATACAGAAGGGGTATATCATTTAGCTACTGAGATGCGTTCACCCCACAGAAGTTAACAAGTTAGTTAAAGTAGTACATAAAGGATGCTGCAAAGAACACTCCGCTGGGACATCATTAATGAAGCGTATAGCCACTCAAGGTTACTACTGGCCTACCATAAAGGCGAACTGTTCAGACTATGAAAGGAAGTTAGACAATTGCTAGAAGTATGTCAAGATCCATTGCACGCCGAGGGCACTGATGACGCTGATCACATCGCTATGGCCTTTTGTAATATGAGGGATCAATCTGATCGGCCCGTTGTTGAGGATAAAAGGGAGGTACAAATACCTGATAGTGGCGGTAGACTACTTCAAAAAATAGGTGGAAGTCAATCCCCTAATTGAAATGCCTTATGATAGAGTATTCCGCTTCATTTGGAAAAATATCATATATCGGTATGGCATGCCCTATGCCTTCATCACGGATCATGGCACGCAGTTTGACAACATAGACTTTGAAGAATACTGCAATAAATCTAACATCTAAAAACTACACTCGACCCCAGGACATCCACAGTGCAATGGGAAAATAAAGATTACCAACAAAATACTTCTATATGGAACCAAGAAGAGGATTGATGATGCGAAGGGGCAATTGGATCAATGAGTTGCACAGTGTACTTTGGGTATCTAGGACCACTCCATGGACAATAATGGGAAAAATGCCCTACATTCTTACTTTCGATACATATGCAGTAGTTCATATGGATACAGGGCTCCCCAGTCATAGGGTCCTCAACTTTAGTTCCCCAAAGAGTGAACAGATAAGAATATTGGACCTCAACTAGGTGGAAGAAGTTAGGGAGAACACATCACTGCATGTAGCAGCTTACTAGTAGAGAACTTCCAGTTAATACAACCGACGCCTCAATCCGATCATCTTAAAGGAGGGGGACTACATCCTTAAGGAAATAAATCTAGAAGAGCAATAAACTTGAGCCTAATTGGCACGAGGCCTAGCGAGTAACAAGTGTGGTGAGGCCTGGAGCTTACCGCATTGAAACACTAGAGGGCGGCAGTTGAAGAACCCTTAGAATTCTGAACACCTCAAAAAGTATTACGAGTAAAATCCTATTTGCTTCAATTATGCACTTAGCACTTTTGTATCAATAAAATAATAATTTCAGCCTTCATTCTATTGTGTCATTTCTTTTTGGGTGTAAGATATATGTGCACACACCTAACTTTATAAACTATAGGGCTTCATTGAACAAACAAGGCACGAACGCAATAAATACTATATGACTTCGTTGAACAAACAAGTCACGAACATAATAAGTATTGTATGACTTCGTTGAATAAACAAGTCATGAACATGAACTGTATAGTATGGTTAAAGATTAATAGACCACAAACAGAAAAACTTGCCCCATGTACAAACTTGTCATAATACATTTGAGAACAAGGTGCTTGGCCTAACCTCTGTATGACCTGACAGGTCGCAAATAAAGGTGACTATCTTCTGTACGACCAAATAAGACACAAACATAAACTATCAATTGTTATGTGGTCTAAACATGCAAAATCTAATCATTCTCAACAAAAACTTTAGAATGAAAATGCAGGCAATAAAAATAGTCAACTCCATTTAATTAAAAAGATCATGATACAAAACAAAATTATTCCATAATGGTCGTGTCAATATCCTTTCAACGCCCCAACAAAACAACAACAGGGCTAATCGGCGCCAAAAGATCAAAATAAAAAGACAGCATAAGGAAAAGCTTCGCAAAAGTTCATAAAGCAGTAGCATAAAGATTGATATATCCTTAAGCAGAATGAGCAGGCAGTGGATCATCCACTGAGGCATCGTTACCATCCTTCCCAACCAGAGTAGTGGCTTCCTCATCATCACCCTGCCACTTGTCAACCTCGTCAGCAATGTTAGGACAATGGGTCATCACCCTCTTTTTTAGTTCTTTATAACCATCCAAAAAGAAGCCAACACAGTCCACATTGTATTCAGTGAAAGACTTGTACCTTTGGACACCCTCTACCTCAGCAGAAGCAAGAGCATCACGAGCTGTTTGTAAATCCATGATAATAACATTCTTCTCCTGCTCCGCCTTCTTCAAGTCTCCCTACGCGGATGCAAGAGCATCGTTCATGCTTTGGATAGTGGCGTCATTAGCATTATATTTTTCTTTAAGAATGGTGAGATTCTCCTTGGCCTTTCTCAGATCGGTGATCATTCTCATCATATGGGCATCCTTCACTTTCATGTCACTAGATGCTTCTTTAAAGATCTCCTTTAACTTTTGGTGCTTGACAGTCAATTCTTCGAATGTATAATGGTTTTTTATCGCCTTCTCCTTGAGGGAGGTACACGCCATGCCCGTTTGTCGATAAGATAAAGGTCAATAAAAAGATAGTGAGCCTAAAATGCGTATGATAAGAGCACGACTTACCACTGCCAATCTATACTGGGCTAACCTCCACAGAGAGTCTGGATCATACACCCTCACGGACTCAAAATCCCTGCAATGAACATAATAGCCGAGCATATCAATGGAATTTTTGTCATGATAAAAAATAGAGTCATGATCGGCTTTCAACTCCTCAGAGGTAATTTTGTAGTATGGATCAAACAGAAATTCATAAACCTCCCCATAGCGAGAGGTGTGGCCGAGACCCCTCACCAGCCTACGGAGGGTTCTCCTGTCCTCATCTTCAAACCTTGGCATCTTGCTCGTCTACTTGACATCAGGAGGATCAAAAGGCCTTTTCTCTCCAGTAGTGGGCCCCAGAGAATGCATGGGGAGCCCTAGCAGCTGCATCAGTAACAACTATAGCTTCTTTCTGGAGAGCAGCCCACTCAGTCCCGACTTGATCTTATTCGTCTTCCATCGTCTTTTATCTAGACAAGTCCATGGCCTTATGATCAATACGACGAGGAGGCATACCTAATGTTTCTTCTAACGGATGCTCCTCTACACCTGAGAAAAGACAACCAGGTGAGTTAACTAATATGAGGCAGGGAAAAGAAAAAAGAAATGTATGAATATATGACATGCCTGCTTTAAAACAGGCCTCTTCACTAGCAAACTGCTCATCCGCGTGAGTGTGTGTTTCATAAAACACATACCCCTCCAACTAAACTTTAAATTCCATAGGCGCAAGTCCACCTGGGAGGGTGCGATATCCAATAACTATAAATTTTTTAACAAAGAATAACTCCTCAAACATAGGATGTTTCTTCTCACAATATGATTAAACAAGGTCGATCAAAGTTTTGTCAAGTCTAGGGGCTCACTTCACTGAAAAAGAAAAAAAGAAAAAGCAACAAAGAAGAATGTCAGAGTAATGATACGATAAAAAATGAGCAATAAAACAAAATTTAAGGAAAACTTTTACCTATCCGATTGGGCCTACTTCATACTCTTCGGACACAACACAATTTATCCTACTCGTGGGACCTAAACTCCCAATCCCTCTTCATAAACACATAATAACCCTTCCAACTATGATTACTGCTCTGAACTACAGTAACCATTATGTACTAGGTCTTTTGAGGGGAGAAGTAATAATATCCTGGGACTTTGGCATTGTCCTTTGAGCCATGAACATATCTAAAAATATCCCCCGTCAAATCAAAACCCGTCCTGGACTTCTGAAACATCAATGCCCCCAAAATAGTCCTATAATTATTGAGGGGAAGTTGGTTCAGAGTCACCTCATAACCTCTGAAGATCAATTGAATAATGGGATGAAGAGGCAACCTCAGGCCCACCAGAAGAGCCCAGAGGGGGAGGCAAACCTCCTCAATGTCCTTCATTGAATAACACCTCTCCTCAAGACTAGGGAGTCTTTTCCTAATAGCTACAGGGAAAGAAAATATTTTCGTATTACTCATCATCTGTAATAGTGCATTTGTACCACCTAGCATCAGTCTCAGCAGGATCATAGGAATCAGATGATCCAGAAGAGCTATCTTCCTCCTCCTTTGCAGCCTCACCAGCAGACGCACCTATAGGGGAAGTAGATGGGTAATGACCAACACTCTCAGGCAGTGTATCTTCACCCATGTCAGAACCAACCTAGTCAATAGGAGAATCAAGTTTTGTGAAAAATATCAACACGGCATTTATAAGGTCCCCCTCAGAATGAAGAGAGACAGCAGAACTGGGATCAAAACTATCTAAATAGGGGAATTTACGTAAGGTTGACTAAGGTCAGGTGTAGAGCTATTACTCAACCAAGTTTTGGGCGTATAACGGGGATGACCCGATTCCTCTTCAGATCTAATCACCTATAAGGGGCGTGGAAAAAATCTCTCAGTGATGATAAGTCGCTCCAACTCAAGATCACAAATGAAATTGAATCACACTATATATTTGACTCACTTGAGTCTATACTATATAGGAGCTCAACTAGTTTGGAAGGAAAACAAAATTGAGTCATTCCTCTTGCTTCATTAGAACTTCAAGTCCATCTACATCAATAAAGATCAAAGTCTTCAAGTAGATAGCCAACATACAAAACACCCTAGGATTGCACATTTGCATATTTTATTTCATATATGAGTGGTGTATGTTAATTTGGATTAAAAATAATTTTTTACACTAATGAAGAATTTTTAGGCTCTTAAAAATATTTTTAGGAATTTTTAAACATTTAAAAACTATTTTTAAGGAATTAAATTTAGGGTTTTAAAATGTTTGGGGTTTCATTTCATATACTAAAAAGATCCTAAAACTTGAGTTGGGTAGAATACAAAATCGCTACATAAATTTGTGGGTGAAAATGAGATTTTTAATAGACTAAAAACACGCGATTAAGATTGAGTATAAGGCTGGCACGTGGTTGCATCTTATTGGTCAAACTTGTATTTTCTCGTACTAACTGATGATACTGAAATCTAGCACCACCAGATAAGTGATTATGAGCTCAAACAGTAAGAACAATGGCAGTCATAGAGATGTATGTGTATAAGTATATAGAAGGAGATGAGTATAAGAGGAATAGGACAATAATTTATAGTGGTTCAGCCAATTAGGCCTACATCCACTATGAGTGTGCGATCCACTAAGTATGGGCACTAATGGCCTTGGATACAATTCACATAAGCTCACTCTCTCTCTCTCTCTCTTTACTGTGTACAAGCAGAGTTTTAGCTAAGGTTACCATTTATCGATCCCTTTAAAGGGTTGTAGGTGACAAGTATATATAGGTCTTGGAGGGTGTAGTGTACCCCCTAAGCATGCATGGTGCATGCGAGTTATGATCTAGCCAATCCCCCATTGACACCTGGAGGTGCCACCTGTGCTTAACGATGACATAATATTCCCTCACGTGAGGGGGGATATTGTTATAACGGTGTTCCACGTGCCATATGAGCCCCACGCATCTCCCAAATCACGCGCTGTGGTGATGTCACCCTCGGCCTATAATATGAGGTTGAGGGCAATGTTCCTGCTAGCAGTGAGCCTGGCCTAATGTAGGCCTCATACTGTCGTACCCTCGTTGGGTCGTCCGGACCATGATGATGGGATCGAGCCCTTGAGGGGTCATCTGAGCATGATGAGGGGTCGGCCCCTTATGGGGTCATTTGAGGTTAATGAGGGGTCGGCCTCTTGTGGGGTCATCTGAGCCTTATGAGGGGTCCCTTGAGGGGTCGTCTGAGTCTGATGAGGGGTTGTCCCCTTTGAGGGTCGTCTGATATATGATGAGAGATCTTGGCCTCGTCCGAGTGGAGGACACCCTCAGCCTGGCCGAGGGTATATGTGGGTATATCAATCACCCCCAGCCCTTAGCCATTGAGATTGTTAAGATGGCTGAGGGATAGTGTTTCTTTTGTGATGAGTGTATGATCAGTTTGGTGAGTGACACATGTCAAGCTGATGTGATACCTAGGCAGATATCCACTATCATTCCAGTTTCCAAGGCGTGGCGGCTGCACACTTGGCCTGGGACTTTATGCCCTAATGATGCCCTCCTCGTGGGCCATGTTTTGCCTTGGTTAGTGGTCCCACTCATTAGCAATGTATTTAAACAATTTTTTGAAGTTTATTCCCTTCTTCTTCTCCGTGCCTAAACTCTCTCTCTCTCTCTCTAGCCTCTCACTAGCTCCATTGCCATTTTTGCAACTTCACTGTTTTGAGCTTTGGCAGTCTTGCTTGTTATTTATCAAGTAATCCCTTTGCCCTAGTGCCCTCTTTATATTCCATTGCTTTTTACACTTCGACTGTTTTAGGCCTGTAGGGCTGGATTTTTCTTTGGCTGTTTCATAACTTTCCAACGTTCTTCTCCGGTGACTTGTTCTTGAGTGTTCTTGATTAAAATCCTTGCTTTCCTTAGTTTTAATCCAAAAGTCCAGCTTGGTCAACTGCAAACTTGTTTGTAATTAGCTTAGCTAAATTTTTAAGTGCAGGGTCTTCCCCTTAATTCTTAGGAGGCTTTATGATTTAGCTAAGGAGTTCCCATCCCTAAGAGAGAAGTTCTTCGTGGAGATTAAACGAATAGAGAAAGAGGAGGAGAGAAGATGAGGGGCCGACCCTAATTGGGTACGACCCGTGCTGGCCCTTCTGGGAGGGGGGAGATATCCAGTCTCAGCCCAAGCCGACAGGCCAAGGGCATAGCACCTTCTGAGGTTGTCCCTGTAACAGTGTTATCCCCACTTGCATTTCAAGTACCCTTTCCCGATGGTCCCCCAGTGGTTGGGGAATCTATGGACGAGAGGGATGAGGACGACAGTGAGGGCTCCTCTGAGGGTGATGATAGTCAAGTTGACACTTCAACTACTTCGATTTACGTATCGTTAGTCAAAGACCGTGATCTCTTAGTATGGAGGCATCTCTTTGGCATACAACCCAACATAAGTATGAGGGTCCCCACTAAATCTGAGAGAGTCTTCGAGGGTGATGAGGGAGAGATTGCTGTTTATGAGCAGATGTTAAGGGTTGGTGTTAGGTTCCCTCTACACCCTTATGTAGTCAACATCTTGTCTGCCCTTGGGGTTTCCCCTTCTCAACTTCCCCCCAACTCATGGAGGACTATTCTTGGCACATCTCCCTTTGGAAGAATTCATTTACCGACGAGCCCTCGGCCGATGTATTCCTTGCCTGTTACAACATCACCTCATCGTCTAAACAACCTGGGTACTTCCATTTGGGGGCCAGGAAGTTTGATAAAAAGCTTCTCCATGTGGCTCAGACTTCCAATCATGACTGGAAGAAAAGGTTTTTCTTTATCTCTGGGGACTGGGAATTCCCCGCCGAGGGCGAGCCCATAAAAAATGGTCCGAGGGTACCTAGGGTATGGTCTAACCCCTCAATGAAAGATCGCTCAGACCCTGGACTTATCTTGGAGGAGAGGGTCATCGTTGATTATCTGAGAGAGTGAGGGAAAGAGGGTGGAATTGCAAAATTTGAAGATTTGATGACCCCTCGATTCCTCAAAGAAGCTGGTTTGAGGGTCAGCCCCTTGACAGAACTATGTGAGTAATTTTTTTTCTCAATCTTTGATTTTTTTCCAAGTGTTTTATCTTTGTATCTGTATATTTCTGATGTGTCGTCTCCTTTCAGGTCGTCCAGAAAATATCTCTGACCAACTTTGGGAAATGACTACGCCAAGTTTATTGTCTAGTCTCGGCAAGAAGAAAGGAAAAGAGCCTCAGCAGGCTCCGAGGAAGTCAAAGGTCGTGGGGTCGATGCACGTTGAGCCGACCGCCGATAGTCATAAAAGGAAAGAGACAAAAGTCCCTGTTGACCCTCGGCCGGAATCTAGGACGAGGCCAAGGGTGGAGGCGTCTGAGGGGACCGGTTCCTCTTCCAGTATGGGGGCCTATTGGTCTCAGAAGTTAACATTCCTGAAGGCTGAACTGTCTTCTCTCATTGCCAACCCGAGGGCAGCCAAGGCCTCGATGTTTTCTGCTCCCTCGGCTGCGAACTATGACTTCTTCTCAAAGATGCCCCCGGCTAAGGCTTATGATTGTGGTCTGCACACTTTAGCCCAAGTACCTTTATTTTTACTCTTTTTTATTTGCCAGTATTTCATGAATTGTTCCCTTGACCCCTCTTAACATGTATTCCCTCCTGCAGTCTGTCTGTGCCTTTACCTCGGCTACTAAGTGGATGGCTGAAAATCAACAAAAATTTCATGACGCCGAGAGAGCTATCCAGCACGAAGCTGAGCTGCAGACCGAGCTAGAGACTGTAAAGGCCGAGTTAGAGAGTGTGAGGACCGAACATGCGAGGGTTCTGGGTGAACTGATGAAGTAGCACGATGCTGACTTGAAGGCAAAGGACACCCTTATCAAAGAAAAGGATGAGGCCTTAACCAACCAGGGGGCTTAATTTAAAGCTGAGCTTGAAGGGGCAGTGAAGAAGGCCGAGGCCGACGCTGTGGAGGCTTACAAACTCTCGGACGAGTTTCAAGGCTTCGGTCTTAAATACTTGGAGAGGGGGATCAGGACGGCCTGTCGGTGGGTCGTCCTTAAGTTTGCTGACGATGTCTCTTCAGTCCACCCCTCTCTTGAGGTGGTTCAGTTGGACGACACCCTGATTGTTGAGGCCTTGGCCCATGTGGAGTCCCAAGTGCACGTCGAGGGTACCGGCACGTCTGAGGGTTGGCCTGTCTTGGTCATATAAGAATCTCCTATCAATGTTGATGCCTTGCCCACCGATGTCGCTCAATAGGGTGGTTGTCTGTAGCCAATACCCTCTTCATGCACCCCATTTTTTTACTTTACTTTTGTTGGACAAACATAACATTTGTAATGTAATGCCTCTTGATATCTTCTATTCTTGTCTCTTGTATGCCTTATCTTGTGATGTTTTAAATTGATAATCTCACCAACTTAATGGTTTAAAATTTTAAGTCCTCCCTCGTCTTTCTTGAGGGTAAATGAGGGGTCATCCCCACCATTTTCCCTCATCATAGCCGAGGGTGGTTTCCCACCAACTTAATGGTTTAAATTTTAAGTCCCCCCTCGTCTTTCTTGAGGATAAATGAGGGGTCGTCCCCACCATTTTCCCTCATCATAGCCGAGGGTGGTTTCCCACCAACTTAATGGTTTAAAAATTCAAGTCCCCCCTCGTCTTTCTTGAGGGTAAATGAGGGGTCGTCCCCACCATTTTCCCTCATTATAGCCGAGGGTGGTTTCCCACCAACTTAGTGGTATAAAAATTCACGTCCCCCGTCGTCTTTCTTGAGGGTAAATGAGGGGTCGTCCCCACCATTTGCCCTCATCATAGCCGAGGGTGGTTTCCCACCAACTTAATGGTTTAAAATTTGAAGTCCCTCCTCGTCTTTCTTGAGGGTAAATTAGGGGTCGTCCCCACCATTTGCCCTCATCATAGCCGAGGGTGGTTTCCCACCAACTTAATGGTTTTATATTTCAAGTCCCCCCCTCATCTTTTTTGAGGGTAAATGAGGGGTCGTCCTCACCATTTGCCCTCATCATAGCCGAGGGTGGTTTCCCACCAACTTAATGGTACAAAAATTCAAGTCCCCCCTCGTCTTTCTTGAGGGTAAATGAGGGGTCGTCCCCACCATTTGCCCTCATCATAGCCGAGGGTGGTTTTCCACCAACTTAATGGTTTTATATTTCAAGTCCCCTCTCGTCTTTCTTGAGAGTAAATGAGGGGTCGTCCCCACCATTTTCCCTCATCCTAGCCGAGGGTGATTTCCCACCAACTTAATGGTTTAAATTTTAAGTCCCCCCTCGTCTTTCTTGAGGATAAATGAGGGGTCGTCCCCACCATTTACCCTCATCATAGCCGAGGGTGGTTTCCCACCAGCTTAATGGTTTAAAAATTGAAGTCCCCCCTCGTCTTCTTGAGGGTAAGTGGGGGGTCGTCCCCACCATTTTCCCTCATCATAGCCGAGGGTGGTTTCCCACCAACTTAATGGTATAAAAATTTAAATCCCCCCTCGTCTTTCTTGAGGGTAAATGAGGGGTCGTCCCCACCATTTGCCCTCATCATAGCCGAGGGTGGTTTTACGAGTATAACCCCAATCATACTAGAATTAATCAAACACAAAATGAGGGACCAATGTGACATTATCATTAACATTCTAAGTGTTCTGTTGGAGCAACACATTCATTACAACTGCGGTCTGATAGGAGGTTACAACACTACTGATAGTATTTCTTCAAATGATCTGCGTTCCAGGGGTTGGAAAAGGGTTCCCCTTCTAGGTTTTCTAGTCTATAGGTTCCAGGGACAACTTCATCAATGACCCTATATGGGCCATGCCAATTTGGGTAGAGCTTGTTAGGCTTTTACCAAGTCTTTTTTAGGACTAAGTCCCCTACTGCGATTGGCCTTTGTCTCACCCTCTGGTTGTAGAACCTTACAGTCCTCTGTTGGTAAGCGGTTTGCCTTATCTCGGCGTCTTCCCTCCTTTCCTCAATCAGGTCCAAGTCAAGTCTCCTCTCTTCCACATTTCTCTGGGGGTCATACATTTGGACCCTATGAGTAAGAAACCCAATCTCAGTGGGGATGACGGCTTCTGAGCCATAAGCTAGCATGAACGGGGTTTCTCTGGTAGAGGTCTTTATCGTCGTCCTGTAGGCCCATAGTACAACATATAGCTCCTCAACCCATCTTCATTTTGCCTCTTCAAGTTTCTTCCTGATCCTGTCCAGGATTGTCCTATTTATAACTTCCGTTTGCCCATTGGCTTGAGGTCGGCGTGGGGACGAGAAGAATTGTTTGATACTCACCCTTTCACAGTACTTCTCTAGAGATGTATTCTTGAATTGAGAACCGTTATCCAAATGAGGGTGTTGGGGAGACCATATCTGCATATAATGTTTTTCTAGATAAACTGGAAGGTCTTCTTCTTGGTGATCGTTACCATTGGCTCTGCCTCCACCCATTTTGAAAAATAGTCAATTGCTACGATGAGGAACCGATAGTTATTGACGGCCTAGGTAAGGGTCCTACCAGGTCGATCCCCCACACTACAAATGGTCATGGGGATGTAATGGAGGTGAGAGGTTGATGGGGATGGTGACGGACGGTGGCAAATCTTTGACATTTATCACACTTTTTTACATATGCCATGGCATCTTTCCCCAATGTTATCCACCAGTACCCCTGGATTACTAACCTCTTCGCCAAAGACCTTCCCCCAATATGGCTTGAACATGACCCCTCGTGCACATCTTGAAAGATGTGTGGGACTTCAGACGGGTGCACACACCTAAGTAATGGGAGAAAGAACCCCTTTTTGTACAAGGTGTCTCCGATGACAGTGAATTTTGCAGCTCTATATCTCAGCTTTTTCTTTTCTTATTTTGCTTCTGGCATCTCCCCCTCTTTAATGTATTTTATTAGAGGGTCCATCCACGAAGCTTCCCTGTTGATATTTAAGCAAGAGCCAAGTGTTCCCTCTTCTTCATCGATCGTTGGTCGAAGCAAAATTTCTACTATGACTGTCCTCCTGATATCTGTCCTAGTTACTGAGGCCAGCCTAGCAAGTGCATCGGCCCGGCCATTATCAAGCCTAGGTATCCTCTTCAACTTTACTTCTCTGAAGCTCTTCAATAGTGACTTAACCCTTTCAAGATATTTGGCCATTCTCTCATACTTAGCCTCGTAGGCTCCTAGTATCTGATTCACCACTAGTCTCGAATCACTATGGACCAAGACCTGGCAGATACTAAGAGACTTAGCCAAGGAGAGGCCCGCTATCAGAGCCTCATATTCAGACTCATTATTTGAGGCTTTAAAGTTAAACCTTAGGGCGTACTCGATGTTTGTACCGTCTGGTGCTGACACTATTAATCCAGTTCCACTTCTGCTTTCGTAAGAGGACCCGTCAACGAAGAGGCTCCACACTGTCTTTTCCTCCGAGAAATTTCCCTCAGTGAGGGACCCCTGTCTAAAGAGATATTTTCCTTCTTCATTTTCGGCCAATTTTTCTCTAGCTGTGCTTGTCCCCGCCTTTTCTGCGGGTGATTTAACAACTCTGCCTTACCGTGTATCTGTCTTAGCGAGGCTTTCCTCTTCAGTCTCATCATCTTCCCAAGTAAATTCAGCCACGAAATCTACTAATGCTTGCCCCTTAATGGCCATCCTTGGTTGATATATAATGTCAAACTCTCCCAACTCTATAGCCCAGGCCATTAGCCTCCTCGATTTTTCTGGCTTATGCAAGACCTGCCTAAGAGGAGAGTCAGTGAGGATGACCATTGTATGGGACTGAAAGTACGGCTTCATCTTTCTTGATGCATGGATCAAGGCATAGGCTAACTTCTCCATCCTTGGGTATCTTTGCTCTACCCACTGGAGTGCCTTACTATTGAAATATACGAGCTTTTGTACCCCCGTCCTCTTCTCTCACAATGGTTACGCTGATGGATGATTCTGAGACGGCTAGGTACACATATAGCCCTTCACCCTGTACTGGCCGTGACAACATTAAGGGAGACCCTAAGTATGTCTTTAGCTCCTTGGAAGCCTCATCACACTCTTCGCTCCATTCAAAAGCCTTTCTGAGAATTTTGAAGAATGATAAGCACCTGTCTGTAGCTCTTGACACAAACCTATTCAAAGCAGCCACTCGCCCTGTGAGCCTTTGAACGTCGTTAATGATCTGCGAGGTTTTCATTTCTATGAGGGCCCTTATCTTTTCAGGATTAGCCTCGATGCCTCTTTGGTTGACAATGTACCCCAAGAACTTCCCTGCTCCGACCACGAAGACACATTTGGCCGAGTTGAGCTTCATTCGATACTTGTCCATTGTGTTAATGGTCCTCTTGAGGTCGGCCACATGATCCTCGGCCTTTAAACTTTTAGTCAGCATGTCATCTATATAAACTTCCATAGACCTCCCAATTTGGTCTTGAAATATTTTATTCACAAGGCGCTGATACGTTGCCCCCGTATTTTTTAGGCCAAAGGGAATGACCCTATAACAGTATGTCCCCTTATTGGTAATGAAGGTTGTTTTCTCTGAGTCTTCAGGGTTTATGAAGATCTGGTTGTACCCTGAATAGGCATACATGAAGCTCATGAGCTCATGGACTGCGGTAGCGTCTACTATCTGATCAATGCGGGGGAGAGGGAAGCTGTCTTTGGGATAATGCTTGTTGAGGTCTATGAAGTCTACACACATCCTCCACTTCCCGTTAGCTTTTGGGACAATGGTTGCATTGGACAGCCATTCGGGATAGATGACCTCCCTGATAAACTCTGCATCTTCCAGCTTCTTGACCTCATCCTTAATGACCTCATACTTCTCTCGAGAATAAATTCTCCTCTTCTTCTTCACTGGCTTTGCACCCTCTACCACGTTGAGCTTGTGGCTCATAATTTCGGGGTCGATCCCCGGCATATCTGCGTGACTCTATGCAAAGACACTATGTTTTCTCCTTAGAAGCTTGATGAGGTCTTCTTTTATGTCTATCTTCAGAGCTTTGCTGACTTGGACGATTTTTTTTGGCTCATCCTCATTGAGGATGATGGATTCTACCTCTTCCGCGGCTTCTCATTTCTTGAGTTTTTTCTCATCCCTGGGGTCAAGGGTGTCAATATTATAAGTGGATGTTACCTTCTTGTGCGCCTCTCTTTCTTCGACGGAGTTAAAATAACATTCACGCGCTGTCTCCTGGTCTCCCTGGACTTCCCCTACCCCATAAGGGGTTGGAAATTTAATTATCTGATGGACCGTAGATGACACAACTTGAAACCCCTTGAGGGCTACTCGCCCCAGTATAATATTGTAGGCCGAAAAGACATGTTTATCCATCACGAAGAAGCTAACCTTCTTGGTAAGCCATCTTGTCCACTCGTCCCCCATCCCGATATCAGCCTCATACATTCCTAGAGGGTGAAGCTTTTACCCACTGAACCCAATCAATGGGTGATGGTATGGGATGAGTCTATCACGGCTGAGACCTAAGGCTTTAAAGCACGGCCAAAACATCACATCTGTGGAGCTACCCCCATCTACCAAGATCCTCAGAACCTCGCATCCATGCACCCTGGTAGTGATGATGAGGGGGTCATCATGTGGGGCTAAGAGGCCTTTGAAGTCCATTCTTGAGAACCCCACTATCAGAGTATCCATATCGACCTTCTTCCTCTTTTCTGACTTTACCTCAACAGAGGTTGAGTGTACAGCTTTTGTCACTGCCTTGGCTTCAGCTACATGGGCCTTCCTGTCGGTGACCTCTGACCCTCCTCCTGCCAGACACCCGGAGATCATTCCCACACCGAGTGATATCATATTAAATCTCTTGACAGGGTCGTGGTCGTCTCTTGGAGGGAGGTCAGGGTCATCCTCATCATCAGAAGGGTCGTCCCCTCTTTTTAGAGGACCTTCTCTACATTCATCGCCGTACTTCTTTCTGGAGTCATCCCCTCGGCCCCTCTTGAAGGCAGTTTTGTCAACGTACTTCCTTAACTTCCCTTCTTTTAACATTTTTTCAATCTCAACTTTTAGAGCAAAGCATTTGTTTGTCACGTGGCCATGGTCTTGGTGAAATTCACACCACGAGTTTTTGTTCCTCTTGTGAAGGGCTTCCCTCAAGTTCTCAGGCCACTTCAGGGACCGTTCACTCTTAATCTCATTGAGAATATGTTCGTAGCTGGCCGTCAGAGGGGTGTAATCAGCGAACTTATAATCTGTATACCTCTTTTTCCCCTCTTTGTTCTTCTTATGGTACTTACCCACACTAGTGCCTCCTTTTTCATCTTCGTATTTTGCATCCATCGCCTCTTCGGCATTCATCACCTTTCCTGTTGTTGACAACAATTCAGCCATTGTCCTTGGAGGGTCTTCAACAAGCCTCCATAACAGCTTCCCCTTATGGAGTCCTCCAATGAGAGCGGTCATGGCTATGCTCTCCTCATAGTCTTTAACCTCTAACTTTTCTTTGTTGAATCTGGCTATGTAGTCTCTCAGGCTCTCATTCTTCCCCTGCTTAACATAGAGCAGGTGTGTGGTTTTCTTCTATGGCCTCACCCCAAAGCAAAAGTTATGGATAAATTGGTCTGCCAAATGCTTAAAGCTTTCAATGGAGTTTTTTGGAAGAGACATGTGCAGCCCCAGTCAGATTGCCAGAAAAGGCATGACACCCCATCTCATCTGAGATAGAGTATATGTCTACCGCTGATTGGTACATCTCAATATGGTGGATAGGGTTGGTACTCCCGTCATACCGAGGGGTGAGTGCTGGTGGCTTGAACTTGGATGGCATGGGGAAGTTGACTATCTTTGCCACAAAGGGTGAGCCTATGGAGTATCCTCTCTGAAGAGGGTCCTGGCTCTTCAGAATATCGCCAATCTTATCCTCTAGTCGTTGGATCCAGTCATTCCAGGGCCTCGTAGGGTCGGACTGGCTGATGTTATCCCCTGCCACCTCTTTGCGGTGGACGGAGGGTTCTGCTGCGGTAGGCTTGTATCGGTTGTTTACTTCCCCTTGACCGTCGTCCCGTCCTTGGGGTCGGCCCCCGTGGGGTCGTCCATCTGCTGCCTCCCTTCTCGACCTTGCAACACTCCTTGATCTGGACAATTTTTGTCGCAGGTCATTTACTGGGCCGAGCCTCTCAAAGTCCGACCCCCTGCTCAGACGATCAAAAGTAGAGCCCCTCGGGCAATCTTCAGGATTTTGCCTTCCACACTTCCCTTTGCTCTCCTGGAGAGGTCGCACAGTATTGTTGGAGACCTCATACGGCTCCCAGCATTCTATAGGGGCCTCCTCCCCCTCCAGATCATCATACCTGTCCTCAGGGCAAGGGTTTCCTTGCCTCTCCAGGCATAGATGCCGGGGGTCAGCAACATCCCTCCGTCGCGGTGGAGGTGGCAAGTCTTTGCGTGGCACCTGGGGTGGTCCCCTGGCCTCATGTTGCCCTGGAGCTGCTGCCGGAGTAATCATCTCAGGTGAGACCCCTGGTGGTCTTAGTATATTTTGGCTTAGAGCTGTAAACTGCTCCTGCATGATCCGCTGACTTGCATCCAGAGACTTCAAAGCGGCCGCCACATCAGCCATCTCAAACTGAGGTGGTGGTTGACTGGAACTGGGTCCTACTCCACTATCTGATGGAGGAAGAGGTGGTGGTGGCATCTCCGATGCCATGTGTTTGAGTTATAGAGAGCTGAATGACCAAAAGGCTGAAGAGCTTGGAAACCCTAATGGGTCTCTTTCAATGGTGAAACAACTCCACAAAGGGGGAGATCTGGTTCACCACCAGAGTGCCCGGTGAGGTCAAGCATTATAAAGGAAGAGATGTCTTCTCGTTCCCACAGACGGCGCAAACTGATGATACTGAAATCTAGCACCACCAGATAAGTGATGATGAGCTCAAATAGTAATAACAATGGCAGTTATAGAGATGTATGTGTGCAAGTGTATAGAAGGGGATGATTATAAGAGGAATAAGACAATGATGTATAGTGGTTCAGCCAATTAGGCCTACATTCACTGTGAGTGTGCGATCCACTAAGTATGGGCACTAATGGCCTTGGATACAATGCACATAAGCTCACTCTCTCTCTCTTTACTGTGTGCAAGCAGAGTTTTAGCTAAGGTTACCATTTATCGATCCCTTTGCAGGGTTGTAGGTGACAAGTATATATAGTCTTGGGGGGTGTAGTGTACCCCCTAAGCATTCATGGTGCATGTGAGTTATGATCTAGCCAATCCCCCATTGACACGTGGAGGTGCCACCTATGCTTAATGATGACATAATATTCCCTCACGTGAGGGGGGGATATTGTTATAATGGTCTTCCACGTGCCATATGAGCCCCACGCGCACAGTCCCACGCATCTCCCAAATCACGCGCTATGGTGATGTCACCCTCGGCCTATGATATGAGGCTGAGGGCAAAGTTCCTACTGGCAGTAAGCCTGGCCTAATGCAGGACTCGTACTGTCATACCCTCGTAGGGTCGTCCAGACCATGATGATGGGGTCGATCTCTTGAGGGGTCGTCTGAGCATGATGAGGGGTCCGCCCCTTATGGGGTCGTCTGAGGATGATGAGGGGTCGGCCCCTTGTGGGGTCATCTGAGCCTTATGAGAAGTCGGCCCCTTGAGGGGTCGTCTGAGCCTGATGAGGGGTTGGCCCCTTAGAGGGTCGTCTGATATATGATGAGAGATTTTGGCCTCGTCCGGGTGGAGGACACAATCGGCCTGACCGAGGGTCTATGTGGGTATATCACTAACATCTTCAATATGATATCTCGGTCATTTGATCTCTATTAATTCTAGGGTTTGCATGTTCTCTTGGACAATCCTTGTGACGATAGAAAGAGACAATCTAGGCATTGATTTGTGAGGGCCATTATCAACCCTTTGATCAAGTCTTCGAACGGTCATTTTAATCTCAGTCGTTTATTTTCTTCGAACTGCCAAATCCTTCCAACCGTCCTATAAATATGACCATCGTCTTCACAATTTCAATCTTTGGTAGTTTGATAGTCTGAGAGAAAAAAAAAAGAGAAGAGAGAAAATAAAGAGAGAGAAGAAAAATCAGAGAGAAAAACAAAATTCGAAGAAATAACTCAACCAAATTTTCTTCAGAAAATAGTTTGAGAGTTAAGGTTTCTGGTTTCTATTCTTTTTACTCTTAGGTCTAAATCTCTCACTCAACAGTCTCATAGACTTAGATATTATTTCTATTTAGAAACTTGTAGATATATATCAGTGATACATCTTCACTTTGATTCGTAGGTTGTTTTGATTTCTTCATTAAGAAATCATTCTCTTGTGTTGCATAAATTTTTTGTAAAGTTTTTAATAACTTTTTTTATGCAACATTTCTGAGTTTTTAAAAAAACTGATATAAAGACTTGCATATTTCAGATCTGTTAAGATTTTTCAGTTCGAAAAAATTGTATATAAATAAGTTCTAAGGGATATTTATTTTAAAGATTCTAAAGATTTACAGATCTGAAAAAAATTTGTGAAAAAGATCAAGTCTAATTTCAGTAGTGTGAAAAATAGGTTTCATACTTAGAATTTTGTAAATTCGTAGGAATTGTTTGTAATTAAGAGTGTGTGTGTGTGTGTGTGAGTGCATGCATGTGATTTTAGGCACCACACTCATAAAATAATCACTCACCATCACAAAAGAGTGTTGTTGGTTGAAAGATAAAGACTTTTGAGTCGACGTAAAGCTAAATGAGAAAGGGAGCAAAGCTAAAGAACGAGGAAATGACAACTTTAGAGCCTTAAAGAAGTCAAAAAATAACCAAGGAGTATATGTATATTTCTAGACTTAGAATAGGTATGTTTTTTATGATTTGTTGAATGCTTGTAACCTTAACTGTTTTAGTGGATTTTTGTTTTTGAGGTGTTGAGACCTCCGTGGATGTTTCCCCAATTTGGGTGGGGATTTACCACGAAAAAAATACCCGTCTCATGTGTCTACTGTTTAATCTTCTATCACTACAATTCGTTGCATAGAATTAGGTTTAAACTAAAAAAACTTTATTCCAATATTCTGAAGTAATTTGTTCTTACAAACTGTTTTAACACGTCTTGTGTTCTATTCGAGATTTTTCTAAGAGTTTCTTCAAAAAGTAGTTCGAAACTCATTTAACGTTTTTAACTGATTGTTAAAATAACTTAGTGAGTGTTTCTCAATTGGTATCAGAGTTGGGTGCTTTCTTCAAAACGTTTGATCCTGTACTTTGAAACTATTCAAAAATCTTTGATGGACGAAAATTTTTAGCGTCTTGGAAATTTGTCCAGACTTCCCCTCTTTGATGGAACTAATTTTCATTACTAGAAAGTAAGGATGATTGCTTTTATCCAAGGAACATTGGGAGATGATGTCTGGGAAGCAATTGAAAATGACTATTCTCACCCAACTAAGCCTATAACAGAGGGTAATACTGAAAAGGATTAAAAAGTTCCTCGGTAATTACTAAATAAGAGAAACATGACTACTTAAGTAATAATAAAGGAAAAAATGCAATTTTCATGTTTGTTAATGAGCACGAATTTAAACGTATTTCTATTTTCTCTACAGCTAAGGAAGCCTGGGACACGTTAGTCATAGCCCATGAAGGGGATAAACGTGTTAAGACTGCCAAAACACAAATGTTGATACAATCATCCGTGCTACCGCCCCAATCCGCATCCGAGTAACCAATTATCTCCTTTAACGTATTTCAAAATATTTGTAGCACAAGTAAGATGGAACTCTTTTGGACTAGATTGAAACCGTGCACAAATACCGACAACATATTGAATATCAGGCCTAGAAGCAGTCAAGTATAACAAACTACCACTAATACTACAGTATAATGTTGGATCTACATCAGAGCCATTTTTAGATTTTGATAACTTTATCTTTAAGGACATTGGTGTAGAAGCTACTTTAGCATGCTCAAGACCAAATTTAACAATTAAATCCTTAGCATATTTAGACTGTGAAATAAACAGACCATCACTCCACTGTTTAATTTGAAGACCTAAAAAATATTGTAAGTCCCCCATAAGCGACATCTTAAATTCATAGCTGATATCTTTTGAAAATTTATTAACATCATTTTGAGAGGTCGACGCAAAAACAATGTCTTCTACATAAATTTGAGCAATTAAAACATCATTTTTATTAGACTTATTAACAAAGTTTGATCATCTCCTCCTCCAACAAAGCCATGTGAAGATATAAAGGAAGTTAAACGTTCATACCAAGATCGAGGATCTTGTTTCAAACCATATAGGGCCTTCTTAAGTTTATAAACATGGTCAAGGTGTTTAGGATCATGAAATCCTTTCGGCTGCTCAATATAAACCTCTTCAGATAGAATACCATTAAGAAAATAAGATTTGACATCCATTTGAAAAGGTCTAAATTATAAATGTCACGCAACAACTAGAAGTAATCTCACTGATTCAAGATGCGTTACGGGAGCAAACGTCTCGTCACAGTCGATTCCTTCTATTTGAGAATAACTCGGGGCAACAAGCCCAGCTTTATTTCGAATGAGTCACTACTTTCATGGGTTTATTTTTGAAAATCCATTTTGTACCGATTACTTTGATATCCTTGGGCCTCAGAACTAGATACCATATGTCATGATCTGTGAATTGAGCCAACTCCTCTTGCATTGCATCAACCCAATAAGAATCACAAAGTGCCCCATTAAATGTTTTAGGTTCCTCGAGGGATACGAAAGCAGTCAAATGGGCTACTTTACGTAATTGGTTCCTAGCTCTCACAAGTTCAGATATATCACCTACAATTTTAGAAGATGGATGATCTTTTGAAACCCAGTTAGGCACAGCAGGGGCTAAATTTGCTAAAGATTCATCTTCCGTTGAATTTGGAATGTTTAAAATATTTGTTTCTAAATCAATTTCAACAGGACGATCCTTACTAACAGGATCAACTGTGTTGTTAATTACTAGAACATTAAAGGACTCAATAATGGATTTGGTTCTTAGATTGAAAACTCTATAATCCCTGCTATTCTGAGAATAGCCAAGAAAAAGTTATTTATCCCCCTTAGCTTCAAATTTGGACATAATTTCACAATCATGGAAAACAGAACAAATTGAGCCCAAGGTTCGAAAATATTTTACATTGGGCTTTTTGTTGAACCAAAACTCATAAGGGGTCATTTTGGTATTCTTTCGGAGATAAACGCGATTAATAATATAAGCAGCAGTCACGTATGCTTCTTCCTAAAAATATAATGGCAGAATTTTAGCATGAATAAGGACTCTAGCCATTTCTTGTATGACTCTATTTTTCCGTTCTACAACCCTATTTTTTTGAGGAGTTTTTGGAGCACTAAACTCATGAGAGTAACCTTGGGCATCACAATATTCAAAGATCCCAGTTTCTTTAAACTCACCACCTCTATCACTTCGAATGCGTGTTTTTTATCAAAATTTTGAGAAAATGGTTAAAGGTGTTTGGCTTATTTTTCATGAAAGCAGCCCATGTAAATCGAGAGTAATCATCCACAATAACTCAAATATATGAATTTCCATTTAAACTCACATTCCTTGTTGGACCCATTAAATCCATGTGGAGAAGTTCTAGAGGAGCGGTGGTTTTGACATCATTAACCTTCTTGTGTTGCAATTTGGTAATTTTACCCACTTGACATGGACCATAAACAGCACAAGGACATTTCTTAATTTTTGGTAAGCCTATAACAAGATCTTGTGATGACAACCGATTTAAAGTATCAAAACTGATATGACCCAACCTATTATGCCATAAGTCAGAATCATCTAAAAGTGTCATATTACAAGACAATGTACCAGTTACTTTATAGCAGTTGTCTGTGGTACGATTACCTTTTATATAATCCTCTCCTGATTCGTTCAACACATGACTGGAGGTTTTTAAAAATTTGACTTGGCAACCATTATCACAAAACTGACTGATAGAAAGCAAATTAGCTTTCATCCCTTGAACTATCAACACATCATGGACATTAGGTAAACACTCTTCGTTTAGGATGCCTTTGCCAATGATTTGAGAGGTATTACCATCTCCAAAGGTAACATGTTCACCTTTATAATGAATAATATCCTTTAGTTTGGTGACATCCCATGTCATATGATGCGAACATCCACTATCGAAGTACCAACCAGCAGTTTGTATCTCACAGCGTAGATCTGTTAAAACCACAAAAGAATTTAAATGAAAACAATTCAGCTAGGGCCTTAGATCATCACTTCGGATCCATATAGTCAAGGTTTTAAAAGTATTTTGTGCCTTATTATTAGATCGTGAAGAGGTTTTGCCTATTAGTTTTGAATTGTCGTTAGTCTTCGGTCTAGGCTTACAAAATGAATGAAATGTCCCAAACCCGTTAGAGGTTTTATTACCAAATGTCTTAACTTTTGAGTTAAAGTAAAAACTAGAATTTTTCTTTCAAAACCTTAGGCACTCAGAGTTTAGGTGTCTAAAAACATCACACATAGAACGTAATTTATTACTTGAAGGCAGGTTTGAATGATGAAGTCATTTATCAATAGTCCTAACCAAGTCAGCATGAATTCTAGATTTTGGAGGTCTATAGGGTCTCTTTAGAGGAGGGAAATAAGTGGACATAGAAGGTTCTGCAAAGTTCTCAATGAATCTATCAATGTCACTTTCATAATCACTTTCAATTATAACTTATTTTCCTTTGGCCTTGTCAAACAACTTTTGACCCAACGAAAAATCCATTTCTTCTCGGGCTTTTACAAAGAGGATTGGTCTATTTGGATCAACTTTTTTAGGAGGACCCTCATATCCAAACCCTCTGGTATCACCACTATAATGCTGTTCATCAAGAATTTTGTCAAGGCCAAAGCATTCAATATCACGAATAAGACACATTTTGAAAGTTGTTTCACAAACTTCTTTAGATTTTTCAACTTGTAAAAGCACTGCATTGTACTTTTCTTCTAAATAAGACAAATTTTCTTCCAATGTCATAATCTGATTTTTAAATTCAAGTGATTGGTTTTCAAAATTGGTTTTGACATTTCCCATTTCAATGGAATTTTGTTGAACAATCTTGTATTGATTCTCTAGGTACTCACTAAGCAGCTTAACCATATTAGATAACTCTTGTCTCTTTTGTAAGGTTCTGACATATAATTCTGAATAATCATCATATTCAACAATGTTTTCATTTCCATTCGTGTCCGTGTGTGAATTGTTGCTATCATCAGATTTAGTATCATGCACATCACGTTTTGCATCAAATGGGGCAGTTAATTTAAGCATTGAAGGTTATCTAGCTAATAAAGATTTAGCAGCCACAATCATATCAAGTACATCATCAGATTCAAAGTCATCCTCAGAATCAGTCATACTAACTAAGTACACGTCTCCGCAACAATCATAAACTTATCCTAAAAATATAAGGCAGTTTGAATCAGAATCTTCTGATTCAGAATCAGAATAATCATCCTAAGTTTTAGTTATGTGAGCCTTGTGTTGTTTAGAGTTTTTGGACTGTGGCTTAGACCTACACTCAGCAATGAAGTGATCGAGTTTCCCACAATTGTGACAAGCCATCTTATATTTATCGATCTTACTACTTTTACTATCAGAATTAATACTTTGTTTTGAATTTCTATTACGGGGTCGATTGAACTGACTAGATTAACCATTCGCTTGCATACGTTTCTTAGCAATAGAATTTCAATGCTTCAAAAGTTTCTTAAATTTGGAAGACATAAGATTAAGTTGATTGTCAATCCTATTGATTTCATCTGAATCCACATCAGATTCATTATCGGACTCAGCTTGGTGTTTAACCAACTTATGCACATGTTTATTAGGACATGCAATTTTAAAAGCAACTTTAGATGAGCTAGTCAACTCATTCTTAACACAAGTGTGGAAGCGGGGTGGCCCCTTATGTGTGTTTCAAATCAAACCACTTTTTACCAAAAAATTATCCATCTTTCAATTTGCACCAAACCAAGTTGTGAAAATCCAATTCTTACTTTAAACCAATTTTATCTTGATTAATACTAAACATGCATTTGGTGATTAAAGCAAGTAAGTAAAGTAAAGAATACTCACAATGCCGGATGTACGAGAAAAAAGCCCAAAATGGGAAAATAACCTTGGACGCCCAAGCCAGACAATCACTATGCAAAGACAGATTAACCTTACTCAATGACTCGATCCCCACGGGTCTTGATGCTCTTTCTGATCTTCTACCGTTCTTTAATAGTGCCCACACAGAAATTTTGTCTTCCACGATACATGTCCATAACACACGCGTCCACGTATGTCTCGGTGTCCACTGAATGGCTTTGATACGTCTACGATGTCAAACAAGAAGTCCTTCCCTTTTCTTCACCGCAAAATCCTGATGTTTAATGGTAGAACAAACCTTCTTAGTGCAGCAAGATGACGTAAACATATAAGAATGATATCTCGGATCTTTGCAAACTCTAAGGATGTGTTTAAGCTTTTTAAACCTTAAAAAGCATGTGCAAAACTCGTACTAGTTCGTAAACTATTTTTCCAGAATGCACACTTATTTAATTCTGACGAAAACACGCTTTAAATAAGATTTAAATGCCGACTCGAAAATAGTGTCGTTCGAACGACATAGGGCTGTCATTCGCGCGACATAACCATCTCGTTTGAACGAGACTGGTTATCGTTTGAACGAGCCCGTGTGTTAGTTTGACTTTTTGACTAAAACGTCTCTTCTAAAAGAGATCCAAATAAGTCAAACTCTATTTCGAGCTTATCAGAATAAAAACGTAGTGTAAACATTTAAAACACTTTAAAAACATTTTAAAATATTTTCTTTATAAAAATTACATCCTTATCTTTTATAAAAACAAATTCGAGCACAATTAATTATACGCATTCATACCTGAGTGATCTCGGAATGCAATTAACTTTGAAGACGAATAAACTTGCACCAATTAAACTTCGGCATAATTAATTTCTTGAGGCTTTGTCGCAAAGTCTTCAATTTTCTTCAATACGTCATAGACCAAATGGGATCGTTACAAAATAAAATCTCCCCGTGACATATTACAAACACAGTTTTGTTCACGAAATTGAGTCAAAACAATACATGGACTTAATTGGAAATTTATGTCCTTACAAATCTCCTCCTTTGACTATTCTGGGACAAAACTAAACAAGTGAAATGCCTAAGCCGGGCCGTCAAGCCGTATGACGCCTAAATCCCATCCCATAAACCCAAAGATAAAAACTACAAGACACAGACTAGAATATGTAGCACCGGCAAGCATGAACTGTCTGAATGTGATGTAGACTTGAAATCTCGAATCACTGAAGCATACATATAGACATGAAACAGACAAACAATTACCCAGTGAAGTATGGAGGAACAAATGAAACTAATATATATATATATCCAAATGATACCAAACGATAATAGATACCAATATGAATAAACTCTGAAAAAATCATTTGTTAATCAATTGAGCAACAAAGTGATACCAAATTTAAACTATCAATTTGTAATACCAATTTGTAAAATATGTGATCCAAAACATGTAAACATGCTCAAATATCCCCCTACATCACATACATCTCTCTCCCTTTTTGTCTCGAATAGACAATCCGATGAAAAGATAAACCAATCAAAGTATCTAGTATGAGAATATATCAATTCGAATCAATTTGAAATTGCTAGATAATCATGAAACAAAGTGATACGAAATTTAAACTACCAATTTATAATACCAATTTATAAAATATGTAATCCAAAACATGTAAACATATTCAAATATCCCCCTACGTCACATACATCTCTCTCCCTTTTTGTCTCGAATAGACAATCCGGTGAAAAGATAAACCAATCAAAGTATCTAGCATGAGAATATATCAAATTGAATCAATTTAAAATTGCTAGATAATCATGAAACAACCAGATAAATATGATAATGTAATGACAACTCTGTAGCTAGTAAACCAATGAATCACACAAAGAATATGGCAATCTAATCAGGTGTGATAAACGGACTATATGCAAAAAATATGAGGCAATAAAACCTATATATAAACCAGTCAGTCCAGAAAAACTTCCACCAGTACGAAAAAATATACTAAAATAACCAGTGGACTGCAAACCAATCAGAAGCCAAAATTCAAGCTATCATTCGAACGAGCCAGGGACGTCGCTTAAACGAGATGAGGACTTTGCTCAAACGAGACTTCGCACGACATAGTAATGTCGTTCGAAAGAGATCTCGCGACATGCCAAACTTTCACGGTTTCCCAGAAATACCTTATATTTTTGTCCAGTGAAAAAATTTCCAGAAAAAATCAGTGGAAGGACCTGACAGCAGCAAAACAGTGTTAAAATAGTAAGCTTTTAACACTAAACGCATAACAATTAATAATGTGAGTTATATGCAAACATAGTATCGATGTGCTCAAACATGGACATGGAATGAATGGACATGTGTGGGTACCCAGAATTAATACCATGGGCCTAGACGAGTAGCCCAGTTCTGGCGGCCCAAAGTCTAGGCCCCCCACTTCTTATTTTGATTCGGTCTCTTCCCACGTTCCCCTGAAGGGAAGTTATAGGAAGGATGGAAGACGTGGGGGAACCCATCACCCCCACTCACCTAAATGTACATGTATATATTAAACCCTAGGTCCAGGGCAAAAGGACAAGTTGTATTCTTTGTAACCACTCTCCGGAGTATATAGAAATAATATCGACTGCACCACCATGGACGTAGGCACATTTTTGCTGATCCATGTACATCCTTTGTTGTGTGATTGTCATCTTTCATTCCTTGTTCTTCCTTGGTAATTGCCTCTCTTATATCTATTTGTGTTGCATAATAATTGTTACCACAACGTGAAACTACAACAAATGAGTCACAATTCAAACACATCAAAAAGATCAAGAAGCTCTAAGTATTAGCGATAAATCATTTTCAATTAAATCCCAAACATCGTCTCCTAACGTTCCCTGAATAAAGAAACCATTCGAATCTTCCAATATGGAAAATTGGAGCCATCGAAAATAGGTGGTTTACTAAAGTTTCCTAGCCTAAGCAACTGACTTGAATCATCCATTGTAAACAAGGTAAAAAGAGTTTGACAAAAGTTTTGAAAATATTTCTTTTTAAAGTCTAGCTCTGATACCACTTGAAAAACCCAACGAAACGCAAATAGACTACGTGCGGAAGTAAACGATTGACGAGTAAATGGTTTTTACCTATAAGTTTTATATGTTATTCAAGTAGGGACCATTTCAAACTTTTCTTGAAATTGTTAACTCTATTAAATCTTATTAAGGATTGTAAAGTCAATTTAAGTCTTAGTTACTATCTTTAGTTAAATCTAGGTGATTTATAAGATAATAAACAATTCAGCTTTTAGGCGGATTTCTAATTCTTTAAACCTACTTTTTAGTGTGAGGTGATATGCAAAAAATGTAAAGCACGCGATCTTTATTTAACGTCGCAAAAACCCTTCCCCAGGAAAAACGATGGACCCTCTACAATCACCTAATCTACCAAGTCCACTAAAAACAAATCAATACGAAACGAGTTACAATCACATAACAAGACACAACTTGAACTAGACAGAAAATAGCTATTACCTTACCAAGCCTCTACAGTGGTTGCCTTTTCTGAATCTTAGCTTCAACTTGTCTTTCGTATATTGCGTCTTCACTTCCTAGATTTCCCTTTAGATTCCTCAGCGTAGGTCGGCTCAGTGCCTATTGATTTTTATAGTCTTGTGTAGATGTGCAGTGATTTGTGATGTGTCATATGATATATAACACACTCACCCTTAATGTTACAAATAAAATTATTATGCAACAAATTCTTTCCTAAATATGAGTCTAGACTTTTCTGTTATTTCCTTATGTTTAATTCCAACTTCTTTTTTCACGAACACTAAGGTCGATTTAATATATACACAAAAATATGTCCCTATGTGGAACAGTGTATACTACGTGAATTCAAAGTGATATGAATGAAAGAATGAATATTCCTGAAATCACTTAAAAGATCAAGTAATCAAATGACATTAAAAAATATTCTTGACTGAAAAATAAGTAAACATATCAAGCATGCAGTTAAAAATCAAACACTCTTTTTAAAACAATATATAGAGATTAAATTGTTTTAATCTATTATCCTATTACTTCCACTTTCAATCAGTCCAACGGGTTCAGATTCTTGATTAGGTCCAATATGTTATTGTTCTCAGTCCAAGTCCTTGTTCAAATATACAGGTATAATCCAAGTTCAGGTAGGACAGTCCAGGTTATTTTTATTAGGAATAGGTCCACAAAATTTATTAGGTTTAATTAACTAAACCTTAACTCTGTTACTACCCAACTATCTTGATTAATTTTAAAACGAAAATTTTAAAATGGTTCTGAAACTTAGAACACGCGAACTATCAAGACCACGGAACTTACACAAATCAGATCTGGCATGTGTAGTGTATTACACGAAAAAAATAGATCTAATAAAAATAGATCAAACAATTTTAAAATCGTCTTATCAAAATTCTTGAAAATTGGAAACAACTAAACAAGATAGATCTAAAAGTAAACAGATTTGAAACAGCATAGAAATCGAGAAAGAAATACTCACAGTCGGATTTTTCATTTTGAAAAATCAAAAACAGAGGAGATAAGGTTCTGGTTTAGATGCACCGAAAAATGCTGCAACCTCAAGAGCCTTTTTAAGTATATTAAAATGAGTCAAAACATATTTATGAACAACACACTCGAAAAATATATCTTAGAAATCTGAAGTGTATAGGCTCTCTCTAAAAAAAATTGGCAGAATATTGGCGCAAAAATTATTTTTCTCGAATTGAAAAATTAAGACCCAAAGGGTTCTATTTATATAGAGTCCAAGAGTGCTCTGATTGGTGTTTAAAAGGGTCACGAGGATTGTACACACCCAGTAGAAATCGTAGATAAAAATTAATCTTGTGGCTAGCAAATAAACACAAAATGAGCCCTTAAGATAATGACACGTATCAGACAATTGTAACCCACTAAAAAATATTACCATTTTACGAATAAAGACGAGGTCGTTTTATTTAAAAACATATAACCAACTCTGGTTTTGGACATAAAACTGTGGGATGGAAATAAACAAGTCGGCGTCGTCGTTTTTATTGTAAACCCATTTTTGGTTTGCAAACTAAAGTCATTCGAAAGAAACACTAAGAGGATTGCCCGACGTCGTTTTTAAAGAAAGAATAAAAAATAAAACAAATCGTAAGCTGTATAAAACTCAAACCGTGAGCTGCATAAAAACAAGAAAGGGGATGTCTAGTCGTACCAAAAGGGTCAATTAGCGAGGTCTATTATGACACACCGAAGATAAAAAAAAAACTTCACATATAAGGCTATCCCATATATATATATATATATATATATATATATAATAACAAGTACACGAAAGTTAGAGTGGTCAAATCTTTATAATACCAATAGTTAAAGCCATCACACACACACACACACACACACACACACACATATATATATATATATATATATATATATATATATATATATATATATATATATATATATAAGACAAAGCTCCAAGACCCTAGAGGTCTAATCGCCAACATCAAAAAATATATAATATAATAGAGAAGACATGTATACAAAAGCATATTACCAATCAATATATACGAAGACAACAAGCCATTATTAACCTAAGGATATGATTTTAACCTCATCAACCATGCATGCACATAAACACAACATATAAAAAAAATACGCATGCTCATATATATATAACATACACACGAACTAAAACTTTTCAAATAATACTGATATTTATTTTTAAGAAAACGTTTGACAAAAAAAAATTCCAGATTAAATGTTAAGCAGTTATAATAAAACATTTAACTTCGAAATTTTATTTTGAAAAAATATTTAGTGTAAAAAAAATTATTTTCAGAAAAATATTTATTCTTATAAAAACCACAAATTAAAATTTTGAACATAACAAAAAATTTATTATAACGAAACCCATCACTAATATAAAATATAATAAATGGAATGCAAATGTAACGTGGGGTCGTGTCCTGTGTGACAAACAAAATCCTATGAGCCAATGGAAGTTACCTTTTCTGGAATGTCGAATCAAGTCGAGAACACATCTGATGTAGACAGCCATAGAGAGCTGGGCAAAGGTAAGCGAGACACAATCCCTAAGTACAAAAATATTTTGTCAAAATTCAAGTCCAACTAGTTGAATAAAGCATGGAAAGCAAGCCCTTGGAGTGCTTTATATAGAAACCTTCATAAATGGAACTTGAATTTGAAAATAATCTTTCCAATAATAAAAAAAGGTAGTCTAATTCAAATGTTATATTTCTGTCTAAAGTGGCCTCACCTCAGCTAGTTATGCTTAATACTGACTTGGAATCTGATGGGGAATGTGATTTGGAGAGATTGGATGATCAGCTAACCCTCATGTCAAAACAATTTAAGAAAATTTTAAAGTTTAGAAACAAGGTTGCTTCTAAACGAGGAAAGATTGAATATCCTAACCACTCCAATAACAAAACTAATGAGAGAAATTATGACAAAAACAATACTGAGACCAATCACAAACCTCAAAGAGACCTTAAAAACACCCAGTATTTCAGATGTGGTAAATGGGTCACTTAGCTAGAAATTGTCGGGTTAAATTGAATAACATCGCTAGAGAACATATCAGTAAGACTTGGGATGATTCAAGTGATTCTGGAGAAGATTAGCCTAAATCTTCCAAAACTTTTGACCTTGCATGTCCCTTTTTGCTAAAATAATTTATTATGATGATATGTCTACAGATAATGTTAAATTTGATGCTATTATTCCTGGTGATGTTATGTCCCATGATGTTTGCCTAATCCCGGTTTATCTGCTCTTTGCTTGGATAATATTAAGACTACTGATACTGCTAGTAGTACCTCTACGATGATGTGTGTGAGTCAAAGAGAACGCATGAATGACGAATTGAATGTGTGTGTGAGTATAACAAATAAAGCATTAAGGGATAACAAACACAGTTTACTTAATGAGTCCAATAATGACGATCTCACTAAAATTCACACACTTAATATTAGGACTCTTATGAAGAGCATTAAACTAGAGAAGACAGTCAAGAACCCAACTGGGAAAATAAAAGCCTTATGCCTAATGGTAAAACAGAACGTAGAGGACTATACTAATAAATGTTTGGCCTATGAAACCAAAGCTAAGATTTTTGTTGAAAAAATTAAAGAATTTTAGGAATCAAATTAAAGAAAGTTTCCTCTCAGATTTTTGCATTGACAAAGGCTATTTGGTCTACCCAAGCCGACCACATGAGAGTCGACCCTCCACTTTAGTACGAGTAGAATAAAATACTCCATCCACTCACAATGCTTCAAAACCCAGAGCTTATTCATGAGATCTTGGGGGCTTATTGTTACACCCTTATAGTCACAGCCTACCTAAAGTTCAAAATATTACCAAATGTGGATCCGAAATGTGCTCGGCATCACTTAGAGGAGGAGGTCGGCTCGGTTATTAATCTTCTCGGCTACCACGTGGACAGCTGCCACACTTAGCGGGGATGATTGCTCATATCATACGCGTGTGTTCTCATATTCACACTAAAGTTTTCTCACCAGTAACATGGGATAAGGGAATGTGGTGGTTACAAGAGCGTGATCTACACGCCCTTTAGAGACGTTAACACGTGGTCAAGGAGAATAAGTTTGTTATTAAAATAATTAACACATGTATGCAGGTGTAACTTCTGACCTATAAAGGCATTTCTTTTATCTTAAAAAGTATTCTCTAGGAATGACCTGTAAATAGGGAACGTATCCACCTAGAACGTATCCACTTATTTTGTTTCGGGAATAAGTCAAAACTATACAACGGACTCAATTGGAAATTTTGTCCTTACAACTCAATATTAGCTCGTGTTGTAGGGTGACTCTTAACAGCTGCGTCCCTGACTGCTGGCCCCATGTCCTGAAAAATAACCTCTTTATGTGAAACAACAATAGTCGACCTCTCCAAAGTATATTCCATATATAGATCCCCCCTCTTCAATAGTCCTTGAGAAAAAAGACGTCATCTGAGTGATGAGAGCACTCCTCGCCATTTTCTTTGTGGACCTCACCCCTCGTTTAACATGGTATTGGTCCATCTCATTTTGAACCAGACTTCGTATGTCATTCTTTTGGGGCCTCGTTTAATGACTTCCATGTTCTAAACGTCCTTGGTCGTGCTTAGCACTCCTTCATCGTTTGTGAATCTTGCTCGACTGAGGGATGGGAGTCTGAGCACGACGCTTGTGATCATGGCAGAGTTCTCTCTCAACTTATTCTAGTCACCGTTAAAGTAAGGTATTCTCTTCTAACTAAGGGCGAGTTTCCTCCCCTTACTGTTAGAGTTTGGCTTCTTAAGTATCGACTAACCGCGAGATCTGGGTAGACCTACGCCGCTCGTGGATTTCTTCAGAAGGTTATCACTCTGGGTGAAACCTTGGATTCTCCTGATGAACTTCAGACTTGACTCTTAGTGGCGCTAAATCAACTCGCACATCTCCAGGTTGAGGTGCACTGTTAAGTTGTTGAGACATCGTTGTTGTTCTTTATGGATATTTCTTTCGTGGAAAGGAAAGTCGTTCCCATAGAAGACACTAATTGTGAGTGAAAATGAATCGTAATGGAAAATTAATTAAGAAAGCAATTAAATAACAAAATATAAAGATGTCAATCACACAACATAAAGATATACGTGGTTCGATAAATTGCTTGTGTCCATGGAGAGGTCATTGTTATTATATTAGGTTCTCTCAAGTCTCGAAATTACATTCCCCTTGACCCTGGGGTGAGGGCTACATAAATTGTAGTGTAAAGTGGTCGAGTTATACAAGGAAGTCTACCATCTTGTTGTTAGCTCATATGATGATTCTTATATATTTCATCTGAGATTATTGGTAACTGTTTGAGCTTATCAATACTCGTGTGATAAATGTTTATATTTATCCATGTGACATATATGGTTACTGATTCCTTTGAGCAATTGGGTCGGACGTGCACTACATCCCATGTGACATATATGGTTACTGATTCCTTTGAGCAATTGGGTCGGACGTGCACTACATCCTGCTGGGCTTGGTCGGATGGTCTTCAATTGGGCCTAGTTAATTATTTGGGTCCCCGCAGTACATAACTATGACACCCCACCTATTTTAATATTGGTTGATCATGCCTTTATTAAATTAAATGGGAATCAAGTATGATTTCATTCTTAGCATCACTATCGTATGCCAATTGATTAAACTAATAACCTATCAAGTTCAATTATAAATTGTAACATTAACAGTTACACAATTAAACATCACCAGTATAAACATACACTAATAAACTACCAACATAAATGAGCTTATGATAATCATAAATAACTTAAGCCGAATAAACCATCGGTGTCTAACAAGTAACAAATGTAACCATGTACTGAGAAATAATAAGAACGAATGTCTCAATATAAAAGACTCATCCTTATATGGGAAACACGTCCAATAAGAAATGATGAAATACTGAACCCAACTAGATAGAAATAATTAAGGCGACTAAAGCAAATCCTGCAGCATCCACGGGTACTACACGTAATGTCTGACTGGAACAACTAGCCCCGGTGCACATGTCGTTGAGCACCTAAAAGGTTTTGAAATGATTTGATATGGGTTAAAGACCAAAATATTTTAAAATAGTTTTAAGTATTTATCCATAATAAATGTGAAGGTGTAGTGTATTATATTCATATCAACACACAATAGCACTCACATGAGACTGTCCTCACCTCTCATATAAAGTGCGCACCTATCGCGTTCATTATATTATCCTAGTTATGCTACCTAACCTAACTAGAGTAACAACCACTAACTTATCCAATTTCGCTAATAGTCACCACTAGGTAATCAGTACTATTTGTACTAAGTATATCATTATACACGATACGTAGCTAAACACAAGTTACGAATAGATATTCACAAAAGTATCTCACATACATATACAACACTCACTATATACGATTATATCGCATCATCAGAACCAGACCTTGCAGATGCATCCCTCGTATGCTATCAAGCACCAGGTACGTCACTTATCACCATTGGTCCACCTGTTCGGAATCTCACTACTGATCCCAAATCTTAAACACAAACAACGTAGGTGATTAACCATACCACATTTCTCTCGACCAGTCTCTAAACCAACACATATCCTCACAAATGGATAATGGCCACGCAATAGTACTACGACTTGAGAAAAAAAAACCTTCTCATCAACGCCACAACTGCCCACTACACACAACCTTCTAATGATAGCATTACCGAGTTAGGTATGTCCACACAATCAACAACAAACACATACGCACACGTATACGCAGACGCACACACACATACACACATATTCATATATATATAAAATACCAGAGCGTACTATCCCATCAATCCTAAAGTCGAAATCGGCTTGTCAATTTAAATATCATCAAGCGTTCACTCATTTGTTTCATAATTCATCTCATTTGAATATAGTTAACGGTTAGCCTATGACATGCACTAACCTTCTAATAATGTTCTCGGGTAACCCAAACCAATTTCGAAACCCATAAGTCTAATTTCCTAACACTAACAGATTAAAACAACACGTATCAAAAGTGGAACAAACCAGTAAACCAAACCGATTTAGTCCAACGAATCGGTTCACTCGTCCCAGCTAAACAGTTCGATTTGTTGGGCTGCCCTTTGTCTTCAACTACGGGATTTCATAACCAAGGGCCATCCATGGAAGTACTAAGCCTCCGAAAACACCCAAACATGAAAGCCTAACATGTATGTATTCATCCCGTGTCTATTTACACCAGAATCCATAATTATTTTAACCCGAACAGTAAGAATCATGATCTAACTGCACTACTTATGATCATCATTAATAATTTTTACCTCTTATTAAAATAGTCAATAAAACTCATTATTCATATACTTTCCTTCCAGATAAAATCCTTAAACTGGTTTAGATTAATCCTTAATAATTATTTAGATTAATCCTTAATAATTAACACATGATTAATACGCAGATTCATATTTATATTAGTCCCGAATTCATTATAATTCCCATTTTTGAAAATAATGTTAATTATTAACATGATTAACTGCATGAACAACTTAAAGCAAGCAATTACTTTCCTTTATGGATTAAAATCCTACGTTTTTCTTCTTCTTTGCTCGTTTGTTTCTTCGAAGATGATCCACTTTCTTCTCAAAGCTTTCTCTCATTCTTTTCTCTCATTTCTCCTCTCTCTTAACCCTAACAACCTTAGGTTGGAATGACAACTCCCATACATCTATATTAATACCTCATCAAACACTCTAATTTTCGAATTAGGGTTAAGTCCTAGGGGTAAAAAGACCACCATACCCCTATATTAGTCTTGCTAGGTCTAAAAAGCCCTTGGAACCCAACTATAACCCCTGTGTACTTATTCTGGACTATTTTGACCCGTTTTGGATCACCGGTGCACTAAAAAAGGTCATCCGAGTTACATGACTAAAAATATACAATCGTACCTGACACGTGTGTGTATCGTCAATAAATTCGTCACTTTTACTCACTAATGACGTAATAAAAATTATCACATTACTATTTACTTATCACACACAAGTAAATATTTTATAGATAAATATTAATCCAACACTCGCTAATTGATATTTATCAACACCAATTTAATTTCGCAATTAAAACTATAATTTAATGCACAGATGGAATTAAAATGCTTTTAAAAGTACGGGGCATTACATTATCCCCTTAATAAAAGAGTTCATACCTAAAATTCGAACGTAACTGACATAAAGAGGTCCAAATACTTTTTTCGCATGTCATCCTCACGCTCCGAATACTTTTGCTCCATATAATCCAGAATGGCAACAGTTCTCTTCTCATAAGTAATATTAAGTTTTAAGTCTATATCCTCAAACGCAATATGAAAATACGCCAACTTATCCCTGAGATACCTCCTCAATGACGACACGTGAGAAACATCATGAATCTGTTGTAAATGCTAAGGTAAGGCAAACCTATGCGCAACTGGTTGTATCTTCTTATTGATCGAGAAATTCCCCACATATATTGGTGCTAACTTCCCATTATTTTCGAACACCATCAGTCCCTTCATAGGAGATACCGACAACAACACCTGATCACCCACATTAAAATCCATGGGTCTCCGGTTAGCATTGACATAACTCTTTAAACGATCATAAGCTACCCGAATATGGTACCTAATCAACTCAATATTTATCGAAGTGTCCTGAATCAAGTTTGGCCTGAGAAGCTTGCTATCCCCTACCTCTAACCAACACATGGGCGAACAACAAGGTCTCCCATACAAAGCCTTGAAAGGCACTATGCCAATAGTATACTGGTACGACTTATTATGAGCAAACTCTATTAATGATAAGTAATGCTCTTAATTACTTTTGAAATCCAGAATACCCATCCTCAACATATAATTTAATATCCGATTCACCCTCTCCGTTTTCCCATCGATCGACGGGTGATATGTCGTGCTCAAATGCTTATCAGTTCCTAATGCCTCTTGAAAACTCCACTAGAAGTGGGACACAAAGATTTTATCCCAGTCTGAAATAATGTTGAACGACACCCCACGTAATCTCACCATCTCTGTAATGAAAATCTATGCATATTGCCCCTTCATATAATCGACCCGAGTGGGAAAGAAATGGTCCACCTTAGTCAAACGGTCCATAATAACCCAGATAGAATCCTGACCCCTCTGTGATATCGGTAACCCAATGATAAAATCCATCGATATACTCTCCAACTTCCACACCGAAATATTTAACGGTTATAAAACCCTCATCGGTCTCTGATGATCAACCTTCACCATTTGGCAAGTGTGAACCTGAAGAAAAACTCTATAATGTACCGCTTTATACCGATTCACCAATATATCATTCTTTAGCAAGACACCATACCACAGTATTTTCTAGGCATCACATGCGCGTGTGACCCAACCGATGGTAATAGTTGCAGTGATTTGGTCTCCTTTATACAATATCCATCTTGTTTTTATGACGAGTAGAAATGAGTCTTCCAACATCACGTCTTAGATCTGAGTTAGGTATAAATCCGTGACGATATATCAGATGCCAATAATCTACGTGGTTAAGGGGATGTAATTGGGGTATGTATGTTTTAATATAGTTATATGTTGTGAAGTACTCACTAACATATTGCATATGATCGAGACTTAGTTTGGCACGTGTTACAATCATATGGGAACAAATAATCTTAAAAATCTCACACTTACCACAACCACACTTGCCTCCTGATATGTGTATAACGTAAACATTTCCACTTTTGTGTTACCACCTGTACTTGACCCTCATCACAGTTGAAAGTTCGACACGCATGATTTTTCATTTTGTTAATTCGTTTATGTATATTTGACAAAGCATTGAATGCACGTGTTGCACCCAAAATACTATATTCCAAGCCCTGCACCCTACATATGAAGAAATACCGAACAAGTCCATAAAATATAAGCTCGATCAATGCAGTGATAGGAATACTCATCGCCCTCTTAATAATCTCGTTAAACATTTATAATAATTTGGTCATCATTTGGCTATATAGGTATTCCCCATCATGACAAAGTCCCAAATTCTTCTTAGGAATACTGGAAATATAGGAGTGTGCGACCTTATTTATGTCCTTAATTTCGTACATTATCTTCTCAAATTTCCTTACTTGACGTGTAGTGCCTGAAAGCCTTAACATCTGCTTTAGGAAAACGTCACTAAATGTTTTACAAAAATTACTAAAATGTGACGTATTCAATAATTGTAACTCCCATTATCGGCCTTCCACCATCTATACAAATGTTGTTTCTCCTACACCACACCAGCACCACAGCCATTATCCCCGTATATCGGTAAAAAATAAAATGTATATGATAACTCCCCATCAAGATTTGTGTCTTAACATGGTATAAGAACCAACTCTAGTTATTTATATCCTCTTTATCAATAATGGTGAATGTTAGTGGGAGTACTTGTTAGATCCCGATTGTAATATGACGATGATTGGTAAAAGGTCTTCTTACTTCGTCCTAATAGTAGGGGTCAATTCCAGGTATATGTCGAGTCTTTTGATTTCGTTAATATTTCAAAACAAGTTGTAGCATACTTTGCGGTAATCTTCATCTACAATCATTTCCATGTATTTCATTCCACCACCAATCGATAATGCAAACCAATGATAAGTGATCTTAATATCTGTCGTATGATGATCAACTACCATTGTACACCATGCCTTTTTAAATTGGTCATTTTATGTGGATGTTGTGGTCAAAGTGATCATCTTACGAGTTGATCATCGCAGCTTAGGCCAGTTGTTTGGTCATTAAAAAATATAACTCTTTAGCAGCACATGAATGTTGCACGTCTGCTATAATGAACCTAGAACCTTATGAGGTCACGACTCTATGGAGGCCACGACTTGTAAAATGAATTATGAGAGAGAGACATAGGTTAAGGGGAGTATCCACGAACTTAGACAGTCCACAAGCTATGACTTAATAAGTAAAGGCCACATTAGTAAAAGGAAGGTCACGACCAAAGGTGATGGCGTGGAGCTTGACACCCTTAGCACAACACCTGGGGGGATGATGTAACCTTATTGTGTCATGAGTTAAGGACAAAGTTAAGATAATTATAGAAATCATTTGAAAGAAGTAATTGTGGAAAGTAGTGCCCAAAAGAGGAATATCCTATATTCCTTGCTAAAACATATAAATACCCACCCTTAGCACATTTCCAAAAGCTTATAAAACTACTAAACCCACTTTAGAGAGAGAAAGTGTTACTTTTATGTGAAAGGGGAAGAGTTGCCTGAGTACAATCCCAAACAATCACTATTCATGGGAGAATGAGGAGGCCTGTAAGGCGACGATGAGTTGTTGTTCATGGAGAATTATTATCGGATTAATGGGGCAATATGCTCATCAATTTGTTATTAAATAATTATTACGTTGATTATAATATTATTGAAACTAGATAGTTCTACATCGCTATATGTTTAATATTGCGGAGTACATCAAATCTATATATTTAAATGTAAAATGATTGATTAGTGTGGACTATTCATGTATATATTTTGGATAGTGTCATATGGACGAATTTATTCGATAAGAAATGTGGTGTGAATAGTTTTTTATTTAGACCCCACATCTATAAATTATTGTAAATTTTACTAATAAATTGGGTAGACATTATCAGCGTGAGCTATCAAGTGAATATTTGATTTAATTTCAAACAGTTAATGCGAGAATGAATTTTCTTTTGAACTCCCAATTACTCAATCGGTGATATGAAAATTAATTATTGTTTTTTTCGTTTTTGGAGAGTTTAGGTTTTGTGTGTCACGTGTCCGTGAAATATCTTCCTTATTTAAGTAGTTAAATGTCTTATACACCACAAGGAGTATCACACACGTGTCTATGTCCCCAAAGTGTCCAATAAGGGGTAGGTCACCTCGAGAAAAGTGTCAATGATTTACATAATTTCACATATGAGGAACAAATTAATGTTAACCTTTCCCAAAATTTGTCTATACATAATTAATCGTTTCAACCACCTTAGTTATCCAGTTTACATTTTAAAATCATTTATGTCTCTTGTACTCAATGTTATATCCAAGACCTCTTTAAATATATTAGTTATATTATATTACTTAATACATTATGTTACCATCTGAAACCCATTTGTTAAAAACACAAAATACATTTAAGATATGCATTTAATTCAATCCCATTTATTTAATCCGAAGATATTTTAAAGTTTTTTTACTATTTCGTGACTCTTTAGCATCTTTATGGAAAATTATAGATAATTGATAAGAAAATATATTAGTTTTCTATAACGACAATCTAATTTTGCAAACTATACCAAATAACAGGATAGTCCTATTGAATGTCTTCACATTTTGCTATGTTTTTTGGGATTTTATTTCCTTTTTTCAAATTTATTTCTTGTTTTGTCCTAATTTTTGCCCAAAATATAAACAACAAATAAAAGCGTGAGACAAGGATGAATCCGGAAATAGAAACAACAACCACAATAAACAAAATCTGAATACACATACATGTATTTAAGAATAATAATATGAATACAAAAAATTTGGTATAGTACACAATAAATTAAAGTTTTAAAGTGACAATATACAATTTTATGGGACTAATTTACTACGACATTGCACAATCTTATATCCACTATACCACAATTTTTAGTAAGATGGCTATTCGAGCTAACGGGTTCTGTTTGAGCTGGACCCGATCCGACACGAATTTATTTTACTCGACACGAACACGACACAAACATGGCATGTGTCGTGTTTTTTTTTTGCCTAACACGAACATTACTTGTTAAAAACACGACACAACATGAATAACACGATAAATTAATTTTGTGTCAATTGACACGAACCAAATATATGAGTGGGACCCGGTATGGTGATAAAAACATGGGGCCGACTATCGGCACTCCAAAAAGTTCCAGGGCACTCCAACAAAACTAACAAATGACAAAATAACCCTTTACCTTTTACCATTTACCATTTATCCTTTATTCTTTTTTTCTTTAATTTGAACTAACCACTTAAAAAAAAGGTCATAAAATGTTGACAAAAATTACTTTTAATTATTTCTTAAATTTAATAATTAGATGCAATTTAAGCATTTTTTTTTAACTTTGAATAACAATTATTAACAACTTAATCATTAATTGATTTATACTTTAGTACTTATTTATTTTTTATGCCAAATATGAACACGATCCAATTAAAATGTGACACGACACAACATTATATGAAATCTTATTTTTTTATTTAACTAGAACACAACTCAAATAAAAGTGACACAACATAAAATCTTTTTTTTATCTAGCACAAACACGATCTAATTAAAATGGAACACGATAAGACATGAAATCTCATTTGCTTACCTAACATAGCGCAAATAACCCCGACCATACAAGAAATCTTTTTTTTTATCTAACATGAACACGATCTAATTAAAATACAACACGACACAACACAACATGAAATTTTATTGTAACCCAACACAAACACAACTCGTATAAAAACCTCACAACATGACTTAAATTGTGTTCGTATTCGGTCAAATATAAAAGTGATAAACAAATGAGTATTAAAGTGTAAATCAATTAGATCGTGCTCGTGTTAGATAAAAAAAAACTTCATGTCTTGTGTCGTGGTGCATTGTAATTAAACCGTGTTCGTTTTAGATAAAAAAGATAAAAAAAAAAAAAAATTATGTCGTGGCACATTTATCTGAGTTGTGTTATTATTAGATAAAAAATAAGAATAAATGTGACACGACGTGAAATCTTATTTTTTAATCCTAAGTCTAAATATTTTCAAATAAATGTGACAGGACAATAATTTGACCGAATACAATCAATTTGTACGAAATCTTATGTCGCGTTTTAATTGGATCGTGTACGGATTTGATTGTAACAATAATTTGACCGAATACGAACATTGTACGAAATCTTATGTCGCGTTTTAATTGGATCATGTACGGATTTGATTATAAAAATAAGATTTTTCATTTTGTCGTGTTACTTTTATTTGAGCTGTGTTTTTTATTTAACACAAACACGATCTAATTGATTTACACTTTAATACTCACTTGTTTATCACTTTTATTTTTGACTGAATACGAACACAATTTAAGTCATGTTGTGGCGCTTTTATTACTAGTTGTGTTTGTGTTGGGTTAAAATAAAATTTCATGTTGTGTTGTGTCTTGTTGCGTTTTAATTAGATCGTGTTCATGTTAGATCAAAAAAATAAGATTTGTGCTGTGTTAGGTAAGCAAAATAGATTTCATGTCTTATCGTGCTGCATTTTAATTAGATCGTGTTCGATAAAAAAAAAGATTTTCTGTCGTGTCACTTTTATTGAGTTGTGTTCTTGTTAAATAAAAAAAGAAGATTTCGTATAATGTTATGTCGTATCGCATTTTAATTGGATCGTGTTCATATTTAGTAAAAAAAATAAGTAAGTATAAATCAATTAATGATTAAGTTGTTAATAATTGTTATTCAAAGTTTAAAAAAAAAAATGCTTGAATTGTAGTTAATATTAAGTTTAAAATATAATTAAAAATAAATTTTGTGCTTCTATGGAGTCTCGGGGTTTGAAATCCAAAGATTTTGAAGCTCCGTCCCAGCATTTGTATAACATTGTAAGTTTGGTGTTTGTTTACCCCAAGTATTCGCCTTAAGAAGATTGTTTAGGTTTTCATTCATTTATTTTATTTAACTCTAGTCTATGATGATTGAGCCTGTCTTCTCCTCTGTTTGTTCTGGTATAGTAACGATATAAACCCTAGCCATAGGCCATAGGTAGTGGTGGATTTCATTTCGTTTAACCGACTTGTTTTTCTTTATAAACTTAATGTCGTTGTCTATTACTTGTAAACAATTCAATTTTGCATGCTCTCAACTGTTTACTCTCCATTTTTTTTATCTCCATATAACTATATGGTGATTGAGTCTACGTGGTAATGACTATATTATACATATACTGGGTGTTAAACCCTAGCCCTAGCATTATCGTCCTGGTATGGGTGGATTTCACTTAAGCGACTTATTTATTAATTAAAAACAATTCAATTTGGCATAGTCTCAACCGTTTACTCTCCATTTTTTTTAAACAATCAGCGGTGTTAGTTGATACCACAGGTGTACGCATGCTTACGTCCCTGCTTTTCGTGTCCCGTTTATGCGAAAGGTAAAAATCGACATATTGATGTCGCGTCTTGTATGTATTTTTAACGTGTATTATCGTATCATGTGGGGTGAGACCAAGATAAAAAGCGCGAAACTTAATTTATCACCTTAGTCACAATCACTCTTCCTCTTCTCCATGGCAACAACTAGAGGTAAATATGAGTCTAGAGATGAGGGGAAAGTAATAATAAGTTCATCACTGTCAGATGCAGTGACCGGGGATGTGGAGATGAGATCTTGGTCAAGATCAATTCGGGGTGAAGGCACATCAATAATGAGGCGAGCAACGAAAGAAGTAATGGTATTTCGGTACTGCAATAGGTATGAAGCTGATCTGGTGTGCTCCTCCCCAATTTTCTGGTGAATGCCCCAGATGGACTTCAACTCTCTACGGTTGATGTCACTCTCTTTGCTACACTTTCTTTTTCGATCAACTGCGATCAAAATTAACAAGGTAAACATTAGTATTAGCATTTAGTAGAATATGCAAAAGAAAATTAGATAAACAAATGAAACCTATCCCATTGCCATTTTGGGTACCTAGGCCCCTAGTACTCAGCATATCCATTCATGGGAGCATGTTGCCAATTTTTGACAATTACTCCATGATCAAAGTAATCTCTATTGGAGTCAGAAAGATTAACAGCTAAAGATTTGTTTACAACCCTAGTTTTTAAATAGGATGTGGTGTCACTTGTGACCCTTTTGTAACAAAACATTATTTTTGGGACCCCTATATGGGTTCCATGATCCACCCTGGCTTGGTCCAGTGGTAAGGAGGGTTTCGCTCTAGATCATAGGTCGTGAGTTCGATCCCTCCCCACGGATACCTGCCCTGGGGGTAAGGGCAGGCTCTGAGCCGTGCGGGTACGTCGTAAGGTTCTGGGTTCGATTCCCTCTCGGGTGCCAGACTTAAATTGGGGTGTGTGTTAGGGTGGTTCTGACACTTGAACCCCCCCTGTTTAGCAAATACGAGGGAGTCCAAAGGGCTCGTCCTATGGAGTTGATTTAACCTATAAACCCCATTAACCACTCTCCAAGTGTTGGGGGCTATTTTAGCAGGAACGACATCAAAGTGCTGGCAAAATTCAAGACAAAATGGATTTGGGGGAAAAGTAAACCCACACTCAGCAATGAAAATGGAAGGTAACCAATAGCCCTGAGGCAAAGAAAAAAGATCAGTGGGAAGACTAAGAAGTTCCAACTCTACCCACGAAGGGATATTCTATTCATTTCTGAATTCTTCTAAAGAGGTTACAGAATAAACCATATTCGAAGAAGAAAAAGAGAAGAGAGAAGATTCTTACAATAATTTAAGGATTCAGGAAGAACTGAAGAACAGGGGAAACGATCGCATAGAGAGCTCAAAGAGATAACAGCAAGAAACTCAGTAAATTTTGAGGTAAGAGACAATCGTGGATTTTCTCGCCTTTTATAGGTTGCCTCGAAATTAGTGAAGATAATGATTAAAAGAAGCGTCAATTGAACTGTTGGCGGCTGAAGCTAGAAAAGACACATTTTCCTGAAAACGATTCGGTAAAACCTATGAAGCACCGACACTCTCCCAGAAGCCACGAGTCATTTTTGACACGAGTCCGACACGCGACATGCTCCGACATGTTGTCGACACGCTCTGACACGATGGGACACGTTTTCCGACACGCTGGGACACGTAAACAATGACACTTTTTTTTTATGTGATTATGATTCTGCCTTATTTATGATTTTTAATGTTAAAGTGTGTTTGAATTTTGTTTTATATGGTCCATTTTCTTAATTTCATGTTAAGCTCTAATAATGTATTTTATGGGAAAAAAATCTATTTTATTTCATTAATATATATATATATATATATATATATATATATATATATATATATGTAAATATATATATATATATGTAAATATATATTATATATTTGAAAATATATTATATATTATACGTATTCCAGTGTGTCGTATCCTTGTTTTTGGAAAAATAACGTGTCGCGTGTCGTGTCGAAACACGTATTACGCGTCGAGTCCGTGCTTCATAGGTTAAAACTATGGATAATTTGCAATAATGCCATACGCATTATGAGCCGATAATCAAATCATTAACTTTACAAGTATGGGAAGTCGGTAGCCGACCAAGACTCGAAATTGTTGCCCAGAGCAACTTTAAGAGCTAAATGTTCCATACTTTTGTAAAAACCTCAAGCATGAAACGTTGGGGGTTCTGTTGATAGAAAAAATTATCCTATTATGTGGACCAATCAGAAATAGACGTGTTATCCATTGTGGCATTAGTCCTAGTCAGCCAGGCCTATTTATCAAAATGAGTCCAAGAATGCCGACCAACAGTTTAGAATGCCGGCCAACAGGGGCAATCAAATGCCAATAGTTGTATACATTATGAACAATTTACAGATGTAAATGCCTATTTTATAACGACATTCCATCCGTTAATATTCCGATTCTTGTACACCTTTAGGCCCCGTTTGATGCGTCGTATAAGAGGGTCGTATTGGATTAAAATATCCTATCCAATGTTTGGTATAGTTTGGGATAGGATATGAGATGGAATAAGTTATCCTGAGTGAGCTCCTTATCCCATAAGGAATGGGATAAAAAAAACCACTTCCAAGGTGGTATAAAATTATCCGGTGTCAAACATGCAAATAACGTTACTAAAGTGGCCTTATTAAGTTAGAGAGTCCAAAACAATTTGGATTCTCATCTTTATAAATATACCTATGTACATAGGCTCCTTCATCACCCGTTTCCTTCATCACCGTTTCATTCATCAGGTTTGAACTTTTTTTTTAACTACATATATATGCAGCAGGTATATGCCGTAACATATATACCTGCTGATATATGCCCGCTTATATATGCCGTAATATATATATATATATATATATATATATATATATATATATATATATATATATCTCCTGTGTGTATATATATATATATACCTGTTGCTACCTGCTATGCCTATATATACACGCCTGCTGTAGCTCATATACCTGCTATGCCGTGTGTATACAAATATCTATATAATATGGGAGCTTGGTTTTTGAAAATGTGTACATTTTTAACGGTCTAGATCGATGCCACCTCGTTACACATTTTAATGGTTGAGATCACATCTCTTCCTTTTTTATAAATCTACCCCTCAAATATTTGGTTTCCCCCCTTTTTTACTCATCAAACTTACACTTTTATTCAAATATTTGGATTTTTTGGTAAAACACCACAAGTGTACCCACACAACCCCCTCTCTCTCGATATCTCCCACACCCGTCGCCCTCATTCCCCCCCCCCCCTTCTCTCTCTCTCGATATCTCTCTCTCTCAAGAACTGTATCCAACCCTCGCATAATATCCCATTTTCCCTCTCAAACCCTCTTGCAAGGCTGCCACCAGATTGAGGTGGTTTCGATGGTGAAACTCTCAAAGCGAGCAAGAGAGGAGTTCGACGGCAAGCACAGCATGGATGCATGAACTACATTTTTTTTATTTACATCCTGTAATCTCAAATGCGAATTTGATGGGTTTGCTAAAGGCGGTGTAAATTTCATTCTCATTTTGGCTGACCTGTGGTCCCATTATCTTCATTGGATTTTGGCTTGGACCGAACATTTATTGTTGTGTATAAATTGGTTTCACAATTTTCGTCTTGCTGAGATATGTTTTTTTTGCATATTTTAAGATCTTAACAGAGGAAGTGGTCTTAATTGGTTGACCACTCTAGAGAAATCTTAATTGTTGTGGATGAAATCGTGTTTTTTTTGTTCATGTATACTAACTTGGGCATTTCTTACTTGTGTTCATGTGGGATGAAAAAATTACTCAGCTATAATACAGTTTTCTTTTCACTGTACTTTACAGTTAGTATGGTTGGTCTTTGTTCTCTTTTTTTTCTTCCCTTTGCAGGTATAGTCATCAGTTATTCATTTACAATAGACTGCTTCTTTTTTTTCTTATACTCATTACAGGAGATTAAAGTCTTCTTCACTTCGTGGCTCTTCAATTCGTTAGATGGGTTGATTCGAGTATTTCTTTGAGTATAGTCGTCATCATTTAGCTTAACGTAAATATCGGTCTTAACTCGGTGTTTAAATATAGAATGATGCTGCATTTTTTCTTGGGTAAATATAGAATGATGTTTTATTTTTAATATTGGTCTTAACTTAGTGTTTAGTATTGGTTTTAACTCGGTGTTTTATCGCAAATTAACGGCTGTAGGTGATTGTCGAGAAGGGTTTTCAGGTAAGCGAACGACTGTAGCTTCAGGTAAATATAGAATGATGCTGTATTTTTTTTGGGTGTAATAAGGGCACCTGTTATTTTTATATTTTTATTTTTTGTGTCATTTATATTTGATGTAGAGCACCTGTTGTTTTTAAATTGTTATTAGAAATGGGATTCAACTGATTTGCTGTTGGTACTATTTTTAAAGTTCTGATTTTATTTCGCACTTTAAATCAATATCACGTTTTGTTTTGGTATCAGACTTCGTTACATCTGTTAGTAACTTAAATAGCAGTGGGTCGTAACATCTGATTTTATTATGAAGGGATGTGTTTCCCTCATTTGTCTCATATGGTCATAAGTTTTATGGTTTTCAAATTTTATCTTTCCATAGTTTCTTGACAAATTGGCCATCCTAATGTTTCATTCTACTTATAAAATTATGATATCTCGCTCTCACTCTGTTTTCAGCTTCTGGATGTTCAACAACGTTATAGAATATGTATCTTCAGATGTAAGAAGAATTGATAATACTTATAGATTCATTTTCTTCCTCACTAATTATATGTACTTCTTTTGTTTTGATTCATACGTGATACAAGCCTGCTTATCCTCTTCTTTGTACAGGTAGTTCCGAGCATGAAACTATTAATTATATGGGACTCAAATAATGCTGGTAGTTTATTAATTCCCATTTTTAGTTTTTGTTAGTTTTCTCTCAAATGTTGTAACACCAATCAGAACAGATATCTCATATTTGTCACATATTAATTCCCATGTTTAGATATAACTGTGTATTAGAACATATGCTATAATTTATTCTATAAGTGATGGTATAACTGATGCTATAACTGGTATAGTTATATTAGAACAAATGCTATAACTTGGGCTATAATTGATGCTATAACTTGTACAGATATCTGATCGGGGTGATGTTTAGACTGTTACATCTATGGTATTTTCTCTATAAAATTTAGACTATTACGATGTGTTTAATGATATTTCCCCCTACTTCTGATCAAAGATGAAGAACTACTACTGATTTACATCTTTGTTAGTTGACATAGATTTTTATTATTCCAGAATATCAAATGCATATAACATGTCAAATGCATATTACTTTTTTTGTTGTATGAATCTATATTTGGAAATAAGGTGTTTCACATATTTAGGATTTGGAAATAAGAAGAATTCTTGGTTTGAGTACTAAATTATGTTTCACATATGATAATTTCTTAGTTGAGTGTCATTATAATCCGATGTCATTACACTTTGTTGTTTCATTATAAGAACCTTTAACGGTCATATTTAGCTTTTTTCAAATTTATACTTGATTAATGTTGATTATTGACTTAAATAACATGGGGCGTTAAAAAATATAACTTACGGGATTGTAATTTAATCACATTAGTTATCAGAGATAATAATCCAAAATCAACAGTTCTTATATAGGTAGCAGGTAGTGGTGAATCAGGTAGCTGCAGCAGGTAGTAGCAGGTAGCTACAGCATCATTAGGTAGCAGCAGCATCAGGTACGATCATCACGTAGCAGCAGCAGCATCAGGTAGAGAAGGTAGCAGCATCAGGTATTCAATATACATAATGTATGCATTTTTCGAATGGGACATTGACAAATATATAAGCTGCTATAGCAGCTATAGCAATGTTGGGTACCTAGATTCCGATATGAAACGATTAAGATGGAGAGTATTTTACCCACTCACACGCGCACACAAACACACACACAAACACACACGCACGCACACACGCTGCAATATGCATATATGCACTGCATAGATGCATATGCATACACGCACACACGCACAAGCACACACGCACCCCCTGCCTCGTCCACTCCCCCCTTCCCCACTCCCACACGCACACACGCGCACACAAATACACACAAACACGCACACACACTGCAATATGCATATATGCAGATTGCATATATGCACACGCACACACGCACCCCTTGTCACGTCCCCTCCCCCTTCCCCACTCACACACGCGCACACAAACACACACAAACACGCGCACACGCACTGTATATCTGCACTGGCATATATGCTCCAATATGCATATAAATAAAGGCATATATGCTGCAAACACACACACAAACACGCTCACACACGCACACAAGCGCCCCCTGCCCATCCCCTCCCCCCTTTCCCACTCACACATGTGCACACAAACATACGCACACACTCGCACTGCATATATGCATATGCATATATGCATACATGTCCCGTCCCCTCCCACCTTCCCCACTCACACACGCATACACGCGGACATAAACACACACACGCTCGCGCCCCCTTCCCCGCCCCCTCCCCCTTCCCCACTCACACACGTACACATGTGCACACAAACACACACACACCCACACATTCTCCCCCTTCCCGTCCCCTCCCCCCTTCCCCACTCACACACGCACACACGCGCCCCCTGCCCGTCCCCTCCCCCTTTCCCACGCACACATGCGCACACAAACACATGCACGCACACGCACACACTCGCACTACATATATGCACTGCATATATGCAGATTGCATATATGCATACCTGCCCCGTCCCCTCCCCCCTTCCCCACTCACACATGCACACACGCGCACACAAACATGCACACACGCGCACTGCATATATGCATATGCATATATGCATATGCATATATGCATACACGCAAACACGCGCACATGTACACATGCACACACACGCCGCCTGCCCCGTCCCCTCCCCCTTCCCCACTCACACACGCGCACACGCGCACACACACACGCACACACTCGCACTACATATGTGCATATGCATACCTGCCCCGTCCCCTCCCCCTTTCCCCACTCACACGCTCACACGCGGACATAAACACACACACAAACATGCACACGCACACTCGCGCCCCCTGCCCCGTCCCATCCCCCCTTCCCCACTCACACACGCACACATGCGCACACAAACACACACGCACACATGCTCCCCCTTCCCGTCCCCTCCCCCCTTCCCCACACACACGCACACAAACACGCGCACACGCGCCCCCTGCCTGTCCCCTCCCCTCTTTCCCACTCACGCGCACACACACGCATGCACACACGCACCCGCACACGCGCACGCACACACTCGCACTACGTATATGCAGATTGCATATATGCCTACCTGCCCCGTCCTTGCATATGCATATATGCACTGCATATATGCAAATTGTATATATGCATACCTGCCCTGCCCCCTCCCCCCCTTCCCCACTCGCACACGCGCGCACACACACATGCGCCCCCTACCCGTCCCCTCCCCCCTTCCCCACTCACACACGCGCACTGCATTTATGCACTGGAATATATGCATATGCATATATGCACTGCATATATGCATATGCATACACGCGCACACGTACACATGCACACACACGCCCCTGCCCCGTCCCCTCCCCCCTTCCCCACTCACACACGCGCACACAAACACACGCACACATGCACACACTCGCACTACATATATGCGTGTGCATATATGCAGATTGCATATATGCATACCTGCCTCGTCCCCTCCCCCCTTCCCCATGCACACACGCGCACACAAACACAAACACACACACACACACATGCGCCCCCTGCCCGTCCCCTCCCCCCTTCCCCACTCACACGCACACACGCGGACACAAATAGACACAAACATGCACACACACACACACGCACACATGCGCCCCCTGCCCATCCCCTCCCCCCTTCCCCACTCACACGCACACACAAACACACACACGCGCACTGCATATATGCATATGCATACATGCGCACATGTACACAGGCACACACGCCCCCTACCCCGTCCCCACACACACACGCACATATGCGCCCCCTGCCCGTCCCCTCCCCACTCACACGCACACACGCGCACACACAAACATGCACACGCACACACGCGCCCCCTGCCCATCCCCTCCCCCTTTCCCACTCACACACGCACATACGCGCGCACACACAAACACGCACACACGCACTGCATATATGCATATGCAATTATTCAAATAGTTCCTTTTTCCTAATATTGTTATTTGTTTTATTTTTAGAACAAATATGATGGATCAAACTCGAAGTTGCATTTTTGTATAAAAGAGGTAATCCAATTAGGTCCGGCTGAATCAATCTCGAATTTAGACAATTTGGATGTGATTGTATATTTCATTTATTGATTGTATATTTACTTATGTGACTGTATCTTTGTTCGATAAACTGATTAATTATGTTTATTGTTTGTCAAGTCATACAGAAAATCGAGAGGGAGAGAGTGATCATGGCTACAGGTGGGAAGATAGCAGTAGTAGCACCTAATTCAGAAGCACCATGGCACAGACATTTTGAGGAAGTCCCACATATTCCCCTTTCTCTGCCTTCTAGCTCCCATCTCCGAATTTGGAATTTTTTTTTTAATTTATTGGATTTGTTGTTACCCCTTAAATAGGGTGGATAGTCCAATAAACAAAGGACATTACGCCCAATTTTTTAAAAAAAATTGACACTTTGTTTTTTTGAGACACAGTTAATTTGATTGGTGAATATTGTATATTTCATTTTATATGTGAATTTTTTTGAAGAATTTAGACAATTTGGATGTTGAAGTATTTGTTATTTGTTAAGCAGGGCGAATAATTCCATAAACAAAGGAGATTATGTCAAATTTTTTTAAAAATTTGACACTTTGTTTTCTTGAGACAATGTGAATTCGATGGATGAATATTGTATATTTCGTATTATATGTGAATTTATTTGATGAATCTAGACTATTTGAATGTTATTGGACTATTTCACATTGTTTTAAAATTAAACTTCAAAATTTTTGCATTTCGCTATTATATACTTTGAAAAATTGTCGCCGTTTCGCGATTACGTACTTTGAAAATTTTCGTCGTGCCTTCAGGCACGGGCATACACTAGTATATTTATATATATATAAACACCTTAAAAAAAAGAAAAAAATTAGTTTAAAAAAATAATAATTTTTTTTAAAAAATATTTTTATAAAAAAATTATGTGGAGTGTCCTACTTTTATACAAAAGAGTTAGAATGGACCTTTCCCCAAACCCCTCCCAAAAAAAGTTGTTACTATTATTTTTACCCATATTGTAATTTTTTATATGCTATTGGAGTGTTCAATGCTTATGGTTAATATATGATATACTTGTTGTAACTAAAGTGGTGCTCATACAATTTTTTGAAAATTGTTAGATATGGAAATTAACGAAGATGAGGTCATCACATATATGATGTTCCAAGAGTTCGTCAATTTGTTCATTGTTGGGTATATGTTTTTTATGTTTATGTATGGTAGTGAAAATAGGCATTACCAAAAATATATGTTAAAGAACAGAACATTTGTTAGGTATGAGACACGAGTAGAGCATATGAACCGCCTTGTGCGTGATAGTGATGTGACATGTATAAATCAACTTATAATGGATAGGCGAGCTTTTGGTATTTTATGTGAACTTCGTACGACTGATCAATTGAAAGAAACTGGAAATTTCATAATAGAAGAGAAGGTGGCCATGTTCCTAAATAGACCTGCCCTTCACACGAAGAATCGTGTGATAAAATTTCAATATCGAAGGTCAGGAGAGACAGTTAGTAGGTATTTCAATGAAGTCTTAAATTTGGTGCTGCGAGTACAAGCCTATTACTTAGAGCACCTGAACCAGTACCAGAAGAATGTACTGAAGAAAGGTGGAAATGGTTTAAGGTACATATATATTATTCAATACGACCATAATGTTCTACAATATTAAATTTTAATTGATACTGATTTTAATAATTTTATTTGTTTAGGGGTGCTTAGGTGCGCTAGATGGAACATTTATTCGTGTGAACGTCCTAGAAGTTAATAAACCTAGATATCGAAATAGGAAAGGGGATATTGCAACTAATGTCTTAGGAGTATGTGGACGTGATATGAAGTTTATATATGTGTTGCCAGTAGGGGTGTTCGCGGTCCGGTTCGGTTCGGTTTTGAGGTTTTTTTTTTACCGGATCGACTGTCGTTCCTCTAAAAAAGTGGACCAAGACCGGACCGATAATATCGGTTAACCGACCCTAGTCGTTTCGGTTTTTTATAGGGTCGGTCCGGTCTAACCCGTCGGTCCTCACATTAATGAATTACATAATTTATAATGATGAAAATATACCCGACTCTATTTTTTCCAAACATTAAAAACCAAAAAATATTAAAATTTACAATTAAAACAAACTCAGTATGGATCAAACTGTAATTTAAACTAATCAAATATTGAAATATATATTTTCACTATTTATTTATCTTATATATATACATATATATGTAAAAATATATTATTTTATATAGAGTCGGTCCTAAGAGGATTTTTAAAACTATATTCCGTGGACCGGACCGACTAGATCGGTCCTCTAAAAAAATAAATCGAGACCGGACTGATTAAGAAAAAAGATCGGAAAAAAAGAGTCGGTTCGGCTCGGTCCGTCGGTCCAGTCGATTTTTTGAACAGGCCTAGTTGCCAGGATGGGAAGGTTCAGCTGCAGACTCTAGGGTTTTGCGAGATGCATTTCTAGGAAAAATGGACTTATAGTACCTACCGGTGAGTCATTTTTTCCTGAGTATTTGTCCATAATAATAATTTCGTGTATATGATATTAAGGTGGTTGTTTGCTATTGTAGGTTACTATTATCTTGTCGATGCTGGGTATACAAATGGTGAAGGATTTTTAGCCCCATATAGAGCAACGCGATACTATTTGTCTTAATACAGGAAGAGTACATTAGCGCCAGCTACCCCTCAAGAGTACTTTAATAAAAAGCATTCAGAAGCTAGAAATTGCATAGAGCGGTGTTTTGGGATCCTTCAGATGTGGTGGGCTGCTCTTCGAAGTCCAACGTATTACCCTATCAAAACTCAATGTCGTATAATTTCAGCATGCTGCCTTATTCACAATCATATAAGAAAATAAATGCCCGTAGATCCAATGGACCATGCCTTTGAAGAAGAAGAAGAAGAAGAAGAAGAATTGGTTGAGGGGAATAGTTTTCCATTGGATGATACAATTAGTCAAGTTGAAACATCCAACCAATGGTCTGAATGGAGGGATAATTTAGCCGAACAAATGTTTAACGCATGGAGAACTTGATGAGACATTTTTATATATGAGATCGATGTTTATCGTGTTATGTTTTACATTTGTTATGTAAATAATTCTTTTTATTTATTGCAATTATTTTTTATTTGCATAATGTTGTTAATATTTGTGTTCTCTTGTCATTAATTTATTGTTATGAAATAAGAACATATATTTCTATGTCAGGAATGGAAGGTAGCCTTCCCATTCAAAATAAGGGCAAGGGAAAAGTTAGATATCGACGCGTATGGACTAGGACTGAGGAAGAATATCTCGTGACAATACTCGAGGATCTTGTGAGACATGGGTACAGTCGTGACAATGGATTTAAGCCTGGAACAACGTTGGAAGTGGAGAAAAGATTTGAAGAAAAGATGACCGGGTGTGGTATTAAAGCAAACCCACATATAGAGTCAAAGATGAGAGTTTTGAAGAAACACTTTAATTTGGTAACTGACATGTTGGGTCGTAGTGGCTTTGGATGGAACGAAACTTTGAAATGTGTTGAGGTTGATCGAGATGATCAATGGGAAGGGTACTTGCAGGTAAATTAGTTAACTTTATTATTTATCTCTTCATTGAATAATAATAATTTTCACTATTTGACTTAACTTAATTTTATTTATTTATTTATTACAGAGAGAGCCTGATGCAAAGGGACTAAGAAACAAGCCATTTCCATTGTATGATCGGTTGGGATACGTGTTTGGGAAGGATCGCGCTACTGGTGCTGCAGTTGAGTCTCCTGCCGATGCCATGGATGATATAGATGGTCAGGACGAGGATAGTATTGACTTAAATGGTGCTACTCCAACACCTGTTGTGCAACCTTCCTCCAGTGTTCCTAACCCAAGTCAGAGAAAGAGGAAAAGAAAAAGTGATACTTGGAGTGTGGGCATGCAAGATATGGCAACAGCTTTTACCTCATTTGTAGAAAATTCGAACAAAATTTTTGAAGCACTTAGTGAAAAGTTTGGTGAAGATAAAGTAGGAAATAATAGGAAAAAAATGCTTGAGGAGCTTAACACTATGGCCACTCTGAATGCAAGGGATCGCGTTTATCTAGCCAGAAAAATTGTCGAACGAACGGATTATGTGGACATATTTCTTTCGATATCAAACGAAGATCGTATGGAGTTTGTTGCCCAACTACTTGAGGAGGGTTTTTAGAAATTTAAATTAATAACGCTTTGATTTGCAGACCTATGTTTTCGATGGATTAATTTTAATAATTTCTTATTTCGACTTTAAGACCAATTTGGATGGCTATATGCTCGTATTGATGAAGTTTAAATGGGTTTATTTCTTGTTGCATGCAATATAGTCAGGTTGCTATATTGATTTTTCAATTTTAAATTTTAGTTTGCTTCATTATGGAGGTACTAAAAAATATGGTATTGAGTTAAAATAAGTGATAACATTATATTTTTGTATTTTTTAAAATACTAAATACAAAATAAGGGTATTCTTGGAAAACTGGAAACAAACTTATCCTATCCGGACTATTTCAAACACGGGATTGTATTATTATATCCCATCCCGTCTTCTTATCCGGAAGTGTTCCAAACGCAGTATTGGAATAAGCGTTATATGACTCATCCTTATCCTATCAAAGCCGACTCTTATTCTATTCTATCCGGACCCCTTATACGGCGCATCAAACGAGGCCGTAGGGGCTATAAATACAATGTAATCCCTAAATCCAGGGGACACGAAACAAGAGACAACTGAACAAACACAAGGCAATATACAACAGTGGACGTAGGCTTTTCCCTTTAGCCGAATCACTTTAAAAATCTTTTGTATCTCTTATTTACTTATTTGTCTATGATCAAATAATTAAATATAGTCTAGTTTTTTGCATCAATAGTAAGTATATGTGGTACACCGTGCAAACCCAGGGGACCGAGTTTGCACGCACAAGTCTATGGAAGAGGTTTGAGACCTTTATGGGATGTCCTTTAGCCACCCAAAGGCCCATCATTGATAAAAGAAAAGTCGTACAAGCATCGCTTGGCGCCTTTGATATTGTGGAAGCTATATGTCGAGCGAGGCAAGAGAGGCACAAAAGAAAACAATCAATGGGTTCGTTGGGACATAAAACCCTAATAATGTTTAAAACACTAATAACGTTTAAAACATTATTATCAATGAAAAATGAACCATTAAAACTAAGTAGAAATCGTTGGTTTGAGAACCCTAGAATTGTGATTTTTGTCTGTTACATTTTATTTTCTAGGGTTCCATTCAGAATGTTTACCCTGGGTAAACATAGTTATTTTCGAGGCTATTACAACGAATAAAGGGCGCCAACTCAGGGTAAACATCCCGAATAGAGTTTGATTGAATAAAAAAAATTAACATTTGTTAGGTCGCGGTAATTACAACGAAAATAGGACATTAACTCGGGGTCGTTAGAGCGAATCAAGGACACTAACTCGGGGGTAAATAGCTCGAGTGGAGTTTTTCTTAAAAAAAATTCACTTTGGTGATTTGGTAGGATCGCTTCGAAAAATATCATCTTCCTCGGGATCCCTATACCGAACCACTGTAATGTTTAATTTTTGGTTTTAAATTTTTCTAGAGTTAAAAAACATTAAAAAAAAGTATTTTTGCAACAAAAATTACATCAAACATAATATTTGGGCAATTTTCATTAGTTTTAGGGTTGCCACACCCATTGTTAACACCCCAGTTAGTTGATGTAACTTCAATATGGTAACTTCAATGACTGAAAACCCTAGTTATTATATTGTTTCAATAATTAATATCATAATTTGTTGGTGAAGTTTTTTACAGTGTTCGAATGGAAAGTTTATGTAGGGTTTTGGTGAGAGAATGATTGAGAGAAAATAGTTTTGAGAGAAAAAATGTTTTGTAAGAATGGTTGAGAGGTAAAAAAATATATATATACTATGGGTAACCCTTAGCAAAATAATGTAAAATATTTCTCGTAGTATTTTAAAGCATTTTTTGTGCTGCCTTTAGAAACACCCATGTAATAAAACCTATTTTAGGATTCGTTTGGTTCCTGGTGAAATGAAATTCTTTTAATTGCGATTAGCAGTGGCAAAATTATGGGTTGGGCTAAATATGGGTGGGTCAAATATGGTTTGGGATATATATGGTTTGGGCAAAATCATTTTTTTTCTATCCAAATTAGTATTACAATTCCAAGTAAATGTAAAAAAAAAATATATTTTACTCCTAACTTGTAAAGATGGACTCTTTAGTTGACTCATAATTTTTGTTAATGGGCTTCATATTTGAATCATAGTTTTTAAACATGGCCCCCATATTTGATTCACTACTTTTAAATATGGGTCCCATATTTAAATGTATGGACTAATATGGGTTGATTTATTATTTGGGCCCATTTTGCCAATACTAATCGCGATGACAAGTAAAATGATAGAATGTATTTTCACATATTCAAAGTTAATTTTTTGTTGAATTATACAACTTTAAATACATATTTTAAAATACATTTTACTATTTTACTTTTCACCGTATTAAAAAATATTTCATTCCGAGCGAAAGTGTCAAGTTTACTTTTAATTTCGTAGACCAAAGTGTACCTATAATCTTTGAAACATATTATGGTACAACATAATCATTTTCATTTAACCAAAAACCCTCCCAATCGTAAAAAACCCACCTCAAATTATGGAGTAATAACATTTTTGGTAAAGAGTGATAATGATGAAGAGCAAGGGAGCTGTTATTTCTTCCCAAATCTCAAGCTTAAGATATGTCAATGCTACCACAAATTTAACTCATTTCTCATTCTTATTATTCTACCCTTTCTACAACTCCAACTCCTCATTCAAATCTACAAATTCTGGTGAGCAATCAATGCAAAATTGGATTTAATAGCCTCCAAGATGCCCTAGCCTTGCTTAATCAAATGGTTCAAATGAGACCTTTGCCATCAGTTGTGTACTTTAATCAGTTGCTAGGGGCTATTGTCAGGATGAAACATTATACCAATGTCATTTCTTTACTCAAACAAATGGAGTCCATACTAATAGTTGAGGCTGATGTATATAATCTTACTATTTTGATTAACTGTTACTGCCATTTGCATAAGGTCAATTTGGGTTTCTCCATTTTGGGGAGAATCTTCAAACTTGGTTATCAACCAAACGGTATCACGCTCAATACTTTGATTAGGGATTTGATTGGCGAGGATAGTATGGGCGAGGCTGTACATTTGTTTAATGTAATGGGGGAGAAAGGGTTCCCACTTGATGTTATAACTTGTGGGACCATTATAAATGGTTTATGTAAAACGGGAAATACTAGCATGGCTCTTGGATTGTTTAAGAAGATGGAAGAAATAAATTTGGGGGCTGATCTTGTGGTGTATAGCATAATTATTGATAGTCTTTGTAAGGAGAAACAAGTTGATGAGGCTTTAGACCTCTTTTCAAAAGTGATCCGTAAAGGTGTTACGCCAAATGTCATCACATACACTTCATTGATCCATGGTCTTTGCAATTCAGGGAGATGGAAAGACGTTACAAAATAGTTGAGTGAGATGTTAAACCGAAAAATAAATTCGAATGTAAGGACTGTTACTATATTGGTAGAAGCACTTTGTAAAGAAGGCACGGTTGAAGAAGCGTTAGATTTAATTGAATGATGATTCAAAGATGTGTCAATCCTAATGTAGTCACATACAATTCATGGATGGATGGATATTATTTGCAAAGAAGATTGCACGAGGCAAAGAAGGTGTTTGATTTGATGGTTCGTAGGGGAGTTGAACCTGATGTTCAAAGTTATAGCATACTGATTAATGGATATTTTCGGGAGCAAAAAATAGATGATGCCCGAAGCTTTTTTTATGAAATGTCTAATAGAGGATAAAATCCCGACACCGTCACTTACAACACTCTTATAGGTGGCTTGTGCCGTGTGGGGAAACCTCTTGTCGCACTGAAACTTTTAAATGAAATGCAATCTTGTGGCTCAAAATCGGATGTTATGACGTATAATATTATGTTAAATGGTTTGTGCAAAAATCAATGCCTTTCCAAGGCAATGCACTTATTTCAAGAAATGGAAGATTGCGGCTTGCATCTTAACACTGGAGCTTACAACACCCTTATTAATGGTATGTGTAAAGAGGGAAAATCTAAGACTGCTAGGGAACTATACGATAGTCTTCCTAACAGAGGTTTGCAACCTGATGTTCATACATATACTATTTTGATCAATGGATTATGCAAGGAAGGGTTGCTAAGTGAAGCAAATGATTTTCTTGGAAGAATGGAAGAGTGGATGCTTACCAAATGGTTGCACTTATAATGTTATTGTCCAAGGATTTCTTCGAAATAATGACAAATTGAGGGCAATGCAACTTGTTTGTGATATAGTTAATAAGGGATTCTCTGCTGATGCATCTACAATTGTTTTGTTGATAGATGCTCTGACAAATGATGAATTAGGTTAAATTAATTTTGAAACTCCTTTATAGAGTTGCGTAAGTTCGAGGTGGAAATTTTGACCTTATGGCATGATAAAGAATCAAGATTTTGAAAGAAATTTATGATTTGGGATTGCAGCATAGCTCTAGATCCAAGTGGGATCAAATTCCTCACAACAATGTAGGGATGGTGTAAAGGGGCTTCAATCAAAATATTTATCTAAAAGAAATATTTTAATGTACTTCAAGATGAGTTTTCATTTTTTGTTGATTTTGATGGTGTTATAAAATCATGAATCATATGGATTTTCTTTTTTTGGGTTGTTTATTGTGAGGCTGCTAGGGTGCTTCATATGATAGAGGTTTTGGATGGTGCTAACCTTGTTTGGATCATCCTATGCCTAGTGATGATATGGATGTGCCTTGTTTATCAGTTCTTATTCTTACTATGTAAATTTCATTTTGATTAATATATTAGAGGATCACTTTAGCCCTTTGCTTAAAAAAGCCTGTATTTATTAAACTTTTTTTCACTTGCTAGTTTAATCTTTGATGTCAGAACCATGTTGTTAAACTAGCCATGGATTTGACCCTTGATACAAATTCTTTATTACTAATTTTTTTAACTGTATTGCTTATGCATTTTAAGATCTGTACAACGACTTGTATGTTAACTTGTCATACTTTTATTCATATATGCTATTATTGAGTTGAATTTTTATATTTTCTTAGTAATTCTTTTATATTATCATTTGGGGCATTGTGAGTGTGGTAATGGGGAATGCCTTGCTTGCAAGTCCATAGGTTTTCTACATTCTATGCGTTGAAACTTCATAACCTTTTGACATTATAGTGCAATCCACTTGTATGTGTGCAATTCATGTTTGAAAGTGTTGGGAAAGTCGGAGTACTTGGCCAAATCAGTTGGATACCGGGTGAATTATGTTTGACATGGCTAAACTTGCTAGAATTTTGACTAAGGAGGGGTGAAATATTTTCAAGTCGGTCAGTCATCAAAAAAATGATATCTGTCAGCGAGTTAACACAAATTCAAAAGGCAACAGATAACAGAATGGTAGAATAACTAAAAAGTGAAGAATTGTAGATGATTGACAGGTATGTGCCATCCTTATTATGAGTCAATCAATTACAATTCTACAACTCGTTTTTTTGTTTTATTTACTAAGTGTGTCAAACCGTGTGTGTGTGTGTATCGCATGTGCGTGTTCCTTTACAAAACTGTGTGCATGCTACACATTATGGGTACATTCACTTGTGTGTACTAGAGTTTGTAGGTGCACTTATTCAAAAATAGTGTGTAGCTTTTGGAATAGTGCCTAAGTGCGTGTGTGTTTGGGGCATTACATGAATAAGGGTTTGACTGTGTTTTATTTGTTGATCGTACTTATGCTTTTATGGTTTTGTTGTCATTATATGACATAAATAGATCCTCATGTTTTTTAATAAATACGCAATATATCCTCATTTCAAGTATTGACATATTATTTGAAGTATACTTATCGACTACCCTGCTAAAGTGGGAACTCATGCACTGGTACGACTTATTTATCTCGTCGCCAGATAAGTTTAAGGAAAAATAATTTTGAGTCAAGCTGACATATTACTTTAAATATCAAATTACTATTTTAATTCATATATGTGTAGGTATGTGCGTGCAGACTATATCAAACACCAAATTTAAATTAGCCGAAATATTGAGCAAACCTCCTATTTTTAGGTGTAAATAAATGACCTCGTCTCTAATAAAGTTTGTAAAATAAGCGACATTTAGTGCGATCAATAACCCTAATTTTATAATTTACTAGCATGAAGGCCACGCGATGCGTGGCCGAATATATATATATATATATATATATATATATATATATATATATATATATATATATATATATATATATATATATATATATATATATATATATATATATATATATATATATATATATATTAAAAGAACATAAATTAAGACGAAATCCTCCAATGGTGGTTTCGGTTTGGGAGAGATAATATGGAGATTGAAGAAGGTTGTATTGATTTTGATTTTTGGTTTTGTTTATGGGTTTGGGGAGAAGATAGTGCATTTTTTAACCACATAGCAAGGATATGGTAGTTCTTCCAAGTCAACGGAGTTAATCAGTTCATCCCCATAACAGCCTACCAAACTATTGCCTCTAGTATGTAAAAAAATGAGTGATCTGAATACAAACATTTTTATTCTTATGCACAAACAATTTCTAAGATTCTAAAGAAGATACATTTTCACTCTCAATAGAAGGAAAATAAATAAATACAAATGGAAGAAACTACTACACCATTTTGAACCTCACAGAAGCTATGGATTTTTTCAGTAGAATAAATATTCTCATGAAGTCAAATATTGCTGCAAATTTTTGGTTCTCTTCTTGTTCTTCAATTTTTGAAACGTACAAAACTCAATTTGCCCGATTCTCTCTCTGGTGACACCCATTAGCTCCACGATCTCTTGAATCATTTTCATCCTCCCATCGTCTAGGCCAAATATCCAGCATTTTCTCTTGGGGTTAGCGTGTGGAGCACCTTTTCTAAGTCCTGTCTAGGGCTGTAAACGGATATTCAAAAATCCGCATCCGTCCGATATCCGAATTCGAATTTGCGGATATTTATCCGAAAATATGGAAACGGATACGAATATGGATACTCTATAAAAATATCCGAGAAAACGGATACGGATAGTACTAGTATCCGACACGGATAATCCGTATCCGATGCGGAGTATCCATTTTATCGGATATCCGTTTTACCGGATATCCGTATCCGTCAAACATATGTTTAAAATATTACTAATAATATTAGTATTAGTATTAGTATTACTAATAAAATAATTTTTAAAAAAATCAATCGTTTATTCCCTTAAACAAAATAAACATATACTCCACTAAAAACAAAAACACCCTAAAGTTATTATTTTATTGGGTATATTATAAAATATCATGTATTAATATTTTGTTGGGTATATTATCATGAAGTTACACTAAAGTAGCAATACACCCTATCACACCCAACATACACCCCTAAAGAACATATACTCCACTCAAAACAAAAAAAAAAACTAACTTCATTTCATTTCTCTTTTGTACAAAATAAGAGAAAAGAAATCCTCATGTGATTGTTCGTTAGTTTCCTTAATTATAAATAAATGTAAGAGTGAAACAAAAAAGAATGTAAAAGAGAAACATAATAGAATGTAAGAGAGAAACATAAAAGTAAAGAGATGGTTTTGATTGTGAGGAGAACTGAAGTTAACAACAGATATATTATATACAAAATAAAAATGTATACTTACTAAAATAAAAATATCAGTATGTTTTAAAGACAAAAAGTTCCATGAGGTTATTATTATCAAAAAAATTGATTTAATCTAAAAGGTGCATATTTATTTCTACTGTCATGGAATGCGACTGTTATTTTTTTTTTGGATGGCTTGAAGCTTATATGGTTGTAAAGTATGGATGACTTTAAGCCATATTATCATTATTGAATGATACTATTATTATTGAATCCATAATTGTTAGGAGGCAGTAATTTTGTTATATATTTGTTTGGATTGGATTGTATTTCATTGGATTGGAAATTTTAATAGTTATTTTTTGCGATGACTAAATAATGTAAACGGATACGGATATTATCCGAATCCGAGGTATCCGAGCGGATACGGATATGGATAGTTGTTTTAACTATCCGGGCGGATACGAATACGGATATGGATAGTACATTCAGATAGCGGATACGGATATGAAAAATATGGTATCCGATCCGTATCCTTCGTTTACCAGCCCTAGTCCTGTCTCATAAACTTTTGGGTCAATAACTCTTCTGATGTTTCAGCTTCAGGATCTGAAAGAACATCCAAAGGTTTGAGGAAAACGTTTGGGCTTATGTTTTTTTTTCTTTGCCTACCTTAACAGATGGTTCATATATTAAAGGTGAGAGAGAGAAGAAGAATAGGAAAAGGTTGTAGATTTCAATGTAGGTTCTTGAAAAATTAAAAATGGAGTACATTGAATAGTAGGCCGATTAGATGGACTAAATTCATCGTATTGGAGTGTAGATAAAGTTGAGTTATTATCTTCACGTGTTATCTTCACGTATCCTTCTCTAGAGAGAGACTCTCATTTATAATATGCAACATCAAGCGTGGCTTTAGAGGAGGGAGAATATTAATCATTTATTAAGTTGCCACGTGTCAGTCTCACATGATTTTGGTCTATAGATTTTTATATAGTTATATAGATATGATATTAGGATGTATAGATATTATGGTGAGTGAGAAAAAAAATAAATGCTTTTAACATCACCTTCTAAAAATTAACATATTAAACTTAAATTAAATCAAATGTTTAACAAATGAAATTTTCCTAATTCTCATCAATATAAATTGGGTTAAAAATATTGAATATATTCTGAACATGTACACAATCTCTCTCAAATGGCTAGAAATTTTATAATATGAGATACGACTAAAAAAAATATAATAAAATGAAAGGAGTTTTTTATTCGTAAAAAGTGGTGTGATTCAGTAGAGAACATGAAAAGCAAAACTCCAAATCACATAATTCTTTTGAAGACATAGAAACAGAGAGGAAAACATAAATGTATTAAAAGACAAAGATATAACGACACAAATGAATATACGCAGCAAACTGTACATCTATAACATCTATTTCAAAACTCTTAGCATTGCACAACAATGGTTTCTATAATGTTTGTGGCAAAAGTAAAATAATTTCAAGACCTTTTTACCTGTATATGATGAATTTGGCTCCACACAATGAATTCGGCTCCACAACTTATCGAACTTGAATGACCCATTTGCACTGTCCAACTTTAGTTCTGAAGGACTGAAAACATAAAAGATGAATGACTATAGTACATAATAAACCTATATCTATCACACTCAAATCAACAACCAATAGGTATATATTGAGAGAAGCACGAATCCTTTCGAAGAACTATTTGGTATATGCCCCTTAAAAATAAGTTAAAGTGCTATAAAGAATTGCCCAATTTCTAAAACTGCTTTAAACAAATCACACACAATGAGAATGTTCTAATTATAAACTCCAACCAAAACTTGAACAAATAAACTTTACATAACTATATATAGTTGCCAACTCAATCATGCATTGAACATTAAGTTATAGTCCCATAAAGAATAGCCAATTTCTGAAACTGTTGTAGAAAAATAATGGATGCAATCAAAATGTTTTAATAACTAAATTTAACCAAAAAGTGAACAAACCTAATTTAAATAACTATAGAAAGAATTTACTCATGCACTAAAAATCAGCTATAGTAATAGTACTATAAAGAATTGCTCAGTTTCTAAAACTGATATATAAAAAAATGATGCATGCAATAAAAATTGTTGTAATAACTAAACTCAACCAAAAATTTAATGAATAAACTACTCCAACTAACTTTCATAAATAAAATCTCACCCTTGGTAAAATCCACCATTCCATGTGTCGCGCATCTAAGTATCTATTGTCTTAAACTATGTGAAAACGTAATAAGAAAATGGAAGACAAAATAAAAATAAAATAAAACACATTCTATAGATTTGCAAAATCAACAGAGAGAGTTGGTTCTTGGACTATTTCCTGGGTGTTAGTACCCGCTGGTAACCTATCTTCCCCCATAGTTGGTATATCAAAACCCACGTAACACATCCCCAATCTGCCCAAATCGTGAAAAAAGAAAGAAAAGAAACTCTAGATTTATCTCTTCCTCTTCAAACTGTCGACCCCCTTCTCCTGGAGTAAACACCATCACCGTCGGCTTCTTCTCACCACCACCGTCAAAAAAGTGGACGGTGTTGTGTAAGACCCATTTCGAATAGGTGCAAACCCCCTTTTTTTATTGTTATTGATCTATGAATTTTTGTCCATGGAAGTGGGTTTACTCTTGTGATTTCATTATTGTCGACTGCGTATGGATCGGGCAGAGCCTCCTTTTAACGGATGTTGAACTCTTATTTCTGATATTGGCGACGTTGTGGACATCATGTCTGTTGCTCTCCCATCTATCACAACATATGCACGCATGCTATAACTTGATTTGGCCCCAATTGTTATGTGTATGTTAATGTTTTGGAATCTGTAGCATACATATATAGGGATGTTTGTATCCGTGTATGGGCTGTGCATTTCCCTTTACAGTCCCCATGCAGGTTATCTAAATGGAACGTGAACTTGTATAATAATTCTCGAAATCCCAACAGGCGCAGGCCATCGTGAATTGATTAATAATTCCAGTGATTTATTACTGCCACGTGTCATTCTCAAAAGATTTTAGAAGATTTGGGTCTACAGTTTTAGTTATATACTATAGATTTGGATGATTTGTACTCCCCTACGGTAGCATTTAGATGTTATAAGTTTAGTATCTGTATTTGGTAAGAAGGAAAAAAAAGGAAAGTATGAACTTCTTGTCGGTTTCTAAACTTCAGCTTTGTTGAATTCTCAATTTCACTTTTTTTCTATTGTTTAAACTTCAAATAATATTTAAAGTTTCAGTTATTAACTTGAAAAATTATGCATATACTTTGAATGGGCAAGCAAGAGCTAATCTTGTAAAAGAAAAAGAAAATGGTAATGTTGTAGTTGTTCTGGTCGAGTATAACAATTAATTTTAAGAGCCTTTCCTTGCATTTGTGCAATTTATTACAGAAGAAGATGCAAAAAAGGCTTTGGAGTGTTAACTATTGGTAATAGGTTAGTCATTATTCATTTTTGTTCGTTAAGAATGCGATATATCTCTCTTTGATTTTTGTTACTATAGTTTTTTTATAACTATGGTTGAGGTTTTACAATTTGCAGTTTTGGGGAAATTTTCCTTCTCTGTTGCTTCAAGTTTTCCTTCAAAGGTGTGATCAAAAGGTTTATTCATTTATGTTACATGCTCTGGAGTTTCTTCCTCTTAGAAGAGGTATGATTTTTCTGCAATCTTTATGTTTTTCCACAGTTAATATTTGCAAGTAAATTTCTATTTGTCATTTACATTTGTCTTGGTATGTGTTATGTCTATTTATCTTTCCGTTCGTAGAAATATGTCATAGATCTTGAAAAGTCCGTACACATTACGTTAAGAGGGTGACCAAGTTTCCACCTCTTAGCGTAAGTCCAGTATCTGTATTGGTAGGGATCTAAAACTAATGTAAATGCAGCGTAAGGCTCACAACTTAATTACACACACAAGGACCCAAAATACTAAAATAAGCTTAAATAAAATAAATGAATTAAACAAATCAAAGGTATATCTCAAAAGGTTCCACCTTAGTATAGTGATACTGCATTCCACGTTTTGCCCTCCTTTAATAACAATCTGTGCCCTAAAATGTTATAGATTCAAATATGCCTTCTTTCTCCACTAGTGTTGTTGTACAGAACCAAGTTTCTATTTTTGTTCCTCCTGTCTGCCACGCTATTCTTGGAGCCACTACCTACCACAATCATGTTCCTTGTGATCATGAGATGGGCCACACGCATGATACTTCCATGTCTACTGGTCTGATGCCGTCAGTCAACAACAAGGAACCTTTTATTGAGTCACCTCTTGTCTGCCACGATTCTATTCCGTGCGCTAGTGATCTCCATGTGAATGTTTTGGAAAAGGGTATGCCTAAAAAGGTTACTCCTTTACATGGAGCCTCTAAACGGAGCCTCGATACAATAGATAGTTCAGTAGAGAAAATACCGGATATGCCGCCCAACGAGGTGGTGACTGTTTCTCATCCTGTGAAAAACTCTAAGGAGGTTAGTCATGTATACAAGGAGGATATGGTCGCACGGGCCCATATCCTATCAAACAAATAGCTATAGTTAACACTCAACAAAAAGGCTTTTATATTGGCAAATCAAAAATCTATATTCAACATATAATCCAACATGATTCTGTCGTGTTAAATGGAGATAAATTAGTTTTGCGCAATGATATTATTAAGTCTTCATCTTCAGATGAAGAAAATATAAGTGAAGAAGATAGGCCTCCTTTAGAGAATATTGTCACAAGTGGAGAGATAACCCAAGTTAACCCTAGTAGTGTTCAAATTGACAATGATCGCATCATCGATTTATATGTGAAAATCCCCAATATTGTCTCGAACGGCGTAAACTCTACTTCGAATCATGACAAATGGCACATCGTCCACAGGAAAACGCGTTCAAGATATCTTAGGTCCTCAATTTATTTTCAAAGTTTCATTTACTTTTATGCAGGTTTCGTGCTATTTTGTTTTAAAAGTTTTCATTTTCGTCTGTGTAAGCCACCGATGAAGGGTGTTTCTTCATCTCTATCCTAATAAAGTTTTTAAATTTTTTTTTGAAATAATGAAAAAAAAGTAAAAAAAAATCAATAACTTGTGAAAATAGGCCCCAAATTTAATTCACCTTCCATTGACTATTTTAATCAATTGCTAGGGGCCATTGTCATAATGAATCATTGTGAATAGTTGAGCTCTACCTTTATACTCTTAATATTTTGATAAACTCTTACTGCCATCTCAGTAGGGTCAATTTGGGTTTCTCAATTTTAGGAAGAATCTTCAAACTTGATTGTTAGTTGGATTGTACCACGTTCAATACTCTTATTAGGGGGTTAATTTCTGAGGATAGAATGAGTGAGGCCGTACAATTTTTTAGTCAAATAAAGGTGAAAGGGATCGAACCCAATGGCATAACTTGTGGGATCATTATCAATGGGTTATGTAAAACGAGAAACACTAGCATTGCTATTGGATTACTAAAGAATATGGAAGAAAGAAATTTGGGGGCTAATCTTGTGGTATATAGAACAATTATTAACAGTCTTTGTAAGGAGGGTTGACTAGTAATTGAGGCTTTAGACCTTTTTTCAGAAGTGGTCCGTAAAGGTGTACACCAGACTTTATTACATATAACTCCTTGATCTAAGGTCTTTGCAATTTAGGTCGGTGGAAAAGAAGGCAAGGTTGAAGAAGCTGTGGATTTAATTGAAATGATGACTCAAAGAGGTATTAATCCTAATATAGTCACTTACATTACAACGAATTAATGGATGGATATTGTTTGCAAAGAAGGTTGCAAGACACATATAAGGTATATGTTTTTATGGTTGCTAGGGGGGTGTTTGTTAAACCTAATACTCATAGCTATAACATCCTGATTAATGGATATTATAGGTGGCTTGTGCCGCGTGGGGCAACCTCTTGTCGCATTGGAGCTTTTAAATGAATTGAAAGCTTGTGGCCAAAAACTAAATGTCATGACGTACCGTACGCTTTTAGATGGTTTATGTAAAAACCAATGGCCTTCCTGGGCAATGGATTTATATCAAGAGATGGAAGACAGTGGGTTGCATCTTAATATTATATCTTATAGCACAATCATTGATGGTATGTGAAAAGATGGGAATCGTAAAACTGCTAATGAGCTCTTAGTTAGTCTTCCTAACAAAGGTTTGCAACCTGATGTCAGTACATATACTATATTGATTAATGGATTATACAAGGAAGGGCTGCTCAGTGAAGCTAATGCATCACATAAAAAAAGAGGAGAGTGGGTGCTTGCTAGATAGTTTCTCTTATATGTTATTATTCAAGGATTTCTTCGAAATAATGATACATTGAGACTTCCTCGTGAAATGGTTCGTAAGGGGTTCTCTCTTGGTGTATCAACCACCGCTTTGTTGATGGATTCCTCGAGTAATGATAAATTAGGCCAATCCGTTTTGGAAATGCTTCATAAGGTTTTGTGATTTCTAGGTTTTGGTTTTGAGGTCACAATTTGTTGATGTAATGATAAGCTATTAATTCACCCTTTCGAATAAAATATGTTTCATTGATATTCAACGGAGGAACAACCTGATTTGGGAGGTATTGGTGAATCTATAAGCATCACACTGGGTTGGCACAAACTGCTTGTTTATACAAATAATTATTGGTGGAAGCATGTTTATAGAAAAAATTATCCCGAGCATGTTTATACAAAAAAATATAGTAATAGGCAATATAAGATATTGTTAGAAACATATTTCAATTGCATGAGGTTGTATAATGCTAATGATTGTATTTTAATAGGGTGGATGCAAAATGTAACTGGTTTATGTTTTTATGGTTTTCTTGACATGTTTCCATTCTTTATAATTAAATGTTATTGTAGGTTTTCAATACTGTTACTCCCCCGCCGTGTAGTGGTACACTGGTATATGCTGTTGCAATTAGACTGGGTCAAGGAGGTTCTTGATAATTGATGGAATTGTCTTTGGAAAGGTAGTTGAGTTTAACGTTACATAAATTTTCATGTAGATCGCAGATATCAGTATTGTATAGGGGCAATGGATGGAACACATGTTTGTATGATATTTTCATATATTTGTCTATTTCTACAAGCCATTGATTTTGTATCAGTTTTTTATACAATCATTAATTTAATCTTATACTGGTACATAAAACCCGGAGTTCTTTAAAACATTTGTAATTTTTTTGGTTGCATCTCTTATACAGTATTTCTTCATAGTATAGAATCATTATTCCTTTAAATGTTGTACAAAACCTTAAAGCTGGGTTATGTTAATTTTTCAAGAATGGTGTATGGCTGGTCTTACTGCTTGGGTGAAGTTATTAAGAGGTTTACTTTTATTTGGGTCAATAGATAGATTTGGGCATATACCAAGTGCTAATTTTATTTTTCAAATTTAGGGAATTTTACCTTGTTGCTGATGTCTAAGAGTAGGTGACTTAGGAATTATAACAGGAACTATTTCCATATGGCTGGCCGCTTTCATATTTGTCTCTAAGGTTGATTCACTTGTGAAAGATGCTATCTCAAAGGTCTGTTTATTATTTTCTAGTATTTTAAATTGTTGAGTTTTAATGGAACTTTGTCCACTTTAGTAAAAGGAACTAACAAGTTCAATCAAACCAATGGATAATTTTCCAAAAGAGTTGAAAAGGGAAGCAGTCTACTGTGATAATATATCAACGATCCTGTTCATAATATATCGCAATACCTTTATTTTTTTCCAAAATCGTAGAGCTCATTTTTTAGTTCAACATCCTTTTCATATCAATGATATGAATTTATCTTTACTTCAAAATTTACAGATTAATTCTTCTGAAACCATAGTTTACTCTCCTAATTAACTAATTATTTCTAGATCTGTAATGTTTAATCCCCCACTTATGCGCATTTTTGTATCCCTCTTAATTTGCAAGTTGCATGTTTCGCATTCATGAGTTTGATTGTTTGACCCGGAAATGAAGCAGTCTAAGCAGTTTACATCTAATATTTATTTTTTTATTTTAATTCAGTTGGCATACTGAAGTTGAATCGGAATACATGACTTCGTTGGACTACCATGTATTGTAAACTACCAATTGCCGCCAATGTATATCCATGTAAGCCATATGTGTGATTTTTAATCTTATGATTTTTTTTTTCAGAAACAACAAAAAAAATTTAAAAGAGAAGTTACAAAGAAGAGAGGATCAAGAGTCCTCAGCTGGATCACATAAAGAAGGAAAACGTAGAGGGATATGAAAAATCAAGTATAAAAACTCAACAAAACAGATTCTAGGCAACAATTTGTTTTCGCCTATAACCCCGCATAAACCACTAAAAACTCTCCACTCTTAAGAGAAGGCCCCTTCCGAACTCCATTCCTTGAAAGTCCTGCGCCATAACAATTCATACTTTTGTTATCTCCTCTCCCAAGCCACACCAATCATTTGAGAGGAGAGTTCACGACCTCTCACTTTGAAAGGAGTCACAAAGTGTCGATCCCCTTATAAACGGCCAATCACGCAAAATACTGCACTTCCACGTAATAGTGATTTTATGTGGTCCAGAATGGAGAGAAAAGGTCAGTTAACTAAGATATGAAAATATGATTGATTGGGAAAATTATCCAGAAGCACTACCACGCCACACCCTTTATCAAGTGTCCCATAAGGTAGTTCCTTTTAATTATATTTATTCATACTGAATTCCCCATCATTAAGGTTTCTTTTAAAAGACAAGATGCATGAGCGGTTTGAAGGCGAAGATCAAGAAGGAGTGGAACAAACAGGTTCTTGAGATGACTTAGACAATCGATAAAGTCTTGGAAACCGATAACAACGGGGGAAACCTCACCTACCATAAACCAAGTGTATTACCATTCCTGTTTTGGCTACTGGTATTGCTTTATAATCTGATACCTAGGTCGTACTATTACTAATGTATCAGTTGGACACCATGATTTCAGAGTGCATAATCCATGTCACCAGATACTCCCCCTTGTTCCAATTCTTATGTATCGTTAGGTTACTTTAATTCCCTAGTTTTCCAAATTTTATGTCTTACTTTTGTTTTGAACAGAAGAAGACGATAACAAAGCAAAACAAGAAATAAATCGTATATTTTACTAAATTTTCTTGATTTTCTGTAGCATCAGCATATCTAGAAAACTAGGTTCTCCTCCAACGCTAAGTACTGAATAGAAAAAACTTGATAAGTAAATAAAAAATTGAGTATGCGTGTGTGGTGTAGTATATGTATAACTACACTTTATATAGTACCCAAAACAATCCAAATATTGACTTTACTCGAACTAGGAATCGAAATAGCCTCCATTGCCTCTAGCTCATTGAAGAAAATCCGGAAAAAGCCCGTAAGCCTGAAATTCCGTTGGGTCGTCTTCACCCGAAGAAATCGATTAATGGCTTCGGTTCACATTAGGATAATACATGGTTATTCTTATCGAGCGTGCGGTGGACATTACCAGCTTCACGGGCCATGTTCATGCGAACATTGTTTGAAGAGAGTAGCATAATTTTTTTCAACTTGTTGGTGATCCAAAAAAGGGATCTAGAAAGTGTCATTCTACATTGATTAGGGAATTCTACTCTGGTTTGCATCCTGAGGGGGATGTCTTGTATGTTGCTTATGTGAGGAACTAATTTATTATGGATTGTGTTATCTTGTATGCACCTAGACTGCTTCAAAAGTGTATCTGACTCGATTTAAAATTCGATGATTCAAAACTTATTTATCAAATTGTATTATCATCCATGTTCTACTCTCCTATCTTAACTCTTCAACCAATTTGCTTTTGCTAAATCAGATGAAGCTAAATCTTCTTCTTCATCTTTTTTTTGTGAGTGTTGCGAGTGTGTTGCAAAAATAAATATTAAATGGTTTATTCTCTTTGCATTTCCTGTTCATTATAGATATATAATTTCCTCTAATAATAGACTTAAATTAATATGTACCATAGTAGTGTAGGTGTGTTTTTGTTAGAAAACATAGTGTGTCAAAGTGTACATGTTCTGCGATAAACAGTGTGGGTTCAAAAATAGTGTGTGCCTTTTACAGTACTGTCTGTGTGTTTGGTTATTTTCCCGAGTGTAAATACAGTGTCTTTTATTGTACTGGTATGCGTGTTTGCTTGTGAACTAAAGAGTGTGTGTGCGTGAAATTATAAGTGATAAAAACGAAATAACAATGTTACACTGTGTTACATGGATATACGTATGTATATATATAACTGGAACGCAAAACACAAGTTGCTATCCCTAACAATGTTATACATGGATTTGAAAGTGATCAAGGGTAAGCTTCCCTGTCAAGCGATCAAAGGTAAGCGTCTCTGTCATGACTTTCCAAACCACAATCGGAATCCTTGGTGGTTGTAGGAGTACCCGGGTAATTTACACCATGTTAGTGGTTGAAGTTGGGCAGAAAAGAAAATATATGCATTTCTAAAACTGAGGTTCACATCACATATTTCACCAATTTAACTCTACCAGTAATGGAAATAAGTTTCCCATAACAACCCTATATTTTAGCTCTATCCTTGTCAGCAATGGCCTGAAGGTGGAGTCTTCCAAGTTCTCCTCTGAAATAGGGACACCTAAGTAGGTAACAGGGGAATAACCTTCATGAATGCCCAACTGATTTATAATGTCATGCTTATATAGACTTTGGATTACTCTTATTGATAATCTGACCTGACGCAGCGCCATGGAAATCAAACAACTCCATAATAGACATGTTGAAATGAAAATTTCTTTATTTTCATTATTTCAAAATTTTAATTTGAAATTAAGATTTATATTCTGAAGTTTAGAACTACATTATAAGCTGAAAAATCATACACAAATTTATATGATGAAATGGGACTGAAATTTATACGCTGAGACATATATTTCGATATATATGTGCTGAAATTGAGAATTTAATGGATCGAATGAGTATTTAAATTTAAATTGAATTATAGTATTGCAACCGGAATTGAGTATCCATTGAAATTGGTTTGGTCCTGAATATGTTGAACATGTATAATTGATTGAGACAATGAGATTATTTGCTTCCTAATCAGTGCCGGAGACAGAATACAGGGTGGGGAACCTATGTGTGCAAAGCGTAGACCAACGACGAGTGTTCGAGGGCTGCCGGGAGCCATTTAGTTGATTTTTTTATCGTTTTACGGATATTTATAATTATATTAAATTGAGGATTTCCAGTTTTAGGTAGTTGTACTTTCAGAAAAATTTAGGAAAACTTAAACAATAATAACTCGAAGAAAACAACCTCACATATCTCTCCTTCCTTCCTCCCCCCCCTCCCCCCCCCCCCCCCCCCAAAAAAAAAATTCATAAATCACAATCATATTCATAGTCTAAAATATGATCCACAATTAAGCCATAACAAATTCATAAAATTGTGTAAAATACAAATTCAAGGACAATTATAAATAAGCATAAAAAATTTAACCCACGGGCTCCCATCCCCAAACCCCCAACATTTGTAGTAGGAAACCCACCCCCTTGCTGACTGAAATCCCGCGCACACCATATACATATATATTGCGTCTTAAGATAAGATGACTAATTTAATATGGAACCCTTGCTTTCTGGTTCAGCATTCATGCTTATGTTTGTTGGATCATATTATTTTTAGAGCCTTTAGAGCGTATATTCTTATTTGCATGAACTTTTATATTTTCTATTCTTTTTTACATGGCCACAAGACAATGTTGATTCGAAGGTGGTTGTAGCAACTTGTAGTCTAAAAATTCTAGCAAGATCACAACTTAATTTACTTAGCCTTTGAAATTACAGGACCACATTACATTTCTCTCGTCCATATTGTATATTCCTTCATATATCTTCATGTTGATAAATTTGAGGTGTTCTCCATTTGGATTATAGGGTCTGGATATTCTATTGATTTTTAATGTCACCTCCTCCTCCCCCCCCCCCCCCCCCCCCCACATGTGCGTGCATACTGTGTAGTTTTTGCAAGAGACCCTTTGAACTAATTTTAATGCAAAATATTCTTTCTTTTGGTCTATGACCTCGTGTTTGTCTTGTGTTGGTGGTGGACCTTTTTCTCCACCCGGAGGAGTGAGTGAGTCCATTTTCTTCTCTTATGTATATTTGTATAAATTTTTCAAAAAATCATTGAGCACATTCTTCATCATGAGATGCATCCGTGATTGGTCCATGAGTGTAGGGAATTTTTTGGTAAATTCATAACATTTGGTGTTCGGAGGCATTTTTTTTGTCTGAATTATGGTTCATTTGGGTCATTGAGGTTTTACATGGGTGAGGTGGGGGAAATATGGTTATCGAGGGGGTTTGGATGAGTCAAAAGAATAATCTGGTAGCATTAAGGTCATTTTTGCATGTTACATGCGTTTGGATGATTTAAATTTGTGATAGGTCCATTTAGTAATTTAATATTCATTGAGGCCATGATGGTATGTGAATTGGTGAGTTTAGGCATTTCATCCTTTTTAATGTCCCAGGAGCGTTGTTTTTCAAAATAGTCATTGTGTTTTTTATGTAGCATATGAGGGTCAATTCAGTAAATTTTCACCCATTGTGGTGTTTATAAGGGAGTCGGGGGCTTTTTTAATCACCTTGCGAATAATGCACCTCAATAATCACACACTAAAATTCACATTGCGGTTCATCACACAAACACATATCTCCTTAACACACTCACTAAATATTTCAGTCCTCATCAAATAATATAGCAGTCACCAAATCACGTCATAACACTCACATATATCGGCACTTTTCATCTTGCCTCACCCTCACTAAGTAACTGTCTGCCCCTATTTTCACAATACACGCACTAATGCTTGTGAATTTGTTGTGGATGAATTTAATTGTTGGTTTTATTCTATTTGGTTGGGTATTTTGTTATTTAAATATGGGCACTCCACCAAACGAACAAAATCACCACACTTTTCACCCTTTTTAAAAATATCAATTCTTAAACTCTTACTTTGCCATTGTCTTTTCTTATACTCTTTCCACCAACACCCATTCTAGGTTATGTTCTCCCATTAATTTGCCAATTCACTTTTATTTTTGAGTGGGTTGACGGTGCAAATTTCTATGAAATGGAGTGGGAAAATCATGACTATAATTCTTTGTTGGTATAAAAGTGGTGTGTTGGGCAATTGATTGTCATTAATAAAATGACATAATTCCAACATATCCATTGACCAATCCACCTGTTTCACATGAAATACGGAGAGCCACATTTTACCAACATCAAAGATTGGCGCATTACACTTATTATTGTTGTTGAACATTGGCTGTGGCAAATTGTAGTTGCTTATGTCATTAATTGTTGCTTTTTGTAAAAAATTGGGATTCCCTCGAACAAACACAACCACTACCCTTTTGCTAAATTCTCTCAACCATTTTTTTCACCCATTGTGCAAAATATCAGTCCTCCCACTTTGCAATTGGCTAGAATACGATCTATCTCTCCTCCAACACCAATTCCTAATCACCTTGGTCTACTGCTTTGCAAAATTCATTTGTTTATTTGGGTTGTGTAATGGTGCAAGTCTGTCATGGGTGCATGATGGTTTCATATTGACATAGTTATGCTTGATGTTCCTTATATTTCTTTACCTTGTGCTTTATTGTTCACACCTTAACAATGCACATACACCCTTCCTCGATCCCTCACTCATCTGCATGGCTCGATCGACTGCAAAACAGATGAGTATTCACTCCCTGTAGCTTTAGCCGACTCTCTCAATTTCACACCGCCATGGAGACTCTCAGTGTGAAACTGTCACCTTTTGTCTTAAAAGAGAACCATCTCACTTGCAATTCAGGTAGATATTCTTATACTCTTAATTTGGTCACAAAAATATTACAAGTTTTTGTGCTAGAAGTAGGGTTTTGAAAATGAAAGATTAGGGTTTTCATGAATTATAATGAAATCGAATTATTGCTTGATGAAATTAATTATAAGTTACCTGTAAAGTAAATTCTAATTTTATTGATAGTGTGTTTGTTTACTATGATCAATTATGTGTTGATGGCGCTATCAAACTGCATAGTACTATAATATTAGTTATTTTGGCTATGTTATAAATTGCAAATGAGTTTATGGCAGATCCTTGATAATACAGGAAGCCCTTTTTAGGAGTTAAACAGTTATTTTAGTCAATACTACTTTAATTGCATAAGGTCAATTTGCCTCGGACAGTATATTTTTCCACAGTAGCTAATTCACCGTCTGATTTATGCCCTTTCATTCTTAAAAATTATACAATCCAAATGATTGGTCCACATTGAAAATTTGTGGAGTTCAATATGAATATCTAAGCAGGAGGAATCCTTTACTGAACACCCATGTTTAGGAGGTTAAACGTTAGTATGTCGTGATTATGTCAATATATATGCATCAGATTGTAAATTTCCTCTTATATATGTTTTGGTGATTAGTTCTTTTGAAATAGACAACTTCTTGATATGCTTACCTCTTCCTCCTACATTTAATTTTTCATGCGTTGGGGATAATTACAATGTTTGTTTTCCCTGATTCAATATATATATATATATATATATATACACGTTATGTCTTATTTTAAATTACTAGTTTAATAACCCTAAGTTTTTTTTATACAATGCTATTTGTGTCCTTTGAGATACATATTATTTTGTCTGTTTGTCATAACATGTCGTTATGATGCATATTTCATATCATACTATAGTAACAACTACGGTTCTGGTTACACGCCTACACCCTAGGCCCACAGTTGAAATGCGTCCTGGTAAAAGGAGTTAATAGTTCTAAATTCAGCTAACAAAGTTTTTTAATAAAAATATTACGACCTCTAGCACAATATATGGATTGAACCCCTGGATCACTTAGTGATCATTCCAAATACCTAAATGCTTTAGAACTTTCCCTTCAATGTGATTTTTGATCTGTACAGTTTGAATCTACTAACTGTCGGAACAATAATAATTAAATTAATTCTGAAATTGACTTGTTCTTCAGATGTCCGTGTTAAAGAGTAAAGAAGATCACCGAAAGTTACAGAGGGATTAGGACTCCGTTTGGCCTGTGTTTTAGTAATAGCCTCAAAAGCTCGTCCAAAGTTACAGTGGGATCTAGACCCCAGCAACCATCTGGCAAGTTTATGGCTTCTTCTTTAAGCAGACAAGATGGCACCTGGTATTAAAACCAAATCATCTCTCTCCTCAGAAACCACCGAATGTCACACTTGTGGTTCCTCTAATAAACTGTCTTAAATCCATCTAATTTAATTAGAGGAGCTACACAAACACCAATCTCTTCGAAGTAATTACTGGTGCCTCACTTTGTCCGGGATTTACCTGTTCCAGTCTGGTGACCAGTTCCGATAAATTGCCCACATGTCTCTGCTTCATGATCAGAAGATGAGAGAACACATTTAATTCTTTAACAACATTAGAGGGTTAATGACTTGAAATTTTTGTAGGACTTGGTAAACCTAGAATCCGCCCAATTCACTTGCCCCCTAAATTCACTGTCCTAAAATGTTTTACTGAGATGATTCTAAATGATTTTACTGAGATAAATCCAAACTATTTTACTGAGATGAACTCACGGATCAGGCATTACAGGCGAGGCATTACATCTTCATTGTGTAAAGCCCATATTTGCTTTGTCTTGAAGCACTCCTCTGATCTGTCTTCATCGAAATCATGGAAGTCTGAGTCGGAGACTATCATTGGTATTGATATAGTTTTCTTCATCTTTGGTTGACCCTCAGGACCATTCAAACCTTCTTTTCTGGGAGCTTCAGCGGATTCCCAACTTCAGTATGTGTTTTTTAGTTCTGGTTAGCCACAGCCTAAGCCAACCTTACTTCTTCCAGTTTCTTACAAATTATTGTTCTTGCTTTGTCAATTAACATCTTACTAGAATCAGACGCCAGGGCGGCTAACACCTAATTGAAGTCTCACTTGGAATTAAAGCTTATAGTTGTGCTTTGATATTTCCATTTTCGCTAATTACTTTCTCGTTTGGTTCAGTTTTTAAATCCATTTCTTCGTGTCCATTTTGAGAAGTTGCGCCCGTATCAACCCCTCCTCTTCTCGGGTAGACTCGCGACTATTCAAACCAAGTGTTCGTTGTACCTATTGGAGCCCATACCAACCGCAACATACCTCATACAATGATTTCCATTACTTTTTGCACTAACATTTCTATAGGCCTGAATAACAACATTCCCTGATTTCCTAGATAATCCAAGGGGTCGAACCCCACTTAAAAGATACAATAGGATCGTAATCAGAGCATGTCCAGAATGAAATCCAGAGACCTTGTTTCCTGTAAAACATACTGCAGTGTTTGGGGCATACATAACCCCTATCCATGACTTCTATACTCATTTTCAGGCACATATGACCATGAACTATGTGGGAAACAACCATTCACCAGGGCTTCTCCTGTTTTAATGGCTGTGAAAACACCACAGTAGTTCTTACAGGAAAGTCTCTTGCTCACATACTTCTGATGATATTCCTACTAGACATGACAAGAGGTACGCATGGTCCAAAAAGTATCAAGCCCATTTGAGAAAGCGTGAGCTTATTTCTCCTGATATCATAAGAACTCCACGTAACACTATCATGCAAAAGACTCCATTCTTCAAACCGTCATTGCGACCCTCAATGTGAAACTATCGCATTTTGTCTTGATATAGAACCATCTGACTTGCAATTCAGGAAGATACTTATAATCTTAATTTGGTTAAATAATGTCGTGATTTTTTGTGCTGGAAGTAAGGTTTTATAAATTAAAGCTTAGGGTTTTCATGAATAATAATGAAATCGAATTATTGCTTGGTGAAATTAATTATAAATTACTTGTAAAAATAAAATTGTAGCTTTATCGAAAGTGTGTTTCAAACTTTTAAGTTGGTTAAAGTGCATATTTTTTGTGCTAGTACGATTAAAGTTTAGGGTTTTATCAAACTGCATATTATTATAATTTTAGTATTTCGGCTATGTTATTAATTGCAAATGAGTTTATTCAGCAGGTCACTGCTAGTTTTCGTTCCAAAAATATATATATTTATATGTTACAACTTATTTTAAATTATTCTATTAATAACCTTTTGTATTGATAAAATGCTATTTGCGACCATTGAGATACATATCTTTTTTTGGGTGTGTCACAAGTTCACAACACGTTGTATGATGCAGATTGCATATCATACTAGAGTAATAGCAATGGTTCTGGCTACACGCCTACACACTAGGACCACAGTTGAGATGCATACTGGTACAAGCAGACAATAGTTCTGAATCCCAATGAATTCTAAGTACAGAGCTTTTCAATTAAATTTAAGACCTCTAACACAACTTGGGATTGATCTTGCGGATCACATAGTGATCCTAAATACGTAATTTCTTTATAACTTTCCCTTCAATGTCAGTTTAATCTATATATGTTGACTCTACTGACTGTCAGGACAATAACTGTCTTAAACCTCTCTTCAGCATGTGCTTCTTTAACAGCCTGAAGAAACTTGTCTGGAGTATACAAGTTTATGGATTCTCCTTGAATTATACAAGATATCACCTGTTAGGAAAACCAAACCATCTCTCTCCCCAGAACCAACCGAACGGTACAAATATATTTGGAGTAATCATTTAAGAATTTTAACCATCTCATAATGGTGCCTCACTTTGTTCGGGATTGTCCTGTTCCAAACGAGTGACCAATTCCGAGAAATGCTCATACGTATTTTCTTTTAGGATCAAATGATGATGTACACATTTACTTCTTCAACAACATTAGAAGGTTAATGCCCTGAAATTTCTGTAAGACTTCATAAACCCATTATCCACCCAATGCACTGACCCACATTCTGTCCTAAATTGTTTTATTGAGACGAGTCTAAACAATTTTACTGATATGAACTCACAGATCAAACAGTACAGGTGAGACATTCCATCTTCATCGTGTAGACCCCATATTTTCTTTGGTATCGATGCTGTGTCATTGTTATTGACACATTTTTTTCAGCTCTAGTTGGCCCTCAGGACCAGTCAAGCCTTCTCTTTTAGGAGCCTCGGTGAATATTTCAACTCCGGTATGTGTTTTTTCATTCTTCTTAACCACTCCAGAAGCCAACCCTTTTTCTTCCAGTTTCTTATGAATTACTGGCCTTTCTTTGTCAATTAACAACTTTCTAATATCAGACGCAGGGCAGCTGAGTATCGTTTGATTGAAGTCTCACTTAGAGTAGGGAGCTTAGAGTTATGATTGATATTTTCATTTTCGCTAATTACTTTCTCGTCTAGTTCAGTTTTTGAAGCCATTTCTTCATGTCCATTTTGAGAAGTTGGTCCATCATGCTTCAGAAACAAGTTTAAATTTCCCATCATCACCCACTATCTTGTTATTATCAAGGTAAAGCGTCACGGACATCTTTTTGCACTGTGACTTCAACCTTGCATTGTCCACAGATGGGTCCAATCTAAGAAATTAATAGAAATCAACTTCTCCATAAATTGTGATCAGAGAAGATATATGAATTTCAAATGTAGACACCATTTGAGATATACGCCCTAGTTCAGGACAAATTTTGTAGGACTTTGTAGAATTATTGTTTGTAGTTGCAAAAACTCTCACTGCAAAAAAATTCTCAGCATTCTCTTTAGCTCTCTAAGAGCCTCCACTATGTTTGATTCCATTTTGAAATTCAAAATTTGAAACCAAAATTCTCAAAAGAAAGCTACAAGCAGAAAGCTATGGTCAACATTTAAAGCCCGAATCTGAAGACCATTGTGTCTGCATGAGGAGATTCATATGACATGAACCCATAATCGTTAATAGCTCGAGTCAAAAGTTTTCTTCAAAAATTATTCAAGAGATCGGGACTAAATGCTTTCACAAAAGAGTTAGTGGCTAGAGAGTAGAGACTAAGAACAGAATAAATTAAGGTTGGTATATAAATTAGTGAATTTTGGGGGTTGTGTTGGTCAAATCCCGACAGCTAACTGTGGCGAAGCAACGAAGATTCTGGAAATCGCAGACCAGATATAGTTAAAATATGACAATGTAATCACCTTTAGGTTTCTTTCTGTTAATATTTCGCCCCATTGATTAATTCCCCTACCATTCATCCATATTGTACGAAGTCAGAAAAGTGAATGGTATCTATTACTGCGTATTGTTCTTTCAATTAGAGCCTGTGAGGGAATGCCTTAAGCCTCCCGTCCACTTAAGTGGTATAGTTGCGTACATAAAACACAAGTTACATAATCAGTCTTCCATCTAAGTATTAAATGGATGACAAACGGTAAAGGGAAAAGATATCTACCCGGTCAAATCTATGTATCAGGTGTTGGATAAATTCCAATATTTATTGATATTTTATTTTTTGGTTGTTAATATTTTATTATATTATTGGTGTTTTATTTTGAACATAGTTTGGGTTTTAATTTAGAAGGTAGAAACTTGAGCAAATGGGTGTGAAAGATATGGGAGTGCTCAAAATCCCATATTGTCCCACATTGGAAGAATACTACAAAAAGTAGTGGTATATCAACTAAAGGATAACTAAGATTCTTAGTTGACAAGTCAAATAAGAGGCTATGATCCTACGAATCGCGGTGGTGCTTAAGCACCACCAATCGCGACACGCGGTGCGCGAAAGGGCGATTGGGCGACTTAGGGCGCATTGCGCGCTTTGACGCGCACGTGCGCATCGTCGCTTGGAGCGTGGGAGCCTAAAATTTTGACGAGGTAAAACAGATCAACGGTTGTGATTAAACGATCCAATCAAAGGGTTTAAAATCCGAAACGACTTGATCGGAACCGTTAGATGAACTCGTAGCGTTTCGTGTAGGGGATGTCCATTCGCTTACGATGGGACGCCTAATCTGAACCGTTAGATCGTAGCTATTCCAAACAGGCACGATCCAACGGTTGCTGAGTCACTAAATGAAGAGCTGTGACTGTTGAAGAACTGTCACATAAATCGCTATAAAAAGAGTTCCAGGCCTCTGTTTTGGACACCAAAAATTGCCAGTTTCTACTCTCTCCGTCCTCTATACTTTGGCATTATCAAGTTACAAATTCAGAGTGTTCTCGATTTGATCAAACAGTACATAGTTTGAATCAAACAACTGTTCATACACTGCATTGTATCCTGAAGGCAGATTCTATAAAACCCATAGTGTACTCGCGGTTCTGGTTCTGTCTCATACCGGATTGGGAGAAATTTTGCCTAAAAGAAAGCTTGCAGAAATTAAGTAATATATTTCGTTCTTTCCATAACAAAACTCCAACATCAGGTTTGCATTGAAAGTTCTTTGTACAATTTTGCATTGCTGGGAGGTTGTAATTGATTCTTAAGAGTCTGTTGATCTTCAGTTTTTATTTCGTACTGGGTGTTGTTTGTTTTCTGTTAATAGTGTCGGATATGTTTTTCTCTGCCTCATTGGATATCTTGTCCATCGTTTATTTGTACTTTCTAGGGAATTGAATTCTAATAATAGTGCTGATGTCTGTGATAGGAGATTTTGACATACCAGTTGGTTAGTGTTTAGTTGACTGATCGTACACCTTTAATGTTGGTTCTTCAGCCTTCTAGGACTACAATTTAATATTCACAGTTAGGTCAAAGAAGTGATAAAAAAGAGGTATAAATGTGCCTACCATTCCATGAATGGTTTTAAACAAATAAGTCCCATAAGCTGTGATAGTGTAAAAAAATAGTTTTCGTCTTACCATTTTTTTCTTCCTTTTTCTTTTTGGTTATTAATGATCTATTGCTACATCTACTTCTCATGTAAGTGGAGTTATCAGTTCCAACCTCCACGTCTCTCGCAATCATTAAGTCATAGAAAGTTATGGTTTGACATACTCATCACTTTGGGTATTTATATAATTATATTTTCACTACAGTGTTGTTCATTTTTTACTCTGCAAGCAGCGTGATTTTTTTTTTAACTCTGATGATGATGGTGATGAGATGTAAGTATTTTTGGCTCATATATTTCCATTGTGATTACCATATGCAGACCCTGATAATTATATGAGTTCACTGCACGCTTTTATCAATTTTTGGCCATTCTGAAGCATCACCGTTGAAATCCACATATTGATTTGTCATCCAAATAAAGAGCCAACAATTTACATAATTTAAAGTTTTAAACAATTTTTAGTTTTTAAATCTTATAACTCAGTTTGTTTGAATATTACCGATATAAACGGGATATCAGAATTAAGGGTTCCCCACATCAATTTGGTTTAAATGAATTCCCAGAAACCATTGCTAGAGAAGATCAAAATTATTATTGCATGAACCACTTATGCTTGTTATCTCTTTACAAAAAAACTTGCTATTTTTTTATGCTATAAAATAATCTTGTTTTTATGGTATCCTCTATAAGTTCCTGCTTATCAAAACAACATCTTAAAATAATGGTCCGTGCTCTATTGAACTGTTTATATTTAGCAATTTGGCAACTCTGAGTGCAGTGGTTCTTTGCATTTTTCTTTAACAGGGTATCAATTAGTGAATTATAAAATATGAATAACTTGTAGAAATTATCCATCAATCATGTGTACTTCAAGATTAAATGTAGTGATCTTCCATAAATTCTTTGTCAAGGCATGTAGTGGTAATTATTATCCATCTTTAGCTTTCTGTAATTTAAAACTTAGGAGTTTATTCAAACATATTCATCAAACTGATGGATCTTCCTGGAATTCTGGCTCTTTCTCCATGTCTGCAGTTTGCACAGACCAAAACAAATTGAAGATCTAAGCAATTCTCAGATTGTTCTGCACAGTACAGACGTCCGTTGAGGTAAAATCATTTTTGTTTCCTATTCCCGCTTGCATGGTGTGTTGTTGATTGGGTTTGAATGTTAGTTTTCGAATTCAATGAGTTTCATTGGGCAAAAAAATGGTTGAATATGTATGTTGATACCAAATTTAATCTGCTGACATGGCCCAATTAAATGAAGACACGTGGCGATCTACATGGCAACAAAAAACACTTCCGAGGAACCCACGCGCTCCGAGAAACAAGACTACAACGAGGAAGACTATTTCCCCGAGGAACACTGCTTCCCTGAGGAACTCACACGCTTCGAGGAACAAGACCTCTCCGAGGAACTCTTGAGTACCGAGAAGCATAGGCGGTCCGAGCAACTCAGGCGGTCCGAGCTGCACCTTGAACAAAGCATTAATAGCTGGATAACCAACAGTTCAACTGTTCATTAAATGCTTATCATTCAGACGCACACGCTTAAGGGGCATTGAATGTATTACCCTTTCATATGTACATCATTTAATGTATTACCCTTTCATTTTACAGCCTCAGGGGCTATAAATACATTATACAATCCTCATTGTAAGGAACCCTCGAATCCAGACCTGAATTTCTTGATAGAACTTGTAATCGAGAATTCCCAAACATTCAACAATAAAACAACAGTGGACGTAGGCCATTCTTATAAGGCTGAACCACTTTAAAATTCTTTGTCTCATTTATTTATCTGTGATTGAATAATTAGAGTGATCTAATTTTTTACATCAACAGATTGGCACCGTCTGTGGGAACGACTGGTAATATCATTTTCTCACCAAAAATAATCCATTACAAATGGTTGATATTCCGGAATCCAGCCATCGAAACGCTGGAACCCCTCCAAATCCATCTGCTCCGCCTAATATTCCAGATCTGGCTGGAATAATGACAAATCTGGCCCAGGGCCAGACCGTCATGCAAGAAATAATGCGACAACTCATCCAAACACTCCATAGCGGTGCACCATCCCATTCAGGAATACGAAGCATTCAAAGAAACACCCGTGCACCATCCTCACGTACTAGGCGTACCAATTCATATCGCAATGAGGAGTCTGAAGATTTCTCTTATCAACCTGGACGAACTTCGTCAGTGCGAGCCACAGATACTGAACAACGTGTCACTCTCTCTTCAGAAAGGACTAGTGCGCTAGAGAGGTTAAGCAGGGTATCACCTTTTGATCGATTAGGACTCAGAAGGAGTAGAAGTCCTCCTAAAGTCGTATCGAGGAATTTTCGACGACCATCAGATTTAAGGGAAGGATCTTCCCATTCGCGACCAGCTGCTCGTCAAGATAGATCCCATGATCGACTAGCTGCTTGTCAGGATAGATCTCAGGAAGCCACATCAACGCGATCAATTTCTCGAACCAACAGGCCCGAGGAAGGGAATGATGCATGAAAAGGCTCTATTCAGAGGTTGGAGGATAGATTAGGGGAAATGGCTAAGGCCAAGAACCCTCTATAACGAACCTTTGTTCGAGGAACACCTTTTGTCCAGTCCATTGTAGATTTCCCAACACCATCAAAGTTCAAAGCACCTGTTGTGACTCCCAAGTATGTTGGAAAGACTGATCATGTCCTTCATATAGAACAGTATCAGGCTGCAGCCGACATCTACGCTGTTCCAGATGAGATGAGATGCAGGGCATTCTCGGGAACTCTTATCGGATCTGCTCAAATATGGTATAATAATCTTCCTCGGGGTAAGATTTTAACTTTTCTTCAACTGGCCGAGTTATTCATTGGGAATTTCTGCTTTGGGGCAAAGCCAGTTAAACAAGTAGCACATTAGTTAAGTGTTAAACAAAAGGCTGGTGAGAGTACCAGAGATTATATAACTCGTTTCAATAACGAGAAACTAGAAGTCATTGATTATGAGGAGAAGACAGCGATTACTACCTTGATGAGTGGACTACTGCCGAACAATTTGTACTACACTTTGGCCGAAGATCCACCTAGAACCATGTCAGACCTGATGGGAAAAGCATCCAAGATTATGAATGCTGAGGAGGCTATGGCTGCGAAGAAGAATATGGATGCCAAAGAAACCAAGGTGGAAGGTGATAAAGCTAAAAAGAAAGAGCATAAGAACAATGGTAATGACAAACATTCAAAAAATAGGTCGGTATGGGATGTGATGAAGAAATACGATAATTATACTCCTTTGAAGAAGGATATTAACCATGTTCTAGAAGAAATCAAGAACAACGAGGAACTAAACTGGCCAAAAAAAATGAAGGCAGACCCTGACAAGAGGAATAAGGCGAAGTATTGCGAGTTTCAGAAAGATCATGGCCATATGACCAAGAACTGCATAGCTCTTCAGAATGAGATTGAAACACTCATCCGACGAGGAAAGCTTTCAAAGTATGTTGATCGTGGAAACGAAAGAAGAAACAACGACCGAGAAAGAGAGAGGTCTAGATCTCCTCGTCGAGTAGAGGAGAACAAGAAAAGAAACCATGAAGTTGATCCAAAAGATGACCCCGATCTTCCCAAGAGACCAAGGCAGCCAGAACGAGAGGTATTTTCAATACGCTTTGGGTCATTTGACTGTAATGTTATAATAGGTGGAGATGCAGGAGGAGGAGACCTTACTGAAGAGAGAAAAGCTTACCTAGGTGAGGCTCAAGCTTGCTCGTACATTCAGTGAATAAATCTAACTAAAGAGGATCGCCCGAGAAAGGTGAACAAAGAGAAATTGGTCATTGATTTTTCAAAGAACGACCTCGCAGGTGTTCTATATCCTCATGATGACCCTTTGGTGATCAAAATGAGGATGAAGGAGGTTATGATTTCAAGAGTACTGGTCGACAATGGTAGCTCGGCAGACATCATGTTCTACTCGTGCTTCGATAGTTTAAATCTAAAGCTATCTCAACTGGAGCCTTACTACAGACCCCTCATCGGTTTTGCTGGCGAGAAAGTATTTCCACTTGGGATGATCAAGTTGGATATATTCATCGGTACGTGTACTGCTTGTCGGACAGAAAGAATACGTTTCTTCGTGATGGATAAGAATGTTCAATCATCGTACAATATCATCATGGGAAGAGTAGGATTAAAGAAGTTCGAGGTTGTACCATCTACAATGCATCAGTGCCTAAAATTTCCAACAAAATTTGAAGTAGGAGTTGTGAAAGGTGATCAGAAAGTAGCTCGGGAATGCTATTATTCATCCGCCGAGCAAGAAGAACTGGAAGAATCAAAGAAAAAGGCTACTACCTATTAAGTGGATGAAGGTGCAGAAATTGAAACATTGGATCCTCGAGATGAGTCGCAACTCGTGAAGGGTCAAGTGGTGGAAGCTACTGAAAACATCATTCTGGACGACGAACACCCTGAGCGAACTTCTCAAGTAGGTTCGTCGTTGGAAGCCTCATTAAAACAGGAATTGATAACTTTCCTTAGAAGCAGAAGAAAAACTTTTGCATGGAGTCATGAAGATATGGCTGGAATAGACCCAAATTTCTTATGTCACGAACTCAATGTGAATAAGGAGATCAAGCCTGTGAAGCAGAGAAGAAGAGTATTCAGTCCCGAGAAGAATCAACCTATACAGGAGGAAGTCGAGAAGCTCCAGAAATCTTGTTTCATTGAAGATGTTAAATATCCAGACTGGTTAGCCAATGTGGTAATGATAGAGAAGAAGAACAACAAATGGAGGATGTGTGTAGATTTCACCGACCTCGACAAAGCATGCCCAAAGGATCATTTTCCATTACCCCGAATTGATCAGTTGGTGGATGCTACCTCGGGACACGAGTTGCTGAGCTTCATGGATGCTTATTCTGGCTACAATCAAATCAAAATCAAAACCTGAAGACAGGGAGAGTACTTCTTTCATTACCCCTAGGGGAACTTATTGTTATAATGTTATGCATTTTGGTTTGAAAAATGCAGGTGCCGCATATCAGCGACTGATGAACAAGGTCTTTGCTGAACAAATCAGTTGCAATATGGAAGTATATGTTGACGATATGCTGACAAAAAACAAGAAAGCTATCGATCATCTAGTTGACTTAAGTCAAACTTTTGATCAACTGGATAAATATCGAATGAAGCTGAACCCGACGAAGTGCATATTTGGAGTACGAGAAGGCATGTCCTCGAGTACATTGTCAATCAACGAGACATTGAAGAAAATCCTGAAAAGATCAAAGCTCTACTAGGTCTGCGATCTCCAACAACGAAGAAGGAAGTACAGAGTCTCACAGGACGAGTAGCAGCACTCAACAGATTTGTGTCACGAGCAACTGATAGATGTCTCCCATTCTTTAAGACACTCAGAAAGACTTTTGAGTGGAATGATGAATGTGAGAAGGCTTTTCAAGACTTGAAGAAATACTTGGGAGCACCTCCACTGTTGTCCAGGCCGGTGATGGGAGAAAAATTATATTTGTACCTTGCAGTGTCCGAGAATGCAGTTAGATCGGCATTGATCAGAGTGGAGAATAGAGTGCAAAAACCAATTTACTACACAAGTAAGGCCTTCCGAGGAGCAGAGATCAGATATCCAAGGCTGGAAAAGTTAGCACTAGCGTTGATTGAAGCGAGTAGGAGAATGAGGCCATACTTCCAGGCTCATACTATAGTCGTATATACTAATATGCCATTGAGGCAAGCCCTTCATAAGACAGAAAAATTGGGGAGATTGATGTACTGGGCAATAGAGCTCGGTGAATATGATATAATTTATGAACCCAGATCATCGCTAAAAGGGCAGGCTGTAGCAGATTTTATAACGGAGTTCATCTATCCTGATACCCCCGAGGAGCAAAAGTTGCTCGCTGATCAACCTATGGATGTTACAGGATCAACAAACACAAGCTCAGACCAATTCCGATTAGTAAAAGGGCGTGTGGATGTTACAGGATGTGGCGCAGGGATAGTTGTGAGCACTCCGAACGAGGAACAAAAGTTGCTCGCTAATCAACCTGTGGATGTTACAGGATCAACAAACACTAGCTCAGACCAATTCCGATTGGTAAAAGGGCGTGTGGATGTTACAGGATGTGGCGCAGGGATAGTTGTGAGCACTCCGGACAAGGAACAAAAGTTGCTCGTTGATCAACCTGTGGATATTTCAGGATCAACAAACACTAGATCAAACCAATTCCGATTGGTAAAAGTGCAAGTGGATGTTACAGGATCATCAAATTCAAGCTCAGACCAATTTCGATTGGTAAAAGGGCAAGCAAAGATGATCGACGAAGAGCAAGAAAAATCCGGGGGAGGATGAAAGGAAGCAGCAAATATTTCACCGAGGAACTCTGACAGAGCAGAAATTTGAAGACGAGTTACCTATATGGAGGCTATATGTAGATGGTTCATCTTGCACTACAGGATGTGGCGCGGGGATAGTTTTGAGCACTCCGGACGATGTCGACATGGAATACGCCCTGCGTTTCCAATTCAAAGCTTCCAATAATGAGGCTGAGTATGAGGCCATGATTGCAGGGCTTAGTTTGGCAAAAATTATAGAGGCGCAGTAGGTTATTGTTTTCAGTGATTCTCAATTGATCGTAAATCAAATGTTGGGAGTATATGCAGTTAGAGGAGAATTAATGATCAGATATCATGCAAAGGCAAAGGAACTGGTGTCAGAATTTGCCGCTATTCAGCTCGTCAGAATACCAAGAATGGAGAATGCGAGAGCAGACGCCCTAGCTCGACTAGCATCAGCTACTCGCACCGAGCTACGGCGAACAATCCCAATTGAAGTGTTGGCTGGTTGGAGTATAGATGAAGATCTGACGATGAACTTTATTACCCTTGATTTAGGACCATCTTGTATGGATCCCATCAGGTCATATATTGAAGAGGGAGAATTACCAATTGATAAGCTCGCAGCCAAGAAATTGAAGTTTAAAGCTGCTCGGTTGTGACAACCCGCGATCCAAGATAAGGGGTGGACAGCCCGATACTCAAACGTAACAGGAATCATGGATGGATATCATCCCCAGCATCAATAATATAACTGAGTATTCGGGAAAACCACCCAATAAATCAGAAAACGGGTTGCCAAAAAGTGTAAGATTTTAAAAACGCAGTTACGAAAATTAAATTTAAACAACCCAATCTGATAAGCAAGTGGAATTCCACAAAATATATATATTACAACTAAAATGAATGTAAAAAAATGGACCGAATAAGCTGTCGGTCCACAGCTACATAGAACATCGTACAACCATTTTAATATCGTATGTAATACATTCATTAATCAAATACAAATGTTTGGGACACACGCCCGAGTTTAAGACCTGAAACTATCTAGAATACAAAGGTGAAGGCGTCTAATTCAACATCCTGTAATAACCCGCAAAATCTTACAGCTCGTCAAAAGCAAAGGGAAGGAAATATCAAAACAGACGTCCTTGCGGTGGGGCACCTGAGCGGATACAATTACATATATACAACAAGGAAAGTAAACCGGTCAGGGTCCGATTCTATATGATCACCAGAAGAAATAAAAAGCATGATAGGTATGAATAGTTATGCATGTATGACAAGGATGATAATATGGCATGTTAACCACGATTACAAACAAGAATTAAAAGTAAAGTACTTTAATTTAAAACCTTTACTCATTAATACCATTTCCATTCCTTCTGACATTTCTTATTAGGAATAAAAATATTTATTCGGTTTAAATCAAGAAGTTATAATTTCCTTTCATTAATTAAAACTTCCCATTTTATCTTTCCTTTCCTTAATAGGAATATCAATTACATCAAGTGCACTTTATGGCACATCTTTCATTAATCTCATTCCCGTGCTCTTTATGGCACATATCTATGCTCTTTGTGGCATTTATCATACACTCTTTGTGGCGTTTATCAACCATCAAGTCCCACTTGATGAAAAATAGTTATATTCATATACATATAACGATTCTAAGACCGCCCGTCCGGGTTTCCCCACTGTGCGTGCCCCTAAATGACCATCATCTTCCAGGGCCTAACATAAGACAAACTGGGCACCTATCGCAATACGTCGGGAAGCGGCCATGTGCCTGCGGGGTAGTCAAGACCACACCCGGAATCTCCTACCCATCGCAGAAAATATATATACATAGCAGCGCTCACATGGCCTAGGACTATATCCACCCTGCGTTAATTTGCCAGGGGGCTTCACCTCAGGAGCGAACTTCCCTTATGATGTCATTTAGAGAGGTGTGTAATAGTAAATTAATATTTACATTTTTAATCTCATCATCATAATCAATATTCATTACAAATTTCCATTTCCATTATTCATGTAATTAGTTCTTTTTATTTGAACCTAACATCATTAATTAATCTGGATCATTTTATTCGAACCTAATACCTTTGACTAATTTGGTTCATTTTATGCTAACCTAATTCCCATTGAATACTATCATTTATATTCCTCAAATTACAGATCCCAACTAAATCTCCAAATGATCATTATGATCCTACAAGCCTCCAAAGTTTATATAACTTTGATAAGCCCTAAAGTCTCCAAGTTAGGGCATTTAACTTCCTAACTTCTAAAAGTCTGAATATAAGAAGTAATGCCTTAGCATTTCTTTAAACCTCCCCGGAATAAACCCCAGATGAACCCATTTCCAGTCTAGGGTAACGTCCAAACTCAACTAATACTCTAGGACTCTAAGTTTACTTCTTCCAAGAAGGTCTCTAGATCCCAAGCCTGAGGAAAAAGATCAAAATATAAAAAGGAAATTGACTCAAAACTGCAGGAACCGAATCGATTCACCCCAACGAATCGATTCGCTTTGAAAGCGAATCGGTTCGGTAGAAAATTTCAAGTTTCTGCATTTTCTGAATCGATTCGGCCTAAACCCGAATCGATTCGGAAACACATACCTGGGAAGCTGCTTCTATGCGAATCGATTCGCCCTAGGGGCCGAATCGATTCGCCCCTACGGAAAAGCCAAGTTTGGCTATGGAGTTCTAAACTCCAAATTTCTACCAAACCCAAAACCAACCAAACCAACCTCAATTAATTCAACTTATACATCATATATGTATATAACTACCATCTTCAACACCATTCATCATCCAAATCAAATTCTAAGGGTTAATACCCAATTAATCAAACAAAACCCTAAAATGATTAAACATAACAAATCCACAACTAATCATGCTAATTAATCCACTTAAATCATATTATAGCAAGTAAGTTACTTGCCTTGATCTTGCAAATTTAGATTTGATGAGGATGAGAGCAACAATCCAAGCTTGAATCTCCAAATCTCTCTCTTTCTCCCAAGTTCTCTTCTTCTCTCTACTCTCTCTAGGGCTCAATTGTATAAAATGGAAGAATGGAAATAGGGGTGGGAAATAAAACAGGGCTTAAAATCTGAAAAGCCCACTTAAGTGACCAATACGCGATATAATAACTCGCAACTACACATTTAAGCTATAAACAGTCAAAAGCGCCCAAAATGCAAAAATACAATATGGCACTTATTTTGACTGTCTCACACCTACTAGGACTAACTACACCCTCCAAATTATCATTTGGAAATTTTATAACTCATTTTACTTCCGGTTTCATATTAAACCAAATTGTCATTTTATATCTTATGACACCATAAATCACCTCATGGATATTTTTACCTACTCACAAGGTAATCATACAACATTTTAGTAAATATTGACCTTTTCTACATTAAATTAATATTTACTCAACATCTATCATTTTATAATTAATTACTACACATAGTAAATAAATATAAAATAGGCTATCAGAAGAGAGGGTTATTACATACTCCCCCCTTAAGAGGGAATTTTTCCCCCAAAATTCAGGTATACCTCGCAAGAAGAAATGCGGATACTATTCCCGTAAGTCATCCTCGCGACCCTATGTCGATTTCTTTACACCGTGCTGACTATTTTGCAACATAACTAAAGGTACTATCTGCAATCTAAATCGTCGGTCTCCTTGCTCTAACATGGCAACCGACTATTCCTTATAAGGAACGTTAAGAGGCAACTCCAAATCTTTAAAAGGGATGTGCCTAAAGGCACCATCGCATATCTTGTACTCCCTTGCATGAGAGACATTGAACAAATTATGAACTTTCCGCAAAATGTTTCGATAAAGCAAGTTAATAGGTTACCGGACCCACTTTAACATTTATAGGAAAGGTACAACATAACGCGGTGCAAGTTTTCCTTTTCTACTCGAAACGCTTAATGCCCTTCACAGGAGACACTCACACCAACGCTTGGTCTAATGACCTCAAACTCCAGATGCGTTCTCCCCGCATCGACTTAGCTCTTTTGTCGATCTTGGTTATACGAATGCGATTTCGAATGAACCCAAATTTCGAAGAAGTATCTCGGATCATTCCAGGTCCGAGAGGCTTATTATCTCGCACATCTAACCAACAAGCGGGAGATCAACAAGGCCTACCGCACAAGGCTTCATAAGGTGCCATACCAATAGTGAATCGATACAATTTTATAATGAGTGAATTCAACTAGTGGAAGGCGCAGTTCCCGACTATACTTGAAGTCAAGCACCCCCATAAGGAACATATCCTCCAACACATGGTTTACCCTTTTGGTCTGGCCATTTGTGGAAAAATGATAAGAAGTGCTTAACCATAATTCGATTCCCATGGCTTCTTGGAAACTTGCCAAGAATGAGAAACGGAAGTCTTGTTTTAGTCAGAACAATAATCAAGGGCACACCATGCAGTCCGATACCCTTTCTATGCCTAGCCACTAATACTAGCGACGTATAACTTAGCACATTTCGTCATTACTCGGATGCACCATAACTTAGAACCGCGAGATTCCACCATATCTGCCTTTCTTAAGTCCTTCTCATTCGGGACAAAAATTCTCTTATAGAAACGTACCCCACCCTCAATATCAAAAGAGCATAGTTCTGCTTCCTAAATCAGCAGCTTGTATTTGTGGTTTTAACCACCCCTGTCTCTCCTGCGACATCGTGCAATGAAGTGTTGCCTGCACGAAAGACTAAATTCTGTCCAAGAAGTAGCATCTCCCTTCCTAGACAGCAATCACCCCCACGATGAACTTCAATTTAAATAGGGGATAATACTTTTCACAAGTTTAAACTTATGAGGCGCATCAACAATAAGTCGATACTCCAGTATCATTACTTCCCATCATGGCAGAGACTTGCTAATTGAATGCACCCTCGAGATTAACCACATGGCTCAGGGGTGCGAATCAATTCACCCTTTTCGTTACCTCCGTAACACTCTACTACGAGAGGCCTCCTCTCATTCGGCCTTAACTACCAACCTTCTCGAAATCCTCCCACTTCTCATTATCAAGGAACCAATCCCTCTTAGAGTTTACGCATGACTTATTCATGGTCAACTCCTACCAGCCCTCCTAAACTAATGTCACATACTAAAGGCCCTACGTCCCAACAATTCTAAAGTCTATCTACCTATACTATACCCTATCTAAATCGTATGCACCTAATACTAAGTATATGCCTAGTGCCCAAGACCTTTCTCAACTCTCGACATTTGCTCGGTTTCGTGCGAGGGACGTTTCACCGAAGCGAAATCCAAACAAGGAACCCTCCCGTTACACTACTACCTCGTGTTGTCAGTCATCAAGGTGTACAGGTCTAAGACACATATTCGGGACCGAAAATATTTTACTCATATACATCTACCACTGAATTAATTTAAGATTTTACTAATCAAACATTTACTTCCATAAAACCTTATAATTATATGCCATATATCATATATATACATCTTATTAAATAGCCTTCTGATCAAGGCGTAACTCGAAGTCTCAATTTGACTTCGTACCTCGGTCTCCCTCACATCGATCAGAGGAGAGAACTATATGCAGTGCTTCTATGTCGCACTTTAATAGCCCCTAATCACTCTTCTACGTGATTCGGCTAAGCTTTCCAACGACAAATTTAATAAAATAACATAAAAGGAAAGAATAGCATCTCTCCACTCACAACATCGTTAAGTGTTCATGCGACGGAGTGTCTCGCAAAGCGAAATCCAAACAAGGAACCCCTCCGACGCATGCCTACTTAACTGATTGATCGTGGAGATAGAGCGTAATGTACATAAAATAAGATAAAGGAAAGGTGGTATATCTCCACTCCCAACGTCGTTAAGGTTCACGCGTGGAGCGTCCCACAGAAGCGGAATCCAGACAAAGAACCCCTCCTATACGCTACCACTCAACTTTGTTGGTCGTGGAGATAAGGCATAACAATCACATACCAATATCACATCATACTCGAACATGTTAAGGACGAGTAAATCGGCCTCAAAGCACAAATTAGTAAAAGAAATTCCTACATACATACAAACAAAAGAAAATGAGCGAACCATTACCCATAGGACTCGATACTAATGAAAATACTCTCAGCAGATTTTATCAAATCTGCAGTCTGGGAAGAGTTCCTAGAAACGAATGAGTGTGTAGTACCCATATCAAATAACACACAACTCAAATACCCTAGAGTTTAAAACTCACCTTCAATAGCAAGCAGTTCCGACCGAGCTGGAGGAAACATAGTCTCCTGAATATGACGAACTCGCCCATACTGTAGTTGTCCCTGCTGCGGAGGAACAACCATAATAGGTACCGGAGGTGGAAACTGAACATATGGCTGCTACGGAGCCCTAGGAAACTGGACCCCAATCATCTGAGGACACTCCTTCTTATAATGACCTGCCTCCCCACATTGGAAACACCGTCCCTTCATGTCCTCCTGACCTCGACCTCTGTTATTCCTAAGCTGGGTAATGCCTCGGCCCGGATGACCTCTACCTCCAGGGCCACCCCGACCTGCCTGTTGCGAAGCACCTTGTCCATGCTTATTATTATTTCCACTCGCAATAAACCCTCCAAGCTTTCCTATTTGTCTCATTTCAGTAGCTTTCTTGCTACCCTGCATATATAATCGATGCTCCTGGCAATGGAGTAAGGCTGCATTCATAACCTCACCAAAAGTCTGGAAAGCTGGGTTACCCAATAAGTGTTTTCGGATTCTCCAGTTTAGACCTCCCATAAACTTCGAGATCTTCCTCTCTTCCGAAGTCACCTCATCTGGTACAAAACTTGCCAACCGGGTCAACTCTTCTTCATACTCCGCTACAGATCTCTCCCCTTGCACTACATCTTGCAACTTCCTCTTCATCTCCCTCTGAACTGCGGGAGGAAAATACTTAAGATCAAACAAAACCCAGAACTCAGTGATCGTCATCGCGTCTCTCTGCTCTGGTGTGGTCATCATCTCCCACTAGTGTAACGCAGATCCGACAAGCTTAAAGGTGGTAAGGACTTGTTTCTTATCCTCACTACATTCTATCATTCGAAGGTGGCATTGCATGTTTTTCTCCCATTGATTGGCTTTAACCGCATCCGTGCCTCCCTCGAATTCCCGGGGATTTCCCTTTAGAAAGGACTCCCTAACCCTTTCCCACAGAGTAAGTCCCGTAGGAGCTTGAACACCTGGAGCCCGTGGCAATTGTTGGACCACTGCGGTCATGGCGGCATTAACCGCTTGAGCCACTATGTTTGCTACATCCGCAACGTTAACGGTCCCTTGTAGTGGCGGTCGAGGACCTACCTCCTTTTCTACAACCCTATTACGTCTCGCTGGGCGACCTCTCTTAGGCGGCATCTGAGATGGAAGAATAATAGTATTAGAATACTAGTTAAAACAATCTATCTTGCAGAAGATCGCAAACATAAACAACAAGAAGTCCTAACATTAGGCCCTACATCAAAGAACGCTACGGTAGAACGAGACAAGTCCACACAGATCCTATTACTCTAGAACCTGATGCTCTGATACCACCTGTTACAACCCGCGATCCGAGATAAGGGGTGGCCAGCCCGATACTCAAACGTAACAGGAATCATGGATGGATATCATCCTCAGCATCAACAATATAACTGAGTATTCGGGAAAACCACCCAATAAATCAGAAAACGGGTTGCCAAAAAGTGTAAGATTTTAAAAACGTAGTTATGAAAATTAAATTTAAACAACCCAATCTGATAAGCAAGTGGAATTCCATAAAATATATATATTACAACTAAAACGAATGTAAAAAAATGGACCGAATAAGCTGTCGGTCCACAGCTACGTAGAACATCGTACAACCATTTTAATATCGTATGTAATACATTCATTAATCAAATACAAATGTTTGGGCCACACGCCCGAGTTTAAGACCCGAACCTATCTAGAATACAAAGGTGAAGGCGTATAATTCAACATCCTGTAATAACCTACAAAATCTTACAGCTCGTCAAAAGCAAAGGGAAGGAAATATCAAAACGGGCGTCCTTGCGGTGGGGCACCTGAGCGGATACAATTACATATATACAATAAGGAAAGTAAACCGGTCAGGGACGGGTTCTATATGATCACCAGAAGAAATAAAAAGCATGATAGGTATGAACAGTTATGCATGTATGACAAGGATGATAATATGGCATGTTAACCACGATTACAAACAAGAATTAAAAGTAAAGTACTTTAATTTAAAACCTTTACTCATTAATACCATTTCCATTCCTTCTGACATTTCTTATTAGGAATAAAACTATTTATACGGTTTAAATCAAGAAGTTATAATTTCCTTTCATTAATTAAAACTTCCCATTTTATCTTTCCTTTCCTTAATAGGAATATCATTTACATCAAGTGCACTTTATGGCACATCTTTCATTAATCTCATTCCCGTGCTCTTTATGGCACATATCTATGCTCTTTGTGGCATTTATCATACGCTCTTTGTGGCGTTTATCAACCATAAAGTCCCATTTGATGAAAAATAGTTATATTCATATACATATAACGATTCTAAGACCGCCCGTTCGGGTTTCCCCACTGTGCGCACCCCTAAATGACCATCATCTTCCAGGGCCTAACATAAGACAACCTGGGCACCTATCGCAATACGTCGGGAAGCGGCCATGTGCATGTGGGGTAGTCAAGACCACACCCGGAATCTCCTACCCATCGCAGAAAATATATATACATAACAGCGCTCACATGGCCTAGGACTATATCCACCCTGCGTTAATTTTCCAGGGGGCTTCACCTCACGAGCGAACTTCCCTTATGATGTCATTTAGAGAGGTGTGTAACAGTAAATTAATATTTACATTTTTAATCTCATCATCATAATCAATATTCATTACAAATTTCCATTTCCATTATTCATGTAATTAGTTCTTTTTATTTGAACCTAACATCATTAATTAATCTGGATCATTTTATTCGAACCTAATATTTGACTAATTTGGTTCATTTTATGCGAACCTAATTCCCATTGAATACTATCATTTATATTCCTCAAATTACAGATCCCAACTAAATCTCCAAATGATCATTATGATCCTACAAGCCTCCAAAGTTTATATAACTTTGATAAGCCCTAAAGTCTCCAAGTTAGGGCATTTAACTTCCTAACTTCTAAAAGTATGAATATAAGAAGTAATGCCTTAGCATTTCTTTAAACCTCCCCGGAATAAACCCCAGATGAACCCATTTCCAGTATAGGGTAACGTCCAAACTCAACTAATACTCCAGGACTCTAAGTTTACTTCTTCCAAGAAGGTCCCTAGATCCTAAGCCTGAGGAAAAAGATCAAAATATAAAAAGGAAATTGACTCAAAACTGCAGGAACCGAATCGATTCGCCCCAACGAATCGATTCTCTTTGAAAGCGAATCGGTTCGGTAGAAAATTTCAAGTTTCTGCATTTGCTGAATCGATTCGGCCTAAACCCGAATCGATTCGGAAACACATACCTGGGAAGCTGCTTCTATGCGAATCGATTCTCCCTAGGGGCCGAATCGATTCGCCCCTGCGGAAAAGCCAAGTTTGGCTATGGAGTTCTAAACTCCAAATTTCTACCAAACCCAAAACCAACCAAACAAATTAATTCAACTTATACATCATATATGTATATAACTACCATCTTCAACACCATTCATCATCCAAATCAAATTCTAAGGGTTAATACCCAATTAATCAAACAAAACCCTAAAATGATTAAACATAACAAATCCACAACTAATCATGCTAATAATCCACTTAAATCATATTATAGCAAGTAAGTTACTTGCCTTGATCTTGCAAATTTAGATTTGATGAGGATGAGAGCAACAATCCAAGCTTGAATCTCCAAATCTCTCTCTTTCTCCCAAGTTCTCTTCTTCTCTCTACTCTCTCTAGGGCTCAATTGTATAAAATGGAAGAATGGAAATAGGGGTGGGAAATAAAACGGGGCTTAAAATCTGAAAAGCCCACTTAAGTGACCAATACGCGATATAATAACTCCCAACTACACATTTAATCTATAAACAGTCAAAAGCGCCCAAAATGCCAAAATACAATATGGCACTTATTTTTACTGTCTCACACCTACTAGGACTAACTACACCCTCCAAATTATCATTTGGAAATTTTATAACTCATTTTACTTCCGGTTTCATATTAAACCAAATTGTCATTTTATATCTTATGACACCATAAATCACCTCATGGATATTTTTACCTACTCACAAGGTAATCATACAACATTTTAGTAAATATTGACCTTTTCCACATTAAATTAATATTTACTCAACATCTATCATTTTATAATTAATTACTACACATAGTAAATAAATATAAAATAGGCTATCAGAAGAGAGGGTTATTACATCGGTATGTATGAACTAACGGTATTCTTTATAGACGAGGAATTATGGCAGGTCTGCAGAGATGTTTACATCCCTCCGAGGTAAAAGAATTGATTGAAGAGATCCATGAAGGGTCCTGTGGAGCACATGTGGCAGGTCGGACGCTTTTGCAAAGGGTGGTGAAGCAGGGATACTACTGGCCGACGATGAGAGCTGATTGTATAGCCTATGCCAAGAAGTGTGACAAGTGCCAGCGCTTTTCCTCCATTCGAAGAACTCCACAAGCATTATTGACACCCATAACTTCCCCTTGGCCATTTTCCATGTGGGGAATTGATTTGGTTGGGCCACTGCCAACGACCAGAGGAAGGTTCAAATACCTCGTCGTCGCAGTGGATTATTTTACTAAGTGGGTAGAAGCTGAGCCACTCATTGATATGACGTACGAGAAGGTGTACCAATTTGTTTGGAAGAACATCATTTGTTGACATGGTCTTCCTCATGCTTTCATCACAGACCATGGAACACAATTTGATAACGAGGAGTTCGCTGCCTATTATCATCAATCAAATATTTTGAAGGTCCACTCAGCACCAGGCCATCCTCAAAGCAATGGACAAACTGAAGTGACAAACAGAACGCTGCTAAATGGCTTGAAGAAAAGATTGGGTGATGCGAAAGCAAACTGGATCAACGAGCTACAATCAGTACTTTGGGCTTACCGAACTACTCCCCGAGTAGCAACTGGAGAATCACCATATATGCTGGCATTTGGAAGTGAAGCTGTTATACCTGCCGAGTTGGGCCTACCAACACACAGGGTGCTGAATTTCAATTCCCCTGTCAGTGACTTAATGAGAAGATTGGATTTAGACATTCTCGAGGAAGTTAGAGAAGAAGCAGCCATTAGAAATGCTGCTTACCAGCAGTGAGCAGCTTTGTTCTACAATAAGAGGGTGAAGAAGTGCGACCTGAAAGAAGGAGACTATGTGCTGAAGAAAGTAATTCAAAAGCACAATAAGCTGGAGGAAAACTGCATAGACCATACCGAGTTACAGAAGTTGTTCGACCAGGAACTTATCGAATAGCAACTTTAGAAGGTGAGGAGTTTAAAAATGCCTGGAATGCAGAGCACCTGCGCAAATATTATCAGTGATGAATAAAATGAAGATATTCTGCTGAATTCTTTCTTTTTATTGAAAGTTTTTCGGGGAATAGTGCTACACACTACTCGGGGCAAAACTCGGCAAAGCTCAGGCTACTCAAATTTTTTCTCAAAAATGCCAACTAAGGTTGGTCGGGAAACCTATATTCCTCCGGGAAGTAAAGCTACCTATATTCCTCCGAGAAGTAAAGCTACCTATATTCCTCCGGGAAGTAAAGCTACCAATATTCCTCCGGGAAGTAAAGCTACCTATATTCCTCCGGGAAGTAAAGCTACCTGTATTCCTACGGAAAGTAAAGCTACCAATATTCCTCCGGGGAGTAAGCTACCTATATTCCTCCGGGAAGTAAAGCTACCAATATTCCTCCGGGAAGTAAAGCTACCAATATTCCTCCGGGAAGTAAATCTACCTATATTCCTCCGGGAAGTAAAGCTACCTGTATTCCTCCGGGAAGAAAAACTTTGTATTCCTACGGGAAGTAAAACTATATGTTTCTCGGGAAATAAAAGTATTCCTAAAAATGCCAACTTATGTCGGTTAGGAAGTAAATATATTCTCAAAAATGCCAACTTGAGTTGGTCGGGAGGTAAAATTATTTCAAAAAGACTAACTATGGTTGGTCGGGGATAAAAACCCACCAACTATAGTTGGTCGACAAGGAAAATTTGCCGACCTTGGTTGGTCGGAAACATGTAAGAGAAAAATCTACCAAGTATAACTGATCGGGGATAAAAGCCCACTAACTGTAGTTGGTCGATAAGTATAATTTAACGACCTTGGTTGGTCGGAAACATTTTAAACATCTTTGATACTCGTAACTTTATTATTAAGTGATCGAACAACATTTTTTATACTCGTAAGTGATCGAGCAACATTTTTTATACAAAACTTTATTGCTAAGTTGGTCTAGAAACAAAATATTGTTTTTGCCATACGACTATCACAAATTCACACTACTCGACAATAAGTTAGTCGACAAACAACATAATATTGTTATCTTTTTAACAGTTTGTTATCTTTTTTAACAAATATACATGCACAGATATACAAGGCAATAGCAATTAAGATTTGCAAACAAAAATGAAAGTCTTTCATTGAGTTCAAAATAAATTACATTGATAATGAAATAAAAGTTACATTGATAGTGAAATGTATACTAACTACTACATCAAAATTTCTATTATACTGGTCTTTTCCCCTCTGCTTTTGACACAGGTTCCTCGCCAGCAGGCGGATCATTTAAAGCCAGAGGAGAATTTATAAAATTGAGATCCTTCAACATCCTGACATTCATCACGGATGGTCGATCTAAGAGGTGCTCGGGACGAGATATCTCGGCTTTTGAATGGAGATTATAGTCACCGAGATACTTTGAAATTAAGCTCCGAGGAATGGCCCGTGCAGGGATCCAACTCATATCCAATTTGTACGGTGGCACAGGTAAGTCGAGCAGCCCGGGATCATGGTAGTCCCACAGGTAATGACCCTGTTCGAGTTGCAGCACACCTAGGGCATTCAGCCAGCCTTGCTTGTAGCCCTCATTATTGGCATTCTAGATACGATCGTCCAAATGGTAGAGCGCCTCGTTGTATCCAGCCATCTAGAACTCCCTGGGCTATTTGTGGAACTGATATGTTAGTCTGTCTAGCTGCTCGTGGAGATTTTTGACGAAGAGCTCTTTGTTCTCCAAGGTAGATTTCTGCTCAGAGAGCTGCTCTTCCAAGTCCCTGGTCTTCTTTGACATTTTAGCCAAAGCCTGGTTCTTCTCCATCAACTGGAAGGCCTGGTTCTCTAGGGTAGACTGAGTCCTCTGTTCCTCGATAGGAATCCGAGCTGCTCTTGCTCGTCCCCGAGGAGCCCTTGCTCGTCCCCGAGAAGATGTGGAAGGGCCAGACCTCTTTAAGGTTTTCAACTCATCCCTCAAGTTGGCGTTCTCGACCTTTAAGAACGAGAATCCCTCATCGATCACTGAGATTAAGGCTTTTGAAGAAGAGGCTGCAGACTTCAATTGTGATAGCTCTTTCTGCAAGTTGTTGTTCTATTGCTCCAGTAACTCGGTAATCTGTCTGCATTACTCAACCTCACCCCTCAAGGTTCTCTCCCTCACATCGTACCCAGCAAAAAGCTTCTCGTAGCCCTTGTCGGCAATGATCAACTTGTATTTCTTCTCATAACTCTCATGCAACAGGGCAGTTGATTCTTTGTATTGAAGCTGAAGGTCTTCAAGGGTGCCTTAGAGATCCTCGATCATTTCATAATAGGCCAAATTATTGGCCACTGCTCGATCAAGAAGACACTTCAGATATTGATAGGCTTCAACTGCCTGTTCATAAGCATCTTGGCCGAGGATGTCTACAACTTGTGCTGCACTCAGGTCTGTGTGACCAGCCTTAAAGTATTCATTACATTGTCGCAGCAGCTTTGTATCATGGGAAGATAACAATTCCATCCTGGCCAGAAACTAGAAGAGAAAGAAAAAGCAATAATCAATAAGAATCAAGACAGAGTATGAAGATAGACAACAGTATGAAAAAAAATCCAAGTTTTATTAGATCATAAAATTCAGAGTTACAAGTTTTGGGTTACATTTGAAAAAGAAAAATATAAAGATAAACCCAAACAACTCTACACCTTTTCCTTGTCTCCCAAAACCTTCTCGGGAGGCTGGGACGAGGAAGTAGGTTGCTCGGAGGGAGTAGGAAGTTCCTCGGGGAGCGCCATCAGTTGCTCGGAAGAGGTAATGACTTGCTGAGGTTCCTCGGTAGAAGGTTGGATGACCGGGGGATGATCTCCCATCACCATAGAAGATTCTTCAGAGGAAGCTTCGTCCTCTTCTTCATCTTCAGGAGTGGGAGGGGGACCAGGAATGTGTTGCTGGAAAAGCTCAGAAGATTCATCAACCTTCATCTCCTGGAGAGCTGCAACCCATCCATCTCTGAAGTACTTTAGGCTGCCATATTCAACTTATGACATCATGGCAGCCAACCCCTTGTCCAAGCCAGCACTGAAGGACTTCTTCACATCCATCTTCCTCTTCAACTTCTCCGAGGAAAGCTTCTCGGACAGCAGGTTATCAGCAGCTTTCAATTTATTTTCAATCTCCTCCATATGACGACCTACGTCCCGAAGTTGAACCATCTCCTCCTCGGCAACCCTGTGCTTATTATCAAGCTCCCCAGCAGTTTTGAGGCTCTCTTCAAGATCTTTATTTTCCTTCTCCAGGGCATTCACTTTTTTCTCCAACTCCTTGGAGACATCAACAGCTCGAGCTTTCTCCTTCTCGATGGAGGCAAGCTTCTTCTCCCAAACAGCCTTGTCAGTAGCATATGTCTGGCGAGAATCTTCCAAAGACTTGATAGCTTCCTCCAGAGCTCCCTCCACACTGGACGAGGGGCATGAAGCTTTAATTGCTTCATCCTTCTTTAGAATTATATTAAAGCAGCTCGTTAACTGTGAAAGTAAAAAGAAAGCAAGTCAGAAACAAAAATGACAAAGGAAATATGAAAAGTTCAAAGTAAGAAGACTTACAGAAGCAAGGTGACGAGCAACTAACGAGGTGACCATGTCTCGAGTAAGGTTTTCTTTAGTACCTTGGACCTCGAGAATGATCCAGGACTTTACCGAGCTCATGGCAGAGCTCGGAGGAACAAAAGTGGGAACCCCAGTCCCAGCAGTTGGGGGCTGAGTGATGGTGTCAGCCAAATTGACCGAGGAGCTCTTCTTCAGCCTCCTCGGGGGAACAGGAACAGATTCAACCAAGGAAGAACCCTTGGTCGGTGATATTACAATCACCTCTCCAGGAGCAGCAGACCTGCTCGGAGCCACTGCGGGCTTCTCGGCAACCTTCACAACAGCAGCCGAGGAAGGTGCATCATTCTTCTTTGTCCCTTCCCCTGGGACATCAACTTTACTTCTCTTTGCCTCTCCAGAACCAGAGGCAGGCTTCTCGAAGAGAGTGGGAGGCCTTCTTCTCTTCATCCTTTCGCTTAAAGGGACGTGAGATTCAGGCGAGGAGCTGGTGGAAGCTGGTACTGGCTCTGCGTCACTTATTACTGGACGAGCAGTGAAAGAGGTTGTGTAAATCTTGTACTGTAGCAGATATGAGGCTGATCTAATTTGCTCGTCGACAACACTCTGATGCAGACTCCAGATAAGTTTCAGATGTCTTATATTAACATATGCTTCCTTTGGACACTTTCTTTTACTATCAACTGCAAATAAATAAACATTGCCATCAGTGACACATTTTATCAAACATAAAGGAAGCATAATTTCAAAATAAATAAAATGAAATAAGAATAACCTATCCCATTGCCATAGGGAGGGCATCTGGGACCCTGATAAACTTCATCTCCTAATAAAGGAGCATGTTGCCAATTTTTTATGACAACCCCGTGCCCAAAATAATCCATATTGGCATCAGGGAGATTGACTACTAAAGCCCTATTTAACATTCTAGTTTTTAAATAAAAAGTATTATCGCCTAAAGCCCATCTATAGAAAAACATGATTTCTGGAATCCCTATGCGGGTTCCATGAATTTGATTTAACCTATAAACCCCATTAACTATTCTCCATGTGTTGGGGGCTATTATTGCAGGAACAACGTCAAAATATTGACAAAATTCCAGACACAAGGGATTGGGTGGAAAAGAAAATCCACACTCAACAATAAAGAGGCTGGGGAACCAATGTCCCTCAGCCAAACGGAAATAATCAGAAGGCTCAGAAAGCTCTTCCAGAACAACCCAGGAGAGAATAGAAAAATCAGAGCGAAACTTATCAAGAGATTCAACAGGATAAACCATGGTGAATAAAGGAAATGAAGAAGAAGGAAGAAGATCTTACAGAAAAAGAGTGGATCTGTTGACAACGAACGATGGAAGAAGATGAATACACAGGAGATAAAGAGACTATGGAAAACTCGAAGATACAAATTTGGAAAAGTAGAAGATGATGGGATTGTCTATAACGCTTAAATACCTTGCCTTGGGAAAAGGAAAAATTAATGATTACAAAAAGAAACGATTACGCTACCGGCGGCTAAAAGGATAAAAAGTACGCGGGAATCGAAGCGAGCAGAAAAGTTTAAAAAATCTTAATTCTACGAAGTAGAAATAAATACAAGGGAAACACTCCTAAAAATCAGGAAGACCATTTAAAGCTACCATATTCCGAGAAAGAATGTTCCATACTCCTCAAATTTCGAACTATGAAACATTGGGGGCTTCTGTTGATACCAAATTTAATCTGCTGACATGGCCCAATTAAATTAAGACACATGGCGATCTACATGGCAACAACAAACACTTCCGAGGAACCCACGCGCTCCGAGGAACAAGACTACAACGAGGATGACTATTTCCCCGAGGAACACTGCTTCCCCGAGGAACTCACACGCTCCGAGGAACAAGACCTCTCCGAGAAACTCTTGAGTACCGAGAAGCTTAGGCGGTCCAAGCAACTCAGGCGGTCCGAGCTGCACCTCGAACAAAGCATTAATAGCTGGATAACCAACAGTTCGACTGTTCATTAAATGCTTATCATTCAGACGCACACGCTTAAGGGGCATTGAATATATTACCCTTTCATATGTACATCATTTAATGTATTACCCTTTCATTTTACAGCCTCAGGGGCTATAAATACATTGTACAATCCTCATTGTAAGGAACCCTCGAATCCAGATCGGAATTTCTTGATAGAACTTGTAATCGAGAATTCCCAAACATTCAGCAATAAAACAACAGTGGACGTAGGCCATTCTTATAAGGCTGAACCACTTTAAAATTCTTTGTCTCATTTATTTATCTGTGATTGAATAATTAGAGTGATCTAATTTTTTACATCAACAATGCATATGATAGATTAGCAGGTTGATAACAGAATGTATGTATATTAATAGAGAGATGGACTTATTTGAAAATAAAATGCACTAATAATTGTAAAAATAAAGTGCATTAAAAAAAACTAAATCGGCTATGTTGAAGTGGAGCTTCTCTATTCATAAAACTATACATTTTGTAGATGCACTTGCACGTAAAAAATAACATGATAATCAAGAGAAAATGAAGTCCCCTAAATAGTTGTTAGATTAATATCCAATGACTAACTGCATGAACTTTCTGAGACTTAAATCTTTAATTTTTCATTTTTTTTTTCATATCGAAATACTTATGATATCTAATCTGGGTGTGGTCCCCTTGATTTTCTCTGCCGTATATCTGCCTCCAAGGTCTGGAAGCATCTTCACACAGTGATTGTCATGGTTCAGGATAACATAAAGATTATAATCAATGTTATTGGAACCCTAGCTTGACTAGTGCTTTCTCCCTTGCGCCAACTTGGGATTTACTTAAAAGTAGTGATGTGGAGCTATTTTCTTTCAAGTCCGTGTGGGATACTAGAATGCAATTTTTTTTCTATTTTCTTAGGCAATTCCCGTTGACGACACCATCTAGAAATAAAAACCCTATGTTGTTGGGGTATAGGTGTTGTGTGCCGAGAAATGAGGAAACTTTTGTGCATATGCTCTGTTTTGGGGAGGTTGTGTCTAAAATTTGTCATTATATTCAGGGTACTTTGATCCTCATTCGCATTCCGTTTTGATGCCTTGGTGGATTATATCGAGGGGGAAGGTTTGAGGGTTGTGTTGTGCAAGATGTTCCTTTGCGTGAATTTGGTGTGGTCATAATAAACATGTGTTTCATAACATTTGGATTATGTCATTGGGAAAATTCGTTCAGATATAGAGGAACCATTTTTGGCCCGCCCGTATAAATGTAAATCGAGAGCCAGCTGTATATATGTAAATCGAGAGATAATTCAGATATTAGAGATGAATTTGATATCACATGTACATAGCCTTATCTGGCTAGTTTTGTCATTTTTTACTGGTTGACGATGGTGGTTGCAACTTCAGGTTTTGTCAGATGCAATTTCGCTAGGTTCTAGTGTTGTTCTACTGGAGCATTCCATTCTGCTGTCACGGTTTGCTGTTGAGAGGTCGCACAGATTTTGTACAATATTATTCTACGGTTTGCTGTTTGGGTCTTATACATCTATGATGCCTCATTTTATGGTCACTAAGTTTTCCTTTTGATTCGATATGGTTAACTTCTGGGTTTTTGTACTGAATCCTTTCGCTCATTGTTTTGGAGTCGTTTCATTTTGGGGGGTTTTGCAATTTCACCATCATCATTTTATATGCGCGTCCATGGAGACACTGTTTCTTTACCTTTTGTGATTGATATATTTTAGGAGTTCCGTCTTGACTGTCCCCTATTTAAAAATAAAGAAACAAATAATTATGTCAAGAAAGCCTATGATCTCTTATTTTTCATTTATGCCTCTTTAAATATACAAGTTTGTCAAGAAGTAAAATATTTAATTAATTAGTAGTTGTGTAATTCTTTAATTGTTCATATGTCTTTAAATATCCGGTATTTGTATTCTCCACAATAGTCTATGATTCTTCGAATCTATTGTATTTAATTGCATATAGTCTTGTCCTGTCTTTCATGTGTCTTCTACATTGGCATTATTTTCTCATACAGTTTGTATAACTCAAGATGACGAATGTATTTTATAATTAATTGGGCTTAATGTTTTGAATTTTTTTTCAGGTGACAAAATGCAGGCATGAGTGTCATCTCCCTGTGCACAGTTGTCATATAGGTTGCATGGACTGGCCCCGGAGTTGAAAGACTAGTTGTATTTGCTATTTAATTTTAATGTTCACGGGTTTTTTGGGTCAACACAGAACATTGATTTTCGAAGTTCAATTTGCTACCCAAATAACGCTGTTTATTATAGGTAGGATTATAATTTAGGTCGTTATGGATGGTACAATTTTGTGTTTTTTTTTACCTCGATTAAGATATTGTGTATAATTTGATTCGGATCGGATTTTATATTATCGACTAAATTTTTGGACGTGTATTTTAATTGTTTGTGTATGAATTTGGTATGAGAGGGGATGGTGGATTAAATATTGTCACATAAGTGATTTTGAAATGCAGTAAATTGTTATTATGGATTTTTAAGGGTAAAAGAAGTTTAAGCAGTAACAAGTTTAAAATTTACCCTCCAAATTTACCCGTATGACCTTGCAAGCAGTCCCTAATGTGCTCCCGCGGGTGTGATTTTGCCTCCACATTTTCGCTCCTGAACATTTAGGGAGGGTTATGCTGTGCAAAAAATGGACGTTATGGATGGTTGTTCTCTCTTTCCAAGATGTTAACCAGCGTAAACTTTGATGGGGTGACCTAAGTTATCATTCCATAAGGTATTGTGATGGCCATTGTCCTCCTCGAAGTGTTTGGGATGCCTATCAAATGTATGCCCTCTCCCGAAGTACTTTTGAGCAGTGGCCGAACTATTGTGTACGCTGGGTGGGCAAGTGCCCCGGCCAACAATTCTGGAAAAAAAATTAATTAATTATTTTGGGATAAATTTTAAATATAACAAAAAACAGTGGTCAAATCTCTAATGTTATTCAGTAACAACCTAAATAACCCATCACTTCTTATAACCAAAACAAAACAAAACGGCCAAGTCAACTTGCTCAAGACCACTGCTCACCATCGGCGCTGCCAGCCTGCTGCTGTCAGTGTGCCACCTCTGCTCTCTGACCCTTAGTTGCTCTTCCTCCATTGGACCATTGTTGATTCGTTGTGTAATGTAAGACTCCTTTCTCCACTTTGTTTCCATTTTGGTGTTTATATTTCCAATTTTAATTTTGTTGTTCCAATTGTGTTGTTCAACAAAACATTTGATGTTTACATGTTGTTGTCTAATTTTATTTGTTATCATTTGTTTGTTTTTAGGGATTTGCAAATTTATTTAAACTTGTAATTTAATGGATTGTTATTGTATTCGATTTGTTTTATTTGAGTTGTAATTGTCTAAAAATATAAATTATCAATAAAATATTTGTAAAAATGTAAAAAGAAGCCTAATTTTTTTTTCGGGGGTTACCGCCCCCAAACCACCGACAATGGATTGTGTCCCACTAACGCTAAATTCCTGGCTCCGCCACTGCTTTTGAGTTGTCCATAAAGTAATTGTGTTTGAGAAATGCAATATCTTCATGTTACTTTGATTTTAACATGTTCATTATTCACCTATGGGATTGGAATGCAATGTGAAAATGGAGTTAACACATTCAATCTTCCATTCTTTGATAAGATATATCTGATTATGAACTAAGAAGAGCCATAAAAGAGGCTCTAGGATAAAAAATAAACAAAAATTATTCCACCAATATTTACCTATCAAATGTGATTTTCAAGGTAAACAAAGTACTTTGTGTTCATTGGTGACCAAGAAAATTGAAGAGGACAAATGAAATTTTGCAAAACACTTGAGAAACCATGGTTTGCAGCTTTGGCCAAAACTATGATAACTTAGCCGCTATGACTTGGTATTGTAGGGCACCGGATCGAGTTTGAGTCATGAGTCGTGAAAAAGGAGGTATAATATTGACTCGGCCTAGATATGCAAATTGATGAAAAAAAATCAAATAATTCCACCTAAATACCAACTCCTACTTGGGTCTTGCTTGTTCCTTTCCTATGCATTTTCCCTCGTTTGGTGGCACACACTTTAGCTATCATATGTATTAGTAAAATATATGAATAATATAGCTATATAAATATGCATATAAGTTTATAATTTGCAATTTCTTTGTAATTCATTTTTAATTAAACATATTAGTTGATCATGTGCTTATAACTTTCGGAACAACGCAATTGACAAGTTCTCCATGTGCTAGTATAATCAATTAGATAATGTTATGTGTAGTAAATGATTATTATATATAATTATCTGTTACCCATGTTATAATAATTATTTGTCCAACCATTTCTACATTTTTTTCAAACATAATAAATAAAAGTAGGCAAGACCGAGATCGAACCGATATCGAGTTGAAAATTAGGCAGTCGAATTATGATGTCACGATGTTGAACCATGTAAGGAACTCAAACAATATTTTTCCAACATAAAAATTATTATCTTATAAATTATTGTCAATATGCTTCTTACATACCACTTGTATATAAGATCTCTATCTGTACTTTACCAAATTTATATATGCTTTTTTTACCTCAAGAATAGGGTTGTGCGAGCTACTATGTTTCGCCATTTACGCATCCATAGCCGTGTTGCCTGTTGTGCCATTGCTACCATAAATGCCACTTCTTTTTCCTTTCTCCCATATATAATAAATTTAGTTCTTTAATTGAAGATAAGTTGATAATTATTAATCAAGGAGACTGAAAAGTTACAATAAGAAACCGTCGTCATTTTAATTAACCATAGCAACAACATAAAAGAGGACACACAATATCACAAAAAGTGGTAACATTTTTTGTTGTAGTACTCTTTGACAACCAAGATTAAGTGCTCATGTGGATACTTTTGATCTTTACAGGAATCGCAAATTGGTAAATTATTGACAATGGTGTTATGAGACTTTTGTTTCTTAGTTTACAATTTTAGATTTGAGAAGGCATAAAAACTCAACCAAATTACCAATAAAGGTTAATTTTTCTTTCACGAAAACGTACACTTTACAATGAGATGGAGGATACTTTATATTAACTCAAGCTACCTCTTTTAAAGACATTCATAACTAAGTGGCACTTTGATGTATTGATAGGTGGGGTGACATCAGTGGATGAATTCCTCCAACTTTTCCTCCATATTGTATACAAATATAAAATGTACGCATATGATACCAATCCCAATACACCTCTGCTTTGTTCCTACTGCTGCATCAAAATTAATTTTATACAGAGAATTACCGAATTTGTGTTTTTTCCTTCCTTTGTACCCATATTCGCCATTTCTATCATTCGGTTTGGATGAGATGATGTTTCACCATGCCTCAGTTTACTTCGATTATGCCATAGACTTACTGTCATCACAGCTAACATCTCAAAATGAACCTGTGAAATGATTCCTTTATTGTCCTTTCCCACTCGCATCCAAAAATTCACTTTTTTTGCCTCGTCCAATAGGGGCAGCTTGGTAAACCTCCATGTCTCTTTAACTATTGGGCAGTCTCAAAGTAAGTGAATTAAGGTCTCACTATGTCTTTTGCAAATGCAACAACCTTCATCAGCCATGATACGTCTATGATAGATATTTTCCATCTCGAGAGTGAGTTTGTACACAACTTTCACATAAAGTGACTTAATTTGAGACTTTGCAATTATAGGTATCGTTCCATTCCATAATATTGGATAGATGTGATCTTTGATGAATGCCTCTTAAGTCATGATTTCCGTCTACAATAAAGGTCTAAACAAGTTAGGTCGGGGATGCCATCGATGCTTCCATATTTCACCTTTCGTCTGTTACTTATTCTCAATTGTACCCCAAGTTCAAACAGCCAATGACTCCCCCAAATACTCTTTGAACCGAATGAGGAGTTACACCACCTTTTTTCTTCCCAATACGCTCATGTATTGAAATAAATTGGTATTAGAACTCTTAAACACGATGATAATGGATTTGATACAAGTCTTAATCATTGTTTTTCTAGCATCACTATATTAAAGGCTTTCAAATCTAAAAATCATATTCCAACATAATATTTCAAATTAATACATTTTATGACCCCAGAGCTCACTCATTTAATTTTTTTAAATTCACATCTAAGAAATAAAGTTGTTAGATATTCTAACTTAAATTTATGCAAACATCATTCAAATTTCTTTATTTCATATGGTTAAATTTGTTAAGCAATATTTCTATAGCATCTAAATTCCCTAGCTAAAAAAATTCAGTTTTTAAGAAAAATTCAACGAAACAATTAGTTTTTAAGAAAAGGCAAAAACATTTGTTAATAAAAGCCTCTCCAAAGTTCTTTTCAAAAAGATATCAATTGTTTACTTTGATCACCTAGGATGAATTTTGAAGATCTTCTCTTTAAATTTTGAGTTTTGTCACTGAATCATCTTTTCAATCTTTTTCTTTTTTATATTTTTTTATTTTACCTATTACTTTTCCATTAGATCTAACCTAATGGTCAGACCCTTCATCCTCATATCCTCATATTGAGGGTTAAAGGTTTGATTCCCCTCCTCTCCCAAACAACATCCCCCAACACAAACACACACACAAAAAAATACTATTATGTCGAATCTATCAAAAATCGATCAAGTATATGCAACACATGGAAGTGTAAAGGGTTACAAGCTGAAGTCTAGGAATATATTAAATATAGACATAAACAAGGACGCTTCACTTAAATGGAGGGCCAATTTAATTACAAAGTGTATCTTTGGATATAAAATAAGAGTTTTACACTTATTCACGGTGATTTGACAAAACAAGGGTAAACCGACTAAATAAAACCATATTTATTTTATGTCATGTAAATCTTGGAAAAAATATAAATGAATGAATAGAATCAAAAAAATGTATGGACATTTTGTGAACTTATAAGTAAGGCATCCCCAATATTAAAGGCATTTCCCAGAACCACATTCACAACACCCTAAATGATGATAATATAAAAAAAAATCCCCAACAAATGAGAGAAATCCACCTCAATAGAAGTATATATGAATAAAAGAATGTTAAACGAACATATAATCCTCTATTAAGATTTTAAAATGGATTAGCATATAGTAAAGAATTAAAAATCAAGATCTAGTATCAAAGGTCAAATCCATGGGTGTTTCAGCTACAAGGATATGATAATCCAAATGAGTGGTGAACTACCATAATACCAACACACACATATACACATATATATTATTTATTCAGAATTCATAACACTGTAGCAATTAGCTAGGGAAGGGAAATGAAAGCCGCCCTAGCCCATACAATTATCGAGAGAGTACCATTAAATTTTTTTCACAAGTTCACATTTATCTTCATATGTTCCATGGACACAGTTACTCACTCCTGAGTACGTCACATATATTTGCATATGTTTCACAAATCTCTTCACTATTGTACCAATCTCTCATTCTCTCTCACATAATTACCCCTTTATCCGTTCTTTCTTTCTTAATATAAATCCCTCACACCCCCAACATCTTCTCCCTCTCACTCTCCACTTTCATTTTTCCCTAATTCTATGTATCATATATATTACTAATTTTGATTGTTCAAATTTTACTAATGATTTGAATCTCATTTAATGCAGGGACTTTAACCATTTAGATCTTAGTGTATACATCAATTACTCATGTGAGCACTCCCAAATATATTTATCCTTCACAATGATTCTCGAACTAATACTCTTTATTTCATTAACAACTTGAGGGAGGTTAACCAGAAAACTATTCGAAGCTTCTATTCCCATCGTGAATGAGTTTTCTAACTTTAAAATCTGAATTTGAAACTATGGTGGAATCTACACCTACTTTCCATAAAGATATGGGGTTGTCATCTCTCACTAACCAACACAAATGCTTTAAAAAACAAACACTCTATAAATAGTGCCAAGACCTAACATAATTTGTGGTGCATGAGTAGTAGTAATTCATATAGATGAATTTAACAAATTGATAAAACCTTGAATCTCCCTACAGAATATTCCACACGAATTTTCCATGAACTTCCTTATTGAGATCAACCACGCCCCTTAAGCCTACACCGCTTTCTAATTTTGGAGTGCACACTTGAGCCGAAGGAATAGTAACCAACTTCTTGGTTGAGGAATCCCCAGACCATACAAAAATTCTTGTCCACTTTGATATATCTTTAAGAAGTGCAACTGGCCATTTTTAAACTTTATAATAATGCAAAAGCATATTATGATAAACTGATTGAATAAGTGGAAGAGTACTATCCGTGGAGAGGAGATTACTCTTCCACCCACCCCTCAATTTGCATTTTGCCCCAATCCGAAATGGCTTTTATGTGAAGTCTCCTTGGCTTGCATTTACATATTGAAACCCCAATATAAGTGGAACATTAGCCTCATTGAATCAAAGAAAGGCAGATGTAGGCAATCAATGATTACTTAGCACACTTTCCCAAGAAAAGGTGCTCTTGGCTTTGTTAATCACCTGTCCATAAAGCATCCTATATATACCAAGAAAACACATGACGTTAATAACGGACCTCATATTATCTCTGCGAAAAATAATCAAATCATTTGTGTATATGGGGTGAGAAAAAATGGGACACCAACGAGGGGTATACATAGGCCTCACTTTACCGGAATCAATCAAATTACTTAATATTTTACTAAGCACCTTTTCCACAATGCAAAAAATAAATGGGGATTGGAGGTCCCCATGTCAAACCTCTCCGTAACAGGAGAAAAATCCTTTGGCAGAGCCATTGATCATAATCAAGAGCCTAGAGAAAACTTATCAGGACACGGAGAACAATTACCATCCATAGAGAAAACTGCATGTTTAATTCAACATCCATCGGCATCATAATCAACCTCATTATCTAGAAAGTGACAAATTCTAGAATCACCTCAAAAAGACAATCATGACTTAAAATATTCAACGATGTATCAACATATAATTTTTTTAATAAAATTGACCATAAGATCCTCAATAGAAGCTGGCTCAGTGATAACAGTATGTCCATTAAATATAGAAGAAGTCCGTACATTTTTCTCCTCTAGTAAACCAACTGACCCTAGCCTTCTCTTTCCAAAAATCATCTAGTAATTTCAAGGCCTTTTTCATTTGCGCTTGAGCACATACCTCCTGCTTATTTCTACTTTCAATAAAACCATCCACTGCCATATAAATCTGAACTTTTTAAAGGTCTACTTATGCATGTTTAATTCTATCAAAGACATTTCCAAAATTGTTGCAATTCCATTCACAAAGACATATCTTCAACTCTTTTAAGTTTAATGACAACAATAAACATCGGGCAATTATAAAATCTTTTGCTCAACCAAAAAGCCACAACTACATCATAAAAAGAATGTTGTTGCAACCACGACGCCTCTATATGTATCACTACAAGGAAATAAGCTTTTAATGAAAGTTAAAAACTATCAGAAAAGGCTTTATGTGACTTTTTTTCAATAAAATCAGCCATAAGTTTGGGTATCATATTCATACATGTAAAAATCGTCATATTATATGGATATGATACATGACTGCTTTTTTTTAACCCATCATTACTAAACCACCAAAAAACTGTCATATATAATATAAAACTATCATGACAAATCATTTTATATATTAAAAAATGTCATGTATGATCTAAAAAAATGTCATATGTATGATTTTAAAAACACTCATAAAAGTCATTTTTATACTTTAAAAATTGTGATGTAAAATATTTCATATCATGAAGGTTTAATATAAACTGTCACAAAAAAATGTATAATGTAAAAAACAATATTCAAACCATGGTTGGTAAATAAACCAAAACACAAATCAAAAGGCGCAAATCATTTATTCCACATTCAATGTTACAATAGATACATTATAGATTATATCATTTAGTCTAGAGATACAATAATACTCCCACCAATATATTTTTCGTCTCACATCAATCAAAACTAGACGAAATCAAATTGAACTAACACATCAACCAAATTCAATTCGTCTATAAAAATAAAGCGTTCCTCCGTAGAAATAATCACTTCATAGTTTTAGGCAACAATGTGCTGAAGTCCTCTTGATAGAAGTGATCGGAGAAACCATATTGAAAAATATGAAAAAACATATAAAGAAATGTTCAGCTTAAAGTTCCTAATTGTTCAACTAATATTTAATATATTTAGATACGAATAATGTGTGATGGGTTGTGTCTGTGTGTGGTGGTGGTGGTGTGTGTGGTAGGTATATATGATTAACAAAAAAAATCTTCCCAATTACTATACTTTACCCAACAAATCAATGGATAAATAGTAGAAAAAAATCTTCACCATTATTATACATCACACAACAAATCACAGTGGATAAAAAGTAGAAAAAAGTTCAAGGATAAGCATGAAATGAAATGTAAATACTGTAAAACCCCGTATTTTTTTATGGCTTTTAAATTTAGGGATTTATTAAATTTAATTGAGATAGATTAATTTAATATTAATCCTGAAATTTGTTTTAAATATTTACTAGCGTGACGAGAGTTTGTAATTATTGGGAAATTGTTAATTTGTTAAATATTACTTATTGAGTAGAGTAATTGTAGAATTGAATTTATTAAAATTTTCACGAGGGACTAATATAAAATTATGGAAATTAAGTCAAGACGCGCCTGTGTCGTGTCGGGACTAAATTATTATTATTATAAGTGAATAAATTATAAGTCACCCGTATGGTCATTTTGAGTGCGCCAATGTGTTCGGAAGGGTCGAGATAGTCAGAAAAGTATACCCTGGGGGTTTAGTTTGGGTCTCGGCACGTTTTGAGGACTAACCGGTAATCTGGGAGGGCATTTTGGTAATTTCTATTTTTGGTACCTACGAAAATTAGAGAAGTATATCTGGTATTAGAGGTTGTGTTCTAGGGTTAGAACCTGTATATTTCACAGAGGCCATTAGAGGAGGAAGGTGAGGAACTTCCCAAGGCTAGAGCCACCATAGTTGCACCATTTTCACCACAAATACCGCCGGAGAGTAGATCGGAAGAAGGAGAACACAACCATATCATCAAATCTCAGAAATTCAAACTCATATTCTCGAGGAAAGTATCTATCTTGCTGTTTCCATGTTGATACAACATCCAAGTTAGAATAGGAAGGGAAATTGTATGCTTCTTGGAGATTTCATGATATTGAAAGAAGTAAATGGATAGGTTTGAGTAGGAACTATATGAGGCTGATATCCTTATTATGTGTAGAACCATAATTACAAATTTACATGATGTTTAGGGAAAGAAATGTGGTAATGATTAAGAAGTTTTGGAATTTATATGATCAACTAGGGTTTGTAATAGCTTCTAGAATTAATCCCATGTAATAATGATTCCTTGTAGATTTAATCAAGATTTTTTCATTAGAAATCATTTATACCTGTTACTATAACATTTATGATACTTGGTTGGGAGTTTGGGCGAAATTGATAGAGGTTTTGAGGACTTTTGGTGATGAAACCCGTAGGATAGTATATGCGGAATCTTGGAAATATCTGGGCGATCGATCGATTGACCTTGAATGTCGATCGATCGACCCCCTCCCTTCAATCGATCGACCTCTTATGGATTTTGAATCTTGTTCTTTATTCTTAATGATAAACGCTGTGCCACTTTGTGGGAACCCTTATACATATTTTATATACCATAATGGGACTTTGGAAAGACCAGTAGGATTGTAGGAAATGTTTGGGTGATACGATTCATATGTGATTTAATCGTGGGGTTTAGGGAATATAAATTTAGTGGGAAATTGTGCGTACATTATAGTATATCTTGCGAGAATTAAGGAAGACTTAGACCAGTAGAGTAGTGAGGGTGCACCTACTAATTTTATTTTATTTTGAGAGGATACACTTCGAGAGTCGATAAGTACTTAAGGATTTGTTATAATTAATAGAATAAAAAGAGTGATTTACTTATACGTAGAACTCGAGAGTTATATGTTACGCATATAAGTGTCACCACTAAGCTATAAAAGGAGTGGGCAACCTTTGAGTCCCACACTGGAAAAATATTAAGAATTTGTGCACTTAATAAGTACAAATGAAAGATGAAGAGTTAATTCATCTAGCATTTAAGAGTCTATTCAAGAGACCTCAATACGGTGCGAAGCACCGTACGCACCAGCACACACGCGCGCGCGCGCACGCGTGTGGGTATGGGGCAGTGGGTTGTAGAGGCGCTAGTGGCGCACTTTTCACTTCGCGTGTCCGCAGTGGTAGCGGGTTATCGGGATTCATCCGGGTCGGATCGCGGTAGCTCGGGCGCGATCACTTTTTGGTTGACCCGTGCAAAACCGATTCGGTATTAATTGTACCTGTTCGGAAATGACTTAAGACTGTTGGTAATTAACAGTCATACCATTTCGGAATTGATTAAGACTGTTAATCCAATAGTCATGACTCTGGAAGACAAAGCTTTTCATTATCTATAAATAAAGGTTGCCTAAAATGAAATTGCATATATAAAAAAATATTACCCAGTTTCAAAATTTCCAACCCTTGCTATTACTATCTTACAATTTTCAGGAGATATAAATTATCTTATTCTGTTTTCTGCACATAAACAGAATAATAACTTGATTGACCGTTCTTCGCTGCTGCATCCAAAGGTTGTCTTCAAATATACAAGTTGCAGGCAGTGCAATTTGCTTCATTGTATCTTGAGTACGGATTTGCGGATTTCCGTTTGTATACCGTAGTTATTCGTGTGGGGAAAATACTGTATTTAGGAAAGTGACATCACGCCTTGAAGTTTCTAGTATCTATTCAGAAGTTACATTATTGTATTGAAGTTGACATTACTGTGATATATAAAGAGTTCCATTTCTGTATTTGCATTCATATTTTCCAACATTTTTCAAAGTTTAAGTAGTGCTTAGGTATTTATCTAATGATGTCATTCTTAATCCACTTTTGTGGAGATATATATAGAGATGAGGCAAAAAAAAAAGCTAGTGGGAAAGTGACAGGCATAATAAGTCAGCTTTCTATGATATTCTTGTGGCAATATTACTATTATTATATTTTAAAAACCTCTTTGCATATCCCACACAAGTGTTCAGTAGCTTTCCTTGATCATGACATCAACAAGTCAAACCTAATACATGCATCCTTGCAAGGTCTATTCATCAAACTTCATGTCCCAATGTGAACATCACATGAATTTACACACACAACAAAAAAACATGGCAACATTGGATTCATGTTAGTATGTCTATTGGGAATATATATATATATATATATATATATATATATATATATATATATATATATAGGAGGGTAATTTAGATTATAAATGGAGGCGTAACCCCTTTTGAGTATGGTAATGACAAGTTAATTAGCCCAAGACCTGGGATTAATGATAGGGCATGCAAACACAGATCCAATGAAGATGAATTTAGTTTAAACTCGCAAATCTCTCGTGTATAACTCAGAAAGTAGTAATGAAACTTAGAAGTAACTTAGCTAGAGGGAGAGAGAAGTAAGCATCCTAGATACACCTTGGTAGGCAGGTAGAAAACACACCATACCCCCTCATCAATCTCTCTCAAGTGTTAAAAGCTTTGTAATAAATAACAATGGTGAGTGGATAAAAAAGACTCTCTGGTTTACAGTAACTCTCTTTCTCTTATGTGTATCTCTAGCAATAACTCCAGAGTTCTCACAAAAGATCTCTCTTCCCTCAGGGGTGGTTGGGGTCCTTAAATATCCCCCACACCATCCCCGAGGCAAATCAGTCATTAAAGACTATGAAAGACATCCCTCATACTTTATGTCACAATATTAAATGCCTGGTGCACTAGTTGCCTCCATGTCATAAACATTAAATGCCAAGACATACCTTTTGCCTAACCACTGTGTGTTAGGGAGCTATTGTTCCAGAGGTGGCTCACCAACTGCCTGACAGGCCCAAATACCACGGTGGTTTACTCAAGTGCAAGTCTAACATTTGTTTAGCTGTCTAGTGACATCACTTACAGTAGATGTGACATTAAGTAGAGGGTTATTTGGTTCATAACTCAACGCCCGCTTGAGGTTCCATTTGCCATTTCTCATTCACTGGATAACCCCCATAACAACTATAATAGGTACTGCTGAAATGAATAGGTACTATTGCGTAGATCATTTGAAGTGTATGATGTTTACATAGTGTAGATAAGGTGTTTGATGAAATTTTTAAGAGACTATGTTGTTTATATTGTTTTTGTCTTTTATAAAATATAGTGAAGAGTAGATCATAACAACTATTTCTTGCATTTTTGTTGCCTAAACAGGGATGGATATTGATTTCCAATTTGGGTATAATTCTACGAGATTGCCTCAAAGGTGGCTTAGTTTTATATTCATCTTCCGTGGGGATTGGTAAGGTTAGTAAGAACAGAAAAATGGGCAAACTACCATCTCTTTCCTTTTGCATTCAATTACAAGAGGTAACATTATCATCTCAGTTTTGCTCATCTTTTGATGTCGAATACCATTTCCAGCTTTCCTTTTTTATTTAGTACATACCACTACCGGCTCCAATCTCTTTAAATCATATCCCCACTCTACCTTTAGACAACTCTTGCAACTGAAAACAAGCTTAATACTTTAACTCTTTAATATATGTTATCTTCGTTTGCAAGCTTTTGTTAACTATTTTTTTCCATTCTTCTGTTTTTGCAGGCTTTTGCTAACTGTTTCAAGCATCCAAGTTATTGACTTCAATGTGAGAATGAGTTAAATTTCAAGGTGAGAATGATTTAGATCTCTAATAGATTTTTTTTCTTTCTAATCACACTTTGTTTGACCTTTTTTTGTTTTTCTTTGTGTTCAAATCATGTATTTTTCTTCATGGTTTACAAGTTTATGATTTTGCAGATCTCACCCTAGGATGCTAACCTCCACTCATCAACTAAGAAATCATCCATCTACCTCTAGGCACATGTTATATATATGATATAATTAAGGTATGTGTTCTCTTTCCATCTGACTTATTTTATTCTCTTGGGTTTTTTCTTGGTGTTTAAAAGGAGATTATTTATTTTACATAGTACGTTCTTTTAATTAAAATTGTAGAATGCTTCTCATTTAACGAGCTTGATATTTTGAAATGTATGGCCATTAGAAAAGCTTGGTATTTTGAAATGTATGTCCATTAGCAAAGCTTGAGTTTCCACACATTCATTTCTCACATTATTTAGAATTTCGACACACACAATGCACGAACACATATATGTTGTGTGTCAAACATACAATGTTGAGTGCCAAAAAATTCTATGAAAGTTTTTCGTTTATTGTTTTGCCTTGCTTTTTTTTTTTTTTGGTAAGGTATTTTTCATACCATGAGGTGTCCGGGCCAGCTTACGCGCACCTCGACTAATCCTCGCTCGCGGTTCTTGGCTTCCGCTAGCCAAGCATTATTTTGACGCTGCCAGGGATCGAACTGGGGACCAAACCCAATCCACCCCCAAACAGTGTCCCAATGGCAGCCTTATACCACTGGGCCAAGAGGCTTGGTTGTTTTGTCTTGCTCATGTAGTTTAATTTTGGTAATTTACTGATATCAAGCTTCTAATATTTGTATATCTCACCCGCATTGTGGTGATATTGGTGTACTTCACAATCCTTTACATAGCGTTGTGTGTATTTGTGTATGCTTTGGATATAGTATTGCACATGTAGTGTTTGTTAAATTGCCTAACGCATAATAAATGCATATCGAGTTTTCACTTCTCAGTTTTATATTTATTTTGTTTGATCGTACCTTTGATCTTTGAAAGGCATATCGTATTTTGGTCATGCGGTAGCTTGCTTAATTATTTGTTCCCCGTTTGTTTGTTCTACTAAAGTTTTCAATCAGCAAAGTATTAGAGGAAGGTGAAATTTCACCTAATTTGAACATTTCCAAGACAGCCCAAACAATTATAATTGATGCATGCCATAGTAGTTAACTAATTCATAATTGAAGTGGTGTCCTTCTCAAGAGTCTGAGTTAATTCTTTATCGAAGGGGCTTGGAACAACTTTTTTTCTCTATAGTCGAAGGAGAATGGGCTTAATCATTAGTTTGAGAAGTGGAGGCTTCAATAACTTAGCAAGATTACTGCTCTAATCGTCAGAATTACTGCTCTCGCTATAAGAATTATCCTTATCAGGATTGGGATCTTAAGGAAAGAGATCAGAGAAATCGACTTCAGGGAAAAACAGTTGGAATTTATCCCTATAATCCTCAATACATTAAGATAGTTATTCCTGCATCGATGTGTCCCCTTATTACATTGTCCATCTTCCCAGATGCTCAGTATGCTTCACTTGAAATCTAGATAGATATTCTTGAAATTTTAAGCCTTCAACCATTATAAGGTCCTTCGATAAAGAATCAAATGTCATGTTCTTAATATTTGATATTCTTTATGAGAATGTATTGTGAGGTGCCTTTAATATATAAACTCTAATAATGAACCTCATATATAAAATAGAGGTGTTTACATATTCTCAATTATTATTCAGCTAAATACTTTGTTCTGCATATTTTGTTAATACTTTGTTATGCAGCCCCTGATCTTCATATTTTGTTCTGCATATGTGGTTGATTTAGATATTGATTAATTTAGGAACAGAGGTGATCATAGTTATTTTTTGCGTTTTCAGAACCATGAATTGAATTTGGTTTGCAACAATAGTACTACTGAGTTTTAGTTTTAGTTTGGTTTCGTATATAATGTATTGAAAACTGGTGATTTACAGGTTTTCTATCCTTAAATGGCTACCTAAGATGGCAAAAATCTTCTCAGCGATCACTTCAAGAGTAAATTGGTGGGAATCGTGACCGATGATTGTACATTGGAAACGACCAATTATTTTTTGTGTGACTTGAGCTTATGAGATTTTTAGGCCAGTAAGTAAATTTCTTTTTACTTTATTTTTTCTACATTCATCAATTTTGTTTCGATAAGGAATATAAATTTGGGGTTTAAATCTATGAACTAAAATTAATTGAAATTTCAGCCCGTGGAGAGATTGGAGCTGAAGCAATGTGTGGAGAGGGTGAAGCAGGGGAGTGTTGCTGACCGTTCTCTCATGTTGCTGATCGTATATGCTTTACCCACCCCCCAAGTTCTGTTATATGATCTTCAAGCTATAATTTGGATACTGGAGGTAAGCATCCCAGTGTAAAATTGTTTAGGATTTCTTTTGTTGATTCATTAGACAAAGTGCAATCCGTATCAATACTTAAATAACGGATTAAACTAATATTTTTATTGAAGAGATGAAAATCATTGTGGTAATTGGTTATGATATAGGTACATAATAATATTGTTTTTTCATTACAACTGGGGTTTTGATGCTTCATTTTCTTATACATGACATAATACGGTCAGAGCTTAAGGCAGAACTTTATTCCAAAAGGCTGGACTTGGAAGTAGTCGTTATAGGGGTTGAAATCGAAGGTAAGCATTACGCATGCCTATACAATGTTGCGGAAAGTTATTCGGATCCTCCCTATTTTAGGTTTCAAATGTGATTTTGTTCTTTTACTTGCAATTTTTATCCTCCCTAATCAGGTATGCTATGTTTAGTATATTATTTCATTGTTGTTTATTCACTTTATGCAGAAAAAACTATGGGATATTCTGATGTTATTTTAAAGGTGTTCCCACGTGTTATATCCTTCTACTAGGTTTTTTTTCATTCTTTATTACTTTTTTTCAATAATTCATTTCATTTAGGTTTCAAATGCTTCAAGAAGGCGCAACTATTGGGGATTGGAATCTCATCCCTGTTACTTTAAGAATTGGATGCATATTTTTCCATGCTGAAAGAACAAATTCACAAAAAAAATGATTTTACTTGGATAATATACCATGGACCTAAATCAGAATCTCATTATAAAAACATTGGATGTGTATTTTTCCAGGTGAACTATGAAGGTTTCAAAGAAGGTATGTGTAACTGGGAGAAAATGTACAAATAAGTTTTATTTTTGGCATACCGAGTATGTCATTGCATGTGGTACACAAAATGATGTTTACGTGATTTGATTGGTTATCCAGAGAGTCCTACACGCAAGTAGTGTTAGTCCTACATTATTATTTGACCAATCTAATAATGGATACTTCATTTTGTATCCCCTTACCTTCCATTAGAACCAAACACAATCTGGGTAATTAATGTAATCCATGTTGATTATAGTCATTGATGCTATGTTGGAAAACTGGGTAATCTGTAGTCACTTCATTTTGTAATGCATTTTCATTGATTTATCATGTAGCCCATGTTGTAAAAGTTACATGTAAGTGCTCTTAAGAGTGGAATGCAATGTAATATAGAAGCTCAGTTGAAATCGTGAGGTTCTTACATCCCTGATGGTGGGAAGAATGTCACGGTATGTGGGTGGAGAAACTTTCAAAAAATGTATGTGCTTTTCATATTTTCCATAGGTATTATTGTATATATGTATTTGTTCCTTCCCTGATCGATTTTCTTATGTATTTGTTCCTTCCCTAATCGATTTTCTTACCTAATCGATTTTCTTACGTTTTTTATGTAGGCGAGGGCAGTGGTTGTGCAAATCATTATGTGAGTGTCTCAATTCATTTTTTCTGTTTAGAAATTATGTGGGTCTCTCAATAGGATATCTTATATTGTTGTTACTTAAACAAAGAGTTTTATCAAATAAAAACTTCTTTTATTCTTCCTTATTTTGTTCACATATTAACCGATCTTACGGTTGCATATATCTTATGCTTCTCATTTTGTTCACATACTAGCTCTCCAATGCTACAAGCTCTCTGTTTAGCTCAATGGACTCTTTTCAAACTCGGGAATGCTTAGATCTCAAAGAATCCAACTGCTTATCCAGCGCTAAATCACCAATCACATCAACTTCCATGTAACCGATTTTTGCTTATTTATAATATAGTATTTTTGTAATGTTAGTAATGACTTATCAGGTGTTATGGAAGAGACTCACTCAACAGAGCGAGGAGTTGTGCCTAAAGGGATTTTCATATATTTTTTAGTTATATTGTAATTTTTTTAACAAACTATGTCAATTTGTTCATATTATTATTTACCTTATTTATTGGGAACATATTAATATTTATAGTTTCGAACCAAAGGTCCATAGTGAACCAATTTCTGCTCAAGTCACGCTTAAATTTTTTTGGTTGGCTGCTGAGACTGAGGAGAGACAATCTGAGATATAACTGTTGTCGATATTGTTTAGTTATGGACAAAATTACCTATGAAGAGTTTTATTGGTTATTTATAACTGTTGAAGATCACTCTTCTTTGTTTATAAAGGTTGACGATGTTGGTGCATCCGTACAATAGGTATGAGGTTTGATATGTCCCTATCCCTGTCTTGATGGTTTTTTTCTCTTTTTCACGTTTGAATGCGAGGTTTTAATCTAACCAACCTCATTAAACACCCATCGCTGCAACAGCTGAGTTCAATGAAGATGAATGTGAAGCGAAACTTAAAGAGATAGAAGGAGTTGAGTTGGAGGAACAACTTCTCTAACCTGCCACAACTGCCCCTGCTTCTCCCATCTATGTGTCAGCTGGCAGGCACCAGCAGCCAAACGATCCAACTCTCAGCATCACATACACTCATTATCCTTGCATAATAGTTGGGCATACATGAATGATTGATTAAGCGTGAAATATTGCCTTTATCTGTCGTGGTAGCGTGCCTATCTCAGATCGACCACACTGCCCCTTACTTGTTCACCACGATACTCGAGAACCATTTCTCCTCAAGGGCAGTACATATTACACATGAGTGCAGTACATATTATACATATTATGCAGTACATATTATATACTATAGAACTTTTAGTATAAATACTCTTTTGTGATATCAGTTGTTCTCATTTGGCTATCATTAATAGGCCTTCTGCTCCCCAAACCAGTGCCATCGCAGCAGCGCCCCTCCTCCTCCATGACTTCCAGTAGTGCTCCTGATCTCTCTCGGGTCTCTCCCTTGAGTCAGCGATTCGCAGTAGCAAGAAAAGCCAAGCAAGTAACTTTTGAACTTTTTTTTTAATTCAATATTCAAGCAGGTAGCTTGCTTCATATTTATTTAGGTGTTATTTCTTTGCATGAGCTTCCAAATTGGGACATATATCTGTGCCAGGTAAAGCAAGATTTCATGCATTGGAAGGGGAGGTATAACATAAAACAATATTCTGAGTTAAAAGTAATAAAGTGCTTAGGGATATTATGCTTTCATCCAAATTGGTACATCTATCTCTTTCTATGCTTTTATATCAGTGCATAAATCACTTTTGAAGTACAATGTCATTTACAATTTTATGGGCATTATAGCAGTGCATATTTTGTTGGTTAAAATAGATCCCAAGGGAGTTTCTGATAACTTGGTTAAAATAGATACATGCTTTGAAGGTATACATATGAGACAACATTCTTTTATGTTAATTATTCGTTAATTGTTTTGCAATTATTCCATATCACATTAGTACATGCAATTTCACCCCGATATATTATTTGTTTTTGGCTATTCAGGTCCTATAATTAGTATTGAAAATAAAGGGTTATGAAATTTCAGATTCAATGAGTGTGATGGTTTTACTAAAAAGACACATACACATACAAATACATGAACAAGCTTGGCCAATAAGTTGTTGACTCTGTTTCACCGTAAATGTATTATATATTCTTGATGCTCTATTCTTAGTAGTACTAATTATAACTCTTTCTTTTCAGATGTGTTCAGAACAACTTTTTAGTTCTTAAATAGCGTGGTTCATTTTATTAACAAATCAAATTTACAATTGTTTGTGTTATAAGATAGTTTGTGTTATATAAAAATTTTTACAATTTAAGAAATAATTTGTGTTATGTGATAGTTTACAATCTTTTTTCTGTTTGATATTACTGCTATAATCATATCCAGAGGCATATGGATATGAAAAAAATTGCAGCGGACCATCCAGTTCACCTTTGACCAATGAGCCCCACAACGGTGAAGCAACTGAGCAGTGTGGGATGCATATGAAGCTTCAAAAGAAGCGCATGCCATTTGTGTATTCATTGGGAAGCCGTTGGATTCATGGCTAAAGGACATGCATGTTGTGGCATAATCTAACTAGCGTTTTCAAATCTATCGCTGGATTTGTAATTTTTCCTTTTTGCATTTTATTGTTTGTTTTGTAAACCTTTGTTTCACGTTTGATTAAATATGTGTATGAAAGTTATAAATTTATTTACTGCATTTTCACACGAGCTCTGTTTACTGCATTTTTTGAAAGTTTGCAAGGAATACGCCTGTTCTTTTGGTGATTTTGTAGTATTTTGTAACTCCTTTGAACAAATGTAGGTGGACATGATGTGTTCATAGTAGACTAAGAGGTGTAAACAAATCTAATTAGTTTCACTGTTTATCTTAGATGCGGGTCAACAAGCGAGCTTAATTTTAATTTTTCTTATAACTTAGATTCATTATGTGGCGACATCATATACTCTAAAGAATTATTTATTTATTGTGAACTAAATATGACGTATGTCCTATCAACGACGTATACTTTTGAATATTGTTGAACTATTTGTTATTTGTTAAGCATGGTGGATAGTCCTATAAACGACTATTGCTTTTTTAAAGCACACCGTTTTATTGGGTAACGAAATTTTTGCCATTTTGCGATTATTTACTTTGGAAAATCGCACCCGTTTTGCGATTACGTACTTTGAAAATTTTTTATCGTGCCTTCAGGCACGGGCATACGCTAGTATATATATATGTGTACTATATATATACACAGTACTGCTAAAATGTGGAACAGTCCACACAAGAGCAGTACTATATATATAGTGGTGTAGCTCAATAGTTAGAGTAGCCTTTCGAAATTTGATAAGTCGTTTATTTAATACCCTTCCAAGTTTTGTGGAAGGAATTATAGTTTTAAAATAATTTTCTTAAGTGATTAAAAATATAAAGTTTTGGGGAAGAATTACCATGATTTTTAGGTTGTTTATTTTCTTTATATAAAATAATTATTATATAAAATTATATTTCATCTAAAAAAATATTTTTGGAAGATACACGACTATAAACTGTGTAGAAGTTTATATGAAAAGCTCACGTTCAAACTACCTTTGACTGTTTGACTTATTTTGGTATGCTACATAAACAACATTTTATTTTGGATTAATCACACTTGCCCCCCTAAACTTTTGCCTCCCTTGTCACTTCACCATCTGATCTTTCAGTTTCTAGAGTTAACCCCCTCAACTTCGAAAACGACTTCAACTAACCCCTTCGTGTTAACACCGTTAATTTTTTAACGAAAAAGTATGTCATGTGCATAGCACATGAAGTCACGTGAGGTTATTTAATAGTAAAAGGGTAAAACCACCCAAACCATGCATGCCATCTCTTTCTCTCTCTCGGTTCACTCTCCCAACTTCAGTTTTTTCAGATATTTAAAAATGCTTATTTAGAATTTCGCAGATTTTTTTATCAACTTTTCACATACTTTTACTGTCCCATATTTGTTCTCTTTTGTCCCAAAACCCTTCACTGTTTTTCTATCATTTTTTAATTTTTTAAACATTTATTAAATGTTTTTTTCAATTCTTTTTAATGGTTGAAATTTTTTTCTTTCAGGAGATCTTTTTTGTTTAGAAATTTTTATTTTTTTTGGCAAATTATTTTATGTTTTTTATTAAGGTCATATTTTTTTGAGGGTGGAAATTTTTTCTTCTATTTTTACATATTTTCTATCATTTTTGTATTTTTAAATTTAAAAAAAATTTAAGTTCTTTTTAAAGGTTGAAATGGTTTTTTTTTTCAGGAGCTCTTTTTTTTCTTATAAATTTTTATTTTTTTGGAATTTTTTATTTTTTTTAATTGAAGTTGGAAATTATTTTTTCTTTTTTTACAAGTCTTTTTTTTTTATTAAATTCAATATTTTTTTTTACATTCTTCAAAAGTTTTTCTGTAAATTCCAATATATTTTTCGTATTTTCAGTATTTTAAAAAAAATTATAATTTTTAAAATATTTTTTTGTAATTTCTTTTTTTCTTCTGTAGTTTCCATTTTTTTGTAATTACAATTTTTTTTTAAATATTTTATTAATGCTATTTAGAGGTTTCTCTGTTTTTTTGAAAAAAATATTTAATATTGGCTAGGACCATAATATTCTCATGTGCCATACACATGACCAACCTTCCGTTAAAAAAATTAAAAATGGGTTTTGGGGTTACTTTAAGCGTTTATGTAAATTTTGGTGGTTGAGTCTAGAAATTTGAAATTCGGATGGGAAAGTGAAAACTAGAGAAAGTTCGGGTGGCCGAAGTGTAATTATTCCTTTTATTTTTGACAAAATAGTAATTAGCTTCAAAGCTCTAGAATTGTCTATGTAAATTGTGTACAAATATACTCACATCTTCGGGCCAACTTCAGGCCTTCAATCTATTTTGTCATGTCACATAAGTACCTTTTGTCTTTTGACAAAAAAACATCATTGGCAACCTCTCGGTGTTAGGGAAATTTACAGTTCAGAAGTCTATTTATGCGTAAAGTTTATCTGCGCAACAGTTTTTGTATTGCGTACTTAACAAGAACCTCCATGGTTAGTTCAATGACTATAATCCTAATTTGTAATAATGTCATCAAAATTCTTCTCACTTACAATTCCAATATTGTTATCAATATCTCCTAGTCTTTATTGCAATTTAACAAATTTGTCTTACTTATCAAAAAATGTTGTACACAATGCATGATCATTATTATAACCTGAATTAATCAGGCCATGTGGACCTATTATATAATGACACCCATCAACATTATCACTGGATCCTCAAATAACGAATGAATCCGGTTGGCTTAGATATCTTGTGGTCGGCCATCCAGCCGACCACACCCAAGAAGGTGAACCATCAGTAATGTGAACGACACGTGTGGGATATTCAACAGCCACCATGCATATGCACGCGAATTAATTTTCAGTTGCACATTATCGTGTAAAGATGTAGATAACTAGTGTATAAAAGTATTCCATCTCATTAACATCCAATTACAAGAAATAGATTAGTACTTCTCTCAGCTGGGAGACACAACCACTTGGTTATAACTTCAAAGATTATTACTAAGAGACTTGTACCAAGCCCTAAAAAGATAGTGACATTACTCTGTGGATGTAGGCACCATTTTTAGATTGAACCGCGTAAAACCTTTGTGTCTTCTTACACTTCTTTCATTTCTTTACGCATAACATAATTATTTATGGTTATAAATATTGGGTAACTTGAGCTAAGATCATTACAAATATCGAACCCAAATTTATACATCAACAGATTGGCTTCGTATGCGAAAAGGCAAGTTATTGTTGTTTCTTACCAATTTATTTCAAGTTATACTTTTCAATCACAGTATCGAAGTATGACAGACATTCCAGAGGGGAGTCTTGCCGGAGGCAAAACCTTCAATCCTTCTGCCCCTCCTGGCATAGGAAATCTTCAAGTAATCCTGATGAACAATGCAAAGGGACAAGAAGCAACACAAGATACAGTAAGACAGCTTATTCAAATGCTCCAAGCCAGGCCAGCTGCCGCTCCATCTTCCATAAAGGAAATGCCACCTTTATCTCCAAGGAATGAAAGAAGCAGATCCAAATGTTCCAGATCCTCAAATGATAGGTCCTACTGCCCTAGTGTGATCTCCTCTATCAGATTTATTGATTACTTTGACGATCTCTCTCTCTCTCTCTCAAGAACGATCAATAACGATCAAGAATCCTAGTAGACTAAGCACAGACTCTGCCTTCGATCGACTAGGTACCCGTGCAAATAAAGTTCACCATTATAGGGAGCCATCCAGATCTCAAGATCGCCAAGAAGATTTTATCAAGTCATGAACCAGTGTGCGAGGATCTGCTTGTGCCGAGCAGACTTCCCAGGAAGAGAGCTCAACACAAACGCACGATCGAGCTGCCAAAATTGCTTCCCATAAAACTAATCTAGACGGTCATCTCTGGAAGGGTTCAATCCAGTGGTAGGAAGATTGCTTGGGAGGAATGGCCAAATCTAAAGAGTTTTATAAAGAGATCACCTTTTGTTCCAGTTATTATGGACTCCCCCACGCTTATTAAATTTAAACCACCCATGGTTACTCCTAAGTATGATGGAAAAACTGATCATGTCCTTCATGTAGATACATCTAGTCAGTCCCAGATGAAATGTGTTGCCGAGCATTTTCGAGCACTATTACTTGATCGACACATATTTGGTATGACAATTTGCCTCGTGGGAAAATCTCCACTTTTTAGCAACATATCGAGCTATTCATCAGTAATTTCTGCTTTGGAACCAAACCCATCAAAAGGGAGGCTCATTTACTTAGTATTTGTCAGCAACAAGGGGAAACCACTCACGAGTATATCACTTGTTTGAACAATGAAAAGTTGTAAGTTGTAGATTATGAAGAAAATACAGCTATCACTTCCTTGATGAGCGATTTTCTCCCTGAGATATTGTATTATGCTCTGGCCAAAGACCCCCCTAAGACCATGACTGGATTAATGGATAAAGTTGTCTAGATCATGAGCACCGAGGAGGATATGGCCGTAAAATAAGCCCCCGATTCCAAGGCCGATGGCAAAAGAACTCTAAAGATAAAGGCCCAAAGGATAAGAAGTCTGAAAAGACCAAAAAGTATGATGAATATAACCCCCTCACTGTTGTCATACATCATATTTTGGAAATCATCAGGGAAAGTAGGAAACTAAAATGGCTTTGAAACTTGAAATCTCCCCCTAACATGATAGATAAGTCCAAATACTGTGAATTTTACAAGGACCATGGACATACTACTGATACTTACATTGGCCTAAATAATGAGATAGAAATCCTGATCTAACGTGGAAAGATTACTAAGTTCATTGACACGACAAAGGAAAAAGACATAAGGAGACGAGCAGAATCCCCCTGCAAGGGAAGGGAAGACAAGAAAAGAGACAGAGACAATGATTTAAAAGATGACCTAGACCTGTCGAAGAAACCCCAAGAGCCTAAACTCGAGGTAAATATGATATTCTTTGTTATTTTATTATAGGAGGAGACGCTGGTGGCGGCGAAAAAATAGCTGAAAGGAAAGCCTTGTTAAATGAAGCCAAAGCATGTTCATACATTAGGCGAATCAATCTGTCTGATAACATTGATGGTCGCCCAAGATAGGTAAACAAAGACAAGCTAGTAATAGGTTTTTCTAAGAATGATATATTTGGAGTGCTCTAGCCCCATGATGATTCTCTGGTCGTCACTGTACGAGCACATGAGGCAAGAGTGGCCAAAATTTTAGTAAACAATGGTAGTTAAGACAATGTCACATTTTATGACTACTTCAAAGGATTGGGATTAAGCGACAGTAAATTGCAATCCTATCACAGTCCCCTAATAGGCTTCTCAGTAGAAAAAGTGTACCCTTTGAGAACTGTCAAGTTGGAAGTTCTTATCGGCACATATCCAGCAAGCCGAACTAAAAGGATTCCTTTATTTATCTTAGACAATAATGTCCAATCATCTTATAACATAACCCTTAGTACTGTCGGCCTGAAGAAGTTCGAAGTAGTATCATCTACTGTCTACCAGTGCCTAAAATTCCTCACACACTATAGGGTCAGTGTTGTCACGGATATCAAATTGAAGCTAGCGAATGCTACTACACATCAGTTGTCAAGGAAAAAGTAAAAACACTCACCACCACCTACCAAATTAAGCCCTTAGATACCCGCAAAGAGGTTGATTTGATTAAAGGACAGTTTATGGAAGTAATAGAAATGATCATCCTGGACAACGATCGCCCAAAGAGTACTACATAAATTGGCTCATATTTAGAGCCAACCCTCAAACAGGAATTGATAAAATTACCTAAAGAGAGGAAAATTTTATTTTTCTAGAGCCATGAAGATATGCCAGGGATTAACCCAGAATTCATATGCGATGAATACCGTTAAAGACACCAAGTCGATCAAGAAGAAGCGATGCGTGTTCAGTCCCAAGAAGAACATGGCTATCCATGAAGAGGTGAAAAAAGTAAAGAAGTCAAAGTTCATTAAAGATGTCAAATATTCGAATTGGTTAGCTATCGCAGTGATGGTCAAAAAGAAGAAAAATAAATTGCGCATGTGTGTTGATTTTACGGATATCAACAAGGCTTGTCAAAAGGAACATTTATCTTCGCCCAAAATCGATCAATTGGTTAACGCCATAGCCTGGCATGAGTTGCTCAATTTTATGGATTCTTATTCAAGGTATAACCAAATCAAGATTAAGCCAGAAAATAAGGAGAAAATCTCATTCATCACCAACCAAGGTAATTATTGCTACAATGTTATGCCCTTTGGGCTCAAAAACCTTAGAGCAACATACCGAAGGTTGGTAAATATGGTTTTTGAGGAATAAATTGGTAAAAATATGGAGGTGTATGTGGATGGTATGCTCAACAAAATCAAGAAAGTCACCAACCACATTATGGACTTGGGACAGACATTTGATCAACTGGAAAAGCACCAGATGAAGCTCAATCCCACCAAAAGCGTGTTTGGCGTACAAGAAGGAATGTTCTTGGGGTTTATAGTAAATCAGAGAGGCATTGAAGACAATCCGGACATTAATTGACATGCAGTTTCCCTCATGCAAGAAGGATGTACAAAAGCTAACTGGAAGAGTAGATGCCCTTAACAGGTTCTTTTGTTAAGATACTGACAAATGCTTAACCTTCTTCAAGGTGCTAAGAAAGACTCTTTGGTGGAATTAAGGATGTGAGAATACCTTCGTGGAGTTACAGAAATATTTGGGATCTCAACCATTGCTCTTGCAATCACTCATTGGGGGGGGGGGGGGGATTATAGTTATACATAATAGTATCTGAGTCGGTGGTTAGCTCGGCACTTATCCGATTAAAAAATAGGTTACGAAAACCAATCTACTACACAAATAAGGCCTTTCGAGGAGATGAAATTCGATACCCACGAATGGAAAAGCTTGATTTAAGGCCTTTCTAAGCTCACATTATTATAGTCTACAAAGACTTACCTCTATGCCAAGCCATTTATAAACTAGAGAAGTCAAGGAAGTTAATGGGATGGGCAATGGAACTCGAAGAATATGATATATATTATGAACTCGGGACAATAGTTAAAGGCTAACCGGTAGAAAATTTTATCGACGAATTCACTTATGACGAAGATCCTGCTGATCAAATTCTGGCAATAGAAACATTAACCTAGCAGACTTGTTCAGAAAAAAGCTCAAAGGCTAACCATCCCGAGTAGACTTCTGCAGAAGATAGCTCCAAAAAAGACAAACATGAAACGTTCACTGTGCGAGAAGTAACAAAACGATACTTAGAGCAAAGCCAAAAAGTGTTCAAGTATGTATCCCTGAGTAAAGGGAATTTCAATAGAGAAATGTCAGTTTGTAAGGTGTACGTAGATGAATATTTATGTGATACTTGTAGCGGCCCTGGGTTAATCATCAATACTCTTGATATATATGTGGAATATGCTTAAATTTTTCAATTATAAGCTTCTAACAACGAGGCAGAGTATGAAGCACTGATCACGGGCTTCGAATTATAACTTCTATTGGGCGTCGATCAGGTCATGGCCCACAATGATTCACAGTTGATCATCAATAAGACGCTGGGGATATACGAAGTCAAAGGAGAATTGATGACAAGATACCTGGCAAAGGCCCAAGATAGAATATCCAAGTTTCGTGCAGTTAAAATGGTTAGAGTGACTAGAATTGAAAACGGTCAAGAAGATGCACTTGCTCGGCTAGCTCCAGTGACTAAAACAGAATTAAGAAGGACCATTCCTGTAGAAATTCTAACAACCAGAAGTACTGACGAAGAAATTGTTAATCTGATTGCAGCATATTTGGGCCCCTCATGGATGGATCCCATCAAGGGATATATTAAAAAAGGAATTATGCTAGAAGAACAAAAAAAAGTAAGAAAGTTGAGATATAAAGTAACTAGATACGTCTTGAAGGGAGGTGTTTTGTATAAAAGAGGATTCATTATTTCGTTCCTCAGATGTGTTCATCCTTTAGAAGTATAAGACCCGATTAAAGAGGTACACGAAGGTTCGTGCGGATCCCCATTCGGTAGGCCGATTATTAGTATGATGAGTGACTATGTAGGGATATTACTGGCCAACCATGAAGGTAGATTGTGCTTCGTATGCCAGGTGATGCGACAAATGCCAGAAGTTTACCACCATCCATAGAAGAACGGGTACTATATTAACACCGATCACATCTCTATAGCCTTTTTCCATATGAGGTATTGACTTGTTCGCCCCTTTATCGAAGATAAGAGGAAGGTTTAAATATTTAGTTGTTGCTATAGACTACTTCACTAAATGGGTGGAGGCTGAACCCCTGGTTGAAATGCCTTATAAGAGAGTCTTCTAGTTTATATACAGGAATATAATATGCTGATATAACATGTCATATGCTTTTATCACGAACTATAGGACTCAATTTGATAATCAGAAATTTAAGGATTACTGTATCCAGTCCAAAATTCAAAAATTGCACTATGCACCTGGGCATCCTCAATACAATAGTCAAATGGAAATAACCAACAAAACACTACTTGATGGCTTTATAAAGAGGAAAGATGATGCCAAAGGAAACTAGATCAACGAACTTCATAGTGTTCTTTGGGCCTATAGAACAACGTCGAGGACAACTACCAGCGAAACTCCTTATATGTTGGCGTTTGGGACAAATATTATAGTACCTACGAAAATTGGTCTACCTAGTCATAGAGTGCTCAACATTAACTCTCCTAAAAGTAATCTCATGAGGAGACTGGACTTAGACTTAATAAAAGAAGTGAGAGAAAATGCAACGCTACCTATGGCTACCTACCAGCAACGTACTGCTAGATTCTACAATATGAGAGTCAAGTCGAGCAATCTAAAAGAGGGATATTACATTTTGAAGAAAGTACTCTAGAAAATAAAAAAGTTAGAGACAGCCTGGCATAGTCCACACCGTATTTCAGAGGTTGTCCGACCAGGTACTTATTGCCTAAAACCTCTGGAAGTAATGAAATTCAAGAACCCCTGGAATGTCGAGCATTTGAGAAAATATTATCAGTGATTATGAATTAAAGTTTCCAGTATCTTTGTAGAAGGTCTTTTAAAATATCAATAAAAAATTATAATTTTATCGACACTTGATTTCCTTTTTCATGTTTTTTCGGGGAATGGGAGAGGTATCTAAAAAACAAATAAAATTAAATTCGAGGACAAAATTACTCCAAATCTTGGAACTTTAGAACTAGCAAGAGAAAATTTAAAATCTCATTGACACAACAAGCAATTTTAGAATTTCATGTATGACTTCATTTTTGACAAGACACGAACAAGAAGTTTCTAATCCTAAAACTTCATGTAGAACCTATTGAAGTCAAGAACAAGAAGTTTTACCAAACTATACACAAATAATTAATTAAAAATTACAAGATTCGTTCGGACAACCACAAGTGTTTTAGTAGAACCTAAGGACTGGGAAACTTAGGTTCGCCCGAATTGGTAACTAGTCAAACAGATTAGTCTGTCAATAACCGGCCACATAATCATAATGTTAAGCTACTGGTAGACTACAACCATACAAAGAAACATTAACAATAATTCAGATTTTATTCAAGAAAAAAATGACATTATTACAAATTATTTCTCAAAATTCAAACACAAAACCAACACATGAGTTTCTCATTCTGCTGGACGTTTTACCAAGAATTTCTATATGCCTTTGGGGAGGGACGTCCAGGGTCGAAGGAAAAGCAGTAGACCCCAACTCCCTAAGCCTATTTTGCCTACTGGAACTAGATCTTTCCACCAAATATAGAGGCCGAACGAGCATATATTCCTCATGAAGTCCATAATCACAAAGATATTTTCTAACCAAGCTTATGGGTATAGCATCTGTAGGAATCTACTTGGTCTCTAACTTAAAGTGAGGAGTAGGGTGATCTAAATAACCAGGATCGTACCAGTACCACAAAGTATCTTTCATAGGCAACTTCACAACTGTCAAGTCATTGAGCCAACCTCATTTATACCCTTCTCTCCTAGCATGTTCCAATTCATCACCCATATGTGCTAGGGCTTCGTCACACCCGTTCATCCGAAGGGTGCGTGGCTGCTTGTGAAAATGAAAGGTAAGACGGTCCAACTTCTTACTCAAATTTTTAATTCTCACCGGCTGACTTTGTTTCAAGTTGGCCTGGTGAGCCAAAGTATTCTTGGTCCTTTCTTGTTCAACTGTGGAGCGAGAGATGACAACTTGAATAGAGGATTTACCACCCTTGGATTATTTTCAATCTCTCAATTTCCTCTATTAGCCTAGCATTCTCTTGTTTTAGAAAAGAAATCTCTTCGCTCTGATCGACACTTGTTGACTTCTTAATACCTTTAAACCACTCCCCTATATGTTATTCTCTTGCGCCAATACACTGGATACCTCTCGAAAACTATTTACCTCACATTTCATCACAAACGTCTTTTTATCATAAGTCAAAGAGATGTCTTGTAACTTTTTATCAAAATCATTCTCACTACTCAGCCGAGCAAACTTCTTCTTATAATCAACCTTCAAACTGACAAGAGACTCCTTATTATCCTTTGGTATTTAAGTATCATTTCATAGTATGTGGTATTAGTCATCACAGTTTGAATGAATAGTCTATGCAGACAAAGTTAAGATTCTTTGACTTAATTGAAGGCATTTAGGTCTAGCCGTTGCTCCAGTTCATCCTCTTTCAGATCCTTATGACCAACCCTAAAGATTTGAACACTCTTTTTATACAAGTCACTCTCGGCAGCTGTCATAACATCCCTCCTAGAGTTCAACTGAAAAAAAGAGCATACGTATAAAAGGTTAAAGAAAGGGCACAATAAGCATCAACATCATTTGTTTGAACGAATGAGAAATTTCATTAAAATTTATTGAATGAAATACATAAAAAGGGAGCAATTTAGATTACAAAATTACTGTGTTAGAAGACAAAAAACATGCAAACAATCCTAGATGGTTACACCTTCTCCTTGTGCTAAGTGACCCTATCCTCAAGAAGAACTACAATTACTGTCATCTCAGGGGCCACGAAAGATTCAGCCACTCCTTCCTTATCATCCATCACTCCATCAATCACAAGAGGAGTACCGAGGTTATAATCGGAATAATCTTTAAAGATGTCGACCTATGCCATGCCCTTCCCGAGAGCAACGTGACCCAGTATATTATTCACTCTCGAGAAGAGAGGCAAACTGCCAATTCTTAACGATTAGGCCATAATCCGAATTATCTTTATTGGAGTAAGAAAAATTAACCACCAATGCTTTATAAGAATATCTCACCTTCAGATAATATATATTATTAGCACTGGTCCCCTAACTATAGCAATAGATCAGTTATGTCATGCCTATATGGGTTCTAAATAGCTCATTATTGCGCATAACCCCATTTACCACTCTCTATGTATTTGGAAACACTTGAGCTTTGACCACTTCAAAATATTAACAAAATTTAAGAAATAAATAATTGGGTCGAAAAGACTCTTTCACACTCTGCGATAAAAATAGTGGGAAGCCAATGTCCTTCATCCAAAACACACAAGTCACACGGACCAGTGACCAATTAAATTACTACCCATTTAGATATCCTACGTTTTACTATAAATTCCTCTAAAGAACTCTCTTCCACAATATAAACCATTGTAAAAACTCAAAAAGGACAATACGAGGAAAAAAAAGATTCTTACAGTGAAGACCAACACTCAGCCGTAGTTTTCTTCTCAATAATGAATAAAAATCTCAACAGTAAGGGAGAGAGTTTGAAATTCAATGTGAGATGAGAATAAGGGGGAAGAGACCTTTTATAGGTGAAACGATGTCCTTTAAGCTCCAAATTTGAAATGATTAAACGTACCAACATTTCATCTTTCTACGACATCCCATTTCTCCAGGTTTCTAAAAGATTAGCATACCCTTAGACGGTTCGCTATTTTTCTAATTATTTACAAAACTACCACCATCTTGGAATGGTGGATTGTAATTTACAAGTCCTTGAGGTCGACAGTTGACCAATACCTTGCTAGAGAGCTGAGAAGCTCTAAGAGAAGAATAGTTCATTCTTTCGCTACCCTATCAAGAATAAAGTAGTGGGGGCTTTTGTTATATCCTAAATTAATTAGGCCACGCAGACCTATAATATAATAACACCTATCAACATTATCATTGGATCCTCAAATAGCGAATGAACTCGGTCGGCTCATATATCTTGTGATCGGTAATCTAGCCGACCACACCCAGGAAGGTGAACCATCAGTAATATGAACAAACATGTGTGGGATATTCAATAGCCACTGTGCACATGCACATGAATTAATATCCATCTGTACATTATCGTGTGAAAATATAAATACCTAGTGTATCATAGTGTTCCATCTCTTTAAGTTCTAACTACTATAAATAGATTACTACGGGAACACAAAAACTTGGTTCTAACCCTAGAGAGTATTTTTAAGAGACTTGAACAAACCTTAGAGAGATAGTGACATTACCCCGTGGATGTAGGCACCATTTATGGGCTGAACCACGTAAAACCTTTATGTTTTCTTACACTTATTTCATTTCGTTAAGCATAACATAATTATCTGTGGTTATAAATATTGGGTAACTTGAGCTAAGATCATTCCAAATATCGCACCTAAATTTAGATATGAACAATCATTGTGTATGAAAGAGGGAAGGAATTTAACAAACAATCTTGTATATGATGAGTAACGAGGTGTATGAATAGGGAAGGAGTTTGACAATTTGGATTTCCTTGTTCATCATTCTTATGCTTGATTATACGAGAATGCCACATTATATCTTGAAGAAAACCATTGTTGGTTATGGATGACGATATCATGTATCAGCTATCATATTTCAATAATTGATTTTTAAATAGGCACGGACTTTTAAGTCGCAAACTATTGGACTGTTTTGCTCATAACCCCTATTTCATATGACTGCAAAACACTACCAAAAAGTGGAATTTTTTCAACCAGAAAAAATAATTATTATTATTTTAACTCTTGTGGGCAATTATGCAGTCGATATAACCAATGATTATGTTTCGATTATAAACAACACTTACATTGACAATTTGAATGAATTCAAAATTTTTGTTTACTAGTTGTATAATACAAGTATATGAAGACATCTAGGATCAAAATTGTTCATTGATTACTAGTAAAGGGATCCATAAGAATCATAAGGTATGCTTGGTAGCGTTAAGTGGGAGTCACGACGTAATTTAATGAAATTTCATGATATCGCCGTGGTAAAATATAATATATTATATATTTATTAAATATTTTTAACGAGGTCAAATGATAAATAAATAAAAGATTTTTTACACTTATCATATTACTTATTACATCAATTCCTAAGACTGTACGTGTAAAAAAAATACATCAATGGTTGCATGCAAAATATATCATTTTTTTCTTATAGTTGGATTTATATTTTCAAAACGGCGTTTATGGGAGCGATATTTCATGTTCCTCGATTTTAAGACTAATAGTGTTAGCGACGTGTTTGATGTTTGTAAGAGAAACACAAATAACATCATAAGAACTATCTTCAACACTAAGATTATAATAATATTATGGATAAACCTGGACTTGAGTTGCCTCAACAAGTGTTAGATTTTTAAAAAGGTGTTGTAAAAAATCATTCCATATTACATGCACACCTTTATGTGTTGGCCTATAAATTATTCCGAGAGGGGGGGGGGGGGATTATGATAATGACATTTTGTTGACTTTTCACAATTTTAAATTTCTTTCTTTCTTTTCATTGACATACTATAAACATTGCAACTTAGTAAAAACCACTTCTTAGTTTGTTTATAATATGACTTCTCTATTATTGTATTGCCTCCACACACATTCATATTCACATTCAATAAATATAAGTATTAAGCATATTAAAGTAAAGCATGAAGATAAATATGCTAAGGGAGGAGAGTCGGTTTAAAAGAACTTTGCAAAATGAGGTTTTACGTGGTTTGACCATGCTTACGCCCATGATCGAGACGGTACTCGAGAATTTCACTATCTCCGATTCACTTACAGTGTAACTAAAACCTCCTAAGGAACAACACCTTGCAAAATTACAATCAACAAGACGATACCTTTGTCCTTACCTAAGAAGCACCCATGTAATATACTAAGAACTTTAAACGCCTCGACTACCCATAACAATAGGTCTATCAATCGTGAAAATACAATGAAGTTTAACCGTAAACAATAATACAAGTTTAGTGATAGAAACATAAAGAAAATTCACTTAACTAAAACGACGGTGAAATGTGCTTACTTTCTCTTTCTGGAAAAGTGAACAAACAAGTAATCCTATGTATTTTTCTTAAATGGGTTTTGGGTATGGATCAATTTCTTAGGAAATTTAGGTTTTAATCTCTAAGCACATATGTTGGTTTTAGGTATCTTGGTTCAAGAATGATTTTGTATTTAAACCATCTTGAAGCACAAGTGGAATTTAGGAATCAATATTTGTCTTAAGATATTTTTATTTTAATCTCTAAGGAAAAATGATGGTTTGGGTATCTTGGTTCAAGAATGATTTTGTGTGTAAATTAATTTGAAACACAAATGGGTTTGGGGCATGAAACTTGGCTCGGGAGAGTTTGGATCTTGGGAATGTGGTTCACATGGGGTTGTTGCTTAAAAGAAATCTTGTAACATGGGTGGAGATTTATCACTCTAGAAATGCATCATTTCTAGAACATGGCTTAAATGGGTTTGGGGTGAGGAACTTGAATTGAATGGGTTTACTTTAGAACTCATGGGGTTTGGTTTGGAACATGGATATAATAAGTTTGGGGTTTGAAGCTTTACTTCAATCGAGATTGGGTTAGAATGGAGATTTGGGTTTGAATCTCACATGGAGGGAGAAGGTTGTAGGAGACTAGGAAGACTCAAGCTTTGGGTTAAATCTTAGTGAGTTGAAATGGTAAAGGTATGGATTTATTTATAGTGTTGAAATGGGGTAAGAGGCAACTAAAGTTATGCAAAAATATTTTTAAATACTTTGGGAATGTTAGGGTTTTGAGTGGGAAGGTTGGAAGATGTTACCAAAGTACAAAGCTTGAATTTTGTCACTTTTAGTCGATTAAAAGTCCACTTTTAGTTGACTAAAACTCCTTTAGCTAGCTTGTACTCAAAGGTTTAGCTGGAAAAATATAGTTTATCTTGCTAGACTTTTAGTCGACTATAACTATTAGATTTTAGTCAAAAGATTGTTTAGTTAAGGTCCAAGATTTAGGGAAGGTTTAGGGTAGGTTTTATGATATACATGTTCTAACATGTTACTTTAATTTTATACAATGACTATTAAAGTAAAACAAAATAAATCATTGATAGGGTTTGATGCAAGCTTTGAGTCACCACTTGAATAGCTTATGATTGTGGTTGATATTGATATTGTATTAATTGGGATCTTCATTGTGTTTCTTGGGAATGTTGGTATAGTTGCATGGTTGACGTGTTCCTAGTAACATATCTCATAATGTAATGATTACTTGTTTTAATCTAAAGTACATTAGAGAAAAGATAGTGAACTTATGATCTTATATCAATTATGTTGTCATCACACACAATCCTTTTTAATACATTTGGTTTCACAGTATCTCCCTTTTTATGATGACAATACAATTAATATAGTTTAAGAAAAACTTTGAAAGACTCCCCCTTTGATACTTGGTACTTAAAAACATATTTTTCTCTCCTTTTGTTAAAGCATCTCTTTTTCCCATATCATTTTTCTCCCCCTTTGTCCTTATCGAAAAAGGTGGGGGGTTTCGAAAGTATATGTTCTTATTTTTATAAGAAATGGGTATCCTTTGGGTGCGTAAGTGTAGTAGATGTAGGGGTGTAAGCGGTAAGATTTAGTCCGTAAATAGTAGATACCAATACCAAAATTAAACTCTGGATGGTAAAACCCAAACCGTACTAGTTTACCACCCAGTACACCAAAATCCATACCAAAACCAACTAACTTTTTTGCGGTAATTTTGGTACGGTAATTTCAATAAATCGGTTTTTTAAATATTAAAACCTAAATCAACTAACTTTTTTGCTGTAATTTTGGTTTCGGTAAGACCGGTTCTGGTATTTTAATATATGAAATCAAAACCCTTTTTTCAGACCAAAACGGTACAGTACGGTAAAAACCCGTACCACTTCCACCCCTAAGTAGATGCAATAATGGTTAGTGCAACATGTACGACAATATATAATGCATGAAAATTTAGGATGCACATGCCTAGCTCATGTGATATGGTGCAAAGTTTATCACTGGGAAAAGATTTTATTGAAATATTTTGGTAGAGGAAATGATTTCTTTGAAAATATTTTCTCCCCTAGTTCAAGAATTGCTTTGTTGGTTTAGAGAAATCCTATTGTTGGCAAGAGTTTTGGTTTAAAGAAATCTTAGTTACATTATCACATTAAGTTGGAATTTCGGTAAGAAAATATTTGAAAAAACATCAGATGGATTTTGTGAGACTAATTTTGTATACTTATTTTTTCATAGTGTTTCCAATGTTTGTGTGGGGATAGTGTTGCAATTAGTCAAAACCTTTGTGATAAGATCAATGTGTGCCATTTACTCTTGTTTTATGTGTTGTTTACCATGAGAGTCAATTTATTAAAACATATATTTCTAAGTGAGGGTGTTAATTATGTATATGAGTTTAAGTGTGAGGGTTCATTAAAGTGAGATTTTTCAAAAATGTGTGTGCACACATAAATGCATTTTAGGTACCTAGTCTTTATATGCGTCCCTTTCTTTACCCGTCTTTGCCAACGGGTTGGCTTAATATGGACAACTTCTTAAAAAATGCCACTTAACTTTGGATTTTCCTTCTTTGGTTTATATTTATCCCATTATCCTCCTTTGACAATCGAGCCTCAACATTCCTTTGTTCACAGATAGACTTGAAGACTTTCCATTAGTGGAGTAAGTGTATCAAATGATCAAGAATAGCATGTATGCTCTTTTAGTTTCATAATTCAAGTCAAAAAGCATATATCATGTCCTCTCACACATCTATGATTGTATTCTCACAATGTAATGGAATTACTATTACAAGCACTTTCTCATAAGAATTGCAGTATGTCTTATATATGGGAATGTTGTATTTTATCGATATAATTCATATACAATAACTTATGGAGATGGGATTGCTATCATTGTTTATCTAAGCATGTATATCATTTAAGCTTAATTTTTGTGCAAAAATAATGGGATTGCCATCACATCTTTAATGAGAATGTCTTTTCAATTTAAGCATATTCTCATACGAGCACGATTTCTTTCTACATTACAATGGGTAGGATTTCTACCAAAATATCATATGGGGAGGAATGTTATCCGATATTCACTAAGGTGGGATTACCACCTTTAACTCGTGAATGGGATTGCCACTCAATTTTCACAATGACGGAAATGCCGTTAAATTTTAAATTATGCGAGCATGTTAGAAATATGACTTGATTGTTGATCCGGTGTCTAACAACTTTTGATTTTTTATGAGAAATATATTAGATTAATCTTTTTCTCGAGCATGTGATTTTAAATCTCCGATGAGACTTTCTTCACACGAGTTTTAATTAACTTGGATAAGCACGTAAGAGTTTATGAGAATGTTCTTTCTTGATCGTTTGAGCATATGGGTGAGAGCAAGGCCATATAGAATTAAGTTCTCGGGAGGTAAACCACATATTAACAAATGTACACTACTAATGACTTTATAAATCACATATCAATAATGAAAGTATTGTTTGAATAATAAGCAACATAAACTACCCATGTAGCATGTGTCAAGGTTATTTCAATGGTAAGTGCAACCAAATAGTAATTTGTTATAACAATGGACACTCATTTTTTTAAGTATGTATGGAATTACTTAGTGATGGCATGTATCACATGGTATTGACATCCTAGGTATGTGTGATAATATTTAGGGATAAATCAAGGGAGCATATAGGGTTAGGTGTGTAATTATAATTCTCAAATATTTAAGTGTATCTTTTCTAAAACAAAATTATTTATGAAACTTCTAAGGGCTTTCTTCCAAAATATTATCCTTTCAATTTTTTGAAGCAATTTCCCAATGCTTACAAGGCTAAATGAGTATTTAAGATTCTCATAAAATTCCAATGTAATTTTATTTTCAAAAATATTTTTCTCTCCTAATCTCTCCTAATTTGTGTAACCGAATTTTACAACTATCAATCTTTTTAACACATTGGTTTTTGTTTTTCAAGCCTTGTTTCAGTTTTCAATATTTCATCGTGATATGTTCCTTTATGAATGAATTAATTATGAGGAAAACTTCTAGAATAAGGATTCAAGATTTACACGCAAATTGGGGTTTTAATTTGTTGGAGATATTTGGGATTTTATCTTCAAGTTACCTTAACTTCAATGTGTGTGGAGATGAAGTGATAAGTCAGTTAAAAACTTCATCGATTATGATGCATCCTAATGTGTAGGCTTTCACTAGGTGTAAGAGTATAAGTGTAAATTTTAAACAATCAATTTCAACTACCAAGTGGGGGTTAGGATATGGGAGATTATGTTTTCAAAAGGAGTTTAATCATGTAGGAGTTATTTTGATCCTCTCAAGTATGTAAATAACATGTGTGAGATATAAGCAAGGTTAACAACAATAATGCTAGTACCAGGGAGGCATATTTCATTACAAATTTAAATGTGTGTGTACTTTTCAACAATAATATTATATACTCATTTTTACCCAAATTATTTTTCAAAACCCACTTCAATTATAAAAAAATTGCTTTGATTTAAGGATGCTTCTTTTCTTGAATACAATGTTTTCATGAATTTTTTTTCAAAGATAATAAGCTATTGATTCTTCCTTAGAACATTATCATTTCAAAATATTTTCTTTTAAAAAGTCACTTTCACTATTTTTCTTTTTCAAGCAAGATCCACCTTTTTTCAAAATCTAGACAACTGTTGTTTTTTAAAAGAAAAACCTATTTTGGATGTGATCTTTAAACTCAAAATATATTTTTTCAAAACAAGTATTTATGACCTAGAATTTGATACCAATCATTGGCCTAAAAATTATCCCAATTAGTGTGGTGGGGGGGGGGGGGGGGGGGGGGGAATTGGGATAATGACATTTTGTCGACTTTTTGCAATTTCAAAATTCTTTTTTTATTTTCATTATTATTTTTTAAACATTGCAACTTAGTAAAAATCATTTCTTAGTTTGTTGATAATATGACTTATCTATTGTTGTCTTGCATCCACACACATTCGTATTCACATTCAAGCAATATAAGTATTAAGCGTATTAAGTAAAGCATGAATGTAAATATAGTAAAGGGTGATAACGGGTCTAAAGGAACTTTGCAAATCGAGATTTTAACAGGGTTAATCCATGCCTACGTCCACGATAGAGACGATACTCGAAAACTTCACTATCTACGATTTATTTATGGTGAAACCAAAACCTCACAAAGAATAACACCTTACAAAATCGCAACCAACAGGACAATATCCTCTTCCTTACCCAAGCAATGCCCACACAATAGTCTAGGGACTTCAAATGCCTTGACTACCCACAACAACAACACTACCAACGGTGAAGATATAATGGAGTTCAACCATAATCAATAGTATAAGTTTGGTAACCGAAATGTAAAGCAAAGTTGATTTACTAAAACAATGGTGAAATGTGTTCGCAATCTATTTCTAGAAAAAGGAAACAAATAAGTAATCCCATGTATTTTTCTCAAGTGGGTTTTGGGTATAAATCAATGTCATAGGAGATTTGGATTTTAATCTTTAAGCGCATATGTTGATTTTGGGTATCTTGGTTCAATAATGATTTTGTGTTTAAACCATCGTGAAACACAAGTGGGTTTTAAGTACAGATATTTGTATTAAGATATTTGTGTTTTAATCTCTAAGAACAAATTATGGTTTGGGTATATTGGTTCAAGAGTGATTTTGTGTTACATCACTTTGAATCATAAGTGGATTTTGGGTATGTAATTTGGCTCGAGAGAGTTTGGATCTTGGAAATTTATTTCACATGGGTTTGTTGCTTAAAATCAATCTTGTAACATGGGTGGAGCTTTCTCTATCTAGAAATGCATGATTTCAAGAGAATGGTTTAAATGGGATTGGGGTGAGGAACTTGGATGAAATGGGTTTACTTTATAACTCATGGGGTTTTATTTAGAACGTGGATATAATGGGTTCGGGGTTTGAAGCTTTAATTCATTGGAACTTTGGATATAACGAAGATTAGGGTTTGAATCCCACATAAAGGGAGAGGGGCGAAGGAGAATAGGAAGACTCAAGCTTTGGTTTGAAGCTTAGTGAGTTGAAATGGTAAAGGGAGTGATTTATTTATAGTATTGGAATGGGTTAAGAGGCAACCAAATTTGGGTAAAAATGTTGGTAAATACTTTGAAAAGGTTAGGGCTTTGGGTCGGAAGGTTGGAGTATGTTACCAAAGTACAAAGATTGAATTTTGTCACTTTTAGTCGATTAAAACTCTTTAGCCAGCTTGTCCTCAAAGGTTTAGCTGACTGAACATAGTTTAACTTGCTAAATTTTTTCAGGTACTTTTTTCGACTAAACTAAAACTCTTAGGCTTTAGTCAAAAGGTTATTTCAGGGACTTTGTTTAGGGTAGGTTTGGGTGAATAGGATTGAGCATATACATTTTAGAACATGCTACTTTACTTTTGTACAGTGATTCCTAAAGTACAACAAGAATAAAGTAACAAACATAATGGTTTGTTAGCACCCTTGACTTGCTTGAATCATCCAATGACGGCTTAATATAGGTTGATTGCTTGGAGATTTATCACCATAGGTTGTGGGATGTGGTTTTGATCTTGCTTGTCTGACAGGTGATGTTGAACTGGGCTTGAGATTTGAGATTTAGTCATTGCCAGGGTTTGATGAAAACTTTGATTCACCACTTGAATAACTTATGATCATGGTTGATGTTGGACTTGTATTGAGCGGGATCTTCATTAAGTTGCTTAGGCAAGTTAGTATGGTTGCATGGTTGATGTATTTCAGGTAACGTATCTTATAATGTATTGAATGCTTATTTTTATCTCATGTACATTAGCAAGAAGATAGTGAAGTTATGATCATGTATAAGTTGCGTTGTCATCATACAAAAATATTTTTTAGTTGAAATACATTTGGTTTCATAATTATGAATTATTATAAATTCTTGACCAATGACTCTTAAACACGACATACGAATAAAATTAGATGAAGGATGTTGTTTATTTTATAAAAATGAATGTTTTCTATAAATAGAATGCACTAGGCGTATAGTTTTTGGTCATACCATACTTTGGGTGGCAAATTAAATACGTTTCAATTGGTGTATTAGTTTATCAACACCCGAAGGCAAGGAATAGCCGATAAAAAACTAACAAAATTTAAAATAATTGAATATTTAATAGAAGTTTTAACTTTTGATTGAAATAAAAGTGTGTTTAGACCATTTCTAATGCATGGAGAATTTTTTCTCCTTCAAAATGATTTAATGTCATTTTGCTCCCCGAAATTATATTTTTCTCCAAAACTTTTAGCAAGTGTAACCTTCTCATGACGAAAGGACTATTGCGAGGCCAATAACCCATATTTTAATACCTATTTTTCGCTAATTATATAAATACCCCTTAAATTTAACATTTTCACCACTAATTTCATACTCACTCTTATTTGAAACTTTACGAACACTTTCAACCTCTTATCTTCTCGAATTTTAATGAAACTTCCTCTCCCAACAATTTGAAGATATTAAAGACCAAGAAACCCTCGATAGTCGAACATTTATGGGGACTCTTCACAAAAAAATAAAATCGGAGGATGAAGGCACCCTACTTTGTCCAAGTTTGGTATGCTAAATCCGAGGAATCCATTCATAGAGCAAATAAAAAAAGAGGTTATAGAAAACGGGTCATACTTCTTCAACAAGGAGAACAAGCACATTGAGTACCATTCCGCTGGCCCGCTAAAAACATATTTTGGCCTCATTAGTCGATCCGTGAGTAAATTTTGTGTCATCGTCTGCCGAGTTGAGTGAGGGTTATCCAGCGGCTGTCCTAAGGACTATGTACTCCTCCTTGACACTTAGGCATACAAATTGGATACGGGGGAGTATCTTATGTTCATGAAGTGTTAGCTTGTTCTTAAGGACACTTATAAATGGAATTATGATCTCCAAATAAGGTGAAATTCGTGATGTTAGGTTAGGATCATCTCCACATTCGGACGAAAGTCTGCCAACTAGTTTCGATCCTGACCCAGTCTCAGCGCCTACTGAGGAACCTTGTATGATTTCGATGGAGGGTGTGTCGGTGGAGAATGATGACCTATTTATGTTCACTCTACCAAGCGTGCAGTGGAACAACAAACCATCAACAGAGTCTCCACTAAGGATAGGAGGAAAAATGACAATAACTCCTCCATTGCCATTATTCTCGAGTTTGTGGCAATATGAAATGCGCACTTACACTCACTTGATCAAAAGAAATTGGTCGAGGCTGAGGCTGAGGCTGACAATAAACACGCCTTATTGGATACGAAGATAAGAATCGCCTTATAAAAAGAGAAGGTATTAGAAAGAAAATCTGAAGAAGGTATTTCCAACCGCGATTACTCCTACATAGCACTCCGTATGTGCGTGTATTAGTAGAACGAGAAAAGGGCCAAGCAACAAGATTTTGAGTTTTCGGATGATTGATGTATTTTTATTACAAAATATTAAAGTATTATTATTTTTTGTTTATTTTAGTTTAAAGCAATGTGAACTTAACCTTTAATTTTTTCATTGCTAATTTACTTTAAACTTTCATTGTTTATGAGTTAATATTGAATTAATTGTGCAACTATGTTAAATTTACGTAACTCATTTAATTAAAACAACAAATTTTCCCCGCACGTTTCATTAATAGTTCAACATTATATTAAACATAAATGAATTCGAAAACCTACATATATTCCACTTAGAGGGCTTCCTGGGATGTAGTGGTAATTGGGTTAAATACGTGCAGGAGGCATTGTCCATGGGAATATGCGTTTCAGATCCAACTTCAACTCAAAATTATCTAGCTCCGAATCCAACACTTATTTTAATTCTGAAACCGTGATCGATTTCATCACTAGATCGGCATATGAGGAGGGAGTCGACGATGACATTGGGTTATCCTCCTTCGCGAAGTAGTAGTAATAGTATTTAAGGTTCAATTCAACACTGAGACGCTTCGACCTATTAGTGAATCCCTCGTACGCAGAGGATGCTTACTCATTCATGTTGAATTTTGGATATGCTAATCGGTGTACCCATTTGTCTGCCAAATAGTGTCACGGACATTGTCGTACCTTTCAGATAGAACCCCCTCGAAAATAACATAAAATACCGAATCACCCATTGTCTAAGGTGGGAATATTAAATGGTTTGGTGACTAAAAATATTTGTGGGGGAAATTAATCAGCTGCATGAAAACAGAGATCGCTGGTGGCGCGGCATTCCAACAGCCGCGAGGGTAGTTTTCGCAGCGGGTTTGTCGTGACAATATGACCAATGCTCTTTTAGTTTGCTACATGCCCTCAAGAACAAAAATCATAAAATGAGGGAGCAAAAGTAACAATGTTATCTTGGTCCATGCCTTTAATATGGTCTTAGTCACAAGTCGCGACTCGTGAGTGAGGTGTTGACCTTAATTTACTCCACGCTTGATTTGTATTTGTTTCACCATGCTATTCAAAAAATTATAATAATCATTTTATATTAATTTCAAATTATAAATTATACAATTTCAATCATCCAATTACAAATGCCTAAGCAATTATAAAATGTCACCCCCCAATAGGACTATAAAAGTGTTGCAACTTGGATTTTAAAAATAAAAAATAAATAATCCTTTTAATTCAAAGGCATTTACTGTACTTTTAGTGAGAACATTATTGTGAGTTGTAATATTATATTATGTTTTTTAGCTTAATTACCTAATTGGTATTTTTTTCCCAGTTAAGGATACCATTAGTGTTACTCGATACATTAATTTTTGTAATGTGTACATGATTTTTTTGTTTTTTTGGGGGGGGCGGGGGGGGGGGGGAGAAATTATATAATTTCTACATAAAATTTTACAATGTATACAATATTTTTTTGTAATATACGCATATTAAGTTTATATTTACCCTAAATTATAAAGTATACATTAAAGAGTGAGGAATTTTAGTGTTAAAAAATATGTATGTTTACTGGAATAAAATAATAATATAGATCGATGATTAAAATGAAAATCTTCCTTATTTTTATTCTTCACCAAATTTTTTTAATGTTTTCTTCTTCTTTAATCTTGGGGTGATAATTATTAAATTCCCATTAGTTTCCTTTGCATTTTACCATTACCACAAAGGGTGATATTGCAAAAAAAAAAAAAAAAAAATTAGCAGAGATTTTAGCGGTAAAGATTCCATCATTGGAAACAGTTGGCATATTGATAATTAAAAGTCAATTTACAAAAGTGGTAAAAGTTGGCATATATCATTAGGCTTGCATGGCTATGGGTCGGGCTTTACACAGGCCTGCACTATATTTGTAAGGTATCATTAGGCTTGAATGTATCTACTCATCTACTCAAAGGCTAGGGCTATTAGCACTTCTAGAAGTCTCCATGCACTCCATTTTTCTTCCCAACTTTTGAAAATGACAAAAATATCCTTAGCAACATTTTTAATGGGTATAACTCTACTCAAGTTCCTTCTCATCTTTGATGAGAATCTGTTTACCGTCAAGCAAAAAAAATATATTTTTTAAAGTTATAAAAATAATTATTATTTTTATCCAATACAAACTCAACCCTTTTAAAATATTGTAAAGCATGATTGTTTTCTACGAACACGATCAAATTAAAAACCAAAGCGACAAATTTTTGCATGTTTTAATTGAGTCATGTTCGTATTAGGTCAAACAAAAAAATTGTGTCGTGTTTGAATTGGTTAGAGTTTCCGTTTAGGTAAAAAAATACAATTAATTGAGCCGTGTTCGTGTTATATATTAAAAATTATTCGTATTAGATACAAAAAAAATCAAGTCATGTCAATCGCGATATATTAACGTCGTGTTCTTTTTAAGTTAACAAGAAATCAAGTCACGATACAATATGTATTAATATTTACATTAATATAATTTGATCATGTTTACTAATAAAAAATACAATCCAATTAAAACTCCACGAACTAAATAAAATACAACATGCAATCTTATTTTTTTACCTAGTACAAACACGACCCAGTTAAAATCAACACGACACAAATATATTTCATTTCGTATTTTAATTTGATCATATTTGTATCTTGTTAAAGAAGAAGAAAAATAATTTTGTGTCGTGTTTGTACTAGGTAATTTGATCAAACTAAAATACGAAACGAAATATATTTGTGTCGTTGTTGATACCAAATTTAATCTGCTGACGTGGATCAATCATAGGAAGACACGTGTCTATCTACGTGGTACAATAGCAACGAGGAAGTTTATTTTCTCGACCAACTCACACGCTCCGAGGAACAGACTTCTCCGAGGAACTCCAGCTCTCCGAGGAACTTCAACGCTCCGAGGAACTCTGGAACGACGAGCAACTAAGGCGGTTCGAGCTGCATCTCGACCACAGCATTAATTGTCAGATAATCAACAGTTCAACTATTCATTGACTGCTTATCATCTTGACGCACACGCTTGAAGAACATTAAATGGATTACCCTTTCATATGTATATCATTTAATGTATCACCCTTTCAGATTATGGCCTCAAGGCTATAAATACATTGTATTACCCTCATTCAAAGGGACCGAAATTTCTTGATAGAACTTGTAATCGAGAATTCCCAAAAAACTCATCAATGACATAACAGTGGACGTAGGCCATTCTTATAAGGCTGAACCACTTTAAAAATCTTTGTCTTATTTATTTATCTGTGATTAAGTAATTAGAGCGATCTAATTTTTTACATCAACAGTCGTGTTGATTTTAATTGGGTCGTGTTTGTACTAGGTAAAAAAATAAGATTGCATGTTGTATTTTATTTGGTTCGTGGAGTTTTAATTGGATTGTATTTTTTATTAGTAAACATGATCAAATTATATTAATGTAAATATTAATACATATTGTATCGTGACTTGATTTTTTGTTAACTTAACAAGAACACGACGTTAATATATCGCGATCGACATGACTTGATTTTTTTTGTATCTAATACGAATAATTTTTTTTATATAACACGAACACGGCTCAATTAATTGTATTTTTTTACCTAACCGAAAACTCTAACCAATTCAAACATGACACAATTTTTTTTGTTTTACCTAATACGAACATGACTCAATTAAAACATGAAAAAATGCGTCGTTTTGTTTTTTAATTTGATCGTGTTCGTAGAAAACAATCATGCTTTATAATATTTTAAAAGGGTTGAGTTTGTATTGGATAAAAATAACAATTATTTTTATAACTTTAAAAAATATATTTTGTTTGCTTGACGGTAAATAGATTCTCATCAAAGATGAGAAGGAACTTGAGTAGAGTTATACCCATTAGAAATGTTGCTAAGGATATTTTTGTCATTTTTAAAAGTTGGGAAGAAAAGTGGAGTGCATGGAGATTTCTAGGAGCGTTAATAGCCATACCCTACTCAAAATGCATTCAAAGGTCCCTAATATATTTAAGGCTCCCTCTATTCTCACTCCATTAAACACTTCCTCCACTCCACTTTTATGTTCAAAGATCAAAATATCCTTAAATCTATTTATATTAAAATTCATCCAAAATTCACATTTATACCCAAAACTTATGTCCACTTTCTTATCTCACCTAAAACAAGCATTTTATTTATTTATTAACAAAGTTTTATTTATATTAAAAATTATTTTAATTATAAAAAAACTGTCTATTATAAAACACTGTTTTTGTTTTAAATTATAAAAAAAATGTTTCATCTTTTTATAACTGTTTTAAAAAGTAAAAAAATCATTTACACTGTCCTAAAAACACTAACTGTTGTTTTAAAAAAAATCATTTCCACTATCTTAAAAACATTTCTTTTACAAAAATAAAACATTTTAGCTATTAAAAATCTTTCTTTATATCTATTAGATAACAATGTTAAGTTTTTATTAAACAATTTTAACTAAAATGTTTAGTTTTTTTTTTATATAAAAGACCTATTTTTAACAGCTAAAAGAGTTTATTTTTGTAAAAAAAATTATATTTTAAATTATCCAAACAGTTTTTAATGTATAGAAAACTTCTTTAATAAATAAATAAAATGTTTTTATAATATTAATATTTATTTACGTATAGTTTAAAATCTTTTAAATAATTTATACAACAACAATGTTTTATTAAAAACTGTTTTTTTTAAATAAAAAATAGCTTTTATTGACTATATAAAAAAAGTGTTTTATTTAAAATTGTCAATTAAAACCTGTTTTTTTATTTAAACTGTTTTAACTATTTTTTAGAAAACATTTGTTAAATAAAAGTATTGTGGTGGAAGTTTGGGGTGGAGTGAGAATAGATGGATTCGTAGTATTTAGATGGTCCATAAATAATACATGTTTGTGGTGGACCAAAGTTTCATCATTATATATAAAAGAAAGTTTTTTAACAGCTAGAACATTTTTTTTTCAAAACAGCAGATAATGTTTTTAAGACATTGGAAATGATTTTTTTATTTTTTAAAAAGTTATAAAAAGTTAAAACATTTTTTTATATAATTTAAAACAAAAACTGTTATTTATAATAAACAATTTTTTTATAATCAACATAATTTTTAATATAAATAAATCTTTGTTAATAAGTAAATAAAATGTTTGTTTTAGGTGGGATAAGAAAGTGGATATAAGTTTGGGTATAAATGTGAATTTTGAATGAATGAAAAAGAGTAAATGACTTTAAAACTGTTTTGGTCTTTGAACATAAAAATGGAGTGGGGAGAGTGTTTGGTGGAGTGGGAATAGAGGGATCCTATATTTAATTATAATTTATCAAGTGTCGTTAAGTATAGAGTTAAATGCACGATTTTTTTATTTTTTTGTTTTAATAGATTTCATAAAAAATTATTTTTAATTCAATAGGTTCGATTTATAAATATGTAGTAAATATTTATTAAAAATATAAATAAAACTTATTGTGAAAAAATTATCTTGATAAAACTAATTAAATAATATTTTATATAAAAATGATTTATTTGTTAAGTTCCCTTTTATCAAATGTTATATTATATTAGTTCGTATTAAACTTTTGTAGACAAATTTAGTATATATATATAAATATTATATCACTAGGAAAAAAATTATACTCACTCTCTCCCAAAACAAAAGTTCATTATTTTTTTGGAGATGCCCCAAATTATTATTTCACTTCATTTTTTGAATATAATCATCAAATCAAATTTACGATCGTGAATAAGTGTTGATCTTAACTATGAATTGAATGTATCTTAAATTACATACAAAAAATAGACTCTTAATTTGAAATGAAAAGAGTATATATTTAAACAAGTTAGACATATTTATTTATTTATTTACTCACTCCGTCACAAATAAATAGTTGCTATTCAATAGCAATACGAAAACACTCAATTGATGTCCAATATCAGGGCTTCTTCACTATTATGATATTTGGATAGTGATTGAATTATTAACTTCAATTTTTTTTTACTAATTTGGTATAAAGTGAATATTAGCACTTACATAATGTACTCGATGTTGTAGCTAGGACTAAAAGGTTGTGTCGAAACTGAATACTTTTATCGCCAAACTAATTAGACAAAATACTAAAAACTAATGAGTTAAAGTTGGGCTAGTCTCGAACCTATTGGACAATAACATTCTATTTTTTGTGTATAATTGGACAACAACACAAAAATGTAGGCCCTTAAATTAACTTCTAATATATATATATATATATATATATATATATATATATATATATATAGAGAGAGAGAGAGAGAGACCTCCTGTCAGACTTTGGTACATATCATTTTTTTTAAATAGTAAAAAAATGATTTTTTTTATGAAACTTCATGGATACGATCTTCACTGTGAGAAGATCATCTCCAATTTTTTTCATCAAAAAATTTAATAAAAAACTATTGAGATAAGGTGATATGTAAAAAAATAATATAAATATACGTTTTTTACCTTTGAAATTTTGACGATCATCTCATCCACTTTTTTTTATTGAATTTTTAGATGAAATTTCATGGATATGATCTCGACAGTGAGAAGATCATATTCATTAAGTTTCATCAAAAAATTCAATCAATGAGGTGACTGGCACCGACCCAAACTTTCAACGGTTGAAAATGCATATTTATACTATTTTTTGACCATTTCACTTCATCTCAACGGTTTTTTTATTGAATTTTTTTTATGAAAAAAATTGAAAATGATCTTCTAACCGTGTATATCAAATCCATGAAGTTTCATCAAAAAATTCATTTTTTACTATTATAAAAAAAATGGTATGTACGGAATCTGCACCATTAAAGAGTCCTTACATGAGACATTGTGTGTGTGTGTGTGTGTGTGTGTGTGTGGTATATATATATATATGTATAAGTTTTTTATATAAAAATCATAGTAAAATAACGGTGGCCTAAAGTTTTTTATTTTATTTTTATTTTTTTAAACCAATCGATCTTGATATCTTCTTTTTTCTACACTATAATGCCCTTGATATGTGATAAACTGTTTGCATCAATTCTCTTATCAGAAAACAAAGGTAATTTGACGAATTGTGTACAATTTTTCCATTATCATTATTTACAAATAAATTTTATTTATATGAGACATTTCCTAATAGGTCCTATTAAAATATTTTTTTTCTCAATAAATCATATTTATACGTGTAGTGAATATTCAATATATGTTTACAAATATGACCTATTAGAGCAAAAAAAAAATCACGAGGCCTCTTGGGGCAAAAAAAAATGGTAAAACCTATTGAATTACAAACTTAGTAAATTTGACTAATTGATAAAAAAAAAACTTATTTTTTAACCTGTGAATTGTCATGTTTACCCCTACTAAGCTATCTAATCCAAATCTTGCTATTTCGTACTTGACAAAATTGGCCTCCTGCTGCTCAAGAGATTTTTACTATTCATGTTTTTTGTCATGGTATTAACTATGACAAATAAGTGTATATTTTAATACAATAAATATTTACAAAAAGTAATGCATAATAGTAAACTCTTTTTATCTTCTTCCTTCCTTCTATACTCTTCTCATTTGGTAACAATAATTATGAGCGCGTTTGATTCTCTACTCAGAAAACTTGATTTAAACAATGTTTTTAAATTCAGTTTTTTGTGCTTATAATTATTGGTGTGCATTTGGTAAACTTGTTTTTAAATACAGTTTTTTTAAAATTTGACAAAATTGACAATCATATATATATATATATAAACATACATAAAACTTTCATACATACATGATACATGAATGTATACATACATACATACATACATACATATGTACATAAATTACATACATGTACATTTAATATCATGTATTTTTAGGTATATTTAATGAGGTATGTTGGAAGTCTCTCTCTCTCTCTCTCTCTCTCTCTCTCTCTCTCTCTCTATATATATATATATATATATATATATATATATATATATATATATATATATTGCATGTATAATTCAGTATAAAATTATATACATACATGAATTGATAATATTTTTTAATACATATGTACAATATGTATATTTTATATTATTTCATACGTAATTTTGTGTACATGTACATATATATATTTTATTTATAAGAATTACACACATATTAATGTATTTTGTATGTATATTGTATATTAAGGTATAACTGCATTGAAATATTAAGAATGAATAATTTTGAGTTGAAAAATAAAAAAACAGAAGTTATAAAACAATCTAAACCTGTTTTCTGAAAAACTTGATTATAACACGGAAATATTATAATTCTGTGTTTAAAAACAAATTGACAAATGCAGATTTTTATCAGAATTGTATTTAAACACAAAAAACAGAATTATAGTTGCAAACCAAACAGGTGTTCTTAATGGCACAAAACTTTAGTAAAATTTTGTTGGGACAGATAAATTGAATGATAATGCCCATTATGCTTCTTCTCATGATTCTCAAATGGTCTTCCAATGTAATTCAACATGCAGCACTCCATTCTTTGAAGCAATTAGATGGTATTTCTCGTTAATACGTCCATTGTGCACAACATCAGTAAGATTTATGTCAACGTATCCCAATGATTCCTACATTGAAAATTCAAAATAAATCAAAGATTGAAATTTCATGATATATAAAGTTAAAGAGTAATTCAACATGGACGCTCGAGATTTATGAAGCACGGATACGGGTACGGGTGTCGTACCGACACGACATGATACGAACACGCCGACACATCAAAGCAAAAAAAATTAAAATACGACACGACATAAACATGACAATAAATAAATATATTTTTATAATTATACATATTTCTATGTATAGTTCATCTATTTTGCATTTCAAAAATTAGACTAACCTATCAAAATTAAAATGGTTAAAAAAATTCATAATAACAATTAAACTGTAAGTTAAAAGTACACATTAAAATCGAACGAGTAAATTATTTGAAGTTTTCTTGGAAGTCCCAAAAGATCTAATTTTACATGATGACACTGGAATTTTTAATATTTAGAGTCCAGCCAAGCCGTATCCGCCAAGTGTCCAACTTCTTACACGCGACATGAGGTGTCGTACCATGTCCGAGTTGTGTAGTACGCGTGTCGGATTGACCAACACTGGTACGTCACCACCGGAGGAGTTTCCGTGCTTCCTAGCTAAAAATTACCCCCAAACATTGTTCGTTGAGTTGTGAGAATGTAATTTGTTGGTTTTTAAATGGACCCCATTAGGACTTACATATACTATGGTTTGAGGGTATGATTCGAGAGTACGTGTAGAATTACTCATAAAGTTTAATTTAAATCACATATCAATTCAAACCCGAAGTACCATTAATTGTTCAATGTCAATTTTTTCGCTAACACCAATAGAGAGCACTAATGGAAATATGATTTATATGTTGATTTGAAAAATGATATGAAGTATCTAATTAGACGATTACATATGAATTTTTTTGTAATTATTTATACATGCGCAAGTATTTAAACATAATATTCTACTCCATATAAAAAAAGGGTAATACTGGGGAGACACATTTTGTGGACCATTTTTTCAAATCCAGTAATGTGTCAAGCACATATTAGGTGGTGTTTTACTTCACATGGGATCCATTACAAACACTACCGAATGTATGCTTCACACATCACTGAGTTTGAGAAAAGGGTTCACGAAATAGATCTCTCTAGTGTTACTCATAAAAAAATGTTATATTCCCCCTGGCCCCCATATAATTTCCATAAAAAAAAACATTGAAAATATTTTCCAAAAGTAACCAAAATGTAGGCAAGTGGTCCTCGCCCGAGGCACTTGGAGGAAAATGTGAAAGATTTTCCCAACCGTTCCTTAATTTTAGTTAATTTTGGAAAATCTTTTAGGGTTTGCAATTATTGATAATTTAGGGGTTAAAAGAGTTTTATAGATGTTGACAAGCAGTGGTTTATAGAGATTGAAAGAGGTTTGTAACTAATGATGATTTAGAGTTTGAAAGATTTTCAATTAAAATTAGACCCCCAACTTCAAAATTTATATTGTAATTTTCCCTTTCCTTATCATTGTCCACGTCAGATTTTCAGTTTTAGTGAAAAGGTTGTACCTTGGATCCCATTGATTTTCCAACTTTCATGTTAGCCCCACTCCTTTTCATCATATTCCCTTTGGCCCCACATTCACATTTTGCGACCCTTTTTTTTAGGATAATTTTATGTTAGTCTTATTATTTGATCAACGCTCATTTAAGTCCTATTGACTTTTATTTAACTATATAAGTCCTATTTTTAAAATATCTTAAACTAAAATTTCTTAAATACCCATTATAAACCCTAACTCCCATATCTTACCCATTTGCAATAACAACAAATCGCCACTTTCCTCTTCTCTCTCTCTCTCTCTCTCTCCGATCTTAATTTCGATCTCCGATTATGTGTGTGCGAGAGTGCTTGTGTATATGTGAGAGTATGGACACGTGTACGATTTTGTGTATATATGTGTGCGGTCATGTGTATATGTATATGTGTATTAGGTGTATATGTATGTGTGTGTTCTGCTGAGAGAGAGAAATTGGTGTGTTGTGTATATAAGAGCAAGGTCAAACCCAGTGCATGAGGCTCCCGCCACTGCGGGGTAGTAGGGGGGTTAGATACGCAGCGTTACCCTTGCATATGCAATTCCGCTGGTGTGTTGTGTATATAAAAGCGTTCCGAATAAATATTTACTTGAGTATAAATATTTACTCTACTCTTGAGAGTGAGTATTTAAACTTTAAAGTAGTTATTTACTAAAAAAAAAATAACATAAAGCAAGGAATAATAATGATGAGATGAATGAGTAGAATAACATATATGGTGTAAGTGACAGTAAATATTTTACCATGAGTTAGTTTTTGAAGTGATGATTAATTAATACTCTCACAGTAAATATTTATTATAAGTTTATTTGTTCTCCAGTTGTTCTCCTTCCCCTTCTTTTTCTTATTAAAAAGGTTTGTTGCAATTGTAAATTATTTTTTTTTAAATATTTATAGTAAGTGTAAATAATCAGTTTGTTTAAATATTTACGGTACTTGTTTTTCCTTTTTTTTTCTTGTGAGAGTAAATATTTACTCTTGGAGTAAATATTTGCATTAAGTTTTCTTCTTCTTCTTCTTCTTCTTCTTCTTCTTCTTCTTACGATTGGTGGTGAAGGTAGCGGGAGTAATTAATGGTGGCAGTGGCAGCAGCCCCGCGACAGTTGTGGTGGTGGCTGTGAATGCAGCACATGTGATGGTGGTGGAAACGTTGGTAGTTATTTTTAGGGTTTAGTTGTTTTTAAATTGGTAAGGGTATTTTGGTCATAGATAATTCTTTATTTAAACTAACAGGATTTATTTATTGGTTGACTAGTCAATAGGACTTAAATGATTAAAAGTCTTTCAAATGAGAAATGTTTTGATTCCCAAAAAAATCCCCCAAATCATCCGCCTAATAACAATAAGTGTTGTACCTTGTGGTATGGGTCCCACCAAGCTATGAAGCACGGACTCGTAATACGCGTTTCGACACACGATACGCGACACATGATTCTTCAAAAAACTAGGATACGACACGCTAGGATAAGTATAATATATATATATATATATATATATATATATATATATATATATATATATATATTAATGAAATGAAACATATTTTTCCGTAAAATACATTATTAGAGCGTTCTTAACATAAAATTAAGAAAATTGACCATCCAAAACAAAATTAGAATACACTTTAACATTAAAAATCATAAATAAAGCAGAATCACCATCACAAAATTCAAATTCACGCTAACGTGTCGGAGCACACATATAATACGTGTTTCGACATGACACGCGACTCGTGGCTTCCGGGAGAGTGTCCGTGCTTCATAGCTGCCAAGCTACAATACTTTATTGCGGTTTGCGGGATGATTTGGAGGATTATTTGGGACTCATAGCATTTCTCCTTTCAAATAGGACTAAAATATAAGAGCCCCTTTTTTTTCCCAGAAAAGTGTCTCAAACAGTGAGAATGGGAACCAAGAGTATATAATGAATATGGATGAGAACCACAGTGAGAATTGAACCCATCAGTAGGGGCCAAAGTCCAAAACACCCAACAACTAATGGTACTTCAGAGTTTAAATTAATTGAATTAAAACATGACTTGAAATATATGGAGCAATTAAAATTAGGATGATGAGGGTGAGGGAAATAAAAAACTGACCTTTGATCGGAAACCAATGCCAGTTCGCTTGCTCAAAACCTCGATACGGATCTTCTCACTTACAGGAGGATCTTCAAGAATATATTGGAACTCTTCGTTCCATAGTGGATTACGAGTTCTCCTGATCGCCTACACAAGCCAAATTGTATATAAATCAATAGATTTTTAGGCCTTAGTCCCATTTCAATAGTTTCATTTGTCCCCGATCCCATGCTATTAGTAAAAAAATATATTCGGTCCCATAACTATATCTAACCGCCTCTTACAGCAACTATTTTCATGGACTGCAAATGAATCTTTATTAATGGGACTAAATACCGGCGCTCCCATTAATTAAAAATAATATTAACTGATGCAAGTGTTTAACTCAACCGATAGTTTTTTACATTAACACGACACACACACACACACAGAGGAAGAAAAGTTTCCTGAGGTCTAGTAAATAAAACTGTAATGACAAAGGGGAAAAATGGAATCTCGTGACTTAAAAAGAGGGCAGTAGAGTCACCAGATGAAGTTTTAAACAGTTAACAAGTTTTAAAGCTCTAAATAGAATTACAGATGTCTTTAGGAGCTCTGGTTACATGTTTTGGAATTGGATCAAAATTGATTCAAGATTTTAAAAAGTTCAACTTATTCTGGAAAGTCTCTTTTCTTATATCATCTTTGTTGATCTATGAACCAGTCTGCCGGGTATTTTCATATTCTTTTACCCCAAATATATGGTTTTTGTGTGATAAGAATCATGACATTAGAATCAATTAAAAATCATACATGCACATTGTACAATAATACTCCTCCAGTCCCAAATTAAGAGTCCTACTTCCCTATTTTGGGATGTCCAAAATTTAAGTGTCCACTTTCCTTTCTAAGACAATCAATGAACCAAATCCCACACACCCACAATGGTGAAAAAGTTTTGATACATCCCTTTTTGAGACATAATCAATGAACCAATAAAACTGCTGAACACGTTTTTATCTTAACCATTGATTAAGTGTATCCTTAATCTATACCAGAAAAAAATACAGGCACTCCTAATTTAGGACTGAGGGAGTTAATGTAATAAACATGATGATGCCGATGTTTTCACAAAGGAAAATAAAAGCAAGAAACAAATTTAACACATAACTAGTTTATAGTGGTTTTGCATAAACCTACACCCACTGCGGACATTTTATTCATAGTTGAGGGGCTATTACGTCGATGAACTAAAGTTAATTGAGAGGAGAAGGGAGTAATGTGTCTGTGTCTACTTTTTATAGTAGGAGGCTAAGAAGCATGGATACGGACGTGCATCATATCCAATACAATACGGACAGGTGGATCAGGCAAAATTAAAAGAACTAGGATATGATACGGGAGGGATACGGTAGTAAAATACTAATATAAAATATGGTTATGTGCATAAAATTTATAAATTTAACAACTCTATGAACAATATGCCTAGAAAAAATATTTATGTCGATAAATGACAATAATAATCCATATTCATCGTAAATGTTCAAAGGCTGTTTGATTACATGCAAAGTAGCAACAATGTTGGGAGAGAGAGATGAGTTGTATAATTTATGACTTTATGTTATATTTTGTAAATGGACAAGTGATTAATTTTGGTTTAGTTTATGAAAAAAAATACTTTATATTAGACAAGTATTAGTAAATTACAAAGTGAGCTCATTCAAAATTGCAAAGCGCCCCAACTTTATCTCACAAGTATCGTACCATCTCAGGTCTCCAAGCCGTATCTGAAAGGTAAAAGTAAACCGGGATACATGGATACGTACAAGATACATGTGATTTTTCTTGGATACGCATTCGATACGGCCCAGATACATATTAGGCAAGTATTCGTGTATTTGAGTATCCCCGATACGGGTATGGGGACCCTAGCGAGGTATCCGTGCTTCATACGTAGGAGGTGTCGAGAGTTACATGCATGTAGGAGTTTTTTGAATTTCCCTCCTATATGGGAGATAAGCTAAGCTCAGTCAACATTCACCTTAGATAAGTTTGACTCCGGTGAGGATGCTAACTGGGCAACCTCGTCTGAATGTTCATTTTATGCTCTTGAAATATAACAAATGCTTATTACTTTAAACTTAATCAAAAGTGACCAAGCCAAGCTAAGTAAGCTTTCATTCCCTAGCATCACACTCCCTTCTACGCCTTGTTGACGGCCAATTGGGAGTCGCTAAATGTCAACTGCTCAGCATCCATGTATATGGCTAGTTTCAATCCTGATATCAGTCACTCGTACTCTGCTTCATTATTTATATCGCGGAATCCAATTTTGATGACCTATTCTACCTCTCCCTTGCAGTGGGTAAGTCGGATGAACGCAATGACACTGCCTAACTTGTTTGATGACCCGTCCACAAATTATATCCACTTAGGAAAGGAAAGGTTTAGAGGAGGTGGTTGATTAGGAAACCTACCTTCAGGAGCTTCTGTCTCCAAGTCGCAAGTGAATTCCACCATGAAGTCTGTTATAGCTCATCCTTTGATGGTAATCTTGACTTGTAATGTATATTAATTCCTCAAGGTCAAATGAACACTTGATCAAGATTCTTGAAAGTCTTTGGCTTATACAAAGCCTTCTTGAATGGTTGATCTGTTAAGACCACCTACGCCTAGAAAAAAGGCCCCAGTCTTTGGGCAGATTGAATTATAAGTTCTCCATTAACGAATGGGGGTGAGAATTTTTGACACGATATCACGGTTTAAGTTTATTAGTACTCAAAAATTGTAATCAAAGCTAACAACCCGATTATGAAACGATTATCCCGAAGTGTCACCCCTATTCACAGATAATAGAATTTTGCGCCTCAAAGGCTCTGCTGACATAATATACAGGCAACTTTGTTCCATGTCTTTCGCGAACTAGGCAGAATTGACTGCATATTCTGAAACGGACAAATATATGAAGAGCTCTTTGCACATGACATGAGTGGCGAAGTTCAGTAGCTCTTTAGTATTTTAAAAGCATTCACCCTTCAATCCACTCGACAGATTTATGAAGAGATTTGAAGAGGGGGAGACACTAATCTTTGGATCTACTCAAAAGATTGTTAAGAGTACCTACACTCCCTATCAATCTTTAAACTTCCTCAGCCCCTCGCGAAGATCACATGTTCACAATTGCCTGATTCTTATCTGGATTGACTTCAATTCCTATTTGACTAGGAAACACTAAAGGCACACTCGTTGGGGTTGATCTTCATCTTGTAAGTTCTTGTGGAGGATATACAAGTTTAAATCAACAATAAATGTGGCAGAAGGAAACAAGACGAAGAATTTATATAGTTCAGCCAGATGTTATTTTCTACGTTCACAAGGGGAAGTGTTTGTGGTATTCGTTATTGAATATGAGATCATTGGGTCTTAAACTGCTAGCTAAAAACTAAGAATTTGGGTACAAAAATACAAGTGGCCTCACTAATCGATGGAGGCCTTTAATTGTAGATAAAACAGTTACAATTACAAAAAAGTAGATTTAATCCTAATCAAATACTGAGACGGTTTCACAGTCCCGACTGTGCTTATCTTTGTAGAAAGAGACATATCCAAACTGAAGTAGGTTTCTCCTTTGTTCTTATCCTTGTGTGCTCCAGATTTGTCGGTGTTGTCTGACGGTCCTCATGTCAGGCAGAAACCAACCTTACTATATCTTCTCTCAAGTCAACCATTGACCTCATCAATCAATGGAGACTTGACTGAATCCATCTGTCATGACATCTTTGGCTAGGAAAACCTTACGTCCTTCAGATCTCATAACTGAACGTGTTTCATCAAGGTGAGTGACATCCTCTGCAGATTTCAAACTCTTCACCAATAGGACGTCCACATAAACCTTCACGAAATGACCTATTAGGTCTTCGGAGATCATAGAGGTAGCTCCAGCATTTTCAAGCCAAAGGGCATCACACGATAACAATCGTTCCTTTCTCCGTAATGAATGAGATCTCTTTTTATTAAAATTCACATCCGAATATGGTTGTAACCAAAAGAAGCTCAACATGAACAACGAGATTAATGAGAGGTGGTAGATAACTATGCTTTGGGCACTCCTAATTGACACCAATTAAGTCTACGCACAACGTCGTTCCTTGTTGGGTTTAGCTACAACAACATTAGCAAGCGACTCAAGATCATGCACCTTGTATGAAATTGGCCCTGATGACTTTTCCAACCTCCTCTTTGGTTGTTTCATGCCTTAGAGCTGCTATTTCCTTCTCTTTTGTTTGACAGGCTTGCAGTTTGGGTCCACATGCAACCTATGAACCACTGTCTGGGATATCCTACGCATGTCTTCAGGCGAAGATGTCTTGGTTGTCACGGAGGAACTGGATGATTAGATGGCGTAATTCTCTGCTGAGGAGTGACCCTGTTTGTACAACTTTTAACAATTAGTCTTCTCAAAGGGGTACTTTCACGAACTCTTCAAATCCCCCCCACCTCTACCCACCCGGGTTTTGTATCATCTCGAGGGTCTCCAACCCATCAATGTGGACCGCTTTAATCTAAATTCCCTCAATCATGCCTCTCTGATAAGCTTCTCTGTCTCATTTCTTTCCTTTGAGGGAGGCAAGTATAATTATCTCTCTCTGTCCTTTAATCCTTTAAGGTTCCCTATTCCATTAAGGCTAGGAAACATTATCCTTAGGTGATGGGTGGACACGAGTTCCATCATATTGTCAAGAGTAGGTCTTCCTAAGATGATAATGTAGACGGAAAGGTCATTGAGTCATTGAAACGAATATCTAAGATGCAGCCCCGCAGCTTAAACATCATTGAAGTCTATGAAAGGAATGCTATCTTCTTAGAGCTGCTTCTTTAACAAACCTGTCTTGTAGAAGCACTGTTGAAATACCCATATCAATGAGGACCCTCCCAGTTAAAAGTAGGCAACAGACATGGTGACAACGAGTGGATTGTCTGATAATCAGGGACGAGACCGTCATTTTATAATTTTTAGTCATTTTTACTATTTCTTTTATTTATAGTTTTCATTGTATTTTCCTTTTTGTGTTAGTATTTAGAAGAAGGAAGGTTAATTGGCACTTAAGGGCATAATGGTAATTAGATTGTTAGCTTAGAGGCCAAGCAACCTCCTTCCTATAAATACCTCTTCTGTAGACTCATTTGAGTCATTCTTCCATATGTTAGAGATTTGATTAGAGAGAGTTTGAGAGAGAATTATCTTTTTGTGCTCCCATTGACGTCATTTACGTCAATTGGTATCAGAGCCTCGTCGCTTCACCCGTTGTTGCTGTTGTGGTGGTGGTGGTGTAAACAAAACTCGTAAACAACGTCACGTGGGTCCAAGAAAGATGAACACCTCCACATCAAACCCTTTTGAGCAAATCATGGCAGCCCTCAATCAATTAACGGCCCGAATGGATGCAATCGATGCCCGAAATCTTCCAACGACAACCACCACGGACCGCCCACAAACCGCCCCAGTAATTTCTCAAAACCCTAACCCTAATTCGCCAAGATCCACTCATTCTACAACCTTACCCCAAAAAAACCCTAGTTTCACAAACCCTAATCCCATCAACACCCAAGAAAATACCACCACCAAAGAAACCACCCCACCAACACCTCCCACCGGCCGAAAAAACAAAAAAATCCAAAAAAACTACCCCTGCACCCGATCGTACCCACCGCCCTCCCCACCCCCCGAACCAGCCCTCTACTGCCTCGGCAGGGGTGCCGCTCCTCGAAAACCCCACCCCCAACCCATCTGGACACCTGACATCACCTGATCAGACCCTAATGGTCCCTCCACCTGCCGAAAAGACCCTCCCACCCTCCCGGTATCATCTCCGAAGCCGGGCGACCCTAACACCTGGACAAACCGCCCCAATCCAAGAACCGTTGCTCCTAGTGGCAACCCGTCCTGGTTCCACCATTATCCCAGCCTTCGGTCAAGACCTAAAAGGGTTAACAACAAACCCTACTGAGACACCACCCATTCCATCACAAATGGAGACTTGTCCAAATATTTCCTATCCTTTTCATAACCAAATAGTACCCTCCATGGTGGAAACACACTCCCCGACTCTCGCCGAGATGATTCGTGACATCCGGCATAAAAAAAGGTTTGAAATCAACCCAAATTCAGCCCCATTGTCATTTCCCATTCTAAATGAACTCTGCCCACACCTTAACCCCAATCTTCAACCCCAAACCCTAAAATTTTTACCCTCCCACATTCCAAATAAATTTAACCCTCAAAATTCATCACCACCCCCTATACCGCCCCCTCCACCACCAAATATATCAATAAACCACCACATACCCTCCCCACATCTTTCCCTACCCCAACATGACTACACCCTACCTCCTATCTCCATTTACCCTCGCCACCACCCACAAAAACACCTTGAACATCCCCATTTACCCTCCATACCCCCATCCGCCCCCACACATCTCCACTAACCCCATTCCACTTTCCCCACGCTTCCGCCCCCACCTATTCTACACACCTCTCACCCTCCCCACTTCCCACATCATCACATTCCATGGGATACCCGTTCTGTCCATTCCGCACCCGTTGATACCCATGCACGGGTCCACGAGAGGATTACCCTAACCCCTCATGATGATCCCCCTTCACCCCGACCTCATTCCGCCCCCGCATTTGAGCCACCCCCTCCTACTGAGTGGCACACCGATGTTCTCCTTTTGACTCCCTGGGTCCGAAGGTTACTCCATATGTACCCCTTCCCGAGTGCCATTATTTTTTATGTTATCAAAAGGGGCACCAGATGAACCACTGTCCATACCGCCATCCATTGGTTCCCCCACCACATGCTTCCCCTCCTCGTGAGACTCTCCCACCTCATACCCCAGCTCCAGCTCCCCCACCCGCTCCTGCCCCTCCTCATCCACCGCCTCAAAGGCATCCTCAGCCAGCCTTACTTCCCGAGCCTTCGCCAGGCGATGAGGATACTCTAACTTTTCGAGGTGGTGATGTTGTCACCCAGTTAGCCCTATAGTTATTATCCAGGACCATGCAGGGTGATATCCGCGTAGATGTCCCGATGTTTGATGGTCATCTTCAGCCCAATGCAGTAGTTGATTGGCTTGCTGTAACAACCCGCGTAATTTTTGGGGTATTTTCAAAAATAGAGGAAAAATAAAGTTTTTGATAAAATTATTTTTATTGCACAATTATGTTGAGAATTATTTTTAAAGGCGAGAATTTCAAACGGTTTCGAAATCGGAGTTAAAACGAATTTTTAAATATTGTCCCTTATATATTATTTTTAGCCGAACTGTCAACAGACCTGGGCGATCGATCGATCGACGCCAGGGATCGATCGATCGATCCCCTCAGGTTTCGTGCGCAACAGGTTTTGTTGAGGAGGTTGTTTTGGTTTCCAACTCTTATATTTTTACTTTATAAAAAGGGATCGTGGGCAAGTATTTTGGAACAACCTTTTGGCACAAAAATACCCATAAAATATATTTTCTTTTCCTCTCTTTTATTAAAAAACAGTACCCTTTGATTTATGCTTTCAACCTTAGGTTTTGAGGTGTTCTTGGGGCTGTTTTGGTGGTTGTTCTTGGAGGTGTTTTGATGATCTTAAAGAGTTGATCTTGATGATGTGATTGTGATTGTGATTTCTGGGCAGATTTATCGTTGGTTTCTTATCGTGGTTTGAGGTATGGGGTTTTACACAATATGCTCCTTTAAATCTCTCGAGAGTTTATTCCCTTTGATTTCATGTTTAATTGAACTCATATTTGAATTGATAAGTTCTTGGAAATCTGGAAAAATAATGGTTGGAATTATTTTGATTCATGTGGTATTATTCATGTTGTTGTTGAGCACGTTGTCATGAGATTTTAATATGGCACGAACGTTGTCACCCGCCAAAATTCCTGCTTCCCGGGGATATGTCTTGATAAAGCATATGCGGATGGGGTGAGGCCTGGTGACCTATTGATGTGCTGTTGAAAAATTATATTGATAAATGCTATTGAGATTCGCATTTGATTTGAATATTCGTACTCGTGTTGTTATGCGTTATTCTTCGCTAACCTATATTTGTTGAGCATCTTTCCTGCCGTATTGTGTACTTCCCCATATTTTCTTTAGTTGGCAGGTTAGCGTGGATTGGGACGCTATGGACCAATTGGGATGATTTTTAGGGTGGATTATTTGGGAAGAATTTTAATACAAGATGAGAATACTTGTATTTATTTATTTTGATGTATAGAGCATTAGAGATTTACTTTAGTTGTATTTATTCGAGAGAATTTTGTTGTATTAATTTGAAGATTGAGATTAGTGGTTTCTCGCTTGTTTTATTGTGGGATTTAGATGCTCTATACCTTGTTATATTGTGGATTTCGTTAGTTTTATCGAGGAGCGCTCCGCCCCGCTCTCCCTGGGCGCGGGCGGGGTGTTACACTTGCCACTATGGAGCGGATTTTTGAGTACAAACGACTTAAGGGTTGTCGGTGTGTTCTCATAGCGGAAACCAAGTTTCAGGGCTACGCTAGTGTGTGGTGGAATGACTTGGAGCAGCGCCGTGCCATTGAGGGTCTTTCTCTCATTCAATATTGGACAGAGCTCCGTGCACAATTGATGTCCGCTTTCGTTCCAGCCACTTATTAGTGTGATTTATTTATGCGAGTTCAGTCACTTCGCCAGGACTCCACAGTCTTGGACTACACCAGCGGTTTCAGCTTCTATGTACCCGAGCCCACCTCAGCGAGAGTGAGGAGCAGCGCATCAACCGTTATATTCACAGACTCCAGGGCTACATCCAGCGTGACCTTGCTTTACGGGAGGTCACATCTTTTGCCAAAGCCATAGAGTATGGCACTAAGGTGGAGTGCTTCCACCAGACTGCCCCTCCACCACATAGCCGCTCCACGCCTACTCCTCCAGCACCAGCGACTTCTGTACCTCTTGGGACTCCTTCCACCACTGCCCCTCCTGCTGTCACGGTTCCTCCTCTTGCTTCTGCTCATCCGGTCACCTTCAAATGCTACAATTGCGGGGTGATGGGCCATCGAGCCTCCGATTGTTCTCTCGCTCGCCGCCGAGCTCTCTTAGCTTCTGGGGACCCTGACCACATTGAGGAGGCACCGGAGATACCCTCTCAGTCAGCTCTTGTGACGATCCTTGATGGTGATACTGAAGGCCTTCCCCTCTGAGTTCGAGGACGAACTCTTTTCAAGGGGGGGGGGGGAGTGATGTGAATCAGGGACGAGATCGTCATTTTATAATTTTTAGTCATTTTTACTGTTTCTTTTATTTTTAGTTTTCATTGTATTTTCCTTTTTTTGTTAGTATTTAGAAGAAGGAAGGTTAATTGGCACTTAAAGGCATAATTGTAATTAGATTGTTGGCTTAGAGGCAAGCAACCTCCTTCTTATAAATACCTCTTTTGTAGACTCATTTGAGTCATTTTTCCATATTTTGAGATTTGATTAGAGAGAGTTTGAGAGAGAATTATCTTTTCTTGTTCCCATTGACGCCATGTATGTCATTGTCGATCTGTGAATGCCGGGTATTAGGTAGGCGTTCTCTGATACTTGTAGGGTCTCACCGAGCATATTTCTCCTCCGATTTCTCCGTGGACACATTCTAATGCTTCTGTTGGACTTCTCTCAAGATTTGTTAGAATATCCTTCCTCAGTGCAGCCACCGACATCGATATAGAATGCATAAGTTCTGGAAAAGGCTTTGCCCTTGTGCTGGAGGACGTTGGTCTTCTTTCCTCATATAAACTCTCGGAGATGTCCTAGTTCAATCATTTTCTCGATTTCCATCTTTAGCTTGAAACTATATGTAGTGTCATAGTTGTGATCGTACTGATAAAGGTAATACTTCTCGGTCTATGCAGCAACCATGACCACTACTGGTTAGAGTCAAAAGAGTTAATTTCTGCGAGACCTGGTCCAGTCCGTTTTGCTCCTTTTTTATGACCTTTAAACTTCTTGTCTTGCTCTTACCCTTGTCCACCTTTCCTCTGATTCTCCCAAGTTCTATTTCTCCATTTTTTAAGGAAGTCCTCTCTTCCTTCATATGCTCTGGCATGGGCCATGAGCTCAATGAGAAGTGGGCCTTTTCTTATGATATGAAGTGGCACACTTTGTGTTCCAAACTCTAGTCCTGAAGGCTGTGGCACACTTTGTGTTCCAAACTCTAGTCCTGAAGGCTGTGATGACTACTATTTCCTCGAGTTCTCGAACTGTGATGCTGACTTGCCTGGTTGCTAATGTTTATGAATGTTTCCAAGTTTTCTCCACCTTCCTTCTCACCGAATGGCAAGGAGTTGTTTTTTAAAATTGGGCCTAGAATAACTCCCAACGAGCTGGCTGTGGAACATCTCTGCGAGCTCATTAAATGAGGTGATAAAATAACTATTGAACCAAGTCCTCACAACACCTTCAACATACTGGATATTTGGTCTCCGGAGTAGGTGGTGCCATCGTAAAGCTCAAATTGCGGGTGATGGAAACCATCACGTATCATACAGTTGGTTATCTCGTTAGCGAAGAGTAAGATTGATGTAATCTAAGGTGCGGGAGCGTAAGAAAAATTAACTACACAACAACAACAATAACATGGAAAGTGTAGGAGGTTCTATTATTTCTCTCTAGTCTTTTAATCTCAAAATGGCAAAAGTGATACAATGAGGGACTCAATAGCTATTTATACTAAAAGGGTACAAAAGGAGAAAAATAGAATAAATGCTAAAAAAGATGACTATATCCCTATGCTCCTGCATCATTCTCCACCTTGAGAGGAATCCATATATGCTGAGTACTGAAAAAAAATTGGGATCAACATGCTGCAAGGTAGCCTCAGTAATTCAAGAGCTCCGCCTCAGGGCTTCAACCAAACACCGTGTGTAGTCGCCCGATGCAGAAGATACAAATGTGGAATCAAGTATACCCTCAATACGATCAACATAATAACGGACTGGCTGGGTCGAGGATGAGGGAAGAGGAATGGGAGGGGGAGGGGTGACACAAAAAGGAGAAATGTCCGCCACATTAAGCGTACGGTGCATACGAAACTCAGGAGGAAGGTCAACCTCATAGGCATTCGGCCCACGGGCTCGAATAATAGGAAAAGGGCCAAAACGTCTCATAAGAAGCTTGTTGCCTTTGCCTAACATCGTGCCTTATGGAGGTACACCATAACTAAATCACCGAAGAGGAGCAGGTGGTCTGTAGACGGGTACGGACGTCGTCCTGGATGGACGTCAAGTGGGTCGCAAACTACTTTGCAGAGGGGCACGTAGGAACTGTCGGTGGTAGCTCAACGAGGTTAATGGGCATAGTTGGGGACTGACCCAACACAATCTGGAAGGGGGGAAAACTTTAGAACGGTTGATTGCATTGTTAAAAGCAAACTCGTCCTGTGCAATCACAATATCCCATCTACGGGGGTGCTCGGAGGTCAAACAACGTAAAAGGTCTCCCACACTCCTATTGACGACCTTTGTCTGTCTGTCGGTATGTGAATGAAAGCCATTCGAAAACTGGAGCTTCGTCCCTAATAAGCGCCATAAGGTCCTCCATAAATGTCCCGTAAAGCGTACATCTCGATCAGATGTGATGCTATGGGGAATGCCATATAATCGAACAATCTCACGGAAGTACAAGGACGCGATATGAGAAACATCTGTCATACAAGAACACGAAATGAAATGACATCTTGGAGAATCAGTCAAAAACTACACTAATAGAATTATGCCCACTGGAAGTACGGGGAGGCCCACAATGAAGTTCATCTAAACGTCTTGCCACGAGCGCTCCGGTATTAGAATTGGAGTGTACAAGCCTGCATTGGAATGTTGCCCCTTCGTCGTCTGACAGGTATAACAACGCCTGATGAAGGCGTTAATATCCCGCCTCATCGTTGGCCAATAGAAACGGTCTCGTAACAATGCATGGGTGCGTGCCTGCCCCAAGTGACCTGCTAATCCTCCCCCATGAACCTCATAAATAATCTTCTCCCACAAAGAGGAAGAAGGTATACACAAAGCAGTCCCGCGATGTAAAAAGCCATTCTGTAATAGGTACTCACCCGATGCCCCATTGCCCTGCGCGGTATAAATGGGTCCCAAATCCACATCAGTCGGGTAAAGGTCTCGAATCTCATCAAACCCCAAAACCTGACTCTGCAAAGTCATTGGAGCATGAGCTCGCCGACTAAGTGCATCCGCTACCAGATTCTCTTTACCGAGCTTATACTAAAGGTGGAAAGTGTAACGATGTAGATATGCAGTCCACTTGACGTATCTGTCGCTAACATGTCGCTAGCTATGAAGGAATCGCAAGGCCTCATGGTTAGATTTGATCACAAACTCCTTATGTAAGAGGTAAGGTGACCAAAACTTCACGGCGTTCATGATTGCATAAAACTCAAGTCATATGTAGAATAGTGTTATGCCGCTCCCGTCAACTTCTGCCTAAAAAACGCAAAGGCTTCCCATTTTGGCTTATGACAGCTCCCACCCCAGTCTTGCAAGCATCGCAAGACAACTCAAACAACTGATCAAAGTTCGGCAAGGAGAGGATAGGAGCAGTCATCATCAATTCCTTGATGAACTTTAAGACCTGATCGGCCTCTTCAGTCCATCTGAACTCGACGCTCGAAGAAGTGCTCATTAAGTCCGTGATCAAGGCCATGACGGTGTTGAATCCTGCTATGAACCGTTGATAAAACCTGGCAAGCCTATGAAAGCTAAGAACCTGAGTCACCAAAGTAGGGGTGGGCCAATCTATTATCACCTGAATCTTGGCGTCATCCACCCGGACGCCATCTCCGAATACTGCGTAACCCAAAAAAGTCACCGATGAAACCCGCACACTTTTTCAACATAAGGAAAAAGCGTTCGACTCGTAAAACCTCCAAAAGCTAGGTCACGTGGCTAAGATGCTCCTCCTCGGACCGACTATAAATCAAGATATCATCAAAGTAGACCACGATGAACTTGCCCCAGCAAAGGGCGCAAAATCTGAGTCATCACCCTCATAAATGTGTATAGAGCATTGGAGAGGCCAAAAGGCATCACCGTTCACTCATAAAGCCCGTCTTTGGTCTTAAATGTTGTCTTCCATTCATCCCCCGATTTCATACGTATCTGGTGTTAGCCACTCTTCAAATCTAGCTTGGAAAAAATTGTCACCCCATGGAGCTGGTCCAACATATCCTCAAGTCTGGGAATTGAGAATCTATATTTCACCGTGATTTTATTAATGGCATGACTATCCACACACACGCCAACTCTTATCCTTCTTGTGAGCTAATAATGCTGGCATCGTACAAGGATACATGCTCTCCCGAATATACCCCTTGTAACACAACTCGGTGACCTTCCTCTGTAACTCAGCATGCTCCGTAGGCGACATGCGGTAATGGGGGAGCTGCGTCCCAAGAAATCAATAGCATGATGTATATCCCGAAGAGGAGGAACATCATCTAAGGATGTGCACACATGGGTAAAAGAGTCCAACAAACTCTGAACATGCGGTGGAACAGGCGCCTCCAGAGTGGTAATGCGGCTAATAAGAGCATAGCACAATCCTGTCTCTACAGTATCAGTGGATAACCCCTCATATGAGACGACAAGGGAGGAAGGGCGAGACATTGGGACTAATCGCATAGGGCGGAAAAGAAAGTCTCTCCCATTATGCTTAAATGAATAGGTATTGGCTCGGTCATCGTGCATGCTGTGATGATCAAACTTTCACGACCTTCCCAAAAGAAGGTGACACACTCGCGTATCCACCACGGTACATAGAACCTCGTCATGATAATCTCCAATGGAAAAAGTCACCCGACATTGTCAGCTTGGAGCAAGTGTGGTTCCACTTCCCAACCATCCAATACAACACGGGTTGGGAAGTGATTCTGTGGGAAGCTTTAATTTATTAACCATCTCCTATGCTACCAAATTATCACTAGCTCCCCCATCGATAATCACCATGCATAACCTCCCCTTTGCGGTGCAACGAGTAAAAAAAATACTCGATCGGATCCAAGTATCATCGTTAGATGGGGGTGTTTTGTGGATCCACGTGTTTTGTTATCATCACGGTATGTGTGTAAGTAGTAGAGATATTGGCAAGTTTTGCTTGGGTCCGACAAAAGGAATCTCGTTGTCGGCAAATAGATTGAGCAGTAAGTAATGGAACATTTGTGGGAATGGGGAGGATATCCAAAGAGGCGCATCCTTTGTATAGGGAATTAGGGTTTTTAGATGGAGCAAAAAATAGGTTTTTGTAACAACCCGCGTAATTTTTGGGGTATTTTCAAAAATAGAGGAAAAATAAAGTTTTTGAGAAAATTATTTTTCTTGCGCAATTATGTTGAGTATTATTTTAAAGGCGATAATTCCAAATGGTTTCGAAATCGGAGTTAAAACGGATTTTAAAATGATTTTTATACATTTTTATCCTTATAAACATTTTTGGCCGAACTGCCAGATTTCCTGGGCGATCGATCGATCGACGCCAGGGGGTCGATCGATCGACGCCAGGGGGTCGATCGATCGACCCCAGCAGAAATTGTGCGCAGCAAGATTTTTGGAGGATTTTGTGTTTGATCCAAATTGTATTATTTTTGCCTTATAAAATAAGGTCGTGGGTGACCCTTTTGGTACAACTTTTTGGCAACAAATATATTTTCTTTTCCTCTCCTTTTTATATACACTTAGCCCCTTTGATTTATGCATTCAACCCTTAGTTTTGGAGGTGTTCTTGGGGCTGTTTTAGTGTTTGTTCTTGGAGAAGTTTTGTGGATCTTGAGGACTGATTTTGATGGCTTATTCTGTGATTTCTGGGAAGATTCTTATTGGTATCCTTTTGGTGGTTTGAGGTATGGGATTTTACACGATATGCTCCTTAATCTCGTGAGTGTTATTTCCGTTGTTTCTTGTGATTATGGACTCATATTTGAATTGCTAAATTCATTTGGAAATCTGGAAATTTTTGTAGGAATTTAATTTTTTATTCACGTGGTATTATTATTGTGTTGAGTATGTTGTCATGAGATTTTAATATGGCACGGAGGTTGGGCACCCGCCAATATTCCTTTTTCCGGATATGAGTAAGAATGCATAGGCGCGGTATGGTGGTGAGGCCTGGTGACCCGGTTAATGTGTTGTTGAGAAATTATATTGATAAAAATGCTTATGAGATTCGCATTTGATTTGAATATTCGTACTCGTATTGTTACGTTTTATTCACCGCTAATATATTTTGAGCATCTTTCTTGTCGTATTGTGTACTTCCCAGCGCGGATTTGGGCGCTTTGGATTTGATTTGGAGAATGTATTTTAGCGAAGATTATTTGGGGAAGAATTTAAATACAAGATGAGAAGACTTGTATTTATTTATTTTGATGTATAGAGCATTAGAGATTTATTTTTATTTCGAGATAGATAGTTGTATTATTTCGAGAGATTTGATTGTATTTAATTTGAAGATTGAGATTAGTGGTTTCTCTTGTTTTGTGAGATTTTATTTAGATGCTCTATACCTTGTCATTTGTGGATTTGATTAGTTTTATCGATAGTAGTGTTCCGTTCGATCTCCTCGGGCGGGCGGGGTGTTACAGAATGGTATCAAAGCTTAGGTATACGATAACCCTCGGGTCTTGGATTTTGGGTCTGTTGCGTTTTTGTGGTTCGTATTGGGAGATAGAAATTTTTTATGATCATTTCGTGATAGGTTCCGGGATTAGATGTGAGGAATTTATGTTTGGGAGACGAGATTATTTTTGGAGATAGTTGTAGTGGCTTGATTTTGAGAGTTAGGCATTCGGCGAATTTCGAGGGCAAAATTCCATTGTTAGTGGGGAAGTGTAACAACCCGCATAATTTTTGGGGTATTTTCAAAAATAGAGGAAAAATAAAGTTTTTGAGAAAATTATTTTTCTTGCTCATTTATGTTGAGTATTATTTTTAAAGGCGAGAATTTCAAACGGTTTCGAAATCGGAGTTAAAACAGATTTTAAAATGATTTTTATACATTTTTACCCTTACACACATTTTTGGCCGAACTGCCAGATTTCCTGGGCGATCGATCGATCGACCCCAGCAGAAATCGTGCGCAACAATGTTTTTGGAGGAGTTTGTGTTTGATTCAAATTCTATTATTTTTGCCTTATAAAATAAGGTCGTGGGTGACCCTTTTGGTACAACTTTTTGGCAGCAAGCATATTTTCTTTTCCTTTTCTTTTTATATACACTTAGTCCCTTTGATTTATGCATTCAACCCTTAGTTTTGGAGTTGTTTTGGGGGTTGTTTTGGTGTTTGTTCTTGGAGAAGTTTTGTGGATCTTTAGGACTGATTTTGATGGCTTATTCTGTGATTTCAGGGCAGATTCTTGTTGGTATCCTTTTGGTGGTTTGAGGTATGGGGTTTTTACACGATATGCTCCTTAATCTCGTGAGTGTTATTCCCGTTGTTTCTTGTGATTATTGACTCATATTTGAATTGCTAAATTCATTTGGAAATCTGGAAATATTTGTTGGAATCTAATTTTTGATTCATGTGGTATTATTATTGTGTTGAGTATGTTGTCATGAGATTTTAATATGGCACGGAGGTTGGGTACCCGCTAATATTCCTTTTTTCGGATATGCTTAAGAAGGCATAGGCGCGGTATGGTGGTGAGGCTTGGTGACCCGGTTAATGTTTTGTTGAGAAATTATATTGATAAAAATGCTTATGAGATTCGCATTTGATTTGAATATTCGTACTCGTATTGTTACGTTTTATTCACCGCTAATATTTGTTGAGCATCTTTCTTGTCGTATTGTGTACTTCCCCATTTTTCTTTTAGTGGCAGGTCAGCGCGAATTTGGGCGCTTTGGATTTGATTTGGAGAATGGATTTTAGCGAAGATTATTTTGGGAAGAATTTTAATATAAGATGAGAAGACTTGTATTTATTTATTTTGATGTATAGAGCATTGGCGATTTATTTTTATTTCGAGATAGATAGTTGTATTATTTCGAGAGATTTGGTTGTATTTAATTTGAAGATTGAGATTAGTGGTTTCTCTTGTTTTGTGGGATTTTATTTAGATGCTTTATACCTTGTTATTTGTGGATTTGATTAGTTTTATCGATAGTAGCGCTTCGTTTGCTCACCCCGGGCGGACGGGGTGTTACAGTTTTCTTGGGATTGGGGTAAATAGGGTTTGGTATTACTTTTGTGGTGTTGGATTTGGCTAAGGTTTACAATAGAAATGGTCTTGAGTTGGTTGGAATTATTAGGCGTTAAATCTTGGTTATATTTAGGGTCCTTTTATATACACCCTGTTTTTCTATTTGGATCCCCGACCCTATTTGCCCCCAGACTTTTGGGTTGAGACCCATTTAACACCGCCAATGAACGGGGTTTGAATATAAAAAAAGAAACATGGGCATCATCTAATACTTTCATACTAACCCTTTCAGTTAATATCCAAAACAAAAATCCGACAAATCCCTTCGTTTTCATCATCTCTCTCATCATTAATCAAGAACCCATGGCTGCAATGCATAGAGAATCACTCAACAAAAAGACACGATTGGAAGTCGACACATAGAGAAGTGAAACCTACTACAATATGTGTAGAGAGGGCATTAAATAGGACTGAAATAATTAGCATAACCGGGTCATTCAAGCAGGATAATTTCTATGGATGACAACAGAAGAAAGAAAGAAAAGAAAAAAGAAGGAAATGAAACAGAAAAACACAAATATATGAATTCCCCACTGGATTAAAGGTTAATTATGTTTAAAACCTATTTTTATAATAGTAATGAGGACAAGCCTCAACAAACGCATCCAACAAAAGGGAGAGAATGTATCCCTCATATATACCTTCACGTCTTCAATCTTGGCTTCTCATAATAAAGCAAGTATATTGTGGATTTCTTTTTCAAAAACGATCTGTGTTAACGGGATGGAATGGATAGATATAATGTTAATGTTGGGGAATGAGATGATGGGGCCTAAGATATCTACTTCACTGAGTTATCTTCTTTGTTGGGTTTGTTAATTATGTATGTGTCTGATTGTGTGAATCAATTGTAAACGTTGTGAATTAATCGGTGGCTACTAAAAGGGTCAGATGTGTATTTTTCTAACTCTTGCCATTTTAATAATATCTCTTTCTCGGTCAGGGGATGGAAACAGATATGTAGGGTGTAAATAAAAACACCCTATATTTAAGACTTTCAGAAATTTTCGGTGGATCTTGTTGAATTCCGGGCAGACCTGTAGGAGATTCCGAACTGATCGACGATATCCCCAAGAAATAATGATGGGTCGGACCTCTTACTGAGGTCGCGGTTGTTGTGCCGAGGGCCATTGCCTGGCTACGGCTTTCCAGCGGTGGCATAACTGGTCTTGGGGAGGAGCTGTTGGCAGAAACAGTCAGAGGGTTTGTCGACGGTTGTGGGCCCTGCATCTGGGCTGCCTCGGCTGTCCATTCTGATGAAAAAGAGTTGTCACAGATGGTGGTATTAGGTGTGGTTAATGTAGGGTTAGGATTTAGTCGAACATCATCCAGATGATTCCAATGGGAGTCCCAATCTTCTATGAACATGGCTTGTCCAAGAACAAACATGCTCTGATACCAATTTGATGTAATCTAAGGTGCGAAAGCATAAGAAAAATTAACTACACAACAACAAAAACATGGAAAATGCAGGAGGTTATATTATTTCTCTTTCTAGCCTATTAATCTCAAAATGGCAAAAGTGATATAAGGAGGGACTCAATAGCTATTTATACTAAGGGTACAAAAGGGAAAAAATAAAACAAATGCTAAAAAAGACAACTATATTCCTACGCTCTTGCATCAAATACAGTAGGCATTCTCCATGTCCTCAATTTGCAACTGGAAACGCTTGATTTGGAGGTTGTAGGAGGAGCATGGGGCAACCAGCATATGGTTCATTTGTTGTTGCAAGTAAAGTTGGTTCTCAGCAATCTAATCCTAAGTGAAAAGGATTATATCAGGAGTTAGCTCAACAAGAGCAGTGTTGCAAGGCCGTCATCCTGGCAGCATCGTTGATCAACAATGATATATAAATGAGACAACAGTCACTCGCCCAAATGGAGCCAACTGATGATATCTATTTTAGCATGAATGACAATAAATGCAGGAAAGGAAATGAATACATAGCTTACATCGGTTCGGCCCAAAAATATACTTACATCCACTTCAGGAATTTTATCAATGGTTGAGAAACTATAACATCGTATGATGAACCACAGTTATTTGAGAGGAAAAGGGAATAGCGGGGAATAGTGTGCCTTGTTTCTGATATCCACTGTCTCAATTACAATAGGAAGTGAAAATCTTTAAAATTTCCCTCCTATATAGAAGATAAGCTAAGTTTAGTTATGCAGATCCTATAATTCCAGCGTGTGATCAGTTAAGGCCAATTTGTTTGTTGCTGGAAGTGAGACTAGATATGATATGGATTGGGTAGGTGGTAGCATGGTTCGAATTGTTTCTAGGTATCCCCGTAAGAGTTCTGAGCTAAATTACAGACCACAAATGTCAACATTAATACATATAGTTAGGTTATGTCTCACGCTTGAAATACAATCAACCCATGAAATTCTAGTACATAATTAGTCATTACTCGCATATCTGCACCCACTTTAGCCCATTTAAGACTCAAGGACACGGGGTTGATATTTTGAATCCAACACCATTTTAAAACTGGACAAACAAGAAATGTTTATATTTTTCGAAAGTAAAACTCACCTTTGATTTCTTCTGTTCTCCTCTAAAAAGAAGCAGAGCAAACGGGTTATTGTGAGCGTTGTGACGCTCACCCTCCACATTTTCAGCTCCATGGAGAGTCACCATAAGTACACCTGCTCCGCTGGGGCTCTCACTTCCGGATACACCATAAATTCCCCTTTTTTTCCTCGCAAATCCATCAAGAACTCCGTTGAGACCGTCACTATCTTCTTTAAAAGGAGCATAGGTTAGCTCCACTACAATCTGCCCTCTTTGCTTCATGTTTTGAGGATCATTTATATCTGGGTTCTTAAGCAAATCAAGGGTGAATTCCTTTGGTTCATTGGGTATGAGAAGTTTCAAAGGCACTACTTGAACCCCCAATCTGTCGTCTGCCCTTACCTGTGAATAAAATCGCAAAGCAGCATAAAATAACCACTCTTTGTATACTAAAACCATAGTTGTTACATGCGTATCAAAAATTTATATATCGTGTATCGTATCGTAAAATATTGTGCCAAAGAATAAATGTGTAAAGAACGCGGTACATAGTTTAAAACCAATCTTAAATATGATTACATCGTCTAACAATAAGAGATTTTCCTGTGTTAAAAAATTGTGTTTGAATCCCACTGTAATCCCATATTACGAGAATATTAGAATAAAAGAGAGAGAAAATGAGAAAACAAGAAAGGTAATGGATTTTCATTTACACTTTTTCTACAAGGAAAAAAAATAAAAAATAAACAATACGGACACCAATATGTCTATATTATATAATGCTACTTGCGATACATGCATGTGATACATATGTAGCATACAATACTAACAACTTTTAAAAACTACACAGGGTAAAATATAGCAGTATATGAGATGATTAAGTGACAAACCTTATCCCAATCATATACATTTATGTGAAGAAGTTGAGACCATGGTTCTTTCACAATAAGCTTAAAATTCTCATTCCACTCGGGATTTAAGTTCTTCTTCTTGATAGTAGTTCTCTCTGATGAAAATCTCTCTCCACTCAAGTTGAGCTCAACATAAGGATCAGATGATCCCAATAAGTCCATCTTCAATAGTTTGAAAGCACGTACAACTTTCACATGCAGTATCCCCATGGGTTTCTTTATAGATACTCTGTTCAAAGAAGAAACAAAGAAAGAATTTAAGGCCATCTCCAATGGTACCGAGTTAAATTTTTATGTAGAAAAGTAAAACCAGAAAAATACTCTCCCATGGGTCTTTCTACATACATATAGAAATTATCTATATGACATGGATAAACAAAACAATCACTCTCTTATGAACTTAATATTTATTTAGTAAGAAATTTTCTAAAAAGGCTTTGACGTAAACTACACATCAATGGCTAAAAGAAATACACCGAACCCTAACTTTAGAGAGAGAATCAAAAGATTTCTTATATTTAAAAATGGAAAGTGTCCCCAAATGAAGACTACATGGGGTATTTAAAGGGTAGGAGTAGCTTAGGCTCCAAGCTAAGGCCCTAATTACAAAAATGTCATTTCTACTCCTTACCTTTAAATAATAAAGCAAGAGAAAGAAAAAATAGAATAACAAAAGAAAAGAAAAAAAATGACAAATAAACCATAAAACGGGCCTATTTCCATCACTCTCCCCGACTTCAAAAAGCTCATCCTCGAGCATAGGAGATGAGCGGTAAGAAAGCAAGGCACCCATCAAAGAGCTCCTCACTAGAAAGAAGAGTCGTCCACGGAAACACCCCTTGTACCGACTTGCAATAAATCCAAGGAGAACAGGAACACGATCCAAACATGGCTGACCAACAAAATCGTAACTCGAGATTCCCGTGATGAACCTCCTTAATGCTATGCCGTGGAAAATTTCCTCCAAGCGCCTATCAAAAGCTACCACGAATGGATCCACATACCCACCACCTAACACATCACCTCCCATATCCAAATCAACCCCAAGAGAGATAACCTCCGATCCAACCCCATCAAAATCATCATCCCTCTCTCAAAGATTAGAAAAAAATCTCCCAAATCAAATGTTTCCGGCTCACAAAAGTGTGTGCGAGTCACCCAAACATCCTCGAAAAAAATGTCAAAAAAATCCCCAATACTCAATCCAATTTCGTCGTTTATATCTTTCTTGTAATCACACGGTTTGGAAGGGGTGTTGTTATCGTTTATTTGACCCGCTTGGGTCAATGAGGGGGGAATAATGATTGGGTGGAGCAACCAATCTTAGACTAGCCGCCGATAATCTTGAAATGAGCCTCGGGAGCTAATCGGGGTGAAAACGTAATTTTTTTTAAGATTGGGGTCTGAAAAATGGGTGGTGGGTTGGGAGGGATTGGAGTTTAATTCGGGTTAAGGGGATTTTGTATGGTCGGCAAGTGGTTGGGGTAGGGTTTGGACAAGAGGGGGAAAAAGGGCGCCGGTGTAGTACGGTTGGTCGACTGCTACTGAGACTGGCCGACCCCTTGTGGAAGAGGGACAAGGATTTTTTTGGGCAGGGGAATGGTCGGAACATGGGTGGGTATAGGGTTTTGGTAGGCGGGGGTGGCGAAGGGCAATGGGGTGGCCGGAATAGGGTACGGGAGGCAGAGGGGGTTTCAAATGGGGCGGGGAAAACATTGCTGGCGTGCCTCTGTTCGGCAGGGGGATGCCTTGGCAAGCTTATTCTAGGGCAGACTCGGTGGCAGTAGGGCTCGGAGCAGCAGGATTGACAGAAGGTAGGGCAGGGTAGAGGTTGTGGGTTGGGATTTCTAAGGTTAGGGTTAGAACTTTGGAAATAGGTATATATTTGTTGTTGTGATTGTAACCACTCTCTCGTTCATTTTTTAATCTCCTAGTATAGTTGTTCGTATATTCTTGGAGCCATTGATTATAGTGTACAATTTTGATAACAAAAATACACCGATATACCAATACCAATGTGGAACGACACCCGCTCTGATACCAATTCGACATAAACTACACGTCAATGACTAAAAAGAATACACCGCCCAAACCCTAACTTTAAAGAGAGAATCAAAAGATTTCTTATATTAAAAAATGGAGTGTCCCCAAATGAAGACTACATGGGGTATTTAAAGGGTAGGAGTAGTTTAGGCTCCAAGCTAAGGCCCTAATTACAAAACTGCCAACATTACTCTTTACCTCTAAATAAGAAAGCAAAAGAAAGAAAAAATACAATAACAAAATAAAGGAAAATACAAAATAAAATAAAATGACAAATAATCCCTAAAACGGGCCTATTTCCATCAGGCTTGTACACATGAGATAGAAATGTTGTTACAAAAAAGACCATTGGAGATGGCCACCAATTATCCATAGAATGTACGCAAAACTCCTTGGGGTAGGGGGTTGATTTGGACTTTGACACCATCCATTTTTACACTGGGTGCCAAAGTTTGCATTAATATACCTTTGACCCTCAAAGTACCTTTTTATGACACTTTGTGAAGATTTTTGGTGATGCTTTGAGTATTTACGGTGCTTTCGAGAAGCTATTGTCATATTATTGTAAACTTGGACCAAAACAAATGGGGGACACAGTCCAAATCACTCTTTTTAATTTTTCAATACAGCACATTACAGGAAATTAATTATCTCGCAAAGAATACTCACGATGAAGCATCAAGGACTGGTATTTCAAGTACTTGGGGCCAGAGGTAAAGATTTGCAACTTTTTTTTTAATAATATTCTGCAAGAAACAAACAAAAATCAGCTGATAAAAAAAAATTGTTTCAGAGGGAGAAGAAAGAAAACTCAAAATAAATATCCACAACCATTCACATTCAGTAAAATAAAAAAGTTATTTGGCCTTTAAGCCCCATTTATTTTGCCACATTGAGTTCGACCACTGAAGTTTCTACTTTTTAGACTTTGGCATCCAAAAGGGTCATAAATACTCGTAAAGTGGCACTAAATATTCTCATAAAGCATCATAAAAGTTATAAGGATACAAATTTCCATTTGAGTCCTTTGTAGTTTTGGATCAATTCCATACAAAAACATTTAGGTCATAGGATAGCGTTCTTGTATATCCTTCAAGCCTATGTAAAGTTTGAGTTGAAGACGTTACGGCCTACTTATCAAGAAAACATCATTGCCGAGTTTCAGTGCCACGTTTCACCTCATCAACATCATATTTCAAGTCTCCAAGGTATGAATGCTTTTATATATTTGTGTGAGACTTGGAATAATTTTTAATGGGTGTAATGTTTATTTAAAATAAAGTTTTGGGGCTTAAATCGAAAAATGCACATTCTGACATTTCGTTCGAAATTGTCGTTCGAACGAGTTTGCCAACGATTTTTTCCTTTTTGGCCACTGGACTATCGTTAAATGGTCATTCAAACGAAAATCTCGTTTGAACGAGATTTCTGATGGGAAATTTTTTTGGCAGTTTTCTCAATGATTCCCACTTTTTTTTTCCCACTAGCTTTTAACAGAATTAATATGTGCGGGAACCAACATTGGAAAACTAATTTTTGACATACTTAAAACACATTTGAGAGAAGATTTTAGAGAGAAAAATTTCTTAGTTCATTGTTTAGTATTTTTATGTAACCATGATCTAATTTCTACAAAAACACTTGCACCCAAAGTTTAGTTTATCCAAGTTTCTACTTCTATATATTGGCTTGGAGTGTTTGGCACCGGGTTCACTTTTCTACCCAAGAAGAAAAGAGCTTGGGTCCTGTTTCTCTACCCCAATAAAAGGAGACACATTTGTTTACGCTGAGGTGTTCCCTCTCGAAGAAAGGCTTTGTGTGAAGGTGACGGTGTCCAAGAGCCCCATCGGTGGAGTCCGAGACTATGGAGGAGTCCGCGGTTATTCGCTACGCGGAGGTTGAAGATCGAAGGAGCGCGTCAAGGCTTGAAGGGAGTCGAGTCTGTTGTGTACCTCTTGTCGAGTCTTTGTAAAATTCATACCGTACTTAGTGAATTTGTTAGGCCAGGGCCGTCCGAGGTTTTATCCCGATTTGAGTTTTTCCTCGTACATCAGCGTGTTGTGGAATTGTGAATTTATTTTATCTTTTGCAAAAATCACCTAGAAAGTATGCTTAGGGTAAAAAGATAAATATTGGGTTTAATTCGCTATCTTGATGAAAATGGTGCATGTTTAATTATTTGGGTAAGTTTAATTTAAATTAATTTAATTCAAGTCGGCACTAAATGAATTGGATAATATTCTTGCCTAAATTGTTTTAACTTGATAATTAAATTAATTTGGTTTGAGTGAATTCAAAGTGTGTGTGTGTGTTTACTTTAATTCACTTTGTAGTGTTTAATTTTAATTTGTTTTAAGAAATTAAAATTTGTGTTCACTATAATTTTCCACCTTTTTTAAAGAAAAGAAAATTAAATAAATTTTGGGAAATTAAATTGTGTTATGTGTGAGCCATCTTATTCCGCATTTAAAGGAAATTGAGTTTAAAGGAATATTGTAAAGATTGGGGGCCTAACGTTACAACAAAAGTGTATAATGACACTTTCGGGTGACAGAGTTTAAGAAGTGGAAATTATGAGGGCCAAGCCAAATGTAGCAAAATAATTAGAAGTTAACCCCACTTCTTACTCTATAAAAGAATGAAAAAATACATCACCTGAACTAATTGATTAAGGCCAGGTATGGACATAAGGTCCGCACCAAAAAATTTCAATCCAAAATCCACGTGAGGCTGCATCAAACCAAAGATGATGATCACAAAAAAATGATTAGCCCTGTTTAGTTGTGGGTAATTACTTTATGTTTTCTATTTCCAGCTTTCATATCTATTTCTAGTTTTCCTTTTGCATGAGAAAATTTATAGAATAAAAAGTGCGTTTATTTACTGAAAACGAATACTAATCTTTATCTCTTTTCCCATAAACACCACCACCGTCACCAAACTGCCACCCTCAACCAACCACTACCACTGCCATCACCACTACTGTTTGCACTGGCACCGGTAGTTGTGGAACAGTGGTTCATCGACGGTAGTGGTGGTGCGGTGGTGGTGTGGCAGCAGTGCAGTGGTGGTGCTGGATGTTGTGGTGGTGGTGATGCACTGGTGGTAGTGGTGGTGGTGGTGATTGTGGTAAGGTGCTAGTGGAGGTAAGATGGTGGGGGCAGAGGTTGTGGTAAGTTGGTGCTAAATTCCAAAATAGATCTTTATCTTCAAATAAAATCTTAGAAAACATTCTATTATATTTCCAAGGTTTTTGAATTGAAATTGACGCAAAACTAGTCCTAAAATTTTAACTAATTTTTCTCTAATTGAAATCCTAAAGCATGAAATCGAAGCTCGCAAACACTCCCTTAGGTCCACTCAACCAATAACGTAAACAAAGGACAAAATTAAAACAAAAACTTTCTACTTACCTTCTCCATTAAAGTAACTGCTATGCTTGCAAAACATGGAAAGGTAGGGACAAGAGGTTTCAAAGTTATCCGTGGTCTAGCAAATATTTGTAAATCCACCAACTGAGAAGAAACATAATACAAAATCCTTCAAAGACTTAATAATGAGAACTAAAAACACTGTTTTTTTAAGAACTGTTTTTCAGCTATGCTGACCTGAACTCTGAATCTTAGAGACAACCATTTTTTCACCAAAATTATGTTTGAATTTCCTCCCCATTTGATTATTGGTTCCATCACTAGTTGCTTCTCATTAGTATCATAGATTTTAATACCTGCCAAGTTGTAAAGTTAAATGAAAAGTAAAATATAATCTCATCAAATCATTATTCTTTTACACATGTTTGTATATTATTTGCCTAACTTTGTATCGTAGTACGATAATCTTAAAATGGGCCATTAGAACAAAAGCTATAATTATTTATAATTTTGTGTAAAACGCACTTACACATGCTTCACACACATAATTACTCAAGTATGAAAAAACTTGCCTTCAATTATAGGAGGAAGAGTTCCAAGGCTTAGCTTCTCAAACTCAATTGCTGCTATGCTTTTAATTATGCCACAAATTGCCTGTACATTACATATACTCAAGTTTGTTGCTGCCTTTGAACATAAAAACTAAGGTAATATTCTATAACACTTAATTTTTTTGTTTTTTTAAGTAAAATATCAACATAAAAAAATAAAAAATAAAAAGGGTGCTTATAAATTGTCTAACCATATGGTACCTAAACTTTTTGAGCTAATTACCTTGTGAAGGTAAGGCCACATATCCAAAAGAATTTTGTTTAGCCAGTGAACCTGCGCATCACGTAAATATAAACCATACATTCATAAGAGACTAATGGAAGGGGAAAAGAGTGATAACAATGATATGGAAGCTTAAATGAAAATGCTTACTCGATCATAATCAGAATTTTTCACCCAGATAGGAATTTCACGCATGTGACCTTGTAAAGCAGTGGTATCTAGCTCATAAAGTGGCCTACGAACTGGATCCTGAGAAGGTTATTTCAAGGACAAACTTAGAAAAGTAAATTTAATATCCTAACAGTTTTATACGAGTAGTTCTAGAAAGAGACATTTTTCTAACACAGCCTGACTAACATAATTATGTGTCATATATGCACTGGTCAGTGCGTGGGTTCTCATTACTAACAAGCTTTGATTGAGCAGTGTAATTATAACATATCATTATGTCAAAAAATTGTCCCCCCCAGAGTTGCTCTTTGTATAATAATTTAGGGTATGTAAACAAAGAGCTAGTAAAGAATACATGTAGGCACGTGTGTATCGTGTGGAAACGATATAATGTACATCCATAGGTATATTTTACGCACATTGCACATGATTATGATAAATAAACTATCTCCCACGGCCTAGGGTCGGTCCTGAGATGCCATAATATTTAGGGGGCCCTAGGCGGACCCTTTGCTCGAGGCCCTTATAAATAATGGCAAATTCAGTAGAAAAATTATAAACTTTTAGAAAATAATCACATTGGCAATTGTGGCACTCTTATTTCATGATTTAAAATAAAATCGAGTTTGACTAGCGTGCACATAACTATTATTTTTTAGTTGGGGCCCTAGGCATTTGGAGGGCCAGGACTGGCTCTGCCGCGGCCAGAACTTTAGTGAAATCTTCCATTGTCATCATCATGATAGAATATGTTTTTTTACCTGCTTTCCTCCTTGTAGTAGTATTTAGACTTTGGTACCTACAAACCAAAAAAATGGCACTTTTACGTAGCTGAATGTTGATGTTTTGTCCCTGATTTAGTCTTTTTTTTTCTTTGGTACATTTAGGGGCGAAACAATAACACTCACCGATGAAAAGTACCATAATATAAAAATCAATAATGGAGGTACCAAAGTTTATAAACGACCAGTAGTGAGGTGTCCAAGTCAACTCACCATTTCTTTATTTCTTCCAACATATATATTCTTTTGCTTATAGAAAATAGTGTTATCTCAACATCCAATATTTAACATTTGCAAGGGTCAAATATGCATCCGAAATGAATAGTTTAATATCCAAATAATAAAAAAGTTGAGAAAGTATTGGGAGTTTCGATTGTATTCCTTCAACTATTAGGGAATTAATGTGCGTGTGAATCCTATCTGAATTCTCTTCAGAAAAACGCCATTGAAGAAACCCAATTCAGCTAGCTTCAGGAGATAGTTATCCAAATCTACTAGGATTTAGTGTAGGGATAGAATACTAAGCTGCGTTTGTTTTTCATCCGAATCGATCTAAAATTTGATGTTTGAATCTTAAATCTGAAATCTTAATCGAAAACACACGTTTGTTTTAATGTCTGAATGAATGTTTTTTGTCCTCCACAAGATAGAGATCCATGGCAAGGACAGGACCCATCTGCACTAAAGCGCGTCTAGCATGATCCTCTATCGGACGAAGCTAATAGAGAAGGTTGGACCAATCTAGGGTGATTTGTGACCTCATATGATCTTGTTTTTGCGCTAAAGCAAGACTATCTCTAGCGACCAAGACGATAAAATTCACTCGGGAATTTTATCAAACACTTGGTGTGCAGAAAACACCCAAGACCTTGTTCCAAAAATGAACTAGTGTGCAAACTCCCAATCAAATCAACCAAGCATCAATGAAGAGACGATAAAAACATAAAAGCAATCATCAAAGAAAAACAACAACGATATACCGTGGTTCACCCAAATTTGGGCTAAATCCACCAAGGAGGATTTCTTCTTTCTATATATAAATGGAGGAACCCAAAGGTTATACACACACACACAATTTATCTCTCTGAGAAAGTCACTCACAACCTCACAAGAACTCACTCTCAAATGGAGACCTCTCTTTATCTTTGATAACTCTCAAAATAGCTCTCAAACATGTCCTCTCCCAAAACCTAGAAATAACACTTGTATTTATAGATTTGAGCCAAAATGGCAAATTTGTAAATAAACCAAAACTGAAAAAATAGGAGAGCCAAAACCAACAAACTCCACCTTGGCGATCCTGACGATCCAACCAATCTCTAGAATGATGAAATTGAACCCGCTTGAAGATTGTCCCACCATCTACCAAGCTAATGGGATTCCCCCAGGCGATCCTCACGATCCAACCGAACTCGGAATGCAAACATCAAATCCGCTCGAAGATCATCCCGACATCTAACAAGCCAATACGCTCCACCCGACGCTAAGCCACCTCAAACTTCAACCATGAAGTGAGATACCGCAAGTCTTCACTCCAAGACTCCAAACGACTCCACCCGCCGAGGAACTAAGTTCTAAACTAAGAACTCCCCTGAATGCTTCCCATGTAACCATACGGTGAAGCTCACTCCTCATGTAACGCAGTGAGTACACCCCCACACAATACATATAGCATACACCTTCTTTACACGAAACATTCAAACACATCAACACCATCTTCCACCTTGAGAAATAACCACGGATGAGAGGGAAAATTCCTCACCTCTCATACCCTCCAAATCTCACCCTCGAAAGATGTACCAAGTCTTTGTCACGAAAAACTCCCGTTTGCCAATGCTCGCAAACAATAACTTATCGGCCCTCCTTGAACTAGCTACACACACCTCGAATCCATCACGGTCCTACACCTCCTCGATTCCAATCAACCAATGCATGTGTGAAACTAAACCGAGTCAACATCACCCGTTGGCCCCGGAGGGGGACTTCGATCCATCCCCTCCACTAGTAGGTATTCTCCCATCAGTACCATCTACTCTCGGAAAGCTAGCACCCAATGACTCTGTTTTGTTCACAAACGAGACATGCCTTGAACGTTCGATCACTTATGCACACCGCTTTCCCGTCTTCCTCGAAGTCTGATTTAGACGATACAACCCCTATCTCTCCTCTCCCCTCGCTAGGACCATACAACCGCGTGTGACTTTCAAGACTCCACCCGCCACCGACACCCGACAACCCTTGGAATCCAAATGGCTAATGGATATCAAATTCTTTCGCAACTTTGGGACATAGGCCACACCACCCAAAGTGCACTCCATCCCATCGAACATCTTGAGTTTCACCATCCCGACACCCTCAACGGCAACCTTCTCGCCGTTAGCCAAAGACATGGAACCTTTTCCATTTTTTGTAAAAGTATCAAAATATTCCCTCTTGGAGCAAACGTGATCCGACAATACCGAATCTAATATCCAATCATCTTGGGAAAGAGAGTTAACCTTAGAGATTATGAGAAGTTCTCCAAGTTCATCTTCATAATTCGCACTCGCTACCGTTGCCCTCTCGGAATCAACCTTGCCCTTAACCTTGTCGTTCCGCAAAGGACATTCTCGGATCATATGACCCATTCCCTGCACTTGTATCATTTCGGCCCTTTACCACCAACACCTCTCGATCTAGACCTACTATCGTCATTAAATCCCCGGTTGGAGTTCCTTCCGCCATTTTGCCCACCTCCGTCTCTCGCCGTAAGGCCTTCATTATGGGAATACCCGTCACCTCCACCTTCCTTCTTTCTCATCGTGACATGAGATTGAATATCTTGCACAACCTCGTTGCACCGGAGCGTAGACTTCCCAAACATGAGAGTGGTCACAAAATGCTCGTATGAATCGGGTAATGATGCAAGCAACAACAATGCTCGATCCTCATCAATGAATTGAACATCTATCCAATTCAAGTTATTTATCAAGGCATTAAAAACGTTGATATGCTTCATCATATCCTCACCCTCCTTCATCTCAAGCTTGAAGAGTTTCTTCTTAAGGAACAATTTATTTGACAACGACTTTCCCAAATAAATCTCTTCTACCTTATCCCACATGCCTTTAGTTGTGGTCTCCGCTATCACGTTATTCAACACATCATCCGTGATAAGCATCTCAATACACGAAGCCACTCTTTGATCAATGTCAATCCACTCGGCATCGGTCATGCCTACCGGTCGTCCCTCTACCCCCAACAATGCAAATTGCAACCTCTGTTGGACAAGAACGCCTCGCATTCGTCTTTGCCATAACCCGAAATTGATCTTCTCATCAAAAGCCTTCATGTCCGTCTTCATTGAGCCACTTGATCCAAAACTCGGATCCCATCTCTTAGAGCCTCCGCTCATAAAGGTTGATTCTCGAGTACTCTCCACATTTTCCATCATTTGGAACAAAAATAAAAGCTATGCCAAAATTGCCAAAATTGATTCAACCTGGAACCAAAATACCGAGAAAACAATGCAACCAAAGCTCTGATACCACTTGTTGCGCTAAAGCAAGACTATCTCTAGCGACCAAGACGATAAAATTCACTCGGGAATTTTATCAAACACTTGGTGTGCAGAAAACACCCAAGACCTTGTTCCGAAAATGAACTAGTGTGCAAACTCCCAATCAAATCAACCAAGCATCAATGAAGAGACGATAAAAACATAAAAGCAATCATCAAAGAAAAACAACAACGATATACCGTGGTTCACCCAAATTTGGGCTACATCCACCAAGGAGGATTTCTTCTTTCTATAGATAAATGGAGGAACTCAAAGGTTATAAACACACACAACTTATCTCTCTCAAAAGTCAATCACTAACCAACCTCAAGAACTCACCTTGCTCAAAGTAGCTCTCTATCTCTCTTTGCCTTTGATAACTCTCAAAATAGCTCTCAAACATGTCCTCTCCCAAACCTAGAAATAACACTTGTATTTATAGATTTGAGACAAAATGGTAAATTTGTAAATAAACCAAAACTGAAAAAAAAGGAGAGCCAAAACCAACACTTGTTAGGTGAGCAACAGGGTCCTAGTCTGTGACAATTTTACCACTTCACCATTTAAAAACAAATATATCCGGTAATCTATCACTTGTCTTTTAAGAAAAACAAACACTGTTTAATACCTCTTATGTCATTAAGTCTCAATATTTACAACCCCAAAGCCTACTACACTAGAGGGATTTAACCGAGTCCAATTTTGTTGACTGCACCCAAATCAGGGTACTATGATCCTCTAATGTGATTGGTTGAAATATTAATGCTCAACAGTGAACCCCCCTGGCTTTTATAAGTTGTCCATATTCCAACCAATCAAATTAAAGGGTCATGTTACCCTCACTAAAAAGCTATGAAGCACGGACTCGGCACGTAATACGTGTTTCGACACGACACGCAACACGTAATTTTTTTAAAAACTAGGATACGACACGCTAAGATACGTATAATATATAATATATATTTAAATATATATATTAATGAAATAAAATAGATTTTTTTTCATAAAATACATTATTAGAGCATTCTTAACTTGAAATTAAGAAAATGGACCATATAAAACAAAATTCAAACACATTTTAACATTAAAAATCATAAATAAGGCAAAATCATAATCGCATAAGAAAAAAAAATTAAAAAATTAAAAAAAAAATGTCCTTTTTACGTGTCTCATCGTGTCGGGAACGTGTCGGCAGCGTGCCCAAATATGTTCCAACATGTCGGCAACGTGTCGGGGCGTGTCGCGTGTCGGGCTCGTGTCAAAGCCGACTCGTGGCTTCCGGGGGAATGTCGGTGCTTCATAGCTAAAAAGGGTCAACAAATTTAAATTCGATTTATTCTTATTCAAATTCTTTACAAACTTTGTTGGGTTGGGATCCACCACCTATGTGGGCGGATCATGGGTAAGCTTTTGAGATAACCAGACCCTAATATTAACAAGATTAAAGAAAACAGATTCACAATTAGATATCTTTAATAAGAATAATCCCAACATGAGAAAACCTATCAAATTAGAGTAAATCCGAGTCATGTTTTACGACTCATTGCACTGGTTCATTTTTGGGGTCCTACTCAGAGGACCCCACGTAGTGGACCCATGCGGACTCCAAAAACGCACCAATGCAAATCGATGAGTCTCAAAAAATGAGTGGGATTCGTGAGTTGGACTAGAATTAGTGATCAAATCAAAGTCCTATTAAACAAAACCAATATTAAAATGAAGCATAAAAAAATACATTTTTTCTATCACTTAATCAACATGCATCAACAAAACTTCACATACAATGACAAAAATTAACGCTTTGTTTTCACATGCAAGATGGTGATCACTGATCAAGAAACAAACATGAAGTCGCTTATATATAGTTACCTCTACATCTCGGGGCTGAGAGTAAATGAAGAAGTAAAAGGCAATGACAATACCAACTCCAAGACCAAAAATTGCCAGAAAACTAGTAAGAAATTCCATGTCTTATCAAACCAAAACGGAATAGGTGAGAAGATAATAAACCCAGCTTATTAGATATTAGATATGGAAAGGGAGTTGAAGAGAAAAAAAGAGAAAAACAAAAGAAAACGTATAGTCTTCCCGCCTCCTCCATCCCCAATCCGTACAGAATAGAATGCAAAAGGTTGTTTTTTTTATTTGTTTTTTTTAATTGAAAAATTGTTTTGTTTTATAGGAATTTGTATTTTTTATTTAGAAAAACAATGTTTTATATATATAAAAAAGGAACACGAACATGATTAAATTATAATAACCGAACCAGACGACCCAATTAAATGCGATAAGTTTACGAAAACATTATTTTAATATAAAAAATATATATTTTTTGAAAAAAACTGTTTTAAAAAATAAATGTTAGTTTAATATAAATAAAAAAAATTACATTTCCAAACGGTTTTAATAAATACAAAATTGTTTTAAATGTTGTAATATAAAAAATGAAGCTTAAAAATAAGGGGTGTCGCTGGCGTGGCCTATAAAAATAAGAGAATATTGAACAAATGGGTGTTTGAGGGATTAAAAGAGTTAAAAAATTAAGTTTAAAAATAAGAGGTGCTGCGGGCACGAACCTATCAAAAATAAGATAATATTGGGTAAATGACTGTTTGAGGGACTAAATGACTTAAAAAATTAAGTTTAAAAATAAGGGATGCCGTTGGCGCGACCTATAACAATAAGAGATTATTGGGTAAGTGGGTGTTTGAGGGGACTAAATAAGTTAAAATATTAAGCTTAAAAATAAGTGGTGTCGATAGCGTGGATCTATAAAAATAAGACAATATTAAGTAAATGGGTGTTTGAGGGTCCAAATGAGTTAAAAAATTAAGTTTAAAAATAAACAGTGCCACTGGCGCGAACCTTGAAAAATAAGAAAATATTGAGTAAATGAGTGTTTGAGGGACTAAATGAGTTAAAAATAATTTTAAAAAAAACAATTTTTATTAGAATAATTTTAGTTTAAAATAAATTATAACTTTAAAGATATAATACATTATTTTTGTTTATATAAATTAAGGGTCAATATTATTTTGGCTTCTAATGAAATCAATGGTTAGGATAGGTTGGTATCAAATCGGTAGCTCCCATTTCGGGGAGTCTTATCATTATTCTTACTTAACGAACAAGACTCCTAATCGAAAACCGCCAAAAATGGAAAGTTCAAAAGTACAATTGTGTCTGATGTCAAATAAAAACAAAAAAACAAAACAAAAGGAAAAAAGAAAACTATTGTGGGCTTTTGATTATTCAATATATGCGATCGATACGAGTGTGACATATACGAAGGCGATGAACTGACGCGTCATACACACATTTACTTATGTGTGTGTATGGACTTTATTAATACTGGATTCGGGCATGAGTCAATACGAGTTTTTTTTTTTAAATTGATCGTATTTTTCAATGTTTGAATAATTTTTTTTTTTTTGATTTTATAAAAAATTGAGTTGGAACTGTAAGTGAATTTTCTACAAAAATATACAATCCAAATTTCTTTGCTGTATTTTTAGAATTTTATTCCAATTCTTAATTTATTTATTTTTAATTTGAATGAAAAAATCATTCAAAGAATTTGCATAATATTTATTAAATGAATTTTTTTCCTTCCAAAACCCAACATGTTATCAAATCAAACCGACTACAGCCATGTGGCCAAGGTTAAAAAAACATCGTATGCACAATCCTTGGTAGGGGTGTTCAGAAAACCGATTGGACCGGCGAACCGAACCGCTCTGTTTTTAGTCGGTCCGATTCAGAATTTTTTTTTGCAGACTGGTCTAATCGGTCCAATCCTCGCTCTGCCTTATTAAATAACTAGTCTAGACCGGCCCGGACCGGTTACATATATATATATATATATATATATATATAGAGAGAGAGAGAGAGAGAGAGAGATCGGCTCTCATACGGACTTAGTTTACGGACCGCTACCGTACAAGAATTATCTAGGGACCGTTTTGTCTTTTTAGGACCACCTTTTGGGACCGGAATGTCTTTTAACTTCTTCTAAACTTTAGGGAATATAAATTTTTACCCCAATGATTTTTAAGGTCTTTTAAGCTTGTTTTAACGCTTAATTATTCTGGAAGTCTAAGTGTAGAAGTTTCAGGGCTACTGCTACTTCTCAGGCTTCTTCCGTCACTATCGTATTGGAGTTCTGAATAGCGAGGATTATCTATATAAATAGTTTCTTCAGGGAGTCTAGAAATTGAAAGAGCTTTTGATGGAAATTATTCCAGTTTTAAATACCTTATATGGTATTGTGGGTTTATCTGTCTAGTTTCTTTATATATTTGATTAACAATATCAATTATATCGTTATCTATAAATTCGTCTAAATTATTATCACCATAAGATGACAAAAATCTATGGTATGTTCTAGGGGCAGCTGTTTTTACGTTTTTAATGAGAAGGCGGATTCCTCCGGCTCTAATTAAAATAGCCTTTGTTTCAGCTAATCTTTTTCGTCTAATAAATTTTAATACGTCTATGCTGTCTTCAAGTATCCTAGTATATTGTTGATATTTTTCAGGTCTTGACAGTTCTTTTGCAAAATCTTCAGTTCTTAATTTTTGTCTAAAGAAATCTCGGATCCCAGTTCTAATTATTTATATTCTAGGTACTTCTTGTGCTAACCACTTAATAACCTGATCTATATATTTGAAAGTACCACCTACGTATGTTAAAGAAGTTTCTATAAGTTCTTTATCTTTAGGGTCTGTAAGAGTCCAATCTTGGATTTCTCTAGTTAAGTCTAAATTTGTTTGATTAACAAATGCTAAAAAGTTTTTAGTGATTTGTAGGCTCATATAAGTTTCTTTTAAAACAATAATATGTAAAAATAGTTAAGGGTTTGGTTCGAGTTATACCTTCCTTCTAGTCTGGAATATCTTTATCTTCTTTCCTTCTTCTCTTCAGCCTTGCTACTATTCTTCTCCGGTCTCGGCCTCCTACAGCTCCCTCTTTATGTGTCGCACCTCAATCCACTATTTTGGCGTTGAACCCGTTTCCTGCTTATACACCTTCACACCTAACGCCCACCTGGCTAACAGCTCATGGCAAATCGGCACCTGATGGCGGTTCACCAGTATAACTCCTTGTGTGCTACACCAGAGGTTCCACACAATAGTCCTCTATGAACAGAAAGTTGGAGACAATTTGGAGAATAATAACAACTTAACATAAGAGATATCTAGAAAAGAAAATATTTTTATTGCATAGCATAAGTAGTTACAACTCTCCCCTTTCCCCTAACTATGAGAGGTTTACTCACTCATATACATATTACTCTCTACAAGCATACTCTCTGTGGAAGTCTAACAACTGATCACTCTCTCACACCTAATATCTAAAATTCAAATGGACGCTCCCTTTTATAACACAAGGGCACTACAAATGACTGGTAACCGGCTACTAAAAGCAATCCGGTGGAAGAATATAAATTATTAAAGCAACTTTGTCTTTGGAATCTTATCAGCTGGGTCTACAGTCTTTTAACATCTTTTGATAATTGGGGAACCTTTTTCTTTTTGAAAAGAAAAGTCAGCTGATGGGGCGTGCCAAGGCTTCATCATGAGTCTTGTCATCTTGTAATAATGTAAGAGCATTAAATAATGTCTTCGTCTTTTTTATCAGTCTGGTGGCCCGTGTGGGGAAGGCATCCTTTTGCTTTATAGAAAGCAGAGTCTAAGCAACTTAGTCTTCCGTCTTCAATAATTCTTCCACTACTGAGGGGCCCTTTGTTGTATTTGTGTCTTCTTCTTCTTTATCTTGGTTTGGTAAGGCATTGTTGAAAAATTCATCAATGAGGCCTACAGTTCTAAGGCTAGATGGCAAATCTATCTCTACCATTTCCTTGGATTCTTTCTTGAGCCTTCCGTTGAATGGCTCATCAGCTTGGATTATCAGGTCTTCTTTGTGGTAGGCAGTGTACCACCTGTCTTCTCCTGTCAATAACTCCATGATTTCAATTGTCTCCATAGCTTGAACAATCTGGAGCTTAGACTTATCAATAATTAATTCTTTAGTTTCGTCTTCTGATAAAATCTCAACGTCTTCGAATATATAATTGGAAAATCTAATAAGTCTAAATCCTTCAACTCTCATTCCTCTACAGGAACTTGGAGCAATCTGGTAGATTCTAGCAAATAGAGGAAGGAAGTCTTATACCTTCTTAACATACTCATGGACTATTTTTCCAAGAGCAACAGAGTCTTCAATATCTTTTATCTGGACGAGTCCAATGAACTCGTGGTCTGCAAGAGTTATATGAGCCATGTCTGATTTTCCAAAAAGATATATTTTTGGAACGTCTTTGAAGAAACCCTTAATCATTAGGGCATCTCCATTTATTTCTGATAATAACATACTAAAATGATCAATAATGTTATTAGCTTCTTTTTTAAAGTCTTCTGTTAATGGGAGATTATTATGACCAAATGGTATAACAATCTTAGTCTTAAAAGTCTTTTTCTGATAACAGAAATCAGTAGGTCTAGTTTTGGAGGATTCTCCAAGAGTCTTAGCATAAGTCTGAATCTGAGGACTAGGTATAGTAGTACCACTGAGTTAGGTAACTACAAGTCTTCGAGTCCTCATAAATCTAGCAATGGCTACCAAATTTTGTTTGAACTCAATCCATAGTCTATTCTTGACGTTCCATCATATAGCGTATATGAGAGTATTTTCATCTTCCAAAAATTCTCGTCTAAATTTGATCAAGTCTGGATATCTTTGATCAGGTCTATATTAGGAAAAATACATTTTCCCAATGAGTCTATTTTGAGCAATAATCTCTTGTCTAGATTTTTCAGGAGGAACTAAGATATCATCAAAGTTCTCTAAGATTGGTCTTTCTTGAGAGTATTAAATATGAGTCGGTCTTTGCGTTTCACCAGCATTTGGTCTTACGCGTCTAAGATAGTCTGCAACGTCTTCCTTGTTCAGTTTATTTGTTCCAGATGAACTCATGTCGTCTAAGTCTTCTGTTTGCAACATAAAACATGAAATCATATTAGTGTCAGCAAACATTGGCTCTCTTGATATAATGTCTAGAATGGTATTTTTACTTCCCTTAATATGTATAACAGAGAAGTCATAACCATTAAGCAATTATGGCCATCTAATTAGTCTATTAGTCCTTGATTTGGACAAGTCTAAATCTCTGAATTTTACTACATAAGAAGAGTTAGTATAAACAGTAAAATGTTTAGGTCTAAGAAACAACATATATTTTTCTATTGCCCTTACTATGGCTAAAACTTCTTTTTCATGGGCAGTGTATCTTGTTTCTGGGTCTGTAAAGGTTCCAGGACTATGTCTACAAAGTTTTTTCTTTTTTGTCTGATGATCAATGGCAAAGTATACTACTCCCCATTATTTATCATAGGCATCTGTTTCTACTATAAACTGGTCTTCTACATTAGGCAGTTCAAGTAAAAGGAATATTCTTGACTGCATCTTTAATTTGTCTTATTACTTCAAAATCATCTTTAGTCCAATAAAAGGGATTGGTTTTGTTTGTTCCTTTTAATTTGGCCGTTAAGCTTTATCTTTTTGAAGCAAGGTTTTTAATAAAGTCGGCAGCACAATTAAGCAATCCTAAAAATGATTGTAATTGTTTTCTATCTTTAAGTTGGTCTGGAAACTCAAGAATCTTTTTGGTTATGTGTTATGCCAAGGATAATTTTACTTTATTAATATGCATTCCCACAAAGTTTATTTCAGTCTGAAATAATTGCATTTTCCTTTCGAAAATAATAATACCATATCTATCTAATTCTAAAATAATCTTTTTAAGATGGTCTACATGCTCTATCTCAGTCTTACTGGCTACAAGAATATCATCTATATAAATAAGACAAAATTTTGAATAAGGTCTAAATATATTATCCATTCTTCTTTGAAAAACTTGAGGAGCATTCAAGTATCCAAATGGCATTACTAGCCATTCATATTTTCCTTGGGGCACACTAAAGGTTGTCCAAGTAATACTGTCTGAATGCATCTTAATTTGCCAGAAGCCTGATTTGCAATCAAACTTACTGAATATAATCCTATCTTCAATCAAATTGACCAATTTATTCTTGTCTAGTATCTTATAAGAATCAAATTCACAATTCTTATTTAATTGTCTATAATCTATAACCATACGTCTTTTTCCTCTTTTACGTTCATATTCATTTTGAACATACAAGAATAGGCTATTATGTCTACCTTTACTTTCTCTAATAATTCCCAACTTAATCATTTCATCTATGTATTTCTTAAATTCCTCCCTATCTTCTTGTGAATATCATTTCCTATAGGTTCCACCATTAATAGTGGCTTCTAGGTTAATAGGGATGATTTCACAATAGCTTTGGTCTTTATCCCACTTAACGATGGGATTTTCTCCTAAAGTAGGCTCTGTTAGTTGCCTAATCTTTTACTTTTCTACTTTTTTATCCATTTTCTTCTGTTTGGATATAGCTTGAACCTGTAATAAGGTATACTGGGTTTGATCTAAATTGTCTTGTTGTATAAGTGTTATTTTCTTATAACACTTTTGGTCTGGACACTTACAATCTTTTTATAAGGGCTTAGTAATTTCTAAGGCTTCTTGTTGGGTTGTAGGTCTAGGTCTACCATGCTCAGCTGAAGAACTCTGATGTTTTATGGGTCTATAATTTGGTTTGACCTGCATAGGGTCAAAGGCAATCTTGTGATCTATTAGAGGGCTTTAATATTAAATTCCTCTTTATCACTAATTAGTATCTTATCGTTATACAGAGTATAAGGATGATATTTACTAATAAAGTCTTGTCCTAAAATAATATTTTATGTGAAACTAGGACGAGGATCCATAATCCAAAACCAATGATTAACGATTTTGTTGGTCTAATTTCCTAATTTAATATAAATAGGAATAGTCTGGAAATATAAGGTAAATGGATCTCCATTAGACACTTTACCATAGATTTCTTGAGTACTTTCTAAAAAATAGTCTTCAGGGAAGGCATTAGCCTTACAAATACTCTGAAAGCATCCTGTATCTATAAAAGCTAAAAGTCTTTTAGGATAGTATTTGTGTTGAACAAATAATTCTACAAAACAAGTATGTGGTTTAGTAGAAATTCCTAAATTGTTCTTTCCTAAAATAGATATTCCTTTCTGAGGTTTATCTATAAAATCTGAGGGTATTTGATCTTCTGAACTACTATCAGAATGGTATTCTTTTAAATCATAGGAAATTCCCTTTCATTTGAAGTCTTCATTTTCTTGCAATCTTTTAGCTATATTTCTATCAATGTCTTGATAATATGTTTTAATATCTAAGTCTATTTGAGCTCCATACTGGTTAGTATAAATTGCTCTAAATCTAGTTCTTCAACAGTCTTCATGGTAGTGTAATTGACAAATAACACAAACCATAAATAATTCTGTTTGTATAATCTCAAAGCATTCTACGCATCTAAAGTCTTTCTTGCTACATTTCATTTCAAATGTAAAATAATGTCTTTCATCAAAATAGCATCTAGGTATATAGGTTAGTAATTCAGGATTACTAATTGTCCATCTTTTCTTTAAAAATGGCCTTAATATGCACTTATACCAAGCTTCTTCAAAGTCTATATATTCATTATCTAAATCGTCTAGATTAGTCTGCGTCATATACAAGTTTAAAGTATCCTGAGAGTCTTCGTACTCATCGGTATCACTATTATAGTCTTCTGAGTCACTATCTGTATATGCAATATAGTACTAGTATTGTCATCATCTTCTATGTCTGATATTTCTATAGCATATAGGATATCTAACTATTCTTGATTTGCATAGTTTAATATTGTATTAATAATCTTAATACTTTCTTTATCTTTCTTATTAGGGCAGTCTTTAGCAAAGTGTCATTCTTTGCCGTAAGTCCAACATTCTTTGGTGGCAGTCTTAAATTGAGCTACATCTTTTTCTTTCCTATAATTAGGAACCTTCTTATACTTACTAGTATTCTTCTTAAAATATCTTCTTTGGTTAAGTCTATTTTTCTTAGTCTTAGAGTTCTTTTCCCTAAAGGTAGTAGATGGTCTAAATCTATATTTCTTTGGAAATCCTAAAGGTTTAGTCTTTAACTTCCTATGTTTCCATTCTAATTTCTTTTTGAATTTCTTAGATTCACTACCACATCCCCATTGGATTGGAGCGATGTCTCTTTCGTCTTTGATTGGAGGGATCTGCTTGAAAGTCTCTTCTATCAACTTTCTTTGAGTTATATCACGTCCCTTAGATATGATATAGTCTTTGGTGAAATTGATTCTTTCACCAAGGGAGCTGTTCTTCACTCCAGCTACTCCTGGCCAATTCCTATATTCATTAATTAGGATTTGTCCCATGGCTGGTATCTTTATAAAGTATTCATCTTTTAAAGTCTCCCCAAATTCTTTAATTTGGTAATATAGATGTTCATAATTATTGCTATATTCATTTATATTATCTAATTTGCAAATGCTAAGGAGGGCTAACTTAGTTTTTTCAAGGTCTTGTTCATTGATTTGAGATAGATTTCCTGCTCCAATGAATTCTGATGTGAATAATTGAATATATTCCTCAATTGATCTTTCTTCTAAGTTTTCTTTCATCTTTTCAATCTTAGCTAAGGAGTCTTCATCTGTAGCCTTTCTTAAACTATCTAAGTAATCTTTTGCAATACCTCTAATGGATTGCTCAGCGTACTGCATACATGAACTTGCATCCCATTGTTCATTAGATGCAAAAATCATGTTCATATGATTACGCTATTCGTCTAAGGCCTTCTTCCTTTCTTGAACATTGTCTATGTTAAGGTATATACCTACTGGATTTATGGCTTGGCTTGCCATAGTCTTAACAGGAGTGAAACTCTTGTCACTAGTTGGAAAGTCTTTTATATAATCAGGTTTAGTCTTAATTACGGTGCTTGAGTATATAGGAATATTTATTCCTATTATTTTACTAAAAAGTCTAGGAGCATCTTCTAGCCTACTACTACTACTACTACTACTACTTCCTATCTCTTGTTTACTAGGTTCTACTTGTGTAGCTGGCATTAGTCTTTGTTCTCCTTCTTCTATTAGTCTTAGGTTTCTAAGAAGTTCCTTAATATTCTTAGATTCTTTTAATTTTAATATACTCTCTTCAGCTATCATATTATAACTTTCTCTTTCTTGAAATCTAACAGAATGACTTTTCTTAAGGTTATCTTTGAATGTCTTCATATCCATTTAATACCCCGTATTTTTATGGTTTTTTAAATTATGGGATTTATTAAATTTAATTGAGGTAAATTAATTTAATTTTAATCCGGAATGTTGTTTTAAATATTTACTAGCGTGACGAGAGTTAGTAATTATTGGAAACTTGTTATTTGTGGAATGTTACTGGATGAGTATAGTAATATATGAGATTTATTTTTATAAAATTGTCACGTGTGAATGAAATGGCAATTATGGAAATTTAAGTCGGGACGCGTCTGTGTCGTGTCGGGACTAAATGTTGATTTATAAAAGTGAATAAATTATAAGTTGCTCGTATGGTCGTTTTGAGTGCGCCAAAGTGTCCGGAAAGGTCGAGATAGTCAGAAAAGTCTACCCGGGGGTTTACTTTGGGTCTCGGAACGTTTTTAGGCCTAATTGGTACCCCGGGAGGGCGTTTTGGACATTTCGCAATTATGGGTAATTAAACCCACGAATTTTATAGGGTTATATCAGATGGAAAATGTCATCTTTTAGGGTTAACACAATGAAATACTAATGACGGCCATTGGAGAGGAAGAGGAGAAGCTCTCCAAGGAATTCTGGGCCAAGAACACATCCGATTGCACCGCCGTCACCACCAACGCGTAGATCGCGCGACGGGGAACGCAACCACACCAAAATCGTCCGCAAATCAGAACTGAAATTTTCCAGGCAAGTATCTATATTGCTTTTATCAAGTTAATGCATCATTTTATATTAGTCTTAGGTTGATTAGATTAATATTCTTGAAGAAAAACATTAATTGGAGACACAAATTGCATGTTATAATGATAGAGATCATATTTCTGGAAATCCATTTCACGTATAGAGGTTGAGCCACGAAATTCCATGATATTAGAGATAGAAAATCTGGAAAAAGAATGAAAGAAATTAAGTTAAAGGAATTATTAGGGTTCATAAGAATTTTGTAGAGTTTGGCCCTTTTTAAACCATGATTCTTGAGGAAAATTCGCATGTGTTACGTAAGAAACTGTTTATATGGGTATACAACACTTATAGTATAATTGATTGGGAGTTTGGGACTGTAACATGATGATTTGGAGGAGTTTGGGGTGAGAATTCCGTAACTGGGTTGGCTGCAGAATCTGCATAACTGCTTGATCGATCGATCGAGCCCAGAGCATCGATCGATCGAAGGTTCGATCGATCGACCTCCTTTCTTCGATCGATCGACCCTCCTGGGAAAACTGCATTTTTGCTCGTGTTGTCTTAATCCGATTTTATGCGTAGTAAACCTTGATTATGGTTGCTAGAATATAATGGAACATAAAGAGGACCAGTAGGGTCAAGAGAAATCCCATAGAGTGGAACTTTAATGTGAATGGAAATAAAGGGTAAACGGGGAGACTTTCAGACTTAAGAAATCATACGTGTGTTGATTAAATAATCGAAACATCTATTAAGTTGGATTAGATGGCAAGAGAGGGCCTACTGAAATTGTACTTAGATAAAGGAAATACTTCGAGAGACGAGAAGTGAGTTAAAAATGACTTAATTATGAGAATAAAAGGAATGAGACCGTTTTACGATATAATTGAGTAAAATGTGTAATAACGGACAATTATAATTATGGGTCGTGAGCGCACCTAATTTAATAATGTGGATGTGTATATATATATATGATTGGGTAATTATGCATATATTATATCTGTGTGAAAATCGTACCCGCGCTACTTGCTATCCCTGAGGTTACCGCGCTGGGACGGTCTTATCTCAATGAGACCTTTATGGGGGATATTGACTCGTACCCTAGAAGATAGATATCCTTGGTACATGCTATTGAATCGATAGTTCAGAGGGTCCTAAGAGGCGTGGGGTATGCACTGACCTCTTATAGACTTTGAATCTATGCTTCGCCTCAATATTTTTTGTGTATGTGTTAATACAGTTCGAGAGTGATTCCGAACTAGTATTTCCCTTAGTTTGTGTGATACGGGACTTGATAGCAGAGTATGCCAGCACCATAGATTTTATGTGGGGTGCCGTTAGTATATATATAATTTATGAGTGATTGGTATATATATACTTATATATATGGAACTCTAGCACCATAGATTTTATGTGGGGTGCTGTTTGTATATATATTATACGAGAGATTAATATGTATACGTGTAAATATATGACAACTTTCTACTGAGTAAAATAGTAATTAAGTAAAGTATGAAATTTATCAACTTCACTGTAAGTATTCGAAAACGTTTTAACAATACAGAATTATTCTAAAATAATGTAAGAAATCTTGAAGAGATAGACTTTTCTAAAAGTGAATATCATAACCTTAATTCCACGTGTTAAAACTTATGGAGAATAAGTTAGAGAGATAGATGGGGTTCATTAGTACGATAGATGTGCACACCAGATGAGAGGTGAGAATTATCAAGAGAGGGTCGCATACTAATATGACTGTTGCATTAGCCGGTAGCATTTTAAATACTTGCTAAACTATTTTAAAACTGCTTTACATTCGGGCTCTGACCCGTTTGTTGTCACCTCTTCTCTCTTGTGTATATATATATATATATGTATTACAGGTGCCCATCCACAGGGGCGTCTTACTTAGGATTCTTTGGATGGAACGCGCTGTAGCTTTTGTGGGAGTTGCAGGCCATTGCTTAGACGATTTCATTGTTGACTCTACTCATAGTTCAGTTTTATCCAGTGGGGCATGTGTCGCCCTTTTTACATTATTTAGTTGGTATTGTCAGAGACTGTAATTTTTTATTTTCAACTTTTTTATTTCGGGATTTATTACTGTCATGATGTTTTCCTTTAATATTGTAAATATCGGGATTATTTATTGATGGTCAAATTCTTGAATGTTCATTTCTATTCTCATCATTAATGTGTGACTCTTAAATATGTTAATGATTAAAGGTTTTATTATTAGATTTAAATAAAATGGAAATAAAGTTTTAAATGGTTTTGACACTTAGCTTAATTATTTAGGGTGTTTAATTGGAAAAGATTTTCATTTGCGACAGTGATGCTAAGAATGAACCAACTGTCCACCTTGATGTTAATTTAATAAATGAGTGATCGCCCGGTATTTAATTAGGCGGGGTGTCACAATCCAATTCTGAGGGTTCATGTTTTAGATCCTAGATTTTTCTTTATTTAAGTCTTTTTGTTCAAATGATCTTCTAGGTCTAATTACAGGGGCTTGTCTTAGTAAACTAGCAGTAGTCTTACTACCATATTCTCCTTCTGAAGGATCATTGATTATGGCTTCTCCCATATTTCTAAATCTAATTTCTTCGGTCTAGATATTCTTATTGACAATCTTAGGAGGACCAAACTGGATGGTAACATTTCCAGTGACGTCGTCTTGATTAATAAACAAAGGTTTATTTTGTATAGTCTTAGTTTCTTAAAATTCTGGCAATTGCCAGAGGGTCTTAGCTTTTTCTTTCATAGGTCCAATATTCCTAATATTGTAAATATGATTATAGTTTGAAACATTGGTTCTAACTAAGATTTCTTCATTAAGTCTACCGCTAGGAATTCCCGATTGCATTCCTTCATAAGGAAATTGGGAGAACTTCACATAGCTTTGAAATTATATATTTATATTAGCGTCTAGGATAATATAGTCTTCATAGCCACTAGCATATAAGATTAACTTAAAATGTTTGGCTATGTCTACGGTTACTGTAAATGCCGGAATGACATTTAAGTATCCTATATTGTTTAACATTTCTAATTGAGCTATCCCAATAAGGCTTTTCTCAAAATCTTTCCATCTTTTGTCTACTAAAAACATAATATGTTGATATTATTCAGAGGTCTATGTAATCCTTGGATTCTTGCTTAAAAGAGTCCAAAGGTTAGGAATTGGAACTTCCTATCAGTTCCTCTAGATCTAAGCCATTCTGAGTCAAATACTTGGAGCTGAGTATAAGATTTGTCTAACACACGATTCCTATAATGGTAAGTCATGTTATAATTGGGAGTCTTAGGAGTGGCACCTTCTTTAAACAAGTCTATGTATCTAATGGCTGGAAGTTGTCTATTATGAATGGAATCCTCAATAATCTTCCAGTCAACTTCACCCAATTCTTTCCATTAGAGAGGATTGGTGAAATTTCTTTATTTCCACCATGTCCTAACATTGGAGGATGAATCCTTAAGTCTTTGGAGCATATGATTACTGTGTCCAATATTTGGGATAGAGCTAACTATCTTACTAGTCTTATCTAATTCGTCATTTATGACTCATCTACCTATGGTATTCCTTTCTCTAATTTCTATAGGAGGGGGTTCTTTAAACTTACAGGTGACAACCTGTTTTTGCTCAAGTCTTTTTTCGATTCTTACTAAGAAGTCTGAATAATCTTTTTATCTTTTTATTTGACTTAGGATTTCTTCTTTAAAATTCTTATTCTCTTTTCTTGTCTTCTCAGCAATTTCTTCCCTATGTCTAGCAAGAGAATTAACTAGGGATTTGGCAACATTTGTAATATAGTCTTTTATTTCATTATCTTTTTTCTTGTTGTTGCGTAGTTCTGACTTCTATAGATTCTACAATCTTTTCTATTTTATCTAAACGAGTTAGAATAAAAGGAGAGTTTATTTCTGCTTGGGAAGGTTTATTATATACGGCCTTAATTCCATTTATAATTTCTTTGTATTTTTCTTCTACTTGGACCATGTTTAGTCTAAGTTCATTAATAATATTATCCATTTTGGATAGGTTATGGCTTTCCATATTATTGAGGTAATTTGCTAAATTTTGTCGGAATTTAACAAAGTCTGTATAAAAGGTGGTTAATCCTTCTGTCTTAGCCTTTAAATCTAAATGCAAGTCTTTAACAAAGCTACTGTTATAGTCTTGAGTAGCTGCTATGAATGTAGAAATTAAATTTAGTCTTTCTAAAATGAGTCGAGTTGCTTTAGCCGCGTAGGCAATCTCATTTTCATTTATCTTATAATAAAATCTATCATCATTTATCTTTTCTAAAATTCTTTGATAAAATTCTGATAAAGTCTGAATGGAGAGGTCTCTTGATACCTCATTCCAGTCTGATCTAACTATCTCCATTACGAAGATAATTATCTAATCTGGGATAAGCTTAGCTTGTTCTTTGGTAAGTTTAATTAACTCACTGTCTTGATTTTTAATTAAGGTTTTAATTTCTAAAATGTCTTTGTTAAGGACTTCTATATGATTAGTCTTAATATTTATTTCTTGTAGAACATGAACTAAGTTTATTGGGATTTGATTATCTATTTCTAGTAATCCTTTAGAGATATTTTTTTTCTCTGTTTCTAGGGTTTGAGTGTCTTTTATTAATTGTCTTCATATAAGGAGTATACACTTATTTTGGTCTATTATGCTATTAATAGCTCTAGCAGTAACTTGTCTATTGTCTGCGTGTTTGGCTGGTAGTGTTCAGAGTGTGAACAACCGTCTATGTGAGAGGTTAAACAACTTACTGAGTCTAAATCAATTATGGGTATAGGTTGGTAGTTTGGGTTGGTTCCAAAAATATCTTGGTAAATGCGAGGGATAAATCCCAAGGGCATTAGAGTCTTTTTACTAAAGTCTAAAAGGAGCGGCTTATGGCTCTGATACCAAAATTAGGGTTTTGGTCGGAATTCGGTGAGTTTCTAAATTCTTTAAGGTTTTAGTATAAAACAAGAGGGGGACCATCTAAAGTAAATAACAAAAGTCTTTAGGACCACGAGGGGACCACTTTCGGGATAAGGACAAAGTCCGCACGAAAAGTCTGCACCAGAGATTATCTCTCTCTCTCTCTTTACATATATATATATATATATATATATATATATATATATATATATATATATATAACTCAAAGAACGAAAGGGGGAATAAAGGACACGCTCGTCATTTTTTAAAAAAGAAAAAGCCCTAAACTAAACACACGCACGCTCCTCAACTCACAAAAGTAGCCGCTCAGCTCTCCTCTCTCGCTTCTTCTTCTCTCTACGATGTTTTTTCTCAAAACTTAGCTTATCTCTCTACTAAGTCTACTCTTCTTCTCTTTACTCTGAAAACTCAGTCGCCATCTCAGTCAGTGCCATTCTTCTTTAAACTCATTCAGTCGGAGATGGTGGGGCGGCTTTAGGAAGCTTGTGAGCACATCGGACCTTTATTGTCTATCTCAGTCAGTGCCATCTCGTTATCTTAGTACATTTTCTTTATCTGCTTCGTTTTCTTTCTCAGATTTATTTATCCATATACAATGGAAATTCATCCCAAAAATTGGCACTCATATATATATATATATATTAATAAGTTTTGTATTATTTGATAAAAAAACATATATTTAAAAGGTTTATATTTTTTTTGAATATTCTGTATGAACTGTTAAATATTGTGTATAAAAGGGTCTATCAGTATTTTTAAGGGTATATCTCAAATGCTAAAAGATTATTTATTCCCCTGTGTTTAAGGGTTTATTTTATCTCAGATGTCTAAGATTAGAACCGACAATTTAGACCGGACCGACCCTATAAAAATCGGACCGAGTAGGGTAAGATGACCGATACAATTGGTCCGGTCTTGGTCCATTTTTTTAGGACCGATTTAATTTGTCCGGTCCTTAAAAACCCTAAAAACCAGACTGGACTGGACCGCGAACACCTCTAGCACTGACTGAGAGAGACAATAAAGGCCCGATGTGCTCACAAGCTTCCTGACGCCGCCCCACCATCTCCGACTGAATGAGTTTAAAGAAGAATGGCACTGACTGAGATGGCGATTGCGTTTTCAGAGTAGAGAGAAGAAGAGTAGACCAAGTAGAGAGATGAGCTAAGTTTTGAGAAGAAATAACGTAGAGAGAAGAAGAAATGAGAGAGGAGAGCTGAGCGGTTACTTTTATGAGTTGAGGAGCGTGCGTGTGTTTAGTTTAGGGCTTTTTCTTTTTTAAAAAATGACGAGCGTGTCCTTTATTCCCCCTTTCGTTATTTGAGTTATATATATATATATATATATATATAGGGCTGGTCCAGACCGGTTATTTAATAAGGCAAACCGAACCGATTAGACCGATCTGCAAAAAAAATCGGAACATGATCGACTAAAAAACGATAAAAATAAAGCGATTCGGTTCGATCCACCAGTCCAATCGAGTTTCTGAACACCCCTAGTCTTTTATACCTTCAATTTATTAAATTTGGTATTTCCTCTTTGGAAGAGATTAACGAACAGTATTAGAAACATCGCTCACCTTGCCAACCTTAAAAGAGGAGCAATAAGTATCCGATACATATAGTGCATCATCTTTTGGTGCATCTTGAATCAAGTAATTCAATAAGAAAGTGTAAAAAAAGTGGTTACCTATATCCTCAATTCACATATGATGTTGAGGTTGAAGCAACCCTAAGGCCATCCTACGTAGTATTTAATTGTCCTTTTCAATATTAGTTTCCTTTGGAAATATAAAACAGTATGCAAAGCAATGTTTCAAATTTGTGACTACAAGTAAATATAACTCATCCTTAAGGACTAAGACTCCATATGCATATTTCCACTAATATATTTGGCTTAATCAATAACCATCATTTTACACATTTAGGATTATTTAACCATCCTACAGCCTTTATCGCTAACGAAAAAGCCCCACACATTTCCATGATACCTCTATTAATTGAGACCAAAACATCACTCTCTATTTCCCCATCGGTGGAAAATGTTATTTGCTTAAATAAGACACAATTATCATCTCATCACAAGAGAGTCCGACCTATAGTATGAGTAACATATTTTGCGTGGTTGAAACAACTTCAACTCTTTGAGTGGTCACATTAATTTTGCTTTTCGATAGAATGACAACTAACAACTAATTTCTCAAGCAACCCCATTTCTCTAAATACATGGTCAGGTGCCCATTATTAAGAGAATTAAAAATAATCAAATACATGATTAGTTGTTGATCCTAACATGAATGTAACGCCTTGTAGGTAAGAGAAATAAAGAGTGAAAAGCGCAATGAAAGCAAACAATGAGGCGTGATGGTTCTTTTAACCCTCAAATAATGACGGTTAACATATTGGATTTCGCTCACTCTATACTAAATTCTATGCAGCCCTGTATCCACTCCTAGCAAAGCCAATTCTATCAAAGCCAATCTGCATATATATAACAAGCATATCGTAAGACTTGAGGCTAGAAATAATCAAATTTAAAATTACAAAATGCCATGCTCAGTACATCATAAATCCTAACAAAATCACAAACTTGATAGTTGAACAAATGAAACAATGCAATGTTACCATTCAAATGAGGAACTACTATTTATCCAATCACCAATAAATTAATCACAAACAACCACTTGACCAAAAGTTTTAAGAGTAAATTTAACAGAGTTTATAAGATTAACCAATTACGTGATCACTAAAGATCAAAAAATTCTTTTGCAATTGGTACAAATGTATAATCAATACTCCACCTTGAAAATGAACATCAGTACAAAATCAACTTAACATGTTAAGGTTCTTCACAATGAGAACAATTAGAAGAACATAAAGAGTAGTAGGGGAAAACTTTTAGCCCAATACAAAAAGAATTATAATTATATCAAACTGAGCGGCCATTTAGCATTTACAAAAATAAGAATATAAACACATGTATACATGTTAAATATTAAAATTTAGACATTTTATAGTAGGTGAAGAATAAAGGTGGAAAGAAAACATAAAAACTCATGGTTCCTTAGTAGCTTATAGAATTCCAAGATATTCAGAAGTCCTAAAAAGTAGAGTCGAAATTCGTATCCAAAGTCCACCGCTTTAAAACTGGTAAGGGTTGGGTTAAGCCTGGGCTTATTTTTGGCGGGTAGAAATGGGTCCCGTAGTTGGTTTACTAAAGGTTGGAGACCATCCCCCTGCTAACCCACACTCCGTAAACAGTTAAACCCCCTACCTTCTCCTCTTCTCTATCTCTATCTTTGTCAGTCTCCCTCCCTGTGTCCGAATATTATCTGTAACATACATACACTAATGTATATACTCATGTAACATATATATCTGTAACAAATCTGTTCCAAATTGATTAAGTTCACAAAAAGGCGAAACAGGGACTGAAACCGGGTTAGTGGTTTAACCTGAGTCCGTAATTGAGATACCATGTTGTGTAACCTGCCCATATCCAACCCTCAGTTGTACGTAACCTACCCAAATCCGCCCAGAACCACCCAATTGCTCGGCCTACCACAAAGAGAGCAGAAACCATCTAAACTTTAATTGAGGCAAAATCTCGCAAATCAATTTAAGATATTCAGATGTCCAATAAACATAAAATTACAATATTCAACAATAAATCAACTAAATATATACATGAAACCCAACAAGAAAATTGAATTTGGGGCAAGAAATCTATGTACGCTCACAAGCTGTATAGTGTATAAGAAAATTATCTATGTTAATTATGTTTTTCTTTGTTTTCTAATATATTCTACAAAAGTTACACCAGAAACTAATTAGTAATTTATTGTAGAAACTAAAAAGGAATTTGAATAAAATGTACAATACATGTACCTTAGATCTGCAAATCTACAATGCCAGAAGTGTGAGTAACACCTATATTTGTTGTACCAAATATAATCCTTGAAATATAACTAAAAAGTAGAAAATCAATCAAGCGCGGTAGCGATACAAAATCGTTATTGATCACATATCCAAAATTATAGCAAGCATAAAAAAACTAAACAAAAACATCCCAAAGCTGTAACAGCAGTCACAGAACGTACAATGTATTATTTTGAAATTTAAAAGAGACTGATGAGAGAGTTTTTCGAGAAAGTCTTTCTCTGTCTCGGTGAAATACTTGTAAGATTAAGATATCGCGTGAGAGTATGTGTGATATTAAAACTGATCTCAACAGTATAAGAACTCAATTTTGTCAAAATCTTAACCTATGAATCTATTTTTTTATGAATAATTAAACAACTTTCTTCTATATTAATTATATAGATTCATTCCTTTCCATCAAACTACAAATTTTTAATCTTGTAAACATGAATTCCTTTTAATTAGAAATTAAAAGTACTTGTTCACTCAAGTTTTTAATCTAAGGAATTAAATTTATAGAAGAAATATATCCAAATTTACAATAATCTTAATTTATAAGAGTGAAGGGGAATGTTAAGGTGTAAGAATACCTATACAGATCTCCTGGGGTGGCAGTGGTTTCCCCTAGTGAACTATTGTTGTCCATGTGAATTAACAAAAGACGGGCGTGCTCTTCTTAGATCCACCACTACCATGAATGAAATCAAAGTCAATAAGGACAACTACTCAATCAATACTAACATCACAATGCAACATCCCAAAACAAGAAAATGACACGACACGTGAAATTTCACCACTACTCAAAGAATTCAAAGAATATTGGTCGAGCTTGAAAGTCCTTGGATTAAAGAAAATTTTCCATGTATGCATTTTAGTACATACCGCTTATATTTAAGATCTTTATCTATACACCTGATCTTTTCTGAATTTTTATTTTCTTGATTTCTAGTAGCACCAATCATTAGCATATGGAAAGGGAAGGAGTGGAGATCGAGGATTCTGAATAAAGGATATGAAAGATCGACTAATTTTTCAGTATTTGTTAACAGAGGCCGAGAAGACTGTTTAAGACGTCAGCGATATTACGCAAACAGTAATTTTATATTCATGTAAAATAATGAGATGAGCCCAAGATTTAAGAGATCATAGATAGTTAGATACAAATAATAGAACATACTCTAAAAAATAAGAGAAGAAAAAACTAGTAAACCGTACACAATATTCACGAGGTTCTGCAGTAGTATATCCTTAACTTGTTACAATGGGGCATAACTAGATAGTTGGGTGTATAACATATTCATGCAAATAGAGGATCTAAATGTGAAAAAACTTGATAAATCGTCTCTATATCCTTGAAACATATTTGGAGGAAGTGAATTTTCAAACATAAACTATTCATTATAGACAACAGAATGCTCATGGAATGAAAAGGCATCAACTACCCTATTGCCTTGCCTGTATATGTGATTAATGGAACACGTCTGTGTTTTTAACTCCTTGCACTGTCTAATATCATAGGTGATAGACCATGAATTAAAAGCATGAACCAAAGCTTCTGAATTAGTTTCCACTCATGAAATTTTAATACAATTGTAAATACGGAATTAAAGACATGTATGTTCAGAATATAGAAGTTGACAATGAGCCTTTGTGCTAAACACACATGCTTATGGGAACCTTGGTCAGCATTGATGACCACAGTTATACGCAGAGCAAAACCTGTTAAGCCTTATGGAAACAGATCAAAATGATTACTAGATTGCATTGGAACATCTGCGAAGGGTTTATAAACATCACCCCTGAAGTTGAGGTCCAGAGAATTATCTCTGAAACTCTATTTTTAGCAATTCATGGATCAAGCCCGACCACTGATATATTAATGCACTAATAATTGTACAATTTGTTTCGTCAAATACCAAAAACAAAAACAAAAACAAAAATATTTTGAAGGAAAAGATATGTTAAGAGGTTTTAAATAGAAGTACGATAGGCTCCATTCATCTATCTATATTCATTTATACAGTACCAACAAAAGACATTTGTATGCAATCATAGAAGTGAGACAGTAGTATATTAACACATAGACAAATTATGGCTTAATCTGTGAACCTACAATCTAAGACTAAGCTCAAGGCTTATAACAACTTGGATGCCATGAAGTTCGAACTCAACTTGCAAGGGAAATTACATTCGTCAAACAACTTATGACTCGGTAGAAACCTTAAGCATCACAAAAACATAATCATAGAATAATGGTGCGAATTATATAAGAAACTAGCACTACCAATCAATATCACATACGTATACTTATCTATTACAGGAACCTAATTTGGAAATAGAAGAAAATTGAATGAAATTTACCTCACCTTTTGAAAAATCACTTGTATGAACAACAAATTACTCATTTTGGAAACATAAAATACTCTTAACTGTAGACTCTTCAGTAATATTTTACATTATCTGAAATTTCTCTCTTGAAAAAGAAAAAAAGATGGAACACAGATTAAACTCACTTGAAAGAAATAAAGAGCTTCAATCAATCGTGGTAGCCCTCGTGCACAGTTAGGGCGGTGGTCATTGTTCACTCAAGTTTTAAACATAAAGAATTAAATTTACTGAAGAAATATATCTCAGTTTATAGAGATCATAATTTATAAGATTGGAAGAGTGAGTAAGAATGTTAAAGGGATGGTGAGAATACCTGCACAGATCTCTGGTGGCGGCAGTTGTTTCCCTTGGTCAACTATGGTTATTGGTTGTCGGAACAGCATGGTGTTCTTCTTATCCCACCCACCATCATGAATAAAACAAAAGTCAAAACGAACCCTAAAACCACCACACACACACACACAGACACATATCATCTAATTCACCAAACCTCTCCAAATCTTACTCAACATTTTTATTTATAGAAAGAGGACACAACAAAGATAGAAAAAGAAAAACAGACATTTGTAAAGGGATCATTGGGATATTACTTTATTTTCAAGAGAGACGTGCTTAGTCCGTGACTTATATAATCAGTTAATTGGTATTCAAAATTTAAATGCGAGAATTCATGTCTTAATCAATGGGTTAGTGACGTAATTTAATGTAAAAATCAGCTCGATGTTCATCATTATATGTGGATAAGAAACATTAAATTATTAGTAGCCTCAAGTTGTTCCACATACACAAAATTCTTTCCATTTTTTAATATACGTATATGCTAAGAGACAAATTAAACCTACAAGCCGAAAAACACTTATAAAATCCAGAGTTGTAAATTCAACAAAACATTATTAGTGTACACAAGCTTATGAATGATCTCCTCTGTAGATAATAAAATAAGGGGAAGAAACACAGATTTGGGCCAAAATAAAAATGCGAAAATCAACGTTAAATGATGAAGAGGGAAACATTGCTTTGTTTTCAGATGGAATAAAATATGATCACAAAAACTGGAAGACAAGAGCAAAGAAAAACTAACTGTAGAGAATATATTATTTCATAAATACATTCTCATTTCCCTAGCATCTGCATATAACTTCTTCTTTAACCAGTAGAATTTTCACTCCAGTAGGCATTTATTTGTACATGTTACGATACCATAGCTACTCTCTCTTGAGTACAATGTTATGACTAATTGGTGTAGGTTTGTCTGTAAAATAATTTGGACCCTCCTTTTGTAATTAACACTTCTTTTTACTTTTTGATTTTTGTTTTAATGAGAACACAAAGAATATTCGTTGGTTTTCCCATTTAGTTTAGCACATGTTGTGCATGGTGACACAAATGCATAGATTCAAGGCATTCGAACAAATTGGGATTTTCAAGGCTAGTTCTTCCCTTTATATAGTCCATAAATTATTTTAATCCCCTGCGTAGTCCATAACTTCAACTTGATAAAATTTCTTTCATCCCCAAAATCATCACTTCAAGGCATGTACTTCCCTCCATAAGATTTTGGACCTGATAACTGAAAATTTATAAATGAACAAATCTACTGCTCACTGTTTACAACAACCACCATTTTAGCCACTAAACTCTACTGTATCAGTACATAAGTAATATAACCATTTAGTATTCCCTTGACCTTTGATTTCAGTCTCTTCTTCTCCATAAGCTTACTCACAAGCTCATCGCCGGGCTCGTGTACGGGAACAAGGATGATTCACTCTTAGGTTCTCCTTTAAGGTGAAGTGGGAGTTTTTCGGGGAGGAAAACATGGTCATCAATGGTGAACAATTAAACCTCAACTTCAGATCCTCTTTTATAGTTGACCAAGGCTAGGGGCACAGGTGCCGATTGTTGAAGCGACTCTTTTACCTAAGTGTGGGGACTTCACAGGGGCTTGAATCAGAGAATGAGAGTCGATTGGTCAATGTTGCAACTTTTGAGAGGGTAATCCCTTGATGAGAATGACGTTGGTGGAATGTGGTTGGCCTCCCAATGGCTTTGATTATGGTGAGGTATGTTGTTCCAGCAAACCATTGGTTGTTTCCCTCGTGACTCTCTTGCTTCGCTCGGCATCTAGTCTCCATCTCATCAAAAGCGGCGAACAATACTTGCACGACGGCTGGTGTTTTCTCAATAATGGGCCTTTGGGTGGTCAAACAACGTCCTCTAAAGCTCCTGGAGGCTGTTCCAAAAGACTCGCAATCACCTGGTTGGGCCCTCCTTTCGTAGACGCCAAACCCCATGAATTCCACCAACCCCATTGACGAGGGGTACGAGGCACTAAGGTTGGAGCATGCCGGTTAGTTCGGTGAGGGAATTCCGATGAAAGTTCTGTTTACAATTATTGTTGTTGTAATCTGTTGGAATTTATGGCTTACAAGAAATAGGCGTAGGTTTGTTGACATATAATTTTCCAGTAAATATACAGTGGATAGATGAATGGAATCTATTTATGATATTTATAAAAATTTCAAATGCCCTAGAATTACCTTCATATATGAGAAGAACATTTTGGACTACTTAAACATAAAATACTACTGTCATCAAAAGATAGTTTCTATAATAACAAAGTGGATTAGGCTGAACTTAAATTGGTTTCAAATTGATTGTAATGAATGATGCAAAGGTAATACGGTGGTGGGGGTGGTATAATATAAAATGGGAATATGATGGCTGATTTCTCCTCATTCTATCATCAAACCACAAAAATGAAGGATGAAACATTGCCTATGATGGATTGGATAAACTTGGCTGTGGGGTTGAATATGAAAAAGATTTAGATTGAGCTGGATTCAAAAAATTTGATATTCATAAAGGTATAGTTGAACCCCTTGGGAAATCATCTACTTTATTATGCATGGTTCAAAGTATCGGTCTCGGTATATGACTCGGACGCTTAATTTTTGACTCGATATTGGTATCGGTGTTGGTCTGGGGCGATGCGCAACTATACACTATTTAGAGAACTCAAAAAAATTTGAAAGAAATAAAGAATAGTTTAGAAAAATTAGAATAATAGTATGGCTCAATTAGACAAGTACAAAATTATCATTTAATATGCATAACATTGTCAAATTCTTCATACTCAATCATCATTTAGTATGCGTAACATTGTCTAAATCAATATATATATAGTTAGTAATATATTCTTCGTGAATGTTATAATAGTACCTATTACGAATTACGGATATATATAATGTAAATACTCATAAACTTTAAGGATAGATGAATAATGATACATTTTAATACAAATTAACTAAATACAAAATAAGGTTAAATGGGAGATAACCCCTTTAGTAACACTACAAGAAAAGAAATGAGATATTCAACCAAAAAACCTGATTTGAGACCATGCTTCATATACCCTGTAACGAATTGAAAGCCATTGCTCCAATCGTGACATGGATGCAAAATCGAGTATCAATTGAGTGAGTTAGAAGTTGAGATAGAGATATCGATTCTTAGTAACTTGTACCATCTCGATCGATATATTATCGATATGGGTCGATATTGCTGTGATATCATCGATATGAGCCGATTATACAGTGATATAAGCTAATACTACCGACAAATACTGATATGGGATCGATTCACACCAATAATTGAAACTCAACTCGTAACTCGGGAATCGGATCGGTGTGTACCGATACCTAGTCAACTCGGTCGTATCGTCGCGGTATCAGCCTTGACTTTGAACCATGTAATTATGAGAATCAAGCATACTCTTCTGAATAATAATGGTTCATATACCACACTAATAAGAGAACAATGGGGCTGCTGATAGCCTTGCTAATTGGGGTTATATGTCCGAGACTAATTCAAGATTATAAATTTTGAAGATCTAAAAAATACGACTCAGGTTTTGTCAAAGAGGATAAATTGTGTATGCCTTCTTTTATAATGGTTAAAAGATAATTTTGGGTATTGGTGATATTGCCTTTTTTTAGATTTTTAAGGGGTTGTAATTTGGTTGTAATAGTTCATTGTCTTTTTGACATAAGGGAATATCCTCCTCAAGTCCTCTGCATTCTTTTAGAATGGTTAAAAGATAATTTGGGGGTATATTTGATATAGCCTTTTTTGGATTTTCAAGTGGATTTAATTTAATTGTAATAGTTCATTGTCTTTTTGGCATAAGGGTATGAAATGCACTTAATACATACTGACATAATTCCAATTGGACATGGTGTGGACATAATTGATTTTTTTGGAAAAATATATGAGAAATGTAAATAAGGACATAAATGAACCAGAGTTAGGTGTCAGCTGTGTCACATATAACAAAACAAATCAGGTACAATTTTGAAGCATTTTAGGCGAGTAAAAGATAATACAGTCCATAATAATAACTTTGCCCCTCACATAAGCAACACACGGATAATCCCCCTCACAACGCAAAACTAGCGTACAATTTCCTAAACAATGTAGAATTATAGTCTCGGGATCCCTTTTCTAAGTAAGTGACAAAAAAGTAAGGGATTGCACTAAGTTCCCTTAACCCTTCTTGTAACACCATCTCTTCTAGCTTTTAAGAGCATAAAAAACTCCTTATTTAAATGTAATCTAATAAAATTGTAACATTCTATAAATAAACTGTAGACTAATGAAGCTTCGCAAGAATACAAAATGACCTCACTTGAACCGATAACTGTGAAAGAGTAGTCCAGCATATGATATATATCACTTTACATGTTCGACGTAAGACCGGTTATCTGGGCGAACCAGATAAATAATGTGTTCCCGTTCCCTATTTCCTTATTTTTTCTATTTGTCCGAATCACTTCACACTTACGTCAAGCCGAAATCTTACAAAATTTTCCGTCATCAGGTTGTGAATGTAATTACGAGTGTTGTACATACATTATGTAATCTTTTAATACGAATATAGTGACAGGTCCGACAAAAGAGGGAAAGGGTTGGTGAGGGACTTTTTGTTAAATGATAATACGAGTGGTTAAAATATTTAATAAATAAATTTGTTAAGAACTCGAAGACATGAGGAAAGCAAAAGTAGCTTCCAAGAAAATAATATTCTAAAGGACATGTAAACAAAAAGTACAAAACTTGACAACTGATTATAGTTACATTACGCATTGTCTTTACCAAATTCATATTTTCTTGATTCTTAAATAGACCATCATTAACAGATCCTGGATTTTTTGTATATTTATATATACAATGAAATACTAGGGAAAAAAACAAAGGACTATGATTTTGCAGATTGGCATTTTTGGATGATGCGTTTGAAAGGAAGGGGAGGAGTTAGATTAGAGGGATAGGTATCCCTAGATTAGAGGGAGAGTTACTATGAAAACATAAATGTATGCAAAAATTCACGAAAGTAGACACCAATTGTCGCCTACAATTATAGGGAGAGGTATCCCTAGCAGATGCATATAACGTCTTCTTTAACCATTAGAATTTTCACTCCAGTAGGCATTTATTTGTATATGTTTTGCGAAAATAGCTACTCTCTATTGAGTACAACATTAGCCATAACTGGTGCAGGTATATCTTTGTAAAACCTTTTTGACCCTTTTTTAATAAAATCTCATTTATCCCCAAAATCAATACTTCAAGCTGTGTAATCCCCTCCATAAAATATTGGACTTGACAATTGAAATTTGCTAAAAAGAACAAATCTTGTGTTCATAGTTCACAACAGCCCCTACTTTAGCCACTAAACTCTACTGCATCATCAGTACACAAGCAGTATAACCTTTTAGCATTCCCTTAACCTTTCATTTCAGGCCCTTGTTTATAAGCTTATTCTTTACAAGCTCATTGTCAGGCTCGTGTAAGAAATAACTTTTATGTTTTCCCTCGCGATGAGAATGACATCGATGGAATGTGGTTGGGCCCCAAAGGGCTTTGATTGTGGTAGGGGACACTGTCATGAGAACCCTATCAATTGTTTCCCTTCGTGCCTCTCTTGCCTCGCTCGGCGTCTAGCCTTCACCACAGTGAAGGCGGCGAACGATACTTGCAAGGCTTTTATTTGCTCCATAACGGTACTTTGGGTGTTCAAAAGACATCCCCTAAAGGTCTCGCTTCTTTGCTCTGCATGCACAGCTGCGCGCCTTCCTTGGCTCCCAGGGCTGGCAGTGTCCCTGGGCTGTGTGATTGCCTCTGATGGTGCCCTGCGAACCCCATGCATCCTTCTGCTGGCCCTAGAGACTATTCCCCAAAGCCTCTCTACCACCTGGTTGGTCCCTCCCTTTGCTGCCACCGTCACCCATGAACTCCACCAACCCCACTAATGAAGGGTATGGGGAACCAACGTTGCCGCATGGCAGCTGGTTTGGTGATAGAATTCTAGTGGAGATGTGATCCTTCAATTATCCCACCTCATGGCCTATAAATTCAATCTCATCCACCAATTCGGATAGGGTTGGGTTGATTCCTTAAATTAAACCTTTGCCATTTATTTCGTTTTGTTGATGAATACGATTACCACACAAGCATACTACTACAACATGAGATAACCGCACCGTGATACCAATTTGATGTAAACACATAAATACGCAGCGGAACATATACACGAAAGTAATAGAAATTTTAAGGAAAGCCTCAATCAAAGAAATCTTACTATTGATGTAATTAAAATTAAGGTAGACCTCTTCAAATAGGCATTACAATGCTAAATCCCCAAGTCTTCTACCTACTATAGGACGCTAATTACAAGGGAAACAAATAAGAGATGAATTACCTATCATTATCACTACCTAAAAAATAGCTAACTTAAAAAATAACTAATTTTATTTTATGTCTACTAAGCCCCCACACCTTATTCTGCCTCCTCAACTCTCTTTCTTATGTTATTCCCTATCGACCTTGGCAACTCTTGATACCATTAACCAAAGAACTCTTAAGCATTTGAAGTTTGTTAGTGTGTTGCCAATTAAACCACCCTTTAAAGATAATGCTTACAGTCTCCTGAACCTTCAATTTAAAATATTTGGTATTTCTTCTTTGGCAGAGATTGACGAACAGTATTAGAAACATCGTTCAGCTTGCTAGCCTCAAAAGTGGAGCAATAATTATCCGATACATATAGCGCATCATCATTTTGTGCATCTTGAATCAAGTAATTCAACAAAAAAAGTGTAAAAATAGTTGGTTACCTATATCCTCAATTCACATATAACGTTAGAAGCTATTTATGATGTATTGTCTTGTTCAACTTGAGTGCCAATGTGTATATTTATATTAAGAGATGTGTGGGAACAATGTACAAAGAAACCAATGTGGCACAAACCACAATATACAAGGTGGGACAAACCACAATATATATAGAAACATAAGACATTCAAACATTCTCCCTCAAGCTGGAGCGGAGATATCCACCAAGCCCAGCTTGCCAATAGATGAGCGAAGCAAAGAAGGTCCAATCGCCTTGGTGAGACAATCTGTTGTCTTAGCTGATGAAGGGACAAATGAGGGACGAATGATGCGTGCAGATATTTTCTCCCGAATGAAGTGAATATCCACCTCAATGTGTTTGGTTCCCTCCTGAAGGATAGAATCAGATGGTAACAAAACGGTTGATTTGTTATCACACAACAAATCAGACGGGCCGTCCTCGGTATAGCCTAGCTCACCCAAAATCGATCGAAGCGCAAGAGCTCACATGTACCCTGAGCCATAGCACGGTAATCTGCCTCTGCTAAAGAACGAGAAACTACCGCTTGTTTCTTACTTTTCCATGATATGAGATGAGAACCATAGAAAGTACAGAAGCCAGGAGTAGAACGCCTATCAGTCCTGCATCCAATATAATCAGCATCAATGAAGCAAGAGAGGCCCCTTTGGCCTCCTGAAGCATAGAAGAGACCAAGATCCGGTGAAGAATTGAGATACCTCAAGATATGATAAACATCAAGATGGGCGGTGCGAGGAGTATGCAAAAACTGACTAACACGATTCATATCAAATGCCAAGTCAGGACAAGTGTTGGTCAAGTAGATGAGACGGCCAACCAAACGGTGATACCTAGACGGCTCAGAAATAAATCTCCAGACTCAGCAGTGAACTTCACATTCGGATCCATAGGAGTAGAAGTTGGATGACAACCAATCATCCCTGTATCCGGTAACAAATCAAGAACATACTTCCTCTGAGATAAAGAAATCCCACGACGAGATCTCGCAACCTCAATCCCCAAAAAATACCGAAGAGGACCCAAATCTTTGGAATCAAAAACTGCTCTAATGTCCTTCTTAACCTGGATAATCCTCTCTAAATCATCACCAGTAATAATGATATCATCAACATAGACCAAAAGGATAATGCACCGGTGGTTGGGATGTCATCGAATAAAACAAGTAGCATCTGGAAAATCCCATAGAGGTAATCACCTCACTGAATCGGCTAAACAAAGCTCAGGGGGATTGTTTCAACCCATATAAAGATTTGCGAAGATGACAAACCTTGCCCTCATACTCCCTTGTAGCTCGAAATCCGGGAGGAGGATCCATATAGATAGTCTCAGTAAGATCCCCATGAAGAAAGGCATTCTTAATATCCAACTGATGCAACGACCAAGAGTGAGATGCGACAAGAGAAATAAGTACACGAACATAAGTCATCTTAGCAACCGAGGCAAAAGTCGCACCAAAATCTTTACCCGAAATCTGAGTAAAGCCACGAGCCACAAGACGAGCCTTATATCGTTCAACAGAGCCATCAACTAAATATTTAACACTAAACACCCATTTGCAACCAACACATTTATCCCCTTGATGAAGAGACAATAACTCCCAAGTACTATTCTTGTCCAAGGCATCCATCTCAGTTTTCATGGTAGCTGCCCACTCAGGATTCTGGAGAGCCTCATGCAAAGACCTGAGAATAGAAATAGAGTTAAGACAGCCCAAAAAAGCACGATAGGACCCTAAAAGACCATCATAAGAAAGGTGCTCGAAAATAGAATGGTTAGTGCTACAAGAGTTAGTATAATCAGCAAAACAAGTCGAAGGGCGGCGATCACGAGTGGGATAACGGGACTGAAAATCAGAAATAGGTGAGGGAACAATACCTGAGTCCACAGGAGGAGGAAGCAGGGGCATCCGAGGGCGACTAGCATAAACCTGTAAAGGGGGTTCCTAATGAAGCGAGGAAGACACATCAAATAAAGGGATGGGACGGGCTATTAGAGAAGCCTCCTCCAGAGGAATAGGAGATAGGGATGGGGGAGTAGCAGGTATACCATAAAATGGAGTATCCTCATGAAAGGTGACATCACGAGAGTGATACATATGTCGAGAAAGTGGATCATAACATTTATAAGCTTTAGACATTGTAGGATAACCACAAAAATACATTTAATGGCCTTATCATCAAGTTTGTGGCGTGAGGTACGCCTATCCTGAACATAACACACACCCAAAAACACGGGGTAACAGAGGGAAAAGGGGGGCAGTGGGAAATATACCGTGAAGAGGTGTTTTGCCATTTAAAACTTTGCTTGGAGTGCGGTTAATAATAAATGTGGCAATGAGCAGAGCAAGGTGCCAGTAAGATTTAGGAACATTCATTCCCCGTAAAATACACCGAACCATTCCCATTAAGTGACGGTTCTTTCGTTCCGCCACCCCATCTTGCTTCGGAGTGTAGGGGCAAGAAAGTTTGTGTAAATTCCCCGTTGGTTGAGTTGTGAACGAAAAGCATCAGAAACATACTCCCCACCATTATCAGACCGAATGTTACGAACAATGGTGTTAAATTGTGTTTTAATCATTTGCAGGAATTGAATAAACAAAGGTAACACCTCAGATTTATGTTTAAGTAAATATACCCATGTACACCTAGAGAAATCATCAATAAAAGTGGCATAGCACTTATGACCCGATAAAGCTATGATTGGTGAGGGTCCCCAAACATCAGAATGAATAAGATCAAACATACTAGGTGCACGACTCATATGAGAAATATAACTAGTACGAATATGTTTAGACACTTCACAAGTCTCACAGGTAAACCTATTGTCTTTACAAGTCTTAGACAGAGAGGGAAAAAGTAAACATAGGTATTGAAAATTAACGTGTCCTAAACGGACATGCCACAGATGCAAAGTTTGTAAAGATACAAAAGAAACAATGAGTTCAGTGGAAGCAGAGGAACTGAGACCAGAAACAGAAGTAGTAGGGGGAAGATCCTCAAAGTGGTATAGGCCATCAAGCTCATAACCCCTGCCAAAAATCCTTTTTGAACTCAAGTCCTGCAAATAGCAATATGAGGATAAGAATATGACAGCACAATTGAGATCTTTGCAGAGTTGACGAACAGAGATGAGATTAAATGAGAGGTCGGGAACATGCAACACAGAACATAAAGTGAGAGTGGGAGAGAGACAGATGTTTCCCTTGCTACGAATAGGAGCAAGAGATCCATCCGCAAGACACACACTACGACACACAGGGGTAATAGGGGAAGTAAACAATGATGACTCACCTGTCATATGATCAGATGCTCCAAAATCCAAAACCCAAGTAGGCTTAACAGTATTAACATGAAAAGCGGATGATGTACCTAAAGCAATAGTGGCAGTGGAAGTAGAGTGCCCAAGAGAGCTCAACTATACCTGGAGGAGATCAATTTGAGTCTGAGGATGGCTATCATCCCTAGAAGCACTAGTAGTAGTAGAAGCGGAAGCATTGACAATGGCAGCAGTCCTGGGGGGCCCAATGTGTTTGGCCTTAGCCAACTTCAGTCTCAACTCTGGGTGAAGTTTGAAGCATCGGTCTCTAGAGTGCCCAATAACACCACAATGATGGCAAGTCAGTCGTCCATCACGAGTACGAGGACCAGTGTGAGCCGCAAATGCCATTTGATCAGTAGAAGAAGACTGAACCTGAGGAGCAACCTGAGAAGTCTGAGATAGTTTGAGACGACGCTCTTCTCCATCCACAATATCAAAGGCCTCTCGAAGGGGAGGCGTAGGATATGTGTTTATGATCTGAGTACATAGAGCCTCGTACTCTGATTGTAAACCCATAAGAAACTGATAAGTGTGATGACGATCCAGACTCTGCATCAGAATAGAAGCGGCCTCAGGAGGAAAGTCTGCGAGTGTCTCAAACTAGGCCAGCTCCTCCCAACGGCACAGTAGATATCCAAAGTAGTGAGAGACGGAGAGGTTGAGTGACTCCTATGAGGCATGAGAAATCTCCCGATAAAGCTGAAATACTCGGGCATCATTATGAGCATGAGCATACATCTGATTAAGAGCCTTCCATAAATCGAAAACAGACTCATAGAACATAAACATGGTATAAATGCGCTCCTCCATAGAGTTGACCATCCACCCAAGAATAGTGCAACGGGCCATCTCCCATTGATTAAAAATAGCAACGTCCTTAGCATCCGGTTGGGTTTCAGTGTCCAATAACCAACTAGTCTTCCCTTTCGACCCAATAAAGAGGCGGAGAGATCGGGACCATGAATTAAAATTTATTCCATTCAATAATACACTGGTAATCCGATGAGTAGGTGTATGATGGGTAGGAGCGGGACCATTCAAATCAGCCATATCTCCCGAGTACTCAAATATAATCCAACAAGTACATAAGTAGGACCAAAAAATTGGCAAGATGCTATTCAATCAAATCAACAACATAAAGAGGTATAAATCCTCACAAATAAGGCCAAAAAAATTGGCAATGAGTTTAACCAAATACTCAGCAACATAGAAGGGTATAAACCCTCAAAATAATCAAATAAAGGCAAATTAATAGCCTAATACATGGGAATAAAACCCAACAGCAAAATCAGGGACTAAAGAACCCCAAATTAAAAGGGTATAAACCCTAGAAAAAGTAGAAAAATAAAGAGGAGTTTACCCAATCAAATCAGCAGCAATTGAACCCTCTAAAAGGAGAGGATCGAGCCTTGAGAGAGAGAGAGAAGCGTTGCTTAGTCAGCTGTCAGATACTAACTTTAGCTCTGATACCAAGAAGCTATTTATGATGTATTGGCTTGCTCAACTTGAGTGCCAATGTGTATATTTATATTAAGAGATGTGTGGGAACAATGTACAAAGAAACCAATGTGGGACAAACCACAATATACAAGGTGGGACAAACCACAATATACATAGAAACATAAGACATTCTAACAAACCACATATAACGTTAAGGTTCAAGCAACCCTAAAGCCAGCCAGCGTAGTATTAAATTGTCCTTTTCAATATTAGTTTCCTTTGGAAATATTAAACAGTATGCAAAGCAATGTTTCAAATTTGTAACAAGTAATTATAACTCATCCTTAAGGACAGTAAGACTCCATATGCGTCTTTGCACTAATACCATATTTGGCTTAATCAATAACCACTCATTTTAAACAATAAGAATTAATTAGCACTCCTACGGCCTTTATGGCTACCGAAAGAAATCCTTGGACAATAACATTATAAGTGCAACCATTTGGCGTGCAACCGTTCTCTTCCATTCTTCTAAAAAAATCTGTCACTTCACATAGCAACCCTTCACTACATAATCCATTAATCATAATATTATATGCACGGACATCAGGTTGCAAACCTTTGCTAGGAAGACTATCAAAAACCTCACTAGCAGCTCTAGAATTCCCAACCTTACACATACCGTTAATGAGGGTGGTGTAAGTTACAATGTTAAGATGCAAGCCGCAATCTTCCATCTCTTAAAATAAGTCCATTGCCTTGGAAAGGCATTGATTTTTGCATAAACCATCTACAGAACAGAATATGTCATGGCATTCGGTTCTTGACCACATGCTCGCATTTCATTTAAAAGATTCAGTGCGATAAGAGGTTGCCCCATACGACAAAAGCCACCTATAAGAGTGATGTAAGTGACGGTGTCGAGATTTAATCCTCTATTAGACATTTCATGAAAAAACTCCGAGCATCATCCAATCCTTCGCTCTTTACAATATCCATTAATCCGTATGTTTAGTTATGAGCATTAGGTATGACACCCCTAGAAACCATCAAATCAAATACATTGTGTGCTTCATGAAATCTCCTTTGCAAACAATATCCATCCATCAAAGCATTGTACGTGACTATATTAGGCCTGACACCTCTTTGAATCATCATTTCGATTAAATCCACCGCTTCTTCAACCATGCCTTCTTTACAACGTGCATTTACCAATATATTGAAAGTTTAGGGCCATTTCTTTTATGTTCCCATTCCTAGTTTTTCTTTATATGGGTTAGGTCATATTATAAGTCCCGACCCTCTACATTTTTCATTTAAAGTTTTTGCTAGTGTTGTACGCCTTGGAGGTGGGCTTTCTCCTCCTCCGCTTTTATCTTTAGTTTTATATATATAACTCCTCGAGAACTTTGCTTAAAAAATCTCAATCCCTAACCTCATTATTTCAGTTAAGATTAATAAAGAGAGAGAAAAAAGAGTGAACTTGGCATTAAGAACACTTGAAAGTAGTTATTTCAGATAATTTCACGACAATGGAACTTTGATCAGAACACTTTTCCTTTGAGAAAATCCACTACACTAAAACAGGCGATTTCTAAGTGTTTTAAACACTTGTAATTGCCATTTATAAGTGTTTAAAACACTTACAAATCGGCGCGTGGCAAAAAATTTGTAAGTGTTCAAAACAGTTGCAAACATCATTTGTAAGTGTTTATTAAGAACACATGTCCGTTGCGTAAAACCGTTACAAAAAAAAATTGCAAGTGTTCTGAACACTTAAAAATTCAGCAAACATTTTTAATTTACAACGGTGCTAAACACTTGCAAATGAAAATATATAATTTTGTTTGTAACGGTTCAAAACACTTACAAATATAATATGTAAGGAAAACAATGTTCCTTTTGTAAGTGTTATGAACACTTGCATAAATTAAAATATTAAAAAAAATATCGACCATATGTCACCACCCTCACATTGATAAAAAGAAGTGAAATACAACAAACAATAAAAGCAAACTCTTGGCAAGAATCAAAACTTTGCATTTCTACTACAAATTCATCAGTGTAATAATAATCATTATTACTAAATCGTTACAAAATGCACTAAGTAACACAATCAAAACTTATTAACATTACATTAACTAAAAAATACAAACCAAAACAAAAACCCGCCATCTCAGTAACGTCACCATTGCCCAATGCCACAGTCTCCAATGTCATCTCTATTAATGCTACCACCACCGTGACTCTCTCCTTAAGTTGTATTCGTTCCATCGGTCCCCTTGTACGACCCAATCGACCCTTGTGGAACCACTCACAACTCCTCATGACAACTACAAAAAAGGTATTAAAACAAAATCAGCAAAATCAAAACTAGTATAACAAATAACTTGTTAGTTTATGTTAGTAACAAAAAACTTTATGTTTATTATAAAAAAAACGGTTGAGAACTAACCAAACAAAACGCAAATCTAAAAGCGTGTAGGATGTAGGGATCTGAAGGTTTAGCAAAATATAACAGCCAAAAAAAAATTATACCAACACAGCTTTAGACTAACAAAAACAATTCTCACTGTTTTAGTTACCAAACAAATCCTTAAAACACTATACTGAAAAAAAACTTACCAGCAAAAAGGCCTAACCAACAAACAATGTATTAGGATGAAATAAACATGCAGCCAACAAAAATTAGTTCCGAATAAATTAGATCTACACAGCCACAAAGAATCTAAAGCTTTCACACACACAAAAAAAAAAACTACAGTCCCAAAAACAAACATCCCACAAATTATATTTGAATAATTTTTTTTGCAGATTTATAAGTATACTAGCGGAATGCCCGTGCCTGAAGGCACGGCGAAAATTTCCAAAGTGCGTAATCGTAAAACGGTTAAAATTTCCATAGTACATAATTGCAAAACGACGAAAATTCCGTTCCCCAAACTAAGCATTTACTAATGTTGTCCATCAATATAAAGAAATAAACAGCATGAGCAACTAAACATGCTTGGCAAACTTAGTATTCAAACTACACAGAACTACTTTAACTAAGGAGGGAAACGAACAAAGAGCATTACATACTTATGCACATAGTATAAAATTGACCTAATAGCATAGAAATTTATAGCTTTAAATGATGTCTATTTTTTAATAGAAGAACCTACTTGGAAGTGCATACAGAGACAATTGAAAGTGTTCAAAAATAAAACTTTAATTAGGCTAAAAATGTGCATAGCATATCGCCAATGTATGCAATCGCTACAAAGATTTTTGGAATAATGTTTACATAGTACAATGCCAACATGTTTACAATCTTATAATCCGAAAATTATAGAAAGTATTCCCCAAACCTTGTACATTGATGTCAACTTCTAAAAATCAACTAAGCTTTTAAAATTACGCAAATAAATTTGTAAAACAACGAAGGTACTTCATCAATAAACGAAGGCTGAAAATCAAGTTATGGGTGAGTTCCCATAACCGAGTTACTTGACTCAGTTAATGCTGGCGTTTCCCCATCTTCACGGGCCTTTCTTTCCTGGACAAATGGTAATAATACTAAAGTTTAACAACAGATTTGTTAGTCTACACATAAACATATTTGAGATGTTAAATAGTGAGGGACATAAGAGAAAGAGTGGGTACCTTTGTGTATTTAACGCTCAACAAAGCAAAAAGTGGTCCATTGTTGAACACATATTCCTCATTCTTCATAGGTACATCCTCATCCATTGGTTGAATTCTTCATCCATTGTAGAAGAATCCACCGTATGCCGCAAATCCAAACTCAATACATGTAGAAGAATCCACCGTATGCCTCATCCATTGGGTGAATTCAGCTAAGTACATGTGGGTATGACTGCAATTATGAAAGAAACTATGCCCCATGTATGGTGTAAATATAGTTACCAATCATACTCCATCCATTGTATAAACACAATAACAATCACCGGACAACCGGGTGCCAAAGTTAGCATCAAAATTTGATAAAATAAAATAAAGAACTGCAAATTAAAAGACATAAATAAAAGAAAAGAAAAGGTTAGAAACAATTTATAGATACACAAAAGAAAATAAAAGGTTACAAAAAAATTTAAATATGCAAAAGAAAGGGAAATAGAAACAAAAAACCATTGACGGTGATGACCATAGTGTAGGGCAGGAACCTCATTGTGCGCAGTGAGTTAGCATAGAGAGGTGAAAGAGCAGCGAGAAACCTATAATGAACTAAAATCAGTGTAATATACATAGTAATTAAAACACTTTTATTAGGCTTTCTGATGTATGCAACAAAACATTTACAAACATATAAAGAATAGGACATCTAAATCTCTCAGATCAGAATTCATATCTACTTAAAAAGTAACTCATCATTTCTCAATAAAAGGGGCAACAATATATGGGGAGGATAAGGGATATTCCCCCTATTATCCCAAGTACTTATGCTAAAACAATAAATAATTAAACCCTTGATTGGGACCCTTGATTGGGGCCGTGTGCGTCATTCTTCCCCACTTACGAAAGCTCGTCTTGAGCATAGGAACGTGAATAAAAGGAGAGAAATGACCACTGATGCACATCCACACTCAACGGTAACCTTTCACTCTTTAGGCATGAATACTTTGAGAGTTGGTATAGTAGTGACCATTTGTCAGATTCATACCTCTGCTATGTTTTTCCTTAGGTATGAATACATGATTCATACCTCTAAATCTAAAATCAAAATCATGATATCAAAATTTGAAGATAAAAAAATATGGATGCAAAAATTATAAAGTATGGAGTGTAATAGTAAACCGAGCAAAAAATAAAGCATATAAAGTATTTAGTGTAATAGTAAATCGAACAGAAAATAAAGCTTATAATATATATCTAAAGTTCACTATAACAACAAAATGAAGTGTTAAGTATTGAATCAAGATTCAACAAAGTGTATTAAAAAGTATGGAGTTTAACAGTAAATCGAACAGAAAAGAAAGCTTCACGCTATTTTCTATTTCTTATAAGCATCCAGGCATAAGCCTCATAGGACAGGCGCCTTTAGACGGCTTGCCTCGAGACGGAAGCCTCATGTAAAAAAATAGCCTACCAAATATCTTAAATAAAAAATTTGCCAAATAAAAAAACTGGGGATTTTTTTATCTGAAAAGGCATACCAATATGAAAATGGATATTCTGAAAAAACATTTTCTGATCTGAAAACGGATGATACTGCTATATATGAGTTCTCCTAACTATCTAAGTTCTTTGTTTAAACTTCAACAAAATGAAGTAATCGCACCAAGGAGTCTAAGTCCTCAGTATTCTGGTCTACCTCAAAAATTCGATTTTCGGTACAGATCACCGAAGACTGTTGGGACTTTGTTATAGGTCGGTGGTCGGTGAAGGCTCCGCAGTGGTATATAGATGAATGCAAGGATAGAAGAAGTCACAAAGTTTGGGAGATAAAATTCAGCTTCAATCTAAAGAACGTGGAGTAATAATGAAATGCATATACCTGTGCAGCACTATTCAAGGGTGGCAGGGTATTGCCTCTGTTGTAGGATACACTTATTTGCATTGACAATATCCAAATAGAACATTAACATCAAATAATCTACATATATCCAAATTGAAAAGTTATCAAAACTGAAACCATATCAGAAACCATACATCATTATCAATCATGGTAACTGGTCAGAGAATCTCGAATTCAAAATCGAATTAACCATCGACTAAATACAACCAAAACCAATGCCAACCCACCAATAACCATAAGCTTCTCAAATCTAACGGTGATGTTTTAAACACAATCCATCTCGTACTCACTCTCACCGATGAATCCGGTAACTGCCCAATCATCGATTCAAATAACAGCACCATCTGTCCCGTGATATCAGTTTCTCTCCATCTCTGTTTGAGAAGCTTATAACTCAATTCAGCCGCAATACCAGCGAGAGAAATGAATATCAACGTGATCAATGATAGCGACATTTCAATCATTCACATATTCATAAAAGAATCTATAAATTAATAAAAACACTCAATATAGAAATTTGCTTACCACCTAACTTTCATCACCTTGTTTGGAAATTACTGTAGAACCTCTTTGAAAATGCTACCTCTTGCAAGATCATAGTTTGTGAAGTGCAGTATATACATGAGGTCGAACTTGTGATCAATCCTCGAGAACACTTCAGCAACACTAAACAGTTATGCATATATAATACCCACAGTTAGTCGCTATATTTCAAATATAGAAATGAAGTGATCAAATTGATTATTGACCCTCATATCATTCAGAAATAAAAATAGAGCATGAAGAATGTAGACAATGTGAAATAAGAAAAAAAATCATTCGCAACCAAGCTTAACCTCTACAGTAGGGACCAAGATTAATAAAATACTCACGTTGTTTCCGATGCTAGGAATCCATTAATTCGTGGTGTTTTCTTTTGAATACCATCTCTTCATGCCTTCTATATCTGTAACACAGTTCCTATCTGTTCAGAATAAAATAAATTAACTACCACCACAAAACACTTGTATCAACATAAAAGGAATGGAAAAATGAGTTGATTAAACTATGAATATAAATGGACAGGTGCATCAACAAAACACATTCCAAGTTTGCAAGGTATCACTAATGTTATCGCAAATTGTAATCATAAATTTCAAATGAAAGAACAATTCTATTTCTCAAATAAAAACATCGGGAGGTACCTATTACTGTGATTATCCCATAATAGAGATTAACTATACTGCATTACTATTGCCAAAACATTTATAGAGGGCAGGGATGGGAGACAAAAAATCAAGTTTTCAGAACTTTACAAACAATGTTAGAGAACCCCAAGTTTAGATCTTGAAAAAATAGTAAAGTAGATGAAATATTCAGATGAAGAATGCGAAAGGAGATGTTAGAGAAAGGATGGGAGGCAAAAAATTGAGTTTTCGTATAGCATCTGCTAATTCATCGAACTCTAGAATGTGGAAACAACATATAGCTCAAGTGATGTACCAAAAAAGAAGAAAAAAAGTAAACATAAGGTGTTAACTAATGCTTGTAAATTTCCATAATAGAATATAACAAAATAGATATTAATTTTGTTTCAATGTCAAGATTGATGGTTATGAGATTAGGGTTTAAGATTAATGGTTGTGAGATTGTGAGCAGGGACAGAGGAACCTTCCAAGTTCAATAAGATAACAATACCTAATTGTCATAAAAAAAATAGGGTGTGAATTGTGGGAAAATCGAAATCTGATTCAGGTGTTTTTCGAATAGTTGGGCCATTATGAAGAGTTTGTGCTGGGGAGTTAAATTGATTGGGGGAAAAAAAGAAAGGAGAAAGAAAAAACCATAACAGACATAAGATACAAAAATAGTGAGTGATCCATAGCGTTATGTTGTTCCTCCTCAAGTTTAATTACATATGAATGTATAGATCTCAACAAATTAAACAAATTGAATCATAAATCACCAACAATTTGTACCTAATTCCATATCACGGGGTGAAGACATTCGTTGCATTGATTAACATTGTTCACCTAAATCAGGTATCGTTTTGTCCTTCACCTATAACAGATCAAGACGGTTAGATGATATTAACAATGAAGGTGTCTAGGTTTATGTTATCTATGCGATTAAATGCAAAAAAAAGGTGTCTAGGTGGAAAAGGATTATAGAAATACTTTAGCTGGCTGAAAAGTATTACAAAATCAACACCAATTCATATCAGCTCATTTAATATACATAACATTAACAAAAAAAAATTTAAAAGGGAAATCTTCTCAATAAATTCCAAGGAGTTGGATTAAACAAATACCTTCAGCACTTTGATGATCTGGACTGATTAGGTGCAGCCAATTTTTCCTGTTCCTAATAAAAATTCAAAATATTAAGACATTTAGACCAAGTAGTACAAAATAAATAGTCTTGGGTAAAGAGGTATCAATACTCAATATGAACGAATAGACCAAGCAATACAAAATAGTTACACAACTATCCGTACATAGGAATTAGGAAAGAAATTTCACATAATAATTACACCATCAAAGCAAATGAGAGTATGGGCAGGGATTCTACAAAATAGGGCATGCGGGTGGTGATTCAGTGCGAGTGCGGGTGGAACACCTACTTCGAATACTATGTAAACTAATGATGTTGAGGGATATCGAGGTTCATTAATAGCCTTGCAAATATAAATAACATTAAAATATTTGAAGCTAAACGGGGTGCCTTAACATTAAATTTTAATCAAACATCAATAGCCATTCCTTGATAAAAATGACATTTCTACTATTTTAAGACACAAACTCAGGAGTGCGCCCAATGATTGTAGGCAGTTGCCTAGTAACTTCAAAAAAGGTAAGAAGCCAATGGTTTAAAAGAAACTAAATATTTTTTATACTATAATTAGCAAGTCAAAAAACTCAGTGGAGTATTGAACTACCAACATAGTGAAAAACACCATAAACAATGATAGTATGGGAAAATAATATCCCACCTAACCTAAAATTACATGTCAAGAACACTATCATGCTTAAAAAAATCCATTTAGCCTTTCTACAATGGCCAAAACATCTCTAAAAATTAAAATGAAACTAAGTTTGTCTTTATACTTGAAAAACAATATACATCTAAATATTCAAAAAAATATCAAATGATCCAACGTACTTATATCATTTGTTAGCAATAACAGAGAACTAAATTATTCAAATAGTTTATATGAATAAGCATGACTTCCCAAGAATCCATTAGTTTTCTTGATGAATAAAACACTCTAACTAAACCATTTAGCAAATCTCAACTATTTATACCGAAATTGAAAACCAAAAACCCCAAAAAGAGAGAAACAAAATCATACTGGAAAATGACCAAAAATATTGGATCTGTGAAATGTAAAGTCACATTAGTTGCTAGATCTGCAAAAAATGCTCAAAAATTAATATGAAAACCCTCAAAAACTCATAAATTCTCCCAATATAAATTTAAACCAAAATAGTTAAAACTACAACACTGACAAATTAGATGCAAAAAATTAAAAAGAAAAATATAGGGAGAGAGAACAAACAGTATACCTGAAATCGTGGATTGGATTTGCAAATAAATGCACCTAGTTAGAAAGTGATAAAAAAACAAACTAACCATAAACAAAAATCCATTAAAGCACAACCAAAATGAAAGAAAAAAGCTTTCTTATCAATGATGTCTTTCCATAGATCTGAAATAAAATTAGGTTACTTCTACAAAACACAACCTAATAATGTAAATAAGTAAATGAGAGAGAGAAATGACAATACCTGAGCTAATAGACCCAAAATTGACGAAATCCAAAGGCAAGAAACCCAAAACCGAACCTTGACATGGGAGGTGAGAGGCGAGAGGTGAGCGGGTTGGTGAGAGTCTCCGTAAATGAAATCCCCCACTCGCACCCTAGAAGGAGGAGAGAGAACGACATAATTTTTAGGTGAATGTTTGGGGATTTTTTTCGTGTAAGTTACCAATTTAGCCCTTGTTTTGAATTGAAGAAAGAGAGGAAACTAATATATTGTGAGGAAAAAGAGGGGGAAACTAAAAATAAAGGGGTAAAAGAGTAAAATAGAATAAATCAATCTCAACCCTTCATTTTTTGGCTTGTTGGCTCAATATGGACCACTAATTGTGTTATGATTTGTGGAATAGTAACCAAATTTTTACTCCTTATTATATAGATATGTATAAAATGTAAACATGAGAACAGCTAAGATACACAGATCTGTAAAAAGAAATCAGAACTGATAAATAGCAGATCCGTAAAATGTATATATATATATATATATATATATATGAAGAGGGAAAAGAAAACCGTTACCTCAACAAACAAAATGAGAGTAAACTCCTCACTCGAAAGTACCACCGGAAAAACCTCCACAAAAAAAAGGCTCCACCGGAAAGCAACCGGAACCAGTCTCCTGTTCCATGTTCAGATTTCACACAATGCAAATAATTCAGATTTCATACTAACAAACTAGGATTGAACAAAAAACTAGGTGGAGCAGACGCGCTTTCTTGGATCCTGGCTAAAACGTCAGCTAATTCTTTCTCCTGGGCCTGGGTTTCCTCCTTGAGCTGAGCCATCATATGCTTCTGCTCCTCTGTTAGGTCGAGAACGGAGCTGTTGATCAGGCTAAAAGCCAAGACGGGCTAGTAAGCCGCTATCCTGGTTTTAATACCGAATAATTTTATAGTACTTAGGAGGTGAGATTTTTGTTTTCTCTCTCTTTATGAAATAAGAAGCTCAATTCGTATAGTTTAAACCATTCTAGATTGGGTTTGAGACAGTAGCTGTTGGATATGCTTGTGGACTGGAGAATGGCAGCAATCTGGTACCTGAAATGCGCGACAATTAAATAACATAAAGATGTTTAAATATGACAAAAACCAATTACTTGTCAGTGGGTCAGTGTTCAGGTCAGTAATGAGTTACGTGTGAGACATGCAAGCAGTAATGGATGGTATGAACCTTGTTATACGCGGCACAACCCCGTTATATGTATTGAATACACACTTGGACACGACATAAACCCAATATGACACGAATCAAAGTATAAACAACACTAAACAAATAAGTTATGAGCTTGTAACACAGCACGACCCGTTGTCGAGTTGAATACACAATCTCCTGATCCAAGTGAGACATGAGCTCTCTCTCATTCGCTAGGACAAATGATAACACAAAAGCTAACAGACAATGAGGTGTCAAGAAACCTCACTGTTTCCGTCCCGGAACCGTGGCACTCCTTGAGATCAGGAAATACCAGAAATCAACAAAACTCCTCATCCGTAAACTCCTATTTCAGCATCTAGTCTGTGAAATCGCTCAAGATTTTAAAACTGACCTCCGTTTCCAAAGCTCTACAGGAGGCTGCTGAGGCCTACGCGCTTGGTCTCTTCGAGGACACCAATCTCTGTGCCATTCACGCCAAGCGTGTTACCAGTATGCCCAAGGATATCAAGTTGCCCCCCCGTATTAGGGTGAACATGCTTGAAATTAATTGGATGTCTTTTAGTTGTATATCTTTATTATGGGGTTCTATCTCGTACCCACTCTCAAAAGCTGTAATGAAAGTTTGTTTAAACGAAATTTGAGTCTCGTTATCTTTTAAATCATAATCTTCTGTCTTGTAGTTAGTATTTATGATTTTTAACATGTTTCTATGTTTATATTGCCTGCTTATATAGTCATTTGGTGACATCTAATTTGTAAGTTTTGTTCATATAACACGCACTGACATTTGGACGCCTTGTTCTGCTGTGCGTGTATTTTGTTCAGGGCAGTTGTGAAGTAATCTTCAGAATTACACCATATTATATTACCAATTAGAGGCTGATAGCCCTTGTGTGTATTGAGAAACATTTTTATTGATATATTTGGTTTCATACCGGAGCCATATTTACAAACAACTCGGTCATTTTCCTCAGTGTTTAAAGGGTTTATTTTTCTTTTGGGTTTGGATGGACGTTACCTATTTTAATTCTGATCGAGATTGGGGACGTTATACAAGAGGTACCTTATTGAGAGACCTTGTTGTCAGATGTCTATCTAATTATATGCTTAAATCTGGGATTGATTATTCGTTATAATTCTAATGATTCGTTCTCAATCTATAATAAATCAATTCATTTTGTATGTCAAAAAACCTTTCCAGACACTATCGTGTTCCCATTAATAGAGGTTGTCAACATGTTGAAAAGAGATTATCTCATGGTGATACAAGGCTACAGACCATCTTCACCTTCTGGACAAGGATATGCTACACCATAAGGAGGAAAAGTTGATGTAGGAGAATGCCAAATTTATGAAAAAAGTATCCACACAACTCCCACATGTTACTACAGATGGGACTTTTCATATCAAACCCAAGATGCAAGCCAACAAACAATCGTATCCACCAACTGTCAATTCAACCAACAAGCACACGTTGATAACAATTTATATGTGGACTCTAGAGCAACCAATCATATGACTCATAGTGCAGGTAATTTAACAAAACTCAAACCTTCCCAAGGTTCAGAAAAAATAATCGTGGGCAATGGTTCTTCTCTTGGCATTACTCATATAAGTGAAATAACTCTTAACTCTCTGGTCTAGATCTAAAACAAGTCCTTGTTAAAAAAAAAAAAAAAAATACAACTTTAGTGAGACAACTAGTAAGAGATAATCACTGCTTATTGTAATTTGATAATAATGCTTTCACTGTAAAAGAACAGAAAACACAACATCTACGGGCAAAGGGCACTAAGAAGAATGGGTTATGTTATGGACTAAGATGTACTACAAGCACTTGCTGCTATACAATCCGGAAAGGCACCTGACTATGCTTGGCATCAAAGACTAGGACATCCTAGTTCAAAGGCCATGCACTTATCACTGAATGTAAGTCTAATTATGCAATCATCTTAGGGGCAAACCCAAAAAAAATGACCACTAAACTCGCGAAATGAGAAATACATCTTATAACTGAATGTACTGGTCTTACACGAGTCTGGTGAATTTCAGCAAGTTTGGTGTTCAGTTTTTTAAGGTCTTTTTAAGTTTATTCCCGGAGATACTGCATAATGTAGATATATGCCCTACGCGTCCACTGAACTACACTTTTTGCTGCAAATAACCCCTGCTGGGATGGTTTTTTAATGACATTTTTTGGGCACATAGGAGGGTCTTTGCATCAGAATGTATGACTCGATGGGGGCTTTTGCATAAAAAATATGACATGGGGAGTAGTGCAAAAAAAAAATTAACTTTTTAGTTTTTGCAAGACACCCCCTCAACTACTTATAATGAAGGAATCCCTGTAAACTATGCATTTTGTTGGAAATTCCAAACACCCCTTCCAGGGACTTTAGACCACTGTTTTAACAGGGGGGTTCTTTATAGCAAAATGAATAGCTCAAGGGACAGGGTACCTGTTGCTGCTGTTGTGGAACCATCCTTTTACTATCTGTATCAATGCCATACTGACTACAATTTTCGTCCTTCCAGACTAGTGCCGATTGTGTGTTTCCAGTTTGATAATCTGCATACCTAAGAAAGAGAAAATAAATATAGCCAGTAATGAAAGCTAACACCATAAGTAAGAGCTCACAATATATATCATGTTATTACGTTGATTGATATCAAGTACATAAAAAAAATACTTAGAAACTTTAACCGCGGAGTATGATTCACAAAAGATTAAGATTGATTTCTTTGGATACGATTCCACATATTGCGCAAGATTTTTTAGACCTATCATAAAACAAGTTAACAAATTTGAAGAATATAAACATCTTGTGGCAAAGATATAACATAAGTGAACAAACAAAACAAATGATAAAAAAATTAATTTACCCGACGCAATTGTTCTAAATATAAACTTGAATCATGTGGAAATAAGAAATAGGCATTGGCCTATAATGTCCAGTCGTTGCTCGGTGCGCAAAAATTGGCGATGATGACCATGAATATAAGGATCATTTTCCTAATTGTGATGCTCTCCTAGTTGAATCTTCCCAGTGTTTATAGTGAAGTATCTTTGCCCTGCCAAGAACCACAATAGTAGCACAAAAGATCATATGAACAACTTCTAATACAAATATGAAAATGTGCAACTGATGTAATCCTTCTAGTGATAGTAATGGAACCTTTCCCTGCGGGAATACCTCCAATGCCACTAATTCCTGGATTACCCCTGCTAGAACCATCCACATTCAGCTTGATGGCGAATTTAGGAGGACTGGTCTACTTCGTGATTCTGACGGTAGGAGTTTTAAAGTGAATGCAAAACTTCAACTTTGAAATCAATGAATGATGGAGAGAAGAGGGGCAATTGACAAACTTTATAAAATAGGCCTTTGCGATGATCATATCATACATATTCTGAATGATATTGGCAGCAGACATTGGAGAGCCCTCATATAGACTTGAGCATCTAGCTCCAAATTTTCCCAAATTAATCCCTAATTTTTAAAACTTTTCCTACAAGTCATATTGTTTCTTTGAATCCAGGCCTCCCAAATCTATTCCAATATGCAACCAAACATGAAAGTAAAAGTGAGCTTGTGAAAACATAATTTTCCAAATAGAAGACAAGTAATACGTCTTGCCGGACTAATAATTTTCTCATGAAAGTGAGCTTCGAAAAGCATAGTTTTCCACGAATAGCATAATGCCACTAGAAATGGTGCATAACAAAGATTTATAAATTCTAACATTTCCTAGTTGGAGTGAATAAAAATGGAGGCAATTCTTACCACTTTGTCAAAATGTTGAGTAAGTGAGTTCTGATCGTTGGGATCAATGCCCGACTCGTCTTTTAATACTATCTGCATTGTGAGTGTTGAGAAATTTCAGATATGAACATAATAAGAAATTAAACGAACTCAGAAAAATGATATTTAATCGATCTCAAAATAATTGAACAAACCTCGCATTTCTCCCCAACCAAATTGCCCAAAATACTGTAAAAGAACAACAGCATTATAGAACCATCAATCCAACCGTGTTTGGACAATTAATATACTTTTGTGGGAGTAAAGGAAAGGAACAACAAATAAAATTTCCAGATAAGAATCACGTACTTGTTACAGTATCAATCAATGTGAATCGGGAGCATAGTAATGCATAAGCACATAAACGAAAACAAATTTAAATCAGTGTGCTAATGGAATTCAAATCAGTGTGGCAAACCTTTCAAAACTACATACAAAACAAGAAACCGCCTGATACCAATTTCTTCATTATTCAATGTATAGATCTAGCAATTCTTCAATATGTAACAACCATGGCCCAACATTAGTTTAGCAATGGATTGATAAGATATAACTACATACAATAAACCACGTGATATCAATTTCAAAAATACTTATTGATCATCAATCCGTGAAAATATTGCACATTACTTCATTATATAATCAAATAATATATATAAAAAAAATACAGCTATTACATCTGTACACATCAAATTATCCTGTTTCACCTATTGTAGATGTTCAGATTATCCTGTTTCACCTATTGTAGAGACTTAATTGGTCTAAAACATATAACTACATTCTATCACATATAAAAAATGCAGTCATTTGAGGCTGATTATGAATTTTAGATTAATGTAGTAATGTGTAAAACATATATAGACAGACTTTTTTATATGTTGTAAGAACTTACTAGAAACAGAGCTTCTAATTCAAATAAAAGAATCTGTATGTGTAAGTATTAAGTTGTTACTACATAAAATCTATAATCTCCATTCTCGTACTATTCAAAATAGGGTAACCCTAACTAAGGATAATCATCCACGATCCATAGTAGAATCATCCTCAAGCCATAATACTAAGTTGAATGATTTACCCTAATTTATTTCAAACCCTAGCTAAGAAAAAGTAGCAAAAATAATGGGAAAAAACACAAAATCTTACCTGTAATGAAAATCGTTGAAGATAGATCAGAATATTATAGATAATCGTTGAAAAAACAGAAAAATAGCCGAAATCTTCTTCTGATTGGGGTTTGTCACGAAACCGAGTTGAACTTTTGAGTGTTAGCGCGAAACGAAAATTTTACATACCTGGGAAAGATGAGAATAAGGAGCGAATGGAAACAATTTTGACGCTTTCCATAAGGGTTAACTTCTAAGCACGTGAGAATCATGTGCCTTAAACCCTTATATGTGTTAAATTTTTCATTTTACAACGGTTTTGAACACTTATAAATTTTGTAATTGGTTAAAATCATTGCAAAATTTATAAGTTTTATTTACAATTTTTTTTTATTAGTTGCCATATAGAAGATTTGGTGTAGTGATCCTTACACACACACACACACACACACACACATATATATATATATATATACCCCCCGCTACCACCCCCTCTTTTTTCCTTTTTTAAAAGAAAAAAAAATTAACTTTTAGCATGATATTTAATGCATGCATGAAATATATGCATGTTATGTAACATAAAGGTTAAAATATCATACATATATTTTTAACATAACATTCCTATCTTATATAATAGATATTCATATAATTTATCCTCTATTTGAGAAGAGGAGATAATAATATTGCATTTTGTGTTTGTTCATATTTTGACAAGAAACATAAGTTTAGGAAGAAAAAGCCTCTCCTTTCATCCTCCCACGAGATTTGGAAAAGTACATAATGAAGAGTAAATTATATTTTTACCAATTTTTCAAGATTTGAATGAGTGAAGTTGTATTAAGCCGAAAACATACAACATTGAGAAAAAGCATGTCTAAATAATGCAAGTTTAAAACTGAGCAACACAAGACTACCACGAGTTTTTGCCCAATAAGTTTTAAAAAAACAGACCGACGAAGAAATTAATACTAAAACAACACCAATCAAGAAAGAAAAAGAAAAAAAAAAGTGACATAAGATAAATACCCGTGCAGCCTAAAGTAGGCCTCATTTTTGGCATAAATGGATAAATAAAACGAGATTTTAACAAACAAACAAATGAGAGAAATGATCGGCAAAGTAGCTCTCGTTTTCGACCTAATCTTATCTTCATGCAAGGATATGAATAATACCTCAAACTGACTATTAGTGTCCATTTACTAAAGTATTTTTTACTTTCAACTAGCAAGTAAAAAAGATAAATAAGGGCAAACCTTGTGCACGAGGTTTCCGCCACTACGGGGTACTGGGGGTAGATAAGTAAGTGCAGACTAAATCTGTTTTATATCATTTTTCATCTATTATAACATAACAGAAACCAGGGACTTTATCCTCTTAAGGAAACACATTTTCTTCCAAAATTTGGACTTTTAGAGTGTTGTTGCCATACATCAAACTCATAAAGAAATTACATATCCTTAGGAGGCATTTTCATAACGGATTGACGTAATTCATCATTACCCAGAGATTCCATTAAGAGAGTGGTTTGTCGATGCATCAGTAGAGAACACTTTATTAACCATTTCATTAAGAAACTTCATTGCCCTCAATGTATCATTATCTCGAAGAAATCCTTGGATAATAACATTATAAGTGCAACCATCAAGTGGACAACCACTCTCTACCATTCTTCCAATAAAATCATTTGCTTCGCTTAGCATCCCTTACTTGCAAAACCCATTAATCAAAATAGTATATGTACGGATATTTGGTTGCAAACCTTTTCTAGGAAGACTGTTAAATAGTTCGCTAACAGCTTTGGGCTTTCCAGCTCAACACATACCATCAATGAATGCGGTGTAAGCTACATTGTCAAGATGCAATTCGCAGTCTTCCATCTCTTGAAATATAACCATTGCCCTCGAAAGGCATTGTTTTTTATATAATCCGTCTAATAGAGTAGTGTACGTCACTATATTTGGCTCTTGACCATGGGTTCACATTTCATATAAAAGCTTTAGTGCAACAAGAGGCTTCCCCACACGACACAAGCCACTTATAAGAGTGGTCTAAGTGAAAGTGTTAGTAATTAATCCTCTATGAGATATTTCATGAAAAACCCTTTGGGCATCATCCATCCTTCACTGCCTACAATATCCATTAATCAGTATGATATAGCTATGAACATCAGGTTCAACACCCCTAGCAACCATCAAATCAAACACCTTATTTGCTTCTTGCAATCTTCTTTGCAAATAATATTCATCCATTAACTCATTGAATGTGACTACATCAGGATTGGCACCCCATTGAATCATCCTTTCAATTAAATCCATCGCTTCTTCGGCCATGCCTTGTTTACAAAGTGCATCTAGCACTATAGTGTAAGTCCGTACATTAAGATTTATTTTTCACTTCACCATCTCATTCAACAATTTCTTAGTATCTTTCCACTGGCCCGAATTGCAAAGACCGTGGATCAATGAATTGTACATGATGACATTTGGCGTAACACCTTTATGGACTACTTCCGAAAAGAGGTCTAAAGCCTCAACTACTAGTTTATCCTTACAAAGACTGTCAATAATAGTGTTATATACCGCAACATCAACCCTCATATTTGTTTCTTCCATCCTCTTAAGCAATCCAATAGCCACACTAGTATTTCCCATTTTACACAACCCATTTATAATGGTACCACAAGTTATGCCATCAGGTTGGATCCCTTCCATCTTCATTTGATTAAACAAGTGTACAGCCTCACTCATTCTATTCGCACAAATCAACCCTCTCATCAAAGTACTGAACGTGATACAGTTTGGTTGGTAACCAAGTTTGAAGATTCTCCCCAAAATAGAGAAACCCAAATCAACCCTATTGAGATGGTAGTGAGAGTTAATTAAAATATGAACAGTACAAAGGTTGGCCCCAACTATTGACAATGATTGAATTTTTTTACGCAAAGAAATAACAGTAGTATAATGTTTCATCTTGACGATGGTCCCTAGCAGCTGATTAAAATAGAGAATGGACGGAAAGGGTCGCATTTGAGTTATTTGATTAAACAAAGTTAGGGCATCTGGGAGGATATTGAACCCAGATTTGCATTGATTTGTGATAAAATTGTAAAAGTGGGTTTTAGAAATATAAAGAGTAGAATAGTGAGAATGAGAACGGAAACAAACCCTTAATTGAGAATCAGTTGAGTTTGTAGTAGCGTTGAGAAGAACCACATCCACGTATCTTAAGCTTAAGGTTGGGGAAGCTATAACAACTCATATATTCATCGTCATCACCACTCTTGAGGCAGGGAGGGTGGGTTTATGGCTTTGAGTTGCAGCTAAAAGGTGAAGCTAAAGTGGTTTCAACTTACCCAAAGATGGTTCAGATTATACGTTGACTTCAATCTCCTATCTCAAAAGTAAAAATGAATTTATTATGATCATCAAATATTTTTTAATACACATTTAGTTGAATCTTTTTTATTGGTTTTAAAAAGTCATTCAATCATCCATTTAACGAATATTTTCTTATTTTTAAAGGTCCGCACTAGCAGCACTCTCGCCCCACCCTACGCCACTACCGGAGCTCTGGCGATCCTTATCGAAACTAGTTTTTTTAGTGTTTTTATGTGGTGAGGGACTTTGTAGAACAAAATAAAAAAGTTTGGACTAAACGTGTATTTAAAAATATTCGAGGGTCTTTTTAGTATATGCCCCATTTAAAATAACATTTATATTATATAAAATGAGGTTTATTACATCTCTTTGTGTTTGAGATACATTTTTTACGAAAATCGTCGGTTAACCGCTGACTTCCATTTTTTATGGATCAAAAGACCATTTTTCCCTCATATAATATACGTACCCACTATATTTTTAATATATATATAAAGTTGTAGTGTCTTAAAGTTGTAGGCTTAAGCCTCAAATTGACATGTGGCGTTATTAATGGAGGCATCATTTTCTATCTATCAATTCCATCTACATACGCGTGTTAGGTTGAAAAATTGATAAACCTTTCCATATCATACCCTATCAACCGTACACCCCTTCCCTCCGTGAAAATTCCAAAATTTAATGCAACTTTCTAACTCTCTCATCATTCTCTCTCCGTGACGGTTGGATTTTCTACACTTTATATTAATTATTAATACCTTTTTTATTGCCCCAAATTTTGTACCCTCGATTCCAAACGCACACACATTCCTCTCATTCGTATGGTTTTCTCGCACTCTAACTCCTTCATATCACGTTGTTCGCCTTCCCACGATTAGTGTCTTTTTATCTGTTATTTGTTTTTCTGTGTGTGTGTGTGTGTGTCTATATATATATATATATATATATATATATATATATATATATATATATATATATAAATAAAATTGTCATGGTAGGCAATACAAACCAAATACTCCCAAATCCACCGCATATTACCCTTTGATGATATCTGGCGGAGATTGTTATGAAGGACTTGGTGACTGGTTGGACCCACTACTCCTGTAATGGATATGCATGAGGATGGTATTAGTATTGTCAAGTCTCTTAGAGGAAAAGAGTTTCTCACAAGTCGTGCAACTAGCTTCTGACGAAAGGTACATTTTTGTAATTTTATTTATTGGTTAATATATTGCATCATATTAAATATGTGAGATAACTTCTAAACAATTTTTACAGGATGTTATGTTTTATTTTACTATTTGTTTATTATGTGTATAAATACCTTTCGAACACACAAGGATATGATTTTGGGAATATAATTGTTTTTTCGTATATGTTGTCAATTTTATAAAATACCGCAAGTGCATGGGCTATTATAGAATATCAAGTGTAAGTACGGGTTGAACCCATAAGGATTTATCAATTTTTTTCATTAAAAATTATTGTGACTGTCCAACTAGATGAAATGGTTTTGAAAATGGGATGTGGTATTAACTAAGCAAACACACATAAAAAATATAACTATGAGAGATATAAAAAATGAGCGTGAAAACTAGGACGTTGGATCCATTTAACACGTTTAACTAACACTATGTAATAATTTAAATTCGTCATTCCCGATTATATAACTCAAATTAAATCGACTTTCTTCGTATTTAATTCGAAAAATAACACGCTATAAGTCCAAAATAAAATTTAACGTCTCTAAATTTAGACGACTAAAATCCCTATTCCCTTAAAAAGTTCACTTTTAAATTTCAAAATATAGTCTTTAATCATGGGCTATCAATCAATTTAATAAAAGTATAACCCATACAAAAGTACTCATACTTAAAATAAAAAAAAATGATTTTTTTCAAACAATGCCGAAGGTTTAAAGCGCACTCTCGTGTCGTTTTAAATGAATACTGATTTTTTTAAAAGTATTTAGCACATATCGGGAACAAAAACGAATTTAAATCACACATGATAAATTTCACCCAGCCTAGTAAGGAAATTAAGTTAGCATAATTGTGGACATAATAAATTTTCAAGAATGAATACTAATTTGTATTAAATGAACAAACTTACAAATGGTGCATCACAAATATACTTGACAGAATTCCTCCCACAAAATAATTATTGGTATACTATCAAAATAAGGAACCAAAAACTATCTCTAAAACTCTATGTACAAAATAATGAACCCAAGGGTCCTATTTATAGGCTTAGGGGTGAGGTATTTGAGTGGGTGTAAAACACATATTTTTAATCGGTAAAAACCAATTTCACAAAATCTGAGTGGGTTGGGTTTTGAAATCCATCTTTATCCTTGAAGATCTTGACCGAATTTGAATGATATGGTTGATTGGAAACATGTCGCGATCTGGTGCTTTCTGGATCAGTGATGTGTCATGCTGACTGGGCGAGTTGCCTGTTGATTGGGCAATGTCATGTCCTGTTGGACTGATGACTGGGACTGCTTCCTTTAAACAAACAATTAATGGGGCTGCAAGGTTTCGAACACAAGGCCCTTTGTCAAACACTAATGCCAACTACCACTCAGATGGACCTCCCCTTTGTTAATTTTATGCGCCCAATAGCTTTTAGCATTTAAATTCAGTTAAGTTCTTGTATTCACATTTTAGACCCCAAGATTCGCCAAAGCTTCATAACTTCTTTATTTCTTTTTCGTTCTTCACCAAACTTCTGAGGTACCTGTAAAAATATAAAATAACTTATATTAATTCAAATTCAGCCCCTTAAAGTTTAAGAAATTACCAGTTTACCCTTATTTGCCTTTTAAATCCAAAAATTCATAACTTTTCCATTTTAACTCCAAATTCAACCAAATTTCAGGGAGAATTTTGTTTTGCCTAGATAAATATTTAAAAATTATTTACAGGCCCATAAAGTTTCTAAAATTATGATTTTACCCCAAGAGTTACTAAAATTGTATTTTCACTCGAATTTTATTCAAACTTGCATTTTTCTTTTATTTTACGAAAAAAGACTCTAAAAGCTCATTGTTTATGATACAACAAGCCTAAAAAGGCTTAGATATGGACATAATTTATGAAAAATAATGCACTCATCAGTATACGTGTTTTAACATAAAAAAAGTTGCATATTTTTTTATAGCATTATATAAGCTCATTTCACTTTTATTTAATTCTAATGAATTTTAGTTTACAGAATATATGGTTTTGTTTCCGTATTTTATGTGTGTATAGATTGGTCGTTTTGTGTATATATATATTCAGGGTGTACTTCTCAAACACTTTGTAGTTTGATTACGTAAACAATTAAGATCTTGCAAATATTATTGCAATTATGCATTCATCCACGCATCGTGCGACCCTACATGCTAGTATATCTATACAATACACACACGCGCACACACACACACACACACACACATATATATATATATATATATATATATGTGTGTGTATGTATATTATAATACATTAAAATGTTGACTAAAATAAGTTTAAAACACTATTTTATAAATAAAAAATTACAATTTTTTTTTTCTTTATAAATACAGTTTTTAAATGTCATTTTTTAAAACTAACATATTTTTAATAAATAACTTTATTTAAATAACTCAATTTTTAAATAACATTTTTTCAAATCATAAAACTAACTCTTTTTTAAATTAACACTTTTTTTTTAAATAACTCTTTCTTTCGTACTACAATTTCAAAAATGTATTTTTTGAACAAAAAATGTAATTCTAAAAAATAGTTAATTGTAAAAATAGTTATTTAAAAAACTAGTTATTATAAAAACAGTGATATAAAACAGGTATTTGAAAAATATAGTTATTTATAAAAAGACGTTATTAAAAAAGTTAAATGTTTTATAAATAATTTTTTTTTTAAATACCTTTTTAGAATATCTTTTTAAGTAAAATATTAATTTTAATTTTTTAAATAAAAAACTATTTTTAAACCAAATTAATTATTTTAAACAGTTTTTAACATTTTAATAACTGTTATTAAAAATAACCATTTAAAATAACTTTTTTTAACTAATTTAAAAATAACATTTTTGTAACGGTTTTAAAAATCATTGTTATTACAAATAACGTATTTGTAACTGTTTTAAAAAACTAAATACGTGTTAATAAAATTTTACAAAAACATTATTTAAAACTTTTTAAAATTAAAATAGGTTTTGATTAAAAAAGGTTTTTCAATTACACTAGTTTTTTTTTAAGAAAACTGGAATAAAAAAAACACTTTATTTAACACGTTTTATAACTGCAATAAAAAATAGAATAAAAAAAATGTTATTGAACAAGTTACAATTAGAAAAGTTAAATTGTGAGTTATTTTTACTTAAATTTTTTAAAATTAAAATATTTTTTAAGTAAAATTGTCAAATTAAATTGCTTTTTAATTAAAATGTTTTTTACTATTTTTTAATGTTTTAAATAAAAAAAGTTAATGAAATAAAAAATCTCTAAAAAGTAGTTAAGTAAAAATACAGTTATTTAAAAAATTGTTGTTGGAAAAAATATTTAAGAAAGAGTTATTATTAAAAATAGTTATTTAAAAAACCATTCTTAAATAACCAGTTATTTGCAAGAAAATTATTTATAAAAAAATTATTTAAAAAATGTTATTTTATACAATATTTAATTAAAAAACAAATTTATTTTAGTAATTTTGTATCAATAAAAAGAGACTGTTAACTTAGTTTATAAATAAATATACATTTTAATCATTTTAAATATAGAACGTGTTTCTCTCTATATAGTGGATAATTATATTAAATGGGAGAAAATAGTTTTTTTAGTCATAAAAACGAAAGTCAACGATCAACTGATGGTTTTCGTCAGAAATGACACCCAAAAAGAAATTTTGTAAATTAGCGTACCCCAACCCCAAATACGAACAACTATTTTACCCCAAATTCAAAATAACCCTTACACATCAATATACCTTTAAAGCTCTAATAACATAATACGAACCCTTACTGATCAAAATGCCACACGAACAAAATGAACCCTTCACGATTTTTATTTGAAGAAAATGGATAGCAATAGACAAACGAATTGCGATTTTGCATTATACAACCCCCGATTGAGTTTGAATCAGTGTGTTAACAATGAACCATTAAAGTCAAGTTTTTAGGATTTCATTCGGGATGAAACGGGTGATGTTTTTGGTTTTCTTTGTCATAGTTCGCACGAATCAAAAATGGTTTACATGTTGGTATCATTTGGGGTTATGACCCCAATTTTTTTTTTCATATACTCGTTAGGTGTGTGACGAATGAAACAAGGAATTGGTAAATGTTCCATTTGGCAGACTTACGACGAATTTGTAAGGTTGACTCGTCATGTTTATGATGAGTTTCGACAGACTTTTCAGCTATGTTGCCCCGACTCATCTAAGTTATTTGTATATGTTTAGTTATCCATGTGTGTTTAATTATTCATGTATTATTAGTTATTCATGTATGTTTAGTTATCTATTACTCAAGTTAGTTATTCATGCATGTTTAGTTATCTATATATGTTTAGTTATTTGCATATGACTCGTCTGTTAGTGTAATACCATGTGTTGTTATGAGTATTTAATTTCCAATTTTGCATTTAATTATTAGTTCAGTTGGAGAAATTAATTTGGTTTCGATAAATATTAATTAGTGAGTTATATGATTATTATTTACTTGCTTGTAATAAGTAAATAGCAATGTGAGTTAATGTTTGGTCGTTTAATGAATGAAAAACAACGATTTATTATATTTTTTCGTTAGAAAGTTAGAATTACGGATTTAAATAATTATGGGTGACGCGTACTGTACGCACGTGTCGGGTCCGATTAATGATACTCTGGTTTATTTTTAGTTTGGCGACTCAGATAACCTTTTTTAGTGCACCGTTATTCAGAATGGGTCAAAATAGTCAAGAATAGGTAACCAGTGGTTATAGTGGGGTTTCATGAGCTTTTTAGACATAGTAGGGCCCGTAGGGAGGTGTAGTTGTCTTTGTACTCTTAGGGTTGAACTTTAAAATGGGATTAAGGTGTGCTTAAGAAAATTAGTAAGACCACATATTATCGAAGAAGTCATAATTAGTACCCGTCACGTGCCAATTGGACTGTAGCAAAGATTACATGAAGTGGTTCTTGATCTATTCCCACACAATTATTCAGAACCCCGCATATCATCAATTCGAAGTAAGAAAAACATCACTGGTAAGGATTAAAATTCTTACGATTTTCATAATTTAACGAATTGACATACATAAATGATGTTCAATGGGCGAACGAAGTGTGCAAAGTGATTGAGATACTTGGGAAGAACATTGAAAAAAGCGTTACCGCAGATGCGAGTACATTGCTTGGGCGGCATTGTGGTAGTAATTATGGCGGGTCGTCATATTAACACTAAGGAGCGGGGGAATAATAAGAAAATGAAGTATATAAAAGTGCAAGGGAAAAAGATGGCAACAGAGGATGAGATATAAAAAAAATAACACCGGTGAGGGGAAAAGAAGGTTGGAGGGGATGGGAGAAAAAATAGATGATGTTTGTAATTTTGTTGTTATTTATTGTGCTAAACTTTACTACTTTTATACTTTGGAACTTGGGAATTATTGGTCGGTGTAGGTTGGTTGTAGTGCATTTAGTTTTGAATTGTTGGTTTGTATAAATTTGTACAAGTATGTTAGTTGATGTTTAGTGTGTTCAATATGATCAATATTACTATATTAGTTGGTTTATGAACTTTTCTTTGGATGACGCTAGGTTAATATGTTTAATGTTACTATGTTAGTATGTTAACTATGAATGTTATTATACTAGTATGTTGGTTGATCTAAACTTATTATGGATTCTGAAATTTTTGTGGATTGGGAATGGATTTCAACCTTGATTCGTGGCGTATATGCCGAAAGAGTGTACACTTTATCATCATCATATCGTAAGTTAAAGTGCCCCAAAAAGTTAAAACCCCACTTTTAGGGATGACCGCCCAGAAACTAAACATTATTAAGTTTGGTTCGGCATACGGATAGTGAAACAAGTTGTATTACTCGTTATAAAGACCCTAACCAAACATTATCAAGTTTGGTTCGACATAATGATAACGAAACAAATTATATTACACATTACAAATAACCCTAACAAAATATAATAATGCTTGGCTCAAGATAATTATACCTAACAGTGTGATTTCCACTTTTCAAGACATTTTAATTCACAATATATGTGTCAGGTAATGGTACCTTGTTTTGGAATATATATCACGAATAAGAATAAAAGTTCCATATTGACATAATAACATTAAAAGTTCAGATCAACCAATATATTTCCATGATATTGAAATCCATTGCACATGAAACTAAAATCCACAAAATGAAATCCATTGCACATGATATTGAAATATCCACACAATGATATCCATAAATAATATATTGATTTTGATATATATTTTCAACAACTTTACAAATGATACTGGAAACAAAATCAGAGTTCGTATTGACATATCCCTCAAAATATACGTACACGTTTAGTTACATGTGTACAAAAAGATAATATCTCCCTAACTAGTTGATTTATATACATCATCACTTATTGCTACATCCTTTGGGAAAATCTTTCGAAACTCAGATATATGATCAAAATATTTATTGATCTAAGACTTAGCTTTAGGTAAGGAACAATTATGCCACTGACTTGCAATCAGTGGTAATGGACAACCTTGTTTAAACTTCAGTATGACAAAAGGATTACCTCATATATAAGTAATCTTCATGAACATTGGACTTTTGGGATGTTCATGTCTCATTAGTAGAAATATAAGGCACTTTCTCGATGATATGAGGACACACACAAAGTTGTAAGCCTCGGCCACAAGGTAATCACACTCCGGCATTACTGTCCAAGACTTCAGACCATGCGGGCTTGTGGAATCGTCTAATCGATTTAGCACTCTAAAAAAAAAGCTCCCAAAAACCGTGTACATAAAAATCATTATTTTCAAGCACTTCATCCATCAAATCCGCTCTTACTCTTCTCTATCCATCACTTTTGGACCTCATACTTAAAAAACTAGACACGCATCTAAAGTTGTAAATGTTATCAGCTTCCACATCGCCGATATCTTCTACAAAACCTCTGTAAAAATCTTATCTCCTTCAAGTACTTCCTATACGTGGGTGTGAACTTAGGGCACCATGGACCTGAGCATGCTAACTTTATAAAATTAATATTCTTTTTAGGTCTCTAAATAGCACAGTGTTACTTCTCGATCGATTATCTAGTGTGTTCAAAGGCAGATGGATCCCTTTTCATTAACTTCTTGTGTTTTTGTTCACGAGTTATTGGTCTTCAACCCTGCGATTGACCCATACCTGACTTTATCCCGAATGGATTAAATAGCCTTGCAGTGGTGGGACACCTTATATCTTTCAACTTAAGTAACATATCCCTTTGCTCATATACAGTTGACCCTTCCCAACTCTATTTGAATAGTATCATTTTTGGCTCATAATCAACCATATGGTACTTGGACAACTCGATTACAATAGATAATTTGTGCCAATGACCATCCAAATCCCCTCAAAGTATAACTCGACACTACATTCGGTAGATGACCAAGTCCTGAGCACAAGGTACGGCATAGACATTGCACACGACATGTAGGCACAATTTAAAATCCATGCCAACATTGTCACATATATTTAGTGTGACACCTCGCCTAATAAAATATTGGGTGATCAGTCCTATATCAAATTAAAATAGAATCTCATCCAGTTCATTCTTAGAATCACCGTCAATTTTTTTTAAACTTACTAACCATCTAGTATTCAAAAGACATGGTGTCAAATTTTATCTTTTTAATTAACATCACTAACAAGATGCGAAAGAAAGTATAATAAACCATTCACACAAGCAATGAGTCTAACAATAAAGAAAGGAATAAATGTAATCCTTGTCGAGACAACCACTAGCTACAAACCAAATACAATAATAAACCACAAGAGTAATAAACTAAGTACATCAACTGACTGGAACAAATGAAATAACTATGGCGACATGCCCAAATGAAACACTAATTGCATCCTACTCTAGAAATGAAGTGACTGAAGCGGCGAAGTCAAAGTCCTGCAACATCCACATATGCCGCAGTTATGTAATCCTGGAATAGAACAATTCTAGCGTCCTTATGGATGGACACCATAAAGGTTTTGAAAATATTTTTATAGCAAGGGTTAGAACCCAAAACATTTTGAAAATATTTAACAAGTGAATTAAATTACAGTAAATTTAAAATGCATGAATACTCTTCATATTTAAGTTAGTGTCGCACTCCCTTGAGGACCACCTCACCCCTCAATAATGTGAACACCTGACATCCTTCTATATAACCCATCTAGTTATCTACCCCGTAACTACGCCTGTTATATAGACCCTACTTCTCCCACTACTGTAACCCAGGAAAGTTTAAATGTATGAGTTATAAGCTATTAAGCACACTTACTTATTTAAATCTTTCCTCAATTGATACCATATAAATGAACCGTGTATACGTATATAAATGAACCGTGTATACGTAATATCATATAACAACATTTACACACACATCGTAGACGTAGCCATCCTCCTGAGTAAGGTCTCATCGGATGCTCTACAAATGCTATCATTTATGGGTATACTCATACACCCGGAACCCTGACTCGGTGTGCTCCGAATCAGAAAAATAAAGCGCATAGGAGGCGGCCATAGTTCCCCCGAAAATGAGACTAACCCATACCCGGGACGTTTTATCCCTAACCACATACGCTATGACCTGTGGACTATACTCTCCCTGCATTCACTAACCAGGGGATTCACCCACATCGCGCAACCTCCCATGATATCACTAGAGGGGTATGCTTTCCTATAAATATTATTCACACAAATATTTATGAATCACGCAAATATATATATATATATATATATATATATATACACTACACATCACTACATATATATATTTAATTAATCCAGGCTACCCGTGCACTAATACCGTAACTCTAGCCTAACATTTCCAAGTCTATATACCTACTTGATATTTAAATAATTCTCATAATTATTTATTTATCACTCAAGTTGTATCACCTAACTAAAATTATACGAACTAGCTCCTTCGGTCTTAAATTCTCATTTTATTGAACTTATTCCTCAAATCCCACATATTAAGGTCAACACCCTTTTTATATTTTAATATTCCTTAATTTATTATAAATCAATTAAGTCGACCAAATTCGTGCCTAAACACTCGTAGCACCAGTCCAAATTTCACCCGAGTCAATATTCTGACTCAATTGAACCAATCATGCATTAATTAGTATATTATCTTGGTGTCACTTAACCAATATACCCAGACTCACTCACTTGGCCCGAAAATACAATATTTAGAATTAACTATTCAAATTCTCCTTAATGAATTTTGCACACTTATTAATCCAAGGTTTTCAATTTACTCAATTTAAACCTTAATTCCCTTATGGATTATTTTCTCAATTATCCCAATACTTACTTGTATCACTTTATGTAAACCTAATCTCCACTTTATGCCTAATGTCCTTGTTATAGAACAACAATCACAATCAATCAATATAGGCAACCTCCAACGGAATAACAACTAAAAAAATATTTCTTAAAATTTGTCCTACGAATTTGCCCAGATTTTCAAAATGACATTTTGAGGCATTTTGGAGCCGTTTTTGGAGAAATTATAGAAAACATGATTTTCTACGATGCAACGCGGACATAATCGCCAATTTCGAAACTAAAACGTGAAAAAAACAGTTTCTAAAATGACGGTTTAATTTACCAAATTTCATAGACTTCTTCAAATTCAAGAACTTGCTCTACAATTTAACCCTACCCATCAAAACCCACTTTAGATATCAACTAACCCTAAAACCATATCATCTTATCACACCCACAATGATATGAATAGAAAAATGTAATTAATTTAAAAGCAAGTTTAACCACTTACCTTAGGGTTCGTAGGGTCTGAATCCGTTGATGTAGATGATGATTTTTATGAAGAACCCACACTCTTGTTCTTGATTTTTGGTTCCCATGGCTTTTCCCACTTGCACTCACTTTCTCCTTCTAAAAAGGGTTTTTAAATGTGTTATGGATGCCACACCTTCTCACTTTTGGGGTTTAATACCTCAATCTCATTTTTAGGCTTGTGGGCTTTATAAAAATGGCCCAAACACTCTCATGTGGGCCCAAATACGCCTAGAAATGCTTCAAGACCCATTTAATACCCCTGGGTACACTTTTCCAACTATTTCGACCCATCCGGACTAAACCGTGCACTCAGAATTGCCATCTGAATTAATTTATAACATTCTATAATTTTTTTAACCTAAAAAATGCGACACAAAAATAATCTGAACAATTAAATTCCAATTTGCCAAAATTAAATAAATCCTCCAATTTTTTTTTTCCAAATCATGAATTTAATTCCTCCCAATAAAATAATTTCTTTTTTTCTCCCGAATATAATTAAATTAAAGGTCCTTGAATTTACAGGGTGTTACATTTAGCTCCTTAAGAATTAAGCTAATAGCATAATGTCCTCCTTTTCGTATGAGTTCAAGCAACCAAAGGAGATTATGCGAGTGTTTGATTTTCGATATGGAGTCCTCAAGCTCCTTCTTAATTTTGATAACCTACAACTTGAGTGTAATTGTTAATGCTGGCAAGCACCTTGTCAAAAGGTAGTTAAAAACTCTCCAAGTGTTTCTTAAGCTTACCATGCTCACCTTCATATCGGTTTGTAGTTCGTTTGTCATAGTATTTTATCATATTGGTCTACGCATTATGCATTAACGAAGGTCTCCATCAAGTTATACCATATATGGTCAATGTAATTTAGAATGTTGGGTTATGCCACCCAATCCACATGGAATAACAACCAAGATTCATTGAAACCTCTCTCTGTTGGGTATTTAACTAAATGAACCTAATCTCTTAAGAATTTTTTAGTGAATCCTCACCGTGAATCCCTTTACGAGCATGATTTTTCACATTACGGTGAACAAGGAAAGTGTACACCATGCATCTAGCCTTGGGGAATAATGATGTATTGATGCACGCGTAATCCCGAACAGTGATGAAGACATCAAGGCATACAAAAGGATAGAATAACATTTAAATCGACCAAAAGCCCACTGATAGTTATCCTATTTCTCTAACTAAAAATGCTAACACAATGTTGAACGTTTGTCTGCAAGAGGTTACACCTACCATATAAAACAATGACATATTGTACTGATTTGTCTTGTAGGTGAAATCGACAATGACAACTAAGGAAAAACACTTTGCCAATCGAATGGAGTTCGGATGAGCCCAGAATATGTCTTCCACCTCCATTGAAAAATCATTTATGCGATTCCAATATACATAATGTTTGTCACCAATCAATTTCATTAATCGTTGTATCGCCGTTTTACCCTCTCATTATCCAATCCTTATCTTTCCCTTGGCATTGTAGATTCTTTTCATTATTGACACATTATTTACATTTTGATATTTTATTGTCATTAGAATGTTTAACTTCACCCCACTCAACGACATCTCTTCAATGATGTTTCTCTTCTCTAAAGTAAGACGCTCTACGTATGGATGTCCAACTAATGTTTTGGGCAATTGGTGGTTGTGAACTCCATTTACAACCTGTAATATCCATCTCCCAATATCAAGTGGACCCATCAATAAGAATGGGCAATTTAACTTTCTACTCATCGTATCTTTCTTCACATTCTTCTCTACTAGAGTGCCTGGGTCATTCTCACACATCTTCTTATGATGGTTTCGGTACTCCCCTCTCCTCTCACAAACCACATGTAAACTTCCATTTTGCATTGCCGAAGATGCGTAGGACTTGGTGATTAAAATTATTGTTCTAACCGAGTGCGCTTATGTTTGATCCCAGTTGACCAATGCATGATGGGTGAGAAATACCTGAGAATATAGGCATCAAATAATCATTACATTTTAATACATGATTTTTTTACATTTGAAACATTTCCAAAGGTTATGTGTAATCAAAATACCTGGTCGGTGAAGAAAGTTGCGATAACATCGGCTCCTAAAGAACCATCATCACCTTTATTCTCACAGTTAATATTGACTAACGCCTCGTTGAATAATACAAAGTTAGAAATTCATGAAAGCATCCTACATAAGTGTGAACATGTTTGTATTATTAAATAGTACGAAAAGTATAATTGTTTCCCATTCAGTGTCATCAAGATGAATCATTCCATCTAACTCGGCATGATGATCCCAAATTATTTCATTCTGTCTGTTAGAATCATGCCGATCAAGCTTGGTGATTATTTACGGTGGTTTGGAATGTTTCTACTAAATTCTATATGCACGCTCATGATAAAACTCCCGAAACAAACTATGTGTTTAAAAACATTAAAGACAATGGTGTGATAGGATCACCCCGACAATTATAACTGTAATTAGGGCCCCGATACCGAATCACTATCAATGTTACTTCTCATTCTTAATTTTTTCAATTGTTAGAAACAAACAAAAATAAAACTTTACTTGGCACCAAAAATTACTTCACACATATTATTTGGGGTAGTTTAATTTGTTTCAGTGATGTCATACCCATTATTAACACCTTGCATTGGTTATTGAAACATTTATGACTTCAAACCCTAGTTATTGTGTGGATACAAAAATAATGATTGTTGGTGAGGATTATTGGTGAAGTGGGGACCAAAATATATTCAATCCACTTTAATTAGTGAAGATTGTTCGCGAACAGGGACCAAATTGTATTCAATCAACTTTTATTAGTGAAGATTGTTTAGTGGGTAGAGAGAGAATGATTTGGGAGCTTAGTGGGTAGAGAAAGGATGGTAAAGAGCTTAGTGGGGACCAAAATAATGTGTAAAAATATTTATATTGTGTGGTGGCCGTTAGCAAAAACATGTTTAAATTGTCTTATGGTATTTTGGAGTAAATATTGGAGTGCCCTTAGCGGAACCCCAAAATAAATAGGTGGTAACTAAGGCACCCATTAATTTAATTCATAATTAAAATCAAACTAAAATAACTTCATACCATCACAATAATTCATTTCTGACTTCATAATACCACCAATTGAAAAGAAATGTATCATTCACTTAGGGCGTTGTGTGTCCTTGCTCGACACCAATAAAGACACTACATGAATGTGTTACGTGTGCCACATGTCTCTATGCGAGTTTATACTATATTTTAAGTTATATATGGGTTGAGTGAAGAAAAAACATTTATTTGGGCAATTTTTTTTTATCAAATATAAACTTTCTCATAACTATAGTTTTTTATATTACGTGAGACAGATAGAGAGATAAAGAGGTCTCTGTGTATGTGTGTGAGTGTATGTGTGTGTGTGTGTGTGTACAGAAAGATGCATTAGTGGGTGGTGGTGATGGTGATGTGAGGTGGTGGAGATGGTGAGGTGGGGTGGAGGGTGGTGTTGGTAAAGATGGTTGAGAGAAAATGAGAGTTCAAGTGATATGAGGTGAGGTGAGAAAAAATGAAGTGGGACCAATAAAAAATTTATTATAAAATATTTATACAATGTGGTTGTCCTTTGCAATTGTATACTACTTTTTAATTTGGTATTGTGGAGGGAATTATATGGTGCTTTTAGCAACAACAAAATATACCATGTTTATAGTACCCATGTAATCTATTCAATATTGAGAAATAAAAACAAAATCTAATATTATTCTTAAATTCTAATGTTCAAAAAAGACATCATAAACCCTGAAATTTGCAATTTAACGTTCTTACCCCTATATTTCAATTTGGAATGATAAATCCTAAAGTACGTTAACGTTAGAAATTGGATTCTCGAATCTAACACCATTAGTTTAACTTAACACCAATCCTATGCGGCAACTTTGTGACGAATAATGTGGCAAAACCGACAATATACCCAATAATAGGATGTCATGTTGGAAATAACATGAAAAATGGGGAAAATTACAATGAAATAAAGAAATATCTATAAAATACAGATAAATTATGACTTTTATTTAACTAAAAAAACCTTTAAAAAATAAATTAGACAAAAATATTTTTAAAAACTAAAAAATAGGAAAAAATGTATTTAACATTTAGAAAAGTAAAAGAAAAACTATAATAACAGACACTAAAAATATTTAAAATGCTAAAATTAATAATTTTTTGATAAATACTTGTAAATACTAAAAAATAAAAGTACTAAAAAAAAAAAAAAAAATTAGAATGCGAGGAATATTATTTAAAAGTAGAAAAACATATCTCCAAAAAACAGGAAGAAAATTCAACTAAAATTCAACACTCGATAATCTAAAACTTAACAAAAAATTGTCTTTGATTTCTCTCAAACCCGAGTCATAATATTTTCCAAAGTACCTAGTTGACAATTATGGTCTTAGCAAAATTATAGATATAGAATACGAAACGCACTTATGGATACATAAAGATAAATATCGTGTATATATTTAGCCATAAGAACTCTTCATAGAACAGAATGAAAAATGGAAGTATATATTCTATTACGCATATTAGGGTAGTCATCTTAATTGTCACAAAATTATATTACGTCAAATTTGTAGCTATGAAAATGCAAGTGGTAGTTAAAATCATTTGCCAAAATTGCATTTGGTAGAAAATTAACACATTATCACATGTCACTTTATAAAGGAACTCTTATGACATCTCGGTGGATGAAAAACTGACACATCCTAGTAGATGAACAACTGGACTCAAATATACGAAAGCTTAATAGTTCGAAGTTAAGTGAACGCTCATAAAGTTCTACAAATATATATATATATATATATATATATATATATGTGTGTGTGTGTGTGTGTGTGAATTCTTAACAAATAAGACAAGTAAAACACATAGTATATGCCTAACGCATTAACTAAAAAATCTTTAAATTTGTGTTTTGTGTTTTTGGGCGAAATCTCATTCATTAATGAATGGTACGACATTTGAATTTCCATCCACTAAAATGTCATGGCCTAACCTCTTAGAATTACATTAACATGAGTATTTATAATATTAAACCATAAAGTATCATAGTTAAATAGATGGAGACTTCTTTAAGAAAAAGGATCACATGAGCCTCTAAATATATTAATCAAAATTAAAATAAATAGTAAGAATAACAAGAATAGATAAAAGAGGCAGGTGGATGTCATCACTAGGCATAGTACGATCCCAACTAGGCTGGCACCATCCAAAACTTTTAGTCTATGAAACACCCTAGCAACCTCACAATCAACAACCCACAAAAGAAAAATCCACACTATGTTTTATTACTCCACAAAGGATAAATAAAAAATGGAAACTCATCTGGAAGTACATATAAATATTATTCCTAACTGAATATTGGAGGAATTTGATTAAAGCCCCTTTGCACCATCTCTACATTGTTGGGAGGAATTTGATTCCACAAGGCTCCATAGTTATATTTCAATCCTAAATAAGGTGTAATTCGTCGTCTCAATGAAATAGATTTATTCCAAATCTTGATTCTTTATCATATAATAAATTCAAAAATTTGGCTCACATTCAAAACCGGAGAGAAATTGAACAACTATACGAAGCATTTTCAAAATTAATTTGAATTGATTCATCATTGGTCAAAGCATCCATCAATAATAAGTTATTGATGCATCAGTAAATAATCCCTTATTAACCATGTCACAAACAATTTTGCTGCCCATAATTTGTCATTCTTTCGAAGGAATCCATGGACAATAACAATATAAGTACAACCATCTGGCGTACAACCACTCGCTGCCATTGTTCTAAGCAATTCATTTGCTTCTCTCATCATTCTTTTCTTGTCGAATACTTTATCGAAATAGTAAATGCAATGGAATTAGATTACAAACCTTTTCTAGGAATATTGGGACGAAATAATAAGTGCTCACATGGAAATAAATATGCTCGGCAAGGATGAACAAAGATTTCAATTTTATCTTAACTTAATTTATCTTTTTATCCTAAACATGCATTTATGTGATAAAATCGATAAATCAAACCAAGCATTCAACAAAGACAAAATTTCAGGAAAAAAAACTTTTGGGAAAAACCTTTTATTCACTTTAGAAATCTACGAGATAGTCGACTTACAAACTACTCAATAATCGCTATAAGCATAAAGCGCTAATCTTCATAAATCTATAATGAACAACTATGATCCTCGCAAGAATCATAAGACCAAAATCCTCCCTCTTCAGCCTTTGTCTTCAGCAGTGATCCCCTTGGGTTTCACAAGTCAACCATGGAGATGCCTTCTCCACAAAGGTGTATGCAAGGATACAAAAAATTTTAAGGTTTAAATAAATTCACAAAACTAGATATTTAGGATGCTTGTTTGTGAATTAAACAGTGTTTTTGTAACACAAAAAATGAAAAACTTGCGTAAAAGTTATGCATAGACAAATCTGCAAAAGTCTTAAAGGTTCTGAACACGAAACATATATTTATACAAATTTTGAGGCGATGCGTCATTCGAACGAGAATGTAATATCGTTCAAATGAGATGATGATCTCGTTTGAACGAGATACGTCTCGCTTCTAATGACATCCAAAAAATAAAACAGTGAGCCCTCGTTTGATCTAGACTTCTAAAGACCTTCTAACGACATTCAATCTCGTTTCTAATGACATGTAATCTCGTTTGAACGATCCTTAAAATTAAAAACATTTTTTTAAAAATAAAAATCCCTGTTCATTTTTGATAAAAAATAAACATCCCAAAACATAATTCCGTAAATTAATTTAAACTCTAAATTATTTTATACCTTGATGGGATGTCGGGAAGTCTTCAAATTTGGAGATTCTTGTGTTTGGTTTGTCTTGATTGTGCATGATGATTTGTAACGAGATACGTTAAACTAGTCTAAAACTATGCTATGAACAATGTTGAAAAAATTGTTCTTACAAATCTCCCCCTTTGGCTATTCTGGTACAAAACAAACAAACATTACCGAACACCAAGTTAAAATAAAAAAAATATCCTATGCCAAAAATCCTAACACTCTTCCTAACCCTAGAACGGAATGGCACAAGTATCTTTGTCTTCAAACTTCTTCTTATTCCATTTCGCACAATTTGTCATCATCCATATGTATTGAATTTCGCTTTAATTACCTACACACATGAGACCAAAAAATATACTTTGTAATGCATCGAGTTTCAAATAAGATAAAACTCATAAATAAATTCTCCCCCATAAATCAAACTCTCACTTATTATTTGCTCCCCCCTTTTATTTTTATCTGAAATAGACAAAGAAGTAGAACATAGGCATGAAATACGAAGCAACACGTAGAAGATAAGATATCGTCACAAAATGATATAAATCAGGCATGTGTAATGATAATCTCAAAGGCAAACATAACCAACTACATTTGAAATTTTTTTAAAAAAATGTAAAACTTACAAATACAACAAACAATACCATATATAATATATGAAAAATATATCAAAGAAAATACGACACGCATATATAGGTATAAACGACCACAAAACAAGACATAAAACACATAAGCATAATATCGATGTTTCTAAATGTGTGGGACGGAATGAATAGGTGTGAACTAGACATAAATGAATTATAACCCAAACACTCAAATATGTTTGTGGCCATCCCCGATCCTCGCCGCGGGCGGGTGGCGCGATGGAGGATCCTTAGGTCCCGCGCATCCCTCTCGGGAGCGCTTCGGCCGACATCATTTAGGTGAGGTGTAAAAATTTAGAGAGATTAGAGTCGCCAGTCTATTTTACTCAAAACAGACAAAAGAAAGGGATCCATCCCGAAGGACAACATCGAAAGACATACTGATGCATACAAAACCAAAATGATTCAAAAAGGGTCCTGAGGCTAAGTTACGAAATGGGAAGGTGTTAGGCACCCATTTCGCCCTTTCGATCTTTCATGGGTTTTTGTTATTTTCTGTGACACCCCGACTAATTAAATACCGGGTAGCTACTCATTTATTAAATTAATTCAAAATGTCAAGTTGGTCCAGTTAATAGCATCACCGTCGAAAACATTTTAATGATTACTAACCACCTAGTATTTAAAAAGTAAGTGCCAAATTTTATTTAAAGTCTGATTAACATTCAACAAGTGTAATAAGGAGTAATAACACCATTCACCATAATGAAGTAAATAGAATAACCATCACATAATGTAAATAAAATCTGGAGGAAAACTCCTCACTACAAAACCCACAACTGATGAGTAAACTGAATACTAAATCAATACATGCCAAAGTCTGAAAACTGTAAAGGAAATGTAACTCTAATAGAAATGGGCAACATGCCCTACAACTGATAGATAATGAATCTGGAATCCAAGTGAATAGAGGCGTCTACAAGCAAATCCCTGTAGCTTCCACAAACAGCTACAGCTCGTCACCTGAATGAGTATCCTATGCATGGTGTCCTTGTGGCTGGGCACCTAGAATGGTTTTACAAAGAAAAATAGATTTGAAAAGCAAACGGGTCAGAGCTCGAATGTGGAGTTATACTTTAAAAACCTGCAAGTGCTTTAAAAACATTTAAAACATTAAATGCAAAGTACATGTTAGGACGTGCACTCACATGATATTCTCACCTCTCGTCTAACTGTGCACTCCTAACGTAAGTACCCATCTAGAGTAATACAAACTACTAGCTAAGTGACAACATATCTAGCTAGACTATCATAGGTCCTACCCTTATTACTCGGTTCTATTAACATTATAACGCTCGTAATTAAGTAGGGGTTCAACGTAAACTCAGATGCTCAATATGCAATATATTACACTATTAGCTAACTCGTTATGTTTCTCGAATCAATACCGTAATTATTTCACAACATTAACATGAAGGTTCTCATTAATTAAGTGTATATTATTCACATCATAAATATACAATACAAGCACCCCGAGAACTAAGCTGCGGTGCACACATACTCTGCTATCCATCCCGGTACATCACGTACATAAGGATTACATATTCCGAATCTCTCAGGAATAGTTCACAGATAACAACATCACAAATAATGGAGGCGAACACAGTCACATCACATGGGTCACGCACATACCTACGCTCCCACGATCAGCGGACTTATTAATATCCCAATAAGTCTTTCTATGACCTATGTTCATCAAGGTAACAGTCTAAATCCGGGCAACACAAGGATTAGAGGGCCCTAAGCGAACGCAAACCTCCCGTGATAGAAAGTATGGTAGGTATGTCATACACATAATTCATATACCAATACTAAGTAAACACACGTCTTAGTAATCCCGTAGTTTAATCGTAGTACATATCGCATTCTCGTACTAACTTATAATATCTACAACTTATTTTATTCCGGTTTGTAATCATACGCGCCACAATTCATTCTCACGTCGTAGTAGACACTCACGTCTCAACCCAAACCGTCCATTTAATATAACTCTCGTATATAATTTCCTTCTCATAAATACCCAAAAGTCCCAATTCTATCATTACATCATCATCGGAATGTTATCTATATCCTCGAACAAGTTTACGGGACTCCAAAAATCAAAACAGTCCAAAAAGGACCAAACTGTCAACTCGTTAGAAGTCTCGTTCGAACGAGACTGTTCGAACGAGATTCCTCTGTCAAGTCGTTAGAAGTCTCGTTCGAACGAGACTGTTCGAACGAGATTCCAGTTCGTTCGAACGAACTGTACCTTCTAACGATATCTCGTTCGAACGAGATATCGAACGAAATCCCTTCTCGTTAACATTGACTGGTCAACTCGTTAGAAGCTCGTTCGAACGAGTTCGTTCGAACGACCTGGGGAGGGGCTTCTAACGACCTGCCAGTTTCGTCCCAGATTTTCCTAAATCTCGTTTTTCACCATTTTTACTCCTCAAATCTCTTATAAACTAAGTCCCAACAATGTTTTAAGTTCTCTAATCATCCTCAAACATGCTAAGGTCATATACTAACATCTTTTAAGGGTTTAATATATCCTAAACATCATTAAATCACAAGTTTCTACATTTTTCCCCAATTTTCTTCAAGAACATAAACCCTAGATTTTTCTCATCATAATTTCCCAGATTTTAATCCGTTGTTACATCACATAAATATGAAATCTCTGAATTCAATCTTCAAACAATGTTTCTACATGCAAACCTATCCCAAAATTAAATAATAACTTCCAATTTCATGGGTTTTCCTTTAACTCTTATATAAGATTGATTATCAAGGTTTCTAACATTGGAGAAGCATTCACTGCATAAGGAATGTAATTTAAATCACTTGCCTTGATTTGATTTCTGATTTTGATGTTGGTTTGGTGAAGATTTCTGCAGAATTTCTTCTCTCCAAGCTTCTTCTCCAATGGTGGCTTAAGGTGGCTAGGGTTTGATTTGGGGAACTTAGAAAACTCTTCTAATAACCTACGTAGCCTTCTAGGTTAATATGGGTCGGTTAGGGGCTTAGTGGGTCAAATCCACATCAGATGTAATTAACCAATTTTCGTCACTTTTAATTTCCCAAAATACGAAATTACCAAAATACCCTTTATGATGCCGGTATGGCCTAAAAATACCCCGGGACCCAAACTACACCCCCGGCTAGTGTTTTCTGACTATCTCGACCCTTCCGGACGTGTTGGCGCACTCAAAATGATCATACGGTTTATAGATTTTAAATTAACTTTTATAATCAAAATATTACACCGTGACGCGACGGTCTCAGCGTCTCAACAAAATTTCTAAAATGCCGTATATAAATCTCACGACAAATTTCATAATTCCAAATTCATATATAATCATATATGCACATAATCAAATACCAACTCGCATCTCGTTAGTATTTATAACCCGGATTAATTTCCAATTAATACGCATTTAATTAATTAATCCCAAAAATAAATATAGCCAAAAATACGGGGTATTACATTTTCCTTTTATTTTCCCCGTTATGTGTGTGAATGTGTATATATAGTGGAGATAGGAATCCTCGACTTGTATCATGGAAGAGATAAAGCGAGTTATCCGTAGGAAGATATAAAAATAATATTAGAAAATAGGATTTACGCGATTATCCTTATGTTAATCGTTATGAGGGAACGATAACGCATATGGGATAATACACTACTAAGAACAAGTATATGTATACATATAATATAAGAGAGTGGAGTTTAGAGAAAATAGAAAATGAGAGAAAGAAAATAAAAATAGGACTCGAGTCTCGGGTTTTACCCCGAGACGCCTACGTAGCCTATAGAGGCATCAAAGTCCACGTAGTTCGCATGCAAAACGAGGGGTGGGGTTTATCCCATAAATCCAATCGGGGGGATTCTCTTATTTGTGTGTGTGTGTGTGTGTGTGTGTGTAGAAAAAGTGTTTTAGTTGTGAGAAAAGTGTAAGAAAAGTATGAGAGTTCCCGTTTGAAATTTATGAGCAAACCCTATTTTTCTTATTTTTTTGGGTCTTTATTTGTATGAAAATAAGAGATGTGCAATAATACTAAATAAAAAGTATATTAGGATGTGTGAGATGAGATAATGAAAGTGCTAAGCAATAAAACAAGTTATTGTGAATTTATGAGAATTTAAGGGGAGAGTTGAGAAAATTGGACCTTCTTGAAGATCTTGAGCTTGATCTTGAATGTTGGAGAGCAGCCCTTATGCTTGGATGATGACGGAGGGTAGTGAATTCACTAAGTTTGACGAAAAGGATGATGAAAAGTGAAGATTGGAAAGGGAATTAGGTGTGGAAATCACACTGACTTCGAGAGAGGTTTTATGGATTTGCTGAGAGTGATATCTATCAGATCTGGGCTCTCTTTACAAGTGAGGTCAGGCCTCCTTTTTATAGGCCCAGGGAATTGTCGATCCGCATAGCCTTGTTCCTGCCATTCGGCAGGTGCGTTTAGGCTCATTGCCGATAGGCAGGGTCTGGGACCTGCCGTTTGGCAATGTCTTCCAGGCCTTTTTAGAAAATCGATCATAGAATGCAAACTGTTGATCAGAATCGCGCACAGGGCAGACCGTCGGGAAGGTAATTCAAAGACCTTCGAAAGTCCTTGGACCTCTCCCGAGTTCGGGAGTTGACTTTGGGTCAAATATGGCTCAAAAGCATTCGTCGGTCCATTGGACGGGGAATCGTCGGACGCAAATGGATCGTTCGTCCGCATGGTAAGTCTGAATTATGCACGGGGCAGACCACTGGAAAGGTTAGGAGATGTACTTCGACATTCTAAAGAGTTTTGATCTGGTTCAAGGAGTTGACTTTGGTCAACCGAGCCCTGGAATCATTCGCTGACCTCTCAGAGTAAAACAAATCATTTTTCCGTACCATAAGTTAGAATCGTGCATAGAGCGAACCATTGGAAAGGGGATTCAGTGCCCTTCGAAGATTCATTCAGTCTTGGTCGAGCTAAAAACTTTAACTTTTGGTCAAACGGAGCCTGGGAGTTCCCGATGGCTTCTAGTTCAGTACTCGGGGTATGACCTGGGTTTGTAGTGATGAAGGGAGGTGCTAGGGACCTAAGGAGAGTTTAGGGGGTAACAAAATGGGGTGTCTACAATGTTTAAGAAGTTCTAACTGACTGAAAAACTTTATCAAGCTAAGCTTTAGCCTCAATTGACAAACAAAGTTGAACTTAATGAACAACACAAGCAAAATGCACACAAGCCTGGAATATTAATGATTCTCAAATCAATAACGTCATGAAAAATAAGCATACTAGGATTCATTTTGCAAACCCGTTGATCTTAAACTAAACTCCCTCAAAAGATAAGCATGATCATATTTTCTAATCTTTTCTTTTCTCGAGAAGGCCCTTTTATGTGTGCTTTAGGTAAAGACAATCTTTTTTCAAATTTCTCAATTTTACGATGCACTAAATATGAGAACCAATTTTATTTAATCCAATTTTATCTTCTTAACCCTAAAACATGCATCTAAGTGAATTAAAGCATTAAGTAAATCAAGCATGCAAGGAAAACACAATTTCAGGGAAAAAAACCTTAAACCTTTATTTGACTATATAATGTAAATCGCAACTTATAATTACATAGAGAACTATGCAATGAATTTCTCGCAGAAAATCCACATAGACCGCAACCTAAAACCAGCAAAGATTCACATAAGAACCTCAAGAACCGCAACTCCTCCTTTAGTGGTGAATACCCTCCAGTATCCCCAATGACCGCAGACGTCAGCCAATAGATCCCACAAGACCTATCAATCTAGCAGTAGAGTCTCCTCTATAAGAAAACTTTGACAATAAGTGATTTAGGTTCCAAAACGATTCACTAAAGTATATGGGATGATTTGTGAATAAAAAAAAACATTTTGTGCCCTAAAAGTGAAGACTAAAATTTTGCATATTTGTAGTTTTTGTGTATCAAAAGTCTTATTAAAAAGTCTTATAAAGTAGTATTTATACCAAAATAAAGAAGCCTGAAGTCGACAGGTCGTTCAAACGATAATAAATGCCGTTCGATCCCTCGATCGCGCGACTTACTGAAAACCAAGATCGTGTAGGGTCGTTAGATGCAATAAGGAAATGACTTTACTCGCGACCTATCAAATGATGTGTGTTGTCGTTAGATGTGGTTGTTTGAACAACTTAAGGCTTTCGTTCGAACGATAGAGGCATGTCGTTTGAACAACTCAAACGAAAATAATATTTTTTAAAGTCCCCCTAGAGGTCTTCCAAAAATTATTTTGACTTAGAAAAATGCCTCATTTTGATAAAAACATTTTATAAAAAATATCCCAATACTAAAATGAAAAATTTATGAAACTTAAACACAATCCTTACCAAAATTAATCTCGTATATGTCATTTTGTTAAAGATACTTGATATTCAGATCTGTTTCATGAATGATGAACTTGAGCTTCCTTCGACAACTGTAACGGTATACAACATATTTTATGTAACCTCAGGACTATGGAAATTATGTCCTTACATTTCTTTTTCTTTTGAAAATATTTATTTTGCAAGATCAAATAAACTAAACTATGTTGGCCTTTTTTGGGAAAATTTTAACTCTTTTCATTGCCTTAATTTTTTCTTGGGCTCTTTTCAAACGCTGGCTTTCATGACGAGTTCACGTGCCTCTCGCAGCCCTTTCTCGTTTCAACTCATATTTTTCAATACTAAACAAAATCTTTCATGGGCAATGGTTCTTACATGCATAAATCCCCCATAGTCACATAAACATGTAGATGACAAATTTGATGAGAGAACATCTCGCCAAGCTCTAATATACATAGTGAAGGAAAAATTCAATAAGCTCGTGCATGCATCTGTGGAGGCATATACAAAGTCAAATAAGTAAAGCAAATAAAGTTCAAAACAACTCCATAAACATAGTTAAGATCAATCTAAGCATCTAAAGTCACAACCAAATGTCCTAGCCACGTGGAAATTACAGAGTGAATTTGATTATGTAAGGACATATTCGACATAGTTCATTTTTCATTGCGTATGTCATGTACTGCTACACCCGTCGAAGAATTTTCAATTTCCCACACTCAACAAGATGGATCGAAATGTCAAAGTTTCTTCAACAATAAGCCTCTGCGAGATTGATTTTGGTAAGGTTGTGTTTAAAGGTCCCTAATGTTTCATTTAAGTTTTAGGATTATCAACTTGAGGCGTTTTATTGCGTAAAAATAATTCTTCCTAGAAATGTAAGCGAAGTTTTAAAAAATAATTTTTTTTGCTGCAGTCGTTCAGACGAACAAGTCAATGTCGTTCAAATGACATTGACCAAGATGAACCATCTAATGACATTAGATGTCGCTTGAAGAGGTCGCTAGATGGTCGTTTGATGCAGTTTATCTACTGATTCATTTTTTTAAGCTCGTTAGAAGGTCGCGTGTTCCTCGGATCAAAGGACATTATTTTTTGTTCGAACGATTTTGACATATCTTTTAAGTGACCTCGTCGACTCAACTTTTTTATAAATACCTGATTTATGAGTCCTTTTTCCCAGAGTAGACCGGAGACTTTTGACGAAAACGAAACTGCAATCTGCAGATTTTTTAGTCTTCTCATTTAGGGTTCAAACACTTTGTTTTTTCAATTCACAATTTATCCTAAATACTTTAGTGAATCGTTTCGGAACCCAAGACATAACTTTGGTAAAGTTTCTCATGTAGAGATGAAATATCTACTGCTGGATTGGTGGTTCTTGAGGGAGCTGCTTGTTGACTACGACTGCGGTCATTAGGAATGCTCGAGGGCTTTTCTTGCTGAGGAAGAACTGCGATTCTTGTGGGTTATTGAGGGAGTCCATTGCTGGTTTAGGCTACAGTCTGTGTGGATTTTCTGCGAATGATTCATTGCAGATTTCATTCTATTATTGTAAGTTGCGATTTACATCTTATAGTGAAATAAAGGTTCACTCGAAAGGTTATTTTTCCTGATATCGTGTTTTTCCCTGCATGCTTGATTTACTTAATGCTTTTAATCACTTAGATGCATGTTTTAGGGTTAAGAAGATAAAATTGGCTTAACTAAAATTGGTTCTCATATTTAGTGCATAATTAAATTGAGAAATTCGAGAAAAGAAGCACACACAAAATGGCATTCTCATATTCAAACACACTAATATGCCACACTGAGTGTGTAAAACTAAAATACAGACAAAAAATAAAAACTTTTTGTATTTTTTCAAAAAAAATTACCAAAATAAAATCTTTTTGTATTTTCAAATATGTCTCAATAGAAGAAAATCAGAATACAAAAGATACACATGCCATAACACTAGTAAACATCTATCATGAAGCGCAACTAGATTATGACAAACAAAATCATGCAAGAAATCATTAATAAGATATAACAAGATAAGAATTATGTGCAAGCATGTGAGAATCAACAAGTCTAACATCTAGCTCTTGCAAAATGGATTTCGTAACCCAGATTAATGTTTACTTAACGCGTCGGGTTTCAGGAACCAAGGGAACACTGGACTTAAACATCCTAGAACCTCTTCCTATCTCAAAACAAAAACCCCTAAGGTGATCTTTCCTACCATAATGTGACATGTGTAAACTCGAGGAATGTTACCTATGGGTTGACCTTTTCTAACGTCCTTAGATGTGGTTGACCCTCTAAAACAAACAATGGTCTTAGCTTTTAACACTCAGAATTAGAAGCATGTGAGCGAGAGCCATTATTACCAACATTACTAGAGTCTTTTAAATCATCTTTTTACTTCAAATTTTAGACTCAAGCAAAGAATTATACGCTTCTAATTTTAGGGATTCCTTCTCCTTTGTTCAATAAATCATAGAAGGTTATCTCACCCCCCTCAATAAATGAAAAATTATCCCTAAGAGTCTTCTCTCGTGCCTTAAAATCATTAATCAAAACAGTATCCTCCACGGCATAAACATTAAACCTAGAATTTTTAAAGTCCTCCAATTCTTTTTCTAAGACCAGGACTCTATCATCACTCTCTTTCTTAGGCAATTATAAAATTTTGAAATCTCGATCCATGTCCATAAGCTTCTCACGAAAGATATCTCTTTGAGTTTGAACAATTTGCAAAAATTCCACAGCGAATTTAAAACGAGAATTTTATTTTTCAAGAATTTCAAACCTGTTAGTAAACTTCAAATTCAAACGATTTAAGTCATCAAAGTTGTGGGTATCCATCGAGATTAAAAGAAAACACTCAAAAAGAACTAAACAAGGATCTAACACAATAACTTCATGTAACCTGCTCTGATACCAATTGTTGGGATGAAATAATAAGTGCTCGTGAGAAAATAGATATGCTCGACAAGGATGAACAAAGATTCCAATTTTATCTTAACTCAAATTTATCTTTTTATCCTAAACATGCATCTTTGTGATAAAATAGATAAATCAAACCAACCATTCAACAAAGACAAGGTTTTGGGGAAAAAATCCTTTCGGGTAAAACCTTTTATTCACTTTAGAAATCTACAGGACATATGACTTACAGACTACTTGATAATCGCCATAAGCATAAAGTGCTATTCTTCGTAAATCTCTAATGAACAACTATGATCCTCGCAAGAATCATAAGACCACAGTCTGCTCTCTTCAGCCTCAACCTTTGCCTTTAGCAGTGATCCCCTCGGGTTTCATAAGTATGCCATGGAGATGACTTATCCACAAAAGTGTATGCAAGGATACAAAACTTCCTAGGGTTTAAACGAATTCACAAAACTAGATATTCATGATGTTTATTTATGAATTAAACAGTGTTTTTGTAACATAAAAAGTGAAGAACCTTCGCAAAAGTGATGCAAAAATGAACCTCGCAAAAGTCTTAAATGTTCGGAACATAAAATAGGTATTTATACAAATTTTGAGGCGGTGCGTCGTTCAAACAAGAATGTAATGTCATTCAAACGAGATAAATATTGATTCTAACGACATCCAAAAACAAAATTATTGTGACACCCCACTTAATTAAATATCGGGTGATCATGCCTTTATCAAATTAAAACAGGTTTCTCATATGGTTCATTCTTTGTGTCACTGTCGAAAACCAAATTAATTACTAACCACCTAAGTTAATTGGACTGGTGCCAAATTTTATCTTTCAATTAAACGGGATAAATGAATAGTTCGAAAACCAAATCAACATTCACAGTGTAGTAGAATCCAAACCATCAAATAAGCAGAGGAGTCAAAGTCATGTCCAATAAACCATCGGCTAAAGCCACAACCAAGTAATATCCAAATCCAAACTGTAAAGTAAAAGATGTATGAGATTGAAACTACAATACTGTTAATTGACAACACTCTATGAAGAGATACAATAATATGATCCTATGCTAAATCAGACTGAAGGAATCGGCTACTCAAAAATCCTATCAGCATCCACCGTGCTAGAGCTCTGGATCCATGGAATGAAAATCAAGCATGGCACACCGGTGGCTGGACACCTAAAAGGTTTTGAAAATATTTTACTAGCAAGAGTTAGTACTCAAAACATTTTGAAAAAAAACATAGCAAGTAATTTATCACAATTAAAATCGATTATTAATTACACATGTTAGGTTTACGCACACTCTCTTGAGTTGACTCACCTCTCATCTAATGTGCACGCCTAACTTTCTTATACTTAGCCCACTAAGCTATACTACTCAAGCAATATCGACTAAAGTATATAATCGATTCTCAATGGTCTAAGTCTCCTGTACCGCCCATACAACACGACTCATTATTAACACTTCTCTCATGTTATTCAGTTCTCAAGTAACATTTACATATGTGTGGCTTAATCTTTATAATTAAGTTCCATTACTTAATTTACCATGTATATATATATATATATATATATATATATATATATATATATATATATATATATATCATCTACGAGTCTACTATCGCACATAAGTAGAATATCATGAGGTATATATTTTGTACACAATATATACTATAAACACATATTTTATAATCACCTCCCTGTATTACATTTTGGGATTGGAATCACACCTCGAGCACCAATAGTGATTTATATCTCTTGTCTCGGAATCACACCTCGAGCACCAAGAGTCATGGATCATATTGTCTCGGAATCACACCTCGATCAACAATAGTGATCATATCTAGATTGGCTGAGAATCACACCTCGAGCACCAATACTAGACATCTATATTGTCTCGGAATCATACCTTGAGCACCTATATATATATATATATATAGGGAGAGGTTCAGTAGTGAACCTAAAAGATGAACTTTTATTGAACCTTAATAAAAAATACGTAACAATTAATTAATTTTAATTACTATGTTGTAATTGGTCCGCGCCAGTGGCAACGGACATGTGTGTCGATTGATTCCCCCACCCCACCCCCAGCGCCCCCACTCCCCCACCCCACCCCCATGGCAGACCTGCTGCCATAAGGGCTGCCATGGTGATGGTGGTGGTTGGGGTGGGGGGTTGAGGGAGTCGGGGATCGATCGACACATGTGTTCGTTGCCGCTAGCGCAGACCAATTATAACATAGAAATGAGTTGTTAGGTGTTATTTTGTTAAGGTTCATTCAAAAGTTCATCTTTTAGTTTCACTTGTGAACCTCTCCCTATATATATATATATATATATATATAATATCTTTTAGGTATTCACGCGACCTATGTATTACTATGCATCAATAGGTATTCCCATAACCCGATAATATATGGTAGTACGTAGTATATATCTCTCGCATACTCGTTGTATCATTTATTTTTACGATTTATCTCACTATCGTACATATAGGAGTGTTCACATAACTCTAAGGGACCTAATTATCCCTTGTTATATAAATCCAGTAGTTACCATCTTTAACCTACAGATGTACATGTTGAATTGATGTTTAATCTCTCCCCGTAACTCTATTCCCAATTTTCCCGATATAACTCCCCATCGATTATCCCTACCAGTCCATGCTTTAAGTCCTACACTCAATGACCTTAATGGATCTTATCTATACCATACTGGTCTTTATCAAATCCGTACATAGGTATAATATCATTCCTAAGATTCCCCTCCAATGTTGGAAATCGAAGAAAATTAAACCAACAAAAGGACCCAAATTCTGCCAGTGTCGATCGATTGATGAATCTCGTCAATCGATCGATATTCATACATCGATCGATCGACATTCATACGTTGATCGATCGATCGACCAGTAAGAACTTCTCTCTCCTTCATTTTTCACCATCTTTGATTTCATCAAACCCCATAATTATTCACCAAATTCTCATCCGATTATTTGTAACTATTCCTACATGAGTTAGGATGATTTCTAACATTTCAAACGCATTAAAACTTCTTTGAAATCAATCAAGAATGAATCAAACCCCCCAAACCTTTTCATAAGTCTAGTTTTGTGTTCATCCATTTAAATAAACTCAAAACCCAGATTAAATCGATAGAAATAATCATAACTCTTCTGATTTATAAATCTCTACGGATGTAAATGCTAACTACATGCAATTATTCCCGAACATGTAATCAATTGGTGTTTTTCATCAAATTTTTTTCTATAAAATCATTCAAATCATGAAATCCCTACACATGGGTATTATAACATCAATTTGAATTGCAATAAAACTTTCCTTTGATTGATCGATCTATATTCTTGGTTTCATATTGATGATTGATTGTTTCTTCTCCAAATATCCCTTTCCATGACTTGAGGTGCAAGAAACCTTTCACTGCCCTCTCAAAACCCTTCTTAAGCTTTGGAAGAATGGTTATCTCTCTCTCTCTCTCTCTCTAATAGCTTCTTTAATATTTTTATGTTATGAGCCCTAACCCCAATCTCCAATTATCAAATATGTGGCTCTAAAATTCTTAAGTCCCTTAACCTCTTTTTGTAAAATGACCGAAACGCTCTCAATAGGTGTCGGTTTGGTCCAAAATTCACCCGAGACTCAAACTATATCCTCGGGTACACTATTTCGACTATTTTAACCCATCCGGAATCATTCGTGACCTCTAAATTATCATCCGAGTCACTAAAAATACCTTTCTCATTTCTCACCTAAAAATGGTCTACACGCGACTCCCGGTGAGATAAAATAAAATACGCACATATCACTCGCTATGCCGTATAATCATACTTATAAATTATTTACTATTTTCCCTTAGTAAATATCACTATATAATATTAATCGGTACCTATCTCTCGATTAATATTTAGTGAAACACATTTACTATTTAATCACATTAAATGACTTCACTCGCATAATTTCCATGTAATCACATTAAATTACTGCACTTGAATAATTTAATTAAAACATTTTCCCCAATTAATTCCTCAAATTAATTAACTAAAAATACTTTAGAAATTCGGGGTATTTCATACTCCCCCCCTTATAAAGGAATTTTGTCCTCGAAATTAGGATATACCTGCGGTAAATAACTCTGGATACTGCTCTCGCATATCAACCTCCCGCTCCCATGTCGACTCCTCAATATTGTGGTGTCCCCACTAAAATCGCACCAATGGCACCACCTTTGACCGTAGTTTACGCTCGCTACGATCTAGAATAACCACGGGTCTCTCCTCATACGAGATGTCTGGTTGTAAATCTATCTCATCGATGGGCACGATCCAAAATGCTCTCTCACTCCTCCTGTATTTCTTCAGCGATGACACATGGAACATGTCGTGTATCCGCTGAAGATGCTCTGGAAGTCCCAATCTGTATGCTACCGGTACCACCCTCTCTATAATAGGAAACGGTCCCACATACCTCGGTGCTAACTTCCCCCTCTTGCCAAATCTCATAATCCCCTTTATAGGAGATACTTGAACCAACACCTGGTCGCCAACCTCTAACTCCACATGTCTCCGATCGGCATCAGCATAACTCTTCTGCCTCTCCCGAGCTATCCGAATTCGTCCCCAAATCAGCTCAATCTTGGAAGTCGTCTCTTGTATTATCTCGGGCCCTAATAACTTGTTGTTGTCCACCTCTAACTATCAAGCGGGTGAACGACAAGCTCTACTATATAGTGCCTCAAAAGGTTCCATTTTAACACCTCATATTTTAATTATTTAATACATATGAGATTTATTATAATTATGACATTTATTAAATTAATCTCAGGAAATTAATGGAGAATTAATCCAGACTAAAATAAATATTAACTAGCGAGATAAGGGTTAGTATTCATTGATGCGAATTACATCGAATATTACTCGGTGAATAAAGTAATATGTGATTATAAATTTATGTAAATTGTCGAGTGTGAAAAATACGACAGTCAAGACGCACATGTGAGTCGTGCCCAGACTAATTTAATGGGCTAAAAAGATAAATTATTTTTTGGTGACTTGTATGGTCATTTTGAGCACGCCAAAGAGTCCAAAAGGGTCGAAATAGTCAGAAAAATGTACCCGAGGGTTTATTTTGGGTCTCGGGGCAATTTTAGGCCAAACCGGCACCCCGAGAGGGCATTTTGGTAATTTCCATTTTTGGACCTTAAATACCCACGAAATTAAGAGGAGAATTATATCTAATACATGAGTTCATTTAGGGTTTTTATGCACAAGTTCCAAGGGAGAGACACAGAGGGTGAGGGAGAACCAATTCTAAGGGACTAAGGCCAATAACCACTGCCTAACACCTCCACCACCACCACCACCACCACCACCACCGTGTAGATCGGAGAACGAGGAACATATCTATACCAACAAATGAGTGGATCAGACCTTCCAAATTAAGGCAAGTGTTTAAACCTCGCTTTTTTTAGCAATAATCATGTTCATGTTAGTGTAGAAAATAAACACCATTGAATTACATGTGAATTTGGTGAATATACGATGATTAAATGCATAAATTAGGACTGAATTAATATGAAATTGATTCGTTCATGTAGATATAATAAGAACCACAAATTTATGATGAATATTGATGTCTAAATTTGGGATTAGAATGCTTGAATTAAAAATTTAAGAAACTAGGGTTGATTTCATTAATTTAGGGATTTTCGGAATTTATCTAGATTTATGCATGATTAAATGATCCTTGGTTCTTAGAAATCATCCACATATGTTGTAATAATGATTGGAATTGTTTGTTGGGAGTTTGGGAACAATCTGTAGAGGTTTTGGTGAGTAAAAATGGAGAAAAATGAGATTTTTAGAGGAAGAAGACGAACTGGGTAAATCTCATTCGAACGAGATTTCCCACGAGATTACTCACTAGAGTTCAGAGTGACATTTCGTTCAAAGTTCGTTCGAACGAGATTTCAGTCCGTTCGAATGAAAATGCATAAAATTAGAAAATTTTCCTTTTTGGGTTCCAACCTTCCAACATAAATATTTCGAGGGAAATGGAGTAACCCGCGATGGTCATTAGAATAAATGGCGATGGGATAATTGTGGAGATTACCATAAGAGACTCTTAGTGTGTGATATATATTTGGGGATTTCGAGAGAGATAAAGCATATCCGTAAGTTCATAAATACATCATGAGTATTAACGAGAAATTACTAGGAACGTAAAATAATGTTCTGGTTGTGTGTATACCGAATGACTTTGATAGGTTGTGTGTATACCTATATATGATTTATTATGTGTATTAACATACCTACGCTTCTTGCTATCACGGGAGGTGAGGAAAGAGTTAGTCTTATCTTGAGGAGCCTTTGGGGGGATATTTGACTTGTACCTCAGAACATAGAACTTAGGTTGGATTGCCATTTGCGTGAACAATGGTATTGAACGGTCGTTTGGGTGCGTAGGTATGTGCGTAACCCAAAGGCTTAGGAATATTTTTGCCTCCAATATGTGTGTTTGATATTTATGGTTCGAGACAGATTAAGAACCATAGGTCCTCTTTTAGTACGTGATGTACCGGGCCTTGACAGCCAAGTATGCATGCACCGTAACTGAGTCTCGGGGTGCCGTATTAGTATATATATAATATAGTGATGATTATGCCTATATATATATATATACACACTTGTTCGAACGACCTCGTTCGAATGACTTTCGAACGACAAAATAGAGAAAGAATTGACATTGTCGTTAGAAGTTCGTTCGAACAACCTGGGAATTTCATTCGAACAAGATTCCAGGTTCATTCGAAGGACTTTTTAGAAAATATAAAAAATCCTATTTTAAGCCCAAAAACTTTTAAGAAAAGTTCTAAAAGGTTTTTCTGAAAAAATAAAAAAGTCATTGTGACAAAATTTTATTAAAAGGACACCCATAAAAATTATCCAAGTCTCTATATATATTGAATGCATTCATACCTTTTAGAGACTTTGGAATTCAAATGTTTATGACGTGAAACATTGCACAAAAATCGGTAGGGATGCAATCTTTAATATCTGACCGCTATGCCTTAAACTCTTCAAACATCATAGGCTTGAAGTACAATAATCTATCATCCTATAACTCAAAATATTTTGTCCGAAATTAAGCCAAAACTACAAAATGGACTCAATTGGAAATTTGTGTCCTTACAAATCTACCCCTTTGGCTATTCGGTGACAAAACCAAACAAAAAATCCTATAGGTCATCAAGCACATCTAAACAAACTCAATCCCACCCAAAACAAATATTAGAATGCTTGACACGACACAAGGATGTGATCTTTGCTTGCTTTTAGATGTTGTCGCTAAGGAAGAAATCATGCACACTTAAACAAACCATCAAACGCATAGGGAATATAACAATATTAAATACGAAACTAAATTTCTCCCCCTTAATTAATTCCGCACATTTATATAACAATTATCTTCCTAGAAAGATGTTTACCACTAAGTTATATCTCCCCCAAGACTAATACCATTTCTCCCCTTTTTTGTTCAGGAATAGACAAAGGTTAAAGAACAAAGAATAAACCATTTCTCTCCAATTAAAGCTAAATACTCCCCCTAAATGAAATAAGGGATATTGAACATGGAAAAACAAGTTTTATCATTTGATGATGTGTAAAAGGATAGGAACAATAAGCATGAGGGCAACAATGAAAATCAACTAATCCACACAAATATAAATAAATATCACTAAGATGCGATGACAAAAAAGATACCAATTACAATGAACTAATAGCATACATGGACTAGATAACAAGACAAAGACTAAAAAAATAGCATATATATACAAAAAAATAATAATACCAATAACGCACACGCACATATATATAGGTATAAACACCACACACGACACAAAGTAAGCATTAAGCTCTCCACACTCATATGGCATCAATGTGTCTAGGAAACGGAAATGAATGTGTGTGAACTATTAACTAAAGAGTTTAGACCTAATCACTTAAACATGTTCATGGAGTTCTTATTTGATTGCAAAACTTTATCAACTAAGATTTAGCCTTATGAGATAAGATAAAGTGAACTCATAAAACAAACCAACATAATGCATACAAGCCTAGAATTTTGATGATTATACAAACTAATAGAATCATGACAGTAAGCATAACTAGGTATCATTAACATTGTGCAAACACGTTGATATATCCATCCAATCTCCTTCATAAATAGATATTTCTTTTCTATTGATGAACATATCAATCCAAACTTCTTTTGGCCTTGGCTATATATTTATTTTTGCCACAAATTTTAAGGCCTTGGATACTTTTATCAATGCCAAATTTTTTAAACCATATATAGACGGTGGCTTAATCACAAAGTACATGTGTTCCTTTAGCAGCCCTTCCCATTTGATAAACAAATCAAACCGGATAAATATATTTCTTTTAACTTTCGAATCCGGGCAGCGGTTATTACATGTAAAAATCCCCCATAGTCACAAACATGTAGATGACAAAATTGATGGGAGAACATGTCACTTAGCTCAAATCTACATGTGGAGTTAGCGTTCAAAAGAGCTCGTGCACGTGTGTGAGAAGGCATATAAAAAGCGAATCCATTAAGCAAGTCAAATTCAAACTACTCCATGCAAGCATGATAGAACTCATTAAAGATTGAAAATACTAACCAAAAGTTCTAGTCACATGGAGGCGGAATGATTATGGGATTCAAACACAAAGATATGCCACAAAAAATGTGTAAAACCAAAATACACACACAAAAAAATCTTTTTTAGCTTTTCAAAATTTTAAACAGAACTAAAATAAACTCAAAAGACAAATAAAAATCTTTTTGAAAGCAAAGACTAGAAAATGACAAACAATACATACAAGTAGCTAAAGATTCTATCATGAAGCACAAAAACTAGTGTACGGAAATAAAACTAGCACAATTAACCTTTAGATTTAGCAAAGGAGGTATCACGTGTAATCAAATAAGAATAAAAAATCTTATCTTGTAAAGATTCCAAATTGAATATCCTAACATAAACTAGTTACAGTGATGCTCTGGGGATTTAGGAATCTTGGTGACTCTACCTCTGAATTTCCTTGGACTATTTTTAAGATCAAAATAAAATTTTCTATGATTACCCTTCCTACCACAATGTGTTCAAGTGAAAGCACACTGGGAAGTGTTATCTAAGGCTTGACCTTTTCTAGTGTTCCTAGACTATTTTTCTAAATTAATGGTTTTGTCTTTATTACTGGAAGCATTTTGAGTATCGAAGCCAATACCACACATGTCATCTTTGATTTGGTTGGTTCCTAAGATTTTATCTAATTTCTCCGACCAACACTCCAAATCAAATTTGACTCGACTTGAGTCTCTCACTTTCTCTTCTAACTCTAAAATTCTCGACTCAATTAAACACATACTATCTTCCAACTCGAGAAGCTCTTTCTTCATAGCCTCCATTAAACCTCTAAGACTATCTCTATCACCTTCTACATACACAAGCTTCTCACAAGCATATCTCTCACATGCGCTAAGATTTTAAATTAAAACACTCTCCTCCTTTTCTTTGGCACGATCTCTCAAACTAGCTTCTATCTTCAAGTTTACCTTTTTTAAAGAAAAAATATGACATCAACTGAATTAGTTGTCGCTATTTTATTAAATTCAGGGGCTGCCTCATATTAGTAGGGTGAAATTATTTTAACTGTGTGTCATGTACTTAATAGAATTCCTAAGACTAAAACGAAAATATCTCCTTATGAAATTTGGAAAAATATTAAACCCAATGTGTCATTTTTAGATCGCGGGGGTGCTTAGCCTATGTACGCATACCCGACCTTAAAAAGTCTAAATTGTCTAGTAGATCTTATTAGTACGTTTTATAGGTTATGCTATTAATAGCAAAGCATACAGATTTTATGAAATGAAAAATCAAGTAATTATTAAATCAAATGATGCTGATCTTTATGAAGATAAATTTCCTTTTAAATTGAGAAATAGTGGGGGAATTACATCCACAAATGTTTTATTAACAAAGAATTCAGAATCTAATGAAATTATTTTAGAGGCAATAAAAAGTAAAAGAGATCGTGTTGAAAAGGGTTTTGGTCCCTAATTTAAAGGAGGATCCTAAAAATATTGAAAAAGATTTATCTTCTTTAGATGTCGATTTATGGCAATAGGCTATTAATGATGAAATGGATTCTTTGGAAATAAATGAAACTTGACATTTAGCGGACCTTCCTCCTGGGTGTAAAACAGTTGGGTGTAAATGGATTCTTATAAAGAAATTAAAACCTGATGGCACATTGATTCATACAACTCTTAAAAGGCTACTTAAAGTTCACTCTCCTCAACCTCTTCTTCATTCTCATTCTCACTACCATCAAACTCTTTGGATTCACAAATAATGGCCTCAAAAGTGTCATGTAAAGGAATATATTCATGGGAAGATTCATTATCGGTGCTCAAATGACTTGCCATGAACGCGGTAAAGTTGCACTCAATGGGGAATCGGGTCCCTCTTCCGGTTCACTATTATTAAGGGTGGCATTATATAAAATTGGTTGCTTTCCCTCCTTCCCTAGTTTAGTGGTACACTCTCTTTCCCTATGGCCATAACCCTCACAACCATAACATCTATTCGATTTATCCCTATTAAGATCTTCATTCCGATTATTAGGGAGTTTTTCGGCTTTGTTATACTTATATTTATCAAATTTCTTAAAATCATTTTTAAAATAATCTTTATTGAACTTAAGAAATGTTCTAAACTTCCTAGCGAACATAGCCATATCCTCATATTCGATGTCACTCTCATCATTCGAAACTTTTTTTCCTCATTTCGGGCTTTCAAAGCCATGCCGTTATCATTCTTCTTTCCTTCCTTGGAGATAAACATGTCAAGTTCATACGTTTGTAAGTCACCTGTCTTCAAGTTTCATAGATGCTAAAGTGGGTAAAGAATTTAAAACGGTCACTTTGGGAATAAATATGTCGGGTATCTTTTCTACCAAATTAAAAGAAGAATTAGCAATGTCGAAAAGTCTAGAATAGAATTCATCAAAAGTCTCACTTTTAAGCATTTTAATTTTTTCAAATTGAGTGGTGAGGTTTCGGAGTTTTGAAGCTTTGACGACAATTGTTCCCTCATGGGTGAGTTGGAGAATATCCCATGCCTCCTTAGACGTTTCACACTTCATAATCCGGTGAAACTCATCGGGTGTGACCGCACTAAAGAGAGTATTCAAACAACATGAATTAAAGTTTGCAAGTTTAAGTTCCTTCTCACTCCATCTATCTACGGGTTTAAGAATACACACATTTTCATGTAGACACGTAGGTGGGGACCACCCATTAACTATGGATTGCCAAACCCTCTCATCTAAGGACTTAAGTGCCGACCTCATTCGCACTTTCCAATACGCGTAATTAGAACCATAAAAAATAAGAAATTTTGTAAAACCCAAATTTTCCATATTAAAGCACAAAAAGATCTTTAATACAATAATTTAGCATTCCTACTCTGATACCAATATGAAAAGTACGGGGCGATGGTTTAATACACCAATTTTTAATTTTCTAAAAATTTACTTAATTTTCTAATCTTTAAAAGCATAAAAACTAAACATCAACTCAAGTGAAATTTAACTACACCAACATTTTAATTTCAACTTAAACTAAATTTAATACAATTCAAGTTAAATAATTAGGCAACATAAACCAAACATGCATTTTTGCCAAATTAAATCAAACCCTACTTTAATTAAACCTTAAAATTACCTAATATTAAATTTGAACCAAATTAAACTAAAGTTATGATTTAAACCAAATTTTATCTTTTTAACCTATGCATACATCTAGTTGATTTTGCGAGATAAATAAGCAATCACAACCACAAGGCGCGATGTAAGAGGAAAACCCATAATGAGAAAAACCTCAAACGATCCAGCCTTAAAGTCCACTAAGTGTGGTTTTACAAATACAAGACAAAAGGCTTACAACACTCGACTTGACTCCCTTCAAGCCTTGACATTCCTTCTTGCATCCACCTCTGCCTAGTAGACAACTCTAGAGTCCACCGAAGTCTTAGAATCCACTAATGGGGCCTGGCTATCGTCAACCCACACACGGTGCCTTTCACCGTATGAGCACGCCGCAGCAAAAACAATCTCCTTTTTTGGGTAGTGAATGAACCCAAACTTTCTCCTTAAGTAAGAGAAGAAAAATCGGTGCCAAATAAGATCTCACAACAAATAATATATATTGAGGAACTTGGTTCAAAATAAAATAATGGGTGTACACATTGTGTTTTTATGAAAAATTAAATCATGAAAACTCAACAAACAAAATGAGACTTTTGGGTGGAAAGTTTTTTTCTCTCAAAAGCCTTTGGAAAATGTGAAAAGTCACTGGAAAAATGTTTCTCCTGCACTATTAAAGTCTGAAATCAAGTTAGTGGGGCAGTGGGCGAGTGGGGAAGTTTTTAGGAAAAAAAATGACAAAACTGATGCTGATCGTTGGAATGATTTTTAATGTCGTTCGAATCACACGGTTCTAACGAGATCACTGCAACCAAGTTCGTTCGAACGATAATTCAGAAGTCATCTCATTTAAAAGTTCATTTGAATGACCTCGTCCGAACGACCTCCTTCTAACGACTTTCCAATGACAAAACATAGAAAGAATTGACATTGTTGTTAGAAGTTCGTTTGAACGACTTGGGAATTTCGTTGGAACGAGATTCCAGGTTCGTTCGAATGACTTTTCAAAAAATATAAAAATCCCTATTTTAAGCCCAAAAACTTTTAAGAAAAGTTCTAAAAGGATTTTTTGAAAAAAATTAAAAAGTCGTGTTGACAAAAGTTTATTAAAAGGACACCCATAAAAATTATCCAAGTCTCTATATATATTGAATGCATTCATACCTTTTAGAGACTTTTGAATTCAAATGTCGATGACTTGAAACATGGCACGAAAATCGAGAAGGATGCAATCTTTAATATCTGGTCGCTACGTCTTCAACTCTTCAAACATCATAAGCTTAAGGTACAACAATCTATGATCCTATGATTCAAAATATTTCGTCTGAAATTAATCCAAAACTACAAAATGGACTTAATTGGAAATTTGTGTCCTTACACACTTTTATTTTATTATACCTTTGATATGGATGATTTGTCCTCTTTCACATTATATTTATGTTTAGAATTAATATCCATATTTATTCCTCGCTAATTTATTTCTTGCAATTTTTTTTTAATTCAAAGTCTCTTCTTTGACTCAATATACTAATACCTAATCAATATTTGTTTTGGGATGGATTTTCTTAGATTATTTAGGGGTTTGACTCTCTTATGTCTGTTGATCTTTCCTATACCTCAAAGTTGTTTTTTGCCATTATATCCCACTAATAGCTACTCATTTCAACTATTGACATATTATTTTTAACATACTTCTAGACTTTTTTAACTTATCACTAAATGAATACGTTAAATGAAAAATAAATTTTACTTAAACTGACATATTATTATAAATGTCAAATTGTCACTACAACTTTTTAGTGGATATCATATGATATATAGTTTTAGTTTTATCAAACATTCGTTAACACTGGGTTCAACCATGTCTATATTGACTGAGCTTGGCATCTATCTTTAGTAAGGCTTGTGAACTTGAATATTCCTATGTATGGCATAGCTAAGTTATAAGTGATATTGCTACTGTATGTTTCAAGTTTTTATCATATACTTATTCAGTGATAAGTGATAATCGTTATTGATATTATATATCCGAAATAACAATTAGTGTTAATTCAATAATTGAAATAAGTTTCCAATTCAAGTCTGTGTAGGCATGTGTGGGTATATTATATCTACCAATGGATTTAAATTAGTAGATACAATAAATGCACCTCCTATTATTTCTTTTAGATAGGTATGATTTTAGTTGTAATCTTAATGTTTTTTTTAGTTAATATTGATATGTAAATGTCTATTTGTCATTTGTTTTTTTTCATTGTCTATGTTATGTCTATTTATCTTTTCTTTCTCAGAAATATGCTTATCTTTATATTGAATTGTCACTAAAAACCATTGATGCATAAGGATGGAAAATGATAACAAACTTAATGTGGACTCCTCTTTGCCTTTGCTTTGAGTGAACCAATGATGATGAGTATGGTTATTTCCCTTACAGTGTATATGGTATAAATTGAAAAAACCTTTTGACCTACTAAACTAGCACAGTATCTCAATGGAATGTAAATTTTGTAAAAAAAATCCTCAAACTATTCCATTTTTTTTTGCAATTCCCTCAATTTGTTGCTAAAAATATTTTGATGATAATTTTTACTGAGGCATATGAGGCATAATTGCATCTTGTTCATAGCTTATGGGGTCTTTTGTGACAATAGAGTATACTTGGCATTAATCTGGACTCACATTAATAAGTTTTATAGTTCTAGGGTCTTACTAAATGTTTTAATGTATTGATTCTACAGATGCTTGAGACTGGAGAAACGAAATAGTAGGAAGAATGTGGATGGAAGGATGACGTAGATTTATATTATTTTAAATCATCAGGTATTTTTCATCGAAACCCCTATTTCCTGAATGAAAAGCTTTACTCTCCCTAAAAGTTTCTTCATTGATTATTTGAGCATTATGATTACATGAAATCAACCCAAAAGCTATTTTATATAGTTATTTATATTTTATAATACTAGAAACACACCTTTGTCATTTTCTTAATTATAGATGTAGTTTATAGAAAGCTAAATGACTAAACTCAGGTATAAAGAAACAATTTCCCACGAGCACTGATGCCATAAAATATCTCCCCAATTTATACTACAATTACACCCAGATCATTGGACACCAATTATCTCATTCTGATCCCATCCTGGACCGGTGTCCATGTGGACGGTTCTCTTATGCCGACTAACCAACAATAATTCTATTACCAGGATAAGATGCAGTCCATGCCTCCTCTTAGGTCCCATCTCCTCTAGTGACCACCATCCCATCTCCTTCATTAGTTCCAACTTTCATTCCCGCTCTTTCTGCCGCTGTCGCACCAGATCCAAACCCCGCTCCAACATTCAAGTACTTCCACTGTGGTGTTGCTGGTCATCGAGCTTTTGCTTGTCCCACTCTGTGCCGCCGTTCCATGATGGCAGTGGCTCATGTGCCTGAATTCTTGCTGGATGATTATGTTGATACCTGGCATGCATTGATCACTCTCTTCACCGATGATGATGAGGGCATCCCCCTTTAAGTTCGAGGACGAACTATTTTCTGAGAAGGGGAGAGTGATGTCATCCGAGGAGTATTTTGATCATATCCCTTTTTTTTAGCTACATATATTAGTTAATTATATTTTCATCTTATGTTGCATTTTATTTTATTTCATTTCATTTCATATTGTATTAGTCTATTTAGAGTATGGGATTTAAGTGAACACTTGAGTATTAGGCTTAGTGTATAAATGGGCATAAGTCCCACATTGGTTAGTTGTTCATTTAGTGCTCACCTCCCTATCCTATAAATAGACCCCTCATTTTCCTCATTTGAGGACCCCGAACTTTGGAGTAGTAAAATCTTAGTTATCTCTCTCTCTCTCTCTATATATATATATATATTGGTGTGGTGCCTTTAGATTTTACATTAGACATGTGGTTATGTCAGGTTATGATCAAATTCTTTGGAGGTTGAAAAGGAGGAAGTTTCAATGAATTATTAAAACACATATGTTCCCTTTTTCCTTTTGTTTGTGAGTTTGTGCTGTTCTGGGGGGTTATTGGGATCTACATTACCTTATGAAATCTGTGTGGAAGAGAATGACATACTTAATTTTTTTTCGTCTGTATATTATCTTTGGGTGTTTTGATTGTGGCAGTGAATAATTTTCATGGGTTCTCATACTGTTGCCTCAATCATGTTATTGCCATTGTTTGAAAATTTGCCATTTCATTTGACACAAATCCATTGCTATTCAAGGTCTATTCGTTCACTTGGTCTATTCATTCACACGAGCAGTGGTCATACATAAGGCATAATTGTTTTACTCTATAAATGAAGTCAATAGATTTTTTTAATATTTTAGATATGTATTTGCTTTATGTTGGTAACCATTTGCATGTATCAAAGCTGAAATATTTTAAATGGTAAGTGCTTACACACACAACCCTAAAATGTCTCGTGGGATGTTATACCTAAATGTGTTAGATTGAAGTGTGGGTTTCATGGGTGGTGTTCGATTTTCTTTCTACTTTCCCATTCAAACGCCATTCATTTGACAATATACATGAAGGCTGAACTGAACACTTATTCATCAGATATAGCTAGCAAGTTTCACATAGACCCTATGGTTTTGCGAATTACTTTGATCGAGGTTGGTACTCTTCCACTTATTTTATTGAAGGTACTTCATACTTTTTTAATCTATGTATCTACTCATTAGCTTCGTGGCTCAAAACATTGTGGAAAACAGAAAGTTATTGATATTCTGAAACATGACCTATTTAAAATTGAGAGAATTCCCCTCATGACATGTTTGTGAAGTTACTTTGTTTTGTTGGTCTAGGTAGGGTCTTGATTACAAATAGGGGTTACATTAAGAGATTTGTATGAACCTCTTCCCTCATCTGTTTTTTAAAGCATATCAGACGTCATCAAGTTTTAAGAGGCATACGCGATGTGGTATTGCCATTGTTGAAAAATGTAGAACAAATTAGTTTTTCACAAATTTATTACTTTGAGGGTATAATATGTGTGAGACAGGGAGCATTTATTCCATAAAATCTTCTCTGTGGTATATTGTAGTATTTTTCATTTATTTTGTTGTAAGTCCCTGATGTGAAGTGGTGGGAGGTTGACAGACTTAAGAATTCTAAGAAATAAATTATTGATGCTTAGGTGAAGTTTGTCAACTTTAGTCACTAATATATCAGTAGTACTTATTATAACTTTTATATGGATGATATCTTTCAAGCGAATAACTATGCAATACTCATTTCATAGAGAAAAGCATTAATATTATGGGTAGTGGACTTCAATTGTTTATTCAAAAAATCTTCTCGTTTTCACTCTAGTTTTATTTTATTATACCTTTTATATGGATGATTTGTACTCTCATTATATGTATGTTTAGAGTTAATATCCATATTTATTCCTCGATAATTCATTTCTTACAATTTTTTTAATTCAAAGTCACTTTTTCGACTCGGTGTACTAATCCCTATTTGTTTTGGGATGGGATTTCTTAGATTATTTAGGGGTTTGACTGTCTTATGCTTGTTAATCTTCCCTATACCTCAAAAGTTATTTTTTGCCATTATATACCATTAATATATATACATTTCAACTATTTACATTTTATTTTTAACATACTTATAGACTTTTATAACTTATCATTAAAGGAATAAGTTAAATGAAAAATAAATTTTACTTAAACTAACGTATTATTATAAATTTCAAATTTCCACTACAACTTTTTAGTTGATATCATATGATATATAGTGTCAGTTTTATCAAACATTTACTCACACTGGGTTCAACCATGTCTATATTGACTAAGCTTGGCATCTATCTTTAGTAAGACTTGTGAATCTGAATCTTCCATGTATGGCATAACTAACTTATAAGTGATATTGGTACAGTATGTTTCAAATTATTATCTTATCCTTATTCGGTTACAAGTGATAACCATTATTGCTATTTTATGCTCGAAATAGCAATTAGTGTTAATTCAATTATACAAATAAGTTTCCAATCCAGGTATGTGTAGGCATATGTGGGTATATTATATCTACCAATGGATTTAAATTAGTAGACATAATGAATGAACCTCATATTCTTTCTCTTAGAAGAAGTATGATTTTAGTTGCAATCTTAATGTTTTCTTTGGATAATATTGATATATAAATGCCTATTTGTCATTTGTATTTTTTTGGTATGTGTTATGTCTATTTATCTTTCCCTTCTCGAAAATATGTTTATCTTTATATTGAACTGTCACTAAAAACCATTGATGCATAAGGATAGAAGATGATATAAAACTTAGTGCTGACTCCTCCTTGCTTTTTGCTTCGAGTGATCCAATGGTGTTGAACACGGTTATTTCCCTAATATTGTATATGGTAAATTGAAAAATACCTCTGACCTATGAAACTAGTACAATACCTCAATGGAATGGAATTTTTTTAAAAAAACCCTCAAATTATTCCATTTTTTTTCAATTCCCCCAATTTATTGCTAAAAAGATTTCAATGACACTTTTTACTGAGGCATATGGGGAATAATTGCATCTTGTTCATTGTTTATGGGGTTTTTTGTGACACTAGGATATATTTGGCATTAATCTGGACTCACATTAATAGGTTGTACAGTTCTAGGGGCTTACTAAATGTTTTAATGTATTGATTCTACAGATGCCTGACGCTGCAGAAAAGAAATAATTGGTAGAATATGGATGGAATGATGACATAGATTTATGTTATTTTAAATCATTAGGAATTTTTCCTTGAAACCCTTATTTCCTAAGTGAAAGCTTTACTCTCCCTAAAAGTTTCTTCATTGACTTGTTGAGCCTTATGATTACATGAGATCAACCCAAAAGATATTCTATATAGTTATTTATATTTTATAATTCTGGAAACACCCCTTTGTCGTTTTCTTAATTATAGATGTAGTTAATAGAAAGCTAAAGGACTGAACTCAGGTATCAAGAAATAATTTCCTATGAGCATTGATGCCACAAAATATCTCCCCACGTTATACTACAATTTCACCCAGATCATTGGACACCAATTATCTCATTCTGATCCCATCCTAGACCAGCATCCATGTGGACGGTTCTCTTATGCTGACCAATGAACAATATTTTTATTACCAGGATAAGCCTAGAACTAATATCACGCACAATTATCCAAACAAATTTGAAGCCAAATTAAACTTTTTAATATAATTTTTTTTCTAATAATCATTGATGTTAACATGCACTAGAAACTCGTATGATACACCAAAATAGATATAAGTACATCAAACTTTTGGACTATCTGGTCGACATTTCCTGACACTGATATGCTCTGCCATTTAGGAGTTTATGCAACTACTCTACTATTTCGACTAACTACATCCCTCAAATCGCCCTCTACTGCTTGGCTACCTTGCTCAGCTACAAATCTTGGCCACTTTTAGGGATGGCAACGGGTCGGGTATGGGGTCGGTTTCTCAAAACCCAAACCCGGCATGCGAAAAAAAATGAACCGCCCCACCCCGCGACGGGTTAATATTTTAAGCCCCGAACCCATTTAAGTATAACCTACTCAACCGTTTAAATTAAGTGGGTTAGAACCCGCCCCACCCCGCCCTGTAGGTTAAAACCCAAAATTTTATTTTTTTAAAATGATTTTATTATATAATAAATTAAATAATGGACTCAAGATTAGATATTCCAAACTCAAAATCAACAAATTAATTGGTCACAAGTGCTCATAAATGTTCTTATCTCACTATGGACAATTTCTTAGCTCATTATCCACAACATAGTAAGCATTTTTGCAACGAAATTTCATAAGATGTTACATAAACAAGAACGTTGAAATTTCTGCAATGGAATTTCATAACCAATACAAGGTTACATAAATAAGAACATAACAAACAACAACTTTCAAAATAGGGAAGGCTTTAGGACCGGATGGTATCCCTATTGAGGTTTGGAAGTGTTTAGGGGAGGATGGAGTATCATGGCTTACAAAATTATTCAATAGAATTTCAATGACTAATAGGATTCCCGATGAATGGAGAAAAAGTGTTTTTGTACCTATTTATAAAAATAAAGGGGACATACAAAGTAGTTCAAATTATCGTGGTATTAAGTTAATGAGTCATACAATAAAACTTTGGGAGAGAGTGATTGAATATAGATTGAGATTAAAGATAACAGTATCTGAGAATCAATTTGGGTTTATACCTGGGAGGTCAACAATGGAAGCAATCTATGAATTTGAGGAGATTAATGCAGAGGTATAGGGAGAAAAAGAAGGATCTTCATATGATTTTTATATATTTAGAGAAGGCGTATGATAGGATACCCAAAGATATAATATGGTGGGTTCTACATAAAAGAGCAGTGACTCGCAGATATATTGATGTGATAAAGGATATGTATGATGGTGCGATGACTACAGTAAGAACATCAGCCGGAGAAAGTAGTGGATTTTCAATTATGTTAGGTCTACACCAAGGTTCAACATTAAGTCCCTATCTCTTTGCTTCTGTTATGGATGAGTTGACTGGACAAATACAAGATGAGGTGCCATGGTATATGCTATTTGCATATGATATTATTTTAGTGGATGAAACTAAGACGGGGATTAATGCTAGGTTAGAATTTTGGAAGAAACTTTAGAAACAAGAGGATTTAAAATAAGCAGAACTAAAACAGAATATGTGGAGTGAAATTTTAGTAGTAATAGGAGGACAAATGGAGATGTGGTGAAATTAGAGGGTTAAGAGATACCTAGAAATGATCATTTTTGTTATTTAGGATCGATTATTCAAAAAGATGGAGATATTAGTGATGATGTTACTCATAGGATTTGAGCAGGCTGGGTTAGGTGGAGAAGTGCTACCGGAATTTTGTGTGATAGGAGTATACCTTTGAAGTTAAAAGGTAAATTTTATAGGATGGCCATTAGACCCGCCATGTTATATGGGACAGAGTGTTGGGCAACCAAGAAATAAAATGTGCAAAAAATGAGTGTGGCGGAGATGCGAATGCGAAGATGGATTTATGGTAAAACTTGAAAGGATAAAATTAAAAATGAACAAATTTGTGAAACGGTAAAAGTAGCTCCGATAGAAGATAAATTGAGAGAAAATCGACTTAGATGATTTGGACATGTCAAGCGTAAACCAATGGATGCTCCTATAAGGAAGAGTGATTTAGTTAGTATTGATGGTAACACAAGGGGTAGAGGTAGGCCTAAATTGACTTGTGGGATATTATAAAAAAGGACATGATGACATGTGGTTTAACTGAAGATATTGTACTGGATAGAATGGAATGGAAAAATTGGATTCATGAAGCCGACCCCAAATAATTAGGAAAAGGCTTTGTTGGTTGAGTAAGTATCAACATCGAAATTATTAATTCTCAGAGGAAGACTGGAAAATGAAATTGCTGTCAAAATGCTCACCAGTTTTGTTACTACCAAGGCCATTGTGGCAAGGGGGACACAAGGCCAAAGTTCTGCAAAAACAAATGACAGTGGATTTTCAAGATGGGTAATGAGCGAAACAGATAATGAGCAGGCTTTTTTCTTAATTAGGGCCCAAGAAAAGCAAACAAAATGAAGTAAATCTTGACTTCCCCATGATGGAAATTCTGTCCACTATGATATCCCTGAAAACATTTTAAAAAAACAAATGTATAAGTAAAAGTATAAGAAGATGAATAAAAAACCCAAATTAATTGTAACCCTAAAATCAGTATCCAAAACAGATGTATAAGAAGATGTATAAATGAGCTAAACAGTTAGGAGATATAAGTTACGAGATCTAACTTAAGAGATCTAAGTTACGAGCAAAATAGTTAGGCTATATGCAAAATTAAAAAGGCAACAGAATACCCAACACTACACCAAAATGGCCAAAATGTCACCTTTCAGCCGGCCACCCTTGTCCACGTGTTTTGTGCACGGTCATTGACCGTGATAAGACCGTGATAAAGAATTGTCATGGTCAATGCCCGTGACAAGTCCGTGACAAATATAGTTGCCACGGACCTGTCACGGTCATTGACCGTGACAATTCTTAAAATAATTTTCACCGTCAAGGACCTTGACACGACCGTGACAATGTCTTAGTAAAAAAAGCCCAAGGCTTATTTTTTCCCACCGTTTTTTGGTTTTCCCTCTCTCTCTCTCTCTCTCTCTAAGCGATTTCAGCTCTCTCTCTCTCTCTAAGGTATGTTTTTTTCCTCTCTTTCTCTTTCATTTCTATATGTGTGTGTATGTGTGTATATATATGTGTGTATATGTTTGTGTATATATGTGTGTGTATGTGTGTATATATGTGTGTGGTGGTGTGTGGTGGGGTAGGGGGTGGTGGGGGTGGGGTGGGCTGTGTGTGTACGTGTGTGTGTGCAGGTGTGGTGGGGGTGGGGTGAGGGGGCAGGGGGTGGGGTGGGGGGAGGGGGCAGGGGGTGGGGTGGGGTGGTGGTGTGGTGTGTGTGTGTGTGTGTGTGAAATTATGTGCGTGTGTGTGGCGGGGGGAGGGGGCAGGGGGTGTGGTGGTGGTGTGGGGTGTGTGTGTGTGTGGTGGGGCAATCTTAACAATTGTATAGCTTTAATTATAATTTTAATTGTATAGTTTTAGATGAAAGTAAATTAATATTTAGTGCCCATTTCATATGAAAGTAGGATTGTCCCTCATTGTGAATTAGTAAATTAATAATTGTATACTTTAATTGTTAGTTTAATTGATGAAATGAATTAATTGAGTAGATGAATTAGAAGGAGTACGGGATACACATTTGTTGTTGACATTGCTGTTGGATTATTTTGTTTAGTAAATGTTGGGTTGGTTAGTTTTAAAAGTGGCATGACCACTGGATTATTGTCCATATAGGGGTGGGATTTTTCAACTTTTTTTGAAAATTACTTTGTATATCGAACAATATAAATATATAGTATGATAATTAAATGAAACATACTTGAAATTAAATATAGTGCGCATAGATACTAGCCTTCTAGTTCTTATGCGTATGCATTCAATAGCCCTTAGACCCATTCGAGAGTCATTACCCCTGTAATGAGATCTCTCGAATTGTCCCGTTTGGACAGTTTGAGACTGTATAATTTCTGTATAATATTCTTAGTGGCTTAAACTTGTTACTTTTGGAGAAAGTTCTGCATTCGTATCTTAATGTTCACTGGGTACATACTAGATTGACAAGTGTGACTGTTATTTCAATTGATCAATTGAAATAACACTCACACTTGTCAATCTACGTCGTGTACTTGGAGAACTACGGGGATATGCTGTCGAATTTTTTTCAAATCCTAACAATGTGCATGAGCTGTTAAGTATATTACAGAAAAATGCGGTCTTGAATGGGATAGGACCACTCACCCTTTAGAGGAGATAGAGGAAATAGAAATTTCTATTATAAATTGAATTTGAATATAAATAAGACATAATTAAATGAAACATACTATAAATCTAAGTTTTGTTTACCTTTAATAGGTGATTAGTTGTGGTAGCTGTGATGGGATATCCGAAATACAAAGAGTGGATATGTGAGACAAATAGAATGGGGGATGTGTTTCGCAGAGGTGCTAACGAATTTGTGAAATATGCAAAGAGATGTCATAATGATGAAGAGTTTTCTTGTCCGTGTGCTAGATGTCAATTTCAATTTCGATTTCGATTTCGATTTATATTTCAAGTTAGCAGATACTAATTTTACTTTATTTTATTTCAGGGGACAGGGAGTGGTCCTGGGGTAGGCCGCATAGGCTCCATACTTATGTGGCTCTTCGGACGAGAAGGGAAGGATAAGGAGGTGTCCCCGAGCGTCGCGGTACAAAATCTCTTTTCCAGCTAAATAGTTTGTAGATTTGAGATAATTGATGGTGATGTTATTTCTTCTTAAATAGTTTCTATTTTGAATGTATATTTGCATTATCTCAAGTTTATTTGGATATATGATGTTTGAACAGGTACAATGCTGCTATAACATGTACAAATATACTGCTGGGCAGTGGCAGTGGCCATACTGCCCAGTAGATTTTTTTTAAATTCTGTCCAGAATTGTCACGGTCATTGACCGTGACAAGTCCGTGACAAATTTTGTCACGGGCTTGTCACGGTCAATGACCATGATAATATTTTTAAAAAGGTCCTAGGCTTTGTCACGGTTATTAACCGTGACTAAACTTGTCATGGTCAGTGACCGTGACACGACTGTGACAATTCTAACGAACTTGTCACGGTCAATAACCGTGACACGTCCGTGACAAAAAAAGTTGTCTCACCCCGAATTGTCACGGTCATTGACCTTGATAAGTTGAACTTGTCAAGGTCAATAACCGTGACAATTAGGCAGATTTGGTGTAGTACAAACAACCATGACCGAAAGGGACAAATTAGTGTAAAAGCCACAATGTGGACCTTAAAGAAATAATGACTGCAAATCCACACCGGACGAAATTTTATACTGTGGATGAGAGTGTGGCTCTGGTGCAGAAACGTTGTCGCCGCTTGGATGAGAGTGTTTCTTCGGTGGATGAGTTGGTCTAAGATTTAGAAAGAGAGGGTGAGGTCGGCTATGAGAGATTTTATTTTTGCTTTGGATGAATGAAGTTAAGGTATGTAGAGTTTATATATATATATATATATATATATATATATATAATATGTGGTGAGGGTGTAATTAGGTTAGTATAAAAAGGATATAAAAGTAAATATAATTACTGAACAGGGGGGGGGGGCGGGGCGGGGCGCGAGGCGAGGATATTATTACAAAATCCAAACCTGCCCCGTTTAATATATATTTTTTTTAAAGTCAAACCCGCCCCTATTATTTTAAACAGGTTTTTAACCCGCCCCATTATGGTCGGGTCGGGGACCCTGCGGGTCGGGTTAAATTGCCATCCCTAACGACTTTATCTACTATTTTTCTTTGACTATTAATAATGACTTCTTAACGTGGAAGAAAAAAACTAAATTCTGCACATTGGGTCAATCACCAGCTCTACTCTAAGAGTTAGACGAATAATAGTTCAGTATATTTATCAATATGGAATCATAATATCAGTTGGTGAACAACTTAGGGCCCGTTTATTCTGTATTCAGAAAACTCGATTTAAACGTTGTTTTTAAATGCTGTTTTAAAATTCCATTTATTGTGTTTAAAATTATTAGTGTGCTTTGGTAAACTTATTTTTAAATACAGTTTTTTTTGAAAATTTGACAAAATTGAGAAATATGTATGTTTATATTATACATATACATATACATATATGCAGTAGAGTATGCTACTAAAGTCGAGTCCTACTATGCAGCCTTAGCAGCTTCTCCAGTATCCCGACCTCCATCTTTCGTGAGCTCTGTTCCTCCTATAACTTCATCCTCGACGTCTTTGGCCATTACTCTAGTTACTGCCACTTTCACTGCGACCCATACTGGCCCTCCCACATTTCGTTGCTTTAATTTCAGAACCGTGGGACATCAAGCTTCTGATTTCCCCTAGCCATGTCGACGGGCCCTGCTAGCAATGGATCAGCCCCAGAGTATCTTGACGAGGCTGAGCAGTCCCATGGCCCTGCATTGATTACCATTTTAGAGGGTGATTCTGTTGGTCTTCCTCTTTGAGTTCGTTGATGAACTCTTTTTTTTTTGGTGGGGGGGGGGGGGGGATGAGAATCCGTTGCTATTTTCTGTTATTTTTCCTTTTATTTCTATTTTTCAGTTCTTTTTAGGTATTTCCCTTCCTTAATTAGCCTCCAAGAATGTTTGGGAATAATTATGCATTCTTTTATTTTTAGTAGGCCCGTTTAGTCATTTTAAGCTAATTACTTGATTAGCAAGTAATTCAGTCTCTATATATAGGCTTGTATTCTCATTTATACTCACTTTTTGCAACACTTGAAATATAAGACAACTTTGATTCTCTCTCTAAAATTAGGGTTCGGTATTTCTTTTTAGCCATTGACGTGTAGTTTATGTCACTAATGCTTGTGTATTTATTATGGATGCATTTAATTGTTGGTTGTTGGTTGCATTTTATTTGGTTGGGTATCTATTATTGAAGTATGGTCACTCCACTAAAAAAATAAAACCACCACCCTCATTTTCAAGCTTTGCACGCAAGTTGTTTGTTAAATTGACGCAACCACGATTTTCACCCAATTAAAAAAATTGCACTTGTCAGACTCTTACTTTGCCATTGTCTTTGTTCATACTCTTATTTACTGCCAACATACACATTCTAATTACGTTTGCCCATTAATTTGCAAATTCACTGTTATACTTTTTGAGTGGGGGTAATGGTGTAAATTGATATAAAATGGAGTGGGAAAGTTACGACTATAATTGTCTGTCGATGTACAAGTTATATGTCATGGGCAATTGGTTTTTGGTTAATAACATGACATAATTCAAACATATCCAAGGACCAATCCACCCATTGCACACGGTATACACATAGAGCCACATATGAACATCACAAAAGATATGCACATTACACAAATTCATATTGTTGAATTTAATTGTTGAACATTGGTTGTGGCAAATTGTTGTGGTTTGTGTAATTAATTTTGCTTTTTTGTCAAAACTTGGTTTGCGTGAATATTTGTGAATATTACTTGTTGTTCTAATTAAGAGTTTTGAATGAAGAGTTTTACTGGAGCTTTATGTGAATATTACTTGCTGTTCTAAGTAGACATTAATTGTATCTATAGATTAACGAATATGTTCATTAACTACTCAAAAAAGTTTTATGGTGACATGTGATAAATTATGTCGATATATCTTGCTGTTACATAAATATAGATCTTAGTTATTTCTTTATTGGACAAAGCATACACCAAATCTAATAGTTGTCATCTTAGTTGACCCTTAGACTATGAGAATTAACAATACATTCCTATGTTCTTGGTTGAAACCCGAGCCACTAAAAATTAGAAGACTGACTATTTAGTTGCTAATACATCAATTAATTGCACAAGAAGGTCAAATTAACCTTCAAACGGCATTTTGTTCCACAATATATTTAGAGCTGCTGAATAGATATTAGCCATATAATTGATCCACACTGAGATACTGTAAAAATCTATATGTTGTACCTAAGTAGGATGAATCCTCTACTAAACACTAATGCTTTGTGGGTTAAAACATAAGTATTTTGTGAGTTATGTCAATATATATTATATACATGATGAAGAAAACTCTGAAAAGGGTGTTGCATGTATTTTTGCTATAGTTTTGGTTACGCGTTTATGTTTATTTGAGTTTGGTTATGGTAGTATTAAGAATAACAAGACCTGATGTGGTTGATGGTAAATATGCGGTTTTGTGTTCATAGTGGTTGCGTGTATTTTGTGTATATTCTTCATTAATAATATTACACATAAACCTGGTCGTTTTATTCTGGTCGATATAGACAAGCGTGACCCATTTAATCTTCTTATTCCATCTCTTAAGCCCCTTAGACTGTTTTTAGAACATTCAATTGCTATGATTCTTACTTTTTATGGGCTTAATCATTATGAATTTTTTTTCATAATGCACTGACTTGGGATGTTTATAAATTTCAATTTTTCTACGGGGGCTTCCATATTAATGGAAAAAATGATGCCTATTTTGAAAGTTTCTTAGGAGAAGGTAGAAATACATGTTCTCAAAATGTATCATATCCAACAAAGATAGTAATAATAATAATAGACAGGGTATTACACCAACACATGTTTTATTATGTGCTTCTTCTATCTCAAAATTAAATATAACACGTGTTAAAATGCCATTGCATATAGTAATCCTATTTACCCTATAATACTTTTAAATTTTGAACTAATTTTTTATTATAAATCTTGATCTTTGTGGTTTGATTTACCAATGGACAAGGGATTTCTTTTGAAAACTTTGCTTTTTCTAATGTTATAAGAGAATATTGAGTTCTCTTTGAATGTTTATGTATATTATTGATTGTGTGCTCAATAATTGTTTAAATGAAGTTTAGATCACAAAAATCTGAAATATGATTTATTATACATATTTTCTCCTGTTATTTTGTGAATGCTTAGTTTATAATTGCTATTTAAAAAAGATATCACAAGATTCACAACCCATTTGCCAAGTCTAGATGTAATACACCACGGGTTTGTATAAATTCTTCAGTGATAGTTTATATCAATTTTGTATACTAACTTATACAGTCATGAATTAAGTCTCTGTCTTAAGTGTTCTAACTAATCTGTATCCACTAACCTATTGCATATTGAGCCCAATTTATTATTTACAAAATTCAAGGCATAAATTATGTCTTTTCGTGCCTTTAAAATCAAATGGCTATGTTGTGCATTTCTAAAAACTAAGGCATTTTCTACTTATAAAAAAAAGCAAAATATTTTCATTTATTTTTGGTTTAGAGTTTAGAATTTGACAAATGATTGTTGGTGTAACTGTTCAACTCAACTTAACAAAGGCTTTTCCTAATTTTTGGGTTGGTGCGACTGTTATTATTCCAAATTCAGATTCCCTTAACTTTTTTTGAATTAAACAAAATCACGTTTTGGAGCGTGTGGTGTAGTATTTTCAATTTTTTTTAACAGTCTCCTAATCTATGCATAAAGCCCTCACATGGCAATTTTTTTGAATGTCAGTTGTTTGAGCAAGTTATGTTCCTTAATATTAACAAGTAAAATATCTGAAATTTTATCTTTCAAACTTTGTTCATGGTTAAATCATAAGAGAGAAATAGGGGATCTTCCATTATATGTTAGTTTAAAAACAATTGAGCATAATCTATATAATAAGAGAGAATGCTAAGTTACTGTTCAAAATATCTTTCTACAATGATGATTGTTATTTTGGCAACACAGGTTTGAGATTGAATGAATTTCCACACGTCACTCCCTCTCCGTCTTTTAGACATCCCTTTCAAATCCATTAAACCCACTTCAATACTGGATCTCCCATACCCTCCCACCAAATGAGCAGTCACCCCTTTTCACATTCAAATTATCAGACCTTTCACCAAACCCAAAGCTCATACCTCATACACCACACCTTCTTTGGATTTCTATCCACACTTGCTATAATTCCTCTACTAGTGCTCCATAAGCTCTCTTTCTGTCACTCACACTCACACACACATACACACACACACACACACACTTCTTTCCCCCAAATGTTAAGGCTTTGCATATTTTTATTCTTGAATATATTGCATTATTTTCTTTCTTTTCTCTTTTGGTTGTTTGTAGGTTTTAAGAGAATTGTTAAATTTCCCTTGAAATTACTATATTGGATGAAGTGACGGCCTAGGTGTTGATGGTGGTTGTGTTATGGACTAACAATTTCTTGTAATATGGCTTGAAATTTATTAAATTGGAAAATATGTGTTATCTGGTGTTACTGGATATTTTGTTATGTGTGCGCGGTGCACTTTGTGTTGAGAAAAAAGTCATGTTCAGTCCTTTTTACGATTTATTTGATTTAAAATGAAGTAATTTAAATTTGAAAAATGCATATTATCTAATTCTCCAGCTCTAATAGCGTGGACTCAGTTTATAGTGATACGTTCAGTAAAAGTTTGGTTTACTTCACTTCTTTTACAGGCCATGGTGTTGTAGGCTCTGCTTGGATATTTTTGTAAATGCGTTATCTAGAATTGATGTCATTTATAAATGCCTATTTTATATAAAATAATTCGGATTTTTATTATTTCTTTGTCTAATTAATGCATCGTCCCAGATGAAACTGGTTATTTTTGTATTGTCATTGTCCCAGATGTAACTGGTTGTTTTGGATTGGCTGGACAGGTCTTGAGGAACATTTTAGAGGGCCATAAATGCTGAAGAGATGTCAAATAGGCAATAATTAAAAACATCATTTATGTTGTAATTTGATGGAATGATGGAAATGCAAGTTCAATTTTTTAGCACAACCATTTGACAGCGATGTTGAACAACCTCCACCAGTTGAACCTCTTGGAAACAGCGGTACAATGTGATATAATAAAAATGAAATTTTTTAGCACTGCCATTTTTTAGCAATGTTCAGTTCACCTCTGAAGATATACAATCCCTTGCGGAGCCTTTAAAATACTCGATTGTGGGTTAGTTTTCCCACGGTCTCCTTGCTATGGAATATATTCAAAAAATAATGATAACATTTAACCCAAAACTCTTATACTCAGTTGGCTGCCTTCATCATAAACATGTCCTCATTTAATTAGGTTGTGAAGAAGATTTTATACGAATATACGCAAGGACAATGATTTTTTGGTAGACATCTTATACTTTTAAATGGACACCTGAGTTTAGGGAGGATGAAGAGAGTCCTACTGTTCCTGCATGGATGAATTTCCTAAATCTTCCCATTCGCCTCTTTGGAAAGTCCTCTCTTTATTCGATTGCTCAGTTGATTGATAAACCCTTAAAACTTGATGATTCTATTTTAAATATATCTAATCCTAGTCTTGAAAGGGCTTGTTTAAGATCAACTTTCTCCAAGAAATACTAAGAAGAGTATGGATAGGGATTGGTGACCAAGGCTTCTGGCAAGAAGTATCTTATGAAGAAATTCCTCTATATTTCAAGTCCTGCATGGAGAAGGGTCACAACTTTGAGACTTGTATTTTTAATAAGAAAACTGTAGTTCGCGTAAATGGGAAAATTTAAGATCACAATAAAATTATAACGACTTATTTGGATGCTGAGGTGTGTGTTAGACACACAGTCCTAAGACAGAAATATCGCCCGCACTTAATCGAGGGGTGCCTCGAGCCTCAGATATCTGTCCTCAGGATTCAACAACGTTGTTCGTCCGATTAAAGCACACAATGGAGAATGAATAGAACCACACCAGTATTGCCCAGAAATAGGATTTGAGGAGGAACATATTTTTAAGAGTGAGAAAGAAGGAAATTCAAAATGATTATTTTCTGATTCTACAAGGTCCTTTAAAGGGATGCAACCACCAACCTACAGTCACCCTATGGCTTTAAAATAAGTAGCCACTACCTTCCCTACAACCAGCATATGACTTAAAATAAGTACCCACTACTGGTCCTCTGACCACTTCCAACGGCTAGGAAAAAAATGTATTATAATATTAAAAAAAAATTAATCCGGATTTTAATTTTTAATTAGAAGCAAAATAAATAAAAATGAAATTACAATTTGGTTTTGACTTTAAACCCAAGTCCCAAGTATTGATATATAATATATATAATGTTCTCCTATAGGGACTTGAACCCAAGACCTCACACAAGGATTCTGAAAGCTTACCACTAGGCTATTAGAGGTTGTTGTGAGTATTTCATTAATACAAAGAAATATACGCAAAAATACAACAATCCCCCACATGAATGAAATAAGAGAAGAAGGAGCAGAAGGTAATTTTTTGGGGGAGCAGTAAAATGTCATTAGTAGGCAGAGGTGTCTTTTGGAATTGAACCTTGCTTAATGTAGGTCCATTGGGTTTACTAACTATTCAGTGAATTACATATCTTGAACTAAGCAGTTGTGTTTGGTAAACCTGTTCAATAGATTACACAGATGACACTTTAATATACTTGTGGTTCAAAATAGTTTTGATCATTAAGGCCATAAGCTATATCCCATTATCATGAGCGTTCTAGGAGATTCAACCACAATTTCCATACGCATCGACCCCACTGCCACACTCACTTAGGTGAATCTATCAAGCATGTCCTGTCACATCCTACTTAAAAATCCAAGCCATATGTTCATTAAGAGTTTAACTCATCCTTTCTCATTACAGGTAGCATTAGTATTATTAACATCATAGGGATAAGAGAATTGAAAGTATTTGTAATGCTTACACATAATCACTCACAATTTAGTTGTCCCATGGAACCTATATCCTGGGATCTCCATTCATATAGGTTGGGTATCCATCATGGTGATTCGACTTATTAGTCTTTAAGCCCACCCCCTTGATGTTTTGTAAATAATATCTCTTGACAACCCTTTGGTTAACGGATCCACTAAATTATCACTTGACCTCACAAAGTCAATGGTTATAATACCATTAGATATGAGTTGTCTCACACTATTATACCTGCGATGGATATGTCTTGATTTTCCATTGTAGGACTTATTGATTGCTTTTGCTATTGCTGCTTGGCAATCACAATGTATAAGTATCGCGAGTACAGGTTTAGGCCACTTCGGAATGTCGGCCAAGAAGGTCCTCAACCACTCGGTTTCTTCACTTTCTTTATCTAAAGATATGAATTCAGACTCCATTGTTGATCTTGCAATGCATGTCTGCTTTGAGGATTTCCACGATACGGCAACCCCACATAATGTGAATATATATCCACTTGTAGACTTCGATTCCTATGAATCAAAAATCCAATTAGCATCACTATAACCTTCAATCACAGCAGGATAAGATGCATAATATAAGGCATAATCCAAAGTAAATTTCAGGTATCTCAACCTCTAATAAGTGCATTCCAGTGATCATTACTAGGATTACAAGTATATCTACTCAATCTCCCTACAACATATGCAGTGTCAGGTCTAGTGCAATTCATAATATACATTAGGCTACCAATAATTCTTAAATATTCAAGTTGTGACACACCTTCTCCTTCATTTTTCTTTAATTTACTCTTTGGATCATAAGGAGTTCTAGCAGGAGTAGATTCATATTGATTGAATTTCTTTAACACACTTTCTATATAATGTGATTGTGACAATTTGATTCCCTCGGAATCCCGTATTATTTTGATTCCCAAAATAAAATCAGCAACTCCCAAGTCTTTCATATCAAACTGTTCAGATAACGTATTTTTTGTTGTTTTGATAATACTCACATATGATCCTAATATTAGCATATCATGAACATATAGACATATAATCACACAAGCATCTCTATGGCATTTAAAATACACATATTTATCAGATTCATTTATTTTAAATCCATCATTAATCATTACATGATCAAATTTTTCATGCCATTGTTTAGGTGCTTGTTTTAGTCCGTATAAGGATTTAACTAGCTTGCAGACTTTATATTCAAATCCTTTAACGATGAAACCTTCTGGTTGATCCATATAAATTTCTTCTTCTATTCTCCATTTAAAAAGGCAGTTTTTACATCCATTTGATGAATTTCCATTTTATAGATGGATGCTAGGGAAATTAAAATTCTAATAGAAGTAATTCGCATTACAGGAGAATGAGTGTCAAATAAATCAAGTCCCTCCTTTTGCTTAGAACCTTTGGCTACTAACCTAGCCTTATATTTTTCTATGGATCCATCTGATTTCATTTTCCTTTTAAAAATCCATTTACACCCTATGGTTGTCATCCAGGTGGCAAGCTAACTAAATCCCATGTGTGATTTTGCATAATAGATTCCATTTCACTATTAACAGCCTCTCTCCAAAATGGAGCTTTAGGAGAGATAATAGCATCGTGATAAGATTAAGGATCATCTTCAAACAAAAATGAAATATAATCAGGCCCAAAAGATGTTTATATTCTACGTCTTTTACTTCTTCTAGGTCCTTGTATTTCCATTTCATTATCTCTCCTACTACTAGATGGTAAATTAATATTTACAAGAGAATTCTCAAATCCAATAGTTGGATTATGTGGATCAATACTTTCAAAGAATTCTGCATCACGAGATTCAATAATATTATTTGTAGATACACTATCTATATATGATTTAAACACAAGAAATCTATAAGTTCTACTATTTGAGCATTACCTATAAACACACAATCAACAGTTTTATGTCCGAGTTTTGTTCATTTAGGTGGTGGAAAAACTACCTTAGCTAAATAGCCCCACACTTTTAAGTATTTGTATGAAGGCTTTCTTCCTTTCCACAATTTGTAAGGAGATTTATTAGATTTGTAAGGGGAATTTTATTTAAAATTTAACATGCGAAAAGTACCGCTTCACCCCATAAGTTGTAAGGAAGACCCGAACTATTTAACATAACATTTACCATATCCTTTAGCATTTGATTTTTATGTTCAGCCACACCATTTTGTTGTGGACAATATGGTGCAGTAGTTTGATGTATTATGCCATTTGATTTACAGAAGTCATTAAACGGCTCAGAATATTCTCCTCCTCTATCCGATCTAACAATTTTTATTTTTTGATTTAGTTGATTTTCAACTTATATTTTGTAAAGCTTAAATTTCTCAAGTGCTTCATCCTTCGAATGCAAAAGGTACACGTAACAAAATTTCATGTAATTGTCTATAAAGGTAATAAATTACTTATTTTCACCCTTTGTTTGAATTATTTTTAAGTCACAAAAATCTGTATGAATTAATTCCAAGATTTCAGTAGAGCGTTGTACACTTAGAAAATATTTTCTTTTGAAGTTTGATTATACACATATTTCACATTCATGTTCAACATTTTTGGGTTATTTCGGGATATCTCCTAAATTCATTAATCTTCTAAGTGAAGCAATATTAACATGTCCAGGTCTACTATGCCACAAATGTAAATAATCAAAGATACGCAGAAGAATTAACTACATTAAAACTAGAGTCAACGGTTACACTTAGTTTGAACAACCCCTCAAACATGTAACCCTTTCCCACAAAACCCCCATTTTTAGTTAAAACAAACTAATCAGATTCAAAGACCATTTTAAAACCCTTTTTACTCAACATCGAACCTGACACCAAATTTTTCCTAATGTCAGGCACATATAGCACTTCGTTCAACGTTAGGACTTTTCCAGAAGTGAATTTTAAATCCACCTTCCCTTTCCCAACAACTATTGCCACTGAAGAATTGCCCATATAGAGCTTTTCATCACCTCCTACCACCTCATAGTAGGAAAATAAACTTCTGTCTCCACAGATGTGTCGGGAGGCCCCAGTGTCCACCCACTAGTTCTTAATGTTGCTAATGAGATGTGCTTCTGAAATGACAATAGAAAAGTTATCAGTTTTAACAATTGAAGCTTGTGCATTCCCATTAGGTTTTTTAAAGTGGTCATTGTTTTTCCTTTTGTAGCGGTCTTGGGCCCGATGTCCAAGTTTACCATAAACAAAATAGTCTCCTCCAAATTTCTTAATCCCACTTTTAGGCTTTGTAAAATTATTTGTTGCTTTTTCTTTCCCCTTAAAATTCTTTTGGTACTTATTTGGCTTAAAATGATTCCCCTCCCCCCCCCCCCCCCCACACTTTTTTCAGCAATGTTTGCTTTGGCTGCCATAGCCATGGCAACATCCCATTTCTCCTTAACGCAATTATCCTATTTAATCCTAAGTCTAACAGTGAGATCTTCCATAGTCATATCCTTACGTTTATGTTTAAGGCCATTTCTAAACTCTTTTCGGGAAGGGGGAAGTTTGTCAATAACAGATGCGACTTGAAAACCCTCACTAATAGACATACCCTCAGCATGAATTTCGTGAACAATTACTTGTAGCTCTTTTAACCGTGACACTACTGATTTTTCATCAACCATTTTAAAGTCCAAAAAATGACTGACAACAAATTTCTTACTTCCAGCATCTTCAGTTTTATATTTCTTATCTAACATCAGCCATAACTCTCTAGCAGTGGGAACAGAAAAGTAAACATCATATAGAGCATCATCTAAATTGTTCAGAATATGGTTTTTGCACATGAAATCAGATTTTTCCCAAAGTTGGTTAACAACAGTCCTAGCAGGTTCGGCCTCTTCTGAATTATCTTCCTTAATTTCTAAGGTGTGATAAAGTTCTGACAGGTTCAAATAAAATAACATCTTTTGTTGCTAACGTTTAAAATTAAGTCTAACAAATTTTTCAGGCCTAACAGATGCAATCGCTGGAGGATCAAATTTTCCCATTACACGAATATTAAAATATTTCTATCTTAGATTGTTCTCTAACACACACCTCAGCATCCAGATAAGTCGTTCTAATTTTATTGTCATATTAAATTTTCCCGTTTACGCGAACAACAAAAACTCAAGCAAATATGAAGATGATCGAATCCCCTAATCCCAAACAAGTCTTCAAGCCTGTTACTACAACAACACCCACTGGAAATTCTCCTAATATTAAAGATCAAGAAGAAATTCTCATTATCTAAGAGACATTCACTTTCCATCCCCAAATTATTCAAAGCCTTTCACTAAGAATTCTACTTTCTACCACTCCTAGCCTTAATAAAGAGAAATTTGAGAAGATTGATCAATACATCAGTAAAATTAAACACCGAGATATTACTACAGATGAAGTAGTTGTGGTTGAAAATATCATGCTCTCCCCAAGAGAACTTGAGATTCCAGACCATGGAAGCCATCATGTTAAACATAGAAGCTACCAATCTAATTCAGAATAAAAGAAGAAAATCCCAGTCTAATGCATGAAGAACTGGAGATGTTTGCTACTTTTTTGATCGAAAATGGACAGCTATATACATAGCCAAATCCATAAGAAACAATAAGATCCTCCCTAATAAAAGTATAGCTCCCAACATCATGTCAGATAAATCCTACCATCCCATTATTTTGAGTAAAAACCTTTCGGATCCTTTATTCAAATGAGTCACTATAGTTTCCAAGCCTCAAGTTTAATCTCCTCGAACTCACAATGATTAGCTTCTTATGTTAGAATATTAGAGGAGTGTCTAACAAGACTACCAATAGAAGAATCAAGAGATTGATTATAAATCATGGTATTCTTGTTGTTTCCCCTTATTGAGCATAAAGTTGACAATTCCCATTTGGAGAAATATCAGCTTAGATGGAATTTCGAGGGTGCCATGGCAAATGTTTCTAACAAAATTTGGTTATTTTGGAGAATGGGTATGTCATTTACCATTCGATATGATGATGAACAAAGTTTAACTTCGAAGGTTGGCCACCAATCCCTTAAAATGGATATAATCCTTACTTTAGTTTATGCCAAATGCAATAAAGATGATAAAATGGCTATTTGGAGAAATTTGGAAGATATTTGTAAATAATATGACGATTATGCTCTTTTGTTTATTGGTGATTTTAATGTTGTCTCTAATCAGTTAGAAACAGTTGGGGTAATGTGATTGATTTCCACGCAGTTGAGGATTTCAATGACTGCATTTCTTTATGCTGGCTCAAAGACTTGGGATATAACCATTTTTTACCGATTATATAAAGGATTTTACAACCTACAATGGCATAATGACTTTCCCAATTCATCCATATCCCACCTGAACAAACACTGTAGTGACCACTCCCTTCTTCTTCTTTCAATTAAAAGTACTTTTGATTTATATCCTAAGCCATTTAAGTTCCAAAAAATGTGGTGCAAATATAAGTCTATACAATATACAATGATCCAATCTTGGGAAGCAATTAAAAATTCAAGGACTCGAGAGGGACCTTAAAATGATGTGAATAAGGGCCTTTTTTTGTCATTTTTCACATTTTTAGTATTTCTTCTATTTTTAATATTCATTATATTTTCCTTCTGTTTAGTATTTAGAGGAAGGAAGGTTAATTGGAACTTAAGTAAATAACTATAATTATATTCTTAGCTTAGAGGCCAAGCAACCTCCCCCCTATAAATACTCTTTTGTAACCTCATTTGAGGGTGTATTTTTCAGCTTTCAAATGAAACAAATAGGAAAAAAATAGTGAATGAATTTATATTGTTAAAACTTAATAGGAAATAAACAAAATAAAATGAAATGATTTATATTTTTCAGTCCAGAGTCAGACTTAGATCTAAAAATAGGGAAACAAAGAAAAAACTGAAGTGATTAGCCAGAAAAGTGAGAAGAGAGATATATACCAATAAATCTGAAGGTTGGAGTCGGAAATGAGTGAGTCGGAGTCGAAAATGTGTCGGAGGTAAGGAGGTTTTGGTCGGAAGTTTGTTGACAGTGTAAGTTTTTTTTGTACAAGAGGTGGAAAGAGACAAAGAGGTTTCGTTTTGCGTTTGATTATTTTGGAGGATATATTGGTCTTGTTTGTAATAAAACAAGGTCTTTATAAAATGACGTCGTTTTGCTAAATCATTAAAATATATATATATATATATATATATATATATATATATATATATATATATATATATATATATATATATATATATATATATATATATATTTATTTATTTATTTATTTATTTTAAAATACGCCTTAACACGCCTTGGCGTCGTTGATTACGCCTTAAATGTGCGTTGACCGTCTTTTACCACGCTTAAGGCATAGGCGGGGCATTTCTCCCACACCTCACTCCTAGGCGCGCCTTTTAGAACATTGAAAGAGATTACTCGTTCTTTGGTTTGCTAATAAAATTTGATTTTATGTTTGGTAAATTTATTTCCATAGTTGTCAAATCGCAAATCGTATCGTCAATCAAAACCCTATGAATCGCGAATCGTGAATCGAATCGTATGATTCGGTAAAAAAAGTAAAAAAACATAGTAAATAATAAATATATGTACAGAGAGCATATTAGAATATGTAACAAAGCATATTATGACCTAGAACCAATTTGAACCAATTTTAAGGCATTATTACATAGTTTAGAAGCAACATTTGCCTTTGTGGCATAATAATGTTAGTTCAAAATAAAAATGTAAATTTCTTTTATTACAGGAACATTATAATAATAATAAAAGTTATAAAAATATAATATAAAAAATGTAACACATTATATATAAAGATTAAAGGGAGTGTCTTACTCTTTATTCCTTGAAAAGAAATGTGAGGATTGCAAACCCTAGTTGCCCAAATATGAAACTCTAAAAGCATCTTTATCTTTAACAATGTGCAAGGGGATCAAGGTTGGTTTCAAACTCAAGAGTTTCGGCATAGATAATAAAAGAGGAAAAGAAAAAAATTCAGAAAAGGATTACGAACTCACAACTATTCAGGTTCTGAACTCTTCGTGTCCCTCTTCCCCCCCCCCCCCCCCCCCAAAAAAAAAAAAAAAAAAAAAAAACTATTCTTGTCTCCGTTCGCTCTTTTTTGAAAACTTTATTTTTTACTTGTATTTTTTTCTTTTAGTATTAGAAACGTGCTGGAAATGTTGAGTATAAAAGAAAAAAATAGAAAAAATAAATCCCCCTAAAACAGTTTTGCTTAACAGATGGGTAAAAAAAATGATTTAATATTTAGTCTCATATGAGATGATTTGGTTGAATCCAATCTCACGTATTTTTTTTAGTTATTGGTCTCGTTGAGTGGTGGTTAAGAATTTCATGGGACATATGTCATTTTCTAAGTTTATGAAGAACGGCGGTGGAGGCGGTTATGGGCAGTTATAGGACATTACAATTTAAAAGATACATGGGATGACTGACAACTAAAACTTTTGAAATGGGATTAAGGCCTAAAAATCTATAGATACAAAGTCGACTTAAAAATAGTACCGAATCGAAAATCGCTGTGATCCATGATATTGACAAATCGAATCGCCCAATTCACACCAATTTTTTAGACCTTTGCGATTCTACCTTCGAATCTTTTTACCCCTGAATCGGGTCGGATCGTACGATTCGAATATGGAGATTTTGATAACTATGCTTTTCTTTTTTTCTTTGAATCCAAATGGTGGTGTTTGCATCAACATTCTTGTATTCAAAAATTATAGAATTCATCTCGATCTAAATATTCTAAAAACAACCACTCAGATATGTTTCCACAGAACACGATATTGCAATGAACGAAGTGATTTTGCAATGAATTAACAAGTGATCCTTGCTCTCGTTTTGGTTGCAATGCATAACACACGGATTTAATGAGAGCAACCAACGAGAACTTCCTAAATCACACGTAATCACCCTCCACAAGACACGAGAACATTTGTATTTTTTAAGGAATGTTGGCTTTTGGCAAGAGTATCATAATGGGAAGGAGATTGGAGATATTTGTAAAAAGATATGCAAGAGATGACCTCTCCTACCAACTTCCATTCCCTAACAACCCTCACCCCCTCACAAATGTGGACACCCTCTATCAAATTGAGCAAGGTAGTAATTTGTTCAATTCATCATCTTTAATTTTCTCTCTAAAACTTAAATTCTACACAAGTGTGCCATTTGAATTGGGAATATAAGGAGGCAATATGTTGACCCTTATAAGAGGATATCTGATATAATTTCAGAAAAATGATTGACAAACTACTAGTCTCCACCTCTCCACTCATCCTCCTAAAATTTAATAAAAGATCAGCCCAATCTTTCTGTCCCAATGGAGGAAAGATGAGAGGTCCCCAAAAATGGAGTTCCAAAAACTTCTAAAAGTCCTCCTTGTAGTAGCTATATTAAACTCCCATCAACTCTCATGAAGCCCATAGTTGCTCTTGATGACAGAACATCAAAGAGTTTCTTTTTCCAAAAGGAAGCGCCACACCCACTTGCCAAAGTGTCTTTTGATAGATTATTTTTCTTCTCTTTTATGTATTCCCTGTTGTTTTATAGATTTGTTATCTCTTCCCATTTGATTCTGCTTTGTCAACTAATCTCATCTCAGGGCTCCTTAATACAATTTTAATGTATTTCCCCCTTTGTTGACAAGGCTGGTTAACTTAATCGTATTAGACTTTAGGAGAAGCTGAAAGAAGGCCTGCTAAAAAATTATCGAAGAAATTGCTTGATTAAATTTATTTATTTAATTATTTTTAACTCACCCTCTGAGATATATGCCATATTTTAGAACCCGTAATTAAACCCTTGGCTCATATTTTAGGTACCAAAATGTCCTTTCCCCACTTCTTTGTACCCCCAAAAATTCGTAGCCATATACAATTTTCTACCACAATCCAACAATTAGTCCAATGAGTGGTTAAAGAAAAGACCACCCATTTCTTGGAATTGGCACATTATAGATAAAGAACTTAAAGGACACGGTTGGCAAGGATGTTGTATAGAGACAGGAGGAGAGAAAGAGATGGCCCTAATTTACCGATCAAATTCCCGGTAGCAGTTCGACCTTGGGGACTATCCATGCAGGGGATTTGAGGAGGAGGACCCTAGAATTCTGTTACCTAATCCGTCTAACTCATTTGGGTTTCGAAATTAGAGGTGAATTGTCAGCGTAGAAGTTTTTGTTGGCCTGTTTGGTCTTGGGGTGTAATTATGTGATAATTTTTAGGTATTTCTCCTGGTTGTTTTAAGCATCCGGATGGTACTGCAAAATCATCTGCCACGAGGTCGGCCAAATTCTCTTTATAGTCCAATCTGTTCTACCGAGATATATTAGTTTATTTATGACAGTCCAAATAATAAACATTTTGTTAATTTTTAATCTAAAATGTTACCTATTTATGCTTTAATTCACTGAAGTTTTTCTATTTATGATTTTTCAGTTTAAAAAGGTTAATTATTTATGATTTATACTACAAATTACAGTTTAAAATGTTACTTGTTTTACAAATATCAGTATGAAATGTTATTTCTTTTTTACAAATTACAGTTTAAAATGTCTAAATAATTCAGTTGAAAATGCTATATTTCTTACAAATTTCAGTTTAAAATGTCATTTATATTACAAATTCAATAAATCTTATTTTTTACAAATAATTTTTTTTTTACAAATTTCAGTTTAAAATGTTACTTTTCTTACACATTTCAATTCAAAATGTTATTAATACTACAAATTTCAGTTTAAAATGTTATTTTTCTTACAAATTTCAGTTTAAAATGTTCTTTATACTACAAATTTAAAAAATGTTACTTTTCTTTACAAATTTCAGTTTGAGTGTTCCCTTTTTAATAGATTTCAGTTAAAATTTAAAAAATATAAATTTCAGTTTACAGTGTTATTTATTTTACATTATGGTTCTTATGACTTTATTTGAAATGATGTAGTACTTGGTTCGGAGTGATGTTTTGAACTTATTTATTCATTTATATTTTTTTATATGTTTTTCTAATTAAAAAACTGAAATAAACGAATTATGCGCGACGCGACCATGGAAACTTGACCTTGCGCAACTATGATTGAAAGCATGTATATATCTATATCTATATATATCATAATACAAATGAGGCTCATGAAGAAAGGAAAAAATGGACCAAAAAAAAGGACCGTATTTGTTAGGGTTTTGTAGGGTGACAAATGTGATATGTTTTCTTTGGGCTGCACCAGAAATCATTGCCATTGGTTTGATGTATGATAAATATATGTATATAATTATCATAACGGTACAACTATTCTCACTCCAACCATTTACTAAGGCACTCCAAAATTTAATAGAATGACAAAACAACTCTTTAACACTTGCACACTCCAATCAACATGTCAAAAGTAAAACATAATTAATAAACCCTCATGAAAAAGTAAAGGTTTCTTACAGTTTTTTTCGAAAATAATTAAATCTTTTTTTTTTAACTTTTAATACAGTTTTAAAGAAGAATTACTCTCTTTTTTATTGAAAGTTAAAACCTGTTAAATGTACCCCAAATAACCTAAAAAATGATTTTTTTTTTTTTAAATGGGATAAGTTTTTTTATAACACCCAATGGATTGTTTTTAATAAAGAAAACGGAAGCAAAAGAGTAATTTCATTTTATTTTATCCCATTTTTTTTAACATGAAAATGGTGACAATCCCAAAACAGTTTTTTCTTTTATTTCCAGTTTTCTATTATAAAACTATTTTTAAATATTGTTAATAGAAAAGCGCTAAACATTTTTAATGAAATTACTCTTTTTGCTTTCGTTTTCTATGTTAAAACCACAATAAAATGGGTGTTATAAAATTTGAATATTAAAGCAGTTTTTTTTACCCCCTTTAATAAAAACTCGGATTTTTTTCTAAAAAAAACATTTTTTTTACTTATTATTTGGGGTGCATTTAAGAGGTTTTAACTTTTAATAAAAAAGAGAATAATTCTTCAAATTTGAAAAAAAAGCGGTTTAAAATTGTTTTCAAAAATGTTGTCTTTCTTTGTTGAATGGAATTCTTAGAACACGTTATATTAGGAATTTTAAAAGGGTGAGGATGATACATAGGTGCAGGGTAAACAGAGATTGAGATAGCACGAGCATCGAGGTTTCAATTTTTTCATTATTCCATTATGAGGTATTAAGATTTTAGAGAATTTAGAGAGATTGATCTTTTCTTGCTCCCATTTGACGTTATTTACGTCAATTGGTATCAAAGCCTAGTCACTCCACCGGTTGTTGTTGTTGTAAAAAAAAACTCGTAAACAACGTCACGTGGGTCCAAGAAAGATGAACACCTCCTCGACAAATCCTTTCAATCAAATCATGGAACCCTCCACCAATTGAAGGTCCAAATGGATGAGATTAACACACGAAATTTTATTCTGACAACCACCATTGACTGCCCCCACACCGCCCCCGTAACATCCCAAAACCCTAACCCTGATTCCCCCAAATCGACCCATTCTACACCACTCCCACAAAAAAACCCAATTCAAAAACCCTAACCCCAATCATAACTAAGAAAGTACCACCACTGAGGATGGTGCTCCAGCACATTAACCAGTTGCCTAGATTACCAAAAAAAGAACCCCGACTAATCAACCTAACCCAAAACAAACCCATCAATCTACAAAACCCAAAACCTCCCAAGATTGACCCCAATTTCAGGCCGATCCAACCGGAAATCAACCCCATTTCGGCGAAAACCAAACCTAAACCCAAACCACAAGATATCTCCTCCGCATCCGAACAACACAAAACCCAGACCAGACAAATCAGATCTATCCGCCAGAAGCATCCAACCAGCCCGTTGCCTCGAACCGAGGGCACCGATGCTCAAACAGCCCTATCGAGGGTTATTTGACTTATTCGGGTTATTCCGAAAACTTTTCGATAAATTCGTCCCCCTTATGTGTTCAAATGGCACCACCCTTGATTGGAGGATACTCTTCGATAATCGTCGAGATGATCCGTGACATTCGACACACAAAGGGTTCAAATCCAATTCATCCACAAACAAAGGTACCAATTCTGTTGTCAAATGAATCTTACATGACCCTTATTCCAAATCTTAAACACCAAACCCTAGAATTTTAACCCTCACACGCCTCCAATTCCCTTCCCCTCCACAATTCACAAACATGTTCCCAATAACCTCCCCACCATCCAAAATATCAACACACCATCATATACAACATTCTTGTTTCCCCTCATTCTCCGTCACAAACCCCCCATAATTACCCAACCCCATCTCCCCATGACCACCCCTTACCTCATATCTCCATTTACCCTCGCCATCCATAAAAACACTTTGAACCACCCCATCTTCCCTCCATACCCCCATCTCCACTCGTTACCACACACCCTCACCCATCCCATTCAGCCTTTCCCACGCTTTCACCCCCAACTATTCTCCACACTTTACCACCACTCGGTTACCCAACACATTTACCCCACCATCATTTTACACGGGATGACCGTTAATTCATTCTGCACCCGTTGACTCCCATGAGCGGGTACGAGAGTGGATTAGTCTACCCCCACATGATGGCCCCCTTTCACCACGACCCCAGTCTGCTCCAGAGTTTGAGCCACCCCCTCCTACAGAGTGGCGCACCGATGTCTCTCCTTTTGACTTTCTAGGTCTGAAGGTTAATCCCTATGCACCTATTTTCGAGCGCCATTGCTTTTTGTTTTATAAAAAAGGATACCAGATGAACCACTGCCCCTACCGCCAACCGTTGGTTCTAGCTCCTCTTTCTTCCTCACCCTGAGAGACCATTCTAGCTCATACTCCACCCGCCCTGTTACCACCACCAGTTCCTTCCCCTCCTCATCCACACCCTCGGAGACATCCACAACGAGCCTTACTTCTCGAGCCTTCGCTAGACGATGACATAGATGAGGTTCCCATGGCCCTACAGGGTGGTGATGCCATTACACAGTTGGTGCCTCAGTTACTATCGAGGAGCATGCAGGGTGACATTCGGGTAGATGTTCCGATGTTCAATGGTCACTTATAGCCCAATATCGTTGTTGATTGGCTTACTTCCATTGAGTCGATTTTTGAGTATAAACTGTTGAACGGTCGTCGATGTGTTCTGCTCGCAGCGACCAAGTTTCAGAGCTATGCCAGTGTTTGGTGGAATGACTTGAAGAAGCTACGTGTTCTTGAGCGTTAGTTTCCTATACAAACTTGGGTTGAACTTCATCACCAGATAATGAATGCTTTTGTTCTCGACACCTACGAGTGTGATCTATTCCTGTGAGTCTAGTCTCTTCGGCCAGACACCACTGTCTTGGACTACACTGAGCACTTCTGGCTTCTTTGTACTCGTGCCCACCTTAGCGAGAACGAGGAATAAAGGATCATTCGGTATATCTACGACCTTTAGAGCCATATCCAATGTGACCTTCCTTTATGTGACGTCACCACCTTTTCCAAGGAGGTGGAGTACACCACTAAAGTTGAGTCCTTCCATCAGTCTGCTCCCCTTGTGACTCCGCTTACTGCAGCTACTTTTACTCCCACGGTTCCGCCTCCTGCACTCACTCATCCTGTCACATTAAAATGTTACAACTGTGGCATGATTCGCCATAGAGCCTCAAATTATTCCTTTCCCCGCCGTTACGCTCTCCTAGCTTCAAGCGATCCTTAGTTTCTCAAGGAGACACCATAGATTCCACCCCAGCCAGCTCTTATTACTATCCTTTATGTTAACACTAAAGGTCTTCCCCTTTGAGTTCGAGGACGAACTCTTTCAAGGAGGGGAGAGTGATGTGAATAAGGGCCTTTTTTGTCATTTTTGTCATTTTTAGTATTTCTTCAATTTTAATATTCATCGTATTTTCCTTTTGTTCATTATTTAGAGGAAGAAAGATTAATTGGCACTTAAGGGCATAATTGTAATTAGATTCTTAGCTTAGAGGCCAAGCAACCTCCTCCCTATAAATACTCTTTTGTAGTCTCATTTGAGGCATTCTTCCATTATGAGATATTGAGATTTGAGAGAGTTTAGCGAGATTTATCTTTTTTTGCTCATATTTACCATCATTTATGTCATAAAATTTGAAATAAATATGTCTTTAAGTACATTTTCCAAAATATTAAAGATCTTGAAGATGAGTTTATTCTCAATGAAGTTTTTTAAGAATACCCCAGTGCTGATAATATAATGAAGTTGCACGAAATCAAAGCCAATCTTAATATAGCTCTTAATCAGGAGGAGATCTATTGGCATCAAAAGTCTAATATTAAATGGCTCAAAGAATGGGATGTGAATACAAAAACAATTCATTATTCTATGAAATTTAAAAGAATTTTTCTTGCTATTGAAAGAATCAAAGATCGAAACAACAATTGGATTGAAGGTAAACAAGATATTGAAAGGGTTTTTATTTCCCATTTTCAAAAACATCTGAGTGTTGAGCCTACCAACCATGATCTTTCTATTTTGGAAGTAATTCCAAATTTGATTACTGATGACTCTAATGCCTCTCTTACTGCGATGCCATCTGAAAGTGAAATTCTGAAGGCAATAATTGATCTTAATGCAGATAACATCTCGGGTCCTGATGGATTTGGTGGGGTATTATATTTTTTTGGGGAGATCATCCAATAAGACCTACGCAAAGCAATCTAATCTTTTTTAAATGGTGGTCAAATCATTAGAAGGTGGTCTAGCACTATTGTGGTGTTGATTCCCAAAGTTCAGAACCCCTCTACTTGATCCCATTTTAGGCCTTTCGGTCTTTGTAACTTTTCTATGAAGATCATTTCTAAGTTTATCAATATTAGACTCTCAAATATTCTTCCTTTCATAACCTCTAAAAATTAAAGTGGTTTCACTAAAGAGATATGCATTTAAGACAACATTCTTTTTGCTCATGAAATGACCAATTCTTTGGGTAAAAAAGCTCATGCTGCTAATTTAACAATAAATTGGATATAGAGAAGTCTTATGATAAATTGTAATGGTTGTTCATGCTACAAGTCTTTAGAAAATTTGGCTTTTGATAAACTTTTAAAGACATCATATGGAGACTTTCATCCAATAACTAGTTCTCAATTTTGGTGAATGCTAATCAAGGAGCCTTTTTCAAATCTTCAAGGGGTCTAAAACAAGGGAACCCTCTCCCCCAACACTATTCGTTTTAGGTGTTAAGGTGCTAAGTAGAGGTATTTACTCCCTTATCTTGTCCAACAAAGTTAAGTCATTTAGTCAACCTTCAGGCAACTCATTGTTATAGCATCTCAGCTTTGTTGAATATGTAATTCTCTTTACTAATGGAGGCAGAAAAATTCTTTTTAATTTGATGACTTTCTTAAATCATTATGATGAATGTTCTAGTCAGCTAATCAATAGAAATAAGAGCAGTTTCACTATTGACAATAAAGTTTCTTCTAAAAGAAGGTCTGCAATTGGTTCTTACTCGGGTCTGTCTCAAAAGAATCTTCCTATCAAATATTTGGGATGTTCTTTATTCAAAGGAAGAGGGAAGATATCCAATTTCTCCAAGCTATTAGATTAGATTCGAGTGAAATTTAAGCGATGGAAAACCAAATTTCTATCAGCTGGGGGTAGACTTATTCTTATTAAACATGCCTTCTCTACTATTCCTATTTATATCTCAGCCTTAATCAAGCCTTCTAAATCTATTATTAACAGAATACATAAAATTTTCAACAAAATTTTCTGGGGTTCAAGCAAAGATAATGGTTATAATTATGTATGTCTTAAATAGGAGAAGTTGTGTTATCTTATTGAAGAGGGTGGTTGGAGGGTGAGAAATCTAAATGATATTGTGGTTGATAGTAGTATGGAGTTGGTTGTGACACCCCCGCCTAATAAAATATTGGGTGATCAGTCCTATATCAAATTAAAATATGAATACCAGTTGGTTCATTCTTAACATCATTGTTAAAAACCTTTTTCAAAAACTTACTACCCACCTAGTATTCCAAAAAGTTGGTGCCAAATTTTTATATTTTTAATTAAACAAAACAATAACATGCGGAAATATAATATGAGTCATACACAACAATTGAATTAAATCAACTGAATAAATAATTAAACTATTTGCTGAATAAACCAGTGACCACCAAAGTAAATAGTCCAATAACAAACATCCAACATCTGAATAAATAAATCTGAAAACTGTACTGAAAAGTCTACGCGACAAGACCTAAGTAAAACTAAAACTGATAGATGATTCCTAGTCTAGGAAAGAATGAATGATGCGTCTAATCCAAGCTCCTGCTAGCATCCACATATGTCGCAGTTCCGTGTCCCTGGAATAGAATATCAATCCTGGCGTCCCTATGGATGGACACCCAAAAGGTTTTGAAAATAATTTTATAGCAAGGGTTAAAACCCAAAACATTTTGAAAATATTGAGCAAGTGAATTAACTACAGTAATTTAAAATGCATGAATGCGCTTCATATTTAAGTTAGTGTCGCACTCTCTTGAGAACATACTCACCCCTCCAGTAATGTGCACACCTAACGGTTTCTGTAACCCCACCTAGTTGTACTATCCTGGTATAATTCTCCCTTACGAATCCACTTTAAACTGAGTATTATTATCCATAGTTTATGAGTTATATCTCACATTAAGCTAATTAATTCACTTTTAAATAATAACGTATAATCGTAACACAAGTAATATAAATAAATACGATTTCTCACCTATGTATTTAATGTCGTATATAATCGTTTCCCCATCATATACGTAAAATTTATAATACAACAATCCCATGCTTGTCTTCCATAAATTATCCTTTTTAAATAAGCTATATAACAGTCTCACTAGTTATATAAAATACATTCATTCTCGCAACATGTATTTAATACCCGTATACAATTTTCTATATTATTATATACGTAATTATACCACAACATCCACACATATGTCCTATATATATATATCCATCCTTTCGAGTATACCCTCGCTAGATGATTTCCTCTAAAGTACTATTATGCCAGGTGTGCTCACTTAACCTAGTTATCCCAAGTCGGACTCTCTCGCGAACTTGGCTAAAAACATAAACGTTGGAGGCAGTCATATTTCCTACATGAAAGTGAGATAATCCCCTCACCCATATAATGGACGATATGACCTGGGAATATACTCGCCCTACTCCTCAAGCTAGGGGATTCATCCACATCGTGCAAACTCCTTTAATAGCACTAGAGTACACAAATTTAATTAAATATCTAGCCACTGATATTTAATAGCGCACACAGTATATATATATATATATATATACTATCACCACACCATAATATATAATATAAATTCCGACTTTACCGTGTACTAAAACTCGTAACACTAGCCTATAATATTCTCGAGTCTATGGTTCGACTCAAATTAATTAATTTTCTCCTTAATTAATTTATTACCTTTCCGAGTCTACAATCCGACTCTAATTTAATTAATTTACACATCAATTAATTTAATACTTGGTGTCTGTCAACCAATATACCCGGACTCACTCACTTAGCCCGTACCATCGTTAATACCCGATTCTATATTCCTCCCCCTAATTAATTAATTAGACCTCAATTAATTTAATAATATAGTGCCACTCAACTACAATACTTGAACATTTTCCCTCGGTCTGAAATTAATACTAAAATTTATTTTCCAAATTCATCCCTTGAGACATCCAATCATTACCCTCCTAAACCCAATTATATCCCCTTATAATTGCTAAGGAATATGTGCTACATATGCATTTATCAATAGATAAAAAGTAGGGGAATCAATTTTAAATTAATTTCCCTTTATATATTAAACTAGCCAATCTGCCAAAAATCTGGGACCATCGATCGATCGATCCTTTCCATCGATCGATCGATCGAACATGTATGCTCCTTCTCCGACCTTATATTTTGCCATTGATGACTTTATCCAAGGTTTTATCTCCTCCACTGTTCTAACCCGAGCACAACTACCGATACCTCCACATAAGAAAAAGGTTATAAACATCCTATAGACCTTAATTTATCATCAAATTTATATATAACCATGGGTATATCCAATTTCATTTTTTTTCAACCGGGTCTCGTTTTACCGAATTCGACATCACCATTCTCAGACAAATTAATCACCAATACGTACTGTAATTCACCCTACAATCTAATCTCAAAAGTCCCAATTCATAATCCCTTGAGTAATTAAATCTATCCATTACTCTAATTTAGAAAAATTTATTTTCAATTATGGTTACACACCCAAAACGAATTTTCATATACACCTACCATAATATGAATTTGTTATCACCTATTTTAACAATCACAATAGTTAACCACTTTCCTGGAATTATTCGTAGAGTCTGATCCGTTGGTGCAGAGGATGGTTGATGACGAACACTCAATTTGTCCTTTAATTTGACTCCAAAAGATCTCCAATTGGCTCTTGATTTGCTTCTCCTAATTCCCTCTCAAGCTCTAGGTTTAGAGTTGTGTCAACTACCGTTCACCACTCCCTCAGTTAGGTTTAAAACCCCTAATCCCATTTTTGGTCACATGGGTCTAATTAAAATGGTCCAAATCCTCCCGTGTGGCGGCTATGCCCAAAAATGCCCTGAGACCCGATTACTGCCCCGGGTACTCTTTTCTGACTATCTCGACCCATCCAGACTCAACCGCGCACTCAGAATTTTCATTCGAAATACTTTATAACATTCTCCAATTTTGACCTCAAAATGCGACACACAAAATATTGAACAATTAAGCTTAAAGTCGTCAAATATAAATAATTCTTCCCACTCAAATAAATTCTCCAAATCATAAATTTAAGTTTATCCAATTTAAATATTTTTATATCTCCTAAAAATAATTAAATACTAAATCCTCAAAATTACGGGGTGTTACATTGGTCTGGAGGGTCAAGACTTCTTATGGTCTTTCGGCTTCTTTTGTAAGGAACAAATACACAAATTCTTTAGAAGCAGGTAAAGCAGGTTTCCATGTTATCGAAAGGATTAGATAAGTCCATCAGGTGGTGGAAGATCTTTCTCTAGAGCTGGATTCAATACTATATGGACTCCCACTAACAGTGGGGACTTTTCTTTTAAGTCAGCAATTAATATGTGCAGGCATTCTAGTTACCCTCACAGCAGTTGGAAATTCTTACAGCGTAAACATTATCCAAATAAAATTTGTATTTTTGTTTGGAAACTCCCTCATAATGCCATCCCTCTTGATGATCAAATTAAAAATATCGGAAAATATTAACATTAGATTAGCTTCTCGATGCAGGTGTGTCTTAATCAAGTGGAGGGCACTCAATTTACTTTTATGTACTGTCAGCTAGACAAGTCTATATGGATTAATTTTTCAGGTCTATTAAAGATAACCCCAAACTTCAAATCTATCTTGGCAATGTTGATCACCTGGTGGTCGTATATGCCTAAAAGGTCTACCTTCAGTTCCTTTTCTCAGTTGTCCGAAGCATGATTCTTTAGGAGATTTGGAAAGCTAGATGCGAAAGCTTTTTTGAATGTGAAAAGATGAGATCAAAAGGGATAATTCAAAATGTCTACGAAATGATTTCTGACATGGATCAAACAGTCTCCTTTAAAGATATCATCAACAACCGTCATCAATTTTTGGTCTCAGATTTCCACTTGAAAGTTAAGGTTCATATGCCTATTTTCATCATTACTAAATGGATCGGTCCTAAAATGGTGGTGTTAAAGTAAATATGGATGGATATTCTAGAGGCAACCTAGGGGAAAGTCATATTGGTGGCATCACCGGGGGATACAATGGCATGTTTATAGCAACTTTCTATTCGTACAATGGACACAACCACAACTTCAAGGCTGCACTTTTGTAAGAAATTTAGCTTCTCTAATTTAATTATTTAATAAGATTATCTTGCCTTGATGTCTATGATGAAAGGATTATGGAAACCTCCTTATAAAGATACAAACTACATCCATGATATTAATTCAAGCCTTACATCCATTAATGTCCAGTTTACTCATGTTTGGCATAAAAAGAATGATGTAGCAGATGGTCTTACAAATTTAGCATCCTCTTCAGGCAACTCAAAGACTTTTTGGTCTCTTCTGATCTCCCAAGGTTAATTAAAGGTCTCTTTAATGTTGATAGAGTAGGCTGCCAAGTATAAGAAAAGTGCTTTAATATAAGGATCAAATACCAAAAAATCCCTCAAACATTTTTTTTAATACTCACTTAGTCCAAGCCTTTTATTTTGTACCAAAAAGTCCCTTCTTATATTATCTTTATAGGTTCATGCCAGCGGCATGGTAAAGCCTTTTTGGCATGGTGAAGGACTTTTTGGTGCAAAATAAAAAGGGTTGGACTAAACGTGTATTAAAAAAAGTTCGAGGGACTATTTGGTAAATCCCCCTTAATGTAATGGGGATAAGATAATTTCCAAATTTTAGTTTTAATCTCCATTAGTGCTTGTAAGTGCCATTCGGAGAGGCTATTTCTCCAACTAATTAATACAATTTGTGGGGGCATTGTCCCTCTTCCTTATAAAATAAAAATATCTTGGAGGTCTGAACCATGCTGTTGAAATAGCCATGGGTTTGATACTTGATTCTAAATTTGTAATTCTTTAACTGTAATGCTTATGAATTTTAAGATCTATACATGGGCTTATATGTTAGGTTGACATACTTTTGTTCATATATTCAGTTATGGAGGTGGATTTTATAATATGTTAGTGTTTATTTTTTTATTATGTAGGGCATTGTGAGTGGTAATGGGAAATGCCTCTGAGATTGAGGATGCCTTACTAGCAAGTCCACACATTTTTCACTTTCTAAGCATCAAAACTTTATTACCTTTTGACATTGTATCGCAATCCTCTTGTTTCTATGCAATTCACATTTCAAAGTACTGGACAAGTCTTAGTAGTTGGCCAAATCAGTTGGATACTAGGTGAAATATGTTGGACATGGATAGACCTACTAGTATTTTGACTAAAAAGGGGTGAAATTTAGTAAACTATGAGAGTCATTGGAAAATTCATATCTAGCCACCGAGTCACACAAATTGAAAAACCAACAGATTACGGAATTATAGAAAGTATAAAAAGTGAAGCATTGTAGATGATTGCCAGGTATGTGCGACCCTAATTATGATGTCAATCAATTAGAATTATCAAACTCATAAATTTGTTCTTTTTACATGAATTAATTATACATCTACCCACTTAGTTTTGCTCCATTATAACCCGTTGAGAATTAGTGATTGTGCACTTATGTACCATAGCAGAACCCCGTGAATATTGTGTTTATTTTACTTGTTCTTTCTTTGTTTTTTATTTAAGTGTCTAAGATATCTAATATCTTAGGTTCAATTCATTAATTTACATTTCTTTTCGAAATAGAAGTGATTTTTTTCAAATAGATGAAGATGGAGGATCCATTTGCATAGTACTTCGTGAATCTTTATACAGTCCTCTTGTTCTTTATTAACAACTTAGAAACCTTACACGTCGTCTAATCTAACTCCTCTCTTTCCTTTCAAACACATCATCTAGAAAATGACAACCTGTAAAATCATAGGCCTTTTGTTTTTTTCCCCAACATTCATTGTATATAGTATAGAGAAAATCCAGGATCTTCTAATGATAGTCTATCTAAGAATCAAGAAATTATGAATTTGGGAATGCCTATGTGTATAGATAGAGATATTAGATTAATGTTTGGAGTGAGTTTTCTCAACAATTGGTATCAGAGCGGGACGACCGTGTACCAGTATGTTTGTAGTGAGTTTTCTTGAGTCGTGAGAAATTCGTATTCTGCAAGTTTGTATCTTGAAATCAGGCTTCTTTGGTATTATAAAAAATTTACCGACACGATGGGTGATCTTCAAGTAGTTGGAGGAATCAAGAAGCTCAACAACTAAAATTATAATACGTGGGCAACATGTATGACGTCTTATATGCAAGGACAAGACCTTTGGGAGGTCGTTGGTGGTAGTGAAGTTATAAAACCGGAGGTTGATGACGCTAATGGCACTTTGAGAAAATGGAAGATTAAAGCGGGCAAATCGATGTTTTCCTTAAAGACCACAATTGAAGAAGAAATATTAGACCACATCCGAGATGCCAAAACATCGAAATAAGCATGGGACACTTTCACTACACTTTTTTAAAAGAAGAACGACACCAGACTACAACTTCTTGAGAACGAGTTGCTATCGATGGCATAATGCGACATGACTATCACCAAGTACTTTCACAAGGTGAAGAAAATATGCCACGAAATTTCAAATTTAGATCCAACAACTACTATTGGTGAAACCAGGATAAAGAGAATAATTATCCATGGTTTGAGGTCTGAATACCTAAGTTTTGTTGCTGCCGTGCAAGGATGGATGACTCAACCATCTCTTGTTGAGTTTGAAAATTTGGTTTCCAATCAAGAAGCTATGGCTAAGCAAATGGGAGAAGTCTCGCTAAAGGGTGAGGAGGAAGCGCTCTACACCAATAAAAGCAAAGGCTACTTCAAGCAGCACGACGGAAGCGGATATAAAAAGGATGATGACAAGGCAAAAAGTCATCAAGGAGAGGGAGGTTCCCGGGGGGAGCTTTGAAGAATCATGGCTACAGTAAAAGATTTGAGGGCAAATGTTACACCTGCGACAAGAAGGGATATATGGCAAAAAAATGTTAGTCCAACAAAAGGCCCGCTGAGAGTAATGTTGCTAATTCCAATTCCAAGGAGATAAGCGAAAATGATTGGGATGCTGAAGCATCTTTTGCTGTGGAAGAGGAGGAGTTAGCTCTCACAGTCTCAACAACTGAGCGAATTGACTATGAGAATGATTGGATCGTCGACTCAGGCTGCTCAAATCACATGACGGGTGACGAACAGAAGTTACAGAGCCTGTCAAAATACAAGGGAAATAGAGTTGTGGTAACAACTAATGACTCAAGGCTACCAATAACTCATATCGATAAGACGGTAGTAGCACCTCAATACAGTTCTGACCAGGTGCCGCTTCAAAATGTCTACTATGTTCTGGGTATGAGGAAAAATATGCTTTCAGTGGCACAGCTAACATCATCAGGCCACTTTGTCTTATTTGGTCCATGAGATGTGAAGGTATATGAAGACCTCAAGATCTCAGGAATGCCAACAATGGAGGGACGACGATTGGAGTCAGTCTACGTGATGTCAGCAGAGTCTGCATATGTAGAAAAGATAAGAAAAATGAGACATCAAATTTATGGCACATGCGATTGGGCCATGTTAGGTATTCTAAGATAAGCGTGATAATGAAGAAGTCAATGCTCAAGGGACTTACATAATTCAATGTGAGGACAGACACGGTTTGTGCGGGATACCAGTATGGTAAAGCACATCAATTACCATATGAGGAATCAAAGCTTAGAGCAAAGTAACCGTTAGAGTTAGTTCACTCTTATGTGTTCAGACCAGTCAAGCAACCATCAGTTGGTGGGATGCGGTATATGGTAACGTTTATTGATGACTTCTCTAGGTATGTGTGGGTTTTCTTTATGAAAAAAATCTGACACGTTCTCAAAGTTTAAAGAGTTCAGAGAGACGATTGAAGGAGAAGTGGGGAAGAAGATTATTTGTCTACGTACAGATAATCGAGGAGAATATAACTCAAATGAATTTTTCCAGTCTCTATGAGACTATAGAATACGTAATCAATTTAATTGTGCCAACACCGCCCAACAAAATGGAGTAGCAGAGAGAAAGAATCGACATCTTACAGAAGTTTGTTAGAGTATGCCACATGCTAAGAATGTACCGAGAAGATTTTGGGCTGAAGCTATGAGAATTGTAGCCCATGTGATTAACAAACTTCCTCAACCAAGGTTATAGTTTGTTTCATCCTTTGAGAAATTATGGGACGTGAAACCTACGGTTAGTTTCCTTCGAGTATTCGGCTGTGTATGCTATGTATTTGTTCCTAACCATCAACGTAACAAGTTTGACAAGAAAGTAGTCAGATGTATTTTGTGGGATACGACAGCCAGAGGAAAGGTTGGAAATGTTGCGATCCTACGATTGGAAGGTGTTACGCATCACGAGATGTGGTTTTTGATAAAGCACCTTCTTGGTGGTCCTCAGAAAAGGAGGTGTTATCAAACTTGAAGGAATTTAAAGAGAAGATACAATATAAAATGGGAGAGCAGGCTCCTCAAATTCTATCAAGCTCACACAAAGCTGAAGATTCATATGATGGTGATAATATCAGGCAAGAAGTAACTAAGAATCCTTGGCAAACTGGTGTATATTACCAACCATATGAAGAAGGTGAACCTAGTGAAATGGAAGTATCAACTCCACAATCACAACTCAGGAGGTCAACAAGAATTAGAAAGCCAAATCCCAAATATGCCAACGCAACCATAGAAGAAGAAGCGAGTATAAAACAACCTGATACATTTGAAGAAGCATCGCAGAATTCTGAGTGGATTAAAGCTATGGAAGAAGAAATCACTGCACTGGAGCAAAATTAGACTTGGGATCTCGTGCCGAAGCCAAGAGATGTGAAAGCCATATCATGTAAATGGGTTTACAAGATAAAACGTTGTCCAAATGGATCAATTGAGAGATACAAAGCTCGACCGGTGGTTCGGGGGTTCTCTCAACAATATGGACTAGACTATGATGAAACATTTAGTCCAGTGGAAAAGCTTATAACGGTACGAGTCCTACTTGCACTTGCAGCCAACAAAGATTAGAATTTATGGCAAATGGATGTGAAGAACGTATTTCTTCATGGGGAGTTAGATCGGGATATCTACATGATTCAACCAATGGGTTTTCATAATTAAGATCATCCTGAGCATGTGTGTAAGTTACGAAATGCACTCTATGGATTGAAACAGGCACCAAGGGCGTGGTATGGTAAGATTGCTGAATTTCTAACTTAAAGTGGTTATTCAGTAACATCTGCAGATTCTAGCTTGTTTGTCAAATCTAATTGAGGAAAGTTAGCTATCGTACTGGTATACATGGATGGTTTGATCATAACCGGTGATGATGAGGAAGAAATTCTTCGAATAAAAGAATTTCTCTGTTCATTTCCAGATGAAGGAACTTGGACAACTCAAGCACTTTCTTGGTCTAGAGGTTGACCGTACACAAGAAGGAATATTTATCTGTCAGCAAAATTATTCTAACTATTTATTGAAGAAGTTTGGGATGCTCGAATGCAAGCCAATCTCGACACCGATGGAACCAAATGGAAAGCTGTGTGCACATGAAGGAAAAGATTTGAAAGATGCCATGTTGTATTGACAATTATTAGGTAGTCTTATCTACCTAACCTTACTCGACCTGAAATTTCTTATGCAGTTGGTGTGATGAGTCGGTACATGCAAAATCCAAAGACGTCTCATTTGGAAGCAGTTCAACGAATATTGAGATATGTGAAGAGTACAACTAACTATGGTATTTTGTATAAGAACGATGAAGATTGCAAGTTAGTTGGCTATTGTGACACTGACTATGCAGGAGATCACGACACTCACCGATCAACCACCGGGTACGTGTTTAAACTTAGATCTGGAGCAATTTCTTAGTGTAGTAAGAGACAACCAACTGTATCTTTATCAACTACGAAAGTAGAATATCGAGTAGCAGCAATGGAAGCTCCAGAGAGTACGTGGTTGTTACAGTTGATGAATGATCTACATCAACCACTAGACTATGCAGTTCCGTTGTATTCGGACAAGCAGTCGGCAGTTCGTTTGGCGGAGAATATAGTTTTTCATGCAAGAACTAAACATGTGGAAGTGCACTATCATTTTATCAGAGAAAAAGTTCTTTAAGAAGAGATTGAGATGAAACAAATCAAGATAGATGATCAAATTGCAGACTTGTTCACAAAAGGTTTAAGTACAAGCAAGTTTGAAAACTTTCATAGTCAGTTCGGCATGGTGAAAGGAATGGGAGTAGATATTGAGGGGGAGTATTAAGTTTCAACATCACAATCCATATGATGTCATTGCTTACATATATTTCATTAGTGATAAATTAGCGTATGTTATGTCATTGCTTACCTATATTTCACTAGTGAGAAATTAGTGTGTTAGGTAGAAAAGTGTGGTTGTAATTTTTCCTTACTTATTTAATGTGTGGCCTAAAATGTATTTGCCATGCTATAAATACCCCATGTCCTATGCTTGTATAATTATCCAAAGAAGAAGTGAAACAATAAGGCAATTAGCATTTGTATCTTAGTTTGAGTGCAGCATTTTATAAGTTAGTCTTCTTTAAGTGTTTTGAAAGAGTGGTTTAGTGAGTACTTCCTTATAATTATTTCTTGCTAATATTCGAGTTTTTTACTCGTTATTATCAACATAAACATAATTTAAGCCTATTTGATACCATTTAAAAACAGAGTAGCATTCTCTTCTTCATCCTTTAATGTGGATTTTCAGTCTTACTGGCCCAATTTTGTGTTTTGTCCCTTAACTTTCTTTTTTACTAAGGACCACTCATAAGCCTGTGTACACAAATAATGTTATGTTGAATATTTAACGGAAATTTATTAGTGTTTTCTGGCCTGTAGATTAATTGATCTCTTGGCATATATCTATTTTTCAAAACAAAAAGAGATTTGATTTTACTGGAGTCTTGCGGCTGAGATTCACTACAAGAATTTGCACCATTAGCAACTTAAAAATTATGTTGCTAAAGCTAAAGATATGTTGATAAAAGGTATTGGCAACATATTTTGCTATGTTGCCAGCTTGTTGCTCATTGCATGTCTAGGAAACCCTTTGGCAACACAACAGACATGTGTTGCTGAAGGTATACTTTTGGCAACACGTCATTGTGTTGCCAAAAGTATTTTATAATTTGTCAAATTTATAATAAAAAATATTATTTGTGTTGCCAAAAGTCACTCAACAGTAACAAAAATAGTTGTGTTGCCAAAAGCTATACCTTTTGGCAACATAAGAGTTGTGTTGCCAAAAGGCTATACCTTTGGTAACACAGGCCTTGTGTTGCCAAAAGTCACTCAACAGCAACAAAAATAGTTGTGTTGCCAAAAGGGTATACCTTTGGCAACACAGGTCTTGTGTTGCCAAAAGCTATACCTTTGGCAACACAAGAGCTGTGTTGCCAAAAGTATAGCCTTTTGGGAATACAAGAGCTGTGTTGCCAAAAGCCATACCTTTGGCAACACAAGAGTTGTGTTACCAAAAGTTATCTTTTCACAACCAAATATTTGTTGCCATATTCAAAATGATAGATGTAGATAATAACTTTTGGCGACAAAAATTTGTGTTGCCAAAAGTACTAGATTTTTATTTATCACCTATTATTTTTTTCGCAATTGGAAATATTTTTAAAATTGCACTTTTTTCATCAAACATACAACCTTATAATCCAAAATAACATTGCAAATTTGTCATACAATCACAAGTAATACAAAATTCCACAATTTTTAACCAAATCTCATAAATATGAATTACAAAATAATATTTCATCACAATCCAAGTATAAAGGTACAAAATAAATGCGTCCCAAATACGAACATAACAAATCCTAAAACATCAAAAGATGTAAACATGATCTAAAATAATACATTAACACATCAAAAGATGTTAAAAAAGTCCACGTAAACTAAAACGACGACGACAATATGGCTCCCCTACCCATAAGAAACCCCAGCTCCAAGCCACCACGAACATATTAACTCCAACTAAATCCATCATCAACCTGCACAAAATACAAAAATAAACGACTACATGAGTTTTTATAAATTCAAATGCATGTATGTTTGACTTAATCCATTTAAAGTACTATTTAATTTCAGAAAATTTCGACAGAGTTTCCTTTGTTTATTCATGAAATCCAACCTGTTTTTAACATTAAAATAAACCCAACAGAAAAAACACAGCTAAACCACCATTAAATCCCCTTCACCGATTTAATATCTAAAAATAGTATCCGAGTAGCTACATAAACTTAAATAAGTATCCGAGTAGCTACATACCTCGATCCTCCGTATCCATTGACTTTTCCATGGGTCGCAAATCCATTTTTATTCTACACAAAATACAAAATAAATTATAATCTATCTGACTTCAAAAGATAATAATAATTTATAACTATTATAGTTATATATAAACATTTATATATAAATAATTATATATAACTGTTATATAGACAGTTATAATAGTTTTTATATATATAGACTTTTATATATTTATCTATATAAACTACTGTTCATATTTTTTTCATATATATATATATATATATATATAGAGAGAGAGAGAGAGAGAGAGAGAGAGAGAGAGAGGCCCTCTCCTGTAAGGACTCCTTATGGTGCAGACTCCGGTACATACCATTTTTTTAAAATAGTAAAAAAATAATTTTTTTATGAAACTTCATGGATATGATCTCCATGGTAGGAAGATGATCTCCAATTTTTTTAATCAAAAAATTCAATAAAAAAACCGTTGAGATGAAGTGATATATAAAAAAAATGGTCTAAATATGCATTTTCAACCGTCGAAATGTTGACGATCATCTCACCCACTTTTTGCTTCATGGATATGATCTCGATAGTGAGAAGATCATATCCATAAAGTTTCATCAAAAAATTCAATCAATAAAGTGGCTGGCGCCGATCCAACATTTCAACGGTTGAAAATGCGTATTTATACTATTTTTTTACATATCACCTCATCTCAACGGTTTTTTTATAGAATTTTTCGAGGAAAAAAATTGGAGATGATCTTCTCACCATGAAGATCATATCCATGAAGTTTCATAAAAAAAATCATTTTTTTACTATTTTAAAAAAATAGTATGTACCGGGGTCTGCACCATAAGGAGTCCTTATAGGAGACTTTCTGTATATATATATATATATATATATATATATATATATATATATATATATATATATATATATATATATATATATATATATATATATACTGATAACAATATATATATATAATATGTATATATAACATATATAAACTGTTATATATATACATATATATAGTTATATACATATATATGTATATATGTATATATGAACAATATATATGCAGAAATGTAATACATGTATATATGTATATAATGTATGAACAGTATATACGTATAAATGTAATACATGTATATATGTATATATTGTATACGTTCGGATCCTACCCAACTCAACTTTCAGGTATAAAAAGGTAATTACAGTAATTATAGAATGACCCTAAAAGTTTTATAAACCAAATTTTAATTTTAAAAAATCATTTAAAAATTATTGAAAATTCCCCAAAAAGTATTAAAATCAATTTAAATGGGATTTAACACACACAATCAATTAATAATAAATATGAACAATGTATGCAACCCTAGTGTGTGTGTGATTGAGATTTATACCTTAAATTGAATCAAGTGTGGCTTAAGAAGAAGATCTGAGGCTCTTTGGTATCTAGGGAATGGGACTCTAATTTTGTCACAATTTCCAAACTAGATGAGCACTTATACAATGTAGACTCAAGTGAGTCAAGAGTATAAGGTGCTTCAATCCCCTTCAAGCACTATAAACCTTCCATTTTTATCTTCACCCTCAACAAAAGCTCATTAAATTTGTATCTTTCCTCATCCATGGTGGAAATGGGTATGTATGGTATAAATAAAGTGGAATACATAGAAAATATGGTGTTATTAGGTGGAGGGGGTAGTGGTAGCAAGGTGGTTTGTGGTGGTGGGAGAAAGAAAGAAGGCTAAATGATGGAGGCAGACCACCATTTCTCTCTCTCTCTCTCTCTCTCTCTTTTCTTCCAACTCCAATAACCCCAAATGAGCCCTAAAAACCCACCAAAGCTTAAAATTCTCATTTGGCCTAATCTGAAGTCACCATAGCTCGACAGCTCATCAAATCAAGGGGTCCAGAATGTGACAGCACAAAGGGAAATATGATACACAAAATTTTGAAACGCGTCGTTCGAATGACATTGAGCCTCGTTTGAACAAAAAGTGCATCTCGTTCAACCCATGGCTTCTAACGACCTTCAAACGACCCTTGAAAGTTACACAGCGTGGTCTCGCTTGAAGCTCATTTGATCCCTTATTTCAAGAGACCTTGTATCTCGTTTGAAATTACATTCATGTCATTCGAACGACCCCTTCTTTTTTGTTTTATCCATTTCTTTCAATTTTACCCACAACTTCCAATAATTATCATCAGACCTCTAAATAGATAAATCAGAATACAATCCCGTTCATAATTATTCAAGTCCCAAGGTTCTCACTCCATTTCAACTTATGCGAGGAAATTAAATGAAATATTAGGGCGGGGTATTACAAACTTCCATCCTTAGAGAATTTCATCCTCGAAATTCTTGACTCATTAATCCTTGAGCTTATTGGGTTCATCAACTTCTATCTTAATCCATATAAGTCCCCCAAGACAGAATCATCAAAGTCATCAATACTAATGTCACACTACGCACCCTCATATGGGGCTTGTCATAAAATAATCAACATGCGACATGCTCTAATGTTTACCATTTCTCTAACCACAAACGTCACAAAACTGACTTCGAGTCTCCACTCACTTGATAATCATGTCCAAACAATTTCTTGTACTACCTATGCTAGTAACCAAGGCATACTGTTGCCTCTGCGGGCAACCCTCTCTAGCGATCAACACTCACTCAAAGTTAACCGTAATACAACCAATCATCATATTCATCATCAATAACCATTTATAGTCTTCGGACTACATATCCTGTGTTCTATAAATTTTTAATTTATGTTGACTACACAATTTTCATGATCTTTCCATTAACCATACATTGCTAATTTCTCATTTTAAGAAGTAATACACTTACCATATCATCACCGTGCATTTTGATGATACCTTTCTTTATGTCACTCTAATAAACCTAGTACTACTCTAGGCATCTTAACCTTGAGCATTCACTTGAGCTCCATTATAATCCACTTACCGTGACAAAGCAACATAGTGTGACAAGTTTCCTCGATTTCTAACACCATACCATATCCTCAAGTCATCATTCCTCTCTTTATAACTAGAGACACTAACTTCCACGTGGCCAGTCTAGAAGGACACTATTCTTAAGAAAGACCAATACAGCGAGCAAATCGTGTGGACGAAAGTGCGTCCACCAGTACACCGAACTTTATGCAATAGCAAGAATAACTTAGATGGGCACACCCAGTTATCGATCCACATTGACCATACCCGGTTCACCGTGCTCTACTAGGCCTAACATTGCCATTCCATGATATGATACCAATTTGAGTTACCGTATACGTGAGGATAATAATCTCCAATTATCAAATTGGAAAGCTACACACGAGAGTAAAAAGAAATAAATAATTGTTCTAACAAAAACTCGTCCGTACGTATCAGACTATTATTTACAAAAGAGAACTTACACCATATGTTCAAAGTATTATCACTTATCCCTAACATTCTCACTGGGTCCTGGTCATATATACTGGTCTGGGTCACTCGCTGTGACGAATCGAGTCACAAACATCATTCTCGTAGCACGAATGCAACATACGAATCTATAGTTCTCTTAGAAATCAATGCCTGACTTCCCTCCTTGGGATTAAGACCCTACCCCTCCCATTCTTATCATACACGAACTACTATAATTGGCCTAATGTCCTTGTTTACACCTAGGTTACTGTCTGTCTTACCATATCGTGATCGAAATCCTAAGTTTTTTTATAGGGAGTACTCAGTTCAAGAGATACATTCACCTTATTGTGTCCTTTGACTATACGACATTGATACTAACCTCACTTCCAGTTTCTACCCAGATTGACTTTATGTGAAGACCAGACTGTCCACCATTGGCATTCTAAGGGTAGTAAGTACCACACTAGGCTACAACTTCTGATCCGTATCAGCTTGGTAGGATGTACCAAGAATTAATCCTTACATTGCTAAGGTTATCCCAGCATTCTGTCGACCCGCTCAACATTCTAATCATTATTCGATATTACCCTGCTTTGGTTTCCATTTTCAAGCCTCCACATGGCATCGTCAACCTAAGTCTAAAATACATTTCCTAATACTCCTCAAAATCAAGTGTCACTATGCCATTACTAGTCATTCCATGACACCTGGGCATTACGTTCCATAAACAACATAAACTTCTAATTCCTCCTTTGAGGGCACACCACCTATATGTGCGAATTCGGGATATTACACTCGGCACGTACACTATACGATTCTTTTAAACCTTAACTATAAATCTGAGATCATCGTTTGACCTTCAATACAATCATTACTAGGATGTTAATACTTCTTCATACCAAACTTAACAGGTCTCCTAAGTACACCAAACACATCATATGTAACCGTCCTTAAGACCCGATAAGATTTCATCATCCATACCTTTATCATTGTAGGTGCGCTCTACAAACCTTTCAATACCCATATCACTATTACTAGGCGCCCACATGAACACGGGTCCCTGAGCTTCTGCATATAGTGAAGCCTTAGGATTCCATAAGAAGTCAATTTCTATCCCCAACGACACCACACACAATTAGTCCTATGAACACTCCAGTACACCCTTAAACCATGCTCACGCTAGGATTACCTCGCACCTATCCATCACTTCGGTGGCTACAATAAGCCTTTACACTTAGGTAATGATCTTATCTTTCATGCAAACGACTGTGACCGTAAGCCACATAAAAAACCATAACTAACTCTACTAAGGATTTTGGTGAGATAAAGGACATCTCCTATAACCTATAAACCTCTAGGTCTGCATCATCGAAATCACTAAAGACACTATTCCTTGAAATCACATTATATTTTCTGAAACCCCATCATAGAAGACTATCTAGAGTTCACTCCTAAGTCTCCTCAGTCATCGTTGTTGCATATGTAGTATACTTATCGTAATTTGCCCATAACTCTCATCAGACCATATGATGTACAACCTTCGATCGAAAATCACTAAGACTCACTTGTAATAATACTGCTTTATCGGCCCAGACCGAGTACACATCCTAAGTGTTGACTAACACGGTTCATCATTCTCACTAAATCATTAATTGCATTACGACGAGATACTATCCTAATGATCGAATTCAACTAATCACATCATTGGTACTAACTACCCAAAAGTACCTGGTCCAAGAACTTAACACATTTTTATCACTAATTAACATTATTTAGGTATAACACACTAGCTACCTAATCTCCACGAATGACTTTACACGGGTCATGTTTCTAGTTCAATAGATATCATTAATTATTTTCTACACCTCAATTGGCTTCTCATATCACTACGGATTGAGACACAAGCACCTCACACTAAAACCTGTGATGTCACCACTATTGTCTTGCATGGACACTCACAACTTACTAGCAAATTTAAATCAGAAGCGCTAAAGAGATTGATAACTATCAATTCGATCGCGTGCCACCTGACATTAACTTACTTGTCGTGTTAACCTCTTTGACTTTACCATCGAGGACACAGACTAAACAATCACCAAAGCCAATGTGACTGGCCAAATTAACACCGACGTCGAAATATCCTCTACCGAGATCACCACATCACTCCCAAAAGGAACCTTGAACCCAGAGCTCTAATACCATTTATAACACCCCGACCTGGATTTATGGGTTACCCATAGTCAACCCTGTACAACCCGAGCGTTAGTTGTAAAGTGCAATGAAACAATCTATATAATGTTGCTAGTCCAATTTTATTTTAATTAACATTTCAGTTGTTTAGCATGTGATTCCAATTTCAAGTTTAAAGTACGTGAGGAACCCGTAGGAAGCATCCCTAGAGTCCAAGCATGTAGAGATACTAACATAAACTTAAATAGAATACTACCCTGTATAACACTCTCAAAATACGAATCCGCACCTAACCTACCGTAACAAAGATGTGGGTGTGAGCTAATGCCCAGTGGGAATATACAAATTGCAGTATGGAAATGAATTATAGAAAGAAGACTCTAACACGTTATTCCTACGTGCACATACAACTACCTTGTATACATATATGAACATACATATACATATACATAATACATGAAACATTTTTACTTCTGAAAAACCTTGTTTGCCCAAATTAATTCACCTTAATCTTGTAAAAGACTTTATTTTTTCTCATTTTGACCTTTCTCATCTTATTTAACACACATGGTTAAACGCTTGAAACAACTACACTGGTTTGATCGAAATCCAATTCTTTGCCAAAATTATCCTTTTTATTTTAACCGACCGAGGTTAGTATTTTCATTGAAAATCACCCTTTCAACACACGTGAACACCGTGCTAGAAAATACTTATTGAGACTTTAAAAACCTTTCAGAACACACCCTTGTGTTAGTTATGGGTTGAACGACTTAGGTTGCTTAACCATCCATTTACCCACTTTCTTTACCTTTTTCTTCACCTGATGGACATTAATCAGTTTACACATTTACTTGTCCATTTTAACCTTTATCAGAACATTTATTATTTCATTCAATTTTGGTTTTCTTATCTTATTTTCTCCCCATGACCCATGTCTTGACATGTTCCTTGTTACTTTATCTTTATCTCAGAATCTTCCCATAACCGCATACTTTACTGGGCTCCACACCACCGGCGAGGCCACCATATGCTCAGGCCAGTGGTTTTATGTATTTCACCCTAGGTTCCCTGCTTAATTATCCCTGTGTCATCGAGTTCCCTTTATGTGTTTTAAATTTTTATAAATGTCCACTTTATCCTTTCTTTCTCTTTTTACCCGGCCTAAGCCAAACTCGGGATTTCACTCCAATTTGTGTTACACTTTGAAATTATCATTTCACGTCCTTTACACTTTAACTTTGTTTTGTTCCAAATCATATTCATTTAGGGCAAATTTGTGTAATACCTTCTCTGATATTTTTATTTCATAAAATTGTCCCATTTTAAGTAAATTGATCATTTTACCCATTTGTTTCCAAACTTTTCATTTTTCTCTATTTTACAAGGGTTGTTTTCCCAAAACACCTTTAAGTTATTCATACTAATTCTTAAGTGTTTTCAACACGTTGCCGCCTTTTTAATACTTGGAGTGTCCTTCTTCTCAAGTTAGAAACCTCTTTATTCCATTATTTCCTTTTCAAATTCATAAGTTTTAATTTTTCGAAACATTATTAAGTTACACACATCAACTTCCCAGTATTTAACCATTAACACTTATCCAACACCTTTACTAACCATATTTCTAAATTGGACATTTCTTGACTTTCTTTATTCAAGAAATCTAATTACTCTCAAAGGCTACCTTCATAAGAAAATGGCATTTCCTTTTTATCAATACATGTAGTCTTACAACTTAATATTCATCGTGCCTTTAACCCATTTTTCTCACACCTTGAAGATTAGAATTTCTACTTTTCTTATTTCTTATTTAAACCCAACAAAACCTCCTTTAAACTTGTTCACATATTTATTACCAATATTCTACAAGTTTATATGCATGAGAAGATGGATTTTGCTCCAAAAATCCTATTAAATGGGTTAGACATACATTTCATTCTAGAAATTCATAATACTTTCAAAAATGCACTTTCAAGTCATAAAAGATATTTTTACCTCTTCAAACCCAACACATGTCCATCTTTTATAAACTTTATATTTTTTCAAGCAACTTTGAAACATTATTCCACCAATGTTTTAGCAAAATCAATCATCATTTTCAAATATTTTATTCTATAAAATGTTTAACATTAATTTTCTAAAAAATACACCATTTTCATAAAAATATCAATCTTCATTTTAAGAAACTTTAAAATATTCATTCATCATTAATTTTTTTACAAAATAATATTTTTCAATATTTTTATTTCATAAAAATGTTTATTACTTACTATACATGATTTTTATCATTTAATCAAATGCATCCTACTCATTTGACCTAACAACAAAACTAAAAATACACAAAATAGAGTCTCAATAGTAAGAGTAAGCTTTCCCACCTCAAATGGAGCTCCAACAATTGTAGGCATGAAAGGTATAAGAAGATGGCAACCTCCCACATACTAATATGGTCTCAAGGAGGTTGCCCACTCCAAAATCATGCTCTATTAAGTTTCCAAGAAAAAACCCCTTCAAGCACCATAAATCTTCCATTTTTATCTTCAAGAACCCCCAACAAAAGCTCCATCAGTTAGTAGCGTTCCTCGTCCATGGCAAAACTGGGTATGTATGGTTCAAATAAATTGGAATACATATAAAATATGGTGTTAAAAGGTGAAGGGGTGGTGGAAGCATGGTGGTTTTTGGTGGTAGGAGAGATTAAGAAGGATAAAATGGTGGAGGAAGACCACCCCTTCCACTCCCTCTCTCTTCTTCCAACTCCAATAACCCCATATGAGCTCAAATAACCCTTATAAAACCCTACAATGCCTAAAATTCTCATTTCCCCCAATTTGGGCTCACCATAGCTCGACAACTCATCAAATCAAGTGTCTAGAATGTGACAGCGCACAAGGGTGATCCGATACACACAATTTCAAAATATCTCATTCGAATTAAATTAAGCCTTGATTGAATAAAATGTGCATCTCGTTCGACCCATGGCTTCTAACGACTTCAAACAACCCTTGAAAGTTGCATAGGGGAGTCTCGTTAGAAGCTCGTTTGATCCCTTGTTTCAAGCAACCTGGTATCTCATTTGAAATGACATTCATGTCATTTGAAATGACATTCATGTCATTCGAATGACCCATTCATTTCCATTTTCTCTATTTCTTTCAATTTGACCCACAAATTCCAATAATTATCATCAAGCCTCCAAATAGATAAAACAAAATACAATCCCACTCATAATTATCCAAATCCCAAGGTTCTCACTCCATTTTAACTTATGCGGGGAAATAAAATAAAACACTATGGCAAGGTATTACATGTAGTCTATGAAAAGGGGAGGCATCCTTCCACTGTCACAGTTAATAATGTCGTCGGCCCTAACCAGTCTCACAGTGGACAGAGGACGAATTTAAGTGGAGAAATTTCAATTCCTGCGATTTGAGTGCCATCTCAGTAGTCATCACCCCTGATGAGTTTCGTCGCATTATGACGTGCGCCACATCTAAAAAATCTTGGGATACCCTCCAGTTCACTCATGAGGGTACCAATGCTGTGAAAGCTTCTAAGCTGTAAAACGTCACCACACGATTTGAAACGATAACAATGTTTTAATCTGAATCTTTTGATGAGTTTTTTGCACAATTTTTTGACGTAGTTAACTCCAGTTTTAATTTAGGTGAGAAAATACCCAAGATGCGTGTAGTCAAGAAAATATTGAGATTTCTTCCGACCCGCTTTAATCCTAAGGTTACGGTTCTTAATTCTCTTGGGATCTTAAATACTCTTAGGTTAGAAGAACTTGTAGGAGATCTTCAAATGTACGAGATAGATATTTTCTCGAAAATAGTTATGCCTGAGGATAAGGGGGTAGCACTTAAAGATCAATCTAGGAAAAGAGAGGAAGTGTCACCCGACTCGGAGTTTGATTATGATTTAGATGATTTGGCCCTTTTTGCTAAAAATTTCAAGAAATTTTTCAAGATTAAAAAGCAAAATACTTCCAAATATAAGAAGAGTTTTGAAAAAGATAAAAAAAAATTTAATGGGTAAGAAATATTTTGAAAAAGAAAAGAAAGAAATCCCAAAAAAATACAAGGAGAGATATTATGAGTGTGAGGAAAAGGGTCACAAAGCTCCCGAATGTCCGACTAGGTTGAAAAGTCAAGGGAAAGGCAAAGATGCCTTAAACGTCATGCTTAGTGATAGCGAGGTCGAGTCGGTGAGTTCGGGAGAAGAATGACCGCATTCATGCTAGTCATGTTAGTACGTCTAGTGCACCTCACGATGATGAGGAAGCTACTGAAAATGAACACCTCGATAGTGAGTCTTCATTCCTAAGAGAGTGAGGGAGATAATGCATTAAGTGAGAGTGAGAGTGACCTTCAACGCGCCATGCTGAACTTTACGCGAGTCCTTTAAAATAAAGAAACAAAATAAAGGTTTAATTATGAGAGTTTTAGCGCTAGAGAAATAGTTTAATGGGTCAAGAGAGAGTGAATCCTCGGTGAGAGAAGCTTTGAGAAAGAGAGTTTTCATGGTTGAGAGATAACGAGGACTTGACCAACATGGGGATAGTCTTACGAGCGATCTCTGAGTATCCGTGAAGAATCATGAGAAACTTAAAGCCCTTGTATCCTAACTCGAGAAAGATCTTGAACATTCTTGGGAAGTCAAGGTAACTATTGAGGATACATCGAACAAGGTTTATAAGATGCTCCTTGACCCCACTTTAGGAAACATCGTGAGGTAAGGAATAGGCTACGATAGTGCATCCACTTACCATATCTCACCCGATTCGGTTCTCGAGTTTGTGATGGATCCTTATGGCCCTCGACCGAATCCACCTAGGAGGTCTAACCCACATAGAAGAGTTACACCTAGAAAGGCAAATCAAAGTGGGACCAAACCTATTTATGTTTGCACCTATTGTAAAAGGAGAGGTCACATTAGAGAGTATTGCTATAAATTAGGCAGAATTAGTCGTACACATACTCCCGTACACCACTTTAGCAACTTTTCTTATCTTAGGGAGCAAGTTAAATTTCTAGTCGCGACTTTCCATTGTTTAATGGAAAAATTTCAACGGATGTCCTTATAGTTTGAGAACGTTTTCAACATGCCGACTAAAGTCAACAACGATAAGGGCAAACAAAAGGTTGACGCCACTTAGATACCTAAGCGAGACGAGAAATCCCTTGGTGTTCATGTTGCTCTCAAGGCTCAAAATACTTCCCAAAGGTATTTTGATAGTGGGTGTTATAGGCACACGATAGGCGACGTCTCATTTTTTACCCACCTTGAGGATCGCAAGGAATGTAAAGTCACCTTTGGAGATGGGTGCATATCTAGTATTTTAGGATTTGGCGTGATGTGTTATACGTAAAGGGGTTAAAAGAGAACATGATTAGGAAAATCCAATTATGCGATGCCAACTTTGCAATAAAGTTTAACCGGTCTGAATGCAATGTTTATGATCAAGATAGTAGATTTTTACTACAAGGTGTGATGACAGAAGATAATTGTTATGGGATTGTGCCCAAGTCTTCTTTTGTGTGCAACGGTGCCATGGTATCCACTATGGACCTTTGGCATCAATGGTTGGGTCATGCTAACATTAAAGATCTTGAGAAATTAGTGAAAAATAACCTAATTATTGGCTTACCATCACTTGGGACACCAACTTCCTCGGTTTGTGGACTTTGTCAATAAGGTAAACAAAGTCAAAGTCCCCATCAGAAGTTGAATACCATTACCACCACAAGTGTTTTGGAGTTGATTCACATAGGCCTTATGGTACTTACTCGCTCGAAGGGCTTAGGTGGTAAGAGATACATTCTTATGATGGTCGATGAATTTTCTAGATACTCGATTGTAGGATTCCTTTAAAAAAATCCGATGCAGTTGAGTTCCTTACAACTAAGTTTCGTGTCCTAATAATCCAACACGATGTCACTATTAATCGGATGCGTAGTGACAACGACACTGGATTTAAAGAAGTAAAAGTGGATAACTATTACAATGAAGTGGGCATAAAATATGAGTTTTCAATTATTCGTACTCCTTAGCAAAATGAGATTACTGAGAGGAGGAACCAAACGATATAAGATATGGTTAGATCCATGCTTCTTGAGAGAAATGTGCTTAAACCTTTTTGGGCAGATGCGGTGAGCACCGCATGCCATACGATGAATAGGTTATATCTTCTTCCACACACACTATACACACCTTATGAGTTATGGATAACGAAAAAGTTAATTTATCATATTTCCTTGTCTTTGGAGTACATGATACATCTTGCGAGACAGAGAGTCCTTAAGAAAGTTTGACTCTCAAAGTAATGAGAGGATATTTTTAGGATATTCATCGATAAGTAGGGCTTACCGAGTTTATAATCTGGCTAGCTCTAAGGTTATGGAGTCAATAAATATCATGATTAGAGATGACGAGTCACCAATGTTTATTGCTCATAGATCGTAGTGTGAGAATGATGGACCATCTAGTGATGATCCCATCCTTCCTCATACTACCACAGTGGACCCCATTCTTATTTTAGGGGAGACACCTTCTTGGGTTTGAAAGAGTCATGACCCTTTCACTATATTTGGTGATCCTACACCAGGTGTCAAAACTCATGCTCAACTTAAAAATTTTATCAGTTGTCTATTCTACACATACCTAGTCTATCCCAAGAATGCAAAATAAGCACTCAAGGATGAGCATTGGATATCGGTTATGCAAGAAGAGTTTCTTCAGTTTAAAAAGAATGATGTCTGGGAGTAGGTCCTCCGAACTAGTGATACTAGTGTGATAGGTACTAATTGGATTTTCAACAATAAGGTGGATAAAAATGATACCATAGTTAGGAATAAGGCTAGGTTGGTCACTCAAGGCTACACACAAATCGAGGGTGTAGACTTTAAGGAGACATTAGCTCCTGTTGCTAGGCTTGAGTCCTTCCGTTTACTACTCGCCATAGCATGTCATCTGCGCTTCAAGTTATATCATATATATGTCAAGAGTTCCTTTCTGAATGGAATTCTACAGGAAGAGTTTTATGCGGAACAATCGAAATAGTCCGAAGACCCTAAGCACCTAGGACACGTCTACTATCTTAGGAAAACCTTGTATGGTTTGAAGTAAGCACACCATTCTTGGTACGAGAGGTGTACTTTCTATCTCTTAGCTCGCGGCATCAAGAGAGGGGGAGTAGATAAGACACTGCTTGTGAGGAGAGAGAGCGGTGCTATTTTGGTTGCCAAGGTCTATGTGGACTACATAGTATTTGGTTCCACGTGCTTCATCCATGCTCACATTTTTTAGGAGGAGATGAAAAGTGAGTTTGAGATGAGCACGGTGGGTAAGCTTACATTCTTCCTAGGTTCGTCATCTTGAGGATGGGATATTCATATCTCAATCCAAATATTCAAGAGACCTTGTGAAGAAATTCGATCTAGACTCCGCTAAACATGCTCGCACCCCTATGATTTCATCGACAAAGCTTAGCAAAAGCAGTTTAGGCAACGACATAGAGCGGACTTTATATCGTATCATGATAGGTAGTATTCTTTACTTTACCTCTAGTTGACCTAATATTTCATTTATTGTTGCTGTCTGTTCCCGATACAAGGCGTCCCCAAAAGAGTCACACTTACACGCTCTTAGACATATTATCAAATACGTGAGTGGGACTCTATTGTATGGTATTTATTATTCCTTTGATATTGATGACCGTTTGTTTGCCTACTTGGATGTAGATTGGGCTGAGGATGTCGATGGTCATAAGAGAACTTCAGGTGGGTTTTTCTACTTTATGAGTGCTTTTGTCTCGTGGATGAGCAAGAAGCAAAACTCCATATATTTTTCCACGATAGAGTCTAAGTATATAGTTGTTGAACGTTGTTGCACGCAACACTTGTGGACGAATCAAACGTTGGAGGAGTATGAAATTTCACAGGGCACGATGGCTATTCCACTGATAATACGAGTGCCATTCACATTTCATGTAATCCAGTCCAACATTCGCACACAAAGCACACTAGGATAAGCGAGCACTTTATTCGAGACCTAGTTGAGGAGAACCACATGTCCTTGATCTTTGCAAGCACCAATTATCAGTTAGCCAATATTTTCACAAAACTTTTAGATTCACATCGATTCCAGGATCTTAGTAAGTCTTTAGGTATTTGCACCGTTGACTGAGTTTGGATATGTTATCTAGTATAGGATGATTTTCATGCTTATTCATATTACTAGATTGTAACACCATTATATTATCATTGTATTTATCTTTTTTCATTTTGATATATTTTCCAAAAACTCCAAAAAGACTTTTGTTTTCTTGAAAATTTTTGGAAAAATACAAAATGATTTTCGACTCTTTTTAAGGAAAAAAAAATGCAAAAGACAAAAAGATTTTATTTTTGAAAAATCCCAAAAGAGTTTTGTATTTTTTTAACACCGTATGTATATGAGATGTCCGAGTAACCCATTCATTTCACATCCACGTGACTATTTTATAGTGTTTTGAGACGTGTCGTCATTTCATTCCTGTGCTTTATAATGTGTGAGGTCATTAAGATGTGATATGATGACTACTTTCTACATGTTTGACTCCTTATAACATTTAATGCACACGAGCATAGACTCATTTGAGTATTATATTTATCGTTCACGTGTCGATTGTAGTGTTTTAATCTCAAACCTGCTTTTAAAATGAAACCAAATGTGAAAAATGAGATAATAAAAGTAGTGCTAGTAAGAGCCATTATTCGGATTGAGAAAATAGAAATCATTTCTCCGATAAATTTTGGTATATTTTAAGAAATAGAATCTGGCTGTTAAAGACAGGTTGAATTTGCGTGAATAGCCACCATTTACAAAAAGACAATAGCCTACAAGATTAAATTCACAGGAAAACAAAAAGATAGTGCCATGCCAATTTCAAAGAACATTTGATACTTTGCTACATATGAGCACTGATTTCTTCCAAAAAGATTTGGGAGAAAAATTCAGTATGTGAGTTTTAAGGGAGTTAAGTCAAAGATCAATGGGTTTGCACGTCTTGAAAAAATCTCGTAAAGCATTACATAGTTTCGGGCGTTATCGGTGTGAAAGTCACTCACGATCTTGATTAGTTGAATTGGTTCAGTCGATTTCACTTGAGTTTACCCTATTTACACCTAAGGTAGACTTTGAGTTGTTGTGTTAGTGGTTCCTCATTCTTTTGTGCACATATGTTATGTTTGTCTACGTTGATTAACCTATAGAATGTGTTCACACCCTTACATTCCATTTCCATGATTCAGTTATTTTTGTGTTTCTCTATGGTGTGTTATATTTGTAAAATATTTTTTTACTTGAAGTTTTGAAAAATCAAAAATAGTTTGTGGTGTCTTTGAGATTATCATTGCATGATTATTCATTCATATCTTTTTGTGATGATATATTTTTATGCTTGCTAATGTTCCTTATTTTTATGATTAGTTTCTACTCCTTGTCTATTTCAGATAAAATAAAAAGAGGAGAACAAATTACGAGGGAGGTTGATTTATGGGGGAGATTTTATCTTTATTCATTTTATTTTATATGTCAAACTCAATGCATCACATGGTATTTTATTTGTTTCATGTGTGTAGCTACTTTTGGAAGATCATATTTGGATTACATTCACTGAAGACAAAGTGCCCCAGAGAAGACAAAGAAAAAGTGAACATTTGAAGACTTTTTTTTAAACAACTCTATCTTGTACCTATCCTTTCCAGGGTTTGGGAGGTATTAGGATATTTTATTTTTCTTAGGGGATTTATTTATAATTTGAAGTTTGGTTTTATGTTTGTAACGAAATAGCCAAAAATGGGGTGATTTATAAGAGCGTAATTTGCTCATAACTTTGGCTACTTATAATGTTTGTCATCTCTCACTACCGCATGATTCGAGCCGTTATGAAAATCAAATTTGCATTGTCTCCAAATTCAAGAAGATCTCCACAATATAAAGGTATAAAATAATTTAGGATTTTGAATTTATTTACGTTTATATTTGGGAGTTTTTTTTTATTTAAAATCAAGGCATTTTTTCTGGTTTTAAAAATTTTCAGAATGCGCGCATCTCGTTTGAACGAGATGGGAATATCATTCAAACGAGTATGCATTCTAGTTCAAAGTCTCATTTGAAGTTTACTTCGATCAAACATCTAATGAGGACATACTGTTTTGCATGATTTGAAGTTTGTTCAAACGAGATTGCTATTTCGTTCTAACGACCTTACTGTCGTTCTAACAAGATGTTTCTCTCGTTCTAAAGAGCCTATTATTTCGTTCAAATGAATGATTCTACCTTGAATTTTATGCCGACTTATAAATACCTATTTTGTAGAGTTTTTAAAAGAGACTTTTGTGAAAACCATTTCTAAAAACGTACTGGAAAAGTTCCCACTTTCTTTAGGTCAAAAACACCTTTTGATTCACAATCATCACTCCCAACTATTTATATGAATCCATTTAAAACCCTAGATAGTATTATATATGAGTTACTCTTGTGGAGTGATTCTCTTTACTGCTTACCATTATGGTTCTTGAGGGGATCACTACTGAAGAAAGATAAAGGCTGATCGGTGAATACTGGGGGTGGATCGTCACTTATGGACGACTCTGGACTGAGTCGTATTGTGTTGAGGTTTTTTAAGTTTCATTTTGTAAAAACTCTATAGTTCTGATTAAAAAGGTTTTACCTGTAAGAGATTTTTTCCTCATATTTCCTTAGCGTGTTTGCATGCTTTATTTTCTCTGCTTTATCACCTAAATGCTTGTTTAGGATAATAAGATAAAATTTGGAACTTGTGTGTTGGACACTTAATTATAGAAATTATCCATTAAGATCTCAAGAACACACTTAGTATTCAAACCTTTAGAGATGAAGATGTGTCTCTCATTACCCTCTTATACTCCCCAAGTTTATCTCTTTCAGTTCTTAAAGTTTCTCTCTTGGCCCATCCCACATACACTCAGTTGCCTCTCCAGTCTCCTTTATTTGTTCGACAATATGCAACTCATCTATCACAAAGCATTCTAGCGATGGGTCGACGCTTTGTTCCAAAATTTCACTCGCACAGACTATTACAAATGGTAGATAACCTTCCCATCAGTTAACATAATTTTCTTGCAGGTTCGAGGAGGTCTTGTCTCACCTTTAAACTTCCTCTTTTCTTTTACTTTTTCATATGAAGGGGTCACTCGCTGACCTAGTATTTCCTGCACATATATTTTTGGCTGAGCACTTTCTCTAGATAAGTGGGGCTCCTCCAGACCTTGGTCAAGCTTCTTCTATCTTCATCTAGCTTAGTGTAGAATGTTGTGTTTACAAAGTGAGATTCTTCTACTGAGAGCAACGTTTCTGTGGCATTGATCACAATCTTGATTCCACAAATGTTTTCTTTTGCACATTGGTGGAATGTTGACGACATTATCCTATGTGTGTGTATCCGCACTCTCCCTATTAAGAGATAGTAACTGGTGTTGGAATTTATGATATGAAACTTGATATGGGATGTGAAGTTCCCCAATTTTATCCTTACATTCATGTATCCAAGTGATTACATCCCCGAACTATCAACCGGCATAATTTTTTCTTAGGAAGTACCAGTCTCATATAAAGTACTGATGGGCATGATATTGATCGATGCCCCCATCCATGAGTGCCCTTAGAAAACTGATTCCATTCAATAGAGAAGTCATGTACAAATGACGATTATTGAAATAAGGTTCTTGCCTATCTGCTTCTAAGAACACAACTTCAGATTTATACCTCTTGATCAACCTTCATTTAGGACCATGCCAATTTAAAGAGGGATCCCTTTGTTACTGAACTACTTCTAAGATCTTCTTAGTGATTACTATTTTAGTATCGTGCTTTATTCCAATCTGGTCGAAGAATCACTTGAATTTTGGGCTCATTGCAATAGCTGAACATTCTGAATCAAATTCAACCTCATACGTTTGTGTGTTGCACACATATTCTTCCTTTGATGTACCCCATTCATACAAAACAAGGACCATATCCACTTTTCCTCTTGGGAGGTTCATCCACTCACCTCATTCATTTTCCTACTCTTCTCTATCTAGATTAGCTAGTCATTCCACACATGCTCTTTCATTACTTAACTATCCCTTAGGGTCCTGAGCTTCCGCCTCTTCATATGCTACCACCATATTTATTATGCCATAATGTTGAGCTGGCAGAAGGTTTTCATTGACATCTACTGATGGGATTTGCAAAGTAGAATTGGCCACCTACTCGCCAATTATTGTTCGTAAATATAAATAAGCTTTAGTAGCATGTTGAACTCTTTGATGCAACTCGTAAAACTTGGCGTCTTTTTTTTCCCTGCGGTTGGTATTTTTCCATTAGAGTTGTGTGTGTGTGTGTGGGGGGGGGGGGGGGGGTATTAGCCCCTTATGAACTAATGTGTTGTAATAATCATTGGCCTCTGTTACATTACGGGATATCGGTGGTGGGATGTTATCTCCAAACATCCTTTTTCCTACTAGACTATTGCTTTTGAAACCTTGGCCTCCCTTCTTGACTTTAGGGTTCCCATCCACATAGTTCACTATTTGGCATCTAGAGAGTTGAAATCTTCTCACCATCAGAGGCACTTAGGTTCTCCACCATTGGGTCTTGTGTTTGATGATCACGATAATATTGCTAGTTGTTCGCGTGAACTTTATAAACGTGCCATCTCTAGTCGCATTGATCAAGTGGATTTTGTATTCCTCTAATAACCCCTCAACAAAGGTTTGCAGTAATTTGGCTTCCGCTACATCTTCATGGACATCCAACTCCATCTTTCGAAAGTATTTGATGTAGTGCATTATCTCCTCACCAGGCTTTTACAACTCCTGTGCAATGTGCCTTAGCATGAACTTGTCTTCCGCTAAAAAGAACTTTTGCAAAAATTATCAATGCATATATTCCCAGAAGGGAACGTTGTTTGGTGCGAAGTGAGAGTACCTCCTGTATGCTTTTCTAGTAAGATTTTTTGAGAACTCTCACAAATTCAACTCCTTATTGTTTCCATGCACACCTAGGTACTTCACAAACCTTTTCATGTGCTCCCTAGGGTTTTCACCCTTTCCATTGTGATCTTAGGAGGAACGTACGCCTCCGAATACGACTTCTCATTGATTCTCTCTGGGTAAGGATTCTGCAGGTCCTTATATGTGAGAGGGATCCCTTTGAGAGGAAATAAATTTCTTCACCTCCTTTATACTAACAACTTTGGAGGGTGGATCCTCTGCACCAACTTTCTTCACCACTAGTAAGCTTGAGAGTGCCGCTATCTGCTCTGTTATAGTCTTATGGCAGTGGCTCTGTTGCTGTTGTGGTTTTTGTTCCTCCTACAGGTGCCACTATAGACGTCATGCAAGTCTGGCTTCGACTTGCCATGTCAATGTTGTTCTGCTTTAAAAACTAAAAAATATACTCATTAGTTTATCTCCGCTAAAGGCGTGGTTATTACTGCACTAACTTGTCATCTTTGAGGGCAAGTGCTCTTACTACAGTCACCACCAATTCTTATTAGGTTGTCTGGTCACTTTGAACTCCATTTTTGGCTGGAGTGTCTTCAAACACTATCTTGTTTGAAGCATTGTATCCTTCTTTATCCTTGGCAATGAGAATAGCTCCCTAGCAGAGTCATAAAATGTAGTAGGGTGATTGTACTGGGATCTACGAATAATTGAAACGGGTGAGGCGTGACCCATTATAATACCCGTGCCCAATATTTTATAATGTTTCCCGTGCATGTTCTAATAATATGAAACATTGAGACTTGGATCATTAGTACGAGCTTCCCCTCTATATTTGATTTACTCTTGTGGCCTTGATTGTAATTGATGAAAGTTTGTGGGTGAAAATAGAGCTTTAAGGAATATGGATAGATCGAACTAACTTAAAAGTTGTTCGAATGAGATTCTCATTTTATTTGAATGAGGTTAGTGGTGATTTGAATGAAAAACCCAGTTCATTCAAAGGGGACATGTAATGACGATCCAATGACCCTCATCTGCATAAGACTCCAACCTCATTAGAAGATCGTTTAATGGGATATCCAACAAGATTGAGAACTTGTTCGAATGAGGTCCTATTCTCGTTAGAATGACCTGTTCAAAAAAAATTTAGATCGAGATTCTCTTATGTGCTGTTGCATTTTAGATAGTTAGATCGATAACGCATCTACTTCTGGTGAGTCAAGATGATCTAAAATCAGGATTTTATGTTTGGGGATTGGTTTTTAAATGGTTTTATTTAGGAGAGAAGAAGAGAGAGGTTGTAACACTTTTCCTATATTAATTGTGTGAATGGTTTGGTTGTTCTATTTATATTTCGCATGTTGCTATATTAATACAAGATCAAATTTGGCACCAACTTAATTTAACATAGGTGGTTAGTAATTTAAAAAGTTTTCGACAGTGATGCTAAGAATGAACCAAATGATATTCCTGGTTATTTTGATAACGTATTGATCACCCGTGATTAAAACAGGTAGAGTGTTATAGAGGTGGGGAGGTTCTTCCCTTACTAAAACCCATTAGATTTTCTCTCTCTCTCTCTCCCTCTCCCTCTCCCTCTCCCTCTAGTTTGAAGAATGTTTCACCTCCCCCAAGCCTCTTACACTACAAACCACCCTACACCACCACCACCACACCTTATGCCACCAAATTTTATAAGTATTCCACCATATTTAAGCCCGATAAATGCATTTCCTCCATGGTTGAACGAAGCTACAAAATTTGGGGTTACCGTTGGAGGTTTTTGAGGATTAAGAAGTGGAAATTTATGGGGTTTGAAAGGGGTTTTCTTAGAGCTTTTATGGATACAAGCTTTGTGGATCTAGGCAACCTCCTTGAGGCCACCTTAGGAGGTGGGGTATTGCCACCACCTTCTTTTTCATCCAACCATTTTTGGAGCTCCATTTGAGGTGGAAAAATTCTACTCCTAGTTTAAGACTCTATTTTTCACATTAGTAGTATCGTAGCTAGAATTGCTAAAGTAGAATGCATACGTGAGTTAAGAAGATGACTTCTTAAGGTTTTGTTTAAATGGTTGTCTCAAAGGTATTAAGAAAAATACTATGATTCAATAATGTTGAATAAATTATGTATTTTAAGAAGTTAGGTATTAAAACATTTTATGAAATAAAATATTTTAAAATAATAATTATCCTGCTAAAGATATTTTGGGTGAACTATATTTTAAAGTTTCTTGCAAAAATGAAGATTTTATAAAGTTGGAAATATTTGTAAGTTTTGAAGAATAGAAATATCCTTTAGTTTTCAAAAGTGTATTTTTACAAGTATTATGGGATTTCTTGAATAAATCTTATGTTAAACTCATTTTGTTGGATTTTTAGACTTAAAATCGTTCTTACCATGTATGCAAACTTGTAGTATTTGATGATAAACACATAAACAAATTTATTGGGGGTTTTAATGAGTTGTAATTTGGAATAAAGAAAATAGAATTTTTGACTCTTAACCTGTGTGAAAAGGTGTTGAAAATATGAAAAGTGAGAGGTTTCAAGACGACATCTATTAATAAAGAAAATAGTATTTTTCTTACAAAGTAGTCTTAGATATTCAATAATTTTAAGGAGAAAAGAAAGTGATCAAATAAAGAGATTTCCAACCTGAGATGTGTGCTACTCCAAAAGTGTTAAATAAGTGTTGATGAGCTCAAAACACTTATAATTTAGTATGGGTAACTTAATGGTGTTTTGAAAAATAATAATTGTGAAAATGGAGAAAAAGGACAGGTTTGGAAAAAATGGATAAAATGGTAATTTTATGTAAAGTGGAATATTTTTATGAAATAAAAATATTAGAAAAGGTGTTACACAAAATGGTCCTAAATGAACATGATTTTTGGGATAAAAGCGATGTTGCAGTAAACATTACAAAAATAATGATTTTAAAGTGTAACACAAGTTGGGGTGAAACTCCGGATTTCGACTTTGGCTGGTAAAGGAAAAGTGGAACAACGCGGATATTTGCAAAATATTAAAACACATAATATGGACTCAGATGACACCTGACTAATTAAGGAGCGCCCGGAGCCCTGGGGTGAAAGACCTAAAATCACTGGCCATAACATATGATAGCATAGTCGGCGGTGTGGATCCCGTTAAAGTATGCGAATATTGAAAGATTCCAAGAAAAAGATAATGAAAATGGAACATGTCAAGAAATGGGTTGTGTGGTGAATATGTGAAAGGACAAATAACTTGAATGGATTAATAAATGTTCTAATAAAGGATGAAGTGGAGAAGAAATGTGAAACTTGAACGGTAAAATGAAAGGATTAAATAAGTAGTTAAGCAACCTAAAGAGGTTTAACCCATAATTAACATAAGAGTGTGTTCATGAAAGATTTTCAAAGAAAAATTAGTATTTTCTGACATGACGATTGGGTGTGCTAAAAGGATTATTTTCAATGGAAATATTAACGTGGATTGATAGGAATAAAGATGTAATTTCGATAAAAGAAACGATTTTTTCTCAAACAAGGTGTATTTGTTTAAGTATTTAACCGAGCATGTTAAATTAAGGAATAAATATCAAGTTAAGAAAAAAGGAGTTATTTTATAAGATTAAGGTGAATTAATCTGGACAAGTAACGTTTTTGAAATAAAAACGATTTCATACATTAAAATGTATATATATATTATATATATAAGGTAGTTGCATGTGCACATAGATATAATGTGTTAGAGTCTCCTTTCTACCATTCGATTCTATATTATATTACTGTAATTTTCCATTGGGCATTCAGCTCATTCCCTCATCCTTGTTATAACAAGTTGGGCTTGGTTCCATATTTTGAGAGCGTTGTATAGTTAAGTATTTTTTTTTATCTTACGTTAGTAGCTCTGCATGCTTGGATTCTGGGGATGCTTCCCAGGGGTCCCTCACGTAGCTTGATTTAAAATGAAAATCGCATGCTAAACAAGTGAAAAGTTAATTAAATAAAACTGGACTAGAAACATTATGTAGGTTGTTTCATTGCACTTCACACCCAATGCTCGACTCAGACGGAGTTGATCAAGTAAAAACCCATAAATTGAGGTCGGGGAGTTACAAATGGTATCAAAGCTCTAGGTTCAAGGTTCCTTTCGAGAGTCACGTGATGAGATCGATAGTGGATATTTCGACATTGGTGTTGGTTTTGGGCCGATCACAATAGATTAGTGACGGTTTCAGTTCTTATTCTCGACGAAAGAGTCAAACAGATTAGCATGATGGTTAATCATTGCCAAGTGTCACGCAACCAAGTTAGTTATCATTACTCACTTTTGCACTTCTGATTAGACATGTTAGTGATTTGCGAGTCTCTGTGCGAGCCGATAGTAGGGATACCACATTTTTAGTGTGAGGTGCTTGTACAAAGTCAACCATGAAGATTAGGTGACTAGATCATCATACCTAAGCAGTATTGATTTGATATGAGGATGCATTAAGTTCCGGGGTATGGTAATTTTGGATAGGTAACAATGATGATGTAATTAGGCGAATTCGATCCTAGGGGTAGTATTATATTGTAAGATAATCGATAATTCGATAAACACGAGGAACCGTGTTGGTCAACACTTGGGGATGTGTACTATGTTAGAGTCGGTAAGATATTATTATTGTTAGCAAGTGCCTCTGAGACTGTTGATTGAAAGTTATACCTTGCAAGGTATGATGAGAGTTACGGGCAAATTGCGATAAGTATGTTATTTACGCAATGATGATGGTTATGGAGACTTAGGAGTGACCTCCAGATAGACTTCTATGTTAGGGTTTTAGTAGATATGATGTAATTTAGAAGAATAGGATCCCTAGTGATGTCGGTGATGTAAACCTAGAGACTTATAGGTTGTATGTAACATCCCATATCGTTCCAAAATCCTTATTAGTGTTAGTTTATGGTTTGATACGTGGCTTATGGCCACAACCATTGGGAAGCAAGATAAAATTATTATCTAAGTATTTGATCCCATTTTAGCGGCTTAAGTAATGGATAGATGTGAGGTCAGTCCAGTGTGAGTATGGTTTAAGGGTGTCTTGGAGTGTTCGTAGGACTGATTGTGTGTGATGTCATTGGGAATAGAAATCGACTTGTTTCGACATCTTAAGGTGTTCACTAGTTAAGGTGATCCATATATAGAGGCTTTTAGACTACTATCTTTGTGAGAACCCAGTAATCACGATGTGGGTATTGGGAATTTTACAGAGCATACATACGATAAGAAAGTCATGGATGGTGAAATCTTATCGAGTTTTGGGAATTTTTACATGCAGTAAGTTAGGTGTCCTTAGGGAACCAATTGAGTTTGGTATTATGAAGTGTATCTTTATAATAATGATTGTATTGAAGGTTACGTAATGATCTCGGGATATTGGTAAAACTCTTGTAATAACCCGCGTAATTTTTGGGGCATTTTCAAAATAAAGAGGAAAAATAAAGTTTTTGATAAAATTATTCTTAGTTCTCAAATATGTTGGTTATTATTTTTAAAGGCAATAATTTCAAACGGTTTCGAAATCGGAGTTAAAACGGATTTTGAAATGATTTTAAAATATTTTTAACTCTTGGAGTTGTTTTGACTTCCAACTCTTCATTTCTTTGCCTTATTTAAAGGAGTCTTTTGGATTCCAACTCTTCATTTCTTTTCATTATAAAAGGAAGTTGTGGGAAACCCTTTTAACATACTTTTGGCATAAATTTTGGCAGCAAGTATATTTTATATTCCTCTTCTTTTTATATACACATTGGCCCTTGAGATTTGTGAGTTCCAACCTTAGATTAGAGGTGTTCTTGGGGCTATTTTGTTGGATATTCTTGGAGGAGATTTTGTAGATCTTTTGTGTTGATCTTCAGGATGTGATCGTTGGTTTCTCATCATGGTTTGAGGTATGGGGTTTTACACAATATGCTCCTTAAATCTCACGAGTGTCATTCTCTTTGAATTCTTGTTAATTGAACTCATATTGGAATTGATAAATTCATTGAAATCTGGAAAATAATTGTTGAAATTATTTTGATTCATGTGGTATCATTATATTGTTGATGAGCATGTTGTCATGAGATTTTAATATGGCACGGATGTTGGGCACCCACCAAAATTCCTGGTTCCCGGGCTATGGCTTGATAAAGCATATACGGATGTGGTTAGGCCCGGTGACCCGGTTAAAGTGTTGTTGAGAAATTATATTGATAAATGCTTTGAGCTTTGCATTTTGATTTGAATATTCGTACTCGTGTTGTTACATTTTATTCTTTGCTAATCAGTATTTGTTGAGCATAATTCCTGTCATATTGTGTACTTCCCCATATTTTCTTTTAGTGGCAGGTTAGCGTGGATTGGGACGCTATGGACCAATTGGAATTATTTTAGCGTGGATTATTTTGGGAAGAATATTTTTGGAAGATTTGTATTATTTTGATGTATAAAGCATTGAAGATTTGTATTTATTTTTCGAGTTAGATGTTGTATTTATTCGAGAGACTTGTTTTATTTGAAGAATTGAGATTCGTGGATTTATATTATTGTGGGTTTATTTAGATGCTCTATACCTTGTTATTTTTGGATTTGAATTTATTTTATCGCATTAGCGCTCCGTTCGCTCTCCCAGGGCGGGCGGGGTGTTACAAATGGTATCAGAGCTTAGATACGGCAACCCTCGGGGCTTGGGTTTTGGGTTCATTGCGTGGTTAGCAATTTTTGGAGATAACAAATTTTAGGTGATATTCTTGATAGGCATCTCGATTAGATGTGAGGAATTTATTTTTGGAGACGAAATTATTTTTGGAGATTGTCAGCCTGATTTTTGAGAGTTAGGCATTCGGCGAATTTCGAGGGCGAAATTCCATTGTTAGTGGGGAAGTGTAATAACCCGCGTAATTTTTGGGGTATTTTCAAAATAAAGAGGAAAAATAAAGTTTTTGATAAAATTATTTTTAGTTCTCAAATATGTTGGTTATTATTTTTAAAGGCAAGAATTTCAAACGGTTTCGAAATCGGAGTTAAAACGGATTTTAAAATGATTTTAAAATGTTTTTAACTCTTGGAGTTGTTTTGACTTCCAACTCTTCATTTCTTTGCCTTATTTAAAGGAGTCTTTTGGATTCCAACTCTTTATTTCTTTTCATTATAAAAGGAAGTCGTGGGAATCCCTTTTAACATACTTTTGGCATAAATTTTGGCAGCAAGTATATTTTATATTCCTCTTCTTTTTATATACACATTGGCCCTTGAGATTTGTGAGTTCCAATCTTAGATTAGAGGTGTTCTTGAGGTTATTTCGTTGGATATTCTTGGAGGAGATTTTGTAGATCTTTTGTGTTGATCTTCAGGATGTGATCGTTGGTTTCTCATCATGGTTTGAGGTATGGGGTTTTACACAATATGCTCCTTAAATCTCGCGAGTGTCATTCTCTTTGAATTCTTGTTAATTGAACTCATATTTGAATTGATAAATTCATTGAAATCTGGAAAATAATTGTTGAAATTATTTTGATTCATGTGGTATCATTATATTGTTAATGAGCATGTTGTCATGAGATTTTAATATGGCACGGATGTTGGGCACCCGCCAAAATTCCTGTTTCCCGGGCTATGGCTTGATAAAGCATATACGGATGTGGTGAGGCCCGGTGACCCGGTTAAAGTGTTGTTGAGAAATTATATTGATAAACGCTTTGAGCTTTGCATTTTGATTTGAATATTCGTACTCGTGTTGTTACGCTTTATTCGTTGCTAATCCGTATTTGTTGAGCATAATTCCTGTCGTATTGTGTACTTCCCCATATTTTCTTTTAGTGGCAGGTTAGCGTGGATTGGGATGCTATGAACCAATTGGGATTATTTTAGCGTGGATTATTTTGGGAAGAATATTTTTGGAAGATTTGTATTATTTTGATGTATAAAGCATTGAAGATTTGTATTTATTTTTCGAGTTAGATGTTGTATTTATTCGAGAGACTTGTTTTATTTGAAGAATTGAGATTAGTGGATTTATATTATTGTGGGTTTATTTAGATGCTCTATACCTTGTTATTTTTGGATTTGGATTTATTTTATCGCATTAGCGCTCCGTTCGCTCTCCCAGGGCGGGCGGGGTGTTACAAATGGTATCAGAGCTTAGGTATACGGCAACCCTCGGGGCTTGGGTTTTGGGTTCATTGCGTGGTTAGCAATTTTTGGAGATAACAAATTTTAGGTGATATTCTTGATAGGCATCTCGATTAGATGTGAGGAATTTATTTTTGGAGACGAAATTATTTTTGGAGATTGTTAGCCTGATTTTTGAGAGTTAGGCATTCGGCAAATTTTAAGGGCGAAATTCCATTGTTAGTGGGGAAGTGTAATAACCCGCGTAATTTTTGGGGTATTTTCAAAATAAAGAGGAAAAATAAAGTTTTTGATAAAATTATTTTTAGTTCTCAAATATGTTGGTTATTATTTTTAAAGGCAAGAATTTCAAACGGTTTCGAAATCGGAGTTAAAACGGATTTTAAAATGATTTTAAAATGTTTTTAACTCTTGGAGTTGTTTTGACTTCCAGCTCTTCATTTCTTTGCCTTATTTAAAGGAGTCTTTTGGATTCCAACTCTTTATTTCTTTTCATTATAAAAGGAATTCGTGGGAAACCCTTTTAACATACTTTTGACATAAATTTTGGCAGCAAGTATATTTTATATTCCTCTTCTTTTTATATACACATTGGCCCTTGAGATTTGTGAGTTCCAACCTTAGATTAGAGGTGTTCTTGAGGATATTTTGTTGGATATTCTTGGAGGAGATTTTGTAGATCTTTTGTGTTGATCTTCAGGATGTGATCGTTGGTTTCTCATCATGGTTTGAGGTATGGGGTTTTACACAATATGCTCCTTAAATCTCGCGAGTGTCATTCTCTTTGAATTCTTGTTAATTGAACTCATATTTGAATTGATAAATTCATTGAAATCTGGAAAATAATTGTTGAAATTATTTTGATTGATGTGGTATCATTGTATTGTTGATGAGCATGTTGTCATGAGATTTTAATATGGCACGGATGTTGGGCACCCGCTAAAATTCCTGTTTCCCGGGCTATGGCTTGATAAAGCATATACGGATGTGGTGAGGCCCGGTGACCCGGTTAAAGTGTTGTTGAGAAATTATATTGATAAATGCTTTGAGCTTTGCATTTTGATTTGAATATTCGTACTCGTGTTGTTACATTTTATTCGTTGCTAATCCGTATTTGTTGAGCATAATTCTTGTCGTATTGTGTACTTCCCCATATTTTCTTTTAGTGGCAGGTTAGCGTGGATTGGGATGCTATGGACCAATTGGGATTATTTTAGCGTGGATTATTTTGGGAAGAATATTTTTGGAAGATTTGTATTATTTTGATGTATAAAGCATTGAAGATTTGTATTTATTTTTCGAGTTAGATGTTGTATTTATTCGAGAGACTTGTTTTATTTGAAGAATTGAGATTAGTGGATTTATATTATTGTGGGTTTATTTAGATGCTCTATACCTTGTTATTTTTGGATTTGGATTTATTTTATCGCATTAGCGCTCCGTTCGCTCTCCCAGGGCGGGCGGGGTGTTACAACTCTAAGGAGATGAATTGTGTTGTCCTTGGTGAGGTAGTCCAATTTGTTGTAAATATGTGAGGAAACCTTCTAGGGATGATTGAATATTAGTACTATAGTTGGTAATAATGTCTTTGTCATAAGATGGCTAATGTAAGAAATGCAATTGGGACCTAGATTGATGATGTCATAATAAAGACTTGAAAATAGCACCCCAAGGGGGATATCGAAGTATGTTACGAATATTGGCGTGTGTTTATAGCATAAGTTAGGATATCCCTAACAAGATAGGGACTAGTTCTTAGCACGCCTTTCCAAGTCGGTACGAATTAAAAGATGTAGTCTTGTGTGGTACTTACTACCTTTAGAATATCGATAGAGATCTGTGGCCGTCATGTAATTTCAGTTTGGGTAGAACTTGGAGATAAGCTCGCTGATAACCTCATATAGGTAAAGGTTACTATAAGGTGAATATTTCAATTAACGGGGTTCTTCCTAAGGATACGTTTGGGATACGATCATGATATGATAATATCGACAACGACCTAGGTGTATTAGGTTGCTAACAATATCACTAGAAAGATGGATAAAGTCGGCATGGATAAAAGTGTTGGCATTCATCGACCGGAGTGGCTCACGTTCATAAGGGATCAAAGGAGGGAGACTTACCTTTAAGTAGGGAAGTCTAGTGTTTGACTTCCTAAAGGATAATAGGTTAGTATGTTGCTTTTGTCTTATAAGAATGAATGGTTGTGATCCGATTTTCCACTGCTGAAGATTCAAGAGGGGATATGGATAAGTTAGTACCCAATGAGAACGTCTGGGAGGAATTGTACATAGGTTTAATTTTTGTAAGCCATAGCCCGTTGCGTACGAATGGGATTTTCTCGAGACGATTTTTGTTCTTTATGATTCTTATGTGTTCCCTTCGATTATAGTAATCAAGGGTTGGTATTCCCATAACTATGGTACCTCGAATTCTAACCATGTTATGGTACGACGCGGGTTAGACCGGTAGAGTGCGGGTCAATGTAGCTCGATAAATGGGTATGCCATTTGTCTAAGGTATCCTTACTGTTGCACAAAGTTCTATGTACGAGTGGATGCACTTTTGGCCATGCAGTTGCTCATAGTATCTATTCACCTTAGAATTAGATATCTCATGATTGGCTGATATGGAAGTCAACATATCTGATTATATAGAGCATGATGATGACTTGAGGATGTTGTATAATGTTAAAACTCGAGGAAACTTAGCACTCAATGTTATTTTGCCACAGTGAGTAAAATGGCGTAATACTCAGGTTTGTATTCCATAGTTAGACACCTAGAGTGATCCTAGGTTCATGGAGGGATCTTGCGAAGGTTGGTAGTTGGGCGCATGAGTTACAACTTGGTTGGTGTGTCACTCCATGGAGTGAATGACTTGTGATATGCGATTATGTGGTCATGGTGACCCAAGAATTTAAGGAAACTCAATATGTGTAGTCCTAAGATTAAAGATGCTTCTTGGTGATGAATTGGACTAGGTGTTGGTCACATGTTGTTTAACTCTTGGCTGAGTGATGTCCACCAGAGAAGCTTGCCTGGTGGAGGTGCCGATATGATTTGGGTATTAGCAAAGGTAGTACTAAGACTTTATTGAACGTGATCATCAAGTGAGTAGAGACTCGAGGATGGTTATGTGATGTTGATGGTTAGCGTGACAGTGAGCATTAGAGCATGTCGCATGTTAAACTTTTGGTGACAACCCCTGTGTAAGAGTGTATGATGTGATCTTAGCTATTGAGGACTTTGACAATTTTATCTTGAAGGATTTCTATGACTTAGAATAAGAGTTGGTAAATCCCATAAACTAAATGAATTAGCGGATCGATAATTCCGAGGACAAAATTTCCAAGGAGGGAAGAATATATTACCCATGCCCAATATTTTATTATTTTTCTCAAAAAAATTGTAATAATATGAAATCTAGAGAAATGTATTATTAGTACGGGCTTTTATTTTATATTTGATTTACTCTTGTGGAATTGATAGTAAGTGGTGAAAGTTTGTGGGTGAAATTGGAGATTTAAGGAATCTGGCTAGATCGAACAAACTTAAAAGTCGTTTGAACGAGATTCTCAATTTGTTTGAACGAGGTTATGGGTGGTTCGAATGAAAAGCCCAGTTCATTTGAAGTGGACATCTAACGACGATCCAATGATCCTCGTCTACATAAGACTCCAACCTCGTTGGAAGATCATTCGATGGGAGATCGAACAAGATTAAGATCTCGTTTGAACGAGGTCCCATTCTCATTCGAACGACCTTTTCAGAGAATTTTAGATCGATATTCCCTTATGTGCTATCACATTTTGAACCGTTAGATCGATGATATGTTGACTCCTTGTGAGTCCAGATGACCCGAAATCGGGATTTTGTGTTTGGGGCTTATTTTTTTAAATGGGTTTGTGGGTTTATTTGGGTGAAAAGAAGAGATAAGTGGGGAGGTTCTTCCCCCACCAAAAAGCATCAGATTTTCTCTCCCTCTCTCTAGTTTGAAGAATGTTTCATCTCCCTTCAGCGTTTTCCACCAAAAACCACCTTACACCACCACCCTTACACCTTATGCCACCACATTTTTGAAGCATTCCACCATATTTAAGCCCAATATATCCATTTCCTCCATGGTTGAATAAAGTTATGAAATTTGGGGTTATTGTTGTAGGATTTCAAGGATGAAGAATTGGAAATTTCTAGGGTTTAAAGGGTTCTTGGAGCTTTCACGGAGATAAGCTTTATAAAGCTAAGCAACCTCCTTGAGGCCACCTTAGGAGGTGGGGGGTTGCCATCACCTTTTCTTTCGTACAATAATTTTTGGAGCTCGATTTGAGATGGAAAAATTTTACTCCCAATTTAAGACTCTATTTTGCATATTAGTAGTCTTGTAGCAAGAGTTGCTAGAGTAGAATGCATGCATGAGTTAAGAACATGACTTCTTATGGTTTTTGCGTAAATATTTGTTAAGAGTTTTAACCGATAATTAACACAAGAGTGTGTTCGTGAAGTATTTTGAAAGAAAAATAAGTATTTTCTAACACGGAGACTGCGTGTGTTGAAAGGGTGATTTTCAATAGAAATACTAACATGGATTGGTACGAATAAAGGGGTAATCTTAGTGAAAGAAATGATTTTTTCCAAACAAGGTGTATTTATTTAAGTATTTAATCAGGTGTGTTAAATTAAAGAATAAATGTCAAGTTAAGAAAAAGGAGTTCTTTTGTAAGATTAAGGTGAATTAATCGGGACAAGTAACGTTTTTGAAATAAAAAATGGTTTCACGCGTATATATTTAGAGATATATATGGTAATTGCATGAGCACGTACATATAACGTGTTAGAGTTTTCTTTCTGCCATTTAATTCTATATTGTATTGTTATAATTTCTCACTGGTCATTCAACTCATTCCCTACTCCTTGTTACGACAGGTTTAGTGCACTTTCATATTTTAAAAGAATTGTATAGGTAAGTATTATTTTTATTTTACATTAAAATCTTTGCATACTTTGATTTCGGGGACACTTCCCAGGGGTCCCTCACGTAGCTTGATTTAAAATTGAAATCGTATGCTAAACAAGTAAAATGTTAATTAAATAAAACTAGACAAGCAACATTATGTAGGTTATTTCATTTCACTTCACAGCTAACACTCGGGTCGGACCGAGTTGACCATGGGTAATCCATAAATCCGAGCCGAGGTGTTACACCCACTCGAATGTTGCCTTCAAGGTTTTCAAAATCTCAAGAGCAGCTGGAGAAGAAAAGTGATCTATTCCTGACAATAATGGAGTCTCTGTGAATACTATATAAGAAGACAAATTATTAGTTATAACTTTGAAACAATAGTAAAAAGAGAGAATGATGATCACTACGGAAATGATAGTTGTGGGGAGCGAGGAGATTGGTACTTCAGCTACCAAGAAAAGAGCAGGGGAGAGAATACTTTCTGAGTTGATTTTGACAGAGTAACAATGCTAACTTGAGTCTTCTGGTTATCCTTGACCTTACCCAATTGTTGATGTAAAAAAATGGACTAGGTCCAATTTTTCTGATCATAGATAAAATATAAGATTGTAATGAAATAATAATACAAGAGACAAATAGTTTTTAAAGTGGTTCGGTTGTATAAAAAAGCCTACATCCACTGACATTGTATTGATTTGAGTGATTACAGAAAGCTAGGTACTCTTGTTAAGAAGAATATCCTAGAATCCGTTTTGTCTTAGCTTTTGTGAAGGGAATACAATGTATTTATGGTTAGAATGACTTTATATATTCAAGCATTTACACCTGTACATAATGAATGTGATGGTTGATAATATAGACCACGTGTGGAAGGACCCTTGGCTGTTTACTCCAAGTGGTGAATGCTTATTTTCTTTGATGGTCTGCATTCTTTATGTTGGTCGGCCTTCCTGTCGAGCAATTATCTTCGGGGCCAATGAGGTGGTCAGTGACTAGGATCGTTGCCACGTGAGGAGACAAGTGACAATATCTGATTGGTCCATGTAGGTGGATAATTTTTGGTATCAACAGAAGCCCTCGATACTTCATTCTTGATATTTTTATTGAAAGGATGGAGTATGTTTTCTTCAAAGTTGGTCGGCATAGCACGACTTGGGTAAAATTTCCATGCCTTGATCTTGTGGTAACATTTTTGTAAAAAAATTAAAAATTAGCGAACCTCCAAAGGGTATATTGGTATTTTCACGCTTTTAGAACCGTGCAGTCGTTAGAAAATCAATCATCGATAAAAATAATAATTTCTTGCACGATTTTCTAGGTAAGTTATAAGAGACGAGAGTTTTGTCAATTTTTGTACCCTAACTTTTTCAAGCCTTCGAACTCTCCTTCTTCTTCTTCTTCTTCTTCTTCTTCAAGTTCTCCGTCTTTGAGCTTTCCTTTGCATCCTTTGCTTTTACCACCATTTTCTCTGTAAGCTTTCTTCTTCCCTTTCTTTTCGATTTCTTTATTTTTTTACTATACCCATGGTTTACATAGTTAACGGGGATTCTCTAGATGAATTTAGGCTAAAAAGGAACATTCTTGATTGGGTAGAGTTAAAAGTGCATGTACCACCTGTTAAAGTGTTATCACTACCAGAGGGTCATTAGATTCCCTTTTTGTTCATAACTGAGTGTGGTTTTACTTTCCCCCCCAATCGTTTATGTCTAGAGTTTTGTCGGTATTTTGATATCGTCCCGGCTAGAGTAGCCCCCAACACTTAAAGAGTAGTGAATAGGATATATAGGCTTAACCAAATATATGGAACCCACATTGGCATCCCTGAGCTGATGTTTTATTACAAATGGGTTACTAGTGACAGCACCCACTATATAAAAACTAGGTTTACCAATAGAGCCTTAGTTGTTAATTTTTCAGACTCCAACAAAGACTATTTTGATTATGGGGTTATTGCAAATAATTGGCAACATGCTCCTCTTCAAAGAGGAGAAGTGTATGATGGGCCCAGATGACCCCAAGTAGGACATGTCATAGGTTGTTGAGTTTGATTATTGTATTCTTCTTTTTTACTATCCAATTGTTTAATAATATGTTGACTAATATTTCCTCACCCTATTTTTCACAGTTGAGTACAAGAAAAAGTGTCCTATAGAAGGGGACATCAACCTTTGAGAATTGAAATTCCTGTGGAGCATTCACTAGAGGATTGGTGAGGAATATCCAAAAGAAGTCTCCTAATTATTGTAATATAGGAGTTCAATCACTTCCTTTGTTGCTAACCACACCACTGCAGCAACTTTAGCCCCCATAGATCTAGAAGAGGAACCAATTCCTACTACTTCATCAGAGGAATCTGCAGGAGTAGACATGGATTTTAGTACTTCGTCTTCTTTTGAGTCGTCAGACATTTCTATTGTTCCCACCTCCCCACTTGCTGACACAAGAAAGAAAAATTCCTGACTTGATTATTGGAGCTTTGTATCCCACTACTAAGATAGCTGTCGAGAAAACAGGCAAGGCTACTGATGCCAAGAAGCCAGAGAAAATGTCCAAAATTATTGAGAAAGAAAAATTTCCTTAGGTCATCACCACTAAGGAAGTTGATACTACTGCACCTCAATTCAAGAGGTTAAGAAAAGGTCTTTTTGAGAAGCAGGTTGAGAATAGTTTTACCAACCAGGAGTTGGTCGAGAAATTCAAGAGGATATGGCCATTGCAGGGTCATCCTCCGTTGTTATTAATCCTTTCCTGGCTAGAAAATTGATTAAGATTGATACTCGCTCTGCTGATAGAGCAACTTTTACTTCCCTTTCATGACTAAAGTTAGCAAAAAATGCTAGCCAAAGTTGGATTTGATAACTCTTTCCCCTCTACTAATTGCTCTTAATGTCTTATTTTTCTCCTTGTAATCTAATGTTATTCCTTTGTGTCATTTTTGGTGAACTTTAACCAATTAAAGGAGAAGGGCGAACAAATATGTTCTTCGGGAGGAAATGTAGAAGAGGCCTTAGAGGGTCTAAATCAATCTGTGGAGACTTCAAGGTAAGTGTCGGAGTCTAAGCAAAAAGCTTGGAAAAAAAAGGTAAAGAAGGCTAATGATAGAGCCACTACTGCTAAGGGAAAGTTGGCGACTGCTGAGACCAGTCTGATAGCTGCTAATAATAGGTCCAAGGTGGTCGAAGAAAAGTTGGTGGAGAATCAAGCTCTCCTTAAGTATGCCGAGGAGAAAATAGTTGGTCTGACCTCTGAACTGGTTACAAAGAAGGCCAAAAATAAGAAAAAAAGGAAGACTCCTTTAATAAAGGTTAGAACAAGGGGTTTCTGGATGCCTCCACTCAAATTGAGTTCGTTAGGAAGAAATCATCCAAGGATGGTTGGTAGTAGGCCCTGAAAGAGGTTGACAATGCAGAGGATTCCGAACTGTTCTAGAGGCATGATCCAGGATCTCTTCCAAACTTGGAGGAAGATTTTGATGATGAGGAAGGTTCTGAAGAATCCTCCATTCAGCTTGTTGGGTTTACCTTAAAGCTTATTGATGAAGCCATTCCTTCTGTGGACCTGCCCTCTGGGAGTAATGTTCAGGAAAAGGAGAAAGTTTAGCTCATTTATTTTTCTTTTTGTTCTTGTGCCCTGTAACGTGATCATTATTATGTAACACCTCCCAGTTATTAATGAAAATATTACCTTTTGGCCAAATGTGTTGCTTTTTTCATACTTATGTCTTATTGCTTGGTTGAGTTACCTTCATGAAATCACGCGCTTTGTATTATGTTTACTTAGTAATCACACTCGTGTTATTACATTTGTAATTTTCAGTTTGATGCTAGGAAAAAAGACATAGTTTTTGTTGAATTCGACCTACTCAGGCGGAGTAGAAATCTTTTGAAAGTTATCCATGTTCCTTTATCCGAAGAAGACTTGGTCAGCTTTCTCGATCCAGATGTGTTCGACTAAGTTAAGGAGTCATACATTCACATTCATTACTTGTTGGATAGGGCAGTGGGAAATAATGATGTTTATTATGAGATGATTGAATATCTGCAAGAAGGCCACAAAGTTTTCTTTGGCTTCACTCCATGCCGATTATGAGGCTAAGTACAAAGCACTGAGTGAACGTTAGGGCTTTAAAATGAAACTGGAAGAATATGCCTCCACGTACATAAGGAAAAAGTTCATGTTAAATTTAGAAGTGGATGAATCTCAGAAGGTAGCCAATGTTCTTAAATAGGAAAATAATAGGCTCAAAAATGAGCTAGACAGTCTGAAGAAGTCGTCTGTCAATGGTACTGATGAGGGTGCTTCTTTTTTAGAAGATGATAATGCCAGACTAGTAGAAAAACTTAAAGCACTGCAGAAAACCAAACTTGGGCAAACTTCTAAACAAAAAATAGTTTCCGACCAACTCTAGAAGTGGTAAAAACCAAGAAAACATTATTCGACCAAGCTGCCCAGTTGAAAGCAAGAGCCAGGCCATTGCTGAGTTGTTTATGAAGCTAGAAGCTAAGGATAACGCCATCACAAATCAATTCGTCCAACTAAAGGTAAAGAGCGACGTCTTGAAGAAACTTCAACATCAAGTTGAAAGGCTAACCTTTCAGTTTCACAAATAACCCAGGGAGGTATGGATTGAAGGCTATAATGAGGCCCTTTACCATATTGATGATCATCTTGCCTAGAGTCACCGTGAAGGTTATAGATGGGGATGAACCAATTTGCTAACCTTTATGAAATATGATCAAAATAGTGAGTTATGGTACTGGAATGAGCCTGGTCTACTGGATTGTGATAAGCCCCTATTTAAGTTGAATATATTATATATTCCTCCTGATGTCCTTCCCCAGTGCTTAATCACCAAATACTTGGGAGATTACGGTCTTCATTATATGCATAATATATTTTGTCCTCCTCATATAACCAATGTGCAGGGCAATAGTAATAGAAAAATACTGAGGGATTTTAACTTCATCAATTCCCCTTATACCCTAGATGATCCTCCTACTGGTATGGAGAGAGTGCAACAAGAGAGAATGCCATAAACTTCCAAAGCACAAGGAAAAAGCCCAACTGAAAAATTCTTTTGTATTTTGTATTCATTTTATCTTGAATGTAATACAATTAGTATTTGAATAAAATTTCATACTTTTGTGTTGTCAAGTTATAATTGGTTAATTAATTTTAGTTTAATAATGAATTATTAAACTGTGATTGCAGGGCCATAGATTCTACTAATGCACTTAGATGAAACTACAAATAGTTTTCTTGATCCAAGTTTAGCATCAGTTAACAGTGGTGACCAAGTGTACGAGGAATATATGTGTGTATTTCAATGGTTAGGGATGTATACATGCCTTCCTGCATTTAACGTAGAAGGGTAAAACTTCTTTTTAACTATTTGAGTTGTATACAAAGTTTTACAGACTTCTTATTCTTGACTTGTCAAAGACAAAGTTATACATGAAGTAAATTATTAATGGCAACCAAGTGTGTTATGAGTGTATTCCTGTATTTAACTTGGTCGGGTAATACTTCTTGTTCGTGACTTGTTAATATAAAATCATGCATAAAGTAATAACTTCTTATTCATGTCTTGTACATATGAAGTCACACATGAAGTAATAACTCAGTCGGGTAAGACACGAATGTGCATTTAGATGTTGGTGCATCTCGAATTTGATAAGTTCAACCGGATTCAGTATGTACTGTTGATCGGCAGATAAGTTCAACCTGATTAAGTACGTGTTGTTGATTGGCAAGAGCTGAAGACCAAGAGACACTATTTGTTTGTTGTTTCTGGGGGATATATATCGTCGTACGTCGAAAAAAAATCAAAAAAGTTGAGGGAACCAAAAGCAAGATTTTTATTAAATTTGAAAGATAGTTGTGTTGAACATAAAGTAAAAAGAAATACAAAATGCCAACGCCTTTATTCATTGATAATATTTGCGAAGGTGCTCGGCGTTCCAAGGGTTCTTGAATTCTTCCTCTTTTAGTGTCTTAAGTCTAAAAGTCCCTAGTCAGATGGCCGCTGAAATACGATATGGGCCATGACAATTGGCCTTAATCGTGTTTCCCTTCTGGGTGACCTTCTTGAGGACATAATCCTCTTATTTTAAGTTGGTTGGCTTGACCCTTTTGTTGTAAAAGCAAGCAGTCCTTTGTTGGTATGCAACATTTCTAAGAGTGGCATCTTCTCGAACTTCTTCCAATATGTCCAAGTATAATCTCCTCATCAAGTCACTCTTTGGAGAATCAAAATTTAGCACTCTGTTAGTTGGTAGGCCTATCTCGGTTGGTACCATGGCTTCTTTCCTAAGCGCAAGCAAATAAGGTGTTTCTACAATCGCTGCCCTCGGCGTTGTTCTATAAGCCCAAAGAACAGAGTGCAATTCATTAATCTAGTTTCACTTGGCAGCATCAAGTCTCTTCTTTAGCCTATTAAGCAAGGTTTTGTTCGTCACTTCTGTCTGACCATTGCTTTGTGGATGGCCTGGTGTAGAATGGATTTTCTGGATCTTGAATTGGACACAATATGCTCTAAATTCATCATTATCGAACTCGGTTCCATGGTCAGTAACGAAGGCGTAAGGCATGCCATACCTACAGATGATGTTCTTCCATATGAATTGGTACACCCTCTCATAAGGCATTAAAATAAACGGCTATGCTTTCACCCATTTTGTGAAATAATTAATAGCACCTACCAGGTACTTTAACCTGTCTGTAATACCCCATAATTTTTAATGATTTTAAAATTTGGATTAATTTAATTATTGTGATTAATTTAACTAATGGGAAAATTTAAATTGGAGATTAATCCGGTTCTAAATAGATATTAATGGGAGAGATAAGGGTTAATATATATTTATATTCAATATTACTTAGTGAATGAGTAATAATAATGATATGAGACGATTAAAATTGTCGTGAGTGAAAAATACAACAATTATGATAAATTTAGTCGGGACGTGCATGTGAGTCGTGTAGGGACTTAAATTGGAAAATAAAATATAATTTCATTTTTGGCATTCCATATGATCATTTTGAGTGCTTCAATGTGTTTGGAAGGGTCAAAATAGTTAGAAGAGTCTACCCGAGATTTAGTTTGGCTCTCGTGGCATTTTTAGGCCAAACTGGCACCCCTGAGGGGTATTTTGGTCTTTTCAAATATTTGAGGAAAAGGGACAGACGAAAATTAAAAGGTTATATGTACTGGTACGTAAGAGATATGAGAGTTTACACTTACCAAAACAAAGGGAGAGAACAAGATGGAGAAGAAGAGAGTTTTTGAGAGTTCTAAGGCCAAAAATCATCATTTTGCATCAAACCCATTATCAAAGTGTAGATCAAAGGGAGGAGACTACAATCATATAATTCTTCTTCAACGGATCAGGCCTACTATAAAAGGCAAGTGTTTATCTTGCTGAATTTTAGTTGAATATCATATCCATGTTAGAATAGGATATTTACTACTTTGGATTTCATGAAAGTTTATGATAAATATGAGGAATTGAAATTATACTTTTGGGTAGAATTGATAGTAGTATTTAACTCTTATGTTAGAAGATGAAATGGATGTATGTTTAATAATTAAAATTTGAAGAAATTTGAGTTTTATATGTTTTCTTGATGATAAATGGTAAATTATTGTTTTAGAGAACAACCATGAATTAATCCAATTTATTTGAGGTTCTTTGATGATTTAATGAATACAAAAGGTTAGAAATCATGTATATAGGTTAATATATTATCGGGAACATTTGTATGGGAGTTATAGAATGAAGGTTCGGTATATTAAAAATGGTGGAAAAAATGAAGATTCTGGAGGTAGAAGACAAACTGGAAAAATCTTGTTTGAACGACCTGAGACATCGTTCGAACGACTAGGATCGAACGAGATTACATCCCGTTCGAATGACCTGGACATTTCATTTGAACAATATGCCAAGTTCGTTCGAACGACATTTCAGAAAGATGAGAATTTGATCCTGATAAATTTAAATTAAACGTAGTAAATTCGACAGAAGGAAAATGACTGAAGATAACATTTGAGTGATTTTATTACATGATCTAGTAGCGAGAAGCTTGGGTTAACTAATAGAAAGATAAAAAGGGGAATGAAAGGATTTAAAGGAATGAGTCACGATAGAGAGAATAATCATATGTTATAAAGTACCATGAGTATTAGAGAGAAATATACTACTTACTTGAATTGCGTGTTTCATAGGTTGTGTGTATACCTATTAAATGATATATTATGTGTATGACATACCTACACTACTTGCTATTGGGAGGAGGTTTTGCGACGTGGACGGTCTTATCCCGACGATCCCACTGGGGGGGGGGGGGGGGGAGGGGTGGAGGAGGGATTTTAGACTAGTACCAAGAACATAGAACCTTGAATACGTGCTATCTGAGAGTATGATAGTTTCGACGGTTGAATGTGAGCGTAGGTATGTGCGTGACCCATTTGGCTGGGGACTATGTTTGCCTCCATTATGTGTGAATTGAATTTAAGGTTCAAGTGAGATACTGAACCAATAGTCCTTTATTTTGTACGTGAGGTACTGGAACATGATAACAGAGTATGCATGCACTAAAAAGTCTCAACCTAAGCGTGCAGTATATAAGTATATATATATATATATATATATATATACACTGGTGATTTATTCTTCCGTGTGTCCTTAAAAGACAGATAATGATATTTAAGATAAGACTATTACGTGTATATTTCATTATACAATGAGAAATTTATAATTGACGCATGGATTAAAAAAGTGCTATAACGGTGATACGAGTGAATATTACAAGTTACCATGTGTTGTAATATACTTAGGTTTTGTTAGTTAGATGAGTTAGTATAATTAGGAAGGGTTAGATATATACTTTAGGCATGCACATTAGATGAGGGGTGAGAATCTCAAGTGAGGGCACGTGAACCTAACATGTATATAATTTTCAAATTTTGCATTTAAACACTTATTAAAAATTTTAAAACTATTTCACTCGGGCTCTGTTCGTTTTCTCCAAATTTATATTCTTTTTATAAAACATTTTAGGTGCCCAGCCACAAGGACACCAGGCTTAGCAACACCTATCTTTTGGCGTGCTGCAACTGTCCTGATGTGGCATCCACCCACTGATCAATTCCAGGCAAAGGAAAATAGTCCTTTGGGCAACCTTTATTATGATCATTAAAATCTACACATATTCTCCACTTCTTATTTTTCTTTTTGACCATCACAACATTGGCCAACTATGCTGGATATTTGACATCCTCAATGAATTGGGCCTTTTGTAATTTCTCCACCTCTTCTTGTATAGTTTGGTTTTTCTCCGAACTGAACACCCTACGCCTTTGCTTAATCATCTTGGCATCCTTATTAATGTTGGGCTCATGACAAAGTAAGTTGGGATCAATCCCAGACATATCCTCCGAACTTCAAGAGAACACATTCCTTCATTGTATCAAGAACGCAATCAATTATTATTTAAGGAGTGGATCCAATATGGAGCCGGTCTGAGTGGTTCTCTCTAGTTTGTCATCATCCAGGATTATGCTTTCGGTGGCATTAATAATCCGCCTTTTGACCAATTCAATTTCATCTCTAGGATCCAGAGTATCAACTTTTAACTCACTGTTGAGATCTGTAGTGTCTACTTGATAAATGGTGGTTTTATTCTTTAAATCAACCAAATCTTCTTGCTCGGTTGAGGAGTAATAACATTTTGGCCACCTTTCATGACACCAACCCTGAAGTGAGTAGGGAACTTCAAACACCGATGGACTGTGAATGGTACATATTCAAACTTCTTTAATCCTAGCCTGTCGAAGATCACATTATAAGCAGACTGGACATTTTTATCCATCACAAAGAAGCGTATCTTTTCAGTGCAGCTTGCTGGCCAAGTGTCGAACAACACTTCTAGCTTGATCGTTCCAAGGGAGCAAACTTTTTTCCTTGAAAAACCTATCAGTAGCCTTTGGTATGGTTCCAGCTGACTAAGTTTCAATCCTAAACTCTGAAAGCAAGGATAAAACATGATATTAATCGATCTCCCATTATCAATTAGAACCCCGACGATGATGGCCTCTTGAATTCTAAACTTGAAGACCAACGGATCATCATGGGGATATAATGTCATTTTTGGAAAATCTGATTACCAATTTGTCTTTATTAATCTTCATGGGACAATTATCTTCATTCAGATTTATTATTTGTATATAGGAGCATGCATGTGCTTCATTCAGGTAGGCCTTTATCTCTGTAGTTTGATCTCCCCCTCCCGCACCTCCACTTGTAATTATATGACAATTGAAAGAACCAAAACGTACCGTAGCTACTTCAACTTCTGGTTATCTAGGCTTCTTCGGTAGGTTAGGATCGTCTTCATAATCATCTTTATGATTTCGTTTCCTTTCATCTCTGGGTTGGCAAGGCGAATTTGACCTTCCTCGTCGATCAACAAATTTGTTAAACTTTCCTCAGCGAATGAGGAATTCCACTTCGTTATTCAAAGCGATACATTTATCGGTCGTGTGGCTATGATCCTTATGGAACTCATAATATTTTGATTTATTCCTCTAGTTAGGTGCGCCCTCATCTTCTTAGGCCATCGTAAATCTTTATTGTGCCTAATTTTCTCTAAAATATGGTGAATACTGACCATTAATGGAGTATATAATCCATATTTTTTGAGCTTATCATCTTTCTTCGATTTCTGCTCCTTCTTCTCAAGCTTATTGGCAGGACTTTATTTTGTAGCCATTGTTTCCTCGGCATTCATAATTTTTCCTGCCTTATCCACGAGCTCAGTTATGGTTTTAGGAGGATCTTTGACCAGAGCGTAGTATAGCTTTTCTAGAAGAAATCCACTTATTTAAGCGGTGATGGCTATTTTTTCTTCAAAATCAATCGCTTCCATTTTCTCATTGTTAAAACGAGTGATGTATTCTCTGGTGGTTTCCCCTACTTGTTCTTGATACTCAGGAGATGTCCTACTTTCTTAACTGACTTGGCCCCAAAATAGAAGTTGCTGATGAACAACTCGGCAAGATGGTTGAAGTTGCTAATTTGTACTCGGGGTAAGTTATTGTACCATATTTGGGCTGAACTAGTAATGGTGCTGAAAAAAGCTCTACATCTCATTTCAGCAAGAACAAAATATATGTCAGTTGCAGTATGATACTGCTCGATGTGTAAAACTGGGTCAGTTTTACTATCATACTTAGGTGTGACCACTGGGGGTTTAAATTTTATCGGAGTCCCAAACGGTCAAAAAGTGAATCTCTGCTCAATCTTTATAAAATACTGGTCTTTCATGAAAAAGAGAATGATCATCATAGAATTTTATGGATCTGAGCGATGACTTGCTCCTGGACGGTAAGACCTATCTCGTGAAGATCTGGAATATCTATGTCAGCTATGCCTAAGAGGCAGAGGTGACATTTCTCTCCTGGGCGAATGAACCATTTGCCGCCTAGAAAGAGATGGAGGCCTAACTTGCAATGATTGAGCCAATTGCCTAATTATTTCCTACATGACATCCTGAACACATGGCAATACTGATAATAATTCCATTCAGGTCAGTTGCTGTAGGAGGAGCAAATGAGACGGTATTATTGCCTTTATTTCTGGCACTATTCTCAGGATCATTCATCTTCCCTTGAACAAGGATGTACAAAATAGATTACGGTAATAGACACACGTTTCCATATACGACGTCAATCTGTTGATGCCAAAAAATCAACCAAATCCATTTTTTTAATCACAGATAAAATATAAGATTGTAATGAAATAATCACACAAGTGATAAAGAGTTTTTAAAGTGGTTCGATTATATAAGAAAGTCCACGTCCACTGTTATTGTATTGATTCGAGTGATTACAAAAATCTAGGTACTCTTGTTAAGAAGAATATCCTAGAATCCATTCTATCTTGCCTTTTATAAAAGGAATACAACGTATTTATAGTGACTCGGAGATCGAGGGTTGGAATGCCTTTATATATTCAAGCATTTACACCCGTACATAATGAATATGATGTTTGTTGATACCAAAATTGACATGCTGACGTGGATGAATCACAGGAAGACATGTGTCAGTTTACGTGGCACCTACAGAAATTTCTACAATCACTTTAGCAACGAGGAACCCTGCTTCCCCGATCAACTCAAAACACTCCTAGTAACAGGTGTACTCCAAGGAACTCCACTGCTCCGAGGAACTTATGACTGCCGAGCAACTTAGGCGGTCCGAGCTGCATCTCGACCAGAGCATTAATTGTAAGATAACCAACAGTTTGACTATTCATTGAATGTCTTATCATATAGATGTATACGCTTAAGGGGCATTAATTATTTACCCTTTCACATGTACACCCTAGAGGCTATAAATACACTGTATCACCCTCATTGGAGGGGACCGGAATTTCTTGACAAATACTGTAATCGAGAATTCCCAAACAAGTCAGCAATAACAGAAACAATGGACGTAGGCCATTCTTATAAGGCTGAACCACTTTAAAATTTCTTTGTCTCATTTAACTTTATCTGTGATTAAATAATCAGATACGATCTAGTTTTTTACATCAACAATGTTTAATAATCTAAACCACGTGTGGAAGGACCCTTGGTTGTTTCCTCCAAGTGGTGACTATTTATTTTCTTTGATGGTCTGTATTCTTCATGTTGGTTGCCCTGCCTGCCGAGCAACTATTTTCGGGGCCAATGATGTAGCCGCTGACTAGGATTGTTGCCATGTGAGGAGATGAGTGCCCATATCTGATTGTTCCACGTAGGTGGATAATTTTTTGTATTAACACCAATGGTCCTATTTATAGGTATATACTAGGGCTGATGTGGTATTTAGGCTCCCAAATGAGGCTATCTTAAAGATAACCTCTGCAATGTATCTTTTATCTCTATTGTTTCGTAGACATCTGCCCCCTCTATCAGGCGACACCTGATGCATACCAAAGTCAAAAAGCAAATATGTAGGCTAATAGTGCCAAGACGTGTGATTTGATAAATATCTTTTCAAACAGTAACTTGGTGAATAAACTTTCATAAATCTTGCGAGTGGCCTTGAGAGTCCCTCGCCAATAGTCATTTTAAAATGCTTTTGTGACCAGCCTTTGGCTCCTCACTCATTTAACAAAGTGTGAGTTGTGCTAGTACTTGAGTACCCTCTAGGTCTATCCTATTAGTATTCTCTCTTTCTTCAGATATTGAAGTGGTTAGGCCTTAACTGTGCCCAACAAACCTTGTCTCTTAGCCACCAAACCAAAACTCACTAGAGATCCCAGCTGGCTTGTTCGAGCCCTGCTTGCTCGATCAAGACTACATGTGCAACAAAATAACAATGCCAGTAATTATTTATCAATAATGATTGTTTGACTTTGAGCATCCCCTCTATCTTTTGGGTCTGCTCGTCCATTTTCTTTATTGTCTTGGGGTTGCTCGTTGAGCACCCCTCTCCATTTTTCTATCCTCGCTTTATTGGGCCTGCTTGTTGTAGACCCTCTCGCCAAACACTTATCTTGGATCCATTTATATTTTGTTCCTGCTCGTTGTGGAACTCATCACTAAACTATAATATTGGCTTTTGTAACAAAAGGCATTTTTAGGGCCACTCGTGTGGCAGCTCCCTCGCCTATCCTTGCACCCACTCGTCCATTAGGTTTACTTGTGGGCGGTCGAGTGGGTGCCCCTCTACATTGTTATCAGAAATAGATAATTTTTCTTCTCCAAATGCTCCTGAGACTTTGGGAACTTGAAGGCAGCATCCGTGGGAGTGGGCCACGCCTCACTCGTTCCAGTTCTTCATAGACCTCACTACAACCACTCTCCTAAATTGGTCACATTTGGCTTTAATTTGTCTGCATTTTCCAGGAGTCTGGGAGTGGCCCGTGGGGAAATCCACATATGATCGACTCCTATATCCAGATTCAGACGAAGAAGGCCGAGCTTGCTAATCCGCAGGTTACCGAGACCATCGTAAGTTATAACTGAAATTATATTGTCAATTTCAGACTATTTATTATTATTACTTTTCAAGTCAATAAAATATTTTTATATTATTTCGAGAGGGGCTAAAGGCGGTGCACATCACCCAATTGGATGCTGAAAAGGCATCTCTGAGTATGGATGCATTGAACCAAGTGCTAGGTCAAGATAGAATATTCTTATATTATTTTGAGTTTTCGGGACATTTTTAATTAGTATTCATATTTGATATTTTCTAACTGTCTAAGTCTATGGCTAAATTGTCACCGCCTAAAACCGTGACAAAATATGCTCTTTAAAGTATGCTAGTCACATATTTTGTCACAGTGTTTTACTCGTGATAAATTTTCTCCATCGATTTCTAACAATTTTATTCGTGACGATAAATTTCATTTAGTTTAATTGCTCAATAAATTAGTTTTGATTTTTTCGATAATCATAACTATTGTCACAGATATAACCTCTTGACTCTCTTGACTCGCCCCTTTAGCTTCGCTTTATACATTCCATATTCCATATTCCATATATACCATATTCCATATAAAACCTTCCAAATGGAACTTAGACGACTACTCATTTTTCATACAAAATTTCACTGAATCTAAAAAGCTCTCTTATATATACAAAAATGGAGTCGTCAAATTTGAAATCTATGCCGGTAGGTTATCGGTTTCATCCGACTGACGAAGAACTGGTTAATCACTACCTACGCCTCAAAAATAAAGGTGATGAGAATCAAGTATGTGTTATTCGTGAAGTTGATCTCTGCAAATTCGAGCCTTGGGACTTACCAGGTAATATACTACTTTTTTTTATCGATTGTTTGTGTTTGTTTATTGACATTGTTGATTAGTGAGTGTTGGATTAAATTTTGGATGTTTGTTTTTGCAATGACTAATTCTAGGACTAATCAGGATTTTGACTTGTTTTTTGCGACTTGCTGACCTGTGATTACTATTTAAAACATCTAGAGTTAATGTATTTCAATATTAACATTACATTACATATTGTTTGTGTTTGTTTGTAATATTGGATTAGATTTTGGATGTTTGTTATTGCAATGAGTAATTTTAGGACTAATCAGGATTTTGACTTGTTTTTTGCGACTTGCCGACGTGTCATCATGGCGTTGTTTGGTGATTTGCTTAGTGATTACTATTTAAAACATCTAGCGTTAATGTATTTCAATATTTAAGTTACATCACATATTGTTTGTGTTTGTTTATAATATTGGATTAGATTTTGGATGTTTGTTATTGCAATGAGTAATTTTAGGACTAATCAGGATTTTGACTTGTTTTTTACGACTTGCTGACGTGTCAAAATTGCGTTGTTTGGTGGTTTGATTAGTGATTACTATTTAAAACATCTAGAGTTAATGTATTTCAATATTTACGTTACATCACATATTGTTTGTGTTTGTTTATAATATTGGATTATATTTTGGATGTTTGTTATTGCAATGAGTAATATTAGGACTAATCAGGATTTTGACTTGTTTTTTGCGACTCGCTGACGTGTCAAAATTGCGTTGTTTGGTGTCAATACTGGAACTGGTTCAACAAGTCTGCTACTAAATGATTCAATGAGTCAAAATCATGAGTCAGTCTCGAGTTACTATATTACAATATTTTTAGGTTGGTAAGTTTTACATCGCAGTATTGACATGTAAGCCAGTGGTAAAAAATGCCCACATCTACTTTATTTCGATAGGTTTAGAGTACTACCTCGGTCCTTAATTAAGAGTCCATTTCTTTGTTTTGTATTAAGGATATCAACGGTCAAGATTAACTTTTGTTTTGTTCATGATTGTTTAATTTGGTTCATTGATTATGTCCAAAAAAAAGGAAAGTGGACCATTGATTTGGGATAATAAAAAAAAGAACAGTGGACTCTTAATTTGGGACGGAGGGACTTCAATTTTGAACTCATGTATTAACCAATGCGTTCTTATAATTCAGCAAGTCACAAAAAAGGAAATGAGTCAGGATCATGAGTCGGCCTAGAGTTAGTGAATTAAAATACTTTATTATAAGTACTAATAAGAGTAAATTACACTTATGGCCACTGAGATTTGGTGTTTATAATGATTTGAGACCCAAATTTAAAAAAAAAAAACGTATTAGTTCTTAAAATATTGCGAATCTATACGTCCTCCCGTTACATTTGTTAATTTTGATCGGAAAAGCTCAAAATGTTTATTCAACTCTCATTTTGGTACCAAGTTTTAAAGGAAGAGTTTTAGCTAGTTAATTCGTGTTGGTGTCAATACTGGAACTGGTTCAACAAGTCTGCTACTAAATGATTCAATGAGTCAAAATCATGAGTCAGTCTCGAGTTACTATATTACAATATTTTTAGGTTGGTAAGTTTTACATCGCAGTATTGACATGTAAGCCAGTGGTAAAAAATGCCCACATCTACTTTATTTCGATAGGTTTAGAGTACTACCTCGGTCCTTAATTAAGAGTCCATTTCTTTGTTTTGTATTAAGGATATCAACGGTCAAGATTAACTTTTTTTTTGTTCATGATTGTTTAATTTGGTTCATTGATTATGTCCAAAAAAAGGAAAGTGGACCATTGATTTGGGATAATAAAAAAAAGAACAGTGGACTCTTAATTTGGGACGGAGTGACTTCAATTTTGAACTCATGTATTAACCAATGCGTTCTTATAATTCAACAAGTCACAAAAAATGAAATGAGACAGGATCATGAGTCGGCCTAGAGTTAGTGAATTAAAATACTTTATTATAAGTACTAATAAGAGTAAATTACACTTATGGCCACTGAGATTTGGTGTTTATAATGATTTGAGACCCTAATTTAAAAAAAAAAAACGTATTAGTTCTTAAAATATTGCGAATCTACACGTCCTCCCGTTACATTTGTTAATTTTGATCGGAAAAGCTCAAAATGTTTATTCAACTCCCATTGTGGTACCAAGTTTTAAAGGAAGAGTTTTAGCTATTTAATTCGTGTTGGTGTCGTGATTAATGACACGAAGTAGTGTCATAAATAGCCAGAAGCATACCTTTACAATTTGGAGGCAAAATGGTGTTAAAATGGACATTGAAGCATTTCCAAGTGAACTTTACGGAAAACTTGTGATAGTTTAAGTACTAAATTGTTACAAAAAAAGTTTAGGGACCCAATCGTTACAAATGTATAAGTTAAGGGACCATATGTGTAATTTACTCTACTAAACCATACAAACCCATACATCATGAATTTCATTTATGTTTGTTCTTATTTGGGCTTATATAGTTTAAAACTACTGTTTCAATAGTTTTAGAGTGACACTTGAACTTGAACTTTGCTAACACACAAACCGTTACAATTTGACACAAACCAATACATTATTAACACAAATCAATACATCACTAATTTAGTGTAATGTTTGTTGTGATTGTTGACTTATGAGTGTTGAGTTAGATTTTGGATGTTTATTATTTTAATAGTTGTAGTCTGGTACAGATTGGAACTCAAACTTTGTTATTTATAAGCACTAATTAATACACAAACCAATACATCATGAATTTTGTTTATGTTTGTTCTTATAATTGAGTAATGCTTGTTGAATTAAATTTTGGATTAGTAATGCTCCTTGAATTAGGTCTTGGATGTTTATTATTTGAATAAATTTAAATTGATACAGTTTAAAACTATTATCTCAATGGAAAATATGTGCACAAAGAAGGTACACAGATAATGTGTTGAGTTATGTACAATACTTAATACTTAATTGGACTGCTACACTAGTTTTTGTAATTTCTTTGTGTGCGTTACATTACTCTTAAATAATTTTAGACTGACACTTGAACTCGAACTTTGTGATTTCTGAATACTAACACATAAATCATTTCATTAACCCAAACCAATACATCGTGAATCTTGTTTGTGTTTGTTGTTATTGTTGATTGATGTGTATTGAATTGGATATTGGATATTTATTATTGAATTGGATATAGTGTTTAAACTTTTTTATTTGTTATTGTTGATTGATGTCTGATAGCATAATATTAAAGATTGAAGAAAACATGATAAATCAGACTAATAATTTCGTTAGTTATGTTCAGTGATACAAAAAAATGGGGATACTGATAAGGATGTTACGAGTAGAATATCAGCTGATTGGATGAAATGGAGACAAGCAAGTGGGATATTAAGTGGTAAGAGGATAACTAATAAATTAAAAGGAAATTTTTATAAAATAGTTGTTAGGCCAGCGACCTTGTATGGAATGGAGTGTTAGGCTTTGAAAAAAACATGAACAAAACCTCCATATTAGTGAGATGAGGATGCTTCGATGGATGATAGGAATTACTAGAAATGATAAGATTAAAAACCATTATGTGAGAAAAAAGTTAGGAGTAGCAACCATTAGCGATATATTAAGAGAACGTAGACTTAGATGGTATGGACATGTATTGCGTAGACCAGTAGATGCACCTATAGTATGAGGAAGATTATTGAAAATAGAGGGTAAAAGAGAAGGGACCGTCCTAAGCTATCGTGGGAGACAATTATTAGGAGAGATCTTAAGGAACTAAACTTTAATAATAATGATGTAAATCTTCAAATGCGGAAGCGTTATTGTTACACTACACAATTATTAACTACACAACAGCAACAACAACAACTAAACTAAATAAATGAAATGGGTTTCTTTCTCTCTCAATTCTCAATTCTCAATATACAAGGAGTAGTTACAAATGAGGGCCAAGGGGCCTATTTATAGGAAGAGTTAGCTTGCTAATCAAGCTAATACTCAAAATTACTAAAAATGACATATTAGTCCTAAACATACTTGGAAATTAATTAGACACTAAAAATAAAGGTAAATTACTATTAAACCCCAAATTAAAAATGCAAAATAAAAGTAGTCTCCCGTAGGCACAACCACGCGCCACGTGTCGCTTCATATCCCATATGCATCATTCTCCCCGTTTTCGAAAAAGTTCGTCCTCGAGCTTAGAGGGTGAGTCATCAATGCCACATGAACACGTGTCGGTACAAGTGTTCATCTTCCAAAGTAAAGCAAAACCCCAAATCAAATCCAACACGCAAATGGACCGGCTGAACTTCGATTAGACCCATATGGACCTTCAACAAGTGAGTTTAATATACCCAAATCTCAACAATGTCTCCCTACAGAATCCGAGCAACCAAAAACTGACGACCACGCTGCCTTATCAAAACCATAAGCACATGGTTGCAACTTGGCTTGGTGGACCCTTAAATCTGACCGGACGGTAACTCCGGCGACCGCACCTTTGCGAGTACTCATGGAAGTCATATGTTGTGTAAAAAATTGACCGGAATAAAGGTCAATAGGGAGGGTGAGATCGGGTCGAAGTAGGGCATGCCCATTTTGGGTTGAATTGACTTGTAATTGGGCATTAATGAGTGGGGAAAGGGAAATATTAGGATTAGGAGGGGTGGGCTGGTTTCTTGAGTTTTCTTGAAGGTGGTGGGGATTGGGTTGTTATTTGTGGGCAAGAAGACGGTGGGAGGGGTTGGATTTGGCCTGCTAAGGGTTAGGGCAGTAGGAAAAAGGGGTGGGGGATGTCCGGGTGGGGGAAAGATGGCTGGCCGGCGATGGAAAAAGGTCAAGAAGAGGCTGGCCGGCCTCTGTTCCAGCAGGGGGCTGTCCAGGGGATATATTTGGGGTTGTTTCAGGGGCTTTGGGGTTGTTTTAGAGGGGGGGCTGTTTGGTAAGGGTTTTCCGGCCAGTGGGGTTGATTAGAATAGGGTGGGGTAGGGTTTTGGGTAGGATTAGGGTTGGGGTTTGAATATTTTTTTTTCGGTTTGGTGGGTTTTCTTGGGTGAGGGTTTGGGTAAAAAATTGAAGACATAAATTCATGTAGACGGGTGGTGATTGTGTGGCGGTAGGAGGTGGAGGTGGAGATGGAGGATGAAGGTTGGTGGTGGTGGTGGAGATGGAAGGTGGAGGAGCTAAAAGAGGTGCTATCTCCTCTTTTAGTGGTGATGGAATTTAGAGTTTCCATTCACCCAATTCTCTTTTGGGCATTTATCAATCTTTCGATTGAAGGGTTGCTGGAGTTGGAATCTCCACTCGTGACACACTTCACACACCCCAACGAACACCAAGAACAAACCTAGCTCTGATACCAATTTGATGAAATCTTCAAATGCGAAAGCGTTATTGTTACACTATATAATTATTAACCACACAACACTACGCTACACAACAACAACAACAACTAAACTAAATAAATGAAATGGGTTTCTTTCTCTATCTATTTTCAATTCTCAATATTCAAGGGGTAATTACAAATGAGGGCCAATGGGCCTATTTACAGGAAGAGTTAGCTTGCTAATCAAGCAAATACTCAAAATGACTAAAAAATGCAACTAATAACTATAAATGACATATTAGTCCAAACATTCTTGGAAACTAATTAGACACCAAAAATAAAGGAAAATTACAATTAAACCCCAAACTAAAAATGCAAAATAAAAGATAGTAGTCTCCCGTAGGCACAACCACGCGCCACGTATTGCTTCATATTCCATATACATCAAATAATATTGTTTATAATATATTAGAATGAAAAAGGAGAATCCATGTAGCCGACCCCATGTGATGGGATTAAGGCAAGGATGATGGTGACGATGATGATGATGACAAACTATCGCAACATGACTACCACTTGAACTAAACTTTGTTATTTATAATTACTAGTACACACATCATTACATTATTGACACGAACCAAAACATCATGAATTCGGTTTGTGTTTGTTGCTATTGTTGATTATTGTGTGTTGAATGAAATATTGGGTGTTCATTTTTTCTTAAGATAATTGATACAATTTATTGACGACACTTGAACTCAAACTTTGTTATTTATTATTACTAACACACAAACCAGTTCGTTAACGACACGAGTCAATAAAATTGTGTTCATAATACTTTTATTATTATTTTAGCTTCATCATTTCCTAGGGTATAAGAACAATGGTAATGAGAAGGAAGTTAGTGTTATTCGTTAAGTTGATGGTTGTAAATGGGAGCCTCGGGACTTATTTGAAAAAATGTTTTGGTTTTCTTTTTGATTCTTCGTGAATTTTGTATAGTTTAATTGACATTGTTGATTAATGTGTATTGTAATATATTTTGTATAATTGTTATTTAGCGATTTAGAGTTTTTTTTTTGTTTATTTTAAGTCCGTAATGCTTAATTGGTTCCCTTTCGGCATTAAGAGTTAATATCTGTTGTTTGTTTTGTGAACAATGATACAGAGCAATGAAAGTTAGTAGCGAATGCAGTATAATACACTCGTTGCACCTGTTTGACGCATTTAGTATTTTGATTTTGTTGTGACTATCGTTTTTTGTTTTTTGTTTTTTGTTTTTCATCTAATAATACTGAATGTGAGTTAAAATTATGCGAAGTCCACTACTGAATGCAGAGCATAAATCAGTTTATCAAAATAACTTCAAACAAACAAAATACACGTTCAGAAAAAATCAAATTAACATTTTTACCCTTCGGATTTCAGGATTCAGAGGGTAAGGGCTTGTTTATATTTGCCACTTAATTCTAAATCTAATATTATTTTTCTTTGAAGAAAATTAAGAGGCTAACGTCGAACGATTAGGAGTTAGAAGTACCTCTGAATATATAAACAGTGATTCTGAATAAATACTACATTCATTCAGACATAAAAAGTAAACACATTCTTCAGATTCAGACTTTAGATTTGAAACTTCTGATTCATATGAAAAAAAATGTAGCCAAAAAAAATTAAACGTCCCTTAGAGTTTGGATTGAAATGAAAACGAGTAACATATTTTGTTTGTGAATTACATGTAGATTTATCGGTGATCAAATCAAAGGACAATGAGTGGTTCTTCTTTTGTCCTAAGGATCGGAAGTTTCAAAACGGAGAGCAATCGAACAAAGCGACGAAGGCCGGGTACTGGAAAGCGACAGGGAGAGATAGGATGATCAGGATTAGTAAGGGAAAAAAGGTGATCGGGAAGAAGAAGACTCTAGTGTTCTACAAAGGGCGTGCTCCTAGTAATGTGAGGACTCATTGGGTACTCCACGAGTATTGTGCTACCGATATGGCCGTAGATGGCTCCCACCTTGGACAGGTTAAATATATTACTTCTTTATTTTAGTTATGAGTTTGGAAATTTATTATCTTGTTTCGCCATGTTGCAGCTGATACATACGTATATATATATATATATATATATATATATATATATATATATATATATATATATATATCTGTGTGTGTGTGTGTGTGTGTGACACATATAGATAGATAGATAGATAGATAGATAGATAGATAGATAGATAGAGACAGAGGGGGACTCCAAACCTCCAATTTTGAGGACTTTTGAAGGATAAATGGATGAATATTTTGATCATCTCTACCAATATTTATTGATCATCTCTACCAATATTTATAAAAAAATTCAAAGTGGATATATATATATATATATATATATATATATATGTGTGTGTGTGTGTGTGTATGTGTGCCTCTGAGTATATGTGCATTTTCAGCTGTTGAATCTTGTGATCATCATCTCACATAGATGAATTTTGAGATGAAATTTGATGTGGATGACATCCAAAATGTAAAATGGATATATATGTGTGTATGTTTCCATCTGTTGAAAGTTGTGATCATCATCGAAAATGGCTGAATTTTTTGATGAATTTTGATGGAGATGATCTCCATAGCTCTGAGATTATCTTCACCAAATTTCATAAAAAATGGTTAATTTATCCCCCACCCAATCCACACACTACATGGGTAAATTTTTGATGAAATTTGATGTAGATGATGTCCAAAATGCAAAATGGATATATATGCATGTATGTTTTCAGTTGTTGAAACCTGTGATCATCATCTAAATGGTTGAATTTTTCATGATTTTGATGAGATGATCTCCATGGTTTGGAGATTACCTTCACCAAACTTCATAAAAAATGGTTATTTTACCCATCACCCCCACCCTCAAAATAATTTGTTACATGATCTAATGGTGTTTTCTTAGTGTAATTGGAAAACTTAGCGTCTGTTGTTGAGTCCATTGCTTATGGAATGAGAGGCATTTGAGACCTGAGAGTGATTTAACATTTGCAAAGACCTTGGACGGATATGCCGACCAGTGAAAGATGTTGAGGATTTCATTCAGCAAATATCTGTACTGTGGTTAGGATCGAGAGAAAATATGACAATTACATGATTCTGTATAATGGGGGGACAGCTGAGAGTTTTTTAATCATCCTTTATCTTTCATTGCCTTTTGTAGAAATTGACAGTTGTTTTTTCCCCCTGAAATAGCAGCTCAAGTTCATAGAGCCTAGAGTTGTGAAGTTATGCTATCTTGTTGATTAGTTGCATATGGTACATATAAGTTTATAATAAATTTTTGTTTTTCGTATGTTGTTGATAAACTTATGGATTTTTGTTTTCTGTGTCTGTTGATAAACATCTGTTTGCTGCTGTGGGTATGAACTTATATTACTTGCCCCCCCCCCCCCCCCAAACACACACACACACAAAAAAATCCATTCCATGTATGATCATTAGTTTTTTAAGGTAACTATCTTTGAACAGCTGATTTTATTATATTCTTTTTTTTCTTGGACATTAAAGAGAGGGCCTAAATTTGATTATCTAATTGTGCTTAGTTGTATATGGTACATATAAGTACGTTTTTTTTTTCTTTTTCCTTTTTCATTCGAGTCAATGTTAAGAAAGGTTGCTTCTCAAAGTCTTACATTACTTACATTCTCTTTAGTAATGGTTGGGCATGTGATTGTAGTTTGAGCATTGTGCCACACAAATTGGTACTTTATCATGGGACTTCTTTTCAGAATCAAAACTAACAAAATAACTATTGAACTAAGGTTCCTTCAAAAGAATTTTCAGAAAAAGAAAAGATTCTTCTAAAAGAGACAAAATGCCTTTACTCTGAACTTGCTTAACATAAAGTTATCATGGTAGATTGAGTATTCAGATAAATGTAGTAAAATTATTGGGCATAATTACATATACATTCATAGCGGACCTTGTTTCAATGTGGCATGGAATGTATGTTAGAGATTCTGGGTACTTAACTGCCAGACAACTGGACAGTTTTTAATTTTTTGTACAATTCAGCTAGCATTTACAATTTAGTTGGATCTTTGGTAACTCTTATCAGTTTCCTTTAAGTGGATGCATTTGGACTACACTTGAACTGGATAACGTGTCGTGTATTCGCTAAGAGTCGTGTATAGTTCGGTTCATGTCATATCAGGTTCATGTAATGTTTGATTCGTGTATTCTCTATATATAATGAGTTCATGTCATGCAAGACCAGGTTTGTGCCACTCATGTGTGTTTGTGTAACTGGTCAATCGTCTAGTGACCACATCCACTGTGGGTCAAGTCATTAATTAGTAACCCATTTGTGTTGAGTGTGTCTAGCGGGTTCATGTTGTGTCTCAGTTTATCAAGTCTATGCGCAGCATGGCTTGTATTTTGATGAGATAATGGCAAGTTTTGATTCTATAAATATATCATTAGCTTCTTAATAATGTTTCTGAATAATTTCTTAATTCAAAAATGAAGCGAAGCAAAGTTCAGTGAAGGGTATGCAATTTGTTTGTTGATCATATGCTAGTATTTATATGATAATCATTTTGGCATTTAATACGTGTTGTGCAGGGTGCCTTCCTACTCTGTCGTCTATTTAAGAAGCGTGGCGGGAAGCCAGATGAGAACACTGAAACTCCAGACTCTGACGAATTAGACGACTCATCTCCTGCTATAGTCAAATCTCCTGCTGATAATCCACAATCCGAGCCAATAACTCCAATATTGGGTAACCAACCTGAAATACAACCTTCAAGTGTTGAAAGTTCTCGCCTTGGGAATTCTGAGAGAGTAATCCTCGACTCTCCTTTGCTTATTGGCTTGCACACCAACAGCTGCACCGTCGATGATGCAGAAAATCAGTTGCTAGACATAACATCTATTCAGGTGAGAAGATGAATTAAAATTTATCTTAGATTATGAAACTATGTTTTCATGGTGAATGAGACTATTTCCAATTGTCCCCGGGAAAATTAGTCAAATTTTTACCTTTACCTTGCAAGAGCCTTGAACTCCAAGCACCAGACATTATTTTGACCATTATTGCCTTTGTATGAAAAAACTGAAAAAAGAGGGAAAAATCGAGAGGGAAAAACAAACCAAACTAGAAAAATTCACTAAAAAGAGAGGAAAACGAGTTTTAAATATAGCCAGGTAGCTTGGCATGGGAAACATTCCCCCCAAAATAGCTCAAATGAGTTTGGAAATTGATTAAACCTTTGCAACCTATTTTGGCCCGGAGGGTTGGATTAGTTTAATTGGCCGGGCGGACGGTTGGAGATGGTCTGAGAAGACCAATCAAATACTTATCTCACCATCCGGCCAAATTAGGGAAATTTAAACTTAAATACTACAGTAATAGATTATTACTATTGTAACTTTGTAGTGACATACTCCCTTCGGCCCAATTTAGGTCCTATTTGACTTTTGCGTTATTAAGGATACCACTAATCAATGGCCAAAATCACATATTAGTTAAAGTGACACTTGGTCCATTGATGTTCGACTAAAAAGGAAAGGGGACTCTTAATTCGGGACAACCTGAAAAGGAATAGTTGGCTCTTATATTGGGATGGAGAGATTATTAACTAATTTCAACTATATACATCTAGAAGGGAAAACAACATTCCTTTCCTTCCAAATTTTGTTTCGTAACAAGGAAATAAAAACAATACTCCCCTTATGGATGGAAAGTCTATCTCTTCACATTTTCATTCTACCTTTTTTCCTTCCTTCGTATTATACGGAGTCTAATTCATTATTGTTGACACTGTAGCTGGATCCAGAGCTGGAGAATTTACTGTCGCGTATTTGTGACCTTATCCCAGACCCACAGTATTCGAAAATCTACTCACCGTTGCACTCACAGATGCAATCGGAGCTTGGATGTGGTAACTTAAACAATGGCCCTGAGGCTTTGCAATCACAGAATGATTCAGACAGATTTAATATTGAAGAGTTCTTGAACATGATCGAGGTTGACCAGAAATTCTTTGAAGATTCTCAGATTGACACGATTTCAACTGCTGAAAGTGAACCCACTGTTAACTGTCTGGATTGGGATTTTGAGGACAGAAACAGTCACCTCAACAACCTCCCTCAAAACTGGATTTCAACTTTTGATAGTGAAACCCCGGAGTATATGAATTATTCCATAGAGAGTGTTTTTAAAATCACTGAATCATGTTGCGATTCAAATGTGGAATTGCCCCAACAGGTACGCAGAACCTCCATGGGGATGCTTAAAAGATATTTTGACTCTTCAGCTTATGATTTAGTGACACTTTTGAGTTTGCACCCTATGATTTAGTGAAATCTTCGAGTTTGCACCTTGTCATGCATCTTTGAAACAAAAAAATGTAACTAAAAGCTAAGAGGAAGGCTTTGTTAAACCGAAGAGAGGGTGCAAAAATATAGGGTGAAAACTCACAAGTTTCACTACAACGCAGGGTGAAAAGTCAAAATAACTCTTTATCATTGAGATATATTGACTTGCACATCATGTTTTAATGACACTTTGAGTTTGCTCCCTATATTTTAAATTCTTAAAAATGTGTCAAAGTCGAAGACCGGGTGCAAAATCGGATTTTAAATTATAGTGTGAAAACTCAAAAGTGTCACTACAACATAGGGTATAGAGTTGAAATATCTTTTATTGACACTTTTGACACCGGGCACCCTATAGTTTCTTTGACTTTACTCCCTGTCATGTATTCTAAAGCTAGAAAAGTGTCATTTGATAGAAAAGATGAAAAAAATAATGCTCCAAGGGAAAAGGTTTATGGAAAATTTTGTGAAGCTAAAATTTGGTCTTTAGTGTGTTTAGTTGTTGTTGTGTAAAAGATGGGAAAAAATACGTTTGTTTAGGATAAACCAATGAAAATTTGCCTTAGAAAATTTTATTTTGGGGGGAGAGGTAAAAAAATGATAGGTGGAAAACACGAATTTTCATGCTTTAATGAGTTGTTCATTATGGATACGTGGACAAATTCCCCAAAGCAAATTTTTGCAATCAAACACACCGGAGTTTGAAAATATAAAGTCTTTAGTATTTTTCATGGCAAATTTTACCAAGTCAAAGATTTTAAAATAAACGGTGAGAATTCAAAAGTTTTGTTATGTTATAGGGTTGTAGTGGAACTTTTCACCTCTATGAAAAGTAAACCCGAGAATAACATTTTCACCTACCTTGAGTTGAACTTGTTCACTCTTCACATAGTTATAGTTTGTACACTTTTTTACAATTATATATGAACATTTTTTTTAATTCGCATTCGTTTTCTTTCACCATTTTACTTTTCACCACAAACCATATGGAGACTATAAAGTTGTCGCTTATTTGATTAATCTTTCAGAATCATTATTGTTTCTGCAAAAATTAACATTATTCCTTTTGTGTTAAAAAGGGTTCTTTAACGATGAAAGCAACACCAGGAGCTTACATAACTCCCGAGGAAAGGACAACATTTGTTCACCACCAATGTCGAGAAGTTGGTATGCCTACTGATTCTGATGGCAACAAATCGTTTAATTTTCTCAATGTTCCTGAAGAATCATATATTTCGAACATAGCAATCGATAGTGGATTCAGCCGAGATAATTTCGGAACTGGAATTCGATTAAGGACTCGAAAATCACGTAATTATAAAAATGCCAAGAAACAGGGGAATGCATCAAGCAGAATACGTTCACAGAGGAGTCTTGGAAACCGATCAGACGTAAAAAATTGCCAAGTAAAAGCAACAGTCTCTTTCTTTTTTTAACTTGGGTACCTCGCTAATGTTTTTTTTTTTTATTACTTTTTTATCTTATACTTTGGTACCTCAGACTATTTTTTTAGGCTTTGGTATTTTTTGCATTGCTGAATATAATATTTTTAGACTTTGGTTCATTTAGTAGCGAAACACTCACATTTAGCGATGAAAAAATACCAGCCTTGAAAATCTTAGACCATTTAGTACCCATATAAAAAAAACCATTTTATTTTTTTATGTCGGCAAAAAAATCTACTTGAACATTAAATATTATTTCCTTGTGTAGGCTGCTGATAGCACATATGAGACCCAGGAAGAATCCGTCTCTAACTCCCAGCGTGATGGAGAAGTTACTCAAGAATTGAGTTTGACCCAAAAGCCACACAAATTGGTTTCATCATCCGTGTATATGCCTATGGTACTTGTAATTGGAGGCTTGTTTGTAGTTGCAATTGAGGTATGGGGGTGGCTTAAATTTTGATATTGCTTATTTATAGATAAGAGATTAGGGTAAGAACCCCATGTTTATGGATTCCACTAATTATTTTCTTAGTATGGAAATATATGTTTTGGGATATATGTATATTATGTTGAAATGGAAGTTTGTTACAAATGAAGGAATTGTGAAGTTTCCATGTACCTTAAGCCATGTCACCGGATGAGGTGATCTCAATACTGTAACCAAACAATTTCAGCTTACATTGTTTTGTGCTCTATCAACCAATCTACTTAACAAATAAACCACTAAAATAAACAAAACTGGGGTCCCCTTGCCTAAGGACCCTAGAAGTAGGCCTGTAAACAGATCGGATTCGAACCGGATCAGACAAATCCAAATTCAAATCCAAAACTATATCCGTTTATATTAAACGGATTTGGATCTGATCCATTTATTAATCGGATCGGATTAGGCAAATCTAAATTTATATTAAGTATTTATTGTAGATAATTAATATGTTTTTGCGAATTCTTTGGAAAAAATTATCTTTTATATTTTTGACAAAAGGGGAAAAATGTTTTCAGTATTTTTGGCTTTTGAGACTGGAGGGAAAAAGGAGAAATCTCAGTATGATTATTATTATTAGGTTCTCACTTGTGTCATGTTTGACTAAATGTAAGAAAAATGACGGACATGACATGAGCTTGGGAAAAGATAGGGTATAAGAATATAAGACGCGGTTTCACTTGTTTCCAGGCTCGCGAACAGGGTCTGTTTTAAAAATGGGTGAAATAGCGTGAAGATTCGGGCAGTACGACGACCCGTAATTTTAGCAATGTTTCACACGATAACGGGCAAACTAATTAAGGGCGCCCTAAGGTTGACGCCTATATGAGGTTTATGCATTTGGTGGTTTAATGGAAGGGTTTCCTCCTTTGGCATGACTTCCACGATATACCTCTTGCATATAAGGGCAATCATTTATCGATACGTGTGGATGAACCATTTGATATACTTAAGTGTACATGAATTGCCTCACGATATACCCCATGGGAACGGTACGTGTGAGAGAGAATTCAATATACTCAACGTACGTGAACGAGTTCCCTGCTGTAGAGGGGTACCCCCTCGTCAGTCTACTAACAAGGCCAAAATGGCGAGAGGGTTGAAGGCTTAAAAGATCCATCATTTGTGATCCTAGTTATAAGTTAAAACAAAACAAGGATTTGGGCGAGGGGGTCAACCACGAGTGGCCCTATCCCCAAAATAATACTAGGAATGGATTTTGGGTGAGGGGGTCCACCACGAGTGACCCCTCATCTCCAAAGCAATACCATAAGAGACTTAGGGCGATGGGGCTCACCACGAGTGGGACCCATCACTAAAGCAATACCAGGAAGTGTTTTGGGCGAGGGGATCCACCATGAGTGGCCCCATCTCCAAATTATTACTAGGAATAAATAGTTACTAATGTCAATTTTTTTCTTACGCAAATAGCCTTGATTAAGCAACATGGGCTCGAGCAGGCTTGTTGGGATCTCCTAGGAGTTTGGCTTTAGCGGCTGAAAGACAGTCTTTTGGGAAAAGACAAAGCCCAACCACTTGACACTTTCGGATAGAGAGAATACTAATAGGAGTGACACCCGAGGTCACTGAAGCACTCACACAACGCACACTTAGATTAAGTGAGAGAGGGCCAAGAGGTTGCTCACTAAGAGTATTTCCAAAATGACTATGGGCGAGTGGCTCTCAAGGCCACTCGCATGTTTTTACAAAAATTTGCACAACAAGTTACCGTTTGAAAATATATTTACCAAATAACATATTTTGGCACTATTAGCCGACATATTTGCTTTTTGACTTTGGTCTGCACCAGGTGTTGCCTGGCAGAGGGGACATGCAACTAACAGACATGCAACATTAAGAGAAAATTGTAACGTAAAATGTAAAATAATAACATCTGAAATAATGATTTTATGTGAATGTTGTTTAAATATTGAAACCCGAGCAGATTTCGAGATGAATCATCAAATTACTTTTTAATTACACATATCTTAGGTCATTAAACATATGATAACTCATCTAGTTCGTCATTAAGTCAAGATGAATCATCAAAGTAAACAAGCCCTAATACACTGGTTTAGTGGTGGTTTTGGCACGACACGACAAGGCCTCGACCCGCTAAAATATTGTATTATTAATAGGAGTTTTATACTCGTATACTCCCTATCAATAGTCTTTATTTAAAAATGAATATTTTAAGATTAAATTGAAGATCAATAATTACTTCCAAAAAAGAAAAGAAAGGAAGAATCTTAATTTGGAACATCCCAAAAAGAAAATCATGTGTAGGATAGGAGATCATTTCACTTTTTGCTGTTAGATTCCTTTCAAAACAACATAACCAAACAAGCTAATGGACATAGTGGTACAAACTAAACATAAAGTCACCCCTACTTTTACAACAAGAGTTGAAACAAATTGTCCACTGGATAAATAAAATAAAATCTTGAAAGAAAGGAATAAAACGTGACGTTATCCCCTCTCTCAATATACATAACAACAACGAGCTCTTTAGTTTGATTATCTGTCATAAAATCACCAATATCTCATTAAACACATAAAATCACCAATATTTAATCATAAAATATTGGGACATTTTAGCACTCTTGACTTAATGACGAACTAGATGCATTTGATTAAATGGAGTACAAATGGGGTCTGCAAATTAGGGCTGGTTTGTTTTTTTGGTTCCCATTCCTAACCCACAATGTTGACAGAAAAAGCATTATCCGCAGCTCTAAACCTCATCGACAGCAAAAAAGAAAACCTCGGCAAATCGTTCGAAGAGCACCAACAACACTCTTCCTCTATCTCCTCCTTCACCCTCACATGGCTCGAACTCAATTCCCACTTCGCCTTCTTTCAATCCTCTCTCCAACACAAATTCAATCTCCTTCAATTCCTCCAACCCCATGACCCTCAAACAAACTCAATCTTCTCCACTCGTCTCTATCCAACACAAATTCAATCTCCTTAAATTCCTCCAACCCTAAACCCTCAAACAAACTCAATCTTCTCCACTCGTCCCAGCTCGCACCGACTTAAAAATTCTGTGCAAAAATATGGACGGTTTGGCTTTGAGACGTTACATAATGGACCGCCCATAAGAATGCAAAACAATCAGGTCATAATTGGGTGATGCTTTTGAGCACGCACCCGACGCAGTCACACTAGTTTTGGACACCTTGGATAAGGACGTGGATGTTATTCTTCTAAGGAGGTGTTGTATTTTTTAGAATAATCCGCTTTTCTCAATCATACAGAGAATCATCAAATTATAAAGATGGAATATATCTGTTCTTTAAAAAAAAAAGAAAAACAATTGATCCCACGTATGACCGGACCATATCAGATGTCCATACCTAGATTGAATATAAATAGTGTTTGCGCTCTGCTCGAACTAAAATTATCGTCAACTTGCTCGAACCAAAGTGCGACCTCCTCCTTAAGACAGATATTTCAAACCCCAGAAGTTTGGAGCTATACAATTTTAGGTCGGCAATAATAATAAGAACAAATACAAAGAAGATAAAGATTGTAAAATCCATATAAAAAAAATTGTGAGGGAAGAGAGCTCGTTAAAACAAGTTGTGTACTGTACGACGGACATACCATCCTCCGACTTTATATCTACGAACTCTTTGTATAACTGCAATTGAGCAGCCTCTAGAATGAAACAGGCCTAAAAAAGGGTCTTGAATTCCCAGTCATCCGACCAAATGACTAAAAGATACCCATTCATGTACTACCACTGCTTATCGTGCAAATCACAAAGCTAAGCTATGTCAATAATAGTCTATATGTATAGATATTGCACATCTTGGTGGACTGGCCAAGTGAAATTCAGTTTATTGACACGTGGAACTAAATTTCTTGTAGATAGCAATCCTCCATCATCCCACCATTTCTGTACAAAACAATATTACAAACGAATGAATCTTCACCACGTCCGAGCTTCGATCAACAAAAGTATAGTCCCTCGCCATTGTTGATAGGCAGCTCAGATTCACTACAACAACAAAACTGCGAAACAACTGTCACCATCATAAATATAAGCAGACACAAGATACACCAACTCAAACAGAAGGGCAACAAGAGTGGAACACGCCTTCAAAAATGTCATGCATACAGAACAAAATTGAAAACAAATCATCCTTAAAGTATTTATACATAACTATCTCATCATGTTGTTCTTCTAAACAATTCCACCATAATCAACATACATAAATCAATTGAACAAAATTTTATCAGTTGTTGACGCAGTTTCAATTTCAACAAACACAATAACACAAAATAAACTAATTATAAACAAATTGAGAAGTTAAAATGCCAATAAGATAAAACCAAGATAACGTAAATTGCAACCCACTTTTGCACTTTTAAACTTCAATTTATTTCCAACTTAATACTGTATATTTGAAAATAAAAATTGTATCAAAAGTACCCATTGTAAATGAATCCAGCATTGGATAACGATATAATACCCCTTCAAATAAATAATAAAATTACTCATTAATCTTTGCACTATAAGTTTTCTTGTTATGCGTGACGTAACAATTGCATCTTCCACACTTCCGAAGCTTCTTTGGGTTTATTCCAGTACTTTCAATTCGATTTTTTCTTGGTCGTCCAGGCTCCCTCTTTGTCTCAGGTGGTAAAATCCGTAATTTATCATCTTTAACTCGAGGACATATAAAACTGGGAACATGTTGAATTTAATGTGAATATGATTCACGAAATGCTGCTGAGTAATAACATGGATCAATAAAACTGTAGACACTATTTCCAGAGGCTAGTATACTAATAACAGCATGCTCACATGGGAACCCCTCGATACTCCACAAATTGCAACTACAATAATTCTGTATAAGTTTACAGAATACTTTTTGCTGTCTTCCACTTCAAATATAACATCACTTGATTTTACAACCTTGAATCTCCGACTATTCTGCACTTTTTGCTGAAGTTTTTTTTCCATTGTTGGACATAAAATAGTACTCCAATTTCTTGAAACATCACGTCTGTCACTCATCAAATTCATTATCTTTATGCATATTTCATCTGTCATTGTCTTAATAGGCATATTTATCTCCTTCAAAATCCATGAATTGAAACTTTCAGAAATATTAGAACACATTTCTCCATATCTCTTACCGGAAAAATACACATTTGCCCAATGCTCAAATTTTAAACTTGATACAAAATCAAATGCACATGGTCCGGTAATTTCTCGAAACTCCTTATAATTCTTTTGAAATTCCTCATGTGTTGTTGCGTAAGCCAAATCAGTAAAAAGTTTCAATATAAAACCTCTCTTAGGATTTTTTCCAGATAATACCGAACACAGATTGTTCCTCAAATGCCACAAACAGTAATCATGACTCGAATTTGGAAAAACCTTTGGTATTGATGAAACCAATCCATTGTGCCTATCCGATATAAAAGTGTAGACCTTATCACAAGGTAAAACTATCTTCAGATTTTCCAAGAACCATAACCAATTAGAATCATTTTCAGAATCAACAACCGTAAATGCTAAAGGAAATATACCTGCATTAAAAAACATAATCAATAATTAAAATGAAAATAACTAAAAACCATGAACAACAAAATACAAATAACATTTCATATTAAGTTCATGTATCATACAAATGCATCAAATACATTCAAACAAATAACTTAATTTGAATGATATATAAAAATACAGATACAAAATCAAATTAATAATATGATCATAGATTTTAAATCATTTTTTTATTTGCTGTACAGTTTGAATTGCAACTGTGTAGCTAATGGTGCCATGCCAAACAGCTTCATTCAAGTATAATACAACATATATCCACTATCATTTTTGGTATCATATATCATTGTTCTTCATTCAAGTATAGTCTATGTTATATAAAATTAGAGTATGTTCTGAGTTTAAATTCAAGCCACTTTAGACATTGATATATAATGTCATTGTTTTTAAGTTAAAAAGAATTGGAGAACAAATCTGTTTACTGTTCCGACCATTTAAAAAAAAATTCAACTTTTTGAATTTCGTACGAAATTATATAACCACGTGGATATGAAATTATATATATGTTTACTATTCTGACCACTGTATAATTTAGGCCTTCTTTTCAGTTTAAATTCATGTCCGAAAATGTATCCCTGCTAAAATTACATGCCTTGAAAATATCTCGTTCTACTGTTAGTTAATTAGCCATACGTTTGGTTAATGCATCATTATTATACTTTGTCAAATCGAATTGTAATCTGGAAAGTTGCAAATATCCATTTGCTATTTTTGCCAAACTTGTCTCTCTTTTTCTTTGTTGTACAGTTGTATGTCATAACAAATATTATATAAAATTCGGTAGAACTAAATGCAAAATTTTATGGCATTGTAAGAAGCAAGGCCGAAAATGTCGTACAATAATATATCATCGTTCTAGTTTGTTCACTTGAACTATAATTTGTCAAATTATAACATGTAGAATTGGGGGTATCTCTCTTTTTTTTTGCTGTACAGTTGTATGTTATGATAAATATTATATAAAATTCGGTAAAACTAAATGCAAAATTTTGGCATTGTAGGAAACAAGGCCGAAAATGTGGTACAATATATCATTGTTCTATTTTGTCCAATTGAACTATAATTTGCCAAACTATAACATGTGGGATTGGGGGTCTCTGTGAGTTAGTTAGGAATATGTTTGGTTAAAATATTATTCTATTTAGGCATATTTTTGGTTAATGTATTGTTCTATTGTTGGTTATTTAGCCATACGTTTGGTTAATGTATCATTGTTATACTTTGTCCAATTGAACTGTAATCTGGAAAGTTACAAAAGTCCATTTGCTATTTTTTTGCTACTGTTTGCAACACCTATTATTCTTGTTTGATATTAAGAAAACTGAAAAATACCTTGGTCACCATTTTTTGCAGTAGCAGGAAGCATACAACCCTTGTATTTGGCTTTCAGAAATGTACCATCAAGACATATCATGGGCCGACAATACATAAACCCATATATACACGCTTCAAATGCAATAAAACACCTTTCAAATCTTCTGCTCTGACCATTGACCTCAAGGACAACATGACTCCCAGGATTCGAAGTTATTAATAACTCCACATAAAAACTAAACTCGTGATATGATAAAGCCTCATCTCCATGGATCTTTTTCACAGCCATTTCTTTACCCATATAGGCATAATAGTATCCTAACTTCACACCTTGTTCCCTTTTAAAAAGATCAATTATCTCATTCGGTTTTACATTAGGCCTATCACGAACTAAGCTCAATACCACATCTTTAACTAATTTACTGCTAACAGCAGGTTTATTCATATCCTTCAAACCAATAACACATGTATGTTCTGATATCATACTCTTTATAATGAAATAACTTGGTAAATTGAATTTCTGAGATGCATGAACTCTCCAAAAGCACCCCGTTTCCTCTTTCTTACTACACACAACAGTAATCCTTCTGGAGTCATTTTTTACATATCTAGCCTTGAATCCAGTCTCCAGGCAATATTGTTTCGGTTTCACACGAAACTCTTCAGCACTACCAGGAAATCTTTTCCCCACACCTATAATTGCATTTGCCTAAACATTCACGTTCAAAGGCTGTTGAACCTCAATTTCATTGCTAACGTTCCCTCCCGATACAGAACTAATACTGCCATATTCACTAGAACAAACTCCCAAACTAGAACCCTTTAACAAGCTAATATGTACTTTAGCAAAACTCTCCCTTTGTAGAACATTAAAGCAAACAAAACACTTGATCTCACCATCACAATCTATAACACAACGTTTACCATCACGCATATAAAAAATCTCAAATGATAAGTTCCTATCCCAAATCTCAATTATTCTGTTACGAAATTCAAGAAAACTATGCATTACAGAAATTCGAAATGAAGTTGATCTCCCATCATACAATATAACACAAAGAACACCCCTGTCAATATCCCTGCAACAAAATCACAATAAAAAATGTCATTTTTAACGAAATAAATTGATTAACAAGTTAAATGTAATATAACACAAAACTAAAATAAAATAAAAAAGAAAATAGTACAATATCATGTAATGAACAATCCGATATACCAAATAAATAGACAATAATACACCTCAAAACCATCCATGCAAAATGGTTTATTGTTCACAAATTTTTTTCAAAAACTTCAACTTATACATTATATGATTACACTTGTTTTATTATATCTTATAAAAACCATTAGTACAACATTAATAAAGATATGTGAACAATAAACTATTCAAAACATATAATAATAACTTCAATAAAAAAAACTGTGCAATTTATACATGTTGAGTTTTTTAAAGACTTTTGTGACTTTTTTTTGCTTCCAATCATAACTATAAACATCTATTCGAGTCACTCGTGAAAATTATATTTTGAAAATGAACATGGACGAATTATATCCTCTAATGAACATGGAAGGACATAAATTTTCAACATAAAAGATCATGTGCATTTTGTAGCAAAGACCAAGTTCATAGTTAGGACATTAAAAACACTCAGTTTATAATAGGGCCACGTTCATTATTACATAATACATATACATACATAAACAAACCAATAACTTCACAACTCAATTATCGTCTCACGCAATCAAAAATTCAGCAAACTATGTATTATAAAACAAAATATAAAAATAAAACCAATCATTATATACCACAACCAATATAATAGCAAAGTAATTTTGCACACCCAAAAAAAAAACTTAACAAATCATATATTATATAATTAAGCCAAACAAACAGCAAAAAAACATTTCTACATTGAATAAAAAACTAACACATCAAATATTATACAATGGAGCCAACAAACAGCAAAAAAATATTTGCACATTGAATAAAAAACTAATAGATCATATATTATACAATAGAGCCAAACAAACAGCAAAACAACATTTGCACATTGAATAAAAACTAACGGATCAGATAATTTATGATAGAGCAAAATAAATTGTAAAAAAACATAAAAAACAACAAATAAACATTTGCACATCAAGTAAAAAAAACTAACAGATCAGATATTATACAATGAAGACAAACAAACAACAAAGAAACATTTGCACATCGAAAAAAAAATACAAAAAACAATGAAATATATCTTACGATCATACAAACAACAAAACCATATAATAAAACAACTAAAAACAATAACAAAGTACGAGATTTTACCTTGAAAATGAATCACAATCCATTTTTGTATCAGAATAAACAATAGCCTATAATATTTGCAACCAAACACAATACAAAACAAAATTAGGAAAAAAAAATACAAATTCAATTTTTTTTATATATATATACTGATTTCATCTTTATCATAGCTTTGAGAAAAAATACTGAACAATCCGTATATCAATCACGAATTCAACAAGGTTACATATCCCGAACAACAAAATGTTCTTTGTTTGCAAGATTGTCTTGTTGCTGCATAAACCACATTGATCGTAATATTGAATTTAAGACATGAAACAATTTTTAATTGCAATCCATTATCAATCGACAATACAATTGCAATTAAAGTCCGGAGTAACCCCTTTATAAACCTCCCAATCAAAGAACAAAATTCAGAACTTACGTAATAAATCAGGTAAGGTTAAAATCGTAAATCATACCCAAAATACTGCAGTTGATTGAGGGCAACAAAGTAAAATGACCATCCCAATAAAAACAGAACCTCTTAAAAATAAGGACAAAATCCATAAAAATAATGTGTATAATTTTAACCTTAAAAAGTAGGGACTAAAACAGTAACAAAAAAGATGTATGTCCTATTTTAATAATGCATAATATTATAGGTCCTAAAATTGTATAATCTAATAGACTAGGAACACCATTTTTCTTTTCAAACCGTCTCGTCCCTGTACTTTATAAGATCACACCTCGTATTAACCGCATATTCATTTCATTAAGAAATAAATGAGTTACATACGAAGGAAAATCAAACTCTAACATGCTGAAGTTGAAGAGATAAGTGCAATAAAAAGTGGAGCTTCATAAAATCTTAGGGATAGGAAAAAGGTAGGTTGCAAGTTGGGTTTTAAGCAACAGTTTTATATATATATATATATATATATATATATACATAGATTAGATTAGATTATATTTCCACAGATGTCTGTAGAGTGGTAGAGCATGGCAGAAGAGTCCTCTACTAGTACTACCCCTCTCCTCCAGCGTATCTCCAACCACCCATGGACCACCTCCTTCTGGATGAAAACAAACCTGTTTGCGGAACTGAGTGGGTCCGTGGGCGACCTAGGAACCTACATCCCCATAGTCCTATCCCTCACCCTGGTGAACCACCTAGACCTCGACACCACACTCATCTTCACCGCTCTATATAACATCGCCACTAGCTTCCTCTTCGACATCCCCATGCCCGTCCGACCCATGATATCCATTGCCGCTGTAGCCATCTCCGAATCCCAATACCTCACCCTTCCTCAAATCATCGCTGCCAGAATCTGCACTGCATCTACCCTCCTCTTTCTGGGCGCTACCGGTCTCATCTCAGTTTTATACCACTTTATCCCCTTACCCGTTGTCCGAGCTGTCCAGTTATCCAAAGGCCTCTCCTTCGCCTTCACAGCCATCAAATATGTTCGTTGCAACCAATATTTCTCATTCGATAAATCGGGTGCTTCTCCATCATGGCTTGGCAATGGCCTCATCCTGGCACTTGTCTCAATTTTATTTCTTATACTATACACTGACTCTGGTGGTGAATCATTAGATAATGATGTTGATGATCAACCTACTGCTCAACCAAACCATTCTCGATCTCGTACACGTGTTCGTCATCGCCTGCTGATTTTATCCTACATCTCGGTTGCTCTTATTTTATTTCTACTTGGGATAATATCATGTTTTATTTGTGATCCTTCCATGATCGAGGATCTTCGATTGGGTCCATCAAAGCCGCATTTAATGAAAATTTCGTGGGAGGATTGGAAAACGGGGTCCTTCGTGCTACAATACCGCATATTCTGTTATCTATATTGAATTCGGTGATGGCTGTTTGTAAACTAACTGCGGATTTGTTTCCTGAGCGGGAAGTGTCGACCACATCGATTTCCGTGAGTGTTGGGGTTATGAATTTAGTTGGGTGTTGGTTTGGGGCTATGTCGATTTGCTATGGAGTTGGAGGGTTGGCTGGTCAATACCGATTTGGTGGACGGAGTGGGGCATCGGTGGCTTTTTTGGGTGTTGGAAAATTAGTGTTGGGTCTGCTTTTTGGGAATTCGTTTGAAAGGATATTGGGTCAGTTTCCAATTGGGATTCTTGGGGAGCTTCTGTTGTTTGTTGGGATCGAATTGGCTATGGCTTCTAAGGATATAAATAGCAAGGATGAGTCTTTTGTGATGTTGGTATGTGCTCTTGTGTCGCTCACGGGGTCAAGCGCTGCTTTGGGGTTTGGGTGTGGGATTTTGCTTTTATTTTTTTATTTTTTTATTTTCAAACTTAGGGAAATGGATTGTTCTAGTTTTGGGTTTTGGAAATTCAAGTCCCACTCTAATGCTGCTGCTGCTGAAGCCCAAGATAGCCTTTACCCTTGATAGTAGGGGCAATAATTCGGATTAATTGTGTCATTTTTGGGTCGCGTTGATTTTTATATTAATATAAGGTTAGGATACTCCTAAATCTATACAAGCTAATCGAGTCATGTTCGGGCTATTACTAAGTTTGTTTTGGGAGCTCTACTTACAGTTTGTTTTGGGAGTTTATAATGTGATTCGATTTTATTTTTTATTTTATGTATGTTATATGTGTAATATAATATATTAAGTAGAAAACAAATCATTAATGAAGGACCTTATTTTGGTTAACATATGTTAACTACCAATTTTCTTTCAAATTACTATGGAATATGATCTCCTTTATTAATGGGTAAGCTTCATGTTGGAGCTCACAACTATTGTTATTAATTCATAATAATTATAGAAATCTGCGTCTAAAAGAAAAATTTAGGGAAGAATGAAGTTGATAACATGGCTTCAAGGTTTATAATTCGATTCAATTCAATACTTCCATATGATTATTCTCAAATTTTCATATAGGAACAACGGGGACACTATATGAATGCTAATAATGTTGTCAAGCCTCAATGAATCTTTGATCCACTTGTTGATTGTGGGTTATGTATGCCCAATTCAACTAATTTAAACACTTAAAAATATTATATTGATGAAAGAACATGACCAGGGAGAAAACTACGTTACAAAAACTTCAATTTTAGAAAATTTAGATCAAATTTTATCTTCAATTATTAAGATAGTTTATTATGTCCAAACTGAATTCAATTTTCTCTTATTCCTTTTAACTAATGAATTAATGCAAGATACAATAAATTAAAGAGAAAGTAATCACACGAGGACAACATATGTACATGAAAATCCTTGTGGCAATAACCACGGTGTGTGGCATATTCTATCAATATGCACTATCAATATGATTTACATAAATAATCCAATTTGCAATTTTTATACTCAACATGCTCAAGCCTCTTCAGATTTATTGATCTTCACCCTCATTATCGCAATTACTGAAATCTACCAAAAACTTCACAACGATCCACTTGTCTTGATATCTAATGGTCTACTTGCCTAAGCAAAACTTTGAAATCCACCACAACACTTCAACGGAATCGACCGCCAGGCCACCTTCCCATTTGATGATGAATGAAGGCAAAAAATAAATCTAAGAAACATATATTTTGATATATTTTTATATTTCAAAACTCTTCTTAAATGAAAACATATCACTCTTAAAAGTTTGGGATTTGTAACATTTTCAAATTTGTGTTAAAAAACCACCTTTAAAAAAAATACCCTTTTATAAAGAGTTTTTGGAATAAAAATTACACTAAAAAGCTTTTTTGTAAAATATTTCACAAAATAAATTTATGTAATACACCTTAATTGAAGTTTTTTTGGGTAATTGAATTATATTTGCACGGGTTTGTTTGAGGATTTGTAATCACTAGGTTCAACAAAAAAAGTACATCTGACTAACGGTGTATGCACATTGTGGACATCCCGATTTTCAATTGAGGTGTGGATTATTTTGTCCCCTTCATTAAATACCCTTAACCCAAAAACCACCCCAAAAAACCTAAGAATAAAACTCTGAGGGGAAAAAATACAAATCAGAGAAAAAAAATAAAACTTAGACAAAAAAACCTTCGGAAGGGATCCTTTAACCAATCAGTTAAAGGCCCCCAACTAGGCTTTGACCGACCGGTCAAAGGTCACATATGGTCTATCGATCAAAGTACCCAAATTAGACCTATAAATAGAGGTCTCCACCAACCTTAAATTAGACCCTAAAACCTAATATTGATTCGATTTTCTAACTTTCTTCAATCCCGAGCCCCCTAGATACTCAAGCTCGTTTTGAAAAGTCTTGAAGAAGTTCGTACTTCAGAAAAGTCACTTTCTCTTTAGGAAAGTTCGTACTTCTGAAAAGTTGCATTCCCTCGTGTGAAGTTAGTACTTCTGAAAAGTCGCTTCCTCCAAAAAATAAAGGCAAACCTCTGCGCGCATTCCGCCAAAGTTGACGTTTTTAAATAAAGCTCTGTCCAACTGGACACCTCAAGTGGGGACACTCCCCTAGGGAAAATTCTTCTCTCCAAATGGTAAAGAAACTTTGCACAAATCTCGGGGCAATACCCTATATATATTGCGATAAACTATCCATATATGTTTATCTCTTTTAGCCCGACCCCCGTTTAGGGGATCGGGTATGCACTTTACAACTTTTATATTTTAAAGTCTTACTTTTAATCCAACACCTCTGTTTATCGAATTGACCTGCTCATATGTTAAATAAATGCTATTAAAATGCCACAATGACTAAATAAAAATATGAAAACATTATTTTCAAAATTATTCTTAGGAAAGTGTTAGTGAACTAAGTCAGACATAAACTTTGCGCAAGATAATGTCTAAAATTGGGCTACCTCCACCGCTTCTTCAAGCTTAACAAATCTCGTTGCTACGAAGACACCCCGGAATATGTGTTTTCATACAAATACTTGTCGAACATTGTCCTTTGATTAACATATTGTTCTTAACATAAAAATATATCAATCCAACACAACGAAAATGCTATATTAAAGACTAAGCTCCATAAATACTGTAACAAGGTATATGGTATATCGGGTATACTGCTGCCTATACCCTTAAATATGTCTCGTTTGTTGGAACTACGTTGTCTTTGATCCCAAGTCTTCTTAGGTGCATAGGATCTCTACTGAACTAAACTCGTGACGTCCAAGACTCATAATACATCTTTTGGCATATTATTTCTTAGGGATGGCTCCGTCTCTAGTCCAAACCCCATTTCTTCATTATCTCAAACCATCCTGAGGACTACAATACCTCTGAGATTCTAGCTAGGTCGATACGGGGTACATAGATCTATTTTGGTGTCTTATGGTCCACTCCAACCCCAAGGTGTCATGTTTACTCGATTTCTTAACTGAAAAACATTACATCTTTTACACAACTTCCCTTCTACACCTCCAAACTATCCCGAAGGACAATATCTTCTTGTTAGTGATCACCCGATGATCATAAGATGATATGCCAATATAAGTCATCTTTGGGTCCACTCCCATTATGAACCTCCACTGAAGCTACCTTATGTCCTACAAAGTCCTACACTTGCACACACATCACGTTGGAACACGTGAAAAACTAAACTACGAAGGCTTTAATCTCATGGCTACATGAGTACGTAGGTGAAATACTGAGTCCTTGTGAGCCCAAGCCTCGACAATATATCTCATGATATATTCTCACCACTGATATGTAACCATCTCTCTCATACCGCAAATAAGATGTCAAATTATCTCATAACCACAACCACTTTCACACCTTCATACAAACGTGAAAACATATACTGTAACACCCTTACCCGAGATTTAATCTCTTCTCGTGTAAATTTGTATTTATAGATGACTATTGAATTTGAACCATCATCATAGCCTTTGTGCATATCGAATCGGAGTTTTAATGGCTTAAAATTTAATAATGGAATTTTATGTCGTTCGTTCAAACGAGGATCGAACGAAGTCTAATGATTGAGAAAATGATCGATTTCCCTCGCTCTTTGGAATCTCATTGGAAAGCCACGTTCGAACGAAGTACACCAGCGTTCGAACGAAGAGGGTGTCCCGTTCGAACGAGGTACTTCTCACGTCCCATTTAACCTTAGATTTTGGCCTCGTTAGAAACTCATTAGATGTCGTTCGCATGAACAGGTATCTTATTCGAACAAGTCTTTCGAACGACTGGAGCTAAATTTGAAATCTGCATATTTTTAATGCGTTGTCAACAAATGAGCCACATGATCTATGAGGTGTCAACCTCTGGTGCACCAGATTGTGACACCCCACCCAATTAAATACCGGATGATCAGTCCTTCATATCACCTATTAGTTAATTAAGCCGGTGCCAAATTTTATATTTTTATTTAACAGATAACAACATGCGAAAAAATAGATTAAACCATTCACACAATAATTGAGTCTAAACAAACCATCGACTACAAATCCCAATTCCAAATAATAAATCCAACAGATAATAAATAAATCCCAATACAATTTTGAACCGAATAAACTGAAATAATGTGCTGAAGCGCAACACGCCCAAAATGAAATACCGAGATAAGAAAATCCTATTCTAGGAATGAACAACTAAAGCATCTAGTTCAACTCTTCACCAATTATATCCCCTTAAAAGTCAACAAAAGATTTAAGGCCATATAATAAAAAACTAGCGGAACTGTCTAAATTTAAGGCTCATCGATCGATCGATCGATCAGGTCACAACCTCTTACCTGATTATGTTTTTCCACCATTGTTACTCACCAAAGCTTTCCAGTTCCATCCCAAACCTTAATTAAATTATCCCCAATATGTATACACCTCTAAAACAGGTTCTAAACATCATGTAAACCTCCAAACACAACTGATTTCCATAATAATTTATCAAGTCTCGAATTGGATTTTTATCCGGATTTCAATCAATCCTTCTCAGATTTGATTCTATAAACTGAAATTAAACGTCATCATCTACTGGATTTATCATAAAATTCAAATTCCTACAACCTAGAATCATATAGCATCATCAATTACACTTTTATTCATTAGAAAGTGTCCAATTTGATGAAAACTCATTTTTTATACGATAACCCACCCAAAAATGAATTTTTCAATCACACCCACAATGATATGAATCGAAATACTGCAATTTAGATTAATAGAAAGTTAACCACTTGCCTGATAAGATTCGTAGGGTCTCATTCCTTGAGGTAAAAGATGAATTGATGAAGAACACACCCAATTCCTCTTGATTTGTCTCCCAAAAGCTCCCCACTTTCTTCCTCTTCTTTTCTCTCCAGATCTAGGGTTTTCTATTTGAGTTTTGGCTGCCACTAACTTTATAACTTAGGTTTAATATTGTTAATCCCGAAATTATGTTAATGGGCCAAACCAAATTGACTCGAACACCCCCACATGGACCCGATTATGCCTAAAAATGACCCGAGGCCCAATTACTATCCCTGGGTACTCTAATACGACTATCTCAATCTATTTGAAATCATTCGTGCACTCTTAGTCATCATCTGAGTCACTTTACTATAAGTCCCCATCTCTACCTCAATATAGCCTATATCCGGCCCTCAGTTGAGATATAATAAAATCCCGTCGTTTAACTCATTTCGATGTATAATAATAGTCACTAAATGTCCCACTTTATTTTAAAATCAGACTTTGCTTTAAGGATGATGAAATCACTTTCTCTTCTTGAAAGACTTTTTCAAAACTTTTATGTGTACCAAATTGTGAAACAATTTTAACTTAACCAAATTTTATCTTGATTAATCCTAAACATGCATATAGTGATTAATGCAAGTAAAGTAAGGAAAAGAATGATCACAACGCCGGATGTATGAAGAAAACGCAAAAGGAAAAAATCTCGGACGACCCAAGCCAGACAATCACTATCAATATGGAATTACAAAGGTACAGATGGTAGTTTTACTGAACGACTCGATCCCCCACGAGACTTGACACTCCTTTGATCTTCAACCACTCCTCTCACAGTGATCACATAGAAAGCCCTTCTTCCACAATACCTGTCCACAACAGTCGCCTCCACGAATGCCTCGGTGTCCACCGATATGTCTTGTAACGTCTGCGATGTTGAACACGACACTTTCGCTTCTTCACCGCAAAACTAACAAACTTCTACGAAGAACAAACCTAAATGGTGCTGATAAAGATCACTATGGAATATATTAATGAGAGATCGGATCTTTAAAACTCTAAGGATGTGTTTAGCTTTGGAAAACCTTAGAAAACTTGTGTGTAAAAACGTTCTGATCGTATACTGTTTTCGCAGAATGCACACACACGAAATCTGATGGAAACACGCCATTAAATATTTTTCTTAAGGAGGTATTTCGTTCGAACGACTTTGACATGTCGCTCGAACGAGATGAACATCTCGCGATCGTTTGAATGACTCGCGTATTAGAGTCCCATTAAAACTCTACTCTAATTCGTCTTTATCAGATTAAAACGAAGTGTATACCATTTCAAACACTTACTAAACATTTTAAAAAATATTTCCTTCATAAAATAAAATTATTAAATTTATAAAAATTAATTCAGAGTCCCATTAATATTACGCATTCATACCTGAGTGATCTCGGAATGCAATTAAACTTGAAAACGAATAAACTTGCACCAATTAAACCTTCGGTATAAATAATTCCTTGAAGCTTTTCTGTAACATCTTCAATAAACTTTAATTCGTCATAGTCTGTGTGGGATCGTGATAATAAAAATCTACCTATGACTCAAACATGTTGCGTTCCGGGAATAAGTCAAAACTACACAACGGACTCAATTGGAAATTTTGTCCTTAGAGTCACCTACTATTTACTACACACTTAGTAAATTTATTTCGTTTATATTAATCATTATCTCTCCTGATTAATATTTAAATAAACACATAAGAATTAATTCAATTAAATTACGACACACTTGTAATTTAACTTAGTCGAATTAATTAAATATTAAATGCTTCGAATTAACTAAACATTTAATTTTCAAAAATACAGGGTGTTACATACTTTCCCTCTTACAAAGGAATTTTGTCCCCGAAATTAGGTCATACCTGCTATGAATAACTATGGATGCTTCTAAAAATGTCATCCTCTCACTCCCATGTTGACTCGTCAACACTATGGTGTTCCCACTGAACTCTAACTAATGGTACCATCTTAGACCATAACTTATGCTCACTATGATCTAGAATATCCATGGGTCTCTCCTCGTACGAGATGTCTGGTTACAAATTAATCTACTCGAGTGGAATATACCAGAAAGGTCTCTCGCTCCTCTGGTACTTCTTCAGTGATGCCATGTGGAACACGTCGTGTATTCGCTATTGATGCTCTAGTAAGACTAGTCTATATGCTACTGGTCCCACTCTCTCAATAATAAGAAAATGTCCCACATACCTCGATGCTAACTTCCCCTTCTTGTCGAAACTCATGACCCCTTCATGGGAGACACCTGCACCAACACCTGGTCACCAACATCTAACTAAACGTGTCTCCCATCTATATCGGCATAACTCTTCTTTCTGTCCTCGACTATCTGAATACTTCCCTGAATTAGCTCGATATTGGAAGTAGTCTCATGTATCATCTCTGGCCTTAAAAATTTATTGTCCCTTACCTCTAACTAGCAAGAAGGCAAACGACGAGGTCTCCCATGAAGTGCCTCAAACGGTTCCATAACGATGGTGAATTGTTAAGAATTATTATACGCAAACTTTACCAATTGAAGATATCGCTCCCATCCTCCTCCTAAATGAAGAATGCACATCCTCAACATTTCCTCTAGCATTCGATTAACCCTCTATGTCTGTCAGTCTATCTGTGGATGGTATGGGATACTCAACCGTAAGTTTATGCCCATGGCCTCCTGAAAGCCCTGCCAGAAGTGAGACACTAAAATCTTATCTCTATCAGACACGATGTTAACTAGCACCCCCTGAAGATTTACTAACTCTGCAATGAATAGCTATGCATATTGCCTCATCTCAAAATTAGTGCGAACTGGTAGAAAATGGGCCACCTTGGTCAACTGATCCACTATCACCCAAATAGAGTCATATCCCCTCTGTGATACTGATAACCCGATAATGAAATTTGTCTAAATAATCTCCCACTTCCGCATGGGAATGTCTAGGGTTTGTAACATCCCTGAAGGTCTCTGGTGGTCTACCATCACGATCTGATAAGTAACAAACTTTGAGACAAACTCTACCATGTCCCTCTTCATCCCCGACAACCAATACTGCCTCTTCATATCCTGGTACATCTTATCCCCATCGGGATGTACCGTAAACCTCAAACTATCACGCTCAGTCATCACTGCATGCCTCAAGTCCTCATCCTATGGCACCACAAGTCTCCCATTAAAATGTAGATCTCCTCTGAGATAATCGAGTAAGAATCTAAACCCTCAGCTAATAAATGGCATACCCGTCCTGAAATAACGGATCCTCCGCTTGCACTTTCACTAACCATATAACAATCTCGGGAGTGATAGATAAAATTGACCTGAATGCTCTGGCGATTTCATCATCGTGTCGAAGCTCACTCCACTCTACCTTTTAGACATTTGCTAACTCCCCACTAGGTCGTCGACTCAACGCCTCTGCCACTGCATTAGCCTTACTGGGATGATATTGATTATCTAACTAGTAACCCGTCATGAACTCTAGTCATCGCCCGATGAAAACTTTCTGGTTGAATCAGCTTTGATCAACCCTTTTTCATATGTATTTATTCCCTTACTCTTGGGTATGCCAAAAACTGTTGGGTTCTCCTTTTACCAGGAAGGTCCATCTCCCATTTCCTGTATCTTTATAATATCTAAATCCAACTCTCATGTGATAGTTTCCACTTATGAGCACATATCTGGATTATCTTTCACCTTGATGAGTTCTAGTTCCTCTTACTATCCTAATGCTACCGCTCATTTATTTTCACGTATGCATTCCGCACATACATTTCCACTTCTCCTCATCGTGGATAATATTGAAGATTCACTATCTAGGGTGCCCATATACCTTATGTCCCGTGCATTTTTGCACAACTTTACTGAATGTAACATTTTTTTCTTAAATTAAGCCTTGACTGGATATATTGTAAGGGTGTATTTAATTACCCCAATAATCGAAACTTAATTATTTTCCACATTTCCCCACCGATCTACTTGTGGTGTAAATGCCCCACAATGGTTCACACACTAATGTTACCCATATCCACTGGCCTTACATCAAAATATCACTAATAACTCCCCGTTATAACTAAATATAAGTGTGAAAGATAAGGTACTAAACCCATGTCTTAATGACCACACATATCCCAGCCCCCGATATTTACTAAATTTCACGCGTGGGATGTCTTGCAAAGAAAAATCCAAACAAGAAACCCCCGATATACTACTACCTAACATTGTCCATCATCGAGCTCTTTAGGCCCTCAACACATAACCCATACCCCCAAATTTTTATCCTTGACATAAAAGTTTACTCGTCCACTCCCATGTCCCAAAAGACGATATAAACACAACGTTTTCACTTTCATTAAGTCCTCAACGATAAATCGGTAACAAGCTAAATCTCTCCACTCGATAATAGACCTAGTATAAATCCTAAATCATATCGGTAAACGTCCTTACTCATCGGATTCGACTATAATAAGACATACATGATCTCTGAAGTCTTTATATAAAAATAATTATACAGGCTCCACCCTCTTTCGGGTGATACTTCAAAATATATCCTACCATGAAACAGTGAACACGATAGCTTTTCTGTAACCGCCCACTGTCACTAACTAGGTTGAACTAAGGGTAATAATATGTTATACTCTCATATCTTTCTAAAGTAGTAAAAACTAGTATATACTATACATATCCTCTTATTGTTTACACCCACTTCCCCACATGAAACACCAAAGGGCCCCGTCATTGAACGTTAAATAAAAGCATTTAACTATAAGGATAATACTGCCAATGCACCCACTAAACCCAACTCGCTCGTGAATTTTAGTGTCAATAATTATATAATGTAACGCACCCATGTCACCGTAAGTTATCCATTTTCCCAAGGATATATAAGTTAACAAAACATCATTCCTTCAAATGCTAGTGGTACCAGCGGTGCCCGTGGCATGACCGCATATCGGATGTTATAGGCATCTTAATACATTAGTTGCTCCTGCTGTGGCGGAGTTGGTGGTGTAGGGGATAACTGTCTCTGTTATCCTTATTGGACACTCTGTCGTGGTACGCTATTCCATTATGGTAAACTTTTCTGTCAGTAACTCGCCTCCCCCATATAAAACAACGACCATCAAAGGGGCATTCCATCTTCTGGTGGCCTTTCTTCTCACACGAAAAATAGTGGTCCGAGCGATCTCGCTGTCTCCAGCCCTGGCCCTGCTGGTAAAGTCGAGGCTAACCCTGGGGTTGTCCCTGGTGGCCCTGTCCATACTGACCTCTCCAATTTCCCTTGGGCCTTGCGGCCCTTAGGAACATGTTGTTATTGTGCCCGATGACTCTGCTGACCCTGTATGCAACCATGACCCTCTAGTCGGTAACTCCCTGGTCAGAATTTCTTAGCTGAATCACTCTGTTGGGAACCCTATCCCTATTATTTACTCTTCAGTTGTTGTGGATCTTTACTAACATTGTTCCCTTCGATACTATCCGATTGACTAATTTCCCTTATTCTTTTGCTCTCCATCCGCTAAACATAACTATCTCGATAATGCAATAGTGAGGTAATAACTACTTGTGCTGAAATACCCGCCATCTCTGTGACTGTCACCATTCCCAGTGGTACTTGAGGTATCTGTTGTAGTTGTCCATCCTTAAACTCTCCAGTGGTGCTAGTCTATCATTCTCTCTTAAGTGACATCTGAAATTTAATTGAATTGTATGATTTCACATTCAATACCAAATTTAATAACAGAAGCACAATATCTCAAACATGTGAAGATAAACGCAATAATCCTAACAATAGGGCTTTATATCAAAAGAACACTATGTTGAAATTGTAGTAAGCCGTACAGATCCTATGGACACTAGAACATGATTCTCTTATACTATCTGTGACACCTCGCCCAATTAAATACTAGGTGATCAGTCTTTTATTAAATTAAAAAAGGATTCTCATATTGTTTTATTCTTAGCATCATTGTCGAAAATAATTAATTACTGATCACTTATTAGTTAATTAACCCAGTGCTAAATTTTATCTTTTTATTTAACAGATAAAAACATGGGAAAAACTAGATTAAAGCATTCACAGAGTAATAGAGTCTAAACCATTACAATATAAATAAATGACTTGCCTAATAAACCATCGACTACAAATCCCAAATTCAAGTAATAAATCCAACAAATAATAAATAAATCCCAATACAAATATGAACTGAATAAACTGAAATAATGTGATGATGGACAACACGACCAAAATGAAATACTGAGATAAGGAAATACTAATCTAGGAATAAACAACTAAAGCGTCTAGTCCAAATCCTGTATGCATCCACATATGCTGCAGTTACGCATTCTTGAAATAGATAATCAAGTCTGGCATCCCTGTGACTGGACACCTAAAAGGTTTTGAAAATATTTTTGGCAAGGTTTAGAACCCAAAACATTTGAAAAACAGTTGCAAGTGATTGAGTTTACAATAATAAAAATGCATGAATACTTTTCATATTTAAGCTAGTGTTGCACTGCCTTGAGATAATACTCACCTCTCAACTATTGTGCACACCTACCACTTCCTTCATAACCCACCTAGTTGTACTAACCCATCTAGCTAGTCTAGTTATGAATGCTTCTTGACGCACCACTCTAACTCGAGTAATCTTACTGTTGTTTGATAAGTTATTTCACGCATTATCTTAATTAATCATGTCTAATACAATCATATAACAGTCTCACTAGGTATATATAAATAATAGAATTGCACTTCATGTATTTTACCCGTATATAAGTATCTACACTGTTATATACGTATAAATATACTATAACATTCTCACACATAACGTATATAATATCCATCCTCTCGAGTAATAACTCATCGAATGTTTTCTCTAAAATGCTATCACCCCAGATATACTCAATCAAACCCGGATACCACGAGATGGTTAACTCACATCGAATCAGGCAATAAAATAATATGCATAGTGGAGGCGGTCATAGTTCACCGAGTGTGAGATCGAATCCTACCCAAGACGTCTCACCCTGAAAAGAATCACAACATAAAATAATGGACGATATGACCAAGGGATTATACTCTCCCTACTTTCACAAGCTAGAGGAGTCACCCACATCGCGCAACCTCCTATAATAGCACTAGAGTGGTATGTATTTATAAAAATATCTAACACCGATATTTAATATGCACACAAGTGTATGTGTATATATATATATATATATATATATATAAATATAATTAAATTAAACCCGGCTAACCCATGCCTAGCTCCCATAGTAATAGCCCAAAAATACCCGAGTCTATTTCCCTGACTCTTAGATTAATTAATTTGACCTTAATTAACTTATTAAATTAGTGTCACTCAACTACAATTTCCGAACTCACTCACTCGGCCCGTAATTAAATACTTATGAGTTCATCTCACTAAATTCCTTTAGTAAATTTTACACCTTTATTTAGCTCTTCATTCCTTAATACCATTCTCCCAAGACCCTATGTAATTAAGTTCTATCAAATCTTCACCAATTATATCCCCTTAAAAGTCCACAAAATACGTAAGTCCATATAGTAAAAAACTAGCGGAAGTGTCAAAATTTAAGGCTCATCGATCAATTGATCGAGTAGGTCATAGCCTCTTCCTCGATTCTATTTTTCCACCATGGTTACTCACCAAAGCTTCTCGGTTCCATCCCAAAACTTAATCCAATTATCCCCAACATGTATACGTTTCTAAAACAGGTTCTAAACATCATGCAAACCTCTAAACTCAGCTGATTTCCATCATAATTTATCGATTCTCGAATTGGATTTTTATCAGGATTTCAATCAATTATTCTCAAATTTGATTCTATAAACCGAAATTAAACATCATCATCTACTGGGTTTATCATAAAATTCAGATTCCTAAAACCTAGAATCATATAACATCATCAATTTCACTTTTATTCATCACAAAGTGTCCAATTTAATGAAAACTCATTTTTATACGATAACCCAGCCAAAAACGAATTTTTCAATCACACACACAATGATATGAATCGAAATACTGCAATTTAGATTAAAGGCGAGTTATTCAGTTGCCTGATAAGATTCGTAGGGTCTGATTCCTTAAGGTAGAAGATGAATTGATGAAGAACACATCCAATTCCTCTTGATTTGTCTTCCCAAAGCTCTCCATCTTCCTCATATTTTCTCTCCAGATCTAGCATTTTCTATTTGAGTTATGGCTGCTACTAACTCCATAACTTAGGTTTAATATTGTTAATCCTGAAATTATGCTAATGGGCCAAGCCCAATTGACCCGAACACTCCCGTGTGGGCCCGATTATGCCTAAAAATTTCTCGAGGCCCAATTACTATCTCCGGGTACTTTATTCCAACTATCTCTACCTATCCAGAATAAACCGTGCAGTCATAATCAATATCGGAGTCACTTTACTAAAATTCTCAATCTCGACCTCAATATAGCCTATACTCGACCCCCGATTGAGATATAATGAAATCCCATCGTTTAACTCATTTCAACGTATAATAATAGTCACATATTATTTACTACACACTTAGTAAATTTATTCCATTTATATTAATCATTGTTTCTCCCGATTAATATTTAAATAAACACATAATATTTAATTCAATTAAATTACGACACCCTTGTAATTTAACTTAGCCGAATTAATCAAATATTAAATGCTCTGAATTAATTACCAAATTAATTAGACATGTAATGTTATGAAATATGGGGTGTTACACAGATCAAATAAAATGTGTTTGGCATGGGGAAACCCTTGGGTAAAAGCATATTTTTGGGTTTGTGGGTTATTTAAGAGACAGAAGGAGGTGGGTTCTTCAACCTATTTTCATATCAGCCATAAGTTCTCTCTCTCTCTCTCTCTCTCTCTCTCTCTCTCTCTCTCTCTCTCTCTAGTTTCAAGATCATTTCTTCCCCCCTCAAACTTGTTTTACCATAGTTACACTATAATACACCATTTTCACCCTATTTCCAAGCTTCATTCTTCCTCTACAAACCTTGTTAAGGTATAAGTCGGGTTGAGTTGAGTGGAACAAGTGGAAACATACAAAATAGCTTTAGAGTGTTTTTGAAGATCTTTTGGTGTATTTTAGAGTCTATAGCTTCCGTCTTCATCTTCTTCTTTGTTCTCCTATTCAAACCTTAAGGTAGGATTTTTCTCTCTCTAAGTTTTCTGGTTTTGAGCTATGAAAATATGAATGATGCATGCTAGATACGATTTAGTATTAAAATGAAGATATTTTCTAGTATGTTCAAGTCTTGCAAAAATGGAGTTTTAAAGAAAATAAAGCCTAAATGTGTTTTGAAGAATAACTAGCATTTTAACCTTGAAATATGAAGAGTAGGCATTCAAAATGTAAACCCTCACTAATATCTTATTCAAATTCATATTTGAGGATTTTTAGGCTTGAAATCCTCCGTTAACATCCATAGAAACATATAGTATGTTGGTATAATACATTTAGACTTGATAAATAATGTTTAACATGGGTTTCGTGAGGAAATGATAAAGTTTGGAAAAATGGACCTAAATGTTAGTAAGAATGAAGAATAATAATATTTGAGACTACATGTGAAAATAGGGCTACTAGTAGAGATTTTGTTAAAATAGTCTTCAAATGATTGAATGTATTTTATGTGGAAAAACATAAAATGATGAAGCATGATTTTTGAACATAAGATCATAAAGGATGGTTTTGAATGGAAATGTTGATTTTTAGTGACATAATAAACCAAGTATGTTTTTTACAAGGTTATGATGAATGAAGGGAAAAAAGATAATTCTGATAAAATTGAGGGTCCTAGTTGTAGGAGTTTTGCATTAGACCTTATCGGTTGATTATTTTGTGAAAAAATAAATAAAGTAGACAAAATGGCACGTTGACAAGATGAAATGGTGATGTGAACTATAGAAATGATAAAACCAGTAAAATGAAGGAATAATATGGACATTAGCAAAAATGTTAAAACACATTAATATAGACTCGGATGACACCGAGAATAATTAAGAAGGGCCCTCAGCCCTAGGGTGAAAGACCCAAAATCACTGGCCAGAGCATATGGTAGCATAATTGGCAGTGTGGAGCCCATTAAAGTATGTGGATATTTGGAGGATTTCGAGAAAAGATAATGGAAAGGAAATGAATATGGTTGTTCTCGAGAATGTTAATAAAACAACCTAAATAAATGGGATAAAAGGAAACTAACGAATAAAAAATGATTAATTAGTCTCTAGGCCCAATAGAGGGTGGTACTAAATTGTTAAGTGTAAGTATGAGCACATTGCTCGGGTGCATTGCATGATAGTTGCATTAATATAAGCAAAATAGTTAAAAGTTTTTGAAATTATTAAAATACATGTTATATGTATAGTATTTTTGTAGAAAACATATAGCTTAGTATTCCCCACCCTTTTGAGTGTTCGTTGACCCTTGCTTTTTATGTAAAAACACCATCCCCCACCCTAAGTACATTAAGTAGGGACGTCGGGAAAGACGTCGGTAAGGCCCCGGAGGGCAGTCAATGTTGTTAGAGGCTCTGTTACTTTCTATAAATCATCTTTTCAAAACATTGAAATTGGGCACATTTAAGCCTTTTATTCGGGCTTTGGGCCATGTGAAGTAATAATATAGTGATAACTATGATTTACTTGTCATTAATTAGTATTGTTGGATTAATCGAATTTTTATAAATAAACCTTGCAAATTAACATGATTACTTAAAGTGGTCCCTTCTTTTCTCAAATTAAAACCTGTAACTAAATCCTTAATAAATGGTGCAATAAAAGGATTTTTATTAAATAATAAAATTGGAATTTCCCCGTCCCCCTTTAACTCCTTGATTCAGTGTGGATTGACCCAACATTGACCCAAATATGGGTTGGGGCATTACAAATGGTATCAGAGTAATAGTCTCCTTGGGTATGATGGAGTGTTACGTTTTTTTGGTACTCTTTCCTTCTACGTTTTCGTGTAGTTAATGTTTTAGTTGTTTAAGTAAATCTCTTCCATTGTTGCTTTTAATTCATATCATCATGTATTGAACTCTCATTTCTTGTGTAGATGTATCCACGTCTTAATGTGTCTCGTGGTCGAGTAATAGAGAGCTTCGACGCATGGAGCAAGACATGAGCCAGCTTGCAGACTCCATTTCGCAACAACAGAGGGCCAGCCATAGGGGAATGGTTGAGAGTACTACCTCTGCCTCCATCCTGAAGGAGTTCATGAAGTTAGATCCACCCACCTTTAACATGGAAGCTGGCCCCGATGCTACAGAGGAGTGGCTCGATGAAGTCACTCGAGCTATGGATATTTTTAATGTACCAGCTAGGCACAAAATCAATATAAGTAGACTCTAACTTACGGAAAAAGAACAACACTAGTGGAGCGCCTACTCCACCAGTATGACAGAGACCATAGACTAGGGTAGCTTCAGAGTTACCTTTCGGTACTTTCCCTAGGCATTTAAATACGCCAATAATGATGAGTTCAATCTTCTAATAGAAGGGAAGACTTTCATAAATGAGTATTTGGTTAAATTTGAAAGCTTCTGTAAGTATGTAGACGCGGTGCAAAGGGATGAGGCTGAGAAGATAAGGTTGTTCATCAAGGGCCTTAATCTGGGTATGCGACGGATCTCGTTAGGTATGGATATGCTAAACTTCTGGTCAGTAGTGAAGAAGTCTATCAAGTTGGAGTTTGATGTTGAGGATGGCAAGGCCATCAGGGAAAAGAAGAGGGAGACCAGCGGGTCTCAGTGAGACGGTCACAAGAAGTCAAGGGGCGGGGATCAAGTCCTTTTTACAAAGCTACGGGACGTTATGGGGGTTGGTTCTTCATCTGACCAGTGTACCAGCGATCAGGGTCCTATAGACCCGATGGAGAGGACCTATTTTCCTATGGGTCCCTCGGTCATTTCAAGAGAGATTTCCCACAGAGAGCTTCGGGTAGTTAACAGAGCAGTAGATAGACTATCAAAATGTGCCGGGATGGGATTCTAGTTACACAGGTCCCACCCAAAAGTAGTAGTTCTCCTCGAGCTATTATCATCCCGTGAGGCATAGCATGGACGGATCACGTCCGAGTTAAGGAAAGAGTATCCGTGGTGCAGGTCGGGTGCCTTGAAGTCAAAGCAGCAGGTTTAATCCTGGATGAGCCTCTACCATGTAGCAGTTTTCTGCAACTTCTGGTGATCCATTCGTAATTGTAGGTATGATTCTTTTGTTTAGTATATGGGTTAAAACACTATTTGATTCAGGCGCATATCATTCGTTTATTTTGAGCTCATTAGCATTTAGTTTGGGACTTGAGGTAGATCAGTTTTACCCTCTGATATTCATAAGACTTCCAATTGGCGGTGGTATAGTTCTTCATAGGGTATGTCGTAGTTGTGTGGTTATGGATAAAGATTATGTTCTAGCGTACGACTTGATTCACATGGACATGGATGGATTTGAGGTGATCCATGGTATGGATTGGCTGTCATGTTTCGATGCTATCATCGAACGCCATCGACTTAGTGCCTTAGTATCCTTTTTAGACAAGTCTCGCCATCGTTTTAGTAGTGAATAGGGCATTGATTATCCTTGCAAGTTCTCTATGGTGCATGAACAAAAATGATACTTTGGGTGGTTGAGCAGTATGGTGGATAAGGGTGAGCTGGATGGTATGTTGTTAGATTACCTAGTGGTATGGGAGTCTTATGATGTGTTCCTTAATGATATTCCTGGGTTACCTCCACACTAAGAGGTGGATTTTTCCATAGAGGTGCATCAGTGCGTCTCGTTTATCTATTTACCACCTCACACGTTGGATGCAATGAAATTACAAGGGCTAAGGGTTCAGTTGGAGAATTTGACTAGAAAGGGCTCTATTCTCCCTAGTGTTTCCTCGTGTGGAGCCCTAGTCCTCTTTGCTAAGAAAAATGATAAGACCCTACTGCTCTACACTGATTATAGGTAGTTGAATAAGGTAACGGTGAAGAATAAATACCCTATGCCCCGTTTCAACCCATGAGAAAGTCATAAACTTGATGCTCACTCACATACATTCCTTATCTACGTTCGATGCAGATACGGGTGTATAACTTTGTTTTGTTAATTATTAGTATTTAATGTAATAAAAGAGGATTAATCAACTTTATCAAATATTGAAATAAGTGAAGGGTCTTTTGCTCTTATAGTATTTCTTAGTTGGAGTAAGATTACTTTAATACAAATAGGAGATGATATAAAGAGATCAAAGTTCTAAAAGGTGTGAGGCGTGATCGAGGTGTAGTGGTCAAGCCTCAAGCCTTAGTAGCCTAGGCGCGCCTAAGCATAAAAAGGAGTTTTTCATTTTTTAGTATTTTTAAATTATTTTAAGGCTAGTAAAATAATAAAATAATACATACCTTGATAGTTGAAAATATATCCGTATGTTTGGTAGTCATCATTCAATTATCAATATAAATAATTAATACAAAATGGTTCAATATAAGAAATGTATTTTTCAGCTTTCAAATGAAACAAATAGGAAAAAAATAGTGAATGAATTTATATTGTTAAAACTTAATAGGAAATAAAAAAACACTGAAATGATTTATATTTTTCAGTTCAGTGTTAGACTTAGAGCTAAAAATAGGGAAACAAAGAAAAACTGAAGTGATTAGCCAGAAAAGTGAGAAGAGATATATATACCAATAAATCTGAAGGTTGGAGTCGGAAATGAGTGAGTCGGGGTCGAAAATGTGTCGGAGGTAAGGAGGTTTTGGTCGGAAGTTTGTTGACAGTGTAAGTATTTTTTGTACGAGAGGTGGAAAGAGACGAAGAGGTTTCGTTTTACGTTTGATTATTTTGATTATTTTGGAGGATATATTGGTCTTGTTTGTAAAAAAACAAGGTCTTTATAAAATGACTTCGTTTTGCTAAATCATTAAAAGAAATATATATATATATATATATTAAAAATGCGCCTTAACACGCCTTGGAGTCATTGATTACGCCTTAAATGTGCATTGACCGTCTTTTACCACGCTTAAGGCATAGGCGGGGCATTTCTCCCATGCCTCACTCCTAGGCGCGCCTTTAGAACATTGAAAGAGATTACACGTTCTTTGGTTTGCTAATAAAATTTGATTTTGTGTTTGGTAAACTTATCTCCATAGTTGTCAAATCGCAAATCGTATCGTCAATCAAAACCCTATGAATCGCGAATCGCGAATCGAATTGTATGATTCGGTAAAAAAAACTAAAAAAATGAAGTAAATAATAAATATATGTACAGAGCGCGTATTAGAATACGTAACAAAGCATATTATGACCTAGAACCGATTTGAACCAATTTTAAGGCATTATTACATAGTTTAGAAGCAACATTTGCCTTTGTGGCAGAATAATGTTAGTTCAAAATAAAAATGTAATTTTTTTTATTACAGGAATATTATAATAATAAAAAAAGTTATAAAAATATAATATAAAAATGTAACACATTATATATAAAGATTAAAGGGAGTGTCTTACTCTTTATTCCTTGAAAAGAAATGTCAAGAGGTTTGCAAACCCTAGTTGCCCAAATATGAAACTCTAAAAGCGTCTTTATCTTTAACAATGTGCAAGGGGATGAAGGTTGGTTTCAAACTCAAGAGTTTCGTCATAGATAATAAAAGAGGAAAAGACAAAAATTCAGAAAAGGATTTCGAACTCACAACTATTCAGGTTCTGAACTCTTCGTGTCCCTCTTCCCCCCCCACCCCCCCCCCACCCCCCCAAAAAAAGCTATTCTTGTCTCCGTTCGCTCTCTTTTGAAAACTTTATTTTTTACTTGTATTTTTTTCTTTTAGTATTAGAAACGTGCTGGAAATGTTGAGTATAAAAGAAAAAAATAGAAAAAATAAATCCCCCTAAAATAGTTTTGCTTAACAGATGGGTAAAAAAAATAGATTTAAGGGATCTAAAGTATTTAGTCTCATATGAGATGATTTGGTTGCATCCAATCTCACGTATTTTTTTCAGTTATTGGTCTTGTTGAGTGGTGGTTAAGAATTTCATAGGACATACGTCATTTTCTAAGTTTATGAAGAACGGCAGTGGAGGCGGTTATGGGCAGTTATAGGACATTACAATTTAAAAGATACATGGGATGACTGACCACTAAAACTTTTGAAATGTGATTAAGGCCTAAAAAGCTATAGATACAAAGCCGACTTAAAAATAGTACCGAATCAAAAAATCGCTGTGATCCATGATATTGACAAACCGAATCGCCTAATTCACACCAATTTTTTAGACCTTTGCGATTCTACCTTCGAATCTTTTTACACTTGAATCGGGTCGGATCGTACGATTCGAATAAGGTGATTTAGATAACTATGCTTTTATTTTTTCTTTGGATCCAAATGGTGGTGTTTGCATCAACATTCTTGTATTCGAAAATTATAGAATTCATCTCGATCCAAATATTCCAAAAACAACCACTCAGATATGTTTCCACAGAACACGATATTGCAATGAACGAAGTGATTTTGCAATGAATTAACAAGTGATCCTTGCTCTCGTTTTGGTTGCAATGCATAACACAGGGATTTAAAGAGAGCAACCAACTAGAACTTCCTAAATCACATGTAATCACCCTCCACAAGACACGAGAACATTTGTATTTTTGAAGGAATGTTGGCTTTTGGCAAGAGTATCATTATGGGAAGGAGATTGGAGATATTTGTAAAAAGATATGCAAGAGATGACCTATCCTACCAACTTCCATTCCCTAACAACCCTCACCCCCTCACAAATGTGGACACCCTCGATCAAATTGAGCAAGGTAGTAATTTGTTCAATTCATCATCTTTAATTTTCCCTCTAAAACTTAAATTCTACACAAGTGTGTCATTTGAATTGGGAATATAAGGAGGCAATATGTTGAACCTTATAAGAGGATATCTGATATAATTTCAGAAAAATGATTGACAAACTACTAGTCTCCACCTCTCCACTCATCCTCCTAAAATTTAATAAAAGATCAACCCCATCTTTCTGTCCCAATGGAGGAAAGATGAGAGGTCCCCAGAAATGAAGTTCCAAAAACTTCTAAAAGTCCTCCTTATAGTAGCTATATTAAACTCCCATCAACTCTCATACAGCCCACAGTTGCTCTTGATGAGAGAACATCAAAGAGTTTATTTTTCCAAAAGGAAACGCCACACCCACTTGCCAAAGTGTCTTTTGATAGATTATTTTTCTTCTCTTTTATGTATTCCCTGTTGTTTTATAGATTTGTTATCTCTTCCCATTTGATTCTGCTTTGTCAACTAATCTCATCTCAAGGATCCTTAATACAATTTTAATGTATTTCCCCCTTTGTTGAGAAGGCTGGTTAACTTAATCATATTAGACTTTAGGAGAAGCTGAAAGAAGGCTTGCTAAAAATTTGTTGAAGAAATTGCTTTCTTAATATCTTTCTTCCACTCCGGACAATTCCGTTTAAAGTGACCCTTTGTATGGCACTTGAAACACTCAATCGTGCTAATGTCTCGAGATTGGGACCTTTGGAAGCCCCGGTTATTTGCACCTCGAGACTTCGACCTTCCTCTTCGTCCACCACCACCAACCTTGGCTACCAAGCCTTCACCTTGAGGAGATGAACTACCTCCATTGCTACCATTTTTCTTCTTCATGGCCTCGTGAGAAATGATGTTCTGCATTACATCATTGAACTTGAGATTAGTCTTCCCAAACATAAGTGTTGTGACAAAGTGCTCATATGAATCGGGCAACGAAGCAAGCAACAATAACGCTCAATCCTCCTCTCTAAATTGAACATCAATCCGGTTCAAATCGTTGATCAAAGCATTGAAGATATTTATATGCTTCGTCATATCACCGCCCTCCTTCATTTTTAACTTGAAGCGCATATTCTTTAGAAACAATTTATTTGACAAAGACTTGCCCAAATAAATCTCCTCCAATTGATCCCACATGCCCTTAACCGTAGTTTCCGATATCTCGTGATTGAGCACATCATCCGTGATATACATTTCAATTGAAGAAATCGCCCTTTGATCAATATCGCTCCATTCGGCTTCTGTCATATCCACCGGGCGCTTCTCTATACCCAACAATGCTATAACCAACCGTTGTTGAACAAGAACACCCCGCATCCTTCTTTGCCACAAGCTAAAATTAATTTTCTCATCAAAAGGTTTTATCTCAAACTTCATTGAGCCTCCAGATCCATAACTAGGATCCCACTTCTTAGAGCCTTCGCTTGTAGAAGTTGATTCGAGAGTACGCGACACCTCCTCCGCCATTTGGAACAAATTCTAGAACTTATGCCAATATCACTCAAATTTATTCAAGCCGAACCAAAATACCAAGCAAACCAAGCAACCAAAGCTCTGATACCACTTGTTGCGCTAAAACAGTCCTATGTTAAGTAACCAAGACCATAAAACTCACTTCAGAATTTTACCAAACACTTGGTGTGCGGAAAACACCCAAGACCTTGTTCCTAATGAAAACTAAATGTGCAAACTCAAAACAAATCCAATCAACAATCAACAAGTAGGATAACAAGAACACACAAGCAATCAAAGCAAAGAAACGACAACAATATAACGTGGTTCACCCAAACAAGGGTTACATCCACAATGGTAGGATTTCTTCTTTCTTTGATAAATGGAGGAACCACAAGGTTATACACTCACACTCTTTATCTCTCTAAGAAAGTCACTCACAAATCAAGCACAAGAACTAATATTTAAACAAGAAGCTCTCACTCACTTTTCTCTTTGAAAACTCACAAAATGTTCCTCTAAAGCTGAAAAATAGCACTCCACAAAAACAGAAAATAAGTTTCTATTTATAGATTATTCTCAAAGTGGCAATTCGGTAAATATCGAGAAAAATATGTTTTTCTCCCAAAACAGCCATGAACCAACAGGAAGCCACCGGAGAGCCAAAATACACCACAAAGAAATGTATTTTTCAGCTTTCAAATGAAACAAATAGGAAAAAAATAGTGAATGAATTTATATTGTTAAAACTTAATAGGAAATAAAAAAAATAAAATGAAATGATTTATATTTTTCAGTTCAGAGTCAGACTTAGAGCTAAAAATAGGGAAACAAAGAAAAAATTGAAGTGAGTAGCCAGAAAAGTGAGAAGAGAGATATATACCAATAAATCTGAAGGTTGGAGTCGAAAATGAGTGAGTCGGAGTCGAAAATGTGTCGGAGGTTTTGGTCGGAAGTTTGTTGACAGTGTAAGTTTTTTTTTGTACGAGAGTTGGAAAGAGACAAAGAGGTTTGGGTTTACGTTTGATTATTTTGATTATTTTGGAGGATATATTCGTCTTGTTTGTAAAAAAATAAGGTCTTTATAAAATGACGTCGTTTTGCTAAATCATATATATATATATATATATATTTTTTTTTTTAAATGCGCCTTAACATGCCTTGGCGTCGTTGATTACGCCTTAAATGTGCGTTGACCGTCTTTTACCACGCTTAAGGCATAGGCGGGGCATTTCTCCCACGCCTCACTCCTAGGCGCGCCTTTTAGAACATTGAAAGAGATTACTCGTTCTTTGGTTTGCTAATAAAATTTGATTTATTATTTGGTAAACTTATCTCCATAGTTGTCAAATCGCAAATCGTATCGTCAATCAAAACCTATGAATCGCGAATCGTGAATCGAATCGTATGATTCGGTAAAAAAACTAAAAAAACATAGTAAATAATAAATATATGTACAGAGAGCATATTAGAATATGTAACAAAGCATATTATGACCTAAAACCAATTTGAACCAATTTTAAGGCATTATTACATAGTTTAGAAGCAACATTTGCCTTTGTGGCATAATAATGTTAGTTCAAAAGAAAAATGTAATCTTTTTTTATTACAGGAATATTATAATAATAAAAAAAGTTATAAAAATATAATATAAAAAATGTAAAACGTTATATATGAAGATTAAAGGGAGTGTCTTACTCTTTATTCCTTGAAAAGAAATGTCAAGAGGTTTGCAAACCCTAGTTGCCCAAACATGAAACTCTAAAAGCGTCTTTATCTTTAACAATGTGCAAGGGGATGAAGGTTGGTTTCGAACTCAAGAGTTTTGGCATAGATAATAAAAGAGGAAAAGACAAAAATTCAGAAAAGGATTTCGAACTCACGACTATTCAGGTTCTGAACTCTTTGTAAACCTCTTGCCCCGCCCCCCTAAAAAAAAACTATTCCTGTCTCCGTTCGCTCTTTTTTGAAAACTTTATTTTTTACGTGTATTTTTTCTTTTAGTATTAGAAACGTGCTGGAGATGTTGAGTATAAAAGAAAAAAATAGAAAAAAAAATCCCCCTAAAACAATTTTGCCTAACAGATGGGTAAAAAAAATATATTTAAGGAATCTTAAGTATTTAGTCTCATATGAGATGATTTGGTTGCATCCAATCTCACGTATTTTTTTTTAGTTATTGGTCTTGTTGAGTGGTGGTTAAGAATTTCATGGGACATATGTCATTTTCTAAGTTTATGAAGAACGGTGGTGGAGGAGGCTATGGGCAGTTATAGGACATTTGAAAGTGTAGAGCTTGTCTAAGTCAAAGCTCTGATACCAATCTGTAGAACGTGAATCCCCGAATTTTTGATTTTTTCAATTAAAATCAAAGTTATAATAATTTCCTTTTATATATAAAACAAACACGATGCGGAAGCGTTAGGATGTGATGGTTCAACTAAAACAAACAAATACCAAATTTTAATTTTCTTAAAATTAAATCGAATGAAAATAACTTAAACACACACAAATATTATTTTCACCTAAACCAATTAATTCAACTCAAGTTAAACCAATGTTAATTAATCCAAGTCCTAGAATTTTGCCTAAGTCATGATTATCAATATTTCAAAGTTAGGCCAAACCAATTTTAGCAAGAGACTTGAATTAAACAACTTTACCCAATATTTAATTTAAGTCCAAATTAAATTGAGTGTGATAATTTAAACCAAAGTTTATCTTGAATTATCCTAAGCATGCGTTATAAATTATTTAAGCAAGATAAAATAAATCAATCACACTACGCCGCGATGTACGAGGAAAAACCCAAGACGGGAAACAACCTCGGACGACCCTAGCCACAAATTCACTAGATACGGATTTACAAGTACAAGACAGATAGACTTACAACACACGACTCGATCCCTCTCAAGCCTTGACGCTTCTTCTTGTAGATACCTCTTCCTAGCGAATAACCTTGGAATTCCACCGCGGTCTCGGAATCCACCGATAGGACTTTATACGGTCACCATCACCCGAACATGAAGCCTTTCTCCAAACGGGTAAAATAAAACAAACTTCTCTTCAATTCGGTGTAGAGAAAACCGGTGCCAAACTCCAAGTAATTGATATGTATATAAGAACTTGGAGTAAACTCATTTGGGTGTAACCAGTAGAGTGATGGAAATTTTTCTCTAAAAATCTCACTCAAAACATGAACATTTTCCTAAAAAATTTTTGCTCTCCAACTCTCTCTAAGAGATGAAAATGGAATGAAAAGTTAAGTTGGAAAATGTTATTCCCGCAAATGATAAAGTCTGAAAAAGTTGGTTAAAAACTTAGTGGGAAAGTGGGTGAAAAACTGCCAAAAACTGTTCCCGCCTGGCATCTCGTTCGAACGACATTTCGTTCGAACGAAATCTCGTTCGAACGAGACTTCTAACGTAGTTCCAGATTGAACTCGTTAGAATCTCGTTGGATACCTCGTTCGAACAGAAGGTTCGTTCGAACGGCATTTCACAGGCCTATACTGGAACCTCGTTCGAACGACATCTGGTTCGAACGAAAATATCGTTCGAACGACATATCGAACGAACTTCCAGAATTTTGGAAAATTCGATTTTAGCCCAGAAAAACTTTATAAACTTATTTTAAAGTTCTAATTAATTCTTTCTGAAAATAAAACACAGTTTTTATTAAACCTAACACCCAATAAAACTTGTTCCAAGCTCCTATATATATAATATTGCATTCATACCTTGGGAGCATGGAACCATAGTTGATGACGTAGAAACGAGGCATGCAAATCGGCATATTGATGAAGCTTTATACTCTTTGCCGATACGACTTCAACAAACACTTCATAGGCTTGAGAGTATTACATCTATCCTATGAATAAATGTTTTTGTCCGTAATTGAGCCAACACAATACATGGACTCAATTGGAAATTTGTGTCCTTACAAATCTCCCCCTTTGGCTATTCCGGGACAAAAACCAAACAAAAATCCTAAAGGGCCGTCAAGCTCACTAGACTCAAAACATATCCCACCCAAACTTGACTCAACCCAAGGATCGAACGCTTTGCCATAAAAAATGCCGCTTTAGAATAATTCCTGCACACTTAAGCAAACTATCAAACGCATAGGGAATATCTCAATATTAAATGCAATTAATTAATTACTCCCCCTAAATTAATTCTCCCCTTTATCAAACAAATGACATACTTAGAAAGACGTCTCCCCCTAAGATAAATCTCCCCCAAACTAAGATACGATAATAATAGGATTTGATACCATTTCTCCCCCTATCATTTACTCCCCCTTTTTGTTCAGGAATAGACAAAGGCTAAAGAATCAAAACATAAAAGCATCTTGAATCTTAAAGTGATAAGACATGAAAGCATATGGGCAACAAAAATAAGGCAAAGGCAAAACACAATATCATATATATATGTACTAGAAATATATCAATAATGCACACGCACATATATATATATATAGATATAAACACACACATGACACAAAATACAATAAGTTTGCACACTCGTATGACAAAAATGTGTCATATGGAAACAGAAGTGTATGGGTGTGAACTAGCAACAATTAAATTTACACCCAAACACTTAATAAACGTTCACGGAGTTCTCATTTGATTGCAAACTTCATCACATTTAAATATAACCTCATGTGACATTATAGATTGAACTCAATGAACAAACATACACAATGCATACAAGCCTAGCATATTGATGATTCTACAAACCAATAGAGTCATGACATGAAATACTCAACTAGGATAAACGAACATTGTGCAAACGGTTGATATACCATCCAATCTCCCTCAATATGCATTTATATTAAATTTGAATGAATATATCAATCAAACATAGTCCTTGGCAATTTATTTTATTTTTAATGCCATATTTTCTGTTTTTAGGCCTTTGGACCACGTATTTCTTTTAGGTCCATTTCAAAACGGTGGCTTACTATCGCAAATAATCACTTAGTCCTTTTGGAGCCCTTCCCCGTGCACATTTAAATTTATCATGTTTTTCACTTTTCACACAAATCTCACATGCAACGGATTTTGACATGCACTAGTCATCCAAAGTCACAAATATGTAGATGACAAGATTGGAAGGAGAACACCTCACATAGCTCAAATATACATATGACGTTAAAATTTCAAAAGAGCTCGTACATGTGTGAATAGAGGCATATAAAAATAGAATTCATTTAAATAACACAAAATCCAACTACTCCATAAAAAATATGGAAAAGAACATTTTAAGAATTGATATTCTAAACCAAAAGTTCTAGCCACGTGGGATCGTAAATGGTGGAATTCAAACACAAGTATATGCCACTTAAAGTGTGTCAAACTAAAATACACACAAAAAATATTTTTGAGTTTTTACCATTTTTAACCAAAAATAAATATATATACTCAAAAGGATAAACAAAAATCATTTGTATTTTTCATTAAGCGTTAATGAAACAAGTAATACACAAATGATAAACAAAAATCTTTTTGTATTTTTCATTTAATGCAAACAAAATGAAGGGAATATAATACAAAAGATAAACAAAAATCATAATTCTAGCATGTAATAAGCATGGTGCATAGACTAGAAAATGATTAAACAAGCATACATTTAGCATGTGAATATAGCATGATGTACAAAAAGCTAAAGTATGCACAACACTAACACATTCATCCTTTAGATTTAGCAAGGGAGGAAGCATGTGAAAGTAAATGAGAATCAAAAACCCTATTTTGCAAGGCAACCAAGTCGGATTTGCTAACCCAAATTAATGAAGAATGAATATCTTGGGCTGAAGGAATTTTAAATACATAGGTTGCATTACGTTGGGATTTTCTAGGAATTCGTTTAAGATCAAAACAAAATTTCCTAAGATGACCTTTTCGACCACAATGAGTGCAAGTAAAAGCATGTCGAAAAGATTTACCTAAGGAGTGATCTTTAAATGCATTCCTAGTAGATTCTCCTAAAACATTGGTCTTGGCATTATGAGTAGATTCATTACAAGTATTGAAGCCTAAACCACAAGTGTCATTTTTAATTTGGACCGTTCCTAAGATTTTATCTAGTTTTTCCGAACGACATTCCAAATCAAATTTGACATTACTAGAGTCTTTTAATTTATTTTGCAATTCTAAAATGTTAGACTCTAATAAAACATTTCGCTCTTCAAAAGCAAGAAGCTCCTTTTTCAAGGATTCCATTAAACCCCTAAGGCTATCTCTTTCTCCTTCTACATATTCAAGCTTCTCTTGAAGAGTACTCTCATGTGTCCTAAGGTCTTCTATTAAAGCATTTTCATCAATGACATTGACACTCTCTCTTAAACTAGCTTCTAACTTCAAATTATCTCTTTTCAATTTAATAGATTCTTAATAAAGCTCTTGAAAATCATTTTGAAGTTCACTCTCATTAACCTCTTCTTCATTGTCACTCTCTCTTTCTTCTCCACTCTCACTATCATTAAAAATAAGAGAATCATAAACAATGACCTTGGAAGTGTCATGTGGTAAAGTTTCATCAATCGACGAGTTCTCACTATCACTCACATGACTAGCCATAAAAGTCACAAAATTTTTCTTAGTGGGGGTATCGGGCCTCTCTTCCTTATCACTATCACTAAGGGTCGCATTATATGAAATGGGTCGCTTACCCTCTTTCCTTAGTTTAGTGGGGCACTCAAAAGCCCTATGCCATAACCTTCACAACCAAAACACTTATTAGACTCGTCCCTATCTAAGTTTTCATTACCAGGTTTAGGGATCTTCTCAACTTTAGGAATCTTCTCGGCTTTAGAAATCTTCTCGCCTTTGTCATTCTTAGAAGATTCAAATTTCTTAAAATCATTTTTAAATTTATCTTTGTTAATTTTAAGGAATTTTCTAAATTTACGAGCAAACAAAGCCATGTCTTCCGAGTCACTATCACTCTCGCTCTCTACTACTTGTTTGACCTCTTTTTGGGCTTTTAAAGCAACGCCCTTTTCGATTTTCTTTTCAGTTTTAGAGGGAAACATATCTAGTTCATAGGTTTGTAAATCACCTACAAGCTCTTCTAATTTCGTAGAGGCTAAAGTTGGTAAAGAATTTAAAACGGTCACTTTAGGAATAAATCTATCGGGTAGGGCCCTTAAAATTTTCTTTACAACACGGTTTTCAGGTATTTTCTCTCCCAAGTTAAAAGATGAATTAACAATATCATAAAGTCTAGCATAAAATTCATCAAAAGTTTCTTTTTCATTCATTTTGATAGTTTAAAATTGAGTGGTGAGGTTTTGGAGTTTTGAAGCTTTAACGATACTAGTTCCTTCATGAGTTAATTGTAAAATATCCCAAGCTTCTTTAGCGGTCTCACACGTCATAATGCGTCGGAATTCATCCGGTGTGACAGCGCTAAACAAGGCATTTAAATCACGGGAATTGAAATTAGCAAGTTTAAACTCATTTTCAGTCCATCTATCGGCGGGTTTGGGAACACGTTCATTTTCAACTAAATAAGTTGGTGGGGACCACCCGTTAACAACTAACATCCAAACTCTCTCGTCGATAGATTTTAGTGTCGATTTCATTCGCGCTTTCCAATACGCGTAGTTTGAACCATCAAAAATAGGAAATTTTGAAAATGGGGAAAATTCCATTTTAGCCAAAAATTATTTAAGGATCTTTAACGAAATAATTTATCGCTTTGGCTCTGATACCAATTTGAAAGTGTAGAGCTTGTCTAAGTCAAAGCTTTGATACCAATCTGTAGAACGTGAATCCCCAGATTTTTGATTTTCTCAATTAAAATCAAAGTTATAATAATTTCCTTTTATATATAAAACAAACACGATGCGGAAGCGTTAGGATGTGATGGTTCAACTAAAACAAACAAATACCAAATTTTAATTTTCTTAAAATTAAATCGAGTGAAAATAACTTAAACACATACAAATATTATTTTCACCTAAACCAATTAATTCAACTCAAGTTAAACCAATGTTAATTAATCCAAGTCCTAGAATTTGCCTAAGTCATGATTATCAATATTTCAAAGTTAGGCCAAACCAATTTTAGCAAGAGACTTGAATTAAACAACTTTACCCAATATTTAATTTAAGTCCAAATTAAATTGAGTGTGATAATTTAAACCAAATTTTATCTTGAATTATCCTAAGCATGCGTTCTAAATTATTTAAGGAAGATAAAATAAATCAATCACACTACGCCGCGATGTACGAGGAAAAACCCAAGACGGGAAATAACCTCGGACGGCCCTAGCCACAAATTCACTAGATACGGATTTACAAGTACAAGACGGATAGACTTACAACACACGACTCGATCCCTCTCAAGCCTTGACGCTTCTTCTTGTAGATACCTCTTCCTAGCGAATAACCTTGGAATTCCACCGCGGTCTCGGAATCCACCGATAGGACTTTATACGGTCACCGTCACCCAAACATGAAGCCTTTCTCCAAACGGGTAAAATAAAATAAACTTCTCTTCAATTCGGAATAGAGAAAACCGGTGCCAAACTCCAAGCAATTGATATGTATATAAGAACTTGGAGTAAACTCATTTGGGTGTAACCAGTAGAGTGATGGAAATTTTTCTCTAAAAATCTCACTTAAAACATGAACATTTTCCTAAAAAAATTTTACTCTCCAACTCTCTCTAAGAGATGAAAATGGAATGAAAAGTTAAGTTGGAAAATGTTATTCCCGCAAATGATAAAGTCTGAAAAAGTTGGTTAAAAACTTAGTGGGAAAGTGGGTGAAAAACTGCCAAAAACTGTTCCCGCCTGGCATCTCGTTCGAACGACATTTCGTTCGAACAAAATCTCGTTCGAACGAGACTTGTAACGTAGTTCCAGATTGAACTCTTTAGAATCTCGTTGGATACCTCGTTCGAACAGAAGGTTCGTTCAAACGGCATTTCACAGGCCTATACTGGAACCTCGTTCGAACGACATCTGGTTCGAACGAAAATCTCGTTCGAACGACACATCGAACGAACTTCCAGAATTTTGGAAAATTCGATTTTAGCCCAGAAAAACTTTATAAACTTATTTTAAAGTTTTAATTAATTCTTTCTGAAAATAAAACACAGTTTTTATTAAACCTAACACCTAATAAAACTTGTTCCAAGCTCCTATATATATAATATTGCATTCATACCTTGGGAGCATGGAACCATAGTTGATGACGTAGAAACGAGGCATGCAAACCGGCATATTGATGAAGCTTTATACTCTTTGCCGATACGTCTTCAACAAACACATCATAGGCTTGAGAGTATTACATACTATCCTATGAATAAATGTTTTTTGTCTGGAATTGAGCCAACACAATACATGGACTCAATTGGAAATTTGTGTCCTTACAACATTACAATTTAAAAGATACATGGGATGACTGACCACTAAAACTGTTGAAATGGGATTAAGGCCTAAAAAGCTATAGATACACAACCGACTTAAAAATAGTACCGAATCATAAATCGCTGTGATCCATGATATTGACAAACCGAATCGCCCAATTCACACTAATTTTTTAGACCTTTGCGATTCTACCTACGAATATTTTTACCCCTGAATCGGGTCGGATCGTATGATTCGAATATGGCGATTTTGACAACTGTGCTTTTCTTTTTTCTTTGGATCCAAATGGTGGTCTTTGCATAAACATTCTTGTATTCGAAAATTATAGAATTCATCTCGATCCAAGTATTCCAAAAATAATCCACTCAGATATGTTTCCACAGAACACGACATTGCAATGAACGAAGTGATTTTGCAATGAATTAACAAGTGATCCTTGATATCATTTTGGTTGCAATGCATAACGCACGGATTTAAAGAGAGCAACCGAGTAGAACTTCCTAAATCACACGTAATCACCCTCAACAAGACATAAGAACATTTGTATTTTTGATGGAATGTTGGCTTCTGGCAAGAGTATCATTATGGGAAGGAGATTGGAGATATTTGTTAAAAGATATACAAGAGATGACCTCTCCTCCTAACTTCCATTCCCTAACATCCCTCACCCCCTCATAAATTTGGACTCCCTCTATCAAATTGAGCAAGGTAGTAATTTGTTCAATTCATCATCTTTAATTTTCCCTCTAAAACTTTAATTCTACACAAGTGTGCCATTTGAATTGGGAATATAAGGAGGCAATATGTTGACCCTTATTAGAGGATATCTGATATAATTTCAAAAAAATGATTGACAAACTACTAGTCTCCACCTCTCCAATCATCCTCCTAAAATTTAATAAGAGATCAGCCCCATCTTTCTATCCCAATGGAGGAAAGATGAGAGGTCCCCAGAAATGAAGTTCCAAAAACTTCTAAAAGTCCTCCTTGTAGTAGCTATATTAAACTCCCATCAACTCTCATGCAAACCATAGTTGCTCTTGATGATAGAACATCAAAGAGTTTCTTTTTCCAAAAAAAAGCACCACACCCACTTGCCAAAGTGTCTTTTGAAAGATTATTTTTCTTCTCTTTTATGTATTCCATGTTGTTTTATAGATTTGTTATCTCTTCCCATTTGATTCTGCTTTCTCAACTAATCTCATCTCAGGGCTCCTTAATACAATTTTAATGTATTTTCCCCCTTTGTTGACAAGGCTGGTTAACTTAATCGTATTACACTTTAGGAGAAGCTGAAAGAAGGCTTGCTAAAAAATTATTGAAGAAATTGCTTCATTAAATTTATTTATTTAATTATTTTTAACTCACCCTCTGAGATATATGCCATATTTGAGCACCCGTAATTAAACCATTGGCTCATATTTTAGGGACCAAAATGTCCTTTCCCCACTTCTTTGTACCCCCAAAAATTCGTAGCCATATACATCTTTCTACCACAATCCAACAATTAGTCCAATGAAGGGGAAATATGTGCTATTAAATACTAATCATGAATCATAATTTAGGAATGAATAACTGGAGCATCTATACGAATCCTTCATGCCTCCACAAGTGCTACAACTACCCATTCCTGGAATGATTCATCAAACTTAGCGTCCCTGTGGATGAGAACCTAAAACGTTTTGATTGTAGATTTGACACTGGTCAGATCCCAAAACCTTTGAAAACATTTATCATCTATATGTTACCCAGTCTAACTAGACATAATAGGTATCTAACTAACCATGACAAATTTAGTTCACTCGTACCTCCCATAGGATACGCTACAGTCAAACCAATAATTAATATTAACCCAATATTATTATTTCACTGTTACTTAAGTTTCTCATACTTAAATTACCTTTAAATATACACTATCTATCGTTTCTACCAACGCACATAAGTAGAAACATCATACTTATATATATTATCATCATCATCATCATCATCATCATCATCATCATCATCATCATCCTTCTTTCCTTAATCCCATCACATGGGGTCGGCTGCATGGATTCTCTTTTTCCATTCTAATCAAAAGCAGTATTTTTATTCAAGATTAAATCGTTAAGATCTCTCATAATCGTTTCCTCCCACGATAGCTTAGGGAAAATCTTCCTCTTTTAACCTCTATGTCCTCTTGTTATAGGTGAATCTATTGGTCTACGCAAAACATGTCCATACCATCTAAGTCTACTTTCTCTTAATTTATCGTTAACGGTAGCTGCTCTTAACTTTTCTCTCACACACTGATTTTTAATATTGTCCTTTCTATTTATTTCTATTATCCATCGAAGCATACTCATCTCACAAACATGGAGAATTTATTCATGTTTTTTCTCTAAAGCCGAACATTCCGCATCCTAGAGGGTCGCTGGCCTAACAACTGTTCCATAAAAAATTCCTTTTAATTTATTATTTATCGTCTTATCGCATAACCCCCCCCCACTTTCTTGTTGTCCAATTTCTAGAATACATATTTTAATAGGCCCTAAATTTTTAAGGCCCCATTTATTTAATGGTATTTAAACCTTGATTTTGTTTTATAATCTTATTTTTCCCTTATATTATTTTGTGTTTATATAATTTCTCTTGGATTAGTAGTTGTTAGGTTTTTTTCACACATTTATTATTTCATACAAGATTTCTAACTTCAATATTTGTATTTTTTATAAACAGGATCAACTCAAGCAATTGAATTTCCTTAAAGCTTTAGTTGAACTTGAAAGATTTAAGTACTTCAAGGTCATTTGAGAGACCCTTACAATAAAAAATGGAGATGGTTTTTATAAAATTCCAAAACCAATATAATTTGTTACTTTGGAATGCTACAGTTCCACGTTTTCCTACCAAAAGAGTCATACCCAGTCTTTATTTTATCCTTAATACATTATTTAGGTAAGTGAAGTTTGCGTGACAAAAAAATATTTTCTTTATAAAATATTGGGAAACCAAATTTTTTAATATATTTAAGAGTAGTCAATAGGTTTTTTGTGGGAGGAAATTGTATTACACTATGCCAACAGAATTGGATTATAATTAATTTGGGAGGATAATAAACAATATCCGACTAAATGTATTGCATCCGGATCCAAATTAAATCTTCTCCGTTGATAGGCCTAAAAAAATCTATATATTATATCAGAGGAGTGGTTGTTTAAGTAGGATAATTTGTATTCTGAAAGGGATAAAATTTTCCATACGATGATCTATTTATTGTATAATTATTAATTAAAAAAAATTGGGCCGATCATAATTTTATCCGTTCAATTCGAAGCAGTGACCCTGAACGTATGACCTAAAATAACAACCTACACTACGCCTAGCCCACCGTTGCATGCACGTGGTTCCAGTCCGATGATGTAAGCAACCCTAACCGATAGGCCTTCCACGAACACGGGTTTGTTCACACAAATAATAAATGCATGAATATAGCACAAAATATTTCTAGGTAATTATCCTTATAACTATTGGAACTAGATTTTATTAATCTCTAAATACAATCCTGGTTTTGAAAAGTAACACACAAGTTAATTATTAAATTCACCATTTTTTCGATAATGAAAAAAATCTATTTTTAATTAAATATACCTTCACTTGGACTACCTCCCACATACTCACTTGGACCAGTAAAAATCCCCCAAATGTTTCCACAGTCTAACCCTAACCCAGCCTAAGAATCGAATGAATTCACCCTTGGAGCCAAATCGATTCGCTTCGGGCCAGAATCGATTCACTCTGGAGGCCGAATCGATTCGGTTTTGGGCAGTAACCCATATCTACTAATTTTTCTATATGGGTTTCTTCCCCAAAATATCATACTTGTTTTTAAGGCTTCATACACTTCAATTTCAAGAACCACAACTCCATTATAGTCAAGAAAATGTGTTAACACTGAAGTTAATAATTAAATTCGCCATTTTTTCAATAATGAAAAAAATATATTTTTAGTTAAATATCCCTTCATTTGGACTACCTCCCATATACTCACTTGGACTAGTAAAAATCCCCCAAATGTTTCCACAGTCTAACCCTAACCCAGCCCAGGAATCGAATGAATTTGCACTTGGAGCCAAATCGATTCGCTCCGATCCGGAATCGATTCACTCTGGAGGCCGAATCGATTCGCTTTTGGGCAGTAACCCAGTTCTACTAAATTTTCTATATGGGTTTCTTACCCAAAATGCCATACTCATTTTTAAGTCTTCATACACTTCAAATTCATGAAACATAACTCTATTATAGTCAGGAAAATGTGTTAACATCATTTTACACTCAATGTACACAGGATAACACCCCATTAATTCAAGTAATTGGGTCTTAAATATCACAAGTTATCTAAACCCAACAAGTTCACAATAATCATCTAAATTACCAGAATAGTAAGATCACTACATGATTTCAATTCAAACATAGACATTAATCCTAACTCATGGATTCTAATAGTAACTCCTCTAATTAAATGATAAAAATTCCAAGTTTGTCACCAAGTATTTAACTTTTAAGGCATATATAACATTAGTTTGTTCTCAACAGTCCCAGATTCAAATCCAACTATGATTCAGTAATTTACGTCTGAATTAAATTTGTGAAACTATGTTACTTTTCTAATTCGTATATTTTGCCTCCAGAATTTATATAGGGCACATTTAAGAGGTAGGTTGTTCAACTTTGGTAATTTGGGAAAATTGATTCACGTGAATTTATCTTTTTAATAATTTCATTATATATGCTAATTAGATTACACATATATAATAACATATAATTATATTTATTCCCTCTAAATTTCTTGATTTTGTTCACTGAAAAACTAACGAAAAATATTCTTTTAAAAGAATGGGTGAAAATATAAAGCATTTGATTTTGTGAACCACGTTGTGGGTACCCGGAATTTAAAACTATGGGCCTGGACGAGTAGCCCAGTCCTGGCGGCCCAAAGTCCAGGCCCCTCATCTTTTATATTGACCCTGTCTCCCCCCACGATCCCATAAAGGGAAGTTATAGGGGAGATTGAAAACATGGAGGAACCCATCACCTCCACTCACCTACATGTACATGTATATATTAAACCCTAGGTCCGTGGCAAAAGGACAGGTTGTATTCTCTGTAATTACTCTTCGGAGTATATAGAAATAATACGGACTGCACCACCGTGGACGTAGGCACATCTTTGCTGAACCACGTACAACTTTTGTTGTGTGATTGACATTTTATATTCCTTGTTCTTCCTTGGTAATTGCTTCTCTCATATTTATTTGTGTTGCATAATCATTGTCACCACAATTGGCGCCGTCTGTGGGAAACGTTAATCTTTCCCTGAGAAGAGCCCACACTAAGAAAGGATTTTAAGATGTCTGGTCACAGCAGCAATGCCCCTCAAGTAGGAGATATTCAAGAGCCACCTGCTCCTCGCGGGATTAGGTCTGAGGTCCGGTGTTCAGATAAGAGAGCTCGCCTAGAAAGGCCAGCTTCAGAAGAAAGTCAGGGACCAACGAGGTCCACGCAAATATCCAGATTGATTGATGCATACGAGGCAAGGCTCCACGAGCAGAGGGAGTCTTCTCGCAGATACGAGGCTGAGAATGCTCGCTTGAAAAGAAGACTGGAGAAGGAACTACGTCCTGATACCAGGAGACTCCCCTATCGCACTCCTAGCCCTCAGGCGAGTAATTCTCGCAGCCGAGGAAGGAACCCTAGGCGAGAATATCAAAAGGTTGAAGGTGGCGAGGACCTCCGCGAACAGCTGCGAAGAGCTCGCCGCTATTAGAGCCCTGCTCGCAGCGACGAGAACATATGAAACCTAGTTCGCAGAGAGATGGACCAACATCCTGCTCACCACGGAACAAGATCAACCAGAGAACTCGCGAGGAGAGCTCTCAAAACCCAGATGAAGTCACCCTTCACGAGGGAAATCGAAGAGGAAGAGGCTCCCAAGAAATTTGCCATTCCGAGGTTCAAGATTTACGACGGGAAAACTGATCCCATCGATCACATCAGGCAATATCGACAGGCCATGACCCTCTGGAATCACCGAGATGCCCTGATGTGCTGCATTTTTCCCTCGAGCCTGCATGATGTAGCACAAAAGTGGTTCAAAAGGCTCCCCCACCATTCGATCAAGAATTTCAAATCCCTAGCTGAACTTTTTACGGCCCGATTCATTACCAGTTGCTCCCACCCCAAAAGGATGGATGCTCTGCTAACAATAAAGAAAACACCTCAAGAAACCCTGCGAGACTATGCGAAAAGGTACTGGGAGTTATTCAATGAGACCGAGGACTGCGCGGAGGAAGTGGCAGTGGCTTCCCTCAAAATTGGGCTTCCCAGTTCTTCCCTCCTCCACCTGTCCCTGACGAAGAAGGAAGCTATGACTATCGACGACCTAATGGCCCGAATCGAGAAATACGCAAAGGTGGAAGATGTCACCCACCTTAATGCAGGAGAAAACGGTCGAGCTAAACTCACTACCAAGGGAAGTGAGAAAACTGAGAACCAGAAGAAAGGAGGAAAGAGTGGGGGCAAGAATGGCCCCAAGAACGGAGGAAACCTTGACGCGTCGAAAGCATTCCAAGCGGTCAACACAGTCTTCAAAGAACTAATTTACAAAATTCTCGCGAAGATCAAAGATGAACCATTCATCAAATGGCCTCGGAAAATGGGAGGAGATCCCTCGAATAGGAACAACGCATTAAGATGCGCTTTCCACAAAGAGGGAGGAAATAAGACCGAGCACTGCAAAGCTCTTAAGTCTCACCTCGAGGAGCTGGCCCAGTCTGGGCACTTGAACGACTTTGTTGAAAGAAGGACAGAGAAAGTGGCTGCCAATAGAGAGGCTAGACCCGACAACGTATTGGAGGACGATGCTAGACATGAGTTCGCAGTAATCCATGGAGCATCTGACATCAAGCAGATACAAGGGAACTCGGTTCGAATGGAAGTGAAAAAACTTACGACGGTAATGCAGGCCTTTCAAATCGATCCAGTAAAGTCCCAGTCAGGAAAGCATCGACGAGCAGAGGACGTCAACTATAACAAGCATATTGTTTTCACAGATGAAGATCTGGTGGGAGTAAGGACCCCATATCATGATGCTCTAGTCATTACACTCAGGATAGCCAACTTCACCCTTGACAAGTTGCTCGTCGATCAAGGAAGCTCATCCGAAGTAATGTACCTCGACCTATTCAGAAAGTTGAGGTTGAGCGTCGCCGACCTAAAGGAAGCTACTGTTCCTTTAGTCAGCTTCGCGGGAAAAATGACCATGCCCCTGGGCAAGATAGTACTGCCAGTACGTGCTAGAAACATCTCCAAGATGATTGAGTTTCTGGTAGTTGACATCGATTCACCGTACCAGGCCATCCTCTGCAGGGGATGGCTTCATGCGATGAAGGAAGTCTCCTCGACCTACCATCAGAAGCTCAAGTATGTAACCGAGCAAGCAGTAATGGAGATCCATGGCGACCAAGCGACGGCAAGGAGGTGCTTCATAGCAGCCATCCGACCAAAGCCAGAAAAGAAGGCCGATCAACTCAGCAAGAAAGATGAAGAAGGTGAGACACCTTCCAAATAGCAATTAAAGTACGGAAGACCCGAAATAGAGGAGACCAGGATCTTACCCTCCGAGCGCATCGTCGAGGACCTAGTAGAAGTTATAGCCGAAGATGGTGAAAGAAGCAGAGTCTTCTTGATAGGAGCATCTCACCGACGAAGAACAAAAGGAGTTGACGACCTTACTGAGGCGCAACGTAGATGTTTTCTCTTGGGAACCATACGAGCTGCCTGGAATCTATCCCAGTATGGTTTATCATCAACTGCACATCGACCCCACATTCAAGCCAATCGCACAGAAGGCACGACGAACTACACTCGAGAAGGCTAAAGCGATAGAAAAATAAGTCGAAAAACTGCTGGATGCAGGATCCATACGGGAAGTGCAATTCCCCAAGTGGCTGTCCAACCCAGTAGTAGTTCCAAAGAATAATGGGAAGTGGAGAGTTTGCATCGACTTCACCGACCTCAACAAAGCATGCCCCATGGATAGTTTCCCTCTCCCAAAAATAGACCAACTAGTAGATGCCACCGCAGCTCACGAGCGAATGAGTTTCCTGGACGCATACTCAGGATATCACCAGATCCCCTTGTATGCACCAGACCAGGACAAAACGGCGTTCATCACGATAGTTGGGTTATATTGCTACAAAGTCATGCCTTTTGGGCTCAAGAATGCTGGGGCAACCTATCAGCGGCTGGTTACTAAAATGTTCAAGGGTCAAATGGGAGACACAATGGAGGTCTACATCGATGACATGCTCGTTAAGAGCAAGAAGAAAGACAATCACCTCTCAGACCTGTCAAGTACCTTCGAAACCCTCAGGAAGTACCGAATGAAACTTAATGAGAGAAAGTGTTCCTTCGGTGTCCAGTCAGGAAAATTTCTTGGGTACTTGGTCAACAAGCGAGGCATAGAAGCTAATCCAGACCAGATCGATGCAATCAACAGGGTGCAATCTCCTCGCACAATCCGGGACGTGCAGAAGCTCACTGGGATGCTCGCTGCCTTAAATCGCTTCATTTCCAAATCCTCCAAGAAGTGCAAGCCCTTTTTCCAGCTCCTAAAGGGGAGTAAACCGATAGAATGGAGCCCAGATTGCTCGCGAGCACTGGACGAGCTCAAATCCTACCTAAGCACTCCACCGTTGCTAGTCATACCACAGCAAGCGAATTCTTTCTACCTGTACCTCTTTGTATCCAATCACACTGTCAGCTCCGCGCTAATATGCGAGGTTGCAGGGATCCAACACCCCATTTATTACGCGAGCAAGACCTTATTAGACGCCGAGCAAAGGTACCTACCATTGGAGAAGCTCGCCTTTGCCCTAGTAATAGCCTCGAGGAAACTGAAGCATTATTTCGAAGCTCATACTATCATCGTCCTTACATCGCACCCCCTTAAGGCGGTCCTAAGGAAAGCGGATTTGTCGGGCAGATTGTCTAAATGGTCAGTCTAGCTTGGTCGGTTTGACATCCAATTTCAACCAAGGACAGCTATCAAGAGTCAGATCCTTGCTGATTTCATAGCCGAATTCACAGGCGAAGAACTCCCCGATCAACCTCAACCAACAAATCAAAAGGAGAACCAAGCAACAGTGGAAACCTGGAAACTATTCGTTGATGGAGCCTCCAACTCAAAGGGGGTAGGGGTAGGCATTATTCTCATCACTCCAAAAAACACAATCCTTGAGCAAGGAATCAGGCTGGGATTTGCAGCCTTCAACAACGAAGCAGAGTACGAAGCCCTAATAGTAGCTCTCCAAAAAGCGCAAACTCTGGGAGCAAAGCGTTTGCAGGTGTTCAGCGATTCGCAACTAGTCTCCAACCAGATAAGTGGAGATTATAATGCAAAGGATGAAAGAATGGCAGCCTACCTCGCCTTGGTGAAAAAATTAATGACGAGCTTTGAAGAGATCAACATACAGCAGTTTCCCAGGGGGCAAAACAGTCATGCTGATGCCTTAGTAGCCCTGAGTTCGGCAGTTGATTCTAGCCTTAAAAGGGTCATTCCCATCGATTTCCTCATTTATCTGAGCATTAACCACAACAACAAGCTGTCAAACGTGGAACAAATACTCCAGGTGGGATCAGCCCCCAGCTGGATGGACCCCTTAAAAGACTTTTTAAAGGAGGGCACGCTCCCAGAGGACAAGAAAACTGCCCACAGATAAGAGTCAAAGCTGCTCGCTTTCACTTATCCACAGGGGGTGACTTGTATAAAAAGTCCTTCTCCAGTCCCTATCTTAGATGCGTCCATCCAGGCGATGTCGAGCAAGTACCGCGCGAGCTTCACGAAGGAATCTGCGGAAGTCATGTCGGAGGATGGTCTCTAGCCTTTCGAGCAATGAAGGAAGGTTATTGGTGGCCATATATGCAAAAGGACTCCGCAGTATATGTCCGTAAATGTATGAAATGCCAACTCCACGCTCCTATGGTCCACCAACCCGCCAGCGACCTAAAGTCCCTGACCAGCCCATGGCCCTTCACCTAATAGGGAATGGACATCGTGGGACCACTGCCCACCGCTGTCGGCAATCGCAAATACCTGTTAATTGCAACTGACTACTTCACCAAATGGATCGAGGCAGAACCATTGGCAAACATCCGAGACGCTAACATAATAAGGTTCATATCGAGGAATATAATCACTCAATTCGGAATCCCCAGAACCATCATCACTGATAATGGGACACAATTCGAGAGTGGCCTATTTCAGGACTTCTGTAACGAACACGGGATCAGGCACAACTTCAATTCGGTGGCCTACCCTCAGAGCAATGGACAAGCAGAAGCTTCCAACAAAACTGTGATCGATGGATTGAAGAAGCGATTAGAGCGAGCCAAAGGCGTATAGACAACCGAGCTACCCCACATCCTATGGGCATACAGAACTAATCCTCGGCGAGCAATAGGAAAAACTCCGTTTTCACTAACATATGGCATGGAAGCAATCATCCCACTAGAAGCAAGATTGACAACAATGAGATCCTACCTTGTCGAGCAAGGCCAGAATGATGAAACATTACTCGCTGAACTCGACCTCGCCGACGAGCGTAGAGAATTTGCCCTGGTGAAGCTTGTGAGCTATCAACAATAGCTCACAAAGCATTACCACAAAAGGGTTAACCCGAGAAGATTCCAAGTTGGGGACTATGTTCTAAGAAAAGTCCTGGGCAACGAGGTGAAGTCATCAGATGGCAAGCTAGGCCCTAACTGGGAATGACCCTTTAAAATAACTAAAGACGACCTACAAGGTGCCTATCATTTGGAAACGATGGAGGGCAGAGAGATACCATGAGTATGGAACGCAGCTAATCTCAAGAATTTCTATTTTTAGATTCTCAAGGAATTCTATTGTCGAATCTTTTTCTTGCATTTGTTATGTGAAAGGACAGTTCATTTCTCTTATTACTAATGAAAGTTACTTAAAATTATTACCCTCTGATCAGTAACAGTTGCATTTTATCACACATCTTTTCCAAATCACAAGCACGATGGTCAATATAGCAGGGGAATACCCCTCCTCAGGTCATCGTCATGAAGCACGAGAGACCTCTTAGCATTGCCCCTGGCATTATATAAAGCCCTACAGAGGATTCTTAGGCAATGCGACCAGATTTTATATTGGCCATCAAACCTACTTTGGTTGAGCAAAATCCTGATCGGATGAAGACATCCAATACCAGGTGTGTCCTCACCAATTGCCCTACGTAGGCCTAAGGGAGTGTGATGACGCAACCTAAAAGGTAAAATGGGGCATAATGGTATTTTGGTATTATACTGGACTGGGGGGACACTTGCATGACAAAAAGGATTATGAAGCAGCAACAATATAAAAAGATTGGATGAACACGTTTAGTCGGCAAAAGTGCCCAAAACACGAACTTTTCATTAATCTCTTATATTTACAACAATGATAATACATGTTTAGTCGGCGAAGCTCGCCCAAAGCATTTACATTATCAAAAATAAAAAAGAATAACAACTTGCAAAATCTCAAGGAGGAGGAAGCCTCCGAACAAGATAATCTGCCACTCTAGCTCTTCGTCCGTCATCAGGAGCAGGGACTAGCTCTTCCACAAACTCATTTGCGTCCAACTCCAATAGTTGCCGAGGAATAGCATCAATGGGGATCCATCGATCATCCCTCCTGAATGGGTTGGGCATCAGAGTGGAGGAGGACATCTCGCGACGATACCATAACACCGAGTTCCTCGGGACCTGCAGCTCTTTCAAGGCACTTAACCACCCTCTGATGAAAGAAAGTTCCTCGAACTTAGATAGTCTTGTTGGAACATCCAGTCAGCCTTGATCATAACCGTCATCCCACGCTTGCCGAGGACCTTTCTTAAATAAATGCCGCAATCGGGTAATGTCCCTTTGAAGCCCAGCAACAATTACATATGCTCGTCGAACATCATCATGGAGCTCTTCCATCTCCTTATCACACTGTTCTTCGGCTTCCCTGTTCCTGCCCCTGGTGCCCCTACCAGCCCGCGGAAGGGGAGGACGAGTGGAACCTCGCGGCATAAGAGGAATGTATCCAGCTCGCGATGACGAGGAGCCTTGCAAGACTGCTGAGACAGTGCTTGGAGCATGCTCCCTAAGTTGTAAGACTTCCCTCCTCAGGTCCTCATTCTCCTGCTACAGGAACTCCCCAACTTGTTTGATCTCGGTGGCCTCTAGTAACCTTGCTCTCAGTACACTGACTTCCTCTTGCACTGAGGCACCAATGTCTTCCATTTCCTGGAGCCTATCCTTCAGCTTAGCCACTAGCTCGGACTGATCCTTATATTTCTGATTTATAGACCTAAGAGACTTGCAAAGTTTAACGAAGGCCTGGCAAACTTCAGGGCTCACATTGGGACCGAGGGTCCTGCCCAGTTGGGAAGTAGCAGGAATGTAATCATCCACATCAACTAACTACAAGTAAAAGAAAGATAGAGGAGAGAAAGAGATCAGCACAAGAAAAAATAGATTCTTTTCATTTCATTGATAAGAGTCAAGTACATCGAGCAGAAACTTGGAAAATTACAAGCAGAAGTACAAAAATAAGTCCTAAAAGCAGATTAACTAGCAACCTCAGGCTGCCCAGAGGTGGATGGATGCTTCCCATTGTCAGCAGTAGCAGAGGCATCCCCCTTTGCAGGGATGCCCTCAGTCGCCTGGGCAGGACAAACACCGGCAGGAACTGTCTGAGAGGTAAGATCAACACCCTCGATGTCTAGGGCAGGAGCTTCTTCGTCCACAGTTGGCTTGGGACCCGGGTCATGCTCGTCGAATAAAGGAGACTCGGCATCAACACCAGCAGCTAAAAGAGCCTTGTTCCAGCCCTTCTTGAATTTTAAATGGCTGATATAGCCTATCTGAACCTCGGCATCTTCGTAAACGGTAGTTAACCTGGAGTTGTATGAATCCTCCTTGATGGTGGATACCTGGGACTCTTTCTCCTTTAACTGCTCGGTCATAACCTTGTTCTCCTCCACGAGATCCAGCTTGCTCGAGCAGACTAAGTCATAGGCCTGCCTCAGCTCGTTCAGCTCCTTAACCTCCGCATCCCTCTCTCGATTAGAATTGACGAGGGCCAGATCAGAGGAAACTCGAGCGGTGTCAGAAGTCTTTAAATCAGCCTCCAGCTGAGAACTCCTGACTTCCAGAGCGGACTTCTGCTGCTACAGCTCGCCGTTCCTCCTCACCAGTTCATCGCGAGAGCGATAGAGAATGGCGAAGTCAGTCACAAACTTCCAGAAATAAAGAATAAATTAAGAAGGAGAAGCAACTAAAACTTGTTAAATAATTGAAAAATGGAGAGGATCTTACCAAGGCTAGCCTCTGGCTAGCTTGTAGGGCCAATTGATCAGACCCCAGCTCCCTCAGGCGATCTATAGGGAGAACTGCCCTCTCGAGCAGCGCAGGAGCCAGCTGAGGAGAAATGGCAACTGAGGCCCCCTAGGGCAAAGTAGATATCGGGACCAAGGCTTGCCCTGCCTTTGTCCCTGACTCCATCTTTCTCCTCTCTTCTTCTTTCTCTTTCTCTATTCTCTTCCTCTCCTCCATTATCTTCTTTTCCTCCACCTTCTTTCTTTCCTCCTCCTTTTTTTCTCTCCCTCTCTCTCACCTGCTCTTCCTCTCTCCTCTTCCTCTCTTGCTCCTGAGTAGAAGACTGAGAACCAGTAGCCACGGCCCCAGAAGTAGACTTCTATTTCTTTGACCTTTGTGTAAGAAGCACGTGGTCGTCATCATCATCATCTCTGATCAAGTTCTTCCTTGGAGGCATCTCTTCACCTGAACTGCTGGAAGTGCTCGACGATCCTCGAGCTTCAGAATCCTCCTCACAGTCAGAGGAACTGCTACTGTCAAAGCTCCATTCACCCAAATTTCCTGCAGGCTCACTCTCAGAGCTGCTCTCCTCTTCGTCCAACTGGATAGGCTCAGCAGTAGTCTTTCCGAAAGAATCAAACACTGGCACACTATCCACAGGTCGTGCTATGAAGCTGGAGCATACGTTCTTATACTCAAGCAAAAAGGCAGCAGACCTGGGATGCTCGTCGTCACCCAGAGGCTCCCTGATATTCCAAGCTTTCACTAACTCCGAGATACGAACCTCGCTGAGAGCAGGCTCCAAATTCTTTGACCTCGCTGTGGAAGAAAAAGAAAAGAGGGGTTAGAAAAGTCACAAATCAGCAAAGGTTGAAACAACAGTACAATGTCTACCTATATATTCTTCCCCGTAAAAAGGAACAGTGAACCTCTCAGACCTCGACCCTTCAAATTGGGGAGAGAACTGCCAATTTCTAATAAGGAAACCCTCTTGCCAGTAGTCCTTATGGGAATCAGGTAGATTTACTACCAATAGCCTGTTAGGACTCCTAGCTTTGAGGTACAGGACACCTGAGCTAGTTCGAGAAAAGGAGTAACAGAAGCAGACCTCGACAAGTCCTAACCTAGTGCCATACAATTGATTTATCCTATGCATGCCGTTCACTATTTTCCACACTTTGGACGAGCATTGTGCGGGGACGATATTGAAATAGCCGAAAAAATGCAAAAATAGATCATTAGGGGGAAAAGTAAGTCCCCCCTGGGAAAGAAACAAAACATGGATCCAATGGGCATCTTTATATCCCTAACGTTCCTAGGAGGGGAGGCACAACACTCAATATCTACCCACTCAGGGATGTTGTAGAACTTCCTAAATTCAGAGATTGACCTATTTCCAATCTTCGCCATTGAAAAACTCAAAGAAAAGCTACAAACCAAAGAGAAAGTGCAAAGAAAGGGCACGAGAAACTTACAAAGCAGAAGATCGGTTCAAGTGATGAAGAAGCACGAGCTCAAGACGACTAAGAAGCAATTAGAATGGGGATTGAGAGGAGAAGGTATGAGGCGCTAGAGTTCTCAGAAGATAGAAGAATGCTGGAAAGGCTGAAACGACGAAAAAAATGTGGCTATTCCAACAAGCCTTCAAAATCTAATCATAGTGCACAGTAAGCGAAGCGGCTGCCGCCAAAATCAACTCCATAGCTCCCGAGGAATTGCAACACAACCATTATGGCTAATCATTTAAATCTATTGAGCCCATAAACATGGCACAATAAATTTAGGGGCAATTGTGGGTACCCGAAATTTAGAACTATGGGCATGGACGAGTAGCCCAGTCCTGGCGGCCCAAAGTCCAGGCCCCTCATCTTTTATATTGACCCGGTCTCACCCCACGATCCCATAAAGGGAAGTTATAGGGGAGATTGAAAACATGGAGGAACCCATCACCTCCACTCACCTACATGTACATGTATATATTAAACCCTAGGTCCGGGGCAAAAGGACAGGTTGTATTCTCTATAATTACTCTCCGGAGTATATAGAAATAATACGGACTGCACCACCATGGACGTAGGCACATCTTTACTGAACCACGTACAACTTTTGTTGTGTGATTGACATTTTATATTCCTTGTTCTTCCTTGGTAATTGCTTCCCTCATATTTATTTGTGTTGCATAATAATTGTCACCACACACGTCATATGTTTTATTCGCAATATGGTATTTTTTATATCCCTTTTTTTCAAGCCCAAAACTAGAGGAGAAAATCAAATTTGGGGTTTTATAATAACCCCATTACAAAGATTCAACGATTAACTAGTCTAATATAAAAACAACTGATCTTGTCAAGCTTGAAAGCTCCTTTGCCATCTGTGGAAGATCCTTCACAGCCTCATAGGTTTTAACCCCTTTTAAATTAACTCCAGCATTAGCTAATCTATGAGCAACCAGATTTGATTCTCTATAGCAATGGATAATCAAATAATTAATATTACTAAGATCTGAAAAAATTTCTTATGTAAGAGACTTCAATCGCCATGGAGGATTCCACTCTTTTTTGATCAATTTCACCACAAAAAGTGAATGTGACTCTATATCAACTTCTGAAAAATTCTTCTGCACGCATAACTTAATTCCAAGACTTAGACTTTTTAGCTCCATGACATAGTTAGTTTCAAACTCTTATTCTTTTGGATAAGCAAATACCATCTCTCCTTTGTCATTGTGTAAAATACCACCCAAACCTCCTTTACCTGGGTTCCATTTGCATGACCCATCAATGTTCAGCTTGAGTCTTCCAATAATAGGAGCATTCCATTTACTTTAACACAGTGAAGCATTTTTTAGCAAAAATTCAATCCAAACACCTCTGAGAAAACCTGTTGAATCTTCATATTTTTTAATCCCTCTTTTGAGTTTTAGTTATAGTTATTAGTGATTGAACATCCCTATTTGTATGTGAATTTTTATATACAAATAATATTTTTTTTTATAAGCTTGTCTTTTACCTTATTTGAATTTAAATATTCATTTGGTATCTTAGGTATTTAATCACACGTGGGAAGCTTTAGTTGTTTCCAATCTCATCCCGTGTATTTTCATTTTTAGTTGCAGGTCATGTTGCGTGGTGGTTAAAAAGTTAATGGGACATGTGTCATTTTTTAAAGAAATTAAAAAGGGCGGTTGGAGGCGGTTATGAGAGGTTATGAAAATAGTAACGATTATAAATATAAATGAGATGAGTGATAATTAAAACTTTCAAAGCAGGATTAAACCTAAAAAACATATTCATAAATGTATTTGATCCACATCTCGATAAAATATTGTCCATTGATAGGCCTAAACAACTCTATATATTAAATCAGAGGAGTGTTTGTTCAAGGAGGATTATTCGAAAGGGATAAAATGGGGCATCCGATGATCTCTTTGTTGTAAAGTTGTAAACTAAAAGAAAAATAAGGTCAATCATAATTGCAATAGCTCACGGATGCATTTTATTTACTCTAACCCAGTTTATAAAATAATCATAATTTTATCCCTTGAATTTAAGGGAGTGATAATAATTTAAACAAAATAAATGACTAGAATATATTAGTCGTGTCCTTAAGTTCTACATAGAGAATTACAAACCTCAATTGTAGTGCAAGTAAGGCTTTCTTAGGAATCCAACTTCAATACTTTGTGAACACCAAAGACTACAGTAGTTGGTACTTGGTGGTCGAGAGTGGCTTAGGTTGATGACATGAAAAAATTTGGCTTAAGAGTTGCATAATGGAAATAGTGTTAGGACATTCGCAAAAACCGACCAGCACACAACACCTTCAACAAAACTGACAGATTTATATATTTTATAAAAACAAGCACAAAACTTACCAGCACATAACATCTTCCACAAAGAAGAAGATTAACCACAAACATATAAGAAAAAAAATACATCATCAAATTAAGAAAGATGCAAACACCACACAAGATTGACAGATTTATAAGTCCATCGACCTGATAATACTTAAAGAAAAACATATGTGTATCACAGACCCGCGACTCCAAAAAAATGATATCCCGATCATACCCTTCCTATCCAAGCTCTATCATTTCCTAGAGTGCCTTTGGTGATGTTGACGATTGTGAGATTTACGAAAAATATGGAGACCAAAATGAATAACATGATGGTACTCGAACCATGAATGAGAACATTATAGAAATGACCAATCTGGCTGATAGACTTAGAGTTTTGGGTATGACAGTGGATGAGTCTTTTCTCGTCCAATTCGTCCTAAACTCCCTACCTCCTGAGTATGGGCCTTTCCAAATCAATTAAAACATTATAAAATACAAGTGGAATGTAAATGATTTGCAAAGCATGTTGGTACAGGAGGAAGTAAGGCTCAAGCAACAGAATGGCCATGTGACTAAGGGACAGGTGGCAAACCTTACAGTTAAAGGAGCTGGTTTTAAGAAGAAGTTCGGTAAGGGCATTAAGAAAGGTCCTGGGCCGTCTCATCAAGCTGAACCATCAACTGCTACTGTGAAGAAGGAAAAGAATGACAAGTGTCACTTCTGTAAAAAGAAGAGCCATTTCCAGAGGGATTGTCATAAACGAAAGACCTGGTTCGAGAAAAAGGGTAAGCCCTTTATTTATGTTTGTTTCGAATCAAAATTTATTAACTCTCCTTCTAACACTTAGTGGATTGATTCTGGTTCTATGTGTCATGTTTCTAATTCGATGCAGGGCTTCATTTCGATCCGTAAAACAAATCCAAATGAGCATTTTCTCTATATGGGCAATAAGGCAAAGGATAAAATAGAAACTGTTGGAGTCTTTCACCTGATTTTAAGCTCTGAATTTAGATTAGATTTGTAAGAAACTTTTTATGTTCCCACAGTTTCTAGGAATTTGAATTATGTTTCTAAACTCGCTTTAGATGGTTTTGCAATTGAATTTAAGAACAATGGCTATGGTTTGATTAAAAATTCTAATAATGTTGGTTCTGGTTTTTTATTAGATGGTTTATATTGATTGAATCTTGAAAAGAATTTTTCTGAAACCCTTGTGACCATGCATCCTAATGTTGGTAGGAAACGTACACTTAATAATGAAAAATCTGCTTATTTGTGGCATACAAGATTAGGTCACATATCCAGGCCGAGAATTGAAAGCCTCATTAAAGATGGAATACTCCATAACCTGGATTGTGCCAATTATGATGTATGTGTGGACTATATTAAAGGAAAACAGACCAAGCATACAAAGAAAGGAGCCACAAGAAGCACCCAACTACTTGAAATAATACATACAGACATATGTGGACCTTTTGATATTCCATCCATTGGTGGAGAAAAATACTTCATCACCTTTATAGATGATTTTTCACGTTATTGCATTTTGTACATGTTACATGATAAATCTCAATCCCTGAACGTCGTTGAAATATACATTAATGAGGTTGAGAGGCAACTAGGCAAAAAGGTAAAAATTATTAGGTCTGGTAGAGGTGGCGAATATTATGGTAGATATGACGAGTCAGGGCAATGCCCTGGCCCATTTGCTAAACTCCTTGAAAAATTAGGTATTTGCGCCCAATACACAATGCCAGGACCACCTTGGCAGAATGGTGTAGATGAAAGACGTAATCGTACCCTTATAGAAATGGTAAGAATTATGATAAGTAGGACCCAATTGCCTACATTTTTGTGGACACATGCATTAAAAACCGCTGTACACATCTTAAATAGGGTTCCTAGTAAGTCAGTTTCAAAAACCCCTTTTGAACTTTGGAAAGGATGGAAACCCGATTAAAGATAGTTACGTGTGTGGGGCTGTCCAGCAGAAGCTAGAATCTATAACCCTCATGAAAAGAAATTGGATCCTAGGACATTATCTTGTCGTTTCATAAGGTATCCAGAAAAGTCGAAGGGATATATATTCTACTGTCCAAATCATACAACTAGAATCATAAAAACTGGAAATGCTAAATTCATTGAATAAGGTGAAGTAAGTGGGAGTATAAAATAAAGGGAGGTAATCATTCAAGAAGTCAGGGTACAAATTCCTATACCCATAGTTCATAACATACCTATTGTTCCTAATTTAGTTGTTGAACCGGTCATTGACCCAATCAATTACAATGAACAACAAGTGCATGATCAACTAACTGAACAACCACATAATGAGACTATAAGCGATGAAACTCTTGAAGCACCACAGGAAGTGCCATTAAGAAGATCTCAAAGAGAAAGGAGATCGGCAATTCCGAATGATTATGTGGTATACCTTCAAGAGACCGAATTTAACATAGGATATATTAATGATCCAGTTTCATATGAAAAAGCTGTAAATAGTGATGATTTCGATAAATGGATTGATGCCATGAATGAAGAAATAAAATCTATGAATGACAATAAAGTTTGGGAGTTTGTCGAATTGCCAGAAGGACAAAAACGAGTTGGGTGCAAGTGGATCTTTAAGACCAACTATGACTCAAAAGGCAACATCGAACGACATAAAGCTAAACTTGTTGCCAAAGGTTTTAATCAATGAGAAGGCATTGATTATAATGAGACCTTCTCTCCAGTTTTAAAGAAGGACTCATTGAGAATCATATTAGCGTTGGTGGCTCATTATGATTTGGAGTTGCACCAAATGGACGTAAAAATAACTTTTTTAAATGGGAGTTTAGAAGAAGAAGTATACATGGCACAGCCACAAGGCTTCATAAAGGAAGGAAAGGAAAACATGGTCTATATGTTGAAGAAGTCAATATATGGTCTAAAATAAGCTTCTCGTCAATGGTACATTAAGTTTCACGATACCATTACATCCTTTGGGTTTAAGGAAAACACTATTGATCGGTGCATATACCTGAAGATCAGTGGAAGTAAGTTTGTGTTTTTAGTACTATATGTTGACGACTTACTTATCGCCAGCAGTGATCTTGGTTTATTAAGTGAAACCAATAAGTACCTTTCTAAAAACCTTGAAATGAAAGATTTAGGTGAGGCATCCTTCGTGATCGGGATAGAAATATCTCGGGATAGATCACAAGGAATGTTAGGATTGTCTCAGAAAGCTTACATTAACAAAGTTTTAGAAAGATTTAGCATGCAAAGTTGCAATCCCATTAATGTTCCACTTCAAAAAGGGGATAAGTTCAGCTTAATTCAATGCCCCAGAAGTGATTTAGAAAGGGAGCACATGAAAGGTATGCCTTATGCTTCGCTCGTAGGGAGCTTGTTATATGCACAAGTCTGCACTAGACCGGATATCAGTTTTGCCGTTGGGATGCTAGGAAGATATCAAAGCAATCCGGGGATTCACCATTGGAAAGCTGCAAAGAAAGTTCTGAGGTACCTGCAAGGGACCAAGGATTACATGCTCACATATCAGAAGACTGATCACCTTGAGGTGATTGGTTATTCAGACTCAGATTTTGGGGGATGTCTTGACAGTAGGAAGAGAACTTCGGGTTATGTCTTCCTTATGGTTGGAGGAGCCATTTCATTGAAAAATGCTAAGCAAAGCGTCATTGCATCATCTACTATGGAGGCTAAGTACGTAGCTTGCTTCGAAGCTACAAATCATGGATTATGGCTGTGAAACTTTATTTCAGAACTTAGAATTATGGGGTCAATATCTAAGCCGTTGAAAATTTATTGTGATAATGTCGCAGTAGTCTTCTTCTCGAAGAACGATAGGTATACTAAGGCTGCTAAGCATATTGAGATGAAATACCTATCAGTTAAAGAAGATGTTCAGAAACAAAGAGTGTCAATTGATCACATTAGTACGCGTGATAACATAGCAGATCCTCTTACGAAATGACTATCTTCGAAGACCTTTATGAAACATGTCAAAGAGATGGTTCTCGATTAGTTGGATTATGATTGCTATTTTGGCTTAGTTGTTTGGCACTATTACTTGAATTCAATAAAAGTATTTCTGATTTCTATTATTTCTGTCTTTTGTGAATGCATGCATATAATTATGAATTATTGTTGACAGAAATAGTTCTTATTTAGAAGGACATAATGAGGCCATTATGATACCCAATATTAAAGGCTAGTTGAATGAAACATTGGTGTTGTGGTACATGGAAGGAACCATGCTCTTGAATAGCATGGAACCGCCATGACTCGCATCCGTGAATCATTTGATTTAGAAAAATTTATAAATGATTGTGCACCTTATGATACCTAATCTAATTATACGAATTATTAAGACCAAGTGGGAGACGGTTGGAAATTAATGTTAGTGACGAAATTAATTATTTAATTTCAATTGTATTAAATTCCGAATTTCCCATTTATGTGGTTTTAATAAATGTCAGATAATTAATTAGGAATGTGATAAATAAAGATATTAAAAGATTTGGGTAATCCTTATCCGTTAGTCACATGATGGTTAGTGGCATTAGTGGGAAACTTAGAAAGAGTCCCACCACCACTAGGATTTCGGTCCTCTTCCCCTTATAAATAGAGACCTCTACACCATCTAGAGTCATCTCAATACACACTGTTTCTAAGGAGGGAGAGAAAATCCGAAATTCATTTTTCTTATATTCCGGGCTATTCAGCATTCAAGTCATTTAATCCGTTCAACAACGATGGACAAAGGTATGAAGATAAACATCCTGGATTCATGTCAAAACTGTTTTATTCATGATACAACCTTATGATTCATATTCGAATTTATGATTAACAAAACAGTATTAGTTAACAAATGTATGAAGACCTATCCCACCCATGTCATTAGATGCAAATTTTTTGGCAGAATAGCCAATTTTCATCTTACACAAACACTTCAACTCCAAATTCATTTCGTTTTATTTTTACTAAAATAAAAATAGGTCAAAGTCAAAATGTTCACTGTAGTCGTTGACTTGTCATGCCAAAGAAATAGGTTCCTAACGAGTAACATTTTTATATGATGAAAAGATCATATTCAAACCCCACCATTTATGTTAACCTGTGTCGTGTTTATCCATTATTATCCATTAAGATGATGAATCATTTTAAACTCTATTATCCCATTACTCATTTAGACCCATCAATTCATTAACATTATTTAAGCTCTCATTTAGCAAATCCGCTATAACAGAATATACACTATACTATATAAACTCTTTAAAAAGCTCAACAATATCTCTTATTTACTTTTAATTGATCTTATTAATGGATGAAGTAGGCCAACATTGAACGCAATCCATCCTATCGAGTTGGCAATGATAGGACCAAAAATTATTGAGGATTCACCATTAACCAATATTTTTTTGTCAGTTAATCCCGTGTCTCCTGTATCATTTCGTCGGATCTATAGGCTAGTTAAAGGGTCAAAAACTTATTGTGCATGCCTTAGGATTACCAAAGGTCATTATTAACTTGCAAAACAACCTTTACAAACATGGCTTGGAATTGGTTTAGTTATAACATCTCAGTCAGTAAGCTTGTGCAATCTATTTTCTGTTTCATTGTTATGTGTAAACAACCCGCGAGAGAGAATTATATGTATGTAGATTACCCAAAACCAACCCCCATAAGAAGATCATTAACTATATAGCCAATAAAATGCAAGAATGTGACAACATGTGCTCTTCATATTTTGGGTGATAATTCATTATAAAAAAAATATGTGTTTGAAGCTAAAAATAATTATTTTAATCAGTTAGTGAAACATAAAGAGTGCCAGCATAAAATATGAATATCTCGAACCATAAAAATTAGAAAAGATAAGAATCAAAGTATTTATTGATCTCAAATACAATGAAATCAAAATGCACCGGCAACAAATATGGAATCCAAGTGCCCACTGATGAAGTGGTCTATAACTAGAATGTACAATAAAAAATCCTCAAATACTATAGCCTCTCACAGACCCAACCAATCCCACCACATGAAACTCAAATACTAAGCAATATTTGCTTAGCCCGACCAACAAGATTATGCTGTGACAGCGTTATAATAAACCTTTACAAGTTCATGATTTAAATCTGCTCCGGTGATAAACCCGAGAAATATAACTAAAAGATCACTCAAAAAAGGGTCAGACAAAGACGGTGCAAGCACCAACAAGAGCTCCAGGGAGTGGTTTACCCTCAGAGATGTAGCACATCTTGTCAGCAAGCCCAGCCTTCTCTACAGCTGCAATTAAGTCACCTCCTCCAATAATTGTTGTCACTCCTTTCCCACCAAACATAACCAATTTCATTGCTATCACCTGCCAATACACACACAAAATAAGCTCAATTGAATGTCCAACAAAAAAGGATCAAAAGGGGCTTATTAGTCACACCCCCGATTTAAAGATATTTTAGTGACAACCTCATGTTTCCGTCACTTTAGTGCAGTCTCTACGTTTACAGCTTGTAAAGATTTTACAGAACACAATGTTTAAACAAATTACCGAACATTCTCGTAGTATTCGCATTGTTATTTTATGGTTTTGGGTTCAATGCCTCAGATCTTTTAATAGGGACTGCAGGTTTTTACAAAAGTAGAGAACACAACTACAATACAGAGCTTTTACTAAGATGACAAAGTTTTAGAGACCTAACGGGGTTTCCCCTCCGACCCTCCCCTAATGGGGCATATTTGAGAATGATATTCGAGGTTTGGGGAAGAGGGTATTGAACCTATTTGGATTCATCATGGGTTCGAGTTTACTTAAAAAAAGGCCAACCCGACCTAATTATACATATTTTAGCAAACAATTTATATAGAATATGTATTTAACAAGAAATGCCATTAAATAAATATATTTTAAGTTTGATTTTCTCCATTAGAATTCATAAACTTCGCAAACATGGTGAGGCACTTGTATATTATTTTAGATATTTACAAAACTAAATTCATCAAGTTACACATGTATAATAGGCAGTTCGGGTCAGGTTTTATAAAAGGCATATACGTTCCAGTTTCTGGGCGTGCATGTTTAACGCTATTCTTGTTAGGTTGGATTCAGGTTTTGTAAAAGAAGCTCAAATCTGTCCCTTCCTATGATGCGGTGATATGGAAAATCTTAAAAATATAGAGCTCAAAAACGACAACAACTAGCATAGACAATATGTTAATGTTGAATTAAAGGAACCATGTGTTAAGCATGATTTTATGGAACAACAGGTGTATATATTTTATTCAATTATTATAATTTAACTTTTCAAAAAATTATATACCAACAACACAGAAAATAAGAATACAACCATATGGCATATGACTAATAATATAAGCAAGGATCATAATTGATATCCAGTACCTCTCTTCTTGCTGTAAACTTCTCAGACTCAAGCACGCCCATGGCTCTGTTTCAAATAATGGTTTATATAGTATCCAAAGCTTCACCGGATGTCTTAATGGAATTGGGTCAAATGTCCAATCTCATCCATCCATCTGGAATTCTAGAAATAATCTGCAAAAAAATTGATCTGTGTGACTTACACGCCATGCAGAAATTTTTTCACTCAAATTCAATAAGTAAATTAATTGCATTTCTTTTTCACCTTTACTCCCTTTAAATCTAGGTAACTAGTTGAAATTATAGACAACTTGCTACATGCAGCAAAATTAAGTTTTCGTTTGATATACAGGATAAGGGATTCAGATATTTAAATATGATCTGTTGCAGCTTATGATGTGCTTTATTTATGTTAGTCGGAAAGGAATTCAAGTGATGATTTATCCCTAATTACTATTCTTACCCATTATTGTGTTGATAAGACCATCCCACCTAGGAAGTAATTATTTTATCCTATTGGGGTGGGATGGCGTTAAATCCTATTTGGCCCTTTTATCCCGTGCGCAACAAGGTTTATAAGTATAGGCAAGTGTTTTGAACCACCAAAATATGTTTTTAGTGATTGTAATCTATTAAACTTGATGTGATGGAATATGTTACGAAGAATGAAATTCAAATTTGCCAGTCTTCGCATCTTATTAATTGGTGCCTCAAAACACCAAATACTGTTTTTAGTGTTTGTAATCTGATCCACCAATAGGATGATGAGACGCTCAACACCTCAAGTGTTTGTTTTAGGATCGAAAAATTTAGATTTAATAGAACGTAATCATTCCTAGCGACCATGAAAGCATGATAATGGAATGGGAGAGCCAAAAGGATACTTACCTTGTTGGCATCGACAGCAAACTTGTCAGCAATGACCATATCAGAAGGGAGCAATATAGAAACCCCTTTAGCCTTTAGACTCGGCAAGCAGTGATGTTGCAAGATCAACCTTGTCTTCCTCCACAAGCGATGATCCAATTGGGCCTTAGGCTTTGTAAAAACAGAATATCATACCTCCACCCAACAAGAGAATGTCAACCTTCTCCAACAATGACACAATCACGCCAATATTAAATGGATACCTTTGACCCACCAACTATTGCAGCAAATGACTTCTTGGGACAAATCCAAATAAGTAGTCAATATCCTGAGCACAAAAAACATGTACAGATATGTAAGTGGCAATATTTTCAGTGAAAAATAAGAAAGATTCTAAAAATTCCAACTTTGGGTCTGTTTAATTGCCTAAATTTTCCTTGGAAGTTTTTTCAGATGGTAAAGCAAAAGTTCTGGACACTTGTATCATAATAGAAGGTAAAACAAATAGCTCATAAGAATTGTTTATGCAAATCCAAGTCAACCATGTTGATAGTCAAATCCTTAGAGCATCTCCAATGATAGTGTATAACTATAGGGTGAATCACATGTGTAAATTTGACTTTACACTTAATTAATACACTACTTTATTTCGTACTCTAATGCTTGCCACAATTTAACACTTCAACAATCGAATTTGGATAATTCTAGGCGGCCACGCAAAATAGACACTTTCTGTGTGAACATGTTGTAATTTCATTGACTTGTGTTTGGGCTCCAGTACTGTTGGTCTCGGACACAAGCCAATGAGGGTCGGTGCCATCAGTGAGGCGCACCAAATTTGTCAATTTTTTGTATTGATGTAGAAGGACCCAGCGAAACTTCATTTATTCCCTGTCAAATGCTGGGTTATAGGCCTAACTCCTTTCATAATTTTATTTTTTTTGGCTATAAATTTCATTCAACATTTACGCTGTCAAAAGACAGTACATAATTACAGATTGTTGTTAACGAACAGTCACATAGTAACTGTTAATGAACTGTCATATATACTTGTTAGCTCTTTGGAATTGAAGGTGATATAAATGAAGCACTAGGAACTTAAGCAACCATGAATAGTTTAAGAGAGAATTTGCCTGTATTAGTTACATCTCTGTGTATATTTTGTGATGAATTATACATGGTAGAAAGTTAATCTAACAGAGTACGCTGGCACCATTCTACTACACTATGAACCTTGTCATATCTGTATACGTATTTTAATAATATCAGTTTCTGAAAGTGATGTATGCTGCACTTTTTAATTATACAAATATAAAATAACTTACATTAATTGTTAAGCATATTTTCTACTAAATTCACCTTATTTTTTTTATGCTCACATGCAAACTTAAGAATGTGCGTGTTCATCAGAACCTCTATTGAGGAGGTTTATATGAACTCCAATCTCGTGCTGCACTTATAAAAATCTTTTACCACCATTTGACACACAACATATAACAATAATCAAATCTTCTAATATATTATTATAGGGGAAATTGCAAAACTTGCAGTTTTGAGATTGAAGTGAATTTACCTTCACCTCTGTGAGTAGAGAGTCTGACAAAGGCTTGACTTTTCTGTGACAACAGATGAACAACAGACGGCCTCACAAAAAGGATGATGATGATTTTCCAATTAGTTACTTGACTCTGTTTGATCCAAAATAGCGTAGGTTGGGGCCCACCACTATGGCCCTACTTTTTTGAGTTCGACTTACTTTTTTTTTATCTCCAAGAGAATGAGTCCTATTTTGAGGGTTGAAATTTTTCTTCATCAAATGTAAAAGGATACTCATGTATGTCCTCGAGAAGTTCAATAACCTCAGGTCTCTTTCTGCTATTACTACTTGCACGTGATCGATTATATGACATGGATGTCAAAAAACTGAGACTGAATTTAACCAATGAGTGTCAGCCACCAGATGTCGCAGTAGTTTCAGAACTTATTTGACTACAGAGGTGCATTTAAGCTTTTTCTAAGAAGAGTTCCCATCCATGCTACTATGACTCACAGGACAATTTATGAACACAATCCATTGATGTCCACTGCAAATTCACAAACATAACTCAATTGTCATTCCATTCAGGATTATAAGAGTTTAAAGAAAAATCTATTTCTTAGTAGCTATAGTTGTGTCACAATGATAAAGATTATTTCCAATTAGACTTAATTTTCAGGGAAAATTAAAATAAAACTCGTTTCAAATTGGTACATTTTTTTTACAGAGCTAACAAAAAGACAATTTTACCCTTTAAAAAGTCAATCTCTCTCAAGCGATTTGTGTTAGTTTTGGTCCTCTCTCTCTTTAGTGGTGGTGGCATTAGTGGGTGAATGCACACGGTGGTGTGTCAATATAGGCGGTGACGGTGCTATGGTGGTTGTGTACGATTTCTCTTGGGTTCTTGGTTCTCTCTCTCTTTTGGCTGTTGCGATGTTATGTGAAAATAGCTCGTATGTGAATGCAAAGGGGCGGTAGTGGTGTGTGTAGGCAGCGGGGTGTGTAGAATGAGGTTGTGGTGGAGTTGGGGGTGGAGGAGGTGTATTATTTCTTTCTTTGTTTTTTGACAACGGCGAGAGGTGGCAGAGGAGGTGAAGTTGGTTGAGGTTGCTTTTTTTTCTTGGGTTTTGAATTGCAGGGTGAGTGGGGCTGTGAGTCTGATTGTTAAGGTTTATGGTGGTGTGGGTGGGGTTTTGGATTTTTTGTTGGGTTTTGCGTAGTGGTTGGGAGGCGGGGGGGGAGGGGGTGAACTCAATTTTTTGTCTGGGTGGTGCTTGCTAATTTAATGGTGTAAATTTAATTTATTCCTTTTTAATTTTTGAAACATATACAAGAAGGGTAATATAGTCAAACTTAAAAAATTAGATGTCATCTTACTTGCATTTTGGGGCAGTTGGAGGTGGTGCTGAGGCCAAACGGAGGAGGGTCGATAGGTTGCAGTAAGATAGGGATAGGGTTATAGATGAAAAAGAGTATTTGTGTAAGATGAGGATAATTGTAGAAGGGGGTAAACTCATCTCATACTAAATTTTATTTTATTTGTGTCTCGATTATATATATATATATATATATATATATATATATATATAGAGAGAGAGAGAGAGAGAGAGAGAGAGAGAGACTAATATTATATCCTAGTGGGATTTAAAAGTTTAGAAAATCATTATGCTTATTATGTTTAGGAGAATGTATTTGGAAATTATTTGTTTTTTTCATAGAATTTTCTTACTTATAGATAAAGACTAGTGATTTGGGGCAGAGAAATTCTACGGAGACTTCCGAGAGGATCTGCAGATACGTCATATATAATGCAAAGACTGTGGCAGATTGCAGGTAAGCAATAAACAAACGATTGTTTCAATAAGTATACCTGACTAAAATAAGTAATCAAGAGTGCCGATAAAATCTCTAGTGCAATTTGTAAATAAGGGTTCATTTGTAGTAGGATCCATTCTCCTCCTCTGTTGCTCAAAACCTAGACCAACCACAATTCTTGCAAAGGAAGAGTATGCACTCACCTATTAAAAAAAAGTGCCACACCCTTTACAGGTCAAAACATGTGTTTAGATACACCTCTACCTCCATGGGAAAGATCTTAATGCCCTAGTTGCTTTGGAGTGAACTATTTTTCACCTAGCTAGAAAATATGATGAGTCTTGTTTGGTTTCTCTATTTTTATCTAAAATTATATATTATACTACGAGATTTTTTTTTTTTTGAATCAAGATAGGTGAAAATACTTTAAGCCATTTTACTTGAGACCCAGGTTAAAAAAAATTCACCCAAAAGCGGGGCCTAGTAGTATAAAGGCATCCAAATAGAAATCCCTCAAAGCAATAACTCAAGAAATATATGTTACCAATGGAAGTTGATGAGTTAGTTTGGTGGCAGTGGTGGACCCAAGATTTTTAGTCGGGAGGTGCGAAATTTTTAGATAAAGATCGGGGGCTCGGGGGCGGGAGCCCCCTAAGTGATTTTTTTTGGGGGAGTTATTATTTTTTTGCAAATTTTTATACCTAAAAGTTTAAAGGTTAATATTGACAAATTTTTAGCTCCCATTTTGTTCCTGAAATTTTTAAAAATACATCAACATAATATTACCCTAAATCTCAAATACCAATCACAATATTTCAACTTAATTAACTTAAATTTGAAAATATATTCTAAAACAACAATTTACTAATTTTTACAATAAACTAATTTAACAATCCTAATCATTTAATTATTTAAGTGGAAAAAAAATGTTGAACTGAAAGAAATATGTTGAACAATTGTTAACATATATATTTATTGTTTATCAGAATAAATATTGAATTTAAAAAAAAAAGAACGAAAGAAAGTTACTTGCTTGCTGCTTGCTGTTGCTACGAATTGACAACCCGAGAGAGAGAGAGAGAACTCCTTCCTTCGGCGCTGGCAGCACTGGCAGGGGCGAAGGGAGAGAAACTTGGAAGGCACAATAGCAAGGCACCACTATGGAGGGATCACTGCTTCTCTGCGATGCTGGTTTGGGGGCAGCAGGCCAGCAATAAGAGTAGCAGAGAGAGGGGGGAGAAGGGAAGGGGACGGCTGGGCTGGTTGAGTATAGTTAGGGATTTTTTTTTGTTTGAGCTTTAAACGCGTGTGTTAAGATTGAGTTGGGTTTTCCTTATTTATATTTCTGCCCCTTGTATTTTAAAATGGCAAAAACTCAATGCCCTTCACTATAAAACATTACACAAATGTCCAAAAAATTAGCCTAAACCAGGAAAAAAATCAAAAAAATCCGCCCACCCTCAGGACCACCTAGGTCCGCCCCTGTTTGGTGGCAAGGAGGAGAATTCCGAGAGGTTTACTGATAATTCTGGATGCATTGGATCAACTTTTACCATTGCAAGAAGTGTAATTTGTAATGATTCACATGCTCTGCATTCGAAACTAAACACATCAGAAATGAGCAATTATTTAATCACATAAAATTGACATCCTTTAATTCTTGTTGAACGTTTACATGTGTATTTGCCTAAGATTAAACAAACCAAAAAATCAAATCAAATAACATAGAAGTTCAGTGCATGCTTATGAAATGACACACTAAAGTTTTAAGAGCGTTATTGCGAAAGAGACCAGTAGTAGAATAATGGCATGGCAAAAAATACCACTAATTCCTTACCACATAAGCAAGGTGGCACTTCCCAAGATTATGGACCCCCTGGTTACTGAACTTCGCATCTAGAACCACGATTAGTGCAAAATTGTCCTAATAAAAAATTAAAGTTACTTTTTCCATCAAAGCTGACAAGCCAACATATACCCTCCAAGATTATGCAAAACTAAGTAAAGATATTAAGCTAAGGTACCTTAACCAATCTATTCAGAACTCTTATCTTCTGAGCGCTTGGAACCAAAGCATCAGTTATGAATTGTGCAGCTCTATTAAACTCAACCTGTACACCCGCATGTAGAGTTAAATTACTAAATGAACAATATTTCTTTCCCGGGATAAAAGGCTTCAACCATGCAACCAATATAAATACGTTACATTTGTAAACGTATGTACACTGCTGTTGTGTATGGCACTTTCAACAGAACCATAAGGTTTAACTTCAACGAAAGCCAATTTTTAAAACATTTCTAATTTATACATAGAAACTCTTTCATTATTTATCACATAACAGTTATTTGGTGCACTTACCTACCTCATAAAGACAAACAATATCCGCATGGTAACCGACTATTTCCTGAAGCAAATTCTGCCTGCGGTAAGCCCAAGATGGGCGGTAACTGTATAATTAACTTGTAGAATAGGCATCGGATATGATGTTGTACGAGAGTACAATAAAAGTCCCTACTGATGAAACACAACCATCTAAATCCAAATGCCCCATCACGTCAACTCCGCTTACCGAAATCAAGCAACGTAGATTAGGAGACAGAGCTGGAATCACACGGGACATCAATAATGTGTTGGCCTGTCCCACGGGTTGTTTCATTTGAACATCTACCACAAAATATTAAAACTTGAGGAGAAGGCCACTATCATCATCTGTTGGGGTATAAGTTCTAGATGTGCCTACTTCGAACCAGGTTTCACCACACTCCTTTGTGTAACTGCCTGCAGGATATAAAGGTGATGTTGCTCCATTTGACAGTTAAGGGTTGATTGTGAACCAGCTAGGCCAGTATTTATGCTATTAAAGCGCCTAAATATATCTTCTTCCTCATCTCCATTTTCACTTACAGCGCTGGCTGAACGCTCATGAAAAATGCGGTGGTGTTGCCATGCATCCGAAAAACATTTGGGGGAGCAACGGTAACTTCTGGCAACTGGTATATTTGCCTTAACACATCCTAAGCACTACAATGTCGCTTGCTCCGATGGGTCTATAGTACATACAGTAACTTTGTTGTCACATTGAATATAGTACCTGGAGAGCAACCCTCAAACCATTCAGTAACAGTAATAATGTGGTACTGGGCATCTTTTCCTTTTTTGTCTCAAATGTTTTCCTAGATTCAAGAGAGAGGTTCTAACCATAAGCCTAACACCTTGAATAAGATCCTGTCAATGTCGTCGAATTTAGGGATCTTTTCTCTTCTATTGCAAGGGTCCAGATCATTCCATTGGACCATTAAAACAGTTACAATAATTTCAAATCCAACTTTTTCACATAACAACAACAATTACAAAAGACGCAATCTTAGCACCATCAAAACTCACAGATACAATAATTTCAAATCCAACTTTTTCACAACAAACATCATTACTTTCTTGCTGACAACCACTTCTCCCCCAACCTCATCAACTGGTATAAAGTATATAAGGTGTTTCTCTTTTTTTTCCATCCTATAAAAAATTTCTTTTCTTTTTCTTCAATTCAAAACTTGCGTTTGAGAGTTTTGAAGAGAAAAGAAAAGAAATGAAAGAAAATAATTTTCTTTCTTCTTGTTTGGAAGTTTATGATGAAAATATTTTTTTAAAAGGAAGAAGGTAAAATTTATTAAAAACCTTGTATTATTACCATTTCTTTTCGATTTGGATTTTGTAAGGAAAAGTGGGTTTGGAGTCTAGTAAAAAAGTTGAATAACGAAACTTGTTAAACGGAGTGAATTCTAAAACAAAATAGTCCTTAAAATGGGCAAAAACTACGTTTTTCATAAATGACAGCGACATTCATTTTTTTCTCGAGCCACTGCAAATACGAATTTTAAGCAATAACAAATTATTTTTAGTAAATAAAATATGATTTCCAGCAATACGTAAATGATTTTCAGCAATTTAAAAGTATTTCCGGCATATAAAAATTATTTTCAGCAAACAATTTTTTTTAAAAAAAAAATAGTTCAATGCAGTAAGAAAACGTATCTCTATACACAACGTATATATGTTCTTTGCCAAATATTGTAAATGATACAATATTTATCTATCTATCTATATATTTGTGGAGAGATTAACATACAGAAGTCGAGCGATAACTGAAATATGGGAGGTATAATGCAACTGTAAAGAAGATGACTCCTCCGTAGGGAACAAAAAAGATATAAAACAAATGTATATAAAATTTAACCGAATCCAATGTGTTAAATTTTAACATTTTTAGGGTATAAATTAAAAAAATCAACTCACATTATAAAAAAAAAATTGTAAAATATCGACCAATTTTTTTATGATAAAAAAAATTGTCAACAATTACAAAAATTGGGCACCAATTTTTTTTTTGTGTTATTTTGTGTCTCATTTATTTGGTTTTTGTGTAATAATATAGTTAAGATAGACACAAAATAACGTGAAGTTATTTTTATGTAATTCAGATTTCTATATAACAATTAAGAAAATGCCTCGTAATCCAACTGCGCTAATTTTTTGGGTGAAACATTAGGCATGTGCATTGCATAAGATTTAAAGTAAAGAAAAATTATTTCCAGCAAAAAAAAAAAAAAAATTCAACAATATAGAAGTATTTCCAGCATTTAAAAATGATTTTATGCAAAAAAAAAATGATTTTCAACAATAATAAATTATTTCGAGCAAATAAAACATGATTTCCAGCATATAAAAATTATTTCCAGCAAATATAGTGTGATAGAAAATGACAAAATTAATGGAATATTAACCCTTTTTCCAATGATATTAAAATGTTCAACTCTCCCCACGTATTTAAATTTAAAACTCCAAACAAACATGTTTATTATTCAAGTTACAAAAAAGATAAAAGCAGAACATGTTTGATGAGCATCTCCAAAATTCAATTACATTGCAAAACAAAAGGACATGTTTAACTCAAAACCAACGTGTTTAATATCTTATTACAAAACATATGAAGCATAACATAATTGAAATGCATCTACTGAACCAACGTGTTTAATGTCAAATACATAAAAGATGATAACACATTTGATTTGCATATGGAGAACCATGATTTTAATTTACTACTAAACAAAAGGGACACATTCAAAAATCTAAAACAACATGTTTAATATCGAATTACAAAAAAAAGGAGAATAACATGTTTAATAGGTCATGCTCGTGTTTGAAAAAAAGTAAGAATTTTTTTCGTCTTGCTTTTATTTGGACCATTTTTGTTTTGCAAAAAAATAATATTGTGTCGTGACGCTTTTATTTGGATCATGTTCGTGTTAAATAAAAAAATCGTGTCGCATTGCATTTTACTTGTGTAGTGTTTGTTTAGTAAAAATAAAAATTCTTGCCACTTCGTGTTTATTGGATTGTCTTCATATTTGCTTAAATAAAAAAATCTTATGTAATTTTATTTTTTGTTTGAGTCATGTTAGGTAAATCATAAAAAAATCGTGTCAGTGTTATATTATGTCAGACTTTTGTTGGGTCATAATTGTTTTTATATACATTATCTCATTATGATATACTCCATGTGGTGCATTGGAGTTCGCATCTTATGGATATGATCCATCCTAATTTGGTATGAAAGGTTTCATTACATTCTTGATGAACCTCGTTCATAATTTATTTATCTCTATGTTGTCACTTCCATAAAAAAGGCGGAGAATATTATATAAATTAATTTTTAATCCCGCGCGATACGCGAACAGTTTATAGTTCAAGCGATAAATTAATTTGCGTGATAATATATTTAATAGACAAACTTATAAATATTACAAAACATGTCATTGTAAGTAACCATTATAGAAAAATTCATAGTAGTAGGAGATAGAATCCAAAGTGTCCAACTATATCAAAAGTAACATAATGAGCAAAAGGAAACAACTGTATCAAAACTAATAAAATGAGTATATAAGAAATACTTTGCAACATAAAACATTAATACATGCCATAATGAGATTCCATAGAATATTTAACCTTGTTAACTATTCACCAAAAAACTAAAAATCAATAACAAACCAATAAATCAAAATATATCAAACCAACCATATAATTTTGATAACATAATGTATAGTTGAGTCATCCAAGCAGTACCATCAAAATTTCAAATCCCGCCATGCATAGAAGAATAGGTAAAATGAGAAGACTTTAGAATCACATACAAAAAAAATGACGCATTCTTATCGCCAAAAGGACATAAACGGAAAATGAAGGACTTGAAAAATACACCAGCTAACATTGCAAGAGAATAATAACTCATGTTTTGTAGTCCAAATCATACCATTGATTTACCAATCTTAATTATCATCGAATACTTTCATATATGATTTGTGCATGATATGTTATTGAACACACTACAGGAAAAAGAATTTCACACCCCATCAAAGATAGAGTTAGAGAATCAATAGCTTTCTTCACCAAATTCTACACTTTGTAATCATAAATAAAATTTATTCAAATAAACAGCATAACACCAAGAAGTTGATTTTCTTAGATATGTGATAATGAAAGATGATATTATTAAAGTCATATGCACCTGAACAACCAAGACATTACTAATAAAGTGATATGGATATTCTCTTAAACATTTCATCGAACATTTGGTGCATGTGAAATTTATAACTATACAGTATATATTTAGAGAGCCACAAATGCCTACAAAGCTAGAGTAAAATTTCTGTGCATAATCCCAATCTTCTTCTCATCATCCTCAAACTCAAACCTTTGTGATGTTTTTCTTTCAAGATATGCCATAAATTAACTTAACACATAGGCCTTAATAAGTCGTACCGGCTGAGATAATAATGTTGCAAACCGTGGAGAACAAGGAAAATAAATTAAACACGAAACTATCCTTTTGACATACGCAAATAGGTTTTGGAATTGGATACGAACTGGATTTTGTCATATAAGAGATTTATGAGGATGCGATGAGATAGCCGAAAGCAAGGTTCTAAAAAATGTGAGGCGTGATCGAGCCGTGGAGGTCAAGCCTTAAGCCTTAGAAGCCTAGGCGGACCTTGGCGTAAAAAGGCGTGAAAAGGCGTTTAAGTCTTTTTAATATTTTTTAACCATAAGAAGGCTATTAAAATACTAAAATTATACGAATCATAAAAATATGTCTGAATATTTGCAAATAAAAATACTATTTGATTATTTTGGATGAGATAATGGTTCGGTTTGTAAAGAAATCTTTAAAAGGGGATATCGTTTCACTAAAGCATTATTGTTTTTAGAGAAAAAATACGCCTTAATGGTTTTACCAAGATAAGGCGTCAAAATCTTAAGGCGGGGCGTTTCTCCCAAGCCTCAAGCCTAGGCGTGCCTAGGCAAAACCTAGGCAGATTTTTTAGAACAGTGGCCGAAAGTAATGTCTTTGATCCATTTGAACCTGAACAAATAATTGAAAAACATTCAAACATAAGACAAATGGGTTTTAAAAAAAATGGAAGTTATGGTATAACTGTGGAAGTAAAAGTAAAGATGGTCAAATATAATAGCCATATGTGGTATACACGCATATATAGAGATATCTATAAAATAGAAAAATGATGGAAATATGATATAATGGGGGAGGAAACTATAATTGTTGTTTGATCCCATTTGCAGACCTGAGGCTGAGCAAATAATGAACCACATTCATAGTTGGTAAAAGTACATAGAGATGAAAAGACGTGGGCAGTAGAGGACATTGGAAAAGCTTAGGAGTTACGTACATGAACATGAATGCAATGCTCTTAAAAACAGAGAAAGAAGGAAGCGCATCACTGAATTACATTTAAATTATCTTTTCGGTTTTGAGTTGGACTGCTAGTTTCTATGCGTCTACTCCGTGTAATTAAGGATTGTAGTTTAGTGTGCCACGTCTAACTCTACTATGAATTTAAGCTTCTATTATATATATGCGTGGCCGCCAGAATAATATTTTATAGCCGTCAATCATTTTCTTTTCTTCTATTATCATCTTATGCACGAATTCAAATACTAACCCAGAATATTTTATTTTGTAATATGAATTTTCAGTCATAATTAACTACAACCCTCAAATTTGAACCAAACACACTTTCGCCGCAAAACACAATCCTATTATATGTTTTTTTAAATAATAATGGACAATTATTATATATCATAAAAAGTTCTACTTATTTTTATTAAAAAATATTTATTCTGTAAGTTTTAATAAATTATCCCAACTCAACGACTCACCAAGATACTGTCAATAAGATTAACATTTAAATTCAGTCTATGCATGCGGTATCTTTCATAGAGTGACTCAATTTAAAGGTGGAAACTGGAAATTACTATAATAACAATTGCTATAACGTGGGTTTGATTGGAGTAATAAACAAAATTTGTATAGAATTTTTTTGTTATGTGAAAATTTCTTAACCCCTCCCTAGAGAGATTATATGCTTAAAATGTGCACTTCAACGTTAAAGTGAGGCAAAGAAACAAAAACTCTTTCGGTCAAAATTAGGCAATTATCCACATTAAAAAGTTAAGTTGATTAATTTTTATTCCCCAAAAAATATTTTATTTAATGCTTATTAGTTAACATATTTTCAACACCAAATTTTAAAGTCATAGTTACATTAGCACACTATTCTTGTGCTAATGTAATTGCTAAGTTCACTTTTGACTATACTCAAGTTGATTGAAGGATTAGAATTATAAAAAAAAAAAAGTCTTACCTCGTTTCAAGAACAAAATTTCATAAAAAAATGTCAAAAATATGTATTATTACATTGTCATTTAAGAACTCACTGGACTCTTATAAGAAAAATACATAAAAAAAATCTAACAACTAAAGCTTTCAACCCAAACCATTCACATGGGACTCAATGCACTCATATCAAAAGATATTACTTGTCAAGAATAAAAATAATGAAGAATTTTTTTCGAAAGACTCTATATCTATATAATGAAATAAATACATTATAATTTTAAAAAAAAACAAACAAAATGTATCCCCATATCTAACACTAAAATGCATGAAACAAAAAATCTATGAACGAAAAAAAGTTATAAGATTGAGACAATAAACACACAACAAATGCAAGGAACCAGACCCTTTTACTCAAGAAAATAAAAAAATAGCCACACTTTTTTATAATGTAAATGCCCAAAATTGTAAGCCAAACATTTGCTTATGTTCATAGAAACGATCCAATGGAGTGAGCTCTAAAACTACAAAGATGAATATCTAGTTAACATGTTCAAGAACCCACAGATCCTAAGGCCCCGAGCTTTAAACGCAAATATAGTTTGAGGACAAAAAACGAATGTAAGCTTTGAACACTGTTTTGAAACAGAGAAATATCCAGAAAAGTTAGGAGTACATGAATTGCTGAGCTTTAATTTCAAACCATCAAATTTGAAAGGAAAATGTCAGAATTTGAAAAAAACCCATAAAACATACAAAGCATAAAGGTATAAAAAACTTTGCCACCAACCGTCATTTACAAACATAAGAATATATCAGAGGTTACTGAGAGAGTAATAAGTGATTAAAACCCTGCTACACACAAAGTACATTAAAACCATATCATAAAAAGGAAAATAGAGCATACCTTGAAAATTACATCCGGGCCAGGGTTCAATATGCAGAACTAAAACCTTGTCATAAAAAGGCACGGAGGAGGTGAGAATATCTAAAGAAAGCAAAATAGATCGAAAAAGAAAAGAAAAATAACCTTTACTTGAAACCAAAACTTCTTTTGGAGTGAGAGGATATAAAGGCGAAAGAACGATGGTGGAACGGTATCTTATTATATATACGTATGTAGCACAAACTCTCACGGCTCTCAAAACTACCCATCCTAATTTTTCAGAATTTTGACTTTTATAAAATTTAAAAAAATACGTGTCACTACTTAAAGAGTTTGTACAGTTTTTTATACCAGATCATCTTCGTTCGGTTATTTGATTCTTCTATTATCTCCCACAACTCCCGCTCCGCACATATTGCCTTCAATATAGCACCCATTTGGCACTTGATAATGGGACTTTCTATCTTGAGAAAGCCGTCGAATTTGCAAATGTGATGGCAGTGGTTTTTTTGTCTTCCTAATTTATTTCCTTCTTCAGTTTTGAATTTGTGATGGTCATGGACGATCTTATTTTTGTACAGGTAAATTTATTTGATGGTTTTTGGAACAACCATAATAAGCTTCCTTTTTTCTCATTGATTCACCATGTTTGTTAGATGAGAACGAGGACCTCTTAATAGTGCTGCTGTAACCATCTTAAAGTTAAAGAAAGAGAGGAGATTGACCACTCTTGAGCGGGAAACATCAGACGAGTTCAAGTGGGATCCCCTTCCTGTTTGTTTGTATGGTGTCCCTTTTCAGTCTCATCCTCGGATACCTTTTACACCGCTGATATCAAATCGGGGACACCACTGGACTTCCATTCCGTCTCCGTATATAGAAAACTATTCTCCGTCTACTCGAATTGCACAAATATGAAAACTTGATAAAAATTGCATGTAATATTTCTTCACGCAATGTGTAGAAGGAGTAATATACTATATGGGTATAATGTGTGTTATTTGACACTTCGATTTATCATTTTTTTTAAGGTGTTTAAAAAAATGGTTTGTGGAATTGTAATCAACATTTGAGAGTCTCTCATGCACTCATTTTCTCCCTCCCTCCCCGTTTCTCTTTAAACATATATGTATTTCCTTCTCATTTTTTTAAAGTTTTTGTATAGGTATATTTGTTTAATGGTTTCCGGAACTGTTGTCAACATTTGAGAGTTACCGTGCATCGCACGGGCCACCACTAGTATATATATATATATATATAGGAGGTTTGATGATCCAACGGCTAAATCTTTTACTACTATAAAATGCAAAACAAGGCATTAAGACTCCTCTTCAATCAGGCTATCCACATAGGCAAAGCATTTAAGACTCTGAAATCCAATACTATCCACGTGTCTCTCTCTCACCTTTACAACGTTTATCTATATAATTTAATACAGTGCTTGAGAAGATTGTTTGGTCAGATATCATTTACACCTTACGACACAAGACTCGAGGTAATTAAGTCATGAATAGAGCACAAGGCTCGAGAACCACTTATCCTCAAATCACTAACCAAACCCCTCTCTCTCTATTTGAGGTTGTCACTATTCCTCCCATTCTCTCCCTCAGACTCCTTCACCCTCCGAGCACCAATGCTCTATCAGCTCTCCGCTTCCATCCACCTCGGCCATCCTCATAGTTGTTCGCCTTTGTGCCTCCATACAACGGTTTTCAGATGTGGGTTTGAAAAATGAGGTAGAACTTTTGGGCTTTTTATATATAATTTTCAGCCTATGAATTTTTGATATCTTAAATTTTCAAATCTTGAATTTTTCTTGGGTTTCCACTTATATATAGTTGAGTTAAATATGTAATTGTAAGATTATTTTTTTTGTTCGGTTTTGTAGATTTAAGTAAGAAATTCGGTGTTTAGTTTATGACCTATGTTTTTTTTTGTGCAACTCTTACGGTTTTTGGCAACTCATACAGATTTCTATGCGTACAATGATGATGGATTTGGTTAGGTGAATACATGAGTGGAGTAAATCTCTGCACCACCCCATCCCACCCCACTTCTATATCAGGTTCTCTCTAAAATATCATTCTCTCAAACTCCTTTCTTTATTTCTTTCTCTTATCGCTTTACAATAGAAATACAATACCTAACGTGATGTCTACAGTGGGTTTCATTATTTATATTTACATAATTTCAATTTGGGAGCAACTGATATTGATTCTGGATTGTTTCTCTTTTGGGTTTCTTCAGATTCGTTCTCTTTTTTCCCTAATGATCTATTCTCTACTACGAACACCTAATCTCTGTATGGCTCCAAGTATCATAGCACACCTAATTTTCGTATGGATTTTTATTCCATTGATATGTGGTGTAAAGAAGTTAGCAATTGTTCTCTCTCAATACATAAATGCGTGCATGTGTTCCCAATTTCTTGGTTGTTTTGTAGACGTTTGATAAATTGCCTCTGAGAATATTTCTGTACAGTAAATTCCTCTCTTACTCATTCGTTTCTTTTAATTTTTTACTTCAATTCTATTTTTTAAATTTCATTCCTCTGTCTATTACCTCTTTTTCTCTCATTTGAGTTACTTTTACAAATGAGAAATGATGTTGTTTGTTTAATATTTATGTGAAATGGTATCTCAATTGGTTTACTTTTTTGCATCATGGTCAACTCAACTATATGAATTATGTTTCTCCATTATTCTTTGTCTAAAACAATTCTGGAGTCATACTTCATGTTATCATGTATTACTTTACTACCTCTACACAAGCTAATATTGGATTGCCTCTTTCGTGAGCATTACTGTAAAATTTATTATATAACTCTGTATTACCAGGAGATCTGTTAGTTTATGCTGCATATGCTCAAATCGTCTTTTTTGGGACACCGTCATTGAATCCATTCAATACAAACAAAATAATTTAATATATTTTAAAAGATACACACAATAATTTTTATAAATATATATCCATATATATATTTGTGTAAATGTATATGGTACACCTTAGAACCATTGTCTGATGAAAACCAAGGCTTCTGCGTTACCGGTCAAAATTGACTACGATATTTAGTAATTATACACCAACCATGCTAAAAGCAAATTTTGAAGCGACGTATATGAATGCTTAAGATATCATGTGCCATTTGAGAAAGCTTTGGAAAACGAATTTCGTTATTTTTCCAATAACTAAGAACATCAAACCAGCGCGCTTTCAACCAAGTCTGGTCTTTTCGAGATGTCTAATTGGGATTTAACTTTATTGAGTCTGACCAGAATGTTGGCTTCAAAGGTATCAAACTCTTAAATGACATTGACATTTAATACATTTGAATAATAAGTATATTTAGAAAAATTAAGATGGAATTAATAATCTTATGTCCAGTTATATCCTTGTTCACACGATTGAAGCATGAAATTGATGTATGATGTTGTATGGAAGGGGGATTAATGTTTTATTCGAAGAGAATATATTACTTTTCGTGAACAACCTACTTCTTTTCCAAACTAGTCTAGGAACACAGTTTGTTACAACAAAATTCGACAAATTTTAATTTGTATCGAGAACCCAAGATAACATCAAATGACAAAATAATGATGCAGAATTCTTAATATTTATCATATTTGACTTTTACCTATTGAGACATAGGTTTTATAATTTCATCTAGATTCCTATCTCTTCGGTTAGAAGTAATTGTATACTTTAAATGATAGGAAAATATAAATTTGTTGTTGGATATTTAGTTTAAGCGAAAAGAGTGGTTATCTCATAAAAAGGTTTCAACAATCTAGTGATTCAATCAATTTTAGTCCACTCTCAAACTATTGGGTATGTCTTGAACTCGGGATCTATTCGCGGGCGGTCAAATGCACAACGATATACAAGTGCGTGTGCTCTTAAGCATCCGATGAATAGAATTCCATTTAATTAGAACATCTTCTCGTACTTTCTTCTGACATTCCAACGAAAGACCATATATACACTCAATAAATTTTATTTTCCTTCCTTTAGTTACCTCGGATTCTCGAACCGCGTGGTTGGATTTGGTGATAACTTTCAAACTAGCTCATACTTTTAAGATTCAAAATGTGTTCACGTCATATATTAAAAAATTCACATAATGACGAGTAAAATGTTGTTGACATTTTAAAGAGTCTACTAACCTATCACTATATTTGTAACGATCCTTGGGTAAGAGTAAAGATTTTCCAATCACTTCCCTAGTGTTTTAATAAATTAGTAATTTGTTGTGCCAAAATAGGGTACTATGTGGTGGGGGGACATGGCGAAAATTCAATATTCATTTGCAACACCAAGTCCTCCTCCTCCTCCTCCTCCTCCTCCTCCTCCTCTTCCTCCTCCTCCTCCTCCTCATCATCATCATCATCCTTGTCTTAATCCCATCATATGGGGTCGGCCACATTGATTCTCCTTTTATATTCTAATCTATTATATGCGTTGTTATCATTCAAGTTTAATTCCTTAAGGTCTCTCCTAATAATTTCCTCCCACGAGAGCTTAGGGCGACCAATTTTTCTATTACCTTCTATTTTCAACAATCTTCCTCTTGTTATAGGGGCATCTACTGGTCTACGCAACACATTACCGTACCACCTAAGTTTACTTTCTCTTAATTTATCGCTAATGGGAGCTAGTCCTAACTTTTTTTCTCACATATTGGTTTTTAATTTTGTCCTTTCTAGTAATTCCTATCATCCACCAGAGCATTCTCATCCTACTAACATGGAGACTTTATTCATGCTTTTTCTTTAGCGACCAACACTCCACTCCATACAGGATCGCTGGCCTAACAACTATTCTATAAAATTTTCCTTTTAATTTATTAGTTATCCTCTTATCGCATAATTAAATTTACATTTCATAAATTCCGTTTTATTTCAACTGATTCTTAGAACCTTAGATTCTTAAGGCTTTTATCCAGGTATCTACTCTCATCGCTAAGCTTTCCTTTGAACTGTCTACTAAAACTATAACATCCGTAAACAACATACACCATGGGATATCTTCTTGTATCCCCTTAGTAATTTCATCCAAGACTACAACAAAATAAATAAGGACTTAAGGACGATCCTTGATGTAAACCTAGTTTAATCGTAAAGTTATTAGTTTCTCCACATATAGTTCTTACTCTAGTCTTTGTGTTATCATACATATATTCAATAACTTTAATATAACTTATAGGGATTCTTTAACTCCTTAAAGCCTATCAAATTATATCCTTTGGAACTCTATCATAAGCCTTTTCTAGATCTATAAAAATCGTATATAAATTTTTATTCTTACTTCTACATTTCAATATTAACTGTCTTAATAAGTTAATAGCTTCCGTGGTTGATCTCCCTGGCATAAATCCAAATTGATTGGCCGAAATAGTTGACTCATTTATTAATCTTTGTTCAATAATCTTTTCCCATAATTTCATAGTTTGACTCATCAGTTTGACTCCTCTATAATTATCGTAGTTTTTTATATCCCTTTTATTTTTATACAACGGTATTATGGTGTTTTTCCTTCACTTATCTGGCATGTTTTCTTCTTTTAAAATTTTATTAAATAAAAATATAAGGAGCGCACAAATATCCTTTGGTAGCAATGAGTGTGCACATTTTTTTGATAAGTAAATAAAAATATATTAATAGACCCAGCTGAAAGGGCGAAATCCCGTATATAAGGAGAGCACAAGACAAACAAAAGAAGAACCAAGAAAAGTAGGACGAAAATACTTGTCCACCTATTTGACATTTGACGTACTCGACTTGGAATAGAGTTCAATGCTCTCAAATCACTTCCTTACTTATATTGTGCAATTTAAAGTGTCGTATTTGGATGTGTTTCTTGAAATGTGGGTTACTTTAGGCTATAAATAGCTAATCAAGTTGCAAATTTTATCATATTCTTCATAAAGCTATATTGTAGATTATGCTTTACTATTACCGCACCAATCTTCTTATGGAACAAATTCTGGTTAAACTCACGGGACGAACCTTTTCTACAATTTTTATAGTGGTGTAACATGTTACTTGTGCCATACTTTTTTTTTGCAACTTAAACGATGGTACACCGCCTGCCTTTTGCCTTCTCAATCCCATTTTCTCTGATTGGCATTGATAATTCATGATTCTCCAAAACTAAATATGTGGTTCTCTTAGCATGTTTGGTATTGGTAAAATTTCACTTACTATTTTCCGACGTCAACTTTGTGAAGAATAACCTATAGCTTAATAATGGTTAATTACGTTAAACTTAAATAATTAAGGAAAGACTTTATAAATTTGAATTAAGTAACTAAATAATGGTTAATTATACCTGGAAGTAAAACGCACCAAGGGTATGCAATGCATTATGAATCCTATCTCCTCCATCTCTTTTAACGGGTAAGCCCTTATCCCATTCGGGAATGCAATTTTTGTATCGCACTTGGTAGCCATCTTCTTTTTTTTCGTTTCAAGAAAATTCTTATGGCATCTCCTTATAGTTCTCTAAGTACATGACAGAGAATCGTAAGTATGCTTGTTAATACAATTTTTCAACGAAAATAACACACGGGACCACATCATCTGGTATGTACCGGAGTACAAAAGGAGACTCCACAAGAAATTCTAGAAATGAAACATGCCAACCACGAAATATAACACAATAATTTTGCATTCGCAAACAGTACAAAAATGGGACAAGTCAAGAGATTTCAATGGGTGAAAGGTTCTTAGATGCATATGCACAAAAAAATAAACTTAACCGGATTAGGATCATCGTGAAGTTTAGTTTTAAACTCAAATCTATTAAATTTTTGTTTGATTCTATTATGGTTTTTAGCTCATTCAATTAATCCATTTTTTTGTTAAGGTAATGGTTGAGTGTGCACCATTAATAGTTGGGGTATGGGTTATAGACTAGTAAGCAAGGACTCGACACGTAATACAGGATACGACTCTATTCGGGATATGAAATACGTGATTTTTCCAAAATATAACTCTAAGATACAGTAAATATTTATTATTTAATTATATATATTAATGATAAAGTTGAATAAAATGAAAGTAGATAAAAATTAAGTATCAAATTACATTATATTAAAGTGGTTAAATATGATGATTGTTGTCACCAAACAAATATCATTACAATAAAACATCATTAAATGTAAAATTGTAGGTCAATTGTATTTCTTATAATGTTGTATTTCTTGGGTTCAAAATTAACTGTCTATAACTATAAAACACATAAATTTAAAGGAAAAAAAGAAAGCATAAATGAGGAAGCATTACTTGGGTTCAAAATTAACTTAGAATGAAATATGAAAAGACAACATATCTCTAAATCAAAAGTAAAAAAACATCCGAATGAAAAGAGAAAAATAGAAAAAACTCAAAATGAAAAGAGAAAAATTAGAAAAAATCTCTGAATGAAAAGAAAACAAAAAAAACATATCAAAACTGCGTTGGATTGCAAAAAGGAGGTCGGATTGCGTTAGAATGAGGCTGTATTGCGTCAGAATGATCCGGAATGAGGTTGGGAGTTGAAAACCCTAGCTTTCTGGGATCTAGTGAGCCGCAACATTTTTTTTCTTGTTTGTTTGTTGAGAGGAAAACCCTAGTCAGGAATGAGTAAACATGCAATCGTTTTTTATTGTTTAAAGTGTTTCAAACTTAAAACTTCTCATTTTTAGACATATCCCCACAAAACTTATTTTTTTTAAATATAACAAAGATCCCAGCGTATCCTAAAATGAATCCAAAAATGTATTCGGACGAATACCAATGTATCCCAACATATCCAGTCTATCAAAAAAAGAAAACAAACTAGGATACTCTCAATTCGCGTATCCCAACGATCTAAGCGTATCCCATATCCCATAACCCGTATCACATACATGTCTAAAACAAATACGTGACCTTCCAAGAGTATTCGTGCTTCATAGGGTATAGATAAAATTATGATTTAGAAAAAAATACCCAACTTCACCTGGTGCGATGGCAAGTTCCCTCGCCCAAGCTACGGTTGATCTTGGGTTCGAGATATGGGAGCAACCTCTTCGTATATGGGGGTAATACCTGCCAACATCCGCTTCTCCTAGGCCCTACAGTTAAACGGGACTCTCGTGCACTTCGTACGACCTTTTTTACTAGACATACTTTTCGTTTGTAGAAATATCAAGTTCTAATATGAAAAAAACAAAAAACAGATATATTTAAATATCAATTTTTATTTCTGAAACATCCACATCACATAAACAAAGTATCTTTTTTAGTAAGTTTACTATAAAATATATTCAATCCATTTATTCAATGAAGAATTTGTTCTACACAAGAAATAACAAATGTCCAAATCATATATTCATTGTAAATTTTTAGATTAAGGAGCTACAAAGCAAATATAAAAGACGAAATTAATTAAAAAAAATACTTGAAGGACCAACAAGGGGGAAACATGTTTTCACTCTTTTGCTCTTCCAAATGAAAAATAACTAAATTTGCTAGTAGATCTATAAATTGAGTGGAGGGAGTGAGAAGAGAGAAGAGAGGAGAGAAATACCTGGATGAGAGAGAGGGACGGATTGTTGGACGAGAGGGAACTCCGTCTCGAATGTTGCTTGTGTTACGAGCTGCCAGGGTCAAGGCATTTTATATATGGGTGCCCATATTAGGCCCACTAATTCTAATATGTGGGCTCCAATTTGACCCATGCTTTTAAAAATTGGGCCCCACATTTTGATGTTTGGCTGATATAGGCTGTTAAGTTATTTGGGGCCTGTTTTGCAACTTCTAACTAGCTGACTGTCAAGGAATCTTAAGTATTTGATCCTATTTTTTTAAATTTATTTGTACCCACTCCCATGTATTTATTTTTTTAGTTGTTGGTCCTATTGTAACCACTATGGTACATGTGTCATTCTCTGCGAAAAGGAAGAGGTTACAGAGTAGTTATTAACGGTTTTGGGTGGTTATAGGACTTGCTACAATTTTAAAAACACATGGGATGGGAGCCTAACAAATCGTAGGATATGGGACTAAAGCCAAAAAACTATTCTTCATATATATATATATATATATATATATATATATATATATATATATGTGTGTGTGTGTGTGTGTGTGTGTGTGTGTGTGCATGTGTGTGTGTGTGTGTGTGTGTGTATGTCTGTGTGTGTGTGTGTACATTAGTGTTTTAGCTAGTTTTTTGTAGCTTAATTTGATTTGGAAAATTCTTGATTTTGTAGGCCGAATCCGAGGCAGAACCACATGTCGAAGACCTTGAAAAGAAGAAGAAGAAAGAAGAGAAGGTATAAAGTCTTGATGACTTGTAAATTTACTGTTACTATTATGCAATACATGTTTTTAATGATTTTTCAAATACCTTTTGACGTTTAACATATTTTTTTATAGGAAAAAAATTTGAAATGCATTTTTATATTTTCTCCTTGGGAAAAAAGCTCCCTAGAATTTCTCAAAAATTGCATGGCTAAGTTAGTTCCATTTGTATATCTTTCATGTTGATTTTTTTATTTTTATTTTTAAAGTTCAACATTGAGTTATTTATCTCCTTTTGTTGTGGAATAGCCACTTAGTTTTTTCTTGTTTCCATGATAGGCAAGAGAGAAAGAATTGAAAAAACTTAAGGCTGCACGAAAAGTAAAGCAACTAAACTCCAAGTAAACTAGATAAATACACATGTTGATTCTGTTATTTTTCAATGTCTATAGATAAGGCCTCCTAAAACTGTATGTTGAAACTATCAAGGCACAACAAGCATCTAAGGCTTCTAAAACAGGGGAAAAACAGAACGTACAGAGGGAAACTGGGGAAGAGAACCCCGAGGATTATGTTGACCCTGAAACTCCTTTTGGTGAGAAGAAACAGCTCTCTTGTCAGATGGCAAAGCAGTACTGCCCAAGTTCAGTAGAGAAATCGTGAGTTTAACAAGTTTATGTCTCTCCTTTCAAGCTTGAATGAACTTATATTAGTCTGTTTCTTCTGGTGGGCTTGTATTCTGGCCCTCTGGTTTGTCTTTTGATTTAATTGGGTTTTGGCGTTATAGTTTTTCTATTGGGGATGCATATTTTTCAATTCAAAGCTAACATCATATCACCACCACCAACAACAAAAAAGCATTCATATTTGTTCTCAATCCTCATCTCCTATTATTATGTTTGGTGGGAGAAATCACAATTCTTTGTGGTAGATTCTAGTAGCTCCAAACCATCATTTATGATTGTGAGTTTCTCTCTGGATTTTTTTCGGGGTATTACAGTAATTGTATGATCATATCTTATTATTCTTACTGCATATTTTCTCTATAACAGTATAAATGGAAATATAATAGAAAAGGATCAGAACACTCTGGCTGAATATAATTATAGATATTGAAAGAATTGTAACCCACAAGCTGGAGAATAATCAGCAGTCATGATATAAGGTACTTTGAGTACATGAGATTGGTAATTAATTGCCAATTTTGAGTGTCTTGCAATGGAGGCGGAATTTTATTCTACAATCACCATCATAACCAAAGAAATATATGGATAAAACAAATATGCCCCAGTGATTAGGCATGTCTCCATATTAGATATCAATACACTTAATTTTTATGGCTTCTATAGAAACCTCATTTGTGTACTGCTCCGGTGATTATAGGCTTTTTTGTGTTAGAGATTAATCGAATTTGGTTGTGCTAAAGGCACCCCCATTATTTATCCCAAACAACACATCACGCTTTAAAATGATTGCACATTGTGTTTTAAAAAGTTGTACTATAGTGTCAGGGAGAAAAAATCGGGGGTGCCTTTAGCACAACCCAATCAAATTTTCACGGCTTCGGTATAAATCTCATTACTGCCTTGGTGATTACAAGCAAGTCTCCATTTTAGGGATGAATGTACTGAATATCACAATTAACCGATTCTATTATGATGGAACCTTTGAATGACCCTTAAAGATTCATTTTGGTAGACTGGAAGACAAGTGAAAAGGCTGGGGAGTAAGACTAGGGAAGGAAAAGGGCTAATCGTTTAGTATGAAGGAAAAGGAAAGGTGAAAATCTTACTCGACACTTTTCCAAGTTGTTCATATACCAAACTGTAAGCTCTCACACCCACATTGAATTAAATTACTCAAGCCAAACACACTCATCTTTGTGTAGTATATATCATAAACTGCTCCTCGAGAATCGATGTGTAATCTTTTTTGGAGGGTCTTTAAGAATGAGATTCCAGAGTCTTGTGTATTGTGAAAGTGAGAGAGTATGCACCTTTACTAGGGAGTTGGTTGAGGAGGACACTCCAGGAAAAGACAAGCGACATGGTTGGGTTATTGATAGGCTATGTTACAAGAGGGTCTAGTTATATAACGAGAATAAGGAGGAGAAGTTCTCCATGATGATGGGATGTTTATGAGTATAATGGAGGAGTTACGTAGTTTATAGAATGTGCATGGGTATTAATGTTGATTCCTCTAATGCTTTAGGCTTGTTCTCATAATTTTAGGTAGTTTGTTATGATAGTTTGTGGATAAGGGTGCTGCGCTGTTAATGGGGTGAGATTATATTTGTAGTGATCTCGGGAATGATCTTAGGCGTTGATCCTGGGTTGAGCAGAAATGTGCATTAAAGCAATGGTATTGTGAGGGAAATAATATGAACACATATGAGAGGACACTTGCCTACTAATTCGATCAAGATCTCGTTCAAGAAAATTAGGGTTATTGGAGTTAACCATCCTGCGAGAATTAAGGAGCGAGATATAGCCGATCGAGCTAGGATAACTATCTCAGTCATTGAGCCTTAAACAACTCAACTATCCTCATCTTTCTATAAATGTAACTCTATCCCCAAGGGGAAAGGGGATATAATTATAATTACTGAACCAAACTAATAGAAAAGAGAACCTTTTGTGGACGTAGGCACATAGTCGAACCTCGTAAATATACTTCTTGTGTGATTGTACATGATTTACTTTCTATTCATCTAATATTGTGTTGAACATAACCAGTAGGATTTTATCACCTATGGTATCTTTACAGACTGTCATGTCTGATTAAGGATGCAAGTGATGTTTTGGGGGGATGGGTGGATCACAAAAGTTTGTCGAGAGAGTAAGGGGATAGTGTCGAGAGCGTGCTCCTTCTCCCATATCGAGGTTTTTAGCATTCAGTAGCCTAATGAACCTTACTCTTCAGCCTGGCACTCCCAAGCATAAATAAATGGGTTTCTGGATTGGCTCATTAATGTCGCAGAGTTTTGCGTGTCTGCTGCCCCAGATGCATTGGGGTTTTTAATAGATATTGATTGGTTATGTGGAATTTATACCCCCTACACTTTGTTACTACACAGATTGATAAACAAAAATTAAAACCCTAAATTGATTTATGCATCTGATTTGTAGGCATGTATAGGAAAATTTCTCTCCACCATGGTTCAAAGTCAAGGTTGATACCGCGACGATATGGCCGAGTTTACTAGGTATCAATATCCACCGATCCGATTTCGAGTTACGAGTTGGGTTTTTGTTTATTGGTGTGAATCGACCCTATATCAGTAATTTCTCAGTATCGCTGTAGAATCGGCCCATATTTAGTGGTCGCAAATCGGATTCTTTGGCTAAATCTCTCATTTTTTTTCTTGATGTGTTACTAAAGGGGTTATCTCCCATTTAACCTTCTTTTTATATTTACTTAATTTGTATTAAAATGTATCATTACTCATCTATCCTAGTGTATGATTATTTACATTATATATATATCCTTAATTAGTAATAGTTACTATTATAACATTCAAGAAGAATATATTACTAAATATATATTGATTTAGACAATGTTATGCATACTAAATGATAATTCAGTATAAATCATTAAGCAGTGTTACGCATACTAAATAATGATTTTGTACTTATCTAATTGAGCCATATTATTCTTCTTATTTTTCTAAACTTTTCTGTATTTTTTTCAAAATTTTGTGAGTTCTCTAAATAGTGTATAGTTGCGTATCGCCCTAGACCGAGGTTGATACCGATACCGAGACTTTTAGCCATGCCCTCCACTGGCACTTGTCCAACCTTATCGATCTTCATGCGAAGTGTCTGTTTTTGTCTATAAGATTCTTTTGCCTAACCAATCCCCTTCCACTGTGTCCCTTTCCCTCCCCTCCTTATTGTTCCACCTCTTTGAATATGAATTGAATCAATATCGAAATTTGAAGGAATCAATTTGAATTAGGTAAATTGGATTTAGGTTTACCTTCAGGGTTTTTTCAAAATCAATATCTGAGGTCCTCTCATTGTTGTGTTGTCACCATTACAACCAATGAAGCCTCACTGAAATCCTAACCTAAACTCGCGAGCGTGGTGGCAGAATTATTTATTTTTATTTTTTGTTTGGGGAGGGGGATATTGTGACGCATGGTTCAAAATTTTAGTTGATAAGCGAGAGGTTGATCTGACATGCGCGTTTACTTTTCTTTTATCGCCACGACTTGGTTTTGAACGAACACTTTCACTGAACCAATCCAGACGTTGGTCCTTCCTACTGTCACGCTCCAATTCTTCAAACCTTTTGGTACGTATTGTCCCCTGACATAGATCAGATCCACACACACATGGTTTTAAATCTCAGCTTAAGAGAGATAGAGAGTGGCTATGACGCATAGTTCAAAATCTCGATCTGGTCAACTCGCTATCGGATGAGTTGACTCAGTATCACACCTTATTGAGAAGATACCGAAAGATTAATTGAGTATATGGAAAATTCGGTACATATTCAGGTCGTATCACCGAGATTACGGTTCAGCAAAATCTCGTCCGATATTCCCGAGTTGACAATGCTCTCAGGCTTAATCAGTTAAAGGAATAGAAAAATCAAAATTATTAAATGAGTCCAATTTTGCACGAGGGAGATTAAATAAAACCTCATCGCTTTAGGATGAGAGAGAAAAGATAAATCGTTTAAATAAAACTTGAAAAGGCTCCTAATTGTTTTAACGTGCTAGGGAAAGCAAAACAACACATAACTAATAAATGTGAAAGTATAGTTGATTTTCCAATTTACTAGCAAAAAGCAAAAGCAAACAAAAGAATCCCAGTCTTGCAAATGGACTTATTAGCCGTATAGTGGTTAGTATGTGTGTCTACAACCCCACCCAAGATAAAACTCAATATAAATAGGTAAAAAAGACTACAAGTGAAAGAGGAATGATCTTGCTCTGTAAAAGTAAAATCACGTCAAAATTATAAAATAATAAGGAAAGAGTTTAATTTTACATTAAAAGTAAAGTTGCATTCAATTAAATTACAACAAGAAAAATATGCATTGAATTAAATCGTTAAAAGGAACGTATACATTAAATAAAGTATACTTGTATAAGTTTCATTTATTGTACAGTTTTTAAACAATTAGTAGCATATCGCAGAAGTAATTATTTTTTGTTAACCAATGATTGTACTTTTTCTTAAAAAATTAGTAATGTATCTTAGAATTTTCATAAAATTATGTCTTAATAAATTTAGTTAATTGAATTTGCATTTATTGATTAATAAAAATGCTTGTTATTTTGTATTTTGTAGAATGACTCCTAAATAATGTAATTATATATGCAAGTCTTTATGAAATATCATGTGTCATTAGATTATTTCTTTAACTTACTGAAGCTCAAAGCCCGACATGCTCCAGTGTAATCAATTGGACAAAGATTTTCATATTAAATAATGGTTCTTAACTTATCCATATCCAATAGTTCCACATTTTTAATTTTATTTTCATGAACTTCTCTTTTTCTTTTTGAAATTTTTTGGGATCTCCAAATAGTGTATCGTTCCCTTGTGATAAAAAAATTGGGTGTCCACGTCGTAGACCGCAATCGAGATTATGGATTGCAACCGAGATTATCAACCCCACTGGAATTCCTCCCGGCCCACCAAATAAACACAAAACAACCCTATTGGCTTTCGGGCCTCCCACCCACCCCCACCCCCGCCCGTGGCTCTTGACAGTGCCGCCACCCTCCCGCTGGGCGCGGCTCCAACTCTCCCATCCATGATCAATCTGACTCACTTCTTGAACCCTAATTTGTCTCCTTCACCCCAAAATCCAACCAAATTTCATAAATTTTCCATCCAGGATCCAAAACAAACCAATTGTAGGGTTTCACCATCAATTTTCCAATCCAATCCACAATTTGTAAACCCTAGCCTCCAACCCTACAAAGTTCCTCCACCACCACCCGATCCATACTTATTCGATCACCAACCACCCCCCGTATCTTCCACCACCATGTATCCTCCAACCCGCCACTCGTGGCAATCATTTTTCATCCCCCAAACTTCAAAAAAATTATGTTTCCACCCCGATTAACTCCCGAGGCTCAATTTAAGATTATCGACGACAAGTTCAAGATTGGTTGCTCCACCCAATCATTCTCCCACACTCACGCACCCAATTGGGTCAAATCAATAATAAAATTCATCTCCTATGCTTGGGACAAGCTTTTTCTAATGTGGGGGAATGATATGAATCTGGAGGCGTGGAGAATATTTTTAGTACATAGTGTCATTTTAGTTATTTTCTCTATTTTGATGCACTTAGTTGTTTTGATTAGTATTATAGGTGGAAGTATTAAAGGTTAGTAAGGGCATGGTTGTAATTAGGTCATTTTCTTTTAGCCCAAGTAAGAACCTTCTACTCCCCCTATAAATACTTCTTTTGTAGCCTCATTTGGGGCATTCATACATTTTTGAAATTTTAAGAGAGAGCTGAGACGAGTGTTAAATCATCTTCTTACTTTCCATTTTACGCTCAATTACATCAGATGAAGAGGGCGATGATGTAAGGGGATTCTAGTGGTGGTTTGTGGGTTGCTTTGTCGTGGTGGTGTGCTCGTAGTAGAGATGGTATATGCAAATGTTTTCTATTTTTATTTTTTTAATGTATTTTTATTTTATTTTTATATTTCGTCTTTTTATGCAATTAATTTTTGGGGCCACTTGTAATCTTATTGTAAAATTTAGTAGACTTACCACGCCAAATGAGATATTGGTGTGCACAGTCAGCTTTACCTTAAATTCTCTCAATGCGGATGTGAAATGAAAAGGTTAACATTTAGTTTATAAATACTGGGCTTAACATTGCAAAATGTGCAATGTTGGTAATGAATCGAAGCTGACCTGTAAAGTCAAGGTTAATTTTCCAATTTATTTTGTTGTTTTAAAGAACTTCAAGCAACACTTTTTCTTCTTTCTTCCTCATCTTCATACCCTATTGCAACAAATTGAGCTAATCATATATTCCTTTACCCTATGTATAACTGCAGGTTCTGCCACCCCCTAATGTAACTGGGGCTCTACATATCGGCCACGCACTTACCATTGCTATCTAAGTCTCATAATTACAACCTCCCATGTCCTCAATTAGTCTGTATCTTTTGCTATTTATCTGACTTCCTGTTGTTTTTTATTACACGCATGATACAATCATTTGTTGGCGGAAAATGTCTGGATACAATACCTTATGGATCCCTGGGGTGGATCATGCCGGTATAGCAACCCAAGTTCTGTTTGGACGTACCTCTTTGAATATTTATATTTATATTTTTTTTACATTCCTCCAACCCCCCTCCTCCAATAGCAAAAAAACTTGTTAGTTTCTTTGGTGGGTGTAATGTATATATATGCTACTATAAGCAAGCATTCCTGAGGTGAGAAGATGTCTTGTAAATGTCACGAGGCAGTCGATAAAAGTCTGTTATATTTGTTCCTACATGAGAGGGAGTTGATTCTTCCTAACATCATTAATCTCATTATACACATAGACTTTGGTCGGTTGGTGTGAATGGGAACATCATTTCTTTTCTACATCATTCCCACGTGTAGGGTGCGATTTCGTTAACAGAAATCCCATTCCTCAGGACAACCAATGAACTTTTTTCGAGCATATTCATAGAAGTATAGTATATCAAATAGATATAATCACATATGAAAATAAAAATAGATATATTAAAGTGTCTCTATTAGAAATACTGTAAAACTATAGTATTTGAGTTTACCGAACACCTGGTAAGGATTGTTTTATAGTTTTTTTGGCTTTACTCCCATCTCCTAAAAAATTTTCAGGCTCCCATCCCATGTATTTTTAAAATTGCAGTAAGTCCCATAACCATAAAAAAAACTTCCCATAACTACTTTCTTAACCGCCTATTTTCCTTTTAGGAGAGAATTACGTGAATGCAAATAAATTTTAAAAAATGGAACAAAACACTTGAGATCCCATTTTTTACACTATGGTTTCCCAAATGTTGTTGTCCGTCTGTCTGTCTTGATATCTTCTTCCTCAATATTCGATCCCCTCTCTTCTCCTCATATCCTTACCTGCTCACTTTCTCTTCATCTTCCTCCATTAACATATCCTTCTTCCCTTCCCTCTGATCCAATCGTTCCTCACCGCTCTCACCACTAGAATACTAGTAAATTTCAATGGTATTAAATAGTATCATATCATAATAATATATTGCCCATAAAAGTTAAAACAGAGATACTGTAATTATAAATATAAGAAAATTAATCAGTCACATAATCAACTTGTATAGTAAACGAAGCTACTATAATTATAAATATAATAATTTAACTAATTAATCCGTATATGGGTTTATAAACTTTAGTAGAATTAAACAATATCATTTCATGATAATATTTTACCTATAAAAATTGAATAAACATGGTGCATTTATAAATATAAGAAAACTAATGAGTCACATAATCAGTTTGTATAATAAATGGTATTACTGCTAATATATAGGTTAGAGTTATCATTGAGCCAACGTGAGCCTGTCCGGGTTGTGGTTGGAAAAAATGTTATACAAAGTCAAAGTTCATTTTTTCAATTTTATGAATATCAGTTAATGCATGATACGCATTGGATATATCATATCGTATCGAGGGTAAAACATGTATCGGTGGATCTATCATTTTTTGTAAGTATTGGCGATACATAAGTAAGTACTACCCGATACATACGTATCGGACATATCGTATCACCAATACATACTTCTCTGTTTTTCGACTAAAGGACACCACTTTGGTTTTTTTCACAAAAAAAAAAATAATAGAAGATGAACAGGGTTTGGGAGTGCGTAAAAGGGTTTTGGAATTTGATTGAGCAAGTTGCGAGGGTTTCAAAAAAATAAGGAATAAAACTTACAAACCATAACAACTTAGAAAACTTTGCAATGTAATATGATATGATTGCGATGTAATTAATGTGGTGTTTGTCATTGGGGAGGAACAAGTAGAAAATTTTGTTTTTTTGAATTACATTATGAAATATGATATCATGAACATTTGATTATATTTTGGATTGGTTGATGCTTTAGACATTATTTAATACTTAAGATTGCATATAATTTGTGTTGGTTTGTCCTTTTCTTTTATATTACTTTTAGATACCACACACACTTATATTAATGTAACATAATTGTCAAATCGTCCGATTCGCGATTCGAATTGTTCGATTTGATTCAAGGGTGGAATGATTCGAGTCAAGAGGTGAATCGTAATTGGTTAATTAATCGTACGATTCGGTTTGGAATTGTACGGTTCGAGTTGGAATCGATAATCGCCTCTCAAAACGATTCTTTAAAATGGGTTTTTTAAACCCCCTGTTCGGCGCACGTGACTTCTTTAAGTAGTATTGTACAGAAACCAAAAAAGAAAAAAACTTATGATCCCTAATCAAAACCACAAATAGCAAACCGAAGCCCCATTCAACCACTAACAATAAGCTTCTCTCAAAACCGAAACCTGATCCAACTGTAAACAGCAAATCTAACCCCAATCCAACCACAAACAGCAAACCGATCACTAATCCAACCGTAAACAGTAAACAGAAGTTTATTGTTGCTGTTTTTTTTAAAACGGTACGTTATTGTGTTTTTATCTTTATTTTTATTTTTTGTTAAAAATCTTAGTATTTGTTTTATTGGTTTAAATTAATAAGTTTTACTGTTTTAAATTAATATTGTCAATCTTAGTAGGTTGTTTTAAATCTTTGAATGTATTTGTTTGCTGTTTTAAATTAATCTTAGTATTTGTTTTATTGTTTTAAATTAATATGTAGGCTGTTTTAAATTAATATTATTTTAATTTTCTTTTAAACTTTGGTTTATCACGTGCTACAATTAGTTTTTTGTCATATTATGCTTAATTACCAATTCTATAGCGTTAAATCCCATTTATGTATATTTTACTACATTTTTATCATTTGATTCTGATTCGATTCATGATTCACGGGGTAAACGATTCGCGATTTGACAACTATGAGTGTATATAATATTATTTGTATAATTATTGAATATCAAAGTGTATCTAACGATGCGATACGATACACATTTTTTGAGAAAATGATACGGCTCCAATAAGCATTTTGACAACCTTACATACATTGATAAAAATTGACTTCATGTAGTTGGTTTTGAATTTAGAGACTAGCTGATTTGAGCCGGTCCAGATTGTGTTTCCTAAAATGCTACAGAGTTTTAGTTCACAGGTAAATGAACAAGCATTAAATGACTGATAATTAACCATTTATGGTCCACACGAATAGTAACTTATTTTCTAAGTCACCAGAAAGGATAAAGAGAACATTGATAAAAATAAAATGAGTGCGTCATTTCATTGCCACTTCAGTTGAATTTGATTGGTTTGCGAAGAAATTTGCATTAATAGACAACAAATTTCATGATGTATCATAATTTTATTAAATTGGATTGATTATTGATTAGTGTTATTGTTTAACTGCATGAATTTATAAATATTGTGAATCTCTCATTATTGAGTTTCTCATTCTGGTAATAAGGAGAACACAAGGGTGTACCTTGGGAACATCCATGTGGTCCCACTGTTGGCTTACCTTGGCGCAACATCATCGCCTCGCCTCACTCAAATAAGTGTTCTTCAATAAGGCGTGCGCCTAGGCTCCAGGCTCATGGCGCGGCTGAGACACTACATGTTAATTTTTTCTGGAAAATGCACCTGATACAAGAATGGAGTAATTGACATGCTGATTTTACAATTTTCCAATAAAATACGAAAGATTAGACGATTCTCCACCCCAAAACTAACCAAAGTATAGTCCTTGATTGCTAGTGAAACTTTATTTTTCTCACAATCCCTACTTGGGCAAAAGAAACAAACAAAATTAAATTTCAATAGTGTTGCATCATAGAACAAATTATATGTTGATTTTGATTTTTCTTTACACATTAGAATATCTTCATTTTTTTCATAAATATTAATATCTTCTCTTTTGTTGGGTATTGGATAACTAAATTGTCATTTTAATTTGATATATAAATATATAGATTTTTTTTTCATATAGCGGTATAAGTACTTTCTTCTGATGTTTCTCTTCATAATCGTTATAATGTTAATATATACAAATTTGAAATATGCTATATATTTCAAATTTTAGATAATAATTGATCTTATTATTATAAATATACAACTTTTGCATGTTTTATAGACTTTACGCCTCACTACGATCAGGCGCCCGCCTCATCGTGTACCTTGCTTCTAGGCTCTACAGGGACCTTGGTGCATTGGTTCGCCTTTCACCTTTGACAGCTATGGGTGGCCCAAATGCTACTCTTATAGTTGTAATTTTTGTTCAATTAAAAATGACACTTGAACATAACGACTCTGATTTGTCTAAAACTATGTTCTTCAAATGATGACTCACAGGTGGTGGTTGAGAAGAAGATTGTGAGAGAAAGGCATTTAAGCAGGCACGATATGGGTCATGAAACATTTGTATCTGAAGTGAGTTTGAGTTGATTTAAAACTCATATTAGCTTTATTAATTATAGAAAATTTTCTAAACTCAATATCAATATCACAAACTTCTTAACTTAAAAAGTTTCTATCTCATTTTCACTTATATATTCATGCTTGTGGGTCTCATACTGTCTGATGAAAGGCGTGGAATTGGAAGAACGAGTATAGAGGGACTATAGTGAGACAACTACGATGCCTCGGTGCCTCTCTTGATTGGTCCCGTGAGGTAGTATCTAGAATATTATTGCACATTTGACTTTAATCTCAATTGAATGGATAACTTCTATAGTTGGTGTTACCAGATCATTCCCTTCTTGTTGAAGCATTCTTTGTATTTATAAAATAACATCTATTTTAATTTCTTATTTATTTATTTATTTTTTAAATTTCCAAATAGCGCGTTACTTTGGATGAGAAAGAATCAAAGTCTGTGGCAGAGGCTTTTGTTAGGCTACACAAAGAAGGTCTTATTTATAGTCATGTTTCACTTTGATTGCATATTGCTTAATTTTTTTTTCTCATGCATACTGTTTAATTGGTTTGCTTGTATTCTGCATTAAGAAAGCAAGTTTTGCACATTTATACTGTAAATAATATTCCCTACCCTGAAGTTTAGGTATTTTTTTAGGCACTAGAGGGAGGGACCTAGCATCATTGCAGTTGTACTTTAGCCATTAGTACTTGGGTTAAAATTCCCACTGCATATCAAATGTTAGCTGAGGAAAGAAATCTACAAAAAAAGGTTGAAAGAAAAGAAAACTCCAGTATTTTAGCAACAACTCCCATCTCCATCTCCATCTCCATCTCTATCACTTCTATACATACATTTTCACCCTTAATTGCATTGCAACAATGTACATTCCATATTGCGACTTCTCGTCTACATTTCTTCTTTTCCTGGAAAAGCCTCACTGATTGTTGAAAACCTGTTGGAACTTGGAAGCCATAGCATTGCTATTGCCTTGATTTTTTTTTTTTTATGTGGATCCATTTTGAGTTTTCTTTTTTTGGGGTGGCCTTACCCCAGTCCTGTCTAGTACCTTAGTTTCCATGTATGGGGGTGTACTAGGAGCTCTAAACACTTGAATATCATAAGAGCATATACGGGAATTGAAGAGAATATGACATGGCGAATCCAGCTTTAATTAAAGCTTCCAGTTGATAATAATAAAAATCGAGAAGCTAACAAATTCTATAATCAAATTCAAAATCGAATACCACCATCCTATGAACATGGCAAACAAACAAACCGTGAGCTATAACTACTAGCAGTTTAAAAATATATAGAGTGACAAAGGAAGTCAATAAACCCTACTCTTGACTGAAGAGTGTGGAAGGGGACTCGCCTCATACCGAAAATAATTAACAAAGTGGGTCGATCCACAAGCAAGTCCTCCTATTTATCCCAATCAAAAAATCTATAATTATATAGCTTATAGAAGTGTTCATAATCCAAACCATAATTACTTTTTCAATCATTTCATATATAAGACTCAACAAGTACCCTAATTTATTCACATAGTCCACCATATTATGTTTGTTTCATTTAAAACAATATAGCAATATGTTAACAAACATATGTGCAAATCAACGATGACACAACATACCGTCAAAATTTGTTGCAATATACACTAATTGTTGTTTCTTTCTAGTAACTTTTATTATGTCTATGATAAAAAAAGACTATATAAATGAAAACTACACCCATGCGTCCCTCCCAAATCCCATGCTCAGCTCTATAGGTATTACGTGAGTCTGCGGTAATTGTACTATCACATTATTTGCCCCGTCACTTCATAAATATATCAAGTGAAATCCAACTTCCATTAATCTTAAAAGGGACAAGTACAATTAGGTCTCAAAAAATAATTTTTGAACTCTAAAACAAAGATAATAAATTTTTAAACACATGCGTCCCTCAAATACCTATTTACTTAATACTCTTTTAATTTTCGAAGTCCATGCTAGTGGCACCACAACCCTCACCCACCCCCACCGCCGGAGCTCTAGGAACCTCTCCGGCGAGGTTCCCAAGAGGTTTTCGGAGCTCCGGCAGTGGGGTGGGGGAGGAGGGTGGCTATGGTGTAAGGGGGAGGTTTTGTAAAGATTGAGAAAGAGAAATGGGTTTGTGTTTGTCTTTAAATGTCTAAAAATTGTTTGAGTACGACTTAAGAAGGGAAAATTTGTCTACAAGGAACCTAAGTGTAAAAGCCCCATCTTAAAACAACAATATGAAGTAGTCTATTAAAACAAATATGAACTCCAAGAAAATTCTGGCATTGCCCAAGGTTAGTTGTAAATTTTATCTATGCAAGTAATATCGAAAGTTGACTAGACTCTGAAACACTTGTGTTGTATTGTTTTTTCTTCTAAGCATCAAATTATATTAGATTTGAAGTGTTGCAATTGTCGCTTATGATAGAATGTGTAGCGTTTGGTTGGGAAAGTCGTCCAATTTCATCATTTGTATTTATTTTTATTGCTTTAGTCTTATTAGAAGATATAAACTTTCATCGAAAATATTCTATAGTTATTTTGAAATATTTTGACTGTAGTTAAAGGGTATTTTTTTTTCCCATGGGTAATAAAGAGAATGTAGAAGCTTCCAAATGAGGGGCTAATGTCACTACTTTAGTGATGTTAGCCATGGCATCACTAGGAATTAGAGCATTCCACAATTTTTTTGGAATGTCTCGGTAATATTTTATCTTTACCCCTGTAATAGTCTTGTATTGAGATAATTAATCAGCTATCAATATTATTTCTAGTGCTTGAAAAGCCTACACACTAGGCACTGTTTTGCCACCTCGTCTAGTCCTTAAAACCGCCTAGGCCTTAGTGGGTTTCCACCACCGCCTTGTGCCAAACGCCTTTTTAACCACTGCACATTTCAGTTTTCTCCACATTTTAGTTTGTTGGATTGTCGATATTTTAACTCAAACGACACCTCTTTACTTTTTGTAAGACCTTGTCGATTTATCTTAATGTGATAGTTATACGTAACTAACTCATGCTTTATTACTTTTAAATATGTACCCTGCCTTTACAAGCATGAACTATTATTATGTATTGTGTGAAATGTTTACTTGGAAGTTGTTATACATATATAATAACTATTTCTTTCTTATAGCCTTCTTTAAAAAAAATAATATAAATAAAAAATCCCCTAGGTCCCACCTAGACACTAGAAGGTCCCTTGTCATCTAACAAGCCTTAAGCGTCATATCATGAATGAATATGAGACTTGGATTTAAATTCTTTTTATTTGGTGTTATTATTTAAATACTTTTGCGTCCACATCACCTTGACAAAGGGGGCTTTTGTGGAGAAGAAAAATTATTGATTTAGTGTTGATAGCTAATGAGGCAGCCGACGAATAGCGATGTAAAAAGAAAGAAGGTTTGTTGTTTAAAATCCATTTTGAAGAGGCTTGTGATTATTATATGGATTGGGAAATTCTTGATTTGTCCTTGACAGCAAGTGAAGCGGGTGAAGAGTTTAGGATATAAGAGGAAAGAGGGAGTAATTTTCTTAAAATTAATTTTGAGAAATATTATTTAACTCCACTCTAAACTCTCGGACCCACAAATCCTAACGTTCTAATTTATTGTTTTCATATTTTATCCTTACGCCCCCACCCCCATCCCCACCCTCCTCACACCCTACGCCCCCATACGATTTGATTGCCATACCATCATAATTCATCCCAACTTAGATTAACAAACACTCGTGTTAGTAGTATGAAAACCTGAAACAAGTTTAGAATTGCAAGGGCTACTTTAGGTAAAATAATTATGAGTTGTAGAACAGTAATGCAATAAGAACTATGTGAAACTGACATTATTAATCATTGGGACCAATTTACAGCATTCAGAGTTAGGAAGTGGAAACTTACGTATTTAAAAAAAAGAAAAGAATGAGGAACATATTGATAAACAAGTCTAAATTTGCAATATGCAACTACCCACCAGCCACCCAACCCCGTGAGCATGAGGGTTGTTGTTAAGCTCCGAAACCATAATCTCCAACGATTATAATGCTGAGTAGGGGTGTTCGCGGTCCGGTCCGATTCGGTTTTGAGGTTTTTTTTTTTACTAGACCGACTTGGTCGGTCCTCTAAAAAAATGGATCGAGATCGGACCGATAATGTCGGTTAACCGACCCTAGTCGGTTCGGTTTTTTATAGGGTCGGTCCGGTCTAACCCGTCGGTCCTCACATTAATGAATTACATCATTTATAATAATAAAAATAAACCCGAGTCTATTTTTTTCAAACATTAAAAAATAAAAAATATCAAAATTTACAATTAAAACAAACTTAGTATTGGATTAAACTGCAATTTAACCTAATCAAATATTAAAATCTATATTTTCATTACTGATTTATCTTATATATATGCATATATATGTAAAAATATATTATATTATATAGAGTCGGTCCTGGTCGGTCCTAACATGGTTTTTGGAACTGTAAATCGTGGACCAGGCCGACTAGATCGGTCCACCAAAAAAATAAACCGAGACCGGACCGATTAAGAAAAAAGATCGAAAAAAAAGAGTCGGTTTGGCTCGGTCCGGTTCGGTCCATCGGTCCAGTCGGTTTTTTGAACACCCCTAATGCTAAGTAATATACCCTTTTACAAACCTAAAAGTTAAATCATATAGTAATACAAAGAGTAAAGGTAAACCAATAAGCAAACTCCATATGATGCTTGTGGGGTAAATTGTACTCACAAGTTTAGAAACAGAAACAAACAAACAAACAAAAAAATAGAAAAAGATTAATTAAGGGGTCATATTTGTGCTTTTATCCCACTTTTGTTAGAAATCGTGCTACACCCCTCTTTCTTAAGCAATTGAGATTGAGATACATACCTAATAGTGCTACTAAAGATCATAAAGTGTCCTTTTTAGGGTCTTATATTATCTTTTTTAATCTTTAGCGATACTTTATAGGTTGTGCAACAAATTCTTGAAAAGTGATAATTTTTTAGGGAAATTTTTACTTTAGCCGTCATTGTGTTCTCTTTAAGACTTTAGCCCCACTGTTTTGACTTTTAACGATGCAAAATGTCAAAAAAGTGAAGAAAAAAGTGTCGCTAAAAGTCAAAATATTGACTAAAATCATATAATGATAACTAAATGGTGGCTAAAGTCAAATTTTGGGCCCAATTCTAAACTACGACAGATTCTAGTCAAAGCGAGCCAACTTATCCAGAAGTCTGACTGTGCCTGATATAAGACGTATCGTAATATAATCTAGGCCATGTAAACACATACAATTGGCAACCATACGTGTCTGAACTATTAGTCCATGTCAATTTGGCACTGTATTGCGAAGGCATAAACCCGTGCTTAAGTTTTTATGTTAAGAAAGTTTTTTTCACCACATTTTTGCTAAGTTTTAGCCATACCAGATTACTTTTTAATTTTTAAAATGTATAACTAATTTCAGTCATTTTAAATTAGTGTATGTAGAATAATTTCACATGGCATAAAATTGAACTTCATCATCTAAAAAATAATAACGAAACCAACATAAACATTAATAAAAAATAAAAAATAAAAAATCAAACATCCGATTATTTAGTCGTAATTGGGACATCTGGGTATATATACACGCATAGATTAAAACAAATGGTCACATCAACAAATGCGTAATCACACTCAAAATACAATAACTCTTACATGTTTTAAAGAAACCATGTAGTGTACAGATGCAAAACAATTTTATCCAAAAGCTAAATCTTTGACATTTACATATGCTAAACACTTGCGCTCGTCTTCTCAATGTAAAAGTTACAGCATTTACAAACACGAGGGAAAAATCAAAACTGAGCATAGCACAAGATAAAATCAGGTAGAAGGATTAGACCGTACTAGAGAATTAGACCATACAAAATATTTCAGTCAATTATATACATTTACAAACATTTCGAGAGTTGAAATTGTAAAAGAACATACATTACTAGAGAATTAGACCGTACAAAATTTTTTAGTCAATTAATAATCATATCACACAAGACATAAAAGAAGACTAATAAGCCGCAGAGATACGATCAAGTCAATCCTAGTTTGTGAGTCCTATATTCTATTTTGAGTGAACTACACTTTGAACTACATATATTCTTAAAATTGATTTGACATGACATTGTGAAGTGTATCCAACAATTGGTTCTCCATTATAATGAATGAGAAGATCTCATGTTTTTAAAGTATCATAGAAAATTAAAATAAAGGGGCTCATTCTCCCTTAGCATATCTCTAAATGCCTCTAAAGCATTTAATCGAGGGTTTGAATCCCTATGCAAAATTAGTCAAAAACTCCATCCGTACTACACCCAATTCTTGGTGTCATTGTTTTTTTATAGTGATGGTAATAGATCTCCCAAGAACCTTATGATGTGTGTTAATGGTTGTAAAAATCCTTGTGGGAATCCTGTTAAGTGGTAATAGATCTAAAAGTTGCTTGATTGTTTTTTACGATACCCCAAGGTCAAGGTGAATATGATTATTTAAAAAAAACGTAACAAACAGCCCCTAACTTGAATGGGAATCCAATTATACAATATAAGTAAAACCTAAGTTTCGTTCATTAATTGATAATTTAAACACGTTGAGACTGAAATCGGATGGCTTCAAAGTGAAAATAAACTTTACTAGAGCTAGGTTGATTTTACTTAAACCTGTTATCCAAGGTCTTTCATTATATTTGTTAGCTTTTTATGATCTTTTTAAATAAGGTCCTTACAGTTATGGAGTGGCTTAACCAACTTTTTAAACATTGAAGATGCCATTCAATAATGTAATTAAACAAATTGTTGTTGAATTCATCCACAAACTTTCATTGATCCCGAGTTCCCTTCCATATTTGTGAGTACTTGATCTGAAAACCTATAGTTTCAAACCCAAAGGTCTCATAAAGTATTTGGGTACGTGTTACTATCATTTATGATTTTTTCATTATTATTGAACTTTAATACCAACACCATGTCTTGAAATTTTTGAGAAGGAAAATACTGAAAATAAAATATATTTGTTTTTATTATTCAAGAGATAACAACCCCAAAACTATATTCAACTGAACCTCATCAAAATGAAAACAACATTTCAAGATGTAAATTTTCTTGTCTTTCCCTAGGTTTCCTCAACCAATACTAAGTTGGTATCAATAACAAGTTAGTCACCAGATCATTACTGACCAAATATAATGCATGAGCATATAACAACCGATAGAGAAAGAAAACAAATTAGATAATAATTTTAAAAAGATATTTATGCAATTATGTCAGATTTCAAATTTGTGAATTTAAAATTATGGATCCAAATACACATACGAATGAGAAATCTTAGACTAAAAAATTATAAGTGGAAGTCCCCTCATGTATCTAGTCTCATGCTAGGTAGGTTATATATATATATATATATATATATATATATTAAAAATTTATTTTCTTATAGGTGATAGGAGCTCTCACTATTATCTTATACAGTACAAGTAAATTGATCAAATTCATCAGTGAAACAACATAGATAGTGCATAGGACGCCATAAAAATATGAGGAAGAAAAAACTTAACAGATTCCAAATGAGTTGTAACTTTTCTCAATATTGTGAAACGTAATCCTTGATAAATGAATCTCGACAACAGACAATAAATATAAGTCAACCAAATTAGTATGCAAAATAAGTAGCACAAAAATTTTCATAAACATTAGCATCTGCTATAGTCACTATTTTTTAAATAAATAAATTTCTACTTTGTTTAACAAGTTCAATAAAAGTCATATTTTTTTAATATTTTCCCTCATTTAGCTATGTTTTTCATTCTGAAACAACACGAGGAATCCATGCATTATAAAAGGTTGAACTAGAGCATAGTTTTATGCGTACCTATCTTGGAACATATGTTACATAACAAATAAAATATTTAACTCCTCCAGATGATTTGGGTGTTTGACATAGAGGATATTCTGCATAACAAAACTGGCTTGGTATTTACTGTATTATAATAAGTCTATTGTCTTACCATGATATTAAGATCCATTTTAAAGCCCAACTTTGCTCATCATCATACTAAATTAAATCATCAAATGCTTTACACGTGTGGTGTAACTGTTATGGAAACCATTATATTTGTCAAAATAATATATTGCTATTGGTTCTCCACTTAGCAAATTCAAAGTGTGCAAACAAGTTATATCCATTAGAATGTTGTTACTTATTTTTCATGCATGTTACCATTATTTTGTACTATATGTTTTTCAACTTGCTCTTTAACTAAGTTGGTATTGTCCATGATTGTAACTGCATTTAATAGTTCCGCTCAAATATAATTCTAAGGGTAAATTACAATAAACTCATATGTTCTATTCCAGGTTTTTGGATCACTGCCTTGTGGGATTCTACCCGACAACCTGCCCCCTTAAACTTTTGACGCCTTTCATTTTAGTCCAAAATCTCTAGCGGAGCTGACAGTTGTGACAAAAAGACAAGAATACCCTTCAAGAAAGTGAAAAGCAGGTAAAAAATTTACCTTATTCCAAAAGTGTATAACCTATTCCACTTATCAAATTCTCTTGTTATAAAAAATAGAAACCTAAATCATCTAAATAAAAAATTCACTGCTCTACCGTCCCACGCCCCATCACCACCACTCATCACCTCCCTCGCTTATCTCCACTACCACAAAGATCTGAAAAGGATTCAATATGACAATAATGATGATATTGATTTGACTTTGGGTTTGGACTGTTTAAGGGTTTCAAATTTAAAATTGAATCGATTCTTCTTTCCGATTCTATTTCAAGGTTTTGTTTGGATCGATGGGATGGAATTTAAAGGTGAGATATTTATTACTGTCTCGAAATGAGGTTTTGATTTAAGTGCAAGTTATGGTTCTTCCAAATCGATTTTGTCATATTTCTTATGTGGATATCAATTCCAATTGTGAATTTGATTCCAAATTCAATATAGTTCTCGAGTTTTCATGCATCTTTGTGTCATAATTGATTTTTTGTGTGTATTTTTTGAAAAAAGTTGTGCAAATTCCATCGATTTTGTGTATATAAGTTGAAAGGCCCTGGAAATTCCAGTTTTAAAACCTTTATTCAGTTTTACTATTTTTTCATCATTTTTTCCAATTATGTGGGTGGTGGTGGTGGTGAGGAGTATTATTTATGGAAATAACTGAAGCTTTGAACATATTTTTTTATTTTAGAGTATTTATAGTATTTTTATTTTGTAAGTTTCTTTCAATTTTTATCACGTTTTATTGCTTGTATTATAGAGCTATTGGGAAGATTTATAAAATGAGCATTATAAGAAGATGATGTAAAGGGAGTGCACCCAAGTCATGTGACATCGCATGGACCTAGACCCACTTCCCAATATTGGGTATTATTAATGTCACTTTTCTAGATCCTTCTCATTACTAGATAAATATCCAAATATTCCAATATAGTAAATCATTCTACGCCTCTTAAAATTGAGTGTTAATCTCACTTGAGTATTTTTTGGTATTATCAATTAGTATCAGAGCGAGGAACACTCCACCATTTGTTGTTGTTTTTATATTATAATCAAAATTATAAAACAAAACAATAAAATGACGCTGAGGAACCCCACTTTAGCCAAGCGAAAAAATGCTTAATTAGAAGAATCCACAACAACTAACTCAAAAGGTTAACCTACTCCTCTATGAGAACCACCACCGCGGAACCACCCAAGCCGCCAACCAGAAACTCCCCACTCTGCCCCGCCATGCTACAGCCGAACTTACTGCCCAAAATTACCACCCATCTCCTGATTGCCCTACCCTGTCCCTTCAACATCCCACCGCCTCATCCCAAGCATCCACCTCGCCTTCAGAGTCCACTCAGTCTACCCTCCTAACGCTAGATCCCCTTCGACCTGCCACTTCAACCCCCAACCCTAGACGCCGACTTGGCCATCATCCAGACACACCAATTGGTTTGTCCTACTCGATCTCTTCCAAAGCCCCAAACCCTAGATTTTCCCACCCCGCCTTGTTCAATCTTCCCAACACCGATTGAGCCACCTCCGATTCATGGGCCTCGACTCCACACACGGATGAGGATAAGGATGAGGGCCTGGTGGATCCTCTATCAGGGGATAACCACCTAGCTCTAGCACTCCGACTTTTCTCCAAAATCCTCCAGGGTGATATTAGCATGGATGTGCTGATATTTGATGGGAACTTAGACTTGCATCCTCTCGTATACTGGATTGATGGGTTAAAGATGGTGTTCGACTACAAGTGCATCACGGAACGCAAGTGTGTTAAATTAATGGCCACTAAATTTCTAAAATTTTCTCGAATTTGGTGGAATGATACGGTGAAGCGTAGAGCAGCCTCTGAGCTTCCTCCAATCCAAATCTAGGATCAATTAAAGACAGAGTTGTGTGCCTTATTCATCCCGCCTATATATGAGCGTGAACTCTGAGCTCGGGTCCAGAACCTTAGACAGGCAACCTCCTCAGTCCCCACCTACACAGAACAGTTCCAGATCAGCCACTACATTCAAGGACCCCAACCGTATATTCAACAAGATTTGGGATTGCTCGAGATATCTCATTTATCATGTGGTTGAGTATGTGACCAAGGTTAAGGCCTATCCCAACACTCTAACAACTCCAACTCCCCAGCCCACTCTAAGACTATTTCCCCGAATCCCCACCTCGAGCCTCAGATGCGCCACCAGTTGTTATATAATGTTTTGATTGTAGTGTGGTGGGACAATGATCATCAGAGTTCCACAAGGCATGAAGGAGGACCCTGCTTATAATTGATGAGTCGGAGACGCCTGAAGAGGAGTATAAGGGGAAGAATCCCAACACCAGGCATTGATAGCCACGATCATCCCCATCGAGCCTGATTATGAGGGTATTCCCCTTTCAGTTCGAGGTCGAACTCTTTTAAAGGTGTGGAGAGTGATGGAAATCGGTGAAGCTTTGAGGACATTTTAGTAATTTTCTAGTATTTCTAATATTTTGTTATCAATTTTTGTTGCTTGTATTATAGGGCTGGTGGGAAGCCTTCTCAAGGGGTCACTATAGGAATATGATGTAAAAGGGGTGCACATAGGTCGTGTGACATCACATGGGCCTAAACCCACTTCCCCATTTAGAGTATTTATGTCACCCTTCTAGATCATTCCCATTCCCCTATAAATATCAAATTATCCCAATATAATAAACCATTCTACGCTTGTTAGCATTATTTGTTAATCTCTCACTTGAGTGTCTTTCTGTATTGCCATTGACGATTTAATTTACGTCAGTTATTATTTGTTTTTTCAGATATGAAATGTGGTGGTGGCAGGCAATTGTAGCAACCAATGGTGGCAGAGTGTAAAATTGAATTGTTAAACTAAACGAATTTCATGTGTGAAGCTGAACTAATTGAGGTAAAGTATGAACTAACCAAATAAATGGGTAGTTTAGTCATTTTATAAAACTTAACAGTCATGTGCTACTCATCATCATCATCCTTGCCTTTAAAAAACTTAACAATCATGTGCTACTCATATGACTTAATTCTATTAATTTGAATGGAAACTTAGCAGGTTTGGGTCAAAATGAAATGAATCAAAAGTACAAGGGGAAAGTTTTCGGTGAAAAAAGTTTAAAGTAGGACCCAAAACCCCAAAATAGTACATTGGGTTAATAGTAATTCACCCTTATATTAATCATGCTTTTCATTCTATATAGTAGTATATTCTAATTTAATGTTGGATCTTCAATGACTATATATCATTTCAACATTTTTCTAAACAACAATTATTGGAAGAAACCTTGAATCGATCATCTCAGATAGATATATCAATCTGATCCTTGTATGTTCAATTGCAAAACTCAAGTGCAATTATAATCAAACAAAATCAAGTTTCATGTATTGTGTAATGGGATTTATTTTATATCATATCTAACTATTGTACATATGTTGTTAAAAATAATTATACCCATCGCTTTGGTGTAGAGCTGGCAATGACATCACATTTTAAGTAACAACGTACTTCTACCCATCACAGACTAGTGTTTGGGTAAATATGGGTTGAGCAACAGGCTGAATATGGGCTGAAATGGTTGTATATATATAAAATCCTTAAAAGTTAAAACCTCATATATGTCACTTTCTTCTCTAATTGAACCGAGTCTCCCGTAGGGACTTCTTATCTGCATGCTCTGATGCGTACCATTTTTTTTAAATAGTAAAAAAATGAATTTTTTTATGAAAATTCTTGGATATGATCTCCACAGTGAGGAGATCGCCTCCAATTTTTTTATCAAAAAATTCAATTAAAAAGTGGTTGAGATGATCATCAACAAAATTGTCTCGCCCACTTTTTGATTGAATTTTTTCAAGAAAAAATTGGAGTTGATCTCCTCACTATGGAAGTCATATCCAATAAGTTTCATCATATAAATCAATTTTTTACTATTTAAAAAAAATAGCACGTATCGGAGCATGTAGACAATAAACCCTTGTAGTAGACTCCTTGTATATATATACAACCTCACAGCCCACAGAAATGTGATCTTAGATTTATTTATTTCGATGTACTTTTCTAAGATCTAAAATTTTAATGTTTAGTTTTATACATGCTTTCTATGATTGAAAATTTACTTTTAAGGAGGCCTAAGGCAATAATATGTGTTTGTCATTTTGAGGAGTCCAATCATATGCCCTTGCCCAACCCATATTTAGCCCAGCCCACCTGACGATACTACTTTATTGTTCAATACCCACATACGTAATAATTGTATAGGGCTCACACACATAAGAAATTGTTGAATTGAGGAGTATTTTGTGTAATTGTAATAGCTGATTATCTCTTACATTGGACGAGCAATAAATTTTTAGTGAAAGCATGAACCAATATTTTCTTCACGATAAAGTAATACAACTACATAAAAGTGAGGCATCGTTACTTTTTAGGTATAAAAATAAAAATTTGCTTTCAAAACTTTTTGAAAAATGATTGAAGAAATCCCATAAAGGGGCCTTGATTAAATATAAAAATAAAAGGAGTCAACAGTGGTAGGATGAACATACATGATGGTTGGACTCCTAAACTCATCTATTTCTCACCCATATCTTCAGAAGTTGCAAACTGCCAACAAAAGGAAAATATGTATATGGGGGAAAAAGCCTAAGACCTATAATACCATGACCTCATACTAAACAAAAAAAAGATCCAAGATTAGAGCCAAATCAAAGGCCCATTGGAGAAAATCCAAATTAAAACAAAACAAAATCAAAACAATAACATCGAAACAAATTTTTCATAATTTTTCATTTTTATATAACAAGAGAAATAGTCATACTCTCTCAAATCAATTTATTGTGGATTCATTCAAAAACCCTAATATATGTGGAAGTATGGCATTCAACATTCATAGATCTCTCCTACTTAACAAGGTTTCGTTATTAGAAAATGGTTAAAAAAAACATGGATTTAAACAATTCAACTCAAGATAAAGGGATTGACTATTTTGATTGAGATATTGGACAAAAATTACAAAGGAGAGAGAGAGAGAGAGAGAGAGAGAGAGAGTCACGGTTGCATACAGTTCATCACGAAAAGGTGACTGGAGATTTTCCATCTTGGATGTGAGCACAACCAACCGTCGATTGATGATCAGAGAGAGAGAGAGCACATTTGAGATCATCAAAGAGGGATGGGATTCGACATTGAGAGGTTTTTTAGAGAGAGAGGTGTTTCAGAAGTTTGAAATGAGAGAAAAGAGGAAGTTTTTCAATTTCGAAAGAAAAAGGAGCGAGAATACATTTTTTTTATTTAAATTGGTTTTGTTTTGACCAGTTTTCGGCACGGTCCGGTCCGAATTAGTAAATAGTCATACCAAATTTTGGCACAGCTAAAAAGTGTGCCAAAACTCTTTGCATGAAGCATGTCACTTAAGATTTTTTGGGTAATTGTACATCACATGTGAAATTTTACTTGAACACCATGCACGCAATTTTTCAAGAACCAAAAATTAATTAAGACTGATAGATGTAAAGAAGACCCCTTGGCATATCTTTGAAATTATTGAGGAGACTCAAAAATTTCAGACCCTATTGATAAAATATTCTCATAGCTTTCGGTAGGAAAATTGGTGGCAGATGCATTACTAAACATAGGTTCTTCATCAATAGATTTACATCAATTTAATGAAATCTTTGCCTTCAATTCGATTTCCAAGATGATTTACTGGTTTGTTGTGCCTTTGAGACAGTCTCATACTTCTATTTTTTAGTGATAAATTTTCTTTTTCTCCTATTTTTTATTGTTCTCTTTTATAAAGTCAACTATCTTCCACCTATCATCTTGCATTTATTTTTATTGCTAACTACTTTATAAAGTCAACTTTTTACATAATTGTAATGCCACCTAGTAAGAGCTATTCTTCCTATAAGGATGTAATAAAATTTGGGGTTACGCCCCCCCCCCCCCCCCCAAACCACCAAACGCCCCCACACACACACACACACACACACACACACATATATATATATACTAGATTCCTTTGTTGGAGAGGTTTAACTTATCCCCCTCTTCTTTTGTAGCTAGATATCAATTTAATAAAGTCTCTAGGTTATGTTTAAAGTTTCATATACACAGATTTTTTAGTAAGTTGAACATGTTTTTGGAATTTTGAATTGATTATCTATTATGCTTTATGTGAATTTTGTTGGGCATATATTAGAGACTACCATAGATATAAAAGAATTGGGATAAGTTATTAATGATAGTGTATAACCATGGAATTTTGTAAATAGTTTCTTGCAAGATCAATTCTCTAAAGGGAAAAACACAGTGCACGAGGCTCCCGTCATTGCAGGGTGCTAGGGGTTTAGATGTACGCAACCTTACGCCTGCATATGCATATGAAGATGAGTTTTTTCATCTTGTATATGCTTTATATTCATGATCCTAACCAAATCCCCTAAATAAAATTTTGAGATCATCGAAATACAAAAAGATAACAATTAACATTCTCTGAATTTCAACTGTAGAGTACATTACTTTTGAAGAAAAATAACAATTCATTTATTATCGACGAAGTAAACTACATAAAACTATTTGTTTTAATATTTATTTTTGTTGAGTATGTAACATATGAACCAAAAATGAAATGGAAAGGGGGATAATTAGTGCTTTAAGGGTCGAGTTTCGGTATGTTTCAGTTGAATACAGAACTAAAACAGATTAATGAGAAATTCGACTTTACGCATGAGATATACACAAAATCAACAATAATAATATGAGATTCAAACTAAATCAGTCACAAATTTTATCGTAATTAATAATAAAATATAGTAATAATTAAAAATAAATAAAATGGTTAATTACCCCTCCCCCCGCTCACTTCACCACCCGAACTTTCGATTTCTTCAAATAACCCTCCAAACTTTAAAAACGGCTACAAGTAGCCTCCAAACGATAACATCGTTAAGTTTTTTACAAAAAATGACACGCATCAACCATTTTGACTTTTGTAAAGGGGGTCTTTAAACCCTAAGGTTTCTCTCTCTTTCTCACTCTCGTCTCTTTCATCTGCACATTTCTCTTTTCTCTCTCTAGTTCAAGCCTTCATCTTTTGCTCTCTATCACACACACAAAAAAAAAGATCTGGGGGTTGAATTTGGGCTGGGGTTGGGGGTTGAATTTAGGCTGGGGGGGGGGAGGATTGTTTGATGTGTTATTTTTGTTGGGATTGGGAGTTGGGATTATTTGGATTGGGTTCTTTAATAAAATTGTCAAATGTTTTCATTTTTTTTAGATTATTGGATGACTTTTTTTTGTTGTTAATTTTTTTCTTGGATATTTGATGACAGTTTTTATCTATTTGAAAACAATTTTTTATTTAAAATTAGTTTTTATTTTGTTGGAAAATAATTTTTTGGGGGTGAAAACAAATTTATTGTTTTATTTTTTGAAATTATTTGCATTATTTTGGATTTTCTTTTATTTTTGAAAACTGTTTTTTTGTTTTTTAGAATTTTATTCAATATTATCCAAACTATTAAAATGTTTTTCAATACTTTTTTCACTTTTTTTTTTTACTTTCAAAACCACCAATTGTTTTTCTATCATTTTTAGATTTTTTTAATATTTACTAAATGTTTTTTTTGTAAATTTCATTTTCTTTTTAAAGGTTGAATGTTTTTCTATCATTAACACACACCAGATTGTTTTTAAGTTTTTTAAATTAAGGTTGGGTCGTTTTTACTTGAAATTATTTTCTGTGTTTTACAGATTTTGTTAAGTTTTTTCAATGTTTTATATATTCTTTAAAAGTTTTTCTATATATTCCAAATTATTTTCAGCATTTTCAATCTTTTTAAAAAGAATATATAATTTCTAAAATATTTTTCTGTAATTAACACTTTTTATTTTATTTTTTGTAATTATTAGATTTTGTTATATTTTTTAATTTTTTTATACAATTCCTCTTTTTTTTAATATTTTATATTTGCTTGGACCAAAATACCCTCGTGTGCATGACATGTGTCATGCACATGACCAACCTTCCATTAAGAAAAATTAACATCGTCAATTGTAGCGTCGGCTGAAGTTTGGGGTGTTAAGTGTAAAAACTGGAAGTTTGGGTGGTGAAGTGAAGGGGGTAAAATTAAGGGTGGCCAAGTGTAATTCACCCAAAAATAATGAAAAGCAACCAAGAATATAGTAAGCTAATAAAGGATAAATAAAAAAAAATAGAGTGGTAAATAGGTACGAAGCAATTAAAAGACGTAGTGCAGCTAAGTATGCACCCAAATTAAATAATTGGTATGATGTTTCCTCCTTTTAGACCTTATTATTCAAATCTGATCATTTAATTGATAGATAAAACTCTACAATAAATTCCTTCAGTTGATACCTGGTGGGAAAGGGTTAGAAGTAAAGAGCAGGTTAACCTCAAAGGAATGAAGTTAACGAAACGAAGGTTATCTCTTTTATTTTATGGTGCCAATTTCCAAATAATATATCCCTCTTTGTTGTTTGGCGCAAAAAGAAATGTTGTAATATTTTGCGATTGACATTTGAATTCACGGAGAAGAATTTCGTTGGCCCTACTTTTTGAAAATTGTCCCCAATTTCAGGGGAGGTGGCATTGCTCTCCAATTTTTGACACGATAACTTGTTTATGGTAATAACCCGAAATGACCCAAAGATGGCACAATATATATTTAAGAGTACTCAAAACTTATACTAAATTAAAAATCAACACAACCCGAAAATGACACGACTAACCCAATTTGCCACCCTTCGCCCCATGCACATCCGCTATTGATAAGAACAAAACAAAGTCCACATGCACGAGGGCATACAATACAAAACTATCACCACAACTACTAAAAAATGAGCCAAACAATAGTCCTAACACAGCACTAACTCGAACTAAAGAAATATATAATAATAATAATAATAATAATAATAATAATAATAATAATAATAATAATAATAATAATAATAATAATAATAATAATAATAATTTTAAAAAAGATAATTAAGATACAAAATCAACAAAGTAGGCTATGTGGGCTTGATTTCATCAATATTCCACTATCAGTAATGACGAGAATACCCAAGACACCTGATATGTAAATCCAGTTGACATGATCATTCATAATAATAGTATATATGTGGGTTCATTAATTGAAACCTTATGTTAAACATGTCCAACATTGCATACATCCCATTTACCTCAACTAATGTTTACATACAATTTCTAAGCAACCATGTAATCTACTCCCTCCATCCCAAATTAATATTCACAACTAGCTTTTTAGTCCGTTTCAAGTCATGTTTTTAAAAATAGTATATAAACTAGGTGAGATTACAAAGTTACCCATCCGAACAATACCCTTAAGAGAACAATGATCCAAATGCATATCTTGCACTAAAAGGTATTCATCATTTTTAAGATGATAATTTTGGAAAATAAAACTTTTGATATCAAGTTTGACTTTCAAATGACAACTATTAATTTGGGACGGAGGGAATAAAAAAATCAAATGACCAAGTAGTGTAATTTCAAAAGACAGATAAATTAGTAGAAATAAAAATAATTTAAAATTGAAATACATTCATTTCAATTCATAAAGAACAAACTATCACAAATTATCAATGTGGAAACCTTTTTTTCTCCTTGCATAAAACAGTAGTAAAAAGATAATCTAAATGATAAGGTATTTACTCAATACTTAATTACTTTACCATTCCTCAATAATTATTTACTATAGCCCATTTTTCAAGATGATGGTTGCAATATTTTCTCATGAAACTTAATATAGAATATTATGACTAATTGGGACCGTTAATTTATAATGACAACATATGTAAAAGGATGTAATAAGAAGAATTTACTCATGTTGTAGTCATATGTAACTTTATTTTCTTAGTAAGGAAGAAAATGCTATAGGTGGTGCTTTGTGTAGGCAATGCTTGAATGATACAGGTGGGATGCAAGGGTGATGAAAGAAGGTGCTGAGACCGGATAGTTGGGGTGTGAAGGAGCTAGTAGGTATGAGTATAAAAAGGTTCCAGTAGGTATCGGGATGAGGAATAAGAGTTTTGCTAGTTAGTGAGGCAGAAAGAGAGAGATGTTGGAGAATGAATTTGAAGCAGGAATGAAGTAATAACGAAGTGGGAGAAGTTGTGTGCAAGTGATTACAAAGCAAGGGTGGGGGGGAAATTCTAGGATACTTGATAACTGGGGAAAAGACACGAATAATGTCAAATGGCTGCTCATTCGTTTAGAACTGTTGGTATTGTGAATGGCAAAGCGGTGATGTAAAGCCCCATAAGAATATGTATAAATCTAACATTACAAAAAAGACAACAAATAAAGTCATAATCAATAAGCCGAGCCACAAAACTGTGACACCCCGACTAATTAAATACCGGGTAGCTACTCCTTTATTAAATTAATTCAAAATGCCAAGTTGGTCCAGTTAATAGCATCACTGTCGAAAACATTTTAATGATTACTAACCACCTAGTATTTAAAAAGTAAGTTGCCAAATTTTAATTTAAGTCTGATTAACATGCAACAAGTGTAATGAAGAATAATAACACCATTCACCATAAAGAAGTAAATAGAATAACCATCACATAATGTAAGTAAAGTCTGGAGGAAAAACTCCTCACTACAAAACCACAACTGAAATAACTAAACTGGATACTGAAACAAATACATGCCAAAGTCTGAAAACTGAAATAGAAAGATGTCTCTAATAGGAATGGGCAACATGCCCTACAACTGATAGATAACGAATCTGGAATCCAAATGATAGAAGTGTCTACAAGCAAATCCCTGTAGCTTCCACAAACAGCTACAGCTCGTCACCTGAATGAGTATCCTATGCATGGTGTCCTTGTGGCTGGGCACCTAAAATGGTTTTACAAAAAAAAAAAGATTTGAAAGCAAACGGGTCAGAGCCCGAATGTGGAGATATTTTAAAAACCTGCAAGTGCTTTAAAAACATTTAAAACATTAAATGCAAAGTACATGTTAGGACGTGCACTCACATGATATTCTCACCTCTCGTCTAACTGTGCACTCCTAACGTAAGTACTCATCTACAACGACACAAACCACTAGCTAAGTGACATCATATCTAGCTAGACTGTCATAGGTCCTACCCTTATTACTCGGTTCTATTAACATTATAACGCTCGTAATTAAGTAGGGGTTTAACGTAAACTCAGATGCTCAATATGCAATATATGTCACTATCAGCTAACTCGTTATGTTTCTCGAAACAATACCGTAATTATATTCACAACATTAACATGAAGGTTCCCATTAATTGAGTGTATATTATTCACATCATAAATATACAATACAAGCACCCCGAGAACTAAGTTGCGGTGCACACATACTCTGCTATCCATCCCGGTACATCACGTACATAAGGATTACATATTCCGAATCTCTCAGGAATAGTTCACAAATAACAACATCACAAATAATGGAGGCGAACACAGTCACATCACATGGGTCACGCACATACCTACGCTCCCACGATCAGCGGACTTATTAATATCCCAATAAGTCTTTCTATGACCTATGTTCATCAAGGTAACCAGTCTAAATCCGGGCAACACAAGGATTAGAGGGCCCTAAGCGAACGCAAACCTCCCATGATAGCAAGTATGGTAGGTATGTCATACACATAATTCATATACCAATACTAAGTAAACACACGTCTTAGTAATCTCGTAGTTTAATTGTAGTACTATTCTCATTCTAGTACCAATATATAGTTTACACACTTTATACGATTCCGATTTATAATCATACGCGCCCTAAATTTATTCTCACTTCGTAGTAGACACTCACGTCTCAACCCAAACGGTCCATTGATTTAAATCACTCGTATATAATTTACTCCTCATAATAACCCAAAAGTCCCAAATCTATCAATACATCATCAAAGGGATGTTAACTCTACCCTCGAACAAGTTTACGGGACTCCAAAAATCAAGACAGGCCAAAAAGGCCCAAACTGCCAGCTCGTTAAAAGTCTCGTTCGAACGAGGCTGTTCGAACGAGATTAAACTGTCAGCTCGTTAGAAGTCTCGTTCGAACGAGACTGTTCGAACGAGATCCAGTTCGTTCGAACGAACTGTACCTTCTAACGAGATCTCGTTCGAATGAAGTTATCGAACGAAGTTCCCTTTCGTTAGAAGCGACTAGTCAATTCGTTAGAAGCTCGTTCGAACGAGTTCGTTCGAACGACCTGGGGAGGCTCTTCTAACGAACGACCCGATCGAGCCCAGATTTTTCCTTCTTCGTTTTTCATCAATTTTACTCCTCAAATCTCCTCTAAAATTAGTCCCAATGATTGTTTTAAGGTCTCTAATCAATTCTAAACATATTATAGTCACCTCCTAACACGTTTTCAAGGATTAAATCACTCTAACATCAATCAAAATATAAATCTCTACACTTTTTCCCCAATTATTCAAGAACATAAACCCTAGAATTTGAAATCATCAATTTGTCCAATCTAGATCCGTTTTTCTTACATCCAACGTATGTTAATACCAGAATAATCATCTCTATATGATTCTACATGCAATTTGTCCTCAATATTCAAGTTCTATGTCCAAACAACATGGGTTTTCATTTATCTTTCAAGAACAATTGTAAATCTTCAAATTATCTAATATGGAGGAAACATTCTCTGATTTTAAAGAATTTAAATCACTTGCCTTTATTGTCTCTGAATTTGGTGTTGATTTCTGTAAAGATTCTACAGAATTCCTTCTCTTTCTCTCCCTCTCCAAGCTATCTTCTCCAAAGGTGGCTATGGTGGCTAGGGTTTTCTTTGGGAAAGTTGGAAACCTAAATGATAACCTCCGTAGCCTATTGGGTCATTAAAGGTTGGTTAGTGGGTTTAGTGGGTCTATTCCCAATCAGATTTACTCCTCTAATTTTCGTCATTTTTAATTCCTAAAAATACGAAATTACCAAAATACCCTGTATATTGCCGGTATGGCCTAAAAATACCCCGGAACCCAAACTACACCCCCGGCTAGTGTTTTCTGACTATCTCGACCTTTCCGGACGTGTTGGCGCACTCAAAATGACCATACGGTTTAAAGAATTTAAATTCACTTTTATAATTAAAATAATACACCATGACGCGGCGGTCACACGCGTCTCAACAAAATTCCCAAAATGCCGTATATCAATCTCACGATAAATTTTTCATAATTCAATATTCATATAAAACATGTATGCACATAATCAAATACCAACTCGCATCTCGTTAGTATTTTTAACCCGGATTAATTTCCAATTAATACGCATTTAATTAATTAATCCCAAAAATAAATATAGCCAAAAATACGGGGTATTACATACTTCCCCCCTAATAACTGAATTTCGTCCCGAAATTCGAAACTAGAAAGTACCTGCTAAAAATAACTCTGGATAACGTTCGCGCATCTCATCCTCGCGCTCCCATGTGGATTCCTCGACATTGTGATGTCTCCACTGAACATGCACTAACGGGACTATCTTTGATCGCAGTTTCCTCTCGCTTCGGTCCAAAATAGCAATTGGCCCCTCCTCGTAGGAGCTATCCGGCTGGAGATCGATGTCCTCCACAGCAATGTGAGAATGAGCCAAATTATCTCTAAGGTATTTCCTCAGCGAGGATATATGGAACACATCATGAATCCGATGCAAATGCTCCGGTAACCCAAGTCTATACGCAACCGGTCCGATCCGCTCAATAATAGGAAACGTCCCCACATACCTCGGTGCCAACTTCCCCTTCTTCCCGAAACGCATAATCCCCTTCATAGGAGACACTCTGAGCAAAACCTGGTCCCCCACTTGGAACTCTCTGAAAAACCTCTTCGCATCAGCGTAACTCTTCTGCCTGTCTTGGGCTACCCGAATGCGACTCCGAATCAACTCAATCCTTGCCGAAGTATCCTAAATCACTTACGGCCCAAGTAGTTTGTTGTCCCCCACCTCTAACCAACATGTTGGGGAACTACAAGGCCTACCGTACAATGCCTCAAACGGAGCCATGCCAATAGTGAACTGATAGGAGTTGTTGTAAGCAAACTCCACCAGTGGAAGGTACTGCTCCCATCCACCCCCAAAGTCAATGATGCACATGCGCAGCATGTCCTCCAATATCTGATTTGTGCGCTCGGTCTACCCATCAGTCTGCGGATGATAAGCCATACTCAACCGCAGTTCCGTGCCCATGGCCTCCTGGAAACTCTCCCAAAACCTCGAAACAAATATCTTGTCTCTGTCAGACACGATATTTAGGGGCACACCGTGAAGTCTCACAATCTCTGAAATGAAGAGCTGGGCATACTGTCCCGTAGTGTAGTCAGTCCTTACGGGTAAAAAGTGAGCGACTTTGGACAATCTGTCCACAATTACCCATACGGAGTCATGACCCCTCTGCGACGTAGGCAACCCTGTGATAAAGTCCATGGATATGCTCTCCCACATCCACACCGGGACCTCCAACGGCTGTAGCAATCCTGTCGGTCTCTGATGATCCACTTTTACAAGCTGACAAGTGGCGCATTTCGAAACAAACTCAGCGATATCTCTCTTCATACCGCTCCACCAATATTGGCGTCTCATGTCTTGGTACATTTTGTCCCCTCCGGGATGTACCGCGAACCGTGAGCCGTGCGACTCTGCCATCACCTCGTTTTGCAGTTTCTCCCCTTCCGGAACTACCAATCTCCCATTGAAGCGTAATCCCCCGTCTGAGCTAACGGTATAGGACTCGGCTCCCTCTGCTAGTAATCGAACTATCTGCTCCTGACAGAACGAGTCATTAGCCTGTGCCCGTACTACCTTCGTGACAATCTGCGGTGTAACGGTCATCACAGACATGAAAGATCGGGCCACTGCATCCTGGTGTCCCAACTCCTTCCACTTTGCCTTCCACACCTCTGCCACCTCATCTGCTGGTCTACGGCTCAACGCGTCTGCTACCACGTTAGCCTTGCCTGGGTGATACTGGATATCGAACTGGTAGTCTTTCACAAACTCAAGCCACCTACGCTGCCGCATATTCAACTCCTTCTGCGTGAACAGGTACTGTAGGGACTTGTGATCCGTGAACAGTTGGAACTTCTCCCCCAAAATATAGTGCCTCCAAATCCGTAGGGCAAATACCACTGCCGCCAACTCCAGATCATGCGTGGGGTAATTCTTCTCATGAGTCTTTAGCTTACGGGAAGCATAAGCTATGGCCTGTCTCTCCTGCTGCAATACACCTCCAAGTCCTTGCAAAGACGCGTCGGTGTAAACAAATACTCAACTCCCGGTCTCGGCAATGCTAACACAGGTGCTGAGGTCAATTTATCCTTCAATTCATCGAATGCCAACTGACAGGCATCACTCCAGATGAATGGCACACCCTTACGAGTCAGATGTGTCAAAGGACCTGCTATCTTGGAGAAACCCCGAATAAACCTCCTGTAGTATCCTGCTAGACCCAAGAAACTACGAATCTCCATTGGTGTCGTGGGCTGTCCCCACTCCCTCACCGCGGATACTTTCCCCGGATCAACAGATATTCCCCGGTCGGAAATAATGTGTCCCAAAAACTGGACCTCCTTCAGCCAAAAACCGCATTTCTCATATTTTGCATACAACTCGTTCTGATGAAGTGTCTGCAAAACCTGCCTCAAATGCTCGGCGTGCTCCTCCTCTGTTTGGGAGTAAACCAGAATATCATCGATGAAGACAATGACAAACTGATCTAGGAAATCCCTGAACACTCTGTTCATCAAGTCCATAAACACAGCTGGAGCGTTGGTCAAACCAAAAGGCATAACCCGAAACTCGTAAGAACCATATCTCGACAAGAACGCAGTCTTCGAGACATCTTCCTCCCTGATACGTAACTGATGGTATCCCAATCTTAAATCAATCTTCGAGAAGAAAGAAGCTCCTCTCAACTGGTCGAATAAGTCATCGATTCGAGGTAACGGATACTTATTCCGTATCGTGACCTTATTCAACTCTCGGTAGTCCACACACAATCTCAGTGAACCGTCCCTCTTCTTCACAAACAAAACTGGAGCGCCCCAAGGTGAGGTACTCCTGCGGATAAAGCCCTGACCTAACAGCTGCTCTATTTGATCCCGTAACTCCCTCATCTCAGCTGGAGCCATACGGTACGGTGCGCGTGCTATAGGTCTCGTACCCGGTAGCAAATTTATAACAAAGTCTATCTCTCGACTGGGGGGTAAGCCTGGTATCTCCTGAAACAGATCTGAATACTCCCTGACTACTAGGATAGAATATAAAGGAATCACTACCTCCTTAGAGGTATCCTCCTTAATGTAATACAGATGAGCGGTCGATCCTCCCTCTGGGCGAGGCATCGCCACTACAAACATCTCTTACCCCGGAATGGCAAAAACAATGCTTCCGCTGAAGCAATCAATCATGGCCCTATAAGCTACGAGCCAATCCATACCGATAATCACATCGTGAACATGCATATCTAATACTAACATGTCTGCAGGTAATACCAAACCACCAATCTCTACCCCCACTCCCCGGCATATAAAGAAAATAAGTGACCCACTCCCCAATGGTGAGTCGACACACGTCACTGTGCTCTCTGCCGTAGCTAACAATCCTAAAGCTTTCGCGAAGTGTGTAGCTATAAAACAATATGTAGCCCACGTATCAAACAATACCCGACCCATAGTGCCATGGATAGGAAACGTACCCTCAATCGCGGGCGGTGCCTGTGGAACTGCAGCCTGGTGGACGTTGTAGACACGTCCATACTGTAGCTGCCCCTGCTGAACTGGGACTGCTGGAATGGGTGGCAATGCTGCCATCTGTGGCGGTGCGGGGAGAGCGGCGGGAAACATAGGCCTCTGTGGCTCCTGGCGAGCACCCTGCTGCTGCTGTGGGGCCCTGCCCCTATCAGGACAATCCTGTCGCTTATGGCCAGTCTTGCCACACACAAAACACTTCCCTGGGAAGTTCCCTCCTCTCTGCCCCTGCTGTCCCCAGCCCTGGTGGCCGTTATCGTTCCTCCCTTGGCCCTGCTGGCCCTGGTGAAACTGCTGCCCATTCTGCCCCTGTTGGCCCTGATGGCCGTTTAGACCCTGATGGCCCTGACGGAAACCTCCTTGTCCCTGTGTGTAGTTCCCTGATCGGAACCTCTTCTGATCCCCTTGCTGCGAACCCTGCTCACCCTGTCTCTGCCCCTGGACAGATTGTGCCCCACCGGCACCATGTCCTCCCGTCCTGCCCTGATGGCTAGACTCTCCCAACCTCTTGCCCTCGGCCATATGAAAGCGGTGGTCCTGGCAGTGTAACAGAGCAGCGTTAACCACATCAGAATACGTGGCCAACGAAAGGTTCCCTAACAGATGCTGACGGATCCTCCATGTCAACCCGTCCGTGAACTTCTCAATCTTCTTCTTCTCTGTTGGTATCTCATCTGGAACGATATTCAACAGAACTCGGCCTCATACTCGGCCACGGTCTTACCCTCTTGCCTCGGATTCATCAGTTTCCTCCTCATTTCCGTGTGAACAGCCGACGGAAAGTACTTGCGGTCAAACCGCACCCAGAAGTCCTGAATAGTGAGAGTATCCCTCTCCTCCGCGGTGGTAATAGACTCCCACCACTGTCGCGCAGATCCAACTAGCTTGAAAGTAGCTAGCACCTGCTTCTGGACGTTCGTGCACTCATACATCCTTAAGTGCCTCTGCATATCCTTCCTCCACTGGCTCGAGACTACCACATCTGAGCTACCTGCAAACTCTGGCGGATGCGCTTTCTGAAAAGCATCACGTACACGTTCCCAAGCAGACGGGAATGAATTTGCCTGTATTGGCGCAGCAACCGGCGCCTGAGGTGGTGCCTGCTGAACAACGGCAATTGCGGCATTTACCGCAGGGGCTACTATAGCTGCAACCTCAGTGGCGTTCATCATGCCCTGAACTGGAGCGGGCTGGGGTTCGGGCGTTGCATCCCTGGGAACTCGTCGTGCACGTCGTGGAGGCATCTGAAATAAGAATGAAGTTTATAAGTTCGCAGTTATAAACTTAATATAGCTGAAGAACGAAGCATACACAAAAAGAGTACAACAGTCCTAAAATATAGGGCTCTATATCAAAGAAACTTAGCGGAAACATAATAAGCCGTCAGATCCTAAAAGACACTAGAACCTGATGCTATGATACCACCTGTGACACCCCGACTAATTAAATACCGGGTAGCTACTCCTTTATTAAATTAATTCAAAATGCCAAGTTGGTCCAGTTAATAGCATCACTGTCGAAAACATTTTAATGATTACTAACCACCTAGTATTTAAAAAGTAAGTTGCCAAATTTTAATTTAAGTCTGATTAACATGCAATAAGTGTAATGAAGAATAATAACACCATTCACCATAAAGAAGTAAATAGAATAACCATCACATAATGTAAGTAAAGTCTGGAGGAAAAACTCCTCACTACAAAACCACAACTGAAATAACTAAACTGGATACTGAAACAAATACATGCCAAAGTCTGAAAAACTGAAATAGAAAGATGTCTCTAATAGGAATGGGCAACATGCCCTACAACTGATAGATAACGAATCTGGAATCCAAATGATAGAAGCGTCTACAAGCAAATCCCTGTAGCTTCCACAAACAGCTACAGCTCGTCACCTGAATGAGTATCCTATGCATGGTGTCCTTGTGGCTGGGCACCTAAAATGGTTTTACAAAAAAAAAAGATTTGAAAGCAAACGGGTCATAGCCAGAATGTGGAGATATTTTAAAAACCTGCAAGTGCTTTAAAAACATTTAAAACATTAAATGCAAAGTACATGTTAGGACGTGCACTCACATGATATTCTCACCTCTCGTCTAACTATGCACTCCTAACGTAAGTACCCATCTACAACGACACAAACCACTAGGTAAGTGACATCATATCTAGTTAGACTGTCATAGGTCCTACCCTTATTACTCGGTTCTATTAACATTTTAACGCTCGTAATTAAGTAGGGGTTTAACGTAAACTCAGATGCTCAATATGCAATATATGTCACTATCAGCTAACTCGTTATGTTTCTCGAAACAATACCGTAATTATATTCACAACATTAACATGAAGGTTCCCATTAATTGAGTGTATATTATTCACATCATAAATATACAATACAAGCACCCCGAGAACTAAGCTGCGGTGCACACATACTCTGCTATCCATCCCGGTACATCACGTACATAAGGATTACATATTCCGAATCTCTCAGGAATAGTTCACAAATAACAACATCACAAATAATGGAGGCGAACACAGTCACGCACATACCTACGCTCCCACGATCAGCGGACTTATTAATATCCCAATAAGTCTTTCTATGACCTATGTTCATCAAGGTAACCAGTCTAAATCCGGGCAACACAAGGATTAGAGGGCCCTAAGCGAACGCAAACCTCCCGTGATAGCAAGTATGGTAGGTATGTCATACACACAATTCATATAGCAATACTAAGTAAACACACGTCTTAGTAATCTCGTATTTTAATTGTAGTACTATTCTCATTCTAGTACCAATATATAATTTACACACTTTATACGATTCCGGTTTATCATCATACGCGCCCTAAATTTATTCTCACTTCGTAGTAGACACTCACGTCTCAACCCAAACGGTTCATTGATTTAAATCACTCGTATATAATTTACTCCTCATAATAACCCAAAAGTCCCAAATCTATCAATACATCATCAAAGGGATGTTAACTCTACCCTCGAACAAGTTTACGGGACTCCAAAAATCAAGACAGGCCAAAAAGGCCCAAACTGCCAGCTCGTTAAAAGTCTCGTTCGAACGAGGCTGTTCGAACGAGATTAAACTGTCAGCTCGTTAGAAGTCTCGTTCGAACGAGACTGTTCGAACGAGATCCAGTTCGTTCGAACGAACTGTACCTTCTAACGAGATCTCGTTCGAATGAAGTTATCGAACGAAGTTCCCTTTCGTTAGAAGCGACTGGTCAATTCGTTAGAAGCTCGTTCGAACGACCTGGGGAGGCTCTTCTAACGAACGACCAGATCGAGCCCAGATTTTTCCTTCTTCGTTTTTCATCAATTTTACTCCTCAAATCTCCTCTAAAATTAGTCCCAATGATTGTTTTAAGGTCTCTAATCAATTCTAAACATATTATAGTCACCTCCTAACACGTTTTCAAGGATTAAATCACTCTAACATCAATCAAAATATAAATCTCTACACTTTTTCCCCAATTATTCAAGAACATAAACCCTAGAATTTGAAATCATCAATTTGTCCAATCTAGATCCGTTTTTCTTACATCCAACGTATGTTAATACCAGAATAATCATCTCTATATGATTCTACATGCAATTTGTCCTCAATATTCAAGTTCTATGTCCAAACAACATGGGTTTTCATTTATCTTTCAAGAACAATTGTAAATCTTCAAATTATCTAACATGGAGGAAACATTCTCTGATTTAAAAGAATTTAAATCACTTGCCTTTATTGTCTCTGAATTTGGTGTTGATTTCTGTAAAGATTCTACAGAATTCCTTCTCTTTCTCTCCCTCTCCAAGCTATCTTCTCCAAAGGTGGCTATGGTGGCTAGGGTTTTCTTTGGGAAAGTTGGAAACCTAAATGATAACCTCCGTAGCCTATTGGGTCATTAAAGGTTGGTTAGTGGGTTTAGTGGGTCTATTCCCAATCAGATTTACTCCTCTAATTTTCGTCATTTTTAATTCCTAAAAATACGAAATTACCAAAATACCCTGTATATTGCCGGTATGGCCTGAAAATACCCCGGAACCCAAACTACACCCCCGGCTAGTGTTTTCTGACTATCTCGACCTTTCCGGACGCGTTGGCGCACTCAAAATGACCATACGGTTTAAAGAATTTAAATTCACTTTTATAATTAAAATAATACACCATGACGCGGCGGTCACACGCGTCTCAACAAAATTCCCAAAATGCCGTATATCAATCTCACGATAAATTTTTCATAATTCAATATTCATATAAAACATGTATGCACATAATCAAATACCAACTCGCATCTCGTTAGTATTTTTAACCCGGATTAATTTCCAATTAATACGCATTTAATTAATTAATCCCAAAAATAAATATAGCCAAAAATACGGGGTATTACAAAAACATAAAAATAAAAGGAAATAAAAAACAATGGAAACACACAACTGTGTATAGGAAATTCGGACTCGGCATAACAATACTCAAGTCTAACTCTAGAAAAGAATCCAAAGAATATTTCTTCAATGTTTTTAAAACCATAAATTAATATTGGGCACAAATAGTACATAAGAATCATAGAAGATTTATATCAAAACTAAATGACATACAAAAATATGTCAAACATTGTCACAGATCTCGAATACCAAGTCAGAGACTTCGTTCAAATATTTGAAACCCAAAGTAGATACTAAACCACTATATTGAGAAGGAATTAAAACCTTATAATAAACAAATGCGTGAATATTTCTTTGTACATGGATCAGCCCTTACAACTCTATTGTACATGAATAAGAACCATATTATAAGGACATTAACTTCATAGCAGATCTATGCCAAAACTTAATGACGTAAAAATTCAAACACGGTAATGGATTTAGAGACTTTGTTAAGGTCCTTGAAATGCAAACAAAATATTGAACCACGATATATAACAAGAATTAAAATCATATGAGAAAAGAAATCCCATGAATATTTCAACTGTACGGGAACTAAAACCCATAAATTTCTATTATATATGAATATAAACCACATAATTAGTTAATAAACTTCGTAGTAGAGCTGTGGAAAAACTAAATGCCACACACCTTTGTATTCAAATGAGAACACCTATTGAACTTTTTATCCAGGTATATCAAATGATCAATCTAACCATGATCTTTAAAATGTATTATTCAAATAGTCATGTAGAATGAACACCAAAAATGTATAAAGCGATTGCAAATCAAATGTAAGCACTGAACACAAAGTAATTACGTCAAACCCAACTGAAAATAAAATGGAAAAAACAAAGGAAGGAGAAAGAGAAATACCTTTGTCGTCGGCTGAGAGCAAGCATAAATGGCCCCCACCACTATCAGTTTATCTACCATCTTCACCGTGAAAAAATGGCCCTAGTTAAAAGCATAAGGACATGGTGTTAAAGAGAGAGAAAGATAGAGGAGTAATTTGTGGGAAAGAGCGATAATTTATGGGAAAGAGGGTATGAGATAGGGAAATATATATAGTACATCGAGTCATGTGACATCCCTAGGTGGTGCACCTCACGAATGAGTGCTTGGCATGTAAAATTCGTAGTGTGTGGTTATTAGTAATTAGTAAAAGACTGACACATGATAGTGGGTCGTATTTTTCTCACACGTCTTAAAATTGATTGTTACGGGTGTGTACCATATATTATCTCATGAGATAGATTGGGGAACAAAAGACTGAGCTTTAATGAAAAAGAAAAATGTGAAAGAAGAGCGAGAGACCAAATACTGGTCACATTAATATTAAAAAAAAAAAGATATTAGCATGCATTTGTTTTAGCACGATTAAGGATCATTCTACTTTTATCAGACCTATAATCCGTACAAAACTGGATAAAAACCTAGTCAAAATTCGTTGTGTTTATTAAGCGAACCAAATGTACAATTGTGGCATTTTGGTGTTGTGTCGATCCACCCATAATCTCAATTTTAATAACATATGAGTCGTCCATTATTGTCACACTAACTTTGCATATCAAAACAATGTAAAGAACACAGATATCCAAAATTAAATTGCTATAGAAAACAAGTGATGATGAGTGTTGATGTAAAAAACTAGATTTGATCTAATTAATTAATCACAAACAAATATGAAATAAAATAAGACAAAATTTTTTTAAGGTGGTTCAGCCTTATGAAAATGGCCTACGTCCACTGTTTGTATTGTCGATATTGCCTTAATCTCAATGATGATTACAAGAGATTCATTACCCCGTTATAGGGGATGTACAATGTATTTATAGCCTTATGGCTATCAGTATGGATAGACGATATGCCATTGTTTAATAGACACATATATTTGTATAATAAGAATGTTCATTAAATCCGATGTTCATTGAATGTACAATTGTCGCTTGATCTTCCTGGATATATGCTCTGCATGCTAAGTAGCTCGGCATGCTAGGTTGCTCGGGACACTGAGTAGCTCGGCATGCTAGGTAGCTCGGTGAGCATACGTATTTGCCACGTAAGATGACACGTGTCTTTATATAATTGGTCCACGTCTGCTGACTAATTTTTGTATCAACAGAAGCCCCCAATGTTTCATCGTTGAGTTTTGATATGAGAGTATGGAAAATTTTACCCAAAAGCTGCTCGGGTACCTTTTTGTGCCTTGATTAACTACAGATCTCCAACACTTAGGAAATTTACTTCTAGTCTCGCCATTTGAGCGCGAAATGGCATATTTGTAAATATTTTGAATCTGCGACAGACGCTTGGGTGTTTGCGTCTTTTTATCCTTTAGCCGCCGGAAACGCAATCGCCTTTTCTAGTAATCATTTATTTTCCTTCTTCCCGATGCAAGGAATTTAAAAGCAATAGAAAAAGATCATCATCTACTTTTTACCTCCAGATTTCTCAATTTTGTGTTTTCTCACTCTGTTTTTATACTATCATTCTTTCCATCGCCCGCCCTAGCAGATTTCTCAATTTTCTGTAAGAATTTATTACTTCTTCTTTCTTTGCTTTAGTCATCATGGTTTACCTTGTCGAATATTTGGATAAATTTTGAGTCGATTTTGCCACTCCCTCTTGGGTTATTCTAGAAGAACCTCCTTCTCCATCTGATTTATTTTCTCTGGCTGAGGGACACCGATTTCCCTCACTTTTCGTAGGAGAGTGTGGCTTTTCTTTTCTACCTAATCCCATGTGTTTGGAGTTTTGCCAATATTTCGATATTGTGCCAGCAAGAGTAGCTCCAAATACATGGGGGGTAGTTAATGGCGTATATAGGTTAAACTAGATTCATGGGACTCGTTTAGGGATCCCTGAAATTATGTTTTTCTATAAATGGGTTACCAGTGATGCCACATTTTATTTAAAAACTAGGTTTTCCACTAGAGCTTTGTTAGTCAATCTTCCCGATCCTAATAGGGACTATTTTGATCATGGGGTTGTGATGAAAAATTGGAAATACCCTCCATTAAAAGTAAATGATGTGTACTAAGGTCCCAGATGTCCACTTTATGGCAATGGGATAGGTTGTTTTCAATTATTCAATTTAGCTCTGTTTACGTTTGATAAAATGCGTTATTGATATTCATGTTTGTTTTTACAGTTGATAACAAAAAAAAGCCCCCAAAAGAGAGTGACATTAATATAAAAGCTTTGAAACTCATCTGGGCTTTGCATCAATCAGTTGACGGGGAGCACGTTAGAGATACTTCTTGTTTGCTGAGATACAAAAACACCACCCCTTCTTTCATTGCTCATCCTCTTGCCACTCTTGTGGTAATTGATCTTGATCAAGTACCAGCATCTCGAATAAAAGCTGAAGAACCTTCTTCTGATTTGAATACCTCTATTGTTGATTTAATGACGAAGAAGAGGAGAATGTCTACATTTTTTGTCAAAGCTGCTCCTGGTAATGATGGGACAAAGAAGATCAAAGGGGATGTCCCAGCTGAAGGGACGGAGAAAATAGATAATACTCCATCCAAAGGAATAATTTCCCCTGTCAAGGAGGTTAGCAAGAAACCACCTCTTGTCCCAAAAAAGGCAGCACCTTTGATTGAAGGTGTTGCAATTATGCAAGAAGAGGCAGCACCTTTGATTAAAGGTGATCCTTTAAGGAGACTGAGGAGAGGTCTTGTAGAAAAACCTGTAAAAATTGATGCTCGACCTTCTGATATTGGGGGTCCTTCCTCGGGAACTAGCGCTCCAGTTTTTGTTGCCCTGAGTTCGGCTAGGAGTTTTATTAACTCTTGGACCATTCCGGAGTATCTAGCTGCTGGGGGTTCCCTTTCACGAGAGAAGGTCGTTGATTTAGCGGCCCAACATATCACATCAGTAAGTATCATCATCCCTATCACTTCATTCCCACCTACTGTATTCATGTTCTAAATTGAGCTTCTTTTCTTTTTCAGTTTATGACATGCTTTAATAATATACTGGAGAGGGATGAGGCTATCAAGGCTTCAACTTCATCCAGCGGAATTAAAGAAGCTTTTGCTGGGTTATCTCAATCCTTGAAGGACTCCCAGAAGATATACAAGGAAGATAAAGCTGCTTGGGAAAAGAAACTTATATCTACAGATTCAACTCGTGACCAAGCCATAAGTGCCTCTAAGGAGTTGGAGGAAAAATTTAAGGTCATCGTTTCCAGCAACAAAGAGGCTGATGACAAGCTTAAAGAGGATGAACGGCGTAAGAAAGACCTCGAGGAGAAGGTGAGGCTTATTGAGAAACGTGCTTCTTTTGAGAAGACGAAGAGAAAGGCTACGGTGAAGAAATCTTTCAGCACTGGTTGGGACAAGGGATGGAACAGAGCCTTAATCTCTATTACTTTCCAGATGGAGTATGCAAGTCTGAAGTATTTTAGGGACGGATGGGTCGTAGCATTAAAAGAGTTGAGTGTTGCGGATGATTCTGAGTTATTTTAAAAACACACTCATAGCCCTCCTCCTACTATTGACGACGAAGAAAAGGATGAAGCAGCATCTGATGAGTCTTCCATGATGATAGTAGAACAAGTTCCTATTGCTACTACTCCTCAACCCTCCGAGCAAGTTAAGCAAGCATCAGCTTCTACCGAGTAACACCAGATACCTCATGATCAACTAACTCCTTCGTCCAAACCTGTTGATGGTGTTATAGGAAACAAGGATAAGGTGTAGCGTGGCTCAGCTCTATATTTATGTTGTTCTTCTGCTTTTCCTTTTTTTGTTGTAACTTTGGTTATAATCTCTCCTCTTATGATTAATAAAATGGGTTGTTGTCGTCTAATCTGAATTTCTACTTGACTTGCTCTGTCTGTATCGTTGTTGATTTGTTTTTATTTTTCCTAGCTAGTTTGTTGCTAGAATGGAACTCTTATTAGCTCATGACACAAAGTTGATGAAAAATGTAATGATTACTTCAAAGCGGGTCACGCAGATTTTACTGAGGCCCAAATAATTGATATCCTTGAACCCGATGCTTCTGTGCGAGCAGTTGATGCATACCAATACTTTAAGTGTTTGCTTAATCGTGATGTGGCTAATAATGTGGCTTATTACAAAATGATTGAAGATCTTCAAGGGATGATCGAGGAACTCCAACTTCAGCACAAAAAAACCACTGCACTCTTACACAAAGGTTATGAGAGAAAATACCAACAGTTGAGTGCTGACAGAGGTTATGACAAGTACATCTCGGCCCATGAGAAAAAGGAAAGTGTGCTGAAACTTGAGATTGAAGAGCACAGGAATATTGCCAAGCTTCTAGAGAAAGAGAATATTGCATTGCAAGAGGAAGTGAAGCAACTCAGATCTGCTACCTCCTTTTCTTCGGGAGACTTAGTTCCAGTTAATGATGAAGGTTTTTCTTTTTAGAAACCGAAAATGCTGCCTTGAGAGAAGAGTTGGAGACTTTGAAATAAACCGAACCTACCCCGTTTACTCGTGGCAAGGCAAGGCCTTCTACCCGTTGCTGAGAAAGGGCTGGTCGGATTAATATTGAAGAGATAAGAACCCAACTGGCTTTAGAAAATCAAGTTGTTCAATTGACAGCAAAAAATCAAGCCTTCGCAGAAATGTCTAGAAAAATTCAGAGTCTTACCGACCAAATCTCCAACCAGAGCTCTGCACTGGAAAGTAAAGAAATTTTGTGAAGATGATCCACGATCAGCTTGAGAGATTGACTTATCAATTTCATAAACAGCCTAGAGAATTTTGGATGGCGGGATACAATAAAGCTTTATGCTATCTCGATGCTCAGCTGCAACAATCGAACAACGAGGGATACAAACAGGGATGGTTGAATGCCTTATGTGTGATGAAAGTTGATCGAGGACTATCCTTATGGGATTGGTGTGAGCCTGGATTACTTGATTTGCCTATTCCTCCCTTTAAACTCGATGTCAACTGGATTCCATCTCGCGCCATTCCTCGGTGTTTGATCTCTAGGCATCTTGGTGATTACCAACTTCATTCAGATTTTGAGATATCTTGTCCTGAATATTTGCTTGATCGACCATGTCCCAGGAACGTTAGAACGCTACAAGATATGAATTTTATTGATTCTCCCTATACGTTAGATGACCCTCCAGCCGGAATAGAGCCTGTATCAAAATCAAAGGGAAAAAATCCCATAGAATAGGAAATTTGTATTTAATGAATCAAAATTCATGTTTATGTAGTCTGCTTGTGTTTAATGAATACAAATTGGTCTTTGTGCAAGTTTTATTTCCTTGGAAATACTTTGTAAGGTGTGTTTCTCATTTTTTGTTTATGAATGTATATATATATATATATATATATATATATATATGTATATAGAGGGACAATTTTTCCTGTTTTGCCTAGATAATGGAGCTTGCCCCACTTGCTGCCTAGCTGTAGTGACTTATCACCCATTAGTGCCTAAGCAATGGAATGAATTTCATCCCATGTTCCTGCTTAGTTGTAGAAATCTTATCTAGATTACCTTGGTGCCTAGACAGTGGATGCCCCAGGAGGTCACCCATCTTTTTGCCTAGTTTGGGATATCTCTTGAGATTATCCGTGATCAAACAGGCATTGCCTTGTATGATTGTTATGCCAACATTGTTGGTTAAATTTATTGGTGCTGACCAATCGGAGTTGTGGTTGATGAATGTCGACCAACCTTAGTTGGTGGTTACTGATGTTGACCAGAATTGACGTAGTGTGTAACACTAGTATACCGACAAAAATTAAACCAAAAAAGGAATGTGGAAAAACCAACACTTTTATTCATGTAAAGAGAAATGTGTACATGTAAGTCTGTATTACTGATAATACTTGCACAGGTGCTCTGCATTCCACGCATTCTTGAATTCTTCTCCCGCTAAGGTTTCTATCCTATAAGTTCCAGGGCGAACAAATTTAGTTACTCGGTAGTGCCCATGCTAGTTGGCCTCTAACTTGTTATGCTTCTAAATCACCTTCTTGAGCACATAATCCCCCTCCTTGAGTTCACATTTCTTCACTCTTTTTTGTAGAACATAGTTGTTCTTTGTTGGTAGGTTGCGTTCCTTATTGCCGCATCTTCTCTGACTTCCTAGAGCATGTCCAAGTCTAAGCGTCTCATCAAATCGCTTATAGGAGAGTTTAAATTAAGTACCCTATGTGTAGGCAGGCCCAATTCAACTAGAATAACTGCTTCGCTTCCAAAGGCAACCATGTAGGGCGATTCTTCGGTGGCTGTTCAGGGAGTTGTGTGATATGCCCATAGCACAGAGTGTAGCTCATTAATATAATTTCATTTTGCTTTATCCAGTCGTTTCTTCAAGCCGTTCAGCAGAGTCCTGTTCGTCACTTCAGTTTGCCCATTGCTTTGGGGATAGCCTGGTGCAGAATGGATCTTCTGAACATTGGATTGATGACAATATGCAGCGAATTCCTCATTATCAAATTGGGTACTATAGTCAGTGATGAAATCATGTGGCAGACCATACCTCTAAATAATATTCTGCCATATAAACTGGTAAACCCTTTCGTACAACATGTCAATGAGAGGTTCCGCCTCAACCCACTTGGTGAAATAATCGACAGTGACTACCAGATATTTGAATCTTCCTTTGGTGGTCGGCAGAGGCCCAACCAAGTCCATGTCCCATATAGTAAATGGCCAGGGGGAAGTAATGGGTGTTAACAATACTCGGGGGAGTTCTTCGGACGGGAGAGAAATGTTGGCATTTATCGTACTTCTTAACATAGGTTGTGCAGTCAGCTCTTATCGTCGCCCAATAATATCCCTGCATCGTTAACCTATGTAGGAGAGTCTGAACTACCACATGATCTCCACAAGATCCTTCATGAACCTCTTCAATCAGGTCTTTCACCTCTGAAGGATGCACGCATCTCTGTAGACCTACGATGATACCCCTTCTGTAAAAAATGCCATTATTCAGTACATATCGAGCAACTTTAAACTTTAGCCTCTTGGCTTCAAGTTGGTCAGTTGGCATAACCCCTTCCTCGATGTATGCCCTGATGGGGTCCATCCGGGATGGTCCCATATCTAGGGTAATAAATTTCACCATTAAATCGTTATTTATGCTCCGTTCTACCAGTATCTCGATAGGAATCGTTCTTCGTATCTCGGTGCAAGTAGTTGAAGCTAACCAAGTTAGTGTGTCAGCTCTCGAATTCTCCAATCTCAGTATTCTGATCAACTGAACTGCTGCAAAGGTGGGCACAATCTCCATGGCTTTGGCATGATATCGTGACATCAAGTCTCCCTTCGCCGCATACAACCCCAGAATCTGATGTATAATTAATTGTGCATCACTAAACACGGTGACTTGCTCTACATGCATTGTTTTTACTAAACTGAGGCCCACAATCATAGCTTCATATTCGGCCTCATTATTGTAAGCTTTAAATTGAAAACACAAAGTGTATTCGACATTTAATCCATCAAGGTTATTAAGAATTATTTCGGCTCCACTTCCTGTTGCACATGAAGAGCCATCAACATAACAATTCCATATGGGGATGCCGTTATCAAACTCTTGGTCTAATAAAGTTCCCTTATAGAATATTTGGTACTTCCTTTTACACTCTTCCACTATTGGGCTATTGTCTAATGGTTTTTGCTGCTCAATGCTTGTCCCCTTCGTTACATCTATTGATAGGAGTTGATCGGGGGTAGTCTTTGATGATTCCCTAATATCCACTTGTCCGCTTACCCTTTGAGTGAGGACCTTGGCTCATAAACAATATCATACTCGCCCAGTTCGACCGCCCAGTACATCAGTCTTCTGAATTTTTTTAGTTTGTGCAAGGCCTATCTAAGTGGCATATCAGTGTATACTACTATGGTATGGGCCTAGAAATAAGGTTTCATCCTCCTGCTCACCTCTATGAGAGCTAATGCTAGTTTTTCTAGCCTTGAATATATAATCTCTGCTCCTCGAAAGGCTTTGCTGGTGTAATGCACCAGTTTTTGAACTCCATCTTCCACTCTTATCAATGATGAACTGACTGCGCTCTTCGAGACATCCAGATACAAGTATAATCTTTCTCCCATCACCGGCCTGGATAATAATGGAGGTGTCCCCAAATATTTCTTCAATTCTTAAAATGCCTTCTCACACTCATCGTTCCACTAGAAAGTTATTCTGAGAATCTTGAAGAATGGGAGACATCTGTCCGTTGCTCTCGACACAAACCTGTTAAGAGCTGGGACATGACCTGTGAGGCTTTGCACTTCCTTCTTAGTAGTTGGAGATCGTAATTCCAACAAAGCTTTGATCTTATCCGAATTCTCTTCGATGCCTCGTTGATTCACAATATATTCGAGGAACATGCCTTCTCGTACACCAAATATGCATTTCGTCGGGTTCAGCTTCATCTGATATTTGTCCAACTAATCAAAGGTTTGGCTGAGGTCAGCTAAATGGTCGGAAGCCTTCTTGCTTTTAGTTAGCATATCGTCGACGTAAACCCCCATGTTTTTACCAATTTGCTCTGCGAAAACTTTATTCATTAAACTTTGGTACATAGCACCTGCAGTTTTAAGTCCGAAATGCATAACATTATAGAAGTATGTTCCCCTTGGGGTAATAAACGAAGTACTCTCCCTATCTTCTGGGTTCATCTTAATCTGGTTTAGCTGGAGTAAGTGTCCATGAAGCTCAATAACTCGTGCCACGAGGTAGCATCCACCAACTGATCAATTCGGGGAAATGGAAAGTGATCTTTCGGGCAGGCTTATTAAGATCTGTGAAATCTACACACATCCTCCACTTATTATTCTTTTTCTTCACCATCACGACATTGGCTAGCCAATCAGGATATTTGACATCTTCAATGAAAAAGGCCTTTTGTAGCTTCTCAACTTCCTCCTGGATGGCTTGGTTCTTCTCTGGGCTAAAGACCCTTCTTCGCTGCTTCACTGGCTTGATCTCCTTATTAACGTTGAGCTCATGGCATAGGAAGGCTGGGTCTATTCCTGCCATGTCTTCATGACTCCATGTGAAAGCTTGCTTTCTTTGTCGTAAAAATGCCACTAGTTCCTGCTTTATTGACGGCAGTGAAGCACTAATTTAAGTTGTCCATTCTGGTCATTCATCGTCCAGAATGACGTCCTCCGTAGCTTCGATGACTTAACCCTTCACTAGCTCGGACTCATCCTTAGGGTCCAGAGTCTCAACTTCTGCATCTTCAGATTCATCCACCTGGTAGGTGGTAGTTTTCTTCCTGGCCTTCTCCAGTTCCTCCTGTTCGGTAGATGAATAGTAGCATTCCCGAGCTACTTTCTGGTCGCCTTTCATAATTCCAACCCTAAAATTGGTCAAAAATTTCAAGCATTGGTGTACCGTGGACGGCACTGCCTCGAATTTCTTCAAGCCTACTCTCCCTATGGTTATGTTGTAGGCTGATTGGATGTTCTTGTCCATTACAAAAAGGCGTATTTTTTCTGTTCTACAAGCGGGCCAGGTGCCAATAAGCATGTCTAACTTGATCATCCCAAGTGGAAAAACCTTTTCACTGATAAAGCCGATGAGGAGCCTGTGGTATGGCTCCAAATGGGCTAGCTTCAAATTAAAGTTATCGAAATAGGGGTAGAACATGATGTCCGTAGATCTACTAATACGCGTTAAATCACCACATCCTTCATTCTCATCTTGACCACCAAGGGATCGTCGTGAGGATACAGTACACATGCAAGATCATTTTTAGAAAAACCAATAACCAATTTATCCTTGTTCACTTTCCTCGAGCGATCGTCTTCGTCCAAATTTATGAGTTGTATGTAAGAACAAGCTTGGGCCTCATTGAGGTAAGCTTTCCTTTCAGCAGTATGATCTCCTCCCCCTACATCGCCACATGTAATCACATTACATTCAAATAATCCAAAATGGATTGAGAATACCTCGCGTTGAGGTTGCCTTATCTTTTTGGGGAGGTCGCTGGATTGTCTTCGTGGTCCCTCTTTTTGTCATCTCTTGTTCGGCGCGGAGATTTCGACCTTTGTCTTCCTTTCTCGTTAGTTTTCCCACCATTATGGTGATCAACAAATTTACTCAATTTTTCACGCCTTATGAGTGCTTGGATTTCATTCTGGAGAGTTATGCAACGCTTGGTCGTATGGCCATGATCTCTTTGGAATTCTCAATATTTAGATTTATCCCTTTTATCGGGGTCTGTCCTCATTTTCTCTGGCCAAGTTAGATCCTCTCTATTCTTGATCTCCTCCAGAATGTGGTGTATATCCACCTTTAAAAGAGTGTAATTCCCATACTTCTTCAACTGCTCGACCTCCTCCTTGCCTTTTGATCGCTTGTCGTTCCCATTGCGCTTTTTATCCTTCTTCTCCGATGTACCTTTAGCCTTGATCTTTTCTTTATTGTCAACATTCTTCTTCGCAGCCATGGAGTCTTCGGCGTTCATGATCTTAACTGCTTTTGCCATCAGTTCTGCCATGAATTTGGGGGGATCTTTGGCCAACGTATAATATAACTTCTCAAGTAACAGACCACTCATCAGAGTTGTTATTGTTGTCTTCTCCTCGTAGTCAATCAACTCAAGTTTCTCGTTATTAAAATGAGTAATGTAATTCCTGGTACTTTCTCTAGTTTTCTTCCTCACACTCAGTAAGTGTGCTACTATCTTAACCATCTTTGCACCGAAGCATAAATTACTAATGAAGAGCTCTGCCAGCTGATGGAAAGTATCAATATTTCCCCAGGGTAGGTTATTGTACCATATCTGGGTTAACCCAATAATAGTTCCTGAGAATGCTCTGCACCTCATCTCATCGGGAACTACATAGATATCAACAGCAACTTGGTACTTCTCTATGTAGAGGACGGGATCAGTTTTTCCATCATATTTAGGCATCACTACCAAAGCTTTAAATTTCAATGGTGTGGGAAAATCCAAAATCGCCTGGACAATGGGTGATCCTTGGATAAAAGTTCTTTGGAGAGGGTAGCCATTTCCCCTAACTGATCTTCCAATCTCTGAATGGAACCCTTCCACACATCATTCCCAGCCTCACGCCTATTTTCCCGAGCAACAGAGTGCGCTGAATTTTCCTCTTGGGATCTTTCACCACGCGTTGCTGGGTGTGATTGGGCAGAACCCTCTCTTAGATCGGTTGGTCGTTGTGAATTCCTCGACGTAATCCTAGGGGATTTTTATTCCTCCTCGGACCCAAACAATCAAAGGGAGAGACTCTGCTCAACCTTTCCAAAGCGCTTGTTTGCTCAGGAGTTAATGTAACATTTGTTCGAGAATCTATATATCTTACAGATGAAGTCCTCTAGGCTGATATGAAGGATCGTTGGATCTTTCAGTATGATGAGAATCACTGTGCCTGGGCTATGAAACGTCCAGGAATAGTGTACGTCTAGTTCTTGATGATGGCAGATGGGTGTTTCTCTGAATGCTCCATTGACCTAATTGGGCAAGTGATCTGTTACGAACAGTCTGAATGAGTTGACACATGGCCTCTTGCATAGACGTTTGCCCTTGGGCTAAATTGGCTAATATTCCCGTAAGTTCATTGATAGTTGGGGGAGCAGAGGGGTTTGGAGGAACCCCGGTATTGTTTCGATTACTGGATTCTAGGATCTCAGCCATTAGTGATGAAATTTGAGTGAAAAATCTATGTACAGTCGCTTCCCACAGACGACGCCAATCTGTTGATGAAATTTAAGGATCATTCTACTTTTATTAGACCTCTAATCCATGCTAAACTGGATAAAAACATAGCCAAAATTTGTTGTGTTTCTAAAGTGAACCAAATGTACAATTGTGACATTTTGGTGTTGTGCCGATCCACCTATATTCTCAATTTTAATAACATATGAGTCGGCCATTAGCGTCACACTAACTTTTCATGTCAAAACAATGTAAAGAACACAAATATCCAAAATTAAATTGCTACACAAAATAAGTGATGATGAGCATACAAGTACCAATGCACATGGATAAAATATTTCAACAGTAGTACGTGACGAAATAATCTATAACTACTAGAACTTGAAAGTAGTGTGAAAGAGTTATCCATGGAAGTATATATCTATTTTTGGCTTAGTATGTTTATAAAATTTAAAATAAAGTCCATTTCGTTAATAGGGATGTAGAACGAACCAATCTCCCTGAGCTCGATTTGTGTTTGTTTGGAAAAAAGCTTGTTCAAGATGGGTTGGTAAATAATCCTCTTTCTTAAAAGATTTTTTAATGATATTTTCAACTTTAGAGCATATATTAATTCATATTTACTTTTTGGTAGTTTCAATTGTGATTATAATTCATTTGATAACCTTATTAGTCATTAAAATCGTAAAATTAGATGATTTGTCGAAAAAGGGCCCAAGCGAAGCGTCAATCCGGTAAGAGAGTACTCCCCTTTCTCTAATAATAACGTAAGCTTGGGTTCCAAGCCTCCTTTAAAAGATAAGTCAAACTTTCTTCACTTCTTACAGACGAATGATTAATAGGAACGGAATGCTCGGGGTCCCTACATCTAATCGACTCATACATCTCAGCCCTGTCTACAAGATCTCATTCAATAGAGCCAACCCATGTTTAGGGTAGGAAATTTGTCCTTTGCTTCCTGCTTCTTGCTTCTTTTGCTCCGCTGGCAACAAATATCAAGAATTCGATGGCTTGAACATAAATTTAAGCTCGTGTACTATTTGAGCTCGGCTCAATTACAAAAATTAATTCTACGATAGTATAAAAAAACAAGCTACTCGAACTCGGCTCAACTTGAGTCGACTCATTTACCCCCTACTTGTCAACACCCACCCCAAACCCATAAACATATAAAATTATAACTATAGCAAAAATCTCCATCTCTCCCCAACCTATCCATCATCGTTTCCTCTCTTTTCCTCCTACTGGATCTGCTCGGATACGTCTAGATACCTAAGATAGTGTGCTAAGATACTTGGGAGTTATGGTGGGGCCATTTTGTAATTTGAAAAAACTTGGCTAATATGAAGTTTTTCTTTCATAAACTAAACCAAATGTTGACATTTGTCCCATTACAGAACATAGTGGAACAACTTGGTTCTCTCCCCCGACGACGTTACCATTTCGCATAGAGTCAAACAACATTAAAACAATTATGATAATTGAATTGTTATATTTATTTTTTATACAATGTATAGACTTAAATACACTTTATAGTCATATGAGGTGTTATATTATTAAATTCTATGCGTTTAAAATATATTAATGTATTACTTTACAACCATATCCCAGTCATATCATATCATGGTTTTTATAGTTTTTCCGTATCCACTTGTCCTGCAATAAGTGTATATGTATCAGTGTTTTTTTAGTAGAACCACAATTTCCAAATCTTTAAGATATATTATTTGTCATAATGAATAATGCTTAATTTGGCTCCACCTGAGCGGAATAACATTTTTACTGGTTTATTTGGTCTTTAGCATTCATTTGTTTTGTTATATTGATTCTGGCCTCCACTAATTTCACTTCATGGATTTTGACTCTCAAGTGTAAAAAATACTCTTAGAATGTCATAAAATATTCTCATAAAGCAAAAACGTACTTGTGACACTTTTACGGGGTCATTCCAAAAAGTGAATATAGTGGGGGACAAACACAATCTAGCAAAACCGATGGGTGGGTGGGGTTGGGGAGAATAACCCTTTCTTATATTCTAATTTATGAAGTGAAGAGAGGGGCCCCAATCACCCATTTAAGTGGATACATATCCTCAATTCGCGATTCAGTGAGTTGCATGCAAACTACGATTGATTCTCAAATTTGTCTTTTATTAATTTATGCAGTTGAGACAAAAACAAATAACGAACATGATGTGTAGACTAAGTTATCTTTCTAGAAAAGTTTTGTTCATCAACATAAACCTTAACCCTAATAAACTCAACGCAAAAATAAAATAATAATAATAATAATAATAATAATAATAATAATAATAATAATAATAATAATAATAATAATATTAGAATCGATCAAATTTCTTAATTTTAATGATATAATCAAATCACATACATACGTACGTACCTATATACATACGTACTTCCATACGTAAGTACACACACGCACACGAACACAGAAACACACATACACACACATGTGTGTGCGCGCGCGCGCACGTGTATACACATATATATTTACATTCAAATAACAACATTTGATTACTTCAAGGTATTTAGATCTGATACCGTGTGAATAATATCTACAGAACTTTGTAAAGAACTCAGACGATTTTGCTCAATAGCTTTGATGTTATTGGTTTCATTGAGTCGTGATAAATTACACTATATCTTGCGAAGTGTACCTGCCCCCACCTCTTTGGTTTATTTGTTTATTTTAGCTGAGTATGGGACTATATAAAGAATTCATTTTTTCTACTTTAGATTCATACAGAGGACTTAATGCCTAGTGAGGATTTTTCAATAGATATTGTAAATATCGGTGTTGCCTAATTCTCTAGTGCCCCTACCTACCCCGAACTGGATCGTGCGTACCAGAACGAGGTGCGTTCGCATTTTTTAATGGCAAAATGCACGACCATAATTTCAATAGTGTTCCACAAATAAGGTAAAGCCTTCTACTACCATATTGTGCATATAAAAATACACGAAAAAATCCCGATTTTACAAAACCAAAAAGGTATAGAAGTGTAAGAGGAGATGATGAAGGATGTGTATGAATTCGTGACACGAACTCAATATTTACCAAGGATGGAAGACGATATTCACAGCCGCAATATTTCTTGTCAACTAACTTCATTAACCCCTTCGATTGAAGCTTCCATTTTCATTAAAAGCAAAACTTTCTATTTTTTTTAACTGAAGTGAGAACACTTTGCAAGCTTGATAGTGGTTCATTAATTTTTGTTCCCGAGATTCTATGAGTTGTGTTTAAATTTTCTGGTAAGTTGGGCTTCGGGGGAAATGAAATGAGAAGGCTTCTAATTTATTCTATTTTGAGAACTAAGGTTAATAAGGGGTTTAATTCCGCCAAATTATCTTCATGAAAAGACACTCTCACGTCATAAGTCTTCAAAAGTTGGAGAGTAGATATAATAGCTGAAAAGTTAGTATTCCGCAAGGGACGGTAATGATAAATGCTTTGTGTAAAACTCTTTGTCCAAAGTAACTTTAATATACCTTTTTCCAAAGTAACTCTTATATATTCCACAAAAAATGACATTTCAATTAAACTTATACAATATTAATTGTGGGACACATGGCACGTTCCTCTAATTATGAGTATATTTACGATTTTGACCCAATAACATACATGCTTAAATATACTGTAAGCATACTTATAAATGGCATAACTAAAATTTAAACGAAATTTGGAAAAATAAGTTAAGAATTATTGAATTTTTAATCCAATTGTATTTGATTAATTAAAAATTGTTTAAATTTAACATGGTTTCATCCATCTTTATCATTACTTGTACAAAACTCATAATACAACTCATAAAATAAATATAATGATACATAAACATGATTTTTTAACTTAATTTGGTGATACGGGACACGTATCCACGTGCCATTGGAGGACACCTTGAGTGGGACACATTGAGTAGGCCCCATTCAAGGTGTCCTCCAAGGATACACAAACACACGACTCGTGTCACAAAATTGTCCCAAAATCATGTATCCCTAGCAATACCCTAATTTAAATTATGAGTACTTTCTCTGACCAAATTAAATTGGGTACTTGTATATATGATGCTATTAATAAAATTACTTATCAATTTATTTTAGCGTAATTGTATTATACATCAACTACCTGCGAACTCAATAGAAATTCAAAACGAATTATGACCCGTTATAGCATTCCAGCTAACTATACCCCCATCGTACCACGTACTGACCAGGGTAGGTTACCCCGTACATGTACCAGTATTATGTACCAATGCGATCCGCGATCCTGGTAACATTGGTAAATACTACATCTTTGCTTTAAGGGGCTTTTTTGTTGTTAATGCAGATCTTCTAGGACAGTTTGTTAAAACTAATCTTTTTTGTTAGTGAAGTGAAGGATTCCATTTTCAAATCTAAAATCTCATATCTCCTTATCCTCTTCTTCAATTTTTTTACCAGATAACTGTGTAGTATAGTTTGTGGTGTAATCGAGGTCTTCAAACCCAAGCTGAAGGGACAATTTCGAATTCCATTTTTCACTTGATGGTCATCAAATTGTAATCACAATGGATTTAAATGGTTTGCAATATGTATACAATGTGGATTTTTCTTTCATTTTTTTCATTAATATTTTACTATTTTAGGATTTTCAGATATTAGGTTTGAGCTTGATGTAAATAAGCGGGCTTGTAGTTTTAGTGGTATTGGCCCCCCTCTTCTTTATCTGGAGTATATTTTATGCTTAGGAATATCTTCTTTTTATGTAGTTTTTTAATCTTTTATCCTTTTGCATTAGGGAGTATCCTTTTGCCTTTATATATCATTGTAATCTTCATATGATAACGACAGTAACTGAATGATATTGAAATTTCTACTCATTTGTAGAGAGTGAGTTTGTCTTTTGCATTTTCTGCAGCTAATGTCACAATTCGCTCGTTGGTGGTGTTGGTGGTTTATATTTCTCTTTTCTCTTTGCATTTACTTTTGTCATTATGCCTCCAAACTCCAAAGGCTCGTAAATAAACCATGTAGAGGACTCAAATGATGATGGAGAAATATCAGGGTTGTATTGGAAATATTAAAGCAATTATAAAGGAATCTGGGTTGTGAGTTTTCCCATTGTTACCTGGTATGTGGTTCGCTCTGGTACGCAATACATGATCGGATATGGGGAACGTTACTTTATCTGATACGCAATATAGTGGGGGTAGGCTTAGGTATTTCACTAGATATGATCATAGTGTTAAAAGAACACCTATAAGAGTTCATTAAGAAAGTATATAATGGATAATCTTTGCCTTCTATAATAAAATAATAATATACAAACCATTCTTATATAATATTATTTGATAAGTCACTTTTCTTCTCATATATTCTCTTATTGGAGTCAAAAGTTCCATTAGTATCAATAATAACTAAACTCATCAATGTTAAAATTGAAAACACCACATTCAGAGATTTAGATCGTAAACCCACCATGTTTCGAGTGGTACGACCTCGAATCGCACTACGTAAGGGGTATAGTGATCCCGATAATTATGGGTGTGCCACCACATCCCACCCCTTGGTTATTGTGTTTAAGGGAAGTTTTCCTATAACTGCATATCGAGCCATCATTGCTACTAACGTGGACTTCTAGTTTTGGTGTCGCAACCCTTGCTAGCGATGCTATGTTTCTGATGATGGTGGAGGAGCTGAACCGTTGGGACTGTGTGGGAGAGATGATGGAAACACAGGGTTTTTTAAGGCACGCCAACCAAAATTCTCTTCAAAGGAGTTAGGTCTAAGGGGGTTAAAGATGATAGGGAAGTCAATTATAGGGATGGACCATGTATTGGTGTCATATGGTCTCATAGCTCAAATGGTCGTAAGGGAACATTCGTCTCAATTTATTGCATGGTCCAGAACCATGTGGCCCATTACCCAACCTCATGGACCGACCCACTTGAGCCTGCCCAAGGTCACGATTTACCTAACATAACCCACATGCCACCTTTTACCCATAACCTAAATTCGGCAAAAAACCCAAACCTTTTTAAGCTACTAACAAACTTTTTAAATTTTAAATCAACCCCTGAAGTGGTCCCGATTGAAGGTTTTCTTCAAAAAGTCTACAAACAATCACCAATAAACCATTTGACAAATGCAACCCCTACAAACCTTCGTATGGTGACCCGAGACCAACAGTGGCTATAATAAGCCGCAATATTTATTTTATATGTCATAGTATGGTTTGAGTGGATCCTATTAGGAGGTTATGCGTACCATTTTCATTCCACAATATTATAAGCGAGCTTTATCTATGGGGGTTTTGAACATGTAGCATCATGTCCTTCACTTTCGGTTAAGAGCAATTCTAGCTCCTCACTAAACCTGGAAAAATAACACGACACGAACCGACACGAAGCTATAAATTAATGGGTGAACCCTTAATGGTTTGGGGTCATATCATGCCAACTCGATAAGACAAGATAGTAAATGGGTTAGGTTAGTTTTGATCCCCTTCACCTGTTAACATCCATTAATTTAAATAAACATAATATATTATTAGGACATCCCACAAGTTTGTATAGCTTAATGTTAATTTCATAGTAATGAATTTTACTAAATGAAAGATTTAGGGATGTCAATGAATTAATAGGTCTAATTGTATTTACTATTAGGACAAAGTGTCTAACATATATACGATTCGAAACAATTCATTATCTTAATGGGTAATGACGGGTGAACACGAGACAACGTGTTAAGGTAACGAGCCGAGTTTGAATATGGTTTTTTCACACGATAAAAAAGTCACCCGTCTAAACACGAACACGATAAGACCTAAACACGATAAAAATCAACACGAGCATGACTCGACACGACTCATTGACAGGTCTACTTCTCACTCTACACGATCTAAGTTGGAAGCGTAAAGGGTTAGCGATTATATTCATGACCTTCGAACACGACTTCATTATGGGAGGAGATAGCATTTAAGTATAACCCCTACGGTTTTTAGGCCCACTACAAGTGGGTCGAACATAAACGACAATCATTATTCATGCTTTCCTATTTTCATTAGGAAATAAGAACCTTGTGATGATAATAAAAATGGTTATAAGAAGAAGAGTGATAACAAAATTGATGGAAAAAATAACTCCTCAAAAGAAAAATATTCCAAAATACTCTATCCCCCAAACTAAAATTCACTATTAAAAAAACGACTTTTAAGAATATACTCAATCAATGGCAAAGGTCAAGACTTGTTCATTGGCGTGGAATTTAATTCATTCCTTACATTTGAAAAAGGAAAGTGGCCCTTAATTTGGGACATTTAAAAAAGAAAGGGTAATACGATCCCCAACGGTCTCTCTGATGCAATCACTATCGAATAGTGATATAAAGTAGAAGTTTACATGAGATTATCCCAACCATGGGCATTACATTAGGCAACAACATCCTTAAAAGATAGGCCATGCACATAAGGAAGCCAATAATTTTATCTTTTCCCAAACCCATTCCATGATTTTTCTTACCAAAACGCCAATATTAGTGCAAGGAATATTGTCTCTACAAACTTATTGCTTTGGTATCTTCTCTTCTGAGAAAAATCTCCATTGCATAAGGTAAAAAATTTCCCATAGTATGAAAAATACAATATCCAACTCACTAGATACTTTGTTCCATACAAAATGCACGAAATGCCAATGTAAAAGCAAATGGTCAATACTTTATAGTGTTTTTGATTTAGCAAGTTAGTGTATTCCTATGCTAATTCGAAAAATGGGAAGAGTCTTTTCCAGATACCACATATCCATAGGGATGAAGCCATCGTCCAACACTTTCTCGGAGCCATTATGAGTTTGGGATACAATCTTTTACAGTGGGAGTAACGTAAATGTGTGAGTTCATTATTTTAGTGCTATTGGTCCCACTCCCCTTTTTATCTTGAATATATTTTATTTTTTTATGCCCTTTAGTCCTTGTCATTGGGAATACTTGGCCCCCAAGTACCCCTATGCCTTTATAAATCATTGTAATCATCATTTATTGTCTTGAATGATATTGAAAATTTTACTTATTGGTGTAGTTCAAGATTTTCTCTTAAACGCACCTTTCGCTTCACATCGCGGTTAATTTTGGAAATAATAATCTGGGAATACGACGTTAAGAGTATTTTTTTCATAAACATGACATGATAAGGTCTACTTTTCAATTAATGATACTTGCTAAAGGAGTTAGACAACTGCTTAAGTCTAATTTTCAACTTCTAATAGGTTGTCTAAATATCCTTTTATTACAAGGGGAATATACCAAATAGTCCCTCGAAAAAAATTTAATACACATTTAATCCAAGCTTTTTTATTTTTTTCCAAAAAGTTCTTCACCATGTCGTGCTAGCGGGCCTTTAAAAATAAGAGGATATTAGTTAAATGGGTGTGTGAGGGACTTTTTGGTACAAAATAAAGGCTTGGGTTAAATGTGTATTAAAAAATGTTAGAGGGACTTTTTGGTATTTGATCCTTATTACAAAGTCAAATAATTCAAATATTACTATTGATAATAAAAATGTAACGTGTACTTCAAGAGAGTACAGTAAAGTGGGTATAATCACCTATATATCTCAGATTCAATGTTCATTAAAGCCATCTACTTTAGTTGACTCCCTCAATTAGAACAAATGATTACAGAAACTTGTCATGGTACAGGCATCAATATACCTACAACAATAATAAGAATGCAGATATTATTATAGCAATTATGGGATTTAATAATAAACAAAAATGGTAAAAAAGAATGGGTGTGATGCGCCCTATATGTGCCCAACTGCTCAGAGACATCAACCTCGGCCATGGAGAGGGCCGAGGTGAGAAGAGCCTTAGAATGACAACCAGAGGCCTCGTCCCCAGTAAGGTCGGCCATGGCCGACGCTACTAGTTGCCTCACAGCCATGCAACAGTTGAGTCCCTCATGATCCATTATGGCAGTTATTCATCAGGCCATCCAAGGTTGACAGCCTCGGTTGGGTTCAAGCCGAGTTTATAAGAGCTTCATCATAATAACCAACCTCGGCAGAGAATCAGCCAATCATCCTAATCCGCACCTACTTAACCTCGGCACAGGCCGACCTTATGACTTCACTCGCCTTACCTCGGGTTCACATGAGTCGAGGCCATCATGAATGGTCTCGAAATTGGACAGTAACCAGACTTCACCAACCTCGTACTCTTCCAGGCCGAGGTTGATATCAAGGGAAGACAGACGAGCCTCTACTCCCATATGTGTTACTAGAAGCACGTGTACACAATCAGTTATAAAAAATCAATCCCCTCACGTGGGGGAATATTTCATCATCATTCTCTACATGTGACAGTGACAGGTGTCTTCATCAGATTGGATAGATCAACACACACATGTTCATTGCATGCATAGGGGGTGCATTACACCCCCACACACTATATATACATGCCTTCTCCTACTTGGATAAGGATCCGAAATTAGCAACCCTAGCTGAAACTCTGTCCAAATATATAGTAAAGAGAGAAAGCTTGAGAGATTGTATCTATGGCCACTAGAGGCCTCAGACAGTGATATTAATCACACACTTGCACATTGGACGTAGGCCTAATTGGCTGAATCACTTACATGACTGTGTTCATCCTCCTCTCCTCACCTCCATCTTCTATATATCCTTACCCATGTACTGCCATTGTTAACACTGAATTGAGCTTACGAACACCTTGAAGGGTGGTGTTGTTCCCAGCATCATCATTTTGGCGCCGTCTGTGGGAACGAAAATCTATCTCTTCCTCACTTTGTGCTTAACCTCACCGGACACTTTGGTGGTGAACCAGGCCTCACCCATTGAAAGAGGTCCTTTAAGGTAATAAGCTAATTTCCTTCACAAGCTCTTTAGTTTTAACACATGGAACCGGAGTTACTACCACCTCCTCCTCCACCTGGTGCTGGAGGGCCTAGTTCTAGCCAGGCACCACCCCAGTCCGAAATGGCTGAGATGGTGGCAGCCTTGAAGTCCTTGGCAGCAACGCAATAAGCAATGAAGGAGAAATTTTCCCAACTCAGTTAGAATATGATGAGACCACTTGGGGTCTCACCAGAGATGATCACTCCGGTAGCTGTTCAGTCGCATCCTGGAGCCAGCGGACCACCTTAGGCACCGCGCAAGGACCACCCTACTCCCCAGCGGAGGAGGGACGTTGCTGACCCTAGGCATTTATGCCTGGGGAGGCAAGGACACCCTTTCCTTGAGGATAGGTATGATGATCTAGAGGCGGAAGATGTCCCGGAAGATTGTTGGGAGCCATATGAGGTTTCGAATAACACAGTCCATCCTGTCCCGTGGAGCCAAGGTTGTGGAGGCAGAAGAGGTGGAGAAGCCCAACAACGAGGATCAGCTTTTGATCGATTGAGCAGAGGGTCGGACTTTAAAAGGATCGGTCCAGTAAATGACCTAAGACTAAGGTTGTCAAGGTCGAGAAGTTAAGTCGGCTCACAAAGGGAAGAGAGGCAACGTCAGCCTCATCAGAGACGAGGAAGAGACCAAGAAGAGGTCAACAGTCGACATTGTACTGCGGCTGCGGCTGGGGAACCCTCAATCCACCCTTTGAAGGTGGTTGGGGATAACCTCGGCCAGGCCGACGTTGTAAGGCCATGGAACGACTCCATCCAACGTCTTGTAGAAAATATAGGAGACCTCATCAAAAGTTGAGACCCATTGCAAAGAGGTTTCTCAGAGGGCTCCCCATTCATGGCCAGGATAGTGAGTTTTCTAACCCCTGCTAAGTTCAACCCGCCCACGGTGTCTCCCAAGTATGACGGTAGCACCAACCATGTACATCACATTGAGATGTACCAGACAGCGGAGGACATTTATTCAATACCAGATAAGTTAAAGTGTCGGGACTTCTCTGGGACTTTGACGGGAGCAGCACACATCTGGTTTACTTCTCTTCCCAAGAATTCAATTGAAAATTTAAGGGCTTGGCTGAATGATTCATTCACAATTTTTGTTTTGGGGTAAGACCTTAAAAGAAGACCATTCATCTGTTGTATGTCAAGCAAGGCAAGCACGAGAGCCTAAGAGACTACATCGCCAGGTTTAACAAAGAAAAACTTGAGGTTAAAGATTACGAAGAGAATATAGCCTTGATCGCCTTCATAGGGGGTCTTCAGAAAGGGAAGTTGTTGTGGAAACTTGTGGAAGATCCTCCAAAGTCCATGGCAGATCTATTGGCTACTGCGGGGAAGGTCATGAACGCTGAAGAGGCGATGGATGATAAGTATGAGGATGAGAATGGCAGTAGCAGCGGGAAGTTCCAAAGAAAGAAGGACGAAAAGAAGAGGTCAGCTGAGGACAAGTTCGCACACTATACCCCTCTAACGGTGAGCTGCGAATATATCCTCAATGAGATCAAGAACGATAAGTCTCTAAGATGATCGGAGAAACTGAAAGCTCCTCCGCCAAAGAGGAATAAAAACTTATGGTGCGAGTTCCACCAAGATCATGGACATGTTACAGACAAGTGCTTCGCCTTAAAGGATGAGATCGAGAAGATGCTGAAGTCTGGAAAGTTGAGGAAATATGTTAATGGCAAGGCTCCCAAAAGAGGAAGATATGACCCTAAAAAGAAGAGAAACGACAGGTGTCGTGATGATACCAAGCAAGAAGAGATGATGACTCAGATGGTGATGATGAAGATGATCCGGACCTTCAACCAAAAGATGACAACAACTCAGTAAAGAGGGTTCATATGATCTCCTTCGGTGTTAACACCATATGCGGAGGACTTACAAGGGGTATTTCAGAAGTGGCTGATCGAAAATCTCATGTGGCAGAAGCCAAGTCAGTGGCTAAGCCAGAAGTGGTAAACCTGACGTCTTCCAAGGCCAAGCAGAAGAGAAAGAAGGTGGACATGGAAAATCTTATATTCGGGTTCTCCCAACTCGACTTCAAAGGCATCCTAGCTTCACATGATGACCCTTTAGTAATCACAACAAGAGTGCATGGGTGCGAGGTACAGAGAATCCTAGTAGATGGAGGAAGTTCAACGGATGTGATGTTCTGGCCCTGCTTCAAGAGCCTTGGCCTCAGCAGAGCTAGGTTGGTACCCTATCATCATCCGTTAATGGGATTTCGTGGTGAAAAAGTCCATCCGTTGGGTATGTATGAGATGGACGTGCGAATGGGCGATGAGTGGCCTAAAAGGTTAACTCGAAAGATCAATTTTTTCGTTATGGATGAAAATGTCTTTTCGGCTTATAACCTCATCATAGGAAGAGTAGCACTTAAGGAGTTTGAGGTCGTGCCATCGACGGTCCACCAGATGCTAAAATTCCCGACCCCCTATAGGGTAGGGGAAGTGCAGGGTGACCAGACCATAGCGCCAGAATGCTACTTCAACTCAGCCGAAGAGAGAGAGGCCCATAAGAGAGCAACGACCACATATAACATTGATACACTTGACCCCAGAAATGAAACGAAGTTGAAGAAAGGAGAGGCCGCGAAAGAGGTAGAATCCATCTTCCTAAATGAGGACGAACCGAAAAAAACCGTCCAGGTCGGCAAAGCCTTAAATGCGAAGATTAAGGAAGAGCTGATAAGTTTCTTGAGGAAGAGGCAGAGTGTCTTCTCTTGGAGCCACGCGAATATGCCTGGCATCAACCCTGAGGTTATGTGCCATAAACTCAATGTGACTAAGGATGCTAAGCCAATCAAACAGAGACGAAGAGTTTACTCCAGGGAGAAGTACGATGTCATCCGGGAAGAAGTTTGAAAGTTGGAAGAGGCCGTGTTTATAAGGGAAGTCATATATCCAGAGTGGTTGTCAAACGTAGTCATAGTGCCCAAAGCCAATGGGAAATAGAGAATGTGCATAGACTTCACCGACCTGAATAAGTCTTGCCCAAAAAATAGCTATCCCTTACCTCGAATCGACCAGATGGTAGATGCCACTGCAGGGCATTAGCTGATGAGCTTCATGGACGCGTATTCAGGCTATAACGAGATCTTTATGAATGCCGAAGACTCGAAGAAAACAACCTTCATCACGGACAAAGGGACATATTGCTACAAAGTTATGCCCTTCGGATTGAAAAATACGGGGGCAACATACCAACGTCTTGTGAATAAGATGTTTGAGGCACAAATAGGCAAGACTATAGAGGTGTACGTAGACGATATATTGATGAAGAGCTTGAAGGCCTGCACTCACGTGGCAGACCTAGAAAAGACGTTCGATACCATGGACTTGTACAAAATGAAACTCAACCCTGCGAAGTGTGTCTTCGGGGTAGGTGTTGGGAAGTTCCTTGGATTCATTGTCAATCAGAGAGGAATAGAAGAGAACCCCGAGAAAATTAAAGATTTGCTCGACATGAAGACACCAAAAAGCATTAAGGACGTTTAGAGACTAACTGGAAGAGTAGCTGCACTCAACAGATTTGTTTCCAGAGCGACGGATATGTGTCTTCCATTTTTTAAGGTGCTTAGAAAGGCCTTCGAGTGGGAGGAAGAGTGTGATGAAGCTTTTAATCAGCTCAAGTCCTACCTCGAATCTCCCTTACTCTTATCTCGACCCATAGTAGGAGAGAAGTTGTATGTTTATCTAGCAGTCTCTGAATCAGCTATAAGTTCAGCCATAGTACGTGAAGATGTTAGGGTCCAAAGGCCTGTATACTTCAACAGTAAGGCCCTTCAAAGGTCGAAACAGAACTATCCTCGAATGAAAAAGTTAGCCTACGTCTTGATACATGTTTCTAGGAAGATGAAGCCCTACTTTCAGGCCCATTCCATGGTCATCCTCACCGACTCCCACTAAGACAGGTCATCCACAAACCTGAGAAGTAGAGTAGTTTGATGTCATAGGCCATTGAGTTAGGAGAGTATGACCTTACTTATCAACCCAGGGTGGCCATCAAAGGGCAGGCACTTGTGAATTTTGTCACCGAGTTCACATGGGAAGAAGCTGAGGTTGAGAATGACCTAGAGACTACAGAGCGATCAAACAGCAACATCTTCCTAGATCCTGAAGAGGTTGTTACCAAGAGAATCAGAAACAGAATAGCCGAGAATGAGGAAGATCAGTACCTCTTCAATCATGGAGTCCTATCAGAAGGGAGCTTCTCATCAGATAAAGATATCTGACCTCTTTATTGATGAGTTTTCTTGCGAAAGTAGAAGCAGTGCAAGGCTAATACTTTCATCTCCGAATGGTGTTAACATTGAATATGCCCTAAGGTTTAACTTCAAGGCATCAAACAACGAGTCATAATATGAGGCCATAATGGAAGGCCTCTCATTGGCAAAGACCCTTAGGGTAAGACGACTCCTGCTTTATAGTGACTCAAGGTTGGTTGTTAATCAAGTATTGGGGGTTTATGAGGCCAAGGATGGACAAATACTTGAAGAGGGTGAGAAAGATACTCGAAGGTTTTGAAGAGGTAAAGATGAAGAGAATACCTCGACAAAATAACAGCCACGCAAATGCATTAGCAAGGTTAGCTTCGGCGACAAGGATAGACATCACAAGGACAGTTCCAGTTGAGATCTTGCCCAAGGCGACCATTGAAGAAGAGGAGGTCAGTAACCCTTGCCTCAATTTAAACTTAGGGGACTCATGGATGGATCCCCTTATCAGATATATCAGAGAGGGAGAGATACCAGAATTAAAGTTAGAAAGGAGGAAACTGAGGTACAGAGCTGCAAAGTTCTCAATAGTAGGAGACGTCCTATATAAGAAGGGATTCCTATTACCTCTCCTCAGGTGCGTTCATCCCTCAGAAGTTCCTCGCATCCTACAGGAGGTACACGAGGGTTCTTACTCAAGTCATATAGGAGGAAGACCTTTGTCTAAGAGGATTATTACGCAAGGATACTGGTGGCCGACCTTGGCCAAGGATGCTACAGCCTATGTAAAGAGGTGCGACAAATGTTAGAGATTCTCCACTATCCCCCATCAACCTCATCAGCCTATGACGTCAATCAGTTCCCCTTGGCCATTCGCAGTATGGGGAATTAACTTAGTGGGTCCCCTACCAAGGGCTGTAAATAACTACCGATTTTTTATAGTCGCCATTAATTACTTCTCCAAATGGGTAGAGGCTGAGCCGATGATCACGATTACAGAGCAGAAGACCTTTTAATTTATTTGGAAGAACATCATATGCAGACATGGCCTCCCAAACACCCTCATCTTGGACAACGGAACCCAGTTCAAGAATTCTTCCTTGGAGAAATATTGCGAAAGAGTTTGGATAAAGCAATTCTTCTCTTCTCTTGGTCGACCTCAGGCAAACGGTCAGACCGAAGTCACAAACAGAACAATCCTTGACGGGATCAAGAAGAGGTTAGAAGAAGCTAAGGGTAGATGGACTGAAGAGGTTTATGCTGTGCTATGGGCCTACAGAACAACGGCTAGGACACCAATGGGGGAGACCCCATTTATGTTAGCACATGGCTCGGAGGCTGTCACACCGACAGAATTAGGGCTTCCTACTCATAGGGTTCAGATATATGACCCTAAGAGGAATGGTGATGAGATAAGACTTGACCTCGATTTGATCGAAGAGAGAAAGAAAGATGCAAAAATTAGGCAGGCAGCTTACCAGCAGAGAATAGCAAAATTCTACAATCAAAGGGTAAAATCAAGACCTATAGCTGTAAGAGACCTGGTGTTGAAGAAGACGTTACAGAAGGCAAATAAGCTTCACCCAAACTATCATGGACCTTACAAAGTGGTTAAGGAGGTTGTGCCCGGGATCTACAGGCTAGAAAACCTCGAAGGGGAACCTTTATCCAATCCTTGGAATGCTGATCATCTAAAAAAGTATTACATATGATGTTGCAAGAGCTTTCATGTAAATGTATCATCTTATGAAGAGATTATTAATCAGAAGATCAATTCCTGTGTCAATTCTTGTTTCATTATGCTCGAGTGGTAGAATTTGATGAGGATAACATCTTAGTTGATGACCTCAGACCTTAAACATCATAATATGGTGACAAGGTCTGAGGTGAGACATCATACTTGGATGATCTCGGACCTTAAACATCATTAATTTGGTGAAAAATTATTTATGGGGATAACATCTTAGTTGATGACCTCAGACCTTACAACATCATAATTTGGTGACAAGGTCTGAGGTGAGACATCATACTTGGATGACCTCACACCTTTAACATCATTAATATGGTGAAAAATTATTTATGGGGATAACATCTTAGTTGATGACCTCGGACCTTACAACACCATAATTTGGTGACAAGGTCTGAGGTGAGACATCATACTTGGATGACCTCAGACCTTAGACATCACTAATTTGGTGAAAATTATTTATGGGGATAACATCTTAGTTGATGACCTCATACCTTACAACATCATAATTTGGTGACAAGGTCTAAGGTGAGACATCATACTTGGATGACCTCAGACCTTAAACATCATTAATTTGGTGAAAAATTATTTATGAGGATAACATCTTAGTTGATGACCTCAGACCTTACAACATCATAATTTGGTGACAAGGTCTGAGGTGAGACATCATACTTAGATGACCTCAGACCTTAAACATCATTAATTTGGTGAAAAATTATTTATGGGGATAACATCTTAGTTGATGACCTCAGACCTTACAACATTATAATTTGGTGACAAGGTCTGAGGTAAGACATCATACTTGGATGACCTCAGACCTTAAACATCAATAATATGGTGAAAAATTATTTATGGGGATAACATCTTAGTTAATGACCTCGGACCTTACAACATCATAATTTTGTGATAAGGCCTGATGTGAGACATCATACTTGGATGACCTCAGACCTTAGACATCACTAATTTAGTGAAAATTATTTATGGAGCTAACATCTTAGTTGATGATCTCAGACCTTATAACATCATAATTTGGTGACAAGGTCTGAGGTGAGACATCATACTTCGATGACCTCAGACCTTAAATATCATTAATTTGGTGAAAAATTATTTATGGGGATAACATTTTAGTTGATGACCTCAGACCTTATAACATCATAATTTGGTGACAAGGTATGAGGTGAGACATCATACTTGGATGACCTCAGACCTTAAATATTATTAATTTGGTGAAAAATTATTTATGGGGATAACATCTTTGTTGATGACCTCAGACCTTACAACATCATAATTTGGTGACAGGTCTGAGGTGAGACATCATGCTTGGACAACCTCAGACCTTAGACCATTAATTTGGTGAAAAATTATATTGAGACTTCAGAACTGAACACACATTGCATGGCAAAGAAAATCATTCAAAGAACATTCATTAAAGAAAGAAATAAATCCCTCCTTAGAGGTGGATATAGATTAAAGTTAAAGAGTTACAAGCTACAAGCTAGTTGAGTTTGCAATCAGAGGTTACAGTTTAAAATGCATAATAAAAAAATTACAAAATGGCCTAAGGGTTTGCAGCTACAGTGTTGGCATCCTCGGCCTCATTTCCCTGGCCGATGTTGGTCACCTCGACCCCATCATCTTGGAGGTTGTCACCTTCAGTCTCTGTAACATCCAAGGATGTAGTCTCTGCAGGAGCAGCATCCTCCTCCTTAACCTCTTGAAGGGCCTGAGCAAATTGAGGGTTAGTAAAGCCTAGACCAATGAAGTGAGATGTTGTCAAGCTCCCTGACTCCTTCTCTTTGGCAGCCACCCATTTGCCAGTTGACTTAATACCTCTTTCGAGGTATTCAAAGACAAAGATGATGAATTCATCAGAGACTTTGTAATCAGCCAGGATCCCCTTAGAAGAATCATTAAGGGCAGCTTTCACTGCATGATCAACCTTCTGCTAAAGAACGTCGTCCTTTTCCTTCAGGGCAGAGGTGTGTTCCTTCTTAAGCTTGTAGATCTCTTTTTTCAACTGCTTGACCTTCTTGCCAGACCCTTCAAAGGCAGACTTCAGATGATCCACCTCTGCATTCAGAGAGCTTTGCACCTTCTCGACCTCTTTGCTTTTCTCGATGAGGGGCAACCTCTTCAGAGTCCAGTTGGACAAATGATGCATAGCAACGATGCCCTGCAAATTAAGGATCATATGGATAAGTTCAAATTCAAAGCCAAGGTTACACTTTGGAATCAAATTGGAATTTAAATCTTACCTGGATAGACCTGTGAAGATCAAACTCAGTCAGTCGGGGAGTATCCATGGAGCGATAAAAGAGATTGTCGGCATCGATCATAGCAAAGTCGATGGCATCCAACGCCTGCATACTGTGACCTATCAGACTGTCATTGATTTTCAACTGCTCCAAATGAGCAGCCAATGCATCATCTGAGGATATGGGGATGGCTTTATGGGCTTTACTTTTCCTCTGATCCTCAGGGGAAGTGGTTGTAGTTTTCCTCTTCTTTGTGGCGTCGGCCTTGGACGGGCCGACACCCTGCTTTGATGGGGGAGGAAGAGGTGCATTCAGTCATGCCTTCTTTACCAGCTTCGTGAGACTTGGAGCAAACATCTCCCAGATTTTGTCTGAAATGCCTTCGGGGCGCTCTGCAAATGGAAAGGTCTGAGTTAGAAAATCAGAGACACAAAGAACTCAGAGGTTTAACTTGATGAAATAATAAAATAAGCACTTATGGAGCTCAGTCAGAGGACTCCCCCCAAGGGCAATCTCAGAGAGATAGTAGTGGGTCATCAGATGTTCAAACTTGACCAACAGACTATCCTCCCCCTGATCTTTAAGGTATTTTACTTTTTGAAGATTATTTTGGCTTAGCCTAGGGTCGGACCTGGAAGCCATTGGCACCTTGCCCCATCTGAGGGGTATCCTCGGCTCTAAGTTCGAAGAGGGGACATAGGGGCCAAATTCCCATGCCCCTGAGGTGAAGAAATATCACGATTTCCAACTATGATTTAAAGTTTGGGTAACCTGCAACATCTTCTTAGTTAATTTCTGAGCTATAAAGTGGTAATAGCTCGAATGATTCCTAGCAAAGGAAGGGATATAGCATCCGGTGAAGACCTGCACAGGAAGGTCTGAATGGTGGACTGCCTTCCATTTACTATAGCTCTAATTATCGCCCTCCAGGCATTAGGGTATAACTGGGAAGGATCTAAGTTAATGTAGGAAAGTATGGCCCTAATGATGGGATGAATGGGCAGACGAAATCCTAACTTGAACATCTGCTCGTACAAGCAGATCTTACCATCTCGATCGTCGAAAACCCTCTATTCCCTCAGAGGTCTCCTGAGTTTTATGGAGGGACTTATTGAATACAGATGTCTGAAGGCAAGAAGGTCGAGCTCAATAATAGTACTTTCTATCTCGGCGGCCTTCGAGGTGTCAACATCGCTCTCATCCTCATCATCCTCATCTCGATCAACGTCGACTGGAACGGACGAGGGATTACCTTCAGGAAACCTCTGAGCAAACTCAGCCCCTGTGGCAGCTGATAGGGGGACTGCATTAATAGGAGGAGGAAAGGATACATTTAGTTTGACAACTTCAATATCTGATGAAGTTCGGGATGTGCTATACTCATTATGAGATGAGGCGCGACTCAAAACCTCAGCTTGATCAGGGACCTGATCCTGTCGAATGGAAAAGTCCATGGCCTCTTGAAAAGAGTCCAGAGATATAGGGTCTGAGGTGGACGATTCAGACTCAGACATGGGAGTAGATTTAACTGGGACCTCTACTTGGGTAACTGGTTCGACTGGCTCAGGGTATATGACCTTCAGAGGGGGTGGAAAGATAGGTCTAAGGGAGAAAGCCTCAGCCCTACGAGCTTCCTCTTGGGCTCTCTCTATTTGCCTAATCTTTTCCAAAGTCTTCTCTCTAAGAGAGGTGAATTCTTTTAAAAGTTGATACAGAGGTCTGAGCATAAAGGGACGACCTTACATTTGTGGATTCAAGATAAAAGCAAACAACTTAACTAGAATTGCCTAAGGATCAAACTGGGGTTTTAAAGAAGAACGATGAAGAACAGTTCACCAGAAAATGCATAAACTCGCCGAAAAACTAATGAGCTAACCGTAAAACTCTTAAAACCTGCCGAAAAATGCAAAATACGGGAACAAGGCAGGAAAAAATGGAGAAGAAGAAATGGTAGACAATACCTGATGGAAGGCGATGAGAAGAAAGGAAAGGTTTGCAAGAAAAATCCACCAAATGCACCTTAACCAAGCTCTTGTAGAGAGAGAGAGAAAGCAAAGAAAATTCAGGCGAGAGAATGAAGAAGTGAGGAAGAAAGAGAACTGAAAGGGGTAAAACCCTCAAAACCTATTGCACGCATCCCAAAGCCCATCATTGCCTTGGGAGCCCAAAGGCAACTGACATCATTGAGCTTCCCAGGCACGCCACCCACTTCAGTTATTGACAAGTGTCAAAGGAATATTGGCACAAAGTAAAAAAAACTCGGAGTTGTACACCCCATAGTCACCTGCTCCCACATGTAACTAAGGGCTAGGGGTGATTGATACGCCTTATATGTTCCCAACAGATCATAGACATCAACCTCGGCCAAGGAGATGGCCGAGGTGAGAAGGGCCTTAGAATGACAACCAGAGGCCTCGTCCCCAGCAAGGTCGGCCATGAACGACGTTACTAGTTGCCTCATAGCCATGCAACAGTTGAGGACCTCATGATCCATGATGGAAGTTATTCATCAGGCCATCCAAGGTTGATAGCCTCGGCTGGGTTCAAGCCGAGGTTACAAGAGCTTCACCATCATCATAACCAACCTCGGTAGAGAATCAGTCGATGGTCCTAATCTGCACCTGCTTAACCTTGGCCCAGGCCGACCTTATGACTTCACTCGCCTTTCCTCGGCTTCACATGAGCCGAGGCCATCATAAATGGTCTTAAAATTGGACAGTAACCAGACTTCACCAACCTCGTACTCTTCCAGGCCGAGGTTGATATCAAGGGAAGACATTCGAGCCTTTACTCCCATATGTGTGACTGGAAACACGTGTACACAATCAGTTATAACAAATCAATCCCCTCACGTGGGGGAATATTTCATCATCATTCTCTACATGTGACAGTGATAGGTGTCTTCATCAGATTGGCTAGATCAACACACATGCTCATTGCATGCATAGGGGGTGCATTATACCCCCCCACACACACACTATATATACATGTCTTCTCCTACTTGGATAAGGATATGAAATTAGAAACCCTAGTTGAAACTCTGTCCAAATATACAGTAGAGAGAGAAATCTTGAGAGATTGTATCTATGGCCACTAGAGCCCTCATACAGTGATATTAATCACACACTTGCACAGTGGACGTAGGCCTGATTGGCTGAACCACTTACATGACTATGTTCATCCTCTCTTCCTCACCTCCATCTTTTGTGTATCCTTACCCATGTACTGCCATTGTTAACACTAAATTGAGCTTACGAACACCTTGAAGGGTGGTGTTGTTCCCAACATCATCAGGATGAAAAGCAACGAAGAACGTATCCGTTGCAAGTTAAAATGTAGATTTAAACACTTCAGGTATATTAATATTTTTAATTCAGGCTGGAGAAATCTAGTATTATTGCTTCTCTAATGTACGGTGAATTTTTAACTTATAAAAAAATGCATAATAGAATTCCTTAAATCAAATATGATTAACATTGAGGGTCATATCTCACATTCCATACTTCCTTACTGAAAACCACCCTGAATGAATATAATGTCTCTCTTGGAGAAAATATATTGCTTTTTCAATGATTCGAAGACTTATCCATTGGACGAGCAACCAAATGACCCATCATATAAACAAGACATGGTAAGATTTTCATCAGATGAAAAACTCATTCCGTATAATCAAGTGTTCATAGGGTGTGAGGACATGGGCATGTATACAAGGGTTTACATTTAAGTTGCTTTAAGGAGAACGAAAAGGTGTTACACTCTCATATGCTGAGGTCAATTGGCTATTGGATAAAGAGTTAGGAGAGTTCCTTCAGAATCCCTTGAGTGATTAGCAAACGGGGTGAGATATCAAACACTCCAAGGACAATGGGGAGAGGAGGAGGCATGTACGCATAAAAAAAATTGAATATTAAAACTATAAACATTAAGGGTGCGCTTGTTTGGCCGAAAATGAAAGGAAAAGTAAATGAAAATAACTTTTCTGCAGTTGTGTTTGGTTAGCAGGAAAATAGTAGAAAAATGGCCATCAAATTTTCCTGCAGGAAAAACTTTCGCACAAAACACTTCCTACTAAATACCTAGGATTTTGCAAGAAAGTTCAAGGAAGGTTGATATTTTACCATGTAAATTTTTATTTCTATTTTTTTTACTTTTTGTTATTATTATTATTATTATTTATTTTTTTATTATTATTATTATTATTATTATTATTATTATTGTTGTTGTTGTTGTTGTTGTTGTTACTACTACTACTAAAATGTTTACCAATAACTATTCATAATAATACGCTATTTATTGATATTTTTACGAATTAAATGCTCGTAATTTTTATTTCAGATTTAGTAATGTTTGATTTAAATGGATGTTTATTATATAAATCATACTTCTTTGGTAATTGAAATAAGAAAATATATTATACTATTTTTTATTAAAGTTATAACTATATATGTGTGTGTTTGTATATAATTTTTTATTTTTTATTTATAACTTTCTTGCAATTTTCCTCCTGTTCCTTTTCCTTTACTTCTCTTTACTTCTCTTCACTTCACTTTTCTCGGGAATCATTTTCCCGCTTAACATTCCTGACAACGAACGGAGCCTAAGAAACATAATCAAAGACCCATCTCTTTAGCATAGATTATATGTGTGAGATGACAATAGATTACATAAAAATAAGTACTAACTACAAAGTTTGGAATCCAATCCAGTCTACTAGTTATTGCTTCTAAAAAGTTTTTCATGTTCATTGATAAAAATGTTGTGCTATCTGTGGGATAGCTACTGTACATTTATCTTTGTTTAATAAAGTCTAGTTTATCATTTTAGCTTGTTACCTACAAATAGGAAAGAAATTAAGTGATTGGAAGATGCAATTTGCACTCCCATACAACAATTTCCCTTTTTTTTAAATCACTTTACATATGGTAGGTGTTTCCTTTTACGTTTAAAGTGGAAGAACCGAATTAAAAATCGAAACGGCCCCAACAAATACCCTTCATTGAAATGTGGCATATACATTGACAAGAAATTTAATTTACGATCAGGACTACAAGGGGTACCAATATTATCTTAAGTCAAATGACGGAGTTAAATAAAAACGAGCATAACTAATACCATCTTAACATACCAGACTCAAACAAGCAGCGAAACATAACCTTCTTCAACTCGGAAAGTCCATTACAACATTTAATCGTATGATATAAATTTTGTAGCTTTCCTGAATTAACCTATTACTTATTACAGAAAGAAAGAAAACTAAACTGACTTGGTACTAATCCAAACGATTCATAGCATTATGTTTGTAATTTAAGGACCCTAATCAAATTTATCCTTAAAAACGTGGTATTTTAGGATTTAAACAAACAAGGGTTTGTCTGAGAAGATTACGAATCACGAAAATTAGCATACAATGCATTTTACAAAAAAACAAAATTTCATTAGCGGCGACATGAGATTAAAGAGAAATAAAAGGACCTGAGTGAGTAAGAGTGACGTGTTGTGTTGAATGCTTACAACCGTCTCATTCTCTTCCACATATATTGCCACGTAATTTTGTCTCCAAAATCCATACGTACGACATAAACTTGTCACACCCCTCAACGCTTAAGTGGTCTATGTAACCCTTAAATGACGCAACTGAGGCCTTTTTAAAATACACACTACCCTACTTTTTAGGATGTAGTCGCATTTGAAAATTTTAATTTCATTCATTCCATTTCATGTATTTGTATATTTATAATTAGTTTCATAATTTCTTATAATTGCCTTTCTGCATTTTTTTTAAAAATGACACATATTTCATGAATTTTTAATCATCATTCCATATGATCAACAACTAAAAATTAAAAGACATGGGATCAAACGTAACTAAATCGTTCACGCGGGACTAAATACTAAAGATCCCCCAAAAAATATACATCACGCATTACATGACCTTAAAAAGATACTTTTTGGAGACTCATATTGTGAATGAGAATATAATTAAGGCATATTTAAAACATATTTGTGTATATATATATATATATAAATTGAAGCTTGCATTCATATTAGATTGACACATGTTACGTTCCTTAATGAGACCCTTAAACCCTTTGTATTCCATCTTCAAAATAAGTGTATTCAAATTATGATGGAGAACCCTTTGTATTCCCTCAAACAATAAAATGTTTAACCAATAAAACCCTTTGTATTCACAAAAATGCTTAACCAATAAAAAGTTTATGTTCCTATAAGCCGTTAAAAAAACTCCTTCACTTCCTTGACTCCATCGCTTTTGTCTCCCCCTTTCTTACCATGATATTCCACATAAATTCACAATACCCAACATAGACTAGACTATAAAAATACTTAAACCCATATGGATCCTTCCACAAGGACATGTCTTATGCTCCCTCCACTATGTATTAAAGGAACTAAGCCTTCACCTATGGACTCAAGAAGTTCTCTAACCAATACATTGTCCACTACCCATTAATTTGAAAGAAAAACTGCAGAACACGGAGATCATCGGTTGCCAGTTGCGAGTTTGTTACCCTTATTTATCTTAATAGATATGAAAAATGGTAACAAAGTAATATTTTTTAAATTATTTTTTATGCTTTATTATCTTTATTTTACATGAAATTTTTTTCATGTGTACTCATTCTCACAGGTGCAATTTATCATATTTTTCCCCACTTTCATTGAAAAATTTTGATTTAATATACAACAAAAAAGATTTTTTCACAAATTTTCCATCCTTTTTAAAGCTTATTTTATTATTAAAAACTTTTATTTTCATTCAAACTGTTTTTATTTTGTTAAAAACTATTTTTTTAGAAAATGGTTTTTTCGTTAAAAACTGATTTTGCATGCATATTATAGTATTATAGGTAACAAGTATGTTAATTCCAAGATAATATAGGTAATTGGATTCATAAAAATATGAGCATACCTATTGTGTCCTTATCAATATCCGACAAACGTAATAATTTGCACGCATATTATAATATTTAAGGTAACAAGTATGTTAGTTCAACTCATATGTTTTTTTCATACTATTACGACAAAAAAATATTATTTTAAAATGATAAAATCAAGGGTTTGAAAATCCAAAACTCCTAATCAATGTCCTTATTTATAATCCCAAGTTCGTAGATCTCTCTCCAATACACCCTATATAATAACCATCGATGCCCTATCACGTCCATATTTCAAAGAACTTTTTCCCAGGAACCCACGCCAAGTCGAATTCTTCTCCGCCTCAAATGACATCAGATATGGATGTTCGGTCAGATTTATCAAATTCTAGTGGTTGTTCGGTTGAGTGAAGTCAAATGTGTGCAAGGTATTATTTCGCAAATTCAGTGCATATATTGTATGTGTGCGTATATGTGTCTTTCATAATTTTTATGTTTTCACTGAGTTACTTTTCTTGATTTAATTGGTTAAACTATTTGTATATTTGGATAAAATATTTACTACCAAAGTATTTAAACAAAAAAAATATTTGACACGCCGAGTGAACAATACGTGCCCTATTTGATTTGTTGGTTTATAAAAATATTTTATTTAAAAAAAATACTCCTACCATTTAATTCACTTTCACTTTCCATCTTATGTTTATTGTAATGATATATTTTTAAAACTTTTCATAAGTTAGGGGTTGATTTGATTTGAACTTACATTCTTTTAGAGATGGTTTGAACTATCCATTTGGATTTTAAAATTTGATTGCCAAAACTTGATGTTTTTCATGTATTTAAAAATAACTAATTAACAATTTTTAACTCATAATTCTAGTTCTAAAATGATTTATAGTTTTTATTATTATATTAAACTACTCCAATGATTTAACAACAATACAATGATGTTTAGATAAATTCGGCCACGCATCGCGTGGCCTGCATGCTAGTTTAATATAATATAACGATATCTTGATGGTGAATAATGTGCCTAAATATTTTAATATTATTTTAAATAAATGAAAATTGATATTAAACCAATACATAAAAACTGGTATGAAAGAGACTCTGATGTTTAAAAGCACATAAAAAATGATGTAACATAATTCAAAAAATTTCAAGATGAACTCATCAAATAGATTACAAAATTTTAGTATGTAATATTGAATATTTTATACAATATATGCCACGTTATATATATATATATATATATATATATATATATATACAAAACATACTTTAACAAACCTGTGAGTACAAATTAATCACAATTAAAAGGATTCCAGAAAGCAATTAAAGAATGAATATAAGATGTCCATCACAAAACACAATAATATGCGTGGTTCGTCAAATTGCCTACGTCGACACATAGGTTAATGTATTTTATTAAGTTCTCTCAAAGTTTCAAAATTACCTCCTCCTTAACCCTAGGGTGAGGATGATGTTTATAATGGTGTAAACTGGTTCAGTTGTTTGAGGAACTCTCCTAGCTTGTTATTGGCTCGTATGGTGGTCTCCTGAATATCTTGTCCGAGATTATCGGTAACCAACTAAGCTTATCGATATTTACGTGATAAATGTTCGTATTTATCTAAATGACAAATTCTTATGTTGATTTTCTTGAGGAGTTGGGCTAGGCGTGCCCCTTATGCTACTGGGCTAGGAGGTCTTTAATCGGGCTTAATTAATAATTTAGGTCCCCGCAATTGTCCCTAAATCCTCTAGGGTAAGGTTTGTTGAGCCAGTAGGTTTTATCATTACCTTGGGCGTAGACGATATCTGTTGTTATGAATTTGAATAAGCAGGGCATACGTGTGATTATGTAGAAGTTCCAAGGATACGCTTGTCCGAGCAGGAAGTCAAGCGCCAAAATCTCCTTGGGTTTTGCACCTTATGATTGTGCACAAGATTTCAAATTGGGTTGAATTAACACCAAAACTTCACTTTGCTTATAGTCTTCTGCTATCAAAACTCCAAAGCTTTTATCTTTGTACTTCTTCACCTTTTTAAGTTTCCATATTCATCTATTACTTTCGTAGCTTTCTTCTTCTTCCTTCTATTTGTCTTCAGTAGTGATAATTTTTTTTTTAAATGTCACCATTCATGGAAAAAGTATTATTGAATTTAAGAAGGCCTACTCCATTCCTTCTTGGGTGGACATCAACTGTGACCCCATACCCAAAAATGTCAGCGACATCGAAGGAGGCACTTGATTCACACCTTGGTGGTCCAAGGGGAGTTGACATTCCCCCCTAATTCTTTGTTTTTGGAATTATTTGACTTCTTTTGGGTGGTTCCTACTCAGTGTGCCCCCAATACTTGGCGAATAGTCAACGAGGTTAATCATATAAACGAACTTGGGCATTCCAGAGATCAGGTACTGCTACACCTGGTCTCATACCACTGGTGGCCTCCTCTGTTTGAAGGAGAGGAAGACCAATAGGGTATTAGTTGTAAACCTTCCTGATTCCAAAAAGGGATATTGGGATCAGGGGTTCATTGCCAGGAACGGGAAACATCCACCGTTCCTCGAGGGCGAAGAGTATACAGGATATATGTGCCTTGCTGGGGGAATGATCACAGAGGTTAAAATCATTCTTTCAATTTTGAAAATTTTGCTTTGTTGTTGCTAATTATTTTATCCTGTTGTTTTTTAACATCTCGCAAGAAAAACAAGGAGACTTACCTATGAGATATCAAAGTTGTCGAACTCTTAAAGGCATGGAGGGTGAGAGAATGTTTGTCGAACGGTAAGCACCCCATATCATCATCCTTTTTGCTCGAGTAGACCAATACTACCAGCAGCTTTACTGCTCGCCTTGTAGACGACATACCACATCTTCCTCTTTCTGAAGAGCAAACTTCTTCTTCTTCTTTTAAACTGTTAGACGTTGGGTAAATTTAAGTAGAGGAGGAAGATTTAATATCTCCCATAAAAAATAGTCCTCTTAATTACTGATGATGAAGATGATGAGGTCCTCCTCTCTGCTAGTGCGAAGTCCCAAAAGAAGGTGGACGGTGATTCCTCCAAGTCTGATTACCTTATCTTGGTCACCAAGTAAAATAATAAGTAAGAGGAAAATAAGAAGAGGGAAAAGGAAAATAAGGAGGAGGATAAGAAGAAGAAGAACAAGAACACAAAGGCCCTTATGGCCTCTTCAAAGAAGAGCAATGTTCCCCCTTTTCTCCCCAACATTTTTAGGCCAAGTCTGTAGCCCACAATCAAACTCGTACCCTAAGCTTGATGAGGGGCAGTGCTCCCGAGTGATCATGAGCGATTGAGGATGCTGGGACCTGACCAAATGTCCCTCCTAAATTCTTTCTTTGGTAAGAGCTTTTTTCCTCTATCTTATTTATTTCTGCATTTGAGTTGCTTAAATATAACTCATCAGTTTCTTTAATATTTTATTTGCAATTTGTGACAGAGTTTACTAGTAATTTGGATGGTTATGCCAACCAGACCAAAAATAATAATGAGTTGGTAGAGGCCCTCCAGAAATCCCAAGAGACCATGCCCAAGGCCTGTAATAGAGAAAAAAAGACCACCATCGTGGTCGTGGCCTCACTAAATACTGAGAATGACCTACTAAAGGTGGATAAAATAAGCCTGGCCGCAAAAATTCTCAGTTGATCAAATAAGTGGACAAGATCCCTGCCATCAAGGACGCCATCTTCGAGCAAGGTTGGAACGAGGCATGTGACGATGCCAAAATCCAGGTTGCCAATGCTTGGAAGGTAAGCTTCAAGAAAGGCTGGGGCAAAGACTTGATAGAGACCGGAGTCCCTTCTGAGTTTGAGTTGTATGGCAGGCACGAGCTAGGTCCCCCTATTATTATTAACGATGAGTCTTTTACTGGTCATCCTGTCGACCAAGCCAAGGAGGTGGCGCCCAAGGAGAAGGAAGTGACACCCAAGGGAAAAAAGGCTAATGGAGAAGAGAAAGTGAAGAAGTGAAACTCACAGTTTTAGTTTTTTTTTTCTTCTTTGCTCATGCCTTGTACTCTTTTTCTTTTCTTGGATTGTAATGGCTTTCCAAACTCCTTATTTTGTTACCAAAAATAGTATTTTTATTTTCTTGAGTAGGTCGCTTTACTTTTTTAATGAACTTTTGTATGTTCTGATCTGATATTATATCCTATTGCCGAGGGCATTCCTTATTATAATAATTTAAACAACGTGCATGGGCGAGATGCTAGCACGCAAGCTCGTCGAGCATTTTTTATTGCCTCCAAGGCTTTACAAAAGGGACGTGAGTCCTATAAGAACCAGTCCACCCTGGTCACCAAGATAAAGGACGACCTCAAAGACTTAGAAGATGAGAGCGCTTCTATGCAAAAAGAAACTTTATCAAGCTGAAGAGCGATTTAGAAGGAGCAACCTCATGGTGATGGGTGTAATACCCGGGCCAGATATTTAATTCTTTCCCCGTGTAATTTGTAATTATATAAAAATATAAGGATTTCGATAATTAAAATATGGGTTTTTGTCTATATATATAACTACTTTTTTGTCCTTGATGGTAATTATTGGAAGTTATTGGGTGAAATTATAAATTTAAGAAATCTAGGTAGATCAAAGGAACTTGAAGGTCCTTCGAACGAGGTCCTTATCTCGTTCGAACGAGAATACTAGTGGTTCGAATGAAAAGCCCACCTCGTTCAAAATGGGCATCTAACGACAATCAAAAATCCCGCCTTTGTATAGGCTCACAACCTTATTAGAAGATCGTTTGAAAGGCTCATATAACGAGAATCCAGTCCCATTCGAACGAGGTCCCATTCGCGTTCGAACGACCTACGCAGAAGTTGGTCAATTCGATTAGGCTTGATGTGATGTCACATTTTTAACTATTGGTTGGGTGATGTGTCGACATCTGGTGGGTTTGGTGAACATAAATGTGTTAGGCATTTTGGGGGGAGTTTTAAATGGTTTTAAGTGGATTTTGTGGGGGTTATAAGAAGAGAGGAAAAGGGTGGTTTCCCTAACCATATTTTAACATCTCTCTCTCTCTCTCTCTCTCTCTCTCTCTCTCTCTCTCTCTCTCTCTCTAAGTTCTATACACCCATCTTCTTCCTCTCTAACTATTTTTCCACCATAGCCAAACCTTGTCGCCACCTCCAAACACCATTTTTAAGCATTTTCTACCATCTTCGAAGCTTGTGTCAAGGAAGAAAGTGGGTAGAGCAAAGCTTATAGAGAAAAATTTTGGAGGCATTTGAAGGATCCTTCGGAGTCTTAGAGCTTCGGAGTTTTTAGGAGCTTTCAAGTCAGCCCTTTTGTGTTTCTCCTCTTGTAATCCAAGGTAGGGCTTTCCTCTTCCAAAGTTTTCAAGGTTTCTAGCTATGAAAAACATATAGGATGAATGCTAAATGATTTTTAATGCCTAAAATGAAGTTGTTTAATAAAATATTATAGTCTTACAAAAATGGAGTTTTAACAAGACAAAACCCTATAAGGGTCTTTTTACAAATATATGGTATTTTACCTTGAAAATGAAAAAAAAAACATGTGAAATATATAAACCCATGATTATTATTGATTTAAATACATTTTGAGGTATTTCTAGTCTTGAAATCCTCTTTCACACAAGTAGAATCATATAGTATGATAAATGATGGTATTTTACACTTGTTGAAACATGTTATAATGGCTTTTATGAAAAAATGAATAAATGTGGAAAAACGACCCTAAAATGTGTTAAATATAATTGGAATGAGTAAAAGTAATAGTTGGGGTCACATGTGATGATAGGGTAAAGTTATGGACATTTGGTTCAAAATGATCTTGAATGAGTAATTATATTTTATGTGGCAAAACATAAAAAGATAACTTCATTTTTGACATAAAATTATGGAAAGGATGTTTTGAAAGAAAAAGGTTAATTTCTAGTGCCAAAAAGAAATTAAATATGTTTTTTCACAAAAATTATGACAAAAGGGCAAAATGGTAATTTTGGAAAAATTATGATTGTTAGTGGTTGGACTACGTCTTAGACCTTATCAGTCGAATTTTTTATGAAAACCGGATAAAGTGAATATATGGCATATTGATGAAATGAAGGAATGACTTAAACTGTAGAATGAGAAAAATGGTAAAAAGGTGGAGTAATGTGGACAATAGATAAAATGTTAACATACATTAAACCGAACTCGAATGACACCGGGATAATTAAGGACGGCCCAAATCCCTAGGGTGAAAGACCCAAAATCACAGATCGGAGCATATGATAGCATAGCCGATGGTGTGGAACCCGTTAAAGTATGTCGATATTGGAAGATTTCGAAAAGGAATAATGTAAAACGGAAATGACAATGGTTGTGCTTGGAAATGCGTAGACAAAACAACCTAATGAAATGTGATAAATGAGACTAAAAGATAAAAATGTGATTAATTTGTCTCTAGACCCGGTAAAGGGTGATAAAATTAGTTAAGTGTGAATATGAGCTTATCGTTCGGGTGCATTGCACGGTAGTTGCATTAATACTAGATAAATTGTTATAGTTTTCGAAATTAATTAAAATACAGGTGATGTGTATAGTAATTTTGTAGAAAACGTACAACTTAGTATTAACCACCTTGCTAAACGTTCAATCACCCCTTTTTTTGTTAAAAACCCCACCCCACCCCAGGTACTTCGAGTAGGAACATCGAAAAGGGTGCGGGTAAGCCCCAGAGGGCAATCAACGTCGTTAGTGCTCTGTCTCTTTTATGAAACATTGTTTTGGAACTTTGGTGAATTTTGAACTTTAAACATTTAATCAGGCCCTTGGATATGGTTTGTAATAATACAGAGATGAATGTGGTATATTCCCTATTTAATTCACTGTGTGAACTGTTCGTATAAGAAATATCACAATAATGAATTCCACGAAAACAATCATAAATAGAAGAGAGTAAAGATCTCACACAACAACGATATACGTGGTTCGACAACATACATACGTCCACAAAGAGGTTATTTTTTTTATTATAGTGTCTCTCAATCTTTCAGGTTAAATCAGTTTACCCCGGGTCAGGGTGTACAATTTATAGGAGTATTCAAATAGAGGTTGGGTTGTGCGAGGAACTCAATTAACACATTGAATATATCAAGAAGCACATGAATATCTCGGCCGAGATTGTTGGTGACCGATTTGAATATATCCGTAACTGTTTTAATATATTTGAAATACTTATATATGGATTGTTATTTGGGTCAAGCAGTGTTTTGACTTATCCAGACTGGTCAGCTACTCTCATAGGCTTAGTTAAACGGGTCCCCATAATTTCCCTTAAAATCTTTGGGCTCATAGTTTGAGCAAGTAGATTTTAATCAAGTCTGAGTCCAAAGGCCTAGAGCAGTGTCAAAACTAGTACAGCACGTTTGTAATTTATGAGGGAAGATGGGGGTATGCTTATTCTTAGGAGAAAATGAAGGGTTGAGATCTTCTTGGGGAAGCGCGACGCATTGTTTGGGATATTTGAAACTTGTTCCTGGGTAAGCTAACCGTTAATTCACTGCTTCTGGTTATTCTTGTTTACACTTTACCCCTAAGATTCCCCTATTTTTTCTACTTCAAAATCAATGTTCTTCGTCTTTTTCTATTTCAAAGCTTCGCCAGTTATGTAAGTTCTAGTCTTAACTTTCTTAGTTCCTTTTCTTCTTCGAATTAGTTTACAAATGTAGATAGGGTTTTCCCTCTTTCGTTGTTTAAATGGCAAGACTTGATAACAAGTTGATTTCTGAGTTTAAAAAGTGTTATAAATACCTGACTGGGTAGATATTAAGTGAAGCACAATTCCTCAAAATTTTCATGCCGTAGGCGAAGGTCACTGGATTCATACTTTTTTAATTTCCTCGGAATGGTTGGCATTTCCACCTAATTCTCTGTTTTTAAGATTCTTCACATATTTTGAAATTGTTCCTACTCAGTATACTCTAGATGTTTGGAAGATTGCAAATGGGGTACACGGGATAAATGAATTATATGAAACTAACTTAGGGCTCACAAAAAATTATTGTTGTTATGTATTCTCGCGCGCAAGTGAAGGGGGCTTATATCTAAAGACGAGGAGTACTGATAGGGTCTTGGTGGTGAATTTTCCTCATTCCCACAAGGACTACTAAAACCTAGGCTTCATTGCTAGCAATTGGCACTACCCTCCCCAATTTGAGGGTGTAAGGTACAGGGGACCTCAGATCCCTACCTTTGAGAAGGAATACGTAGGTTGATGGCACTATCTCTTTCTTTATTCTTCTCTCGCTTGTTCCTCTTATTGGCTTTTCTTAATTTTATTTCTTTTTCTTCTTATTTTGCAACTAAGGATAAGAACCGAGAGCATTACCTTCGTGAGATAAAGGATCTAACCCATTAAAAGCTTGGAAAGTTAGGGAAAGGATTTCTGACAGTGAGCATCCTTGTGATGCGACATATCTACTTGAATACAAGAACACGACTACTAACTTTATTGCTCGGCCCATGGATAAAATCCCCGAGTTAGAGCTTTCGGAGGAGGAGGTTGGTGACCCTTCTGAACTAATTCGGCTAGAAGAAAAAAGGGGAAGAGGAAATATTTGAAGAGGAAGAAAAGGTGAAGAGGAGGGATCAGAAGAGGATGGCGAGGAAGATAGTGAAGAGGAAACCAATGAGGAAGGAGATGAGATGGCCCCACCCAAAAGAAGGTGTCTAATCATTCAAGATGATGATGATGATTTACTATCTAATCGAATCAAATCCTCAAAGATGAAATAAGGTGACTTTCATATGGCTGATGGTTCCAAGGAGAATGAGGTAAAGAAGAAGAGGAGAGAATAAGGAGAGAAAATGAGAGGGAGGGGGAGAAAAAGAGAGAAGATAGGATGAGAGAAAGAGAGAAGAAGATAAAAATAGGGTACAGGACTTAAAGTCCCCTATTGTGCCTTCTTCCCTTGTTATTGTTGAGGGTTCAAGTGTTGCTAACACTCCCTAGCTTTCCCCACGCTGCAAGAGGGGGAAGTGCTTGTCGCTGATCGTGAGCACTCAATGAAGGTAAGTTACGACTAGTTGGACCTTATGTCCGCCCAAAGGATTGCATTGGTAAGTTTATTTATCTCTATACTTCTCAGGTTCTTCTCTGATTTTTTTGTAAATTCATCAGTGTGTCTTTATCATTTTATAGTTTATTACTGATTTCACCACACTGCTGCGTGGTTGGGCCGACCAATCGAGGAGAAATGTTGAGCTAGAAAATTCTTTAAAGAATTCTGACAAGCCTCTGGTCGATGCTAAAGCTACTTTCGAGCAGGAAAAGCAGAAGACCCTGGATGCCCTTAAGTAGCAGTCGGTGAAGGAGCTTGTCGACCTCCAGGCAACCTATGGTTTAGTTGTTGTCGACAAATTAAAGGTGGACGAAGCAAATAAGGAGATGACTGCCAAGGCTAAAAATCTAGAAGGGGAGGCTGCAACCGTTCGAGAAAATGGGTACAAGGAAGGCTGGGAGACATCATACGATGATGTCTAACACCATATAGATTATGTTCAGCAGGTGGGTTTAAAGAGATGTTGGGATCAAGCCTTAGTCTCTAATGGGGTTCCTGCTGATTCTTACTGGTTTACCCAGCACGTGCCAGGTCCCAGTCCCATTAATATTGAGGAGCCTTAGGTCATCCAACCTATTATTCGAGATCAGGGGGTGCACATTAATCTAACTACAAAAGATCTCCTTTTTTTATCAAGTTGCGGGGGACCCTGGTGCGATCGTGGTTACTGGCGAGCAGGCTGCCAAAGACGCTGGGCCAGCTTCTTTTGAGCAGGTGTAGATCCTTAAATTTGTAAGATGCCTATTTTTCTTTTGGTTGATGCCGTGTTGTAATTCCTCTAGACTTTTAACGTCTCATGCCTAACTTTAATTTAAGGGAAGAAATAATTTTTCTCTTTTGCTTATATTATCTTTTGCTTAGTGTTCTCTGTTACTAATATTTGTCAATATCCATTACTCGCCTTGTTGGTTATAGCCTATCGATCTGGACGAATATATTCCCCCTGATCCCCAGTTGAGGCAGATCCTAGGATCAAATATTAGTGTCCAGGCTCACAAGGATTTTATAAAGGTCCGTAAATCTTTGAAGATGAGAACCCGGTAATATAAGGATCAGGCTGAGTTGGTCACCAAATTAAAAGATAAAGTTAAAGAGATAGAGGAGATTGGATATTCAGTTCAGGAGGAAGTGGATTCCTTAAAAGCTAAACTTCTGGACGCTACTGAAGTTAACCAAATAATGGAGCTAATTCAGAAAGAGACGGATGAATTGAGGAGGGAGGTTGTTCAGCTAAGGGAGAACCTTCCATCAGGGTCCTCTCTAGTGTTGCGAGGATCCTCTTCATCATCTACTGGGACAGCTAGAGCTAAAAAACAAGCTCTTCCGAGAGAAAAACTGAGCTGAAGGGGATGTCCAGTGGGCCTATATGATTATTGCTGGACTCCAAAGAGATGTGACAAGACTGAGGCATATTTTTCATAGAGAACCTCGATAGGCCTGGGTAGATGGTTTTGACCAAGGCTGGACTAATTCCCCGACAATATTAAAGGAAGCAGAGGACCTTGATTTTTCTCGGGGTTGGCTTAGTGCCCTTAAGGAGAAAAAAGTGCCCAAATAGTATATCTTATGGTACAAGTACCAGATAGATTGCCCAACTTACCATCACAATCCCTTCTCAAGGAATGACAAGTGGATCCCAATAGACACGATGCATGCTCGACTTTTAGAGCATCACCTAAAAGATAATGGATAAGAGCTTGTCCCACACCCAAACGATGGTCGGAGGGCGCGTGTTGCTGACTACCTTGCTCGCCACCCTGGGTCGTCCTAAGTCTCTTATTTACTTAATTTAGTTTTTATCGTAAATGTAACTTCTCATTATAGTGAACGAAGAAAGTGTTATTCATCAATTTCTAATGTTTTGAGCCTTTACTGACTAAACATGTGTTATTGACTTATTATTTGTCATTTTTTATGCATAAAAATGACATAGAATGTTATTTTTGGGCGTCAATAGTCATATTTGTTGATCGTATAATATTGATTTACCACTCTAGGTCATTTCCTATCCAAATGGGCTAGTACTTACGTTCTATCATTTTGAGCCTTTTAGCTGAATAAATGGTTTTAAGAATTAGTGTTTGCCTAATATGATTGCGAGAATGTACTTGGTTGATGGGCCATCCACCCGAGTAGGCTTTTTAGCATCCAACGTAGTTAGCGACCAACTTAATTTGGCTTTATTACCTAAAGGTGCCATATAGGCCTTTTGTCATTGCCGGGGTAACTCAAAAGGTTTCTTGTGCTTGCAACAAGGACCTAAGGGTTATAGTAGATACAATGCTTTTATTAATTTGTTATAAATACTGCTAGCTCTGTTCGGTATGCGAGAGTCCTTGTTTAAAACAAGTTGAACAACTTGTTGTAATCCCCTGAGTTTTGCTATGCGTAGGGGAGTCTATCACTTGGAAAAGGTGCGTATTACTGAGATGCTATTAAGAAACACTAAGCAGCCAATATATCATATCAAAATGCGAATGCCAATCGACCTTTTTTTACTGAATAATAACTATCAAGTAACATAAATTTGAAAATGAAAATTTTCTTAAACTAAATGTGATAATCAGAAAATAAAGAAGACTAAAAGTATAATTTCTTGAGATTGGTTGTGTTCCAAGCCCTTGGTATCTCCCTACCCTCCAGCATTTCCAAGTGATAATGCTCCTTGAAGGTCGTCCCTTATCTCTCTATAGAGGACTTTTCTTAGGACATAGTCCCCTATAAAAAAAATTCCACAAACTGACTGCCTTGTTATATTACTTGCCTAGTTTTATTGGTAGGAGGCCAACTTGATCGAGGCCAATTCTCTTAGCTCGTCTGCTAAGTCAAGTTCAGTGTGTAATGCATCAACATTAAGGACTTGGTCGACCAAGGTGGTCCTCATATTAGGGAGATCTGCTTCTAGAGAGATGATAGCTTTCATTCCATAAATGAGCGCAAAGGGGTTTTCCCTAGTTAGTCTCCTGGGGAGTGGTACGGTAAGCCCATAGAACAAGAAGGAGCTTATCCACCCAGGCACCCTTGTCTCTTTCTAACTATTTCCTCAGCTTATCGAGTATGGTTTTATTGGAAGCCTCTTCCTACCCATTGCTTTTGGGATACAGCACAGAGCTGAAGTGGTGTTTGATTTCATGCTCATCATAAAAAGCTTGAAAGGGACCACTTTCAAACTTTGTGATGTTGTCAGTGATAATAGTACCTGGTATCCCAAAGCGTGTTATAATATTCCTTCAGGTGAACCTAGTCATATCTGAATTGTGAACGTTCGCCAGTGGTTCTTCCTTTACCCATTTCGTAAAGTAATTTGTGCCAACTAGTAGATACTTACGGTTTTCAGATGCGATGGGAAGTGGTCCCACTATATCCAATCCCCATTGTGTAAATGGCCATGGGCTTGTCAATATTTTTAGGTCGTTAGCAAGCTGGTGAACCATAGGAGAATGCTTCTGACATTTTTTACATTTGCAAGCATAAGAACTTGCATCTTTAGGCATATGGGGCCACCAATAACCTTCCTTAATTACTTGAAAGACCAATGATCTCCTGTCTGCGTGACTCCAATAAATGCCTTTATTAAGCTCACTAATTACTTGCTCGACATCATGTGGGTGAATGAACTGTATATAGGGACCCATAAATGACTTCTTGTAGAGATTTCCTTCAAGAGCGAGGTAAAAACGGGCAGTCTTGACCCTTACTTGATGGGCAGACCTCTTATCGTGGGGTAATATGCCACTCTGTAGATAATTGTCAATGGGATCCATCTAATTGGGGGAAGCCTCTTTTATGAGGAGGACCTACTCGGCTACCACTGTTCGGTCAATACTTAGTTACGTGAGGAATTTTATCGGGATAGTTCTCCTTAGATCAGAGTCAATTACTGAACTCAGGGATGCTAAGGCATCGGCGTGACTATTATGTCCCCGGGGGAACTATTGAATGTCTACTTCTCCAACCCCCGCCATAAGTCCTCTCACTATAGCGAGGCAGGCTGCCATCCTATCATATTTAGTGTTAAAGCCCTTGCTTACTTATTTAGAGACCAGTTTGGAGTCTTCGAGCACGTAAAGGCGCTTTGCCCTGAGCAATTGGGCCTTGCATAAGCTAATGATCAGAGCTTCATACTCAGTTTTGTTGTTGGAGGCTTCAAATCCTAATTTGATTATTTGCTAGATAACGTAATCTTCTGGAGTAATAAGGACAATCCTTACTCCTTCCCCCTTGTAATTGGAGGCTCCATCAAGATATAGGGTCCAGTCCTTACACTGTGCTTCCTTATTTGTTGAATGTTTAGCTTCAAGTTGACCGATTGGTTTTTATCTAGCAAATTCAATAATAAAGTCTATTAAGACTTGTCCCTTAATCATCGTCCATGGTTGAAAGTGGATATCAAATCTCCCACGCTCGACTAACCACTTTGAAAGATGTAAGAAGAGATCGAACTTTCATAGTATAAATTTGAAATAAGAGGTGATTGTGGTTATTAAATGAGCTTCAAAGTAGTGCTTCAGCTTTCTTGAGGCAACTACCAACACATATGCAAGTTTCTCTAGAGGCAGGTACTGTTGCTCAGTGTCCAAAAGTGTCTTGTTGGCATAATAAATTGGGTGCTGACTTACTTCCTTTTTGCACAGCAGAGCGGAACTTACAGCGTGGTCAGTACTGCAAGGTAATGATACAGTGGGTCTCCATTATTTGGAATCACCAATAGGGGTGGGTTGCTAAGGTAAGGACTTGATTTCTTTCATAGATTTTGAGCAGTCGGCATCTTATATTAGGCCTTTGTCCTTTTTCAGGAGCAAAAATAATGGTCGACAGAGTTTCGAAGTCTTAGAGATGCAGCGGTTGAGTGTCGCGACCATACTAGTGAGCTTTTGAATATCTCTTAGTGTCTGAGGAGGCTGGACTCTTACGATAGTGTCGATCTGATCTGGATTGGCCTCGATTCCTCTCTTACTGACTAGGTAGCCCAAGAACTCTCTTGACTAGACACTGAATGAACACTTACTTACATTAAGATTTATCCGGTACTTCCTAAGGATATCAAACGTTTTAGCTAAGTATGTGAGGTGGTCGCCTTTGTCCTTTCCTTTGACTAACATATCGTCGATGTAGACCTCCATCGTGTCTTCCATCTGTCTCTTAAACATCTTGGTGACCATTCTCTAATAAGTCGCCCATTCATTTTTCAAATCAAACTACATAACTTTATAATAATATAACCCAATGGGGGTTATAAAGGACGTTTTATCTTGATCAGGGCCGAATAAAGGGATCTAATGGTAGCCATAATAGCGTCCAAAAAGCTCATTCTTTCGTGAGTCACCATAGCGTTGACTAACTGGCCTATATTAAGAAGCGAGAAGTTATCCTTGGGATATGCTCTATTGAGGTATATGAAGTCAATACAGACACTCCAGCTGCTGTTGCGATTGCGTACCACCACTAGATTGGATAACCATTCGGGGAACTGAACCTACTTAATATACCCTGTATCCATTAGCTTACCTATTTCATTCTCCATAACTTTATCCTTCTCGAGGGCTATTCGACGAGCTTTCTAGGTGATCGGCTTGAAGGTTGGGTCAGCGTACAGGCGGTGGTAGGCTATGCTGGGATCAATCCCTAACAAGTCATACGATTCTCAAGCCAAAAAATCTAGGTCGCTTATGAGGAAGGTAACCAATTATTTCCTTTCTTGATCGGCAAGGGAGGATCCGATCAAATATTTCCTCGCTGGAAAGTTACTATCGGCCACCACTTCTTTTCAGGTTTTTAACAACCCTATCGACGGGGAGGACCCTGGTTTCCTCCACTTCTAGTCAACTGTACCATAATTACTATTTGAAGGGAACATAACCCTCTTAGACTTCTTCCTAAGCATCCCTTACCTCCTTCTTCTTTTCTTTCTTGGGGAGAATGGCCGTGATGAAGCACTTTCTGGATGTGGCATAATCGTCACAGATTTTGACCACACCCCGATTAGTAACACACTTCAACTTTTAATGGTAAGTAGATGGTACAACCTTCATATCATGGAGCCAACCCTACCTAAAACGGCGTGATACATGGACTCAATGTCCACAACTATAAACTCGATTAGTTTTGAGATGTTTCCTACCCTGATCGACAGGATTATCTCCTCCAGCAGCATCATGATTTTTTTTGTAAATTCGACCAATGGAATTGTGTCTTCTTTAAGGTCGGCGATGTTCAACTTCATCTTGTGGAATAATTCTAAGTACATCACTTCTAATGAACTTCACAGATCCACGAGCAACTTATCAACGTCCCAATGGGCAATTCTGAGCATGATCACCAACACATCATGATGGTGTTTCTAACCCCAACTAAATATTCTTTGGTGAAAACGATATGCTTGATATAGTCAACGTCCTCTAGTCGTCGATGCTTATCGGCCTGGATTTTGACCGAGTCAATCTAAAATTCTCCATTGACAGCAGTAACCTTCTTTAACTCCATTAGAATGACATTCCCTTGGATTTGCTTAAGATCTGATGCCCCGTGAATTACTACAAAACTCATGCCCCGAACCGTCATCAAGGACGTTATCCAGTTTATGGTCGCCATTCAATGTACTTGTTAAGATACCCTGCTTAGGCGAGTTCCTCTAAGTGTGAATTCAGAGCTTTTCAATTTTCAGTCCTATGGCCTCCCTCTTTGTGGAATGTGCATCTCAGCGCATTGTTTCGTTTCGTTGGGTCGCCACTCATCTTTTTGGGCCACTTGATGTGTGGTTGGTCTTTAATCTTGCTCAAAATCTTATAAATGGGTTCTTTAAATACTGTGTCAACAGCGTGAAATGCCTGGAGGGATCAGACTTTTTCCCATCATTAGGACCATTCTTACCCCCATTCTTATTTCCCTTCTTTGGAGTATCACTCTTCTCTATTCCCTTGTTCGCCTTTGCTCGTCCATTATCCTTGAATTATAGTGAATCACATCTTTCACCTTGGTGTATTTCCCAATACGAGCCATGAGATCATTAATGGAATTGTCTTCCTTCTTAGTGAAGGACTGGTGTAGTAAATTGGTGATTGGCAGACTAATTTTGAAGGATGTTATGTCAACTTGCTCCAAGTAGTCATTGATTTCGTAAAAAATTATCCAATACCTTTTGGCATAGTTGCGTAGACTCTACTGTGGATTTTTCTTCATTGTAAGAACTGGGAGCTGCTGGTTATGATAAGGCCTTGAAGTTCTTGATAGGCTTGTGCGGTAACTTTTTGAACCACTTATGTGCTACATCATGCAGGCTAATAGGTAAAATTAAGCACATCAACACGTTGTTATGGCTCCACAGAGTCATGGCCTACCTGTACTGTCGAACATGGTCGATGGAATCAGTTTTTCCATCATAAATTTTGAATCTGGGGATTATAGAGTTCTTAGGGGGTTCCTTCTCTTTGATCGTCCTTAAAAAGGGATTTCATCTGGTATTGAGAGCTCTTCTGGCCAGCTCCCTAGTGGACCTGTCTCCATGATGAGCTTGATGTTGGTCTATATTTTTTTGGACCATTATCCTAATGTCTTATTTCAATCGATCGTTGCTCTTGTGGTGTATCTCTGGCTGGCTACATTCTGATTGACTAAGCTATGACATGTCACGTTCAGTTCTTTCCTGGTCACGCCTGGAGCCCTTCCTCAGTTGTGAGTATTACTCACATGAGGACTAAGAGTCCTATCATGGCATTGCCTTGTATCCCTATGGATATCTCTCTCCGTTATTTCAAGTCGCCTTTTGAGGCGAGTGTTCTCTTCTACCTGTCGGCGTGTAGCCTCCTCTTGTTCTTGAAGCCTAGTTTCGTAAGTGTCGACCAACCTGCAGATCTGTGTAAACCTAGGTGGCCCTTGTCTTCCTTCAAATGGTTGTCTTTCTTGGCAAAACATGGGGTTTGTTTGCTGGAGAATCTCCGACCTAACCCTGGGAGGAACTGGGTTTTCTTGCACATCGCCAACTTGAGGAATTGCTATGGTGAGACGTCACGGGCTTTCTGTTTATAAAGGTTTTCACCAAAATATAAATTGTTTCCCACAGATGTCTCTAATTGTGCGTACAAGAAATATCACAACAAGGAATTCCACGAAAATAATCACAAAGAGCATAAAGTAAAGATCACACACAACAATAATATATGTGGTTCGACAACTGCCTACGTTCACGGAGAGGTTATGTTTTTATTATAGCGTCTCTCAATCTTTCAGGTTGCTTCCCTTTTCCCCTGGTCAGAGTGTACAATTTATAAGCATATTCAAATAGAGGTTGGGTCGCGTAAGGAACTCGATTAAGACATTGAATATATTAAGAAGCACTCAAATATCTCGATCGAGATTGTTGGTAACTGAGTTAAATATATCCGTAAGTGTTTTAGTGTATTTTAAATACTTATATGTGGATTATGATTTGGGTCGGTCAGCATTTTGACTTATCCAGACTGGTCGTCTACTCTCGTGGGCTTAGTTAAATGGGTCGTCACATGGACTAAATTGGATTTTTATAAATAAATCTTGTAAATTGATTAATCACTTAAAGTGGTCAATTCTTTTCTCCAGTTAAAACGGGCAAAATTGGTTATTATTTATTGGAGCAATTAAGGGATTTTTATAGATTAGGTAAAATGGACTTTCCCCTTCCCCCTTTAACTCTTTTACTTGGTGCGAGTTGACCCAACGGTGACCCAAACTCAGGTCGGGGAATTACAAATGGAATAGGCCGCAACAACAAAAAACTTCAATACGTATTCAGGATGGGTCCTCAAGCGGCCTGATCGACTGGTTATAATGAAGGTTAGAAAGATGCCCCAACGAGGTTGTAGGAAGCCCAAGACGTTGCCTACAAGCACGACTGACTAAATGTCCTCAAGGTTGTTAAGGAACCCTAGGACTCTTAGCTCCGTTACATGTACCAAGTTGACTATCTTACATACAGTAGACCTCCTTTTGGGCATGCCGAGATAAGGATCTATTTGGATGTCATTCCCTTTTTGCTTGTCAAGAGTTACCTGGAAGGTCGAGATAATTAAGATGAATACAAGTCTAACCCTGACGATGGTCGGAGGAAGAAAATAGAACAATTTTTGGCTCGTCGACCATAAATTATTGTAGATCTTTATATTTTTTGTAATTATTATGTAATTGGTACCGTTGTTTAATTGGGCACCGCCGAATGTATTAAGTTAATACCATTTTTTTATGCATTTTTCCAGTTCATTATGCCTTGCATGTGTTATTTCGCCTTTTTTACCATTTAGGTCATGTCGCCACACTTCCTTAGGCCTGGTAAAAACAACGGTAAAAATTCACCTGGTTTATGGGCGATCCACCCTTTCAAAATTTTAGTCGACTAATCAAAGTTGGTTTATTACCTCGGGATCCCCCGTAAGGATTATAACTTTCCTGGGAAAGTCATGAGGTCGCCTATGTTGGTTATGACAAGGACTTGAGGACTTTACTTTTAATTGTAATAAGCAAAAAATCCATTGTAATTAAGTTAAAGTCTGATCATCAGATCGACATTTTTGAAAGATTAAATGACCATTGTGAGCATGTTGCTTAAGAAATAATGTAAATCAACTGAATAACTTAAGAGATATGAGCAAATTATGGAGATAATGTCCTTTATTTATTCATAACAAGACTAACACACTGCTAGAATCATAAGTTTGAAATGAAAATTTGGATAAACTAGTGTGCTTGAGAAATAAGAAGGATAAAAGTAGAACTTCTTGAGGTTGGTCGTATTCCATGCTCTGGGTATCTCTCTACCCTTCAATATTTCTAAGTGATAGGTTCCCTATAGATCGTCTTTGATCACTTTGAATGATCCCTCCCAGTTGGGCCCCAACTTGTCGTCTGATGGCTTCACAGCACTGTCGAGGTCTTTCCTTAGATCGTTAGTTGGTTGATGGACCATAGGAGAGAATTTATGGCACTTCTCATATTTATGAACATAAACACTTGCATCTTTATGCATATATGGCCACTAGTAGATTTTTTTTATTGCTCGGAATGCCAGGGACCTTTCTCCTACGTGACTTCCACATATTCCATTATATAAAGAACTTTCTCAACATCTTTTGGATGTGCACACTAGATGTAGGGGCCTGCTAAGGATCTCCTATAAAGTTTTCCCCATGGTCTAAGTAAAAATGAGCAGCTTTGACTCTGACCTGATGAGCTAGTTTCTTGTTGATAAAAAATGTCTCATTCTGCAAGTACTCAATGATGTTGTCCATCTAACTGAGCCCCTAATCTAGGGGTGTAAGCGGTACGGTTTGGTCGGTAAATAGTAGATACCAATACCAAAACCAAACTCTGGATGGTAAAACCAAACCATACCAGTTTACCACCCGGTACACCAAAATCAATACCAAAACCAAACCGACCGGTATTTCAGTTTTTTCGATAATTTTTGTTTTTATAGTTTCGATAAATTCCGATTTCTTCTGGGTTTTTCTGGTTTCGATAAATTTTGTTTTTTTTTGTTTTGGCTTTTTCTGGTTTCGCTAAATAGCACTAAAAGCCTCAAAAAATAAGAACAAAACCAACTAACTTTTTTAAATATTAAAACCAAAACCAAAACCAACTTTTTCTGGTTTCGGTAAATTTGGTATGATAATTTTGGTAAATTCGGTATGGTATGGTAATTTTGGTACTGTTTTTTCTAGTTTCGGTAAATTCAGTACGGTACGATAATTTCGGTAAGGTTTTTTCTGGTTTTGATAAATTAGGTACGGTAATTTCTGTAAATTGGCTTTTTAAATATTAAAAGCAAAACCAACCAAGCTTTTTGCGGTAATTTCGGTTTCGGTAAGACTGGTTTCTAGTATTTTAATATATGAAACACAAACCATTTTTTTTTTACCAAAATGGTACGGTACGGTAATAACGCACACCGCTTCCACCCCTACCCTGATCGATGGAGAGAATGTGCTTAGGGTCTACTGCCTTGTCAATATCGGGCTTGGCGAGGAATATCATTTCGATGGTTCTCCTGAGATTTGAGTCCACTGTCGAGCTTAGTACTTCTAGAGCATCTGCATAATTATTGTACCCCCAAGGGAACTGTTGAACGTGAACTTCCTTTAATTTCATAACTAGCTCACTTACGAATGCGAGGTAGGTTGTCATCATGTTATCTTTGGTATTGAAATACCCACTGACTTGATTAGACAATAATTTGCAGTCACGATAAATGTTGAGTCTTCTTGCACCGACCATACGTGCTTTGCGAAGTTAGTGGATGTTTGCCTCATACTTAGCCTCATTTTTAGAGGCATCAAATCTCAGACTGATCCCTTACTTAATCATAGTATTCTTTGGAGTCACAAAGATAATGCCCACGCCTACCCCTTTAAATTGGAGGCACCATTAACATCCAAGGTCTAGTTTTTGCCTTGGGCATGTTCATGCATCTATTATTGATCGTCCAACTGCTGATCGATGGGACCTTTTCTTGTGAATTATGCAATGAAATCAGCTAAAACCTACCCTTTAACTGCTCCCATTTATTAAAAATAAATATCTAACCTCCCAATCTCTACCGACCACTTTGACATCCGTTCTGAAAGGTCAGCCTTGTGAAAGACAACTTTAAATGGGAAGGAAGTCATCATAATAATGGAATAGGCTTCAAAATAATGCTTGAGCTTTCATAAAGTGACCACCAATGCATAAATCAGTTTATCCAAAGGCAAGTAGCGTTGCTTTGCATCCAAGAGAGTCTCGCGGACTTAGTAAACAGGAACTTGCTTTGTCTCTCTTTCGCAGACCAAGGTCGAGCTAACTGCGTGGCTTGATACTGCGAGATAAAAGTTAAAGGGGATCCCCCTGATTAGGGATCAGCAATAATGGAGGTTTGAAGATGTAGTATTTGATCTCCTCAAGGGTCTTGGAGCACTCACCGTTCTAAGTGAGGCCTTTTTCCTTCTTGAGCAGCTAGAAAAATGCTCGACAGTACTCAGACTACTTCGAATTAAAGTGGTTGAGTGCTGCGAGCATTCCAGTAAGATTTTGTACCTCATGTAATGTCTTTGGCGGCTGGACCTTGCTGATAGCTTCTATCTTATATAGTTTAGCCTCAATCCCCCTCTTACTAACCAAAAAACCTATATATTTTCCTGACTGGACCCCAAATTAACCCTTTTTGGCATTAAATTTGATTCGCTAGTGCCTGAGGATTTCGTAGGTGTTAGCCAGGTCTGGGAGATGTTCTCTCTTATTACTACTCTTGACGAGCATATCATCGATGTAAACCTCCATGGTCTATTTCATCTGTTGTTGGAACATCTTCGTGACTAACCTCTGATATGCACCTCCTGCATTTTTTAAGGTAAACGACATGACCTTGTAGCAATACAGACTAACTGGCATTATAAATGAATTCTTATCTTATTCGGGGTCGAACAGAGGGATCTGATGATACCTCAAGTAAGCATTTAAGAAACTCATTCGTTGATGAGCCGTTGTGGGGTCAACCAGCTAGTCTATTTTCGATAGGGGGAAGATGTCCTTAGGACAAGCCTTGTTGAGGTCGGTAAAATCTATGCAGACTTTCCAACCCCCATTACTCTTTCGAACCATGATCGGATTACAGAGCCACTCCGATAATTGAACTTATCCGATGGACCTTACCTCCAGAAGTTTCCCTACTTCCTTATCCACTGACTTTGCCTTCTCCAAGGCTGTTCGACGAGCTTTCTGTGTAATGGGCTTGAATGTTGGATCCACGTAGAGCCGATAATAGGATACTCTGAGATTGATTCCCGGCATGATATATGATTTCCACATGAACACATCCAAGCTTTATTTTAGGATGGTGATCAACTCTTCCCTTTCAAGGTCCGTCATGCTTGTCTGGATTAAAAACTTTCTCTCCGGCTTGGCTTTATAAAAAATAATCTCCTCTAGGTCTTCGACGACCCTGTCATTGGGGTGGAACCTGGTCTCTTCCACCTCTAGTCGGTCTTGTCGTAGTTTCTATTCGGATGGAGTAGCCCCATCCTGAGCTACCTCCAGAATAATTTATTTCTTTTTTTTCTTCTCTTGCTTAGGCCTAATGGCATTGATAAATCACTTTTGAGAAGTTGCTTGATCGCCTCGAATCTCCATTCTCCCTCTATCTGTGATGCATTTGAGCTTCTAGTGGTAGGTAAAAGGGACAACCCTCATGGAATGAAGCCACCCCTCCTTAAAATGGCATGATAAGGTGAATCAATGACGACCATTAAAAACTCTATGAGTTTTAAAATATTCCCTACCCTTACTGACAGGACCACTTTTCCTAATGGCATCTTGATCTTCCCTACAAAGTCGATGAGAGGAACGGTTTCCTACTTGAGGTATGACATTTTAAGCTTTATTTTATGGAATAGTTCTAGATAATTGACCTGTAAAGAGCTCCCCCGGTCCACTAGTAGCAAGTACAGATCCTTGTTCATGATTTTGAGATATTACTAGCGCGTCATGGTGTGGGGTTCATACTTCAACCAAGTCCCCCTCCATGAAGATTCAACGTCCTCTGGCCATCAGTGCTTGCAAGCCTGGATTTTAGTGGGATCAATCTGAAAAGCTTTCATTACATCTGTAACTTTCTTGATTTCCATACGAACAGCATTCCTTTGGACCTGCTTAAGGTCGGACGCTAAGTGTATGAAGGCGAACTCATTCCCCATGTCATCATATAGGATAATGTCTGGTTTCTGGTCGCCATTGGTGAAAATCTGTTATTAAATCCGTTTAATAAAATTAAACTATTTAAGTAACTCCGAACAGCTTTTTGAAGAAACTATTTTCTTAAAAACCAAAACTAATAGAACACAAGATGTGTTTAACAAAAGTATGTACGAGATCTGTTCAAGATTTGGTTAACAGGTTTAATAAAATAGTTTAAAAAAACTTTAAACCCAGCACAACTAATGAGATGAGGAGATGTAGAAAAATTAAGAACAAGATTTTTACGTGGTAAAACCTCACCCAACTGAGGAAACATCCACGACTCCCTCTACGGAGTAAACCAAAAATTCCACTATAAACAAATTTTAACAGTTACAAACTATTTAACAAACATGGATATAACTCGGACCTATATAAGTTTAGGAATGTACCCTCTGGTGCCCTTATAACTTCTCTGCAGTTCTGATTGTTGATGTTGTCCTCCCAGTTTGATAACTTCCAATTTGTTACGTCGACTCTTGTTCTCAAGATCTTATTACCAACACTTTTAGTGTGGTAGGGTGAAAGTGTTTGTGGATGTGCTTTCTAACGCATGCATGCACACACACACACTTATTATGTACAACCGGTCCTAACAAATTACATATAAGACTATATGCTGTGATTTTTCTTTTTCTCTCTTCTCACAAAACTTAACCTTATTTAACCTTTATAACAATCCCAGAATCCACGGCTATCTTGCTCAGAAGACGTATCAAGACCTTAATCAATCTCAGTTTTAAAAAGATTTTTGAGATTGAAAATCACCAAGTGCGATTCCAAATTGGGTCAAAGGTCTTGTTTCAAGAGAACTAGAAATAGAAAACATTATTGTTAATTTCAAAGTTTCAAAACCATTTACAGAAAAGAATCAACAATATATTTCTCAAGCTGAGAAACAAAATATGAAACTAAGTGTAATGTAACATGGAGTACTCAGATCTGAAATTTCTATAAAGCAGAAAATAGATCTAAGAAATAATGTTTAAGTTCGACACAAGATCTAAAGAACGAAGAGGTTACAACTACAAACCAACTACACAAACCAACTCACAAAAACACACAAACACTGAAGGTTGTGTTTGGGATATACAGGAGTTTGAAAAGAGTTTTAGGTTTGAAAAATGGTTTGGACGATTTTGGGTTAGGGTTAGGGTTAGGGTTTCTAACTCTTTCTCTCTCTTCTGGTTTCTCTCTTCTCTCTTTTTCTCTCTTCTCTCTCTACTCTCTTTACTGGTTTCTCTCTTCTCTCTCTACTCTCTTTTTTCTCTCAAAAGGACGAAATGGTAAAAGTCTCAGAAGGCTGAGTGAAGGGGTCCTTTTATAGGAGGCTGAGAAGATTCGAGAATAACGTTTAAAATCAAGGGTTCAGATAGAGTCGAGGTTGATTGATTTTGATCCAAGGGTTCACGATATCCGATGATTAAATCTCTCCTAATTGGTTCATATGGGGTTCACAGGGATTATGAAAGGGCGCATGCAGATCATTGATAAAATGCGATCCAAGGGTTGAAAACAGGCGCTGGTTCCCTCTCTATAAAGAAACACACTCTCCACCAATCAGAAGACAACAAATGTTGGCCAATAATAAGGTATCAAACGCGCGTCAAAATTAATTAAAAACACACCCTGAAGTTGCTGCCGCTTTCGGTTCTACCCAAGGTAACTTTAAGCCAATATAACCATAAAACCTTAATTGCAGATTGACCCCAAAAACTTTTAAAGAACAAGTTTTAATTAATAAAAACTTATTTAAAATGTTTATAAAATCCAAAAAAATATTTAAAAATTAATTTTAGGGATTTAAACACACTCAACATATGTACACACAATTATATGCAATGTGAAATGTATGAGATCAATTCTACTGTGTGTGAGTGTTGGTAATATGGTCTAGATCAATCAAACAAGGAGAAATATCAAACCAAGCTCTGTTGTTCTTTGGATTCTAGGATAAACACAATTTTGTCACAATTTCCAAACTAAATGAACACTTATACAATATAGACTCAAGTGAGTCAAGAGTATAAGGTGCTTCAATTGGTTGCGTTGTGGTCAAACTTCTTCTTAATAAATCGTTGTGATGCCTAGCTTGGGCTAATTCTTTCGGTTAAGCTTTGAGCGCCTTATATTTTTTGGTCTTGTGGCCGCCTTCTTTGTGGAATTTGCATCGGATCGCGTTGTTCCTCTTGGTCGGATCACCACCCATATTCTTTGGCGACTTAACGAACTATTAATCTTTGATTTTTGTAAGGATCTTGTAAATCGGCTCCTTGAAAACCATGTTGATGACTTGAAAAGCTTTAGAGGAACCAGTTATGCCCCAATTCTTCACACTATTTTGATTCTTATTCCCATTATTGGGGTATTTTCCTTGTCACCCCTTTTGTTTTCCTTGGTGCAACCAGTCTCAGCTTAACCAGTGTGGACCACTTCCTCCTCCTTAGCATACTTCTCAATATGCGACCTGAGATCGTCAATGATTTCAGCTTCCTTCTTGGTTAGGGATTGATACAACACTAATGTGGTGGGGGGGCAGACTAATTTTTAAGAATGCAATGGCAACTTGCTCAGAGAAATCTTCTACCTCATTGTTGACTTCCCAGTAGTGTTCACCTCATCTGGCACAAAGTTCACTAGATGGGCGAACTCTTCCTCATACTCGGCCACTGTCTGTCCCTCTTGTATAATATCTAAAAATATCCTCTCCATCTTGGTCTGCACAACTGACATAAAGAACTTGCAGTCAAATCGCATCGAAAACTCCCGTATCGTAATTTTGTATCTTTCATATGGTGGGTATCTGACCTAAACCACTGAAGAGGTTCCCCAACTAGCTTAAACATAGCTAGTACTTATTTTTGAGTGTTGTTGCAATCAATCATATGAAGATGCCTCTAGATGACCGTTTTTCATTATCTCATTGGTACTACATTCGCACTATCCTAAAACTTCGACGAATAACCCTTCTGAAATGCCTCTGTGTGAGTGTTGGTAATATGGTCTAGATCAATCAAACAAGGAGAAATAGCAAACCAAGCTCTGGTGTTCTTTGGATTCTAGGATAAACACAATTTTGTCACAATTTCCAAACTAGATGAACACTTATGCAATATAGACTCAAGTGAGTCAAGAGTATAAGGTGCTTCAATCTCCCCCTTTGGAAATATGAGACAAAATCTCCTTTGAGTCATCTAGAAATCGTAGGGCAACAAGAATAAGGAAACCTATTCCTAAAAGATCTATCTACCCAATTCCTAGAAATCAAAAGTACATAACTCAACTATTTACAATTGAACACCCTATTACAACAGTTGAGAATAACTATACAGAAACCTGCAATGAATCACTAAGATCAAGCTATTTAGCATATGTAAAATGCATTCGACTCAAATTTCTCCCCCATTTTGTCTCAAATAGACAAAGGGAAAAAATAGAGAGATCGAAGAGATTAATCAGCACACACCATACCAATAGATTTACGCAAAGAAATAAATTGATTGTGATCTAATGGTTTGGTAAACAAATCTGCGAGTTGCAAATCAGTAGGAAGATAATTAATTTCTAATTCCTTAGTTTCAACCAGTTCGCGTATAAAGTGATGTCTTATTTTTATGTGTTTTGTTCGCGAGTGTTAAACAGGATTTTTAGAGATATTAATCGCACTTTGATTATCAAAATAGAGATGCAATTGTTTTTCTTGAATACCATAATCACTTAGCATTTGTTTAAGCCAAAATAATTGAGCACAACAGCTTCCAGCGGCTATGTATTCAGATTCAGCTGTTGAGAGTGATGTGCAGTTTTGTTTCTTACTACTCCATCCTACCAAATTATTACCTATATAATAACATCCTCCTGATGTGCTTTTAATATCATCAGTACACCCACCCCAGTCATCATCAGTGTACCCAATTATAGTGCTAGGTGTGTTACTAGTGTACCAAAGTCCTAGGTTCAGAGTGCCTTTTACATATTTAATGATTCTTTTAACATAAGATAGATGGCTCTCTTTAGGGTTATTTTGATAATGAGCACATACACACACAGCATACATTATATCAGGACGCGAGGCAGTGAGGTATAGCAAGGTTCCTATCATACTACGATATAGAGTAGGATCTACAGATTTACCAGTTTCGTCTTTAGATAGTTTTACATAAGTACTCATGGGTGTTTTAGCATCTTTAGCACTCTCAAGGCCAAATTTCTTTACTATCTCTAAAGCGTACTTAGATTGCGAGACAAATAATCCTTCTGAATTTTTTTTTACTTGAAGACCTAAGAAGAATTGCAACTCCCCCATAAGAGACATTTGAAACTCCTTATGCATAATTTCAGGGAAGGATTTTACTTCTGAGGGAGAAGTTGATCCAAACATACTATCGTCAACATAAACTTGAGCAATAATGATGTTTTTGTCACAATGTTTGACAAATAGAGTTTGATCATTACCACCTCTTTTGAAACCTTTATCTAAGAGGGAGATGGAAAGACGATCATACCAGGCTCTAGGTGCTTGTTTAAGGCCATACAAAGCCTTTTTAAGACGAAATACATGATTTGGATATTGAGGGTCAATGAACCCTTTAGGTTGTTCTACATAGGTCTCTTCAGTCAAAATTCCATTAAGGAATACAGATTTGACATCCATTTGGTAGAGTGTAAAATGCAAGTGGCAAGCTATAGCAAAGAGAAGACGAACAGATTCTAAACAAGTAACAGGAGAAAAAGTTTCGTTAAAATCTATTCCTTAAATTTGAGAGTATCCTTGAGCAACTAATCTAGCTTTGTTTCTAATGATTATCCCACTTTCATCAGACTTATTTTTAAAAATCCAACGTGTGCCAATAACCTTTTTGGGATCAGGCCTAGGTACAAGATTCCAAACATCATGAATGACAAATTGAAGAAGTTCTTCCTACATAGCAGAAATCCAGTGAGATTCATCCAATGCCTCATTTACATTCTTTGGTTCCACTAGGGAAACAAAACATGCATAATGTGCATAATTTCTTAATTGAGATCTTGTACGCCCAGGCTCACTAGGATTACCAACAACGTTATTCATGGGATGGTCTTTAGAAACCCAGTTAGGTACTTCAGGTATCCCAATTGGTAATAAATCATTTATTTCAGGAGAGCCACTTTCTAAAATGCTTGTAGGCTCTTCCTCAATAGTTGATTCACCAGTCTTACTCTCTACAGTAGTGTCACTCACAATTACATTTATGGATTCCATCAAGGTTTTAGTGCGAAGATTATAAACACGGTAATAACCTAGAAAAATAGCTTTATCTCCCCGGCTCTCAAATGTGGACAAGTGTTCCCTATCTTTGCATACATAACAAGTACTACCAAAGGTTCTAAAGTACTTAAGATTGAGATTTTTCTTATACCAAAGTTCATAAGGGGTTTATTTGGAATTATTTCTAAGATAGACCCTATTTATAATGTGACACGCAGCACAAAAAGATTCTACCCAAAAATATTTAGGCAAATTATTGGCATGTAACATAACACGTGCCATCTCTTGAAGGGTACGATTCTTTCTTTCAGCGATTCCATTTTATTGAGGAGTCTTAGGAGCACTGAACTCGTATTTATAACCATTATAGTCATAGTACTCTATTATACCAGTGTCTTTGAATTCTCCACCTATATCACTACGAATTCTATTTACTTGAGTGTCTTTCTCATTTTCAATCCGAAGAAGTATTTTTAAGAAAGTTTGAAAAGTGTCAGACTTATTTTTTAAGAAGGCTACCCAGGTAAATCTAGTGAAGTCATCAACCATAACTAGAATATAACTGTGTCCACAGAGACTAACGGTTTGGGAGGGGCCCATTAGGTCCATATGGATGAGCTCCAAAGGATTAGAAGTAAGGACATCTTTAACTTTCTTATGAGGTGCCTTAACAATTTTTCCTTCCTGACAGGAACCACAGACAATGTTAGAAATGGATTTGATTTTTGGAACTCCTCTAACTATTTCTTGAGAGGTCAATCTATTAAGATTATCGTAATTTATGTGACCCATTCTGTTATGCCATATCTTGTTGTCATCCATTCTGGCAACATTACCGATTTCAGACTTGTTCATGACAGTATAACAATTGTCAAGAGTCCTGAATCCTGTAATTATGCATTCACCTTTTTCATTTAAAATTTTGCAATTGTTCTTTGAAAAGGTAACAGTATGATCTGAGTCACAAAATTGCGAGATACTAAGTAGATTGGCCTTAAATCCTTTAACTAGAAGAACATTTTCAATAACAAGAAGTCCATCTTCTTGGAGAGTTCCTTTGCCTATAATCTGAGATGATACTCCATCAATAAAAATAACCTTTCCTCCAGCAAAGCTGGTTTTGTTCAAAAGTTTTGTATCATCCCCAGTTATGTGCTTAGAACATCCAGAGTCTAAATACCAACCAGACGATGTGTGTTCAGCTTTTAAAGCAGTAATAACAATGTTACACTTCATCTGGGGTAATAGATCCTCTTTTATAACCCATATTGCTCTAGTTTTCATTTTGCAATTATTAGCTCTCAATTGATAAAATTTGCGAGCATTCAATTTTTGTTGAAAAACGTTTTGCGCATGATTTTGAGTTTTATGAAAGATATGAGCATATGGTTTAGGAAAGTGTTTAGGAATCCTTCTAGGAAATGTTCATTTAGGTTTGGTCTTTCTCTTCCTATAGTTAGAGTTTTTATCTGGTTGTCTAGGTAGAATATAATTGTTACGGCTTCTCCTGGAATAGTTAAAATTCTGATAGATAGGAGGATTACAGACAGGTTTAACAAGTCTTCTTGCATAGCAACCATCAAAAGAGTTACCGTATATATCGCAGTAGGAGCAATAAAGATTGCTCAAAGTTGGGGTCTCCTTAGGAAAGTCTCTAAACATAGGTTTTTAAGAATTTTGAGGTTGACATCTATTCCTAGATAGGACGGTCTTGAATATAGACTCACTCTTCCTAATAGAGGGGCAGACGTATTTGGCCTTAGGTGAACTTTCATGTTTAGAGCAACTTGATTCCCCAATGTTAAAATTTTGATGTTTTGAGTCAAACTCAGTTTTTAGAGAATGAAAGTCTGGGCAGATTTCAATAGGTCTTTTACCTCCTGACATAAATTTGATAGGTTCAAAAGATTTTGTTTGTGTCTTCAAAATGGGGCAAAATCCTATTCCAGTTCGATCATCAGAATTGGTTTTAGATTCAGCAACAAATTCATCAAAACAGTTTGAGTTATTTTCAAATTTTGTAAATTTTTTGAAAACAGTTGTTGTCTTTTCTTTAGTTTGTTCCAATTCTAACAATGTTCCTTTGTATTTTTTCTCCAGAGTTTCATTTGTTTCAGTCAAGTTTCTGAGTTTTTGATCAAACATTTTGATTTCACTTTCATGAGTTAGACATTGGGTAGTATACTCTTCAGTATTTAGTTTGACCATCAGGCTTAGATCTTCTAACTTCTTGGTGAGATATTTCACAATTTTTTCTAATCTAGTGTTTTTCTTTAGAGTTTTAGCATAGAGTGTGTGAATATCTGGGAGATCTTCATTGTACGAGTCACTAAGTGTAGTGTGTGAAGTGACCCCTAAGGCTTCATTTCTTAGACTCACACACCCATTGACATCGTCATTATCGCTTTCCCTTTGACTCACACACCCCGAGGCAGAAATAACAATATTCTCAGTAATTAAAGCATCTAAACTAGTAACAACATGATTCGAAACATCAGAAGTAGAATTACTAAATTCATCCTCACTAACAAACACAGGCATATCATCATTATAGATAATCTTGGCAAAGAAAGACATGCAAGGGTCAAAAACATAAGATGACTCAGGTTTCTCATTTTCAGAGTCACTTCAATCATCCCATGTCTTGCAAATATTGGCTCTAGCGTGTTTATTTTGAGTGTTCAAGTTAACTCTACAGTCTTGTGCAATGTGTCCTAGTTTACCACATCTAAAGCATTCAGTCTTCTTAAGGTCTCTGTTAGGTCTAGTGTGAGAGTCCTTGTGATGTTTGTCATGACTTTTCTCATGAGGTTTGTGATTAAAGGGAGTTGGATAATTAGACTTGCCTTGTTTTTTTGCCATGTTATTTCTAAATTTAATGATTTTCTTAAACTGTTTTGACATTAAGGCAATCTGATTGTCCAAACTCTCTATATCGCATTCCTCATCAGAGTCATCATTGGGAATATTAAACTCGGGTTTAATCATCTTAGAAGAAAAGCTCAGATTGGAACTAGTCTGTTTTCTATGGGACTGGATCAATTGTTTCTTAAATTCTAGTTCCATTTCTACAGTTCTTAATTTACTACTGAGTAATTCAGGAGTGAGATTTATATCACACATTTCCTCAATAGCATATCTTTTGTTGTCAAATTTCTGTGGTAATGATCTCAGGATTTTAGATACTATTTCTTGTCTGTCATATGTTATCCCATTAGCATGCAGTTTTGTCACAATATCAGTCAAGTTCATATAGAAGTCATCAAATGACTCAGATTCAGACATAATTAGGGAGTTATACTGTTAAATAAGCATTTGAGTTTTAGCAGCCTTAACTCTAGTGTCACCTTCATGAGCAGTAACCAAAGTATCCCAAGCTTCCTTAGAAGTGGTACAGGATGAGATTCTTTTGAACTCATGTGTAATACCCCATATTTTTGTGATATTTATTTATGGGATTAGTTGAATTAAATGTGTATTGATTGGAAATTAATCCGGATTAAAATACTAGCGAGATGAGAGTTGGTATTTGATTATAATGTGCATATATGATTATATATGAATATTGAATTATGAAATTTGTCGTGAGATGAAATACGGTAATTTGGAAATCTTGTTGAGACGCGTGTGACAGTCGCGTCATGGAATATTATGATGATAATTAAAAAGTGAATTTTATTTCTATAAATCGTATGGTCATTTTGAGTGCGCCAACGCGTCCGGAAGGGTCGAAATAGTCAGGAAACACTAGCCGGGGGTTTAGTTTGGATCCCGAGGCATTTTTAGGCCATGCCGGCAACGTATAAGGGTAGTTTGGTAATTTTGAATTTTTGGGAATTAAAACCTACGAAAATTGGGAATTAAAAAGCTGACTTGGTAATTACCCACTAAACCCACTAACCACATCTTAGGACTTAATGGGCTACGGGGGTTATTAGAATTGTTCCAAAATTTCCTAAGGAAAACCCTAGCAACCATTGTCACTTTGGAGAAGAAAGCTTGTAGAGAGAGGAGAGAGGAGAATTCTGCAGAGAGAGAGAGAGAACCATTCATCAAATCATCATCAAAATCAGAGATACACATAAGGCAAGTGGTTTAATTTCGTTTATTACAAAGAATGTCTCTTCCATGCGTAGGAAATTGACAGAATTTCATTGTTCTTGGAGAATGATAAAACCCATTGAATTTGATGTAGAGATTTATAATTTTATGAGGAGATTGCATGTAGAACAATGTTAGGATGATTAACCAGTGAAAAATACATCTTTTATACCATAAAATCGGACTTATTTATGCCTATGGATGAATTTAATTTCTAGGGTTCATGTTCTTGAGATTGGGGAAGAAGATGTGGAGATTTAATATTTGGATGAGATTTAGGATGAATTAATCCCACAAAATACGTTAATATATTACCTAAGTATATTTAGGATTGATTAGAACCCATGTATATTGTTGGTTTGATGTTTAGAGGTGATTAAAGGTGAAGAAAACTTGAAAAAACGAGTTAAGGAAAATCTGGGCTCGAATATGGCCACTCGTTAGAAGACCTGCCCAGGTCGTTCGAACGAGCTCGTTCGAACGAGCTTCTAACGAGTTGACCTTTGACTTCTAACGAGGGTGATGTTCGTTCGATGTCTTCGTTCGAACGAGACCTCGTTAGAAAGCCCACTTCGTTCGAACGAACTCTTATTCGAACAGCCTCGTTCGAGAGAGACGTCTAACGAGCTGACAGTTTAGGCTTTTTAGCCTGTTTTGATCCCGAGTGCCCCGTAACCTTGTTTATATATAGAGATAACACTTCCTTGTGGATTAATGGATATATTTGGGATATTTGGGATATAATGAGGAGTAAAACCTAGAAGTGTAGTTTGAACCTAAGGGAAATTATGAAGTAGGACGTGAGTGTCTATTACGATGCGAGAACTATTGACGGCCTAAAGCATTATATTAATCGAGAACATATAAATTGTGTAGCATTATATGTCGGTACGAGAATGAGATGTGTACTACAATTAAATTATGGTGATTACTAAGATGTGTGCATACTTAGTATATGTATTGATTTTATGTGTATGACATACCTACCATACTTGCTATCACGGGAGGTTTACGTTCGCTTAGGGCCCTCTAATCCTTGTGTTGCCCGGATTTAGACTGGTACCTCGATGAACATAGGTCAGAGAAGGACTTATTGGGATGTTAATAAGTCTGTTGATCGTGGGAGCGCAGGTATGTGCGTGACCCATGTGATGTGACTGTGTTCGCCTCCATTATTTGTGATGTTGTTATCTGAGAACGATTCCTGAGAGATTCGGAATACGTGATCCTTATGTACGTGATGTACCGGGATGGATAGCAGAGTATGTGTGCACCGCAGCTTAGTCTCGGGGTGCTTGTATTGTATATTTATGACATGAATAATATACACGTAGATATTGAGAACTTTTATGTTGGTATTGTGAATATAATTATGGTAATGTTTTGAGAAAACATAACGGGTTAACTGATAGTGAATTGTATTACTAATTGAGAATCTGAGTTTAAGTAAAACCCTCTATTTAATTGATAACGCTAGAATGTAATATGGGGATCGAGTAGTAAGGGGTAGAACTTATTACGGTTTGGTTAGATATGTATGTCAAGTAGATGGGTACGGTACGTTAGGAGTGCACATGTAGTCGAGAGGTGAGAATTTCATGTGAGTGCACGTCCTAACATGTATTTTGCATTTAATGTTTTAATGTTATTAAAACACTTGCTGTTTTTAAAATGATTTCCACTTTCGGGCTCTGACCCATTTGCTTTCAAATCTATTTTTGTAAAAACCATTTTAGGTGCCCAGCCACAAGGACACCATGCGTAGGATCCTCATTCAGGTGACGAGCTGTAGCTGTTTGTGGAAGTTACAAGACTTTTCTTGTAGACGCTTCATCTACCTTGACTCTATATTCAGCATTTTATCAGTTGTAGGGCATGTCGCCCATTCCTTTTAGAGACATTTCATTTATTTCAGTTATTCAGACTTCTGGCATGTAATTAATTCAGGATTCAGACTTGTCATATTATTTTCAGTTGTGGGATTGTTGTGAGGAGTTTTCCTCCGGACTTATTATTATTTGTTGGTTATTCCATTACTTCGTTATGGTAAATGGATTATGTTGTTCTTCCATTATTCTTTTATTGCATGTTAATCAGACTTAACTTAAAATTAGGCAACTTACTTTTTAAATACTAGGTGGTTAGTAATTATTAAAATGTTTTTGACAGTGATTCTATTAACTGAACCAACTTGGCATTTTGTATTGATTTAATAAAGGAGTAGCTACCCGGTATATAATTAGTCGGGGTGTCACATCATGTTCATTTATGGACATAAATATGGCATTCTTTCCTTTGTTATTATTACGAGAAACTTGTTTCTCTTCTTGTGTGAACTCACTTAATACTTTCTTAACCCTCTCATTACTTCCTTCAGTGGCTGGTTTTGTAGGAAAAATGTATCCATTTTCAACAATGTCCCAGACATCATCTCCCAGAGTTCCTTAAATGAAAGCAATCATCCTTACTTTCCAGTAAGCAAAATTGGTTCCATCAAAGATAGGAGGTCTGGTCAAGTTACCAAATCTTTCATTTTTCTCGTCCATGTTTGATTTTCAGAAAATAATTTCAGAAACATAGGACCTCTTTAAAAGAAGTTTACAAATCTCTGATTCCAAATGAAAATCTGTTACTAAAGTCGTTTAATAAAATTAAACTATTTAAGTAACTCCGAACAGTTTTTTGAAGAAACTCTTTTCTTAAAAAACAAAACTAATAGAACACAAGATGTGTTTAACAAAAGTATGTACGAGATATGTTCAAGATTTGGTTAACGGGTTTAATAAAATAGTTTAAAAAAAACATTAAACCCAGCACAACTAAGAATGAGATGAGGAGATGTAGAAAAATTAAGAACAAGATTTTTACGTGGTAATACCTCACCTTACTGAGGAAACATCCACGACTCCCTCTACGGAGTAAACCAAAAATTCCACTATAAACAAATTTTAACAGTTACAAACTATTTAAAAAACATTCATACAACTTAGACCTATATAAGTTTAGGAATGTACCCTCTGGTGTCCTTATAACTTCTCTGCAGTTCTGATTGTTGATGTTGTCCTCCCACTTTGATAACTTCCAATTTGTTACGTCGACTCTTGTTCTCAAGATATTATTACCAACACTTTTAGTGTGGTAGGGTGAAAGTGTTTGTGGAGATGCTTTATAATATACGCATGCACACACACACACTTATTATGTACAACCAGTCCTAAAAAATTACATATAAGACTATATGCTGTGATTTTTCTTTTTCTCTCTTCTCACAAAACTTAACCTTATTTGACCTTTATAACAATCCCAGAATCCACGGCTATCTTACTCAGAAGACGTATCAATATCTTAATCAATCTCAGTTTTGAAAAGATTTTTGAGATTGAAAATCACCAAGTGCGATTCCAAACTAGGTCAAAGGTCTTGTTTCAAGAGAACTAAAAACAGAAAACATTATTGTTGATTTCAAAGTTTCAAAAACATTTACAGAAAAGAATCAACAATATATTTCTCAAGCTGAGAAACAAAATATGAAACTAAGTGTAATGTAAAATGAAGTACTCAGATCTGAAATTTCTGTAAAGTTAAAAATTGATCTAAGAAATAATGTTTAAGTTGGACACAAGATCTAAAGAACGAAGAGGTTACAGCTACAAACCAACTACACAAACCAACTCACAAAAACACTCAAGCACTGAAGGTTGTGTTTGGGATATACAGGAGTTTGAAAAGAGTTTTAGGTTTAAAAAATGGTTTGGACGATTTTGGGTTAGGGTTAGGGTTAGGGTTTCTAACTCTTTCTCCCTCTTCTGGTTTCTCTCTTCTCTCTCTTTTCTCTCTTCTCTCTCTACTATCTTTAATGGTTTCTCTCTTCTCTCTCTACTCTCTTTTTTCTCTCAAAAGGACGAAATGGTAAAAGTCTCAGAAGGCTGAGTGAAGGGGTCCTTTTATAGGAGGCTGAGAAGATTCAAGAATAACGTTTAAAATCAAGGGTTCAGATTGAGTCAAGGTTGATTGATTTTATCCAAGGATTCACGATATGCGGTGATTAAATCTCTCCTGATTGGTTCATATGGGGTTCACATGGATTATGAAAGGGCGCATGCAGATCGTTGATAAAAAGCGATCCAAGGGTTGAAAACAGGCGCTGGTTCCCTATCTATAAAGAAACACACTCTCCACCAATCAGAAGACAACAAATGTTGGCCAATAATAAGGTATCAAACGCGCGTCAAAATTAAGTAAAAACACACCCTGAAGTCTCTCCTGCTTTCGGATTCTACCCAAGGTAACTTTAAGCCAATATAACCATAAAACCTTAATTGCAGATTAACTTCAAAAACTTTTAAAGAACAAGTTTTAATTAATAAAAACTTATTTAAAATGTTTATAAAATCCAAAAAAAAATTTAAAAATTAATTTTAGGGATTTAAACACACTCAACATATGTTCACACAATTATATGCAATATGAAATGTATGAGATCAATTCTACTGTGTGTGAGTGTTGGTAATATGGTCTAGATCAATCAAACAAGGAGAAATATCAAACCAAGCTCTGTTGTTCTTTGGATTCTAGGATAAACACAATTTTGTCACAATTTCCAAACTAAATGAACACTTATACAATATAGACTCAAGTGAGTCAAGAGTATAAGGTGCTTCAATTGGTTGCGTTGTGGTCAGACTTCTTCTTAATAAATCGTTGTGATGCCTAGCTTGGGCTAATTCTTTCGGTTAAGCTTTGAGCGCCTTATATTTTTTGGTCTTGTGGCCGCCTTCTTTGTGGAATTTGCATCGGATCGCGTTGTTCCTCTTGGTCGGATCACCACCCATATTCTTTGGCGACTTAACGAACTATTAATCTTTGATTTTTGTAAGGATCTTGTAAATCGGCTCCTTGAAAACCATGTTGATGACTTGAAAAGCTTTAGAGGAACCAGTTATGCCCCAATTCTTCACACTATTTTGATTCTTATTCCCATTATTGGGGTATTTTCCTTGTCACCCCTTTTGTTTTCCTTGGTGCAACCAGTCTCAGCTTAACCAGTGTGGACCACTTCCTCCTCCTTAGCATACTTCTCAATATGCGACCTGAGATCGTCAATGATTTCAGCTTCCTTCTTGGTTAGGGATTGATACAACACTAATGTGGTGGGGGGGCAGACTAATTTTTAAGAATGCAATGGCAACTTGCTCAGAGAAATCTTCTACCTCATTGTTGACTTCCCAGTAGTGTTCACCTCATCTGGCACAAAGTTCACTAGATGGGCGAACTCTTCCTCATACTCGGCCACTGTCTGTCCCTCTTGTATAATATCTAAAAATATCCTCTCCATCTTGGTCTGCACAACTGACATAAAGAACTTGCAGTCAAATCGCATCGAAAACTCCCGTCTCGTAATTTTGTATCTTTCATATGGTGGGTATCTGACCTAAACCACTGAAGAGGTTCCCCAACTAGCTTAAACATAGCTAGTACTTATTTTTGAGTGTTGTTGCAATCAATCATATGAAGATGCCTCTAGATGACCGTTTTTCATTATCTCATTGGTACTACATTCGCACTATCCTAAAACTTCGACGAATAACCCTTCTGAAATGCCTCCTTTACTTGATCCCACACGAACGACACTGGGTGTGCTGAACTGGTGCTGCAAACTAGAGATCGTGTCCGTACTTGGGGAAAGTGTTGTGTCATAGCAGCATTAATTTCCCGTGCTACTATAACTGCGACCTCTGTTGCGGTCATAGTCCCTTGAGCGCCCTGTAGCTCTAGCTGAGCCTCCCTTTTTACGTCCCTCCTCGCGACACGAACTGTCTACCTCTTTTGGAGTGTGGCATCTAAAACCAAACTAAAATCGTATAAGGTCCACTTCAATCATAAATAATAACAAAACGATATAAAAGCGCAATACGAAACAATAGTCCTAAACATAAGGCTCTATATCAAAGACACGCAACACTGACAATGTAACAACTTTGCACATATCCTAAGGACACTAAAACCTGATGCTCTGATACCAACTGTGACACCATGCCTATTCCAATGTTGGATGATAAATACTTTATTAAAATAAAATAGGAATCCATTATGATTTCATTTTCAACATCACTGTCGCAACAATTGATAGAATATAATATAGAATAGATACATACATACATCTAAACGAACTCAATAAATGACATGCATTAAGTAAATGTGAACCGAATAAACCATCGTTCACTAACAATAATCATCCAACTGAAAATAAAACTGATAAATAAATAGCATTTATAATTTGAAATAAAATCCTATCCAACTACGGGCAACGCGCCCAAAAGGAAAGACTGAAATGAAATTGCATCCTATCTAGATAAAATGACTGAAGAAGTGACAATCAAATCCAGCAGCATCCACAGTTATTGCTCGCAACCCCTGATGTCCCTGCTGCTGCACACCTAGGGTTTTAAAAAGAAAACAAAAAAAGAGATTTTCCCGCTGGTCAAAGCCCAAAATTATTTGAAAATATTTTGCAAGTAATTAAATGCATTAAATAAATAAAACAAGTAGTGTATTACTTTCACAATTAATTTATAGGTCACACTCACACGAAATAAACACCTCACCTCTCATATATAGTGCGCACCTAACACATACATTTTATTATCCTAATTATGTTGTCCATTCTAACTAGGACAATAACCTTTATTCCAACCCAATCCCACTAATAGTCACCATTAGCTAACCATATACTACCCTCACCAGGTATAATATTGTAAATGATAACATAGTTACACACTTGTTATGAATAGAGGTACACATGATATACTACGCTCGTGCTATAAACATATATTCACATGATTTGATAACATAGTTACATCGCGATGTAAATAGATATACACGTCACATCTCGTACACATAAATATATATATCACTCATTGTATAAGTATAACCGTATCCCCTGAGCTGAGACCTCATGGATGCATCCCTCGTGTGCTATCAGGCTCCAGGCATATAATGCATAACACTAAGCCACTAGGTCAAAATCTCACCACCGAACCCAAAACGTAAACACAAACAACGAAGGCGGTCATAGACATACATCTGGAGGTCACAACCATACCACATCTTATACAACCGGTCTCTAAAACAACATATATCATAACACATGGATAGTGGTCATGCAACAATATAATGACATGGGGAATCAATCCAATAGCTGCTGGTCAAAGCCAGAGTGGACTGCCCACAATGCTCAACATCCTGATGATAGCACTACCGAGTAGGTATGCTCAATACAAAGAAGCAACAATCACACACACATATATGAGTCACCCCAATATGCATATATAAAGTGTTGAACTCATATGCAAATCACACAATATATTAGTTTCCAATCTTGAAGTCCAAACCGACTTACCGATTATACATATAAGTATTCACTCACTTGAATGCCCGATTCGTGCCCACATATCCGTTGGACTAATATGCATATTAAACCCTAAAAATATTCCCCAGTAGTCCCACTCTACCCCGAAAATCCCTTATGCTCCTTCCCCAAGCTCTAACGGGTCAAAATAATGCGTACACAAATTATGGGCTCGCCAGCAAATCAAATCGATTCACTTATCATACTGAACTGGTTCGTAGAACCGAACCAATTTTCTCCCCCAGTGAACCGATTTGGATATAATGGTGGAGGTAGTGGGTATGGCCGCAACAATGGTAGGTATGATTCTAAGAGAGGTTACGGTGGTGGTAGTGGAGGAGGATACGACGTTACAAGTGGTGGAAAGGGTTATTCTGAGCGTATGTGAATGTGTTCCTTTACATTTACCTATGCCTAGTTACGTTTTATTGTTTTAGTATCCTATTATATGTCCTTTTTTTTACAATATTAGGAGTTAGTTTATGTTTAATAGTAGGTTGGTATATTCATAACTATGGGGTTTTCTATTATGTGTGGGTTTTCTTTATTATTTTACTATTTATTGAATGAGAACATGACAGTGGTGATAAACAACATTGAGGGGTTATTACGTTTTCTCTTTATACTGCAAATAATTATTAATTAATTTGCTAAAAAAATTAAAAATGAGAGAACCCTCTAACTCCCATTCACCTCACATTTTTTTATTCGAAGGGATACTCCCGAATTTATCCTACCGTGGACTTGGTGTATTTTGTTAACTACATGTTTGATGCATTGTCTAAAAATGGATCCTCCAAAATTTTATCCTTCCATTCTTAATTTTGAAACCACCCATTAAAGTAAATTTGGACTTAGTGTATTTTGTTTACCACGTGTTTGATATATTGTATAAAAAATTATATGTAAATTTTATCATCTTATAATCTCTTTATTATATGTATGTAAATTTTGAGATCATTGTTTTTATAATATTTTTAAAAAATAATTTCTTCATTTTCATTATCCCTTAAAGTTCAATTCTCTCATAATCTCCAATTTATTATAATTCTCTTTTCTGTGTTGGTTGAGGAGTTTGTATCTATCTACTATATTCATAATTAATTATGATGAAGAGATTCTTTTATGAAATGGTGGCATATTTGATCAATAGTTTCTTTCACAAAGCCAAGAGAAAGTCTATTAAGGAAATGTGTGTGTATGAGAATATATGTTATGTGATGACAATGTTCAGTTAACTCAATGTAAATCAATCCATTGTATGAATAAAGTCATTTTATGGGAAATGTGTATATATTTATAGTTCTATGTTTTAGAATTTAATTACATAATTCATACTTTTTGTCTTCTCCTTATAACCTTTTGTTTTGTTTCTTTAAAATCATTATATAATTCAAATTTTACACGATCCTTTATAACTTACACAAAAATTAAGTAATTTTTTAGCTTAATACTCTATTTTCTAATTTTTATTAGAAAAAATCATTGTTTATACATCAAGATGGTTGTTACCGTTAAAAATGTTTCTACTAGTGAAAACCATGCCATCAAAGCTATGAGTACATATTTGTTGACCATGCCCAAATAAATATTAACATAACTCTCTAATGCGATTGTCTAAAGCATAAATGAATTAGTAATGGTCCCCACTATTTTTAATGAGCTGCCAATATTTTAACCACTCATATTAGAGGGTTGTGTTAACCCTCTTTAAAAAGGGTCAACAAATTTGGACTCTCAAAGCTATACTCAATAGTTAAAAGTATAAATTAAGGTAAATGCGAGATAAAAAGAGATAAAAAAAAATATTTTGAGTGGTTCAGCCACGAGAATGGGACTATATCCACTTTGTAGCTTGATTCTCATAATATTTATACATTTAATACAAGTCCGGAGCCTTATAGACATACAAGAAGAGAGAAGACGGATATAGTTTTAAACATACATGTACTATGTTGTTGAGGTTATGGCGTTTTAGCGTAATACACTGGGAGGCTGCGACTTATGTTGACCTAGGGTTCTCAGAGCAGGTGCTCGAATTGAGGACACCGATGTAGAGAGATGCACAAGATAATGAAGCATATCTTCACAGCCCATATTGTGATTACTAAATGTGAGGTGAACAACTCTATTTATAGGAGTCATCTTGGGGTCTCATATGCTCGGTCCACGTGACTTGTGGATAAAGATAATAAAAAGGAATGTTTCTCGAAAGTGGACAACTAACAGTGTTTAGCTGACGTGTTAAGGTTTGCAGCCTATCATATTGGAGTCATATTGAGGTGATGACTTCGTGGAATGTAAGGTACTGGATCGTAACCTTATGTCGTGGCCTTAACTTTGCGTAAGCCAAGGATATTTATATGATCACTAGATGACATATTTTGGGTACAATAAAATCCCTCCAAGACTTAGTGAAGGGCTTTAAATCTTGTTTGTAGTACACAGTATTGAGGTCGAGGACTTCTGAGGTATTTCAAATTCCGTAACCTTTCATGTCCCATGAAATTTTGTATAAATGAGTTAGGGTTTGAGGCCTCATAACCAATTTTGAACTTTGAGAGTATAAGAGTTTTGACTGTCAGGGTGATTTTCGATGAGACTTCAAAGCTATTCTGACGACTCTAAATTTCAAGTTCAAATTATTTTCCACCTCTTTGTGTAATTTCTTATCTGAGATTTCTTGTTTCCGCTTCCTTCTTTAAATTTCGTGCACTGGTTTATGTAAAATCCAAGGGATTATAATGGAAACCATCAAAATATGTAACTAAGGTTTTATGGGTTTGGTTTTTTATAACTCCCAATGTGATGTACGATGGTATGAACCCCTATTATTGCTTGAGCTAACTGATACACATCAAGACGATAAACCACTAAGTGACCATGAATCATAAACCTGTAAATCGATCCACTTTAATTTAGATTCTATGTTTTGGGGCCAATCAATTACATTTTGGGTTTTGTTGTGTTCTAATGGATATTATGTGAATTTTTTGAAGACGATCCATTTCCCGACAGTTTAAATTATTAAGTTTTAGCCATCTATAGTCCACCCAAAAAGGTGATTTTCGACCGTTTTAGGACATTTAATGGATTAGGAAAATAACTAGGTACAAAAATACTCTAATTTTTCACTACTCACGACTATTAGTCACGTCGTTCATAGAAAAAGTCATGAATTTTTTAAAGACTACCCAATTCTCGTCAGTTCATACTATTAGGTTATGGCCCTCCATAGTCCACTCAATAAGTTATTTTTGACCATTTTTTTACATCCAATGCATCAATAAAATAATTATGTGCAAAAATATTCTAATTTTCCCTACGCATGACTATTAGTCCCACCGTTCGAAGAAAGACTAGTAAATTTTTTAAGATGACATTTCTCAATAGTTCAAGCAATTACGTATTGTCCCTCCGTAGTATGCCCAACCAGGTGATTTTAGACACATAACATCCCATAGGGTGGAGGCCTAGTGGTATCAGTGCCTCATCATCCTCGGGCTATAATAGGTGGATTCCCTTCATTTTTCGATAAGGCTCTTTAAAGAGAGGTATGACCTTAGATTTTTATTCCTATGCTTGGATTCTGATTTCTTTCCCCAGTTACTAATATGCTTATTTATTCTCAAATTCTCTCTTATAGAGCGTGCGTCTATTGGCATCTTGGTTGTGCGACATCAGAGATTAGACAGTGTTCGTTGTTAATCACCTGAGGAAGACAAATCGATCTTGAGTGGCATCATCGGAGACTAATGAGGATCATAAAGAGGGATCCAGTTCTGGAAGCGGAGGGTCCACTGCTTGCCATCGTGGGAAGCGTGCGCATTGGGATCCTCGAGAAGGTGCATCTTGATTAGGTTTAGACTAGAAATTTCAGGTTGCGTCCCAATAATTTTGGTCTTTTAGTTTTTTTCTTTTATTCTTGAAAAACGTAAACGCAATGACAAAGATATATATATAAAATGATGTATTTTTAATTTTTAATTTATCTTGAATTAATGACCTATCTTACATGCACTTTTAATTTTCCACTTTCGATTTTATTTAAGGATAGAAAGTAAGGAAAAGATGTTAAATATATAATTTTTGAGAATTTTCTAAAAAGAAATGTCTGGAAATCCCTTATTTCAAAAAATTAATTTGAAGAGAGGCTTATTTGAAAATTAAGAAGGCGAAAAAGGGGAAAAATGAATCTTCCTAAAATAATGTTGTGCCTATCGACAGACCCATTGGCCTGCCTGTCGGCAAACCTGTGCAATAGTGGTTATTTTTTAACCATGATTATTTTCTTTATGCACTGGTTACAACTTAGGAATGATTATTACAGCAGCAGATTGATTGCTTCGTCTCTTGTGGACTATTTCAAGTATAAAATGGGCCTTTTGGATGATGTTTTAAACCACGCTTAAACTTTTTTCCCTATTTATTTGTTCCTCGAATCTTCCTTGCTCTCTGAGACGGCCATTTCGATGACTGGAGCTTTTTTCACTTACCTTGAGGGGTTGGGGGCCATGTGACTATATAATGTTGATTATGAGGAACTTATATTGCCTCGGACTACTTTGTGGCACAATCGTTTAACTGACTGAAATCCTTTAGAAGTAGCTTTGTAATTTTTATACCCTAAATATCATATGTTCCAACTTGACCTTGATGAGGTGTGTCCCACCAATGAATAGTTTTATGTCATGACGGGTGTTAATCCCAGCGTTTCCATAACTATGTCTCACATGTCCCGTTCTCCTCGAGATTTTTTAGTTGAATTATTGCACGTCTCTCCATATTTTGCCTGATCGCTAGTGCGTGGGGGAAGTATTAACTTTTCGGCGATGCTGAATTATGTTCATTGGAGGGGGTATAGTGATAACAACTTTGCTGGCACCGTAGCTTTGGGGTTAATAGCTAGGATGCTTTTGTCGACAGGGGATATAACCATCGATCCCAAGATTACCCCTATTATTTTTTAGATGTCTTATCACCGTAACCCTGTTGCTACCATACTAGCGAAGACGTCGAATAAGCTTGATTGTTGGAAGGAAAGTCGGGTGAACTTCTTATGTGGTAGCCCTGTGATGTTATTTATGTGGTTGGTAGAGAGACTTCATGTGGTGGACCCTCCCGAGTATCCGTTGATTGGTGTTCTGAATTTTTTTGCATGACATTTTGAGAGTTTTAGCCCTATTATGGGGAATTGGGTTAACTGGCTCATAAAGAATGGGGCTAGACACCTTTGTTGGTCTGTACCATGCCAGGAAGAGTTGTATCATGTCTAGAAATTGGATAAATATCGATATGTTCGGATAGTGGTCCTTCACCAAACCTATTTTTACTTCCCTTGGCGGCTTTTGCGTCAAGTGGGCTGGGAGAAAATTTTCCCTCCGTGCATAACCAACTTCTTTTGTGTAGAGGACATGACCGAATTGGTGGATCTGTGGCAACGTTGTTGGTCTCCCATTCGTTCGTCCCAATCTTCTATGGAGCCTAGGATAATATCTAGGGAATGATTGAGGTGGTTATGGGAGAATGTTGTCACGAAGGTTAAAGATCAGGAGACTGGGCAAATTTGGCTTATGATGTTTGAAAATAACGAGAAGGTATTGTGGATTCGTCCAAGCTAATCAAAGCTTATTGTCGCATGGAACGCATAAGGAGGTGCCATGAAGATTGGGATTTTTAGGGTCCTTCAGGAAATGGTGATGATGAGGCAGGGCGTTCTCGTTGCCAAGGAAAGTTTGTGAGGCTTTTAGTGTATGTTTTTAAGTATGGATTTGATAGGTTTATGTTGATGGGAAGTTTATATAGGTTTTAGGGGCTTTTTTTGTCACTTATACTTCATGTAACTGCCACACTTATGATAAGATAATTAAACGATAATTTTGTCATATCTTTTTATGCCTTTTGGATTTTTTAAAATTATTTTCATTAACTATACCGATCAATAACAAATACATAATCCTTTTGTTCATTTAAAATGATGAATGATTAAATGGAGTTCTTTAAAACCAATATTGGTTAAGAATTTGGAATGGTCTCTGTATTTGTTATCAAAGTGAAGTTGGATAATCTCAAAATAGTTATTAAAAAGTGGAATATGGAGGTTTTTGGGAAATTCTCATGCCAGATTACACACTTCCAAGGAGAGTTTACTAACTATCCAGTCTGGAATTGAATCAGTTGGTCATTCCCCTTCTAGAGATAAAATTGAGGTGTAGTATTAGTATAATTTAATTGAAGCTTTAAAGTTTGAAAATAAGTTTTGGAGGGAAAAAACTAGAATAATACGGATAAAAGAGGGGGATAGATGTACTGCATATTTTCATTAAGCATGTCCAGGAAAGACGAGTTATATAAAGTATAATAGAGGAGTTCTCACTGATCAAGACTTAGTTAAGAATCACATTGTTAAATAATTATCTTCTTTCTATACTGAGGACTCAGTGATTACTGCTAATAACTCGGCTTCCTCTGAATATAATGAGAGCCTAACTTTAATTCCAGATGTTGATGAAATCAAGCATATTGTTTTCTCTATGGATCCAATGTTTGCCCTTGGACTTGATGGCTTTGGAGGAATTTTCTACAAAACATGTTGGAAAATTGTTAGTAATGATGAATGTAAATCAATCACTAGTTTATTTAAGCATGGAGGGATCCTTCCTGGATTTAATTTAACCCATGCTATCCTTGTTCCCATAATGAACAAAGCAGATTCTCTAAATGACTTTAGACCAATAGCTCTGGCAAACTTTGTCTTCAAAATAATCATAAAGATTCTTGCTAATACGATGAAGTCTATCATTAGTTTTATCCTCGTCGAGAATCAAACTGGATTTATCTATGGTAGAAGTATTACTCATTCTATGGCTTATGGTGGCAACATAGGCAAAAAAATTGACATTTCAAAAGCTTTTGATATAATTAATTGGGAATTCATTATTAAGACTCTCACTGCCTTTGGATTTTTGGATAATTTTTTTATGTTTATTAATGTCTTCCTCAAATAATCTAAACCCTTTATCCTTGTCAATGGATCTCCACCTGGCTACTTTATCTGTACTAGAGGAGTGAGATAAGGAGATCCACTTTCTCCTCTTCTCTTTTGATTTGATGAAGATGTGTCATGCAAACTTATTAAAATGAAAGTTCAAGAGGTCAAAATCATCCATATTTTATTCCTAAGAGGATTTAAGTCTCCTACTCATATTATTTATGCTGGTGACATAGTGTTGTATTGCAATGGTGATGACATGTCTTTGCATAGTGTTATTGAAGCTTTTTATTCTTATGTTGCCTGGACAAAAAATTAATAAAGCTAAATTCCAAGTTTACATTGGGAATGGGGTTGATAGTAGGAAGGATAATCTCATTCAACATCTTGGCATCAAAGAGGGTTCCATCTCTTTCATATATTTGGGGGTTCCTATATTCAGAGGCGAACTAGGATGAAGACATATAAAATCATAATTGATAAAACCAAGGCCAAACTTAAAGGGTGTCAAGGAAAAATGTTATCAATAGTTGGTATAATGGACTTGATCAGGTCGGTTATCCATTCCATTTTTATATACAGTTCAAAAGTTTATAAATATCCTTTTACACTTCTCAAAAGAGTCCATAAATGGATTAAGAACTTTCTATGGGCTGGATTTACATTTTCTCATAAATTAATTTGTGTTGATTGGAATAAAACTTGAATGCCCTGTGATGGACGAGGTATTAATTTGAGAAACTTAATTTCTTTAAACAAAACCAGTATTCTTAATGAGGCTTGCCATGTTTGCACAAGGAAGTCTATTTGGTCTCAATTTATGGAGTCTAGATTTAATCCAATGGGTAATAAATGTTGCTATAAAATAAGTTCCATGTGGTCTAAATACATAAAAGCAATTAGAACAATAAACTTAATGCTATCTGGATTACTGGCAATGGTAAGAAAGTTAGTTTCTGGCAAGACAACTAGCTTGGTGATCCTCTAAGTCAAGATGAGAGCCATAGTAATATCAAAGTTGTTGAATTCACTCACAATGGTAAATGGTGCCTCAACTCAACAATCTTCAATTGCATGGAAACCCAAACCATATTCCTTATAGAGTCTCTATGATTGTGTGGAAATTATTTTATGAAAAATTAGTTATTCAAGATATTTTGCAAGTCTGAAGGCATTCAACTTGTCTCTAGATGCATTCTATGTAAATAGTGCATGAATATCTCATTCATCTTTTCATTGGAGGTAAATATTATAATGGCATTTAGAATTGTACTGTCCATACTTTTAATCATCATGTTTGGTATAGGTTTCCAATTCTCATATGGAATCAAGAAATTATTGTGGGGTTTAGCTCCTAAATCTAAGGACAACTATCCTTGGGGCAACAGACTTTATTTGGAGAGCTTGAAATCGGGCTATGTTCGAGAACATTATCCCGCTCCTAACAACACTTTACTGCAATTGGAATTATGGATAGGTTACATTGGCTTTCTGGGAAAAGGGTTCCTTAGAAACAACATTGAAGACTGGAAGATTCTTCGAACTTTGAACATTAATGTCAAAGGTAAGATATCTCTTAAAATTATAGAGATCAGATAGTATCCTCCTATTAAAAAATGGAACAAGGTGAATGTTGATAGCCTTTTGAGAATAACTTAGCTACGTTTGGTGGTGTTTTTAGAAACTGCAGGGGATATATGAGCGGTTAAGTTGATTCTAATTTAGATTTTCATGTTGAACTCATTCTTGTAATAATATGGATTGAATTTGTTGGGAATAAAAGTGGGCAAAGCTATGGTTGGAAACTGATTCTAAATCTATTTGGTGTTGGTTTCATGAGAAATTTCACAACCCTCCCTGGTATCTTCATACTAAATGGTTTAATTTTAAGTTCTTCATTTCTCAAATGGAGTTTGCTTTCTCACACATATATAAAGAGGAACATTCAGTGGCTAACAAGTTATCAAACATGGGCCTTATCCATGATAATGTTAAGTGGTGGTGGAATGCCCCTCATAATATAGTTCATCGTAATGCCTTTAATCTATTTTCATTTAATAGTGTAAGATCGTTGTAACGGATTTATTCCCACTCAACTTTTCTAACTTGGCTACCGAGCATAACTCACAGAGAGGGCATCCCAAGCTCAATAGGCATGGTTTCCTTCATATTATCTATCAAGGAGTAGGGTTAGCCCCAGTTGGTTCTCTGATGGATGTGTAGTAATCCCAGAGTGCATGAGGGATTTGATCAACCCAGTCGTTGAAACTTCAGTTCATCTTGCTGATTATTTATGTTAATATGATTAGTGTGCTTTAACGAATTAGTTGATTTTATTTATGTTAATTATTTGTAGCGGTTAATTTAAATTAGGTTGTGTTGGATTGAACTCACCTAGGGTTGAATGGTTAATTTGATTTAGTGATGGATTTTTTACTCGTTTATTTCGATTGGGTTGTCCTAGTTAGTATGCCTAGGAGATTTAACGGGGTATATCATATATGCTCCGTATTTACGACCTTACGTGCGTAATTTTCGAGGTGTTTGTTGACGCCGAAATCATATTAGTCTTTTATGAAAATTTAGGGGTGTGACAACTCTTGATTTAATTAATTGACGAAACGAGACTCAATCTTAATAATTTGTGAACCCGTGTAACCATTTTATACTAATTAACTCGAGGTGATGGATATCCGACGCATCCTATAGTTTTTATTCTTTTGTTAACGTATATTAAATACACTCATGCCTAGTTTACCTTTTCTTTCTTTTGTTTAGAAAAATTCCTTTTACACTTTTATTCTACAAATATTAAACCTAGTAAATTCTAGCACTAGTCTCTGGGGATTTTTTTGATACCCGGACTTGACCGCTATACTCTTTTAAAAGAGTGTAGTAAATAGTTTAGGCTTTTGTATTAAGGCGTTGAACAGAAAATAATGATCGGCGTGCTGACTACGCGCTACTTTTCACCCTTAGTCGGACTCCTCCCGCTCCTTATTTAATCCCAAAGTGAAAGAGTCTCGAGGACAATCTTTCCCAATTTATAGAAACTCGATCATCGATCAATGCCCAAACGTTTGCCGACTTAAAGGCATCGCTTTCTAAGTTGTAATCTTCCTTAAGTGTCCAAGAGAAGGGAAAGTTTACCGTCCAAGGCCAACTACCTCCCTAGGGTTAAAACTTTGTTATCTTTAATCCTGATAAAAAATCAAGAGCAATGTAGCGCGGTTACCACTCTACGCAGTGGTAGAGTTCTTTACTCGTCATCTCCTCCACATTATATGCAAAAATAAAAGGAGGTTTCTCTCGGCACGAAAGAGGGAGAATATGCCCCTTGGAAGAGAGTGAAAAAAAGACTCAGTTAGGCTCGAAGTGGTAGTAAAAACCCCAACAGTCGCATTATACTCTCAATGGTTGGCCCTTCCACCTAAAGAGACTTGTCGTGATGACATTATAGGTGTACACGTAAGCGAGTGAAGCTTAATTTACCTTTTCTTGAGGCTATCAAGCAAATTATCGCATATGCAAAGTTTATCAAGGAATTCCTCACAGTGAAATGTAAATTAAAGGTAAAGAAAAAGGTGTTCTTAGCACAAAATGTGAGTTCGATACTTTTGAGCGAACTCCCACCCAAGTATAAAGATCCATGTGCGCCGACCATTTCGTGCATTATTGGAAATAATGGAATCGAGAGTGCTTTTGTAGATCTAGGCACGGAGGTCAAAATTCTACCTTACTCCATATATAAAAAGCTTTATTAGGGAAATCTTAAGCCTACCAAAATTTCTCTCCAACTTGTGGATCGTTTCGTGAAGATAGCCCAAGGGGTAGTTCAGGACATGATCATTTAAGTCGACACTTTATACTTCCCGATAGATTTTATCATTTGTTAAACGGAGCCCTCCTCCCCATTGAGTCATAATGTTCCCATTATTCTTCGCTGTCATCTTTTAGCCACGAATAACGTGTTGATTAACATGCATAATGGGTATATGCAACTCACGTTCAGGAACATGACACTCGAGATGAATATCTTTAACATCAATAAGCAAGTTGGTGATGAAGATGATTCACACGACACGAATCTTAATGAGGAGTTAGTACACGAACAATTTTAAAGGTAGTAAATTTGGGGATCCGCATGAGGTATATTTAGTGATGGTTATCGAGAGCGATAGAGAGTTAGGATAGATGAGCTTAGAAAATTATGAGAAAGAATTCGGGTCGATGGATGAGAACCTCGATGTTGAAGTCCAATCATTATTGGACTCTTTTTGTCACTTATAAAAAAGCAAATGGAGAGATAAGATAGATCAAATCCTTCTTTATAAACGTCCACAAATGCCTTTTGAGTTATCGGATGAGATCGGTGACATGGCTAGAGTTTTGTCCGATTTAGAGCTCGATCCATGCATTATCGTCTTTAAGGGAAATCTAGTCTTAACGCGTCACTCGATATTTAAAGATGATAATCTCTCCAACTCTGGACAATTACGCTATAAGGTTATTGGGCACCTCGATGATTTCACTCACCTCGTTCATCATGTCCCTCGATGTGTCCGAGTTTTCTGTTGGGTCAATTCCCAATTGTTCCGACTTTTGATTCATTATGTGGGGGAGATAGAAACGAGTTTATTGGACCCCATACACAGGGTTAAGTAGGCTTAGGAGAAAGAGAAGGTCGTCGTACCCCTAGGCATATGGGGTGATTGTTTTGTATTTTGAGCCATGTGTTGGTGTTATATAGTGTCTTATTGCATTTTAAATTTTGCTTTTTCTATTTTGTACTATTCTTTTCTTATTTACATTTTAGTCATTTTGCTTGATGACAATGCAAAAGTGTAAGCTGGGGGGTATACGTGCGTATTTAAACTTCACAAAATTTTAAAATGCCCCAGGGCCTAAAAATGAAAATTTTCAAAAAAAAATTGAAAATTTTCTAAAAAGCCAAAAAAAATCAAAATAAATAAAAATTAGAATTTAAAATCTTCAAAAATACCGCTAAATTTTTGTTTGAAGTGCAAATTTGTAAAAATCAAATGAACTAAGACTAAATTGACCAAAAATGGAAATTGACCTAAAATTGATGACTTAACAAATAAGTGTGGAGATTTTTAACCCAATGAGATTTCGAGCCTATCATTTTTTTCGAGTAATAAAATCAATTTGAGTTAAGTTATTTTTAGAGTTAAAAAGTCATTGATAATTTCTAAAGCACTGTTTAATCGGTTACGAAAAATGAGTAAGATATAGTTTTGAAAACGCGCAAAAAATGTCTCATAACTAAAATTAATGTGACAACCCGAATTTCGAGATAAGGGGTGGCTAGTCCGATACCCAGATGTAACAGGAATCATGGATGGATATCATCCTCAGCATCAACAAAAATAAACTGAGTATACGGGAAAACCACCCAATAAGTCAGAAAACGGGTTGCCAAAAAGTTTAGAAATTTAAAACCAGTTAAGAAAATTTAATTTAAACAACCCATTCTGACAAGCAAGTGGAATTCCATAAGAATATATATAATACAACTAAGACGGATGTATACAAAAGGACCGAATAGGCTGTCGGTCCACAGCTACATAGAACACCGTACAACAGTTTAATATCTTACTTAAAACATTCATTAAACAAGTACAAATGTTTGGGCCACACGCCCGATGAAAAGACCCGATCATATCTAGAATACAAAGATGAAAGCGTCTAATACAATGTCATGTAATAACCCGTAAAATCTTACAGCTCGTCAAAAGCAAAGGAATGGGAACATCAAAACGGGTGTCCTTGCGGTGGAGCACTAGAGCGAATACAATCATATACACAACAAGGAAAGTAAACCGGTCAGGGTCGGGTTCTATATGATCACCAGAAGAAATAAAAAAGCATGATAGAAATGAACAGTTATGCAAGAATGATAAGGATGATAATATGGCATGTTATCTAGCATGTTAAGCCTAAATTACAATTTAAGACAATTTAACTAAATGATGAAATAAAATGTCATTTACATAAAAGAAAGAAAAGTAAATAACTTAAATTTAAAACCTTTCCTCATTTATCCAATTCCATTATCTTTTATATTCCTTAATAGGAATAAAAACCATTTATTAACTTCCATAGTTAATTATCATTCCATTCCTTAATAGGAATACCATTAGTAATCAAGTGCTCTTTATGGCACATTAATCTCAATCCCGTGCTCTTTATGGCACGTATCCATGCTCTTTATGGCATATACCCATCAAGTCCCACTTGATGCAGAAAAGTTATATTCTCATACATATAACGATTCTAAGACCGCCCCTCCGAGTTTCCCCACTGGGCGCGCCCCTAAATGACCATCATCTTCCAGGGCATATCTATACAAGACAACCTCGGCACCTATCGCGATACGTCGGGAAGCGACCATATGCCTGCGGGAGAGTTAGGACCACACCCGGAATCCCCTCACCAGCGCAGAAAACATATAAAAAAAACCCGCATATGGCCAAGGACTATATCCACCCTGCATTCATTAGCCAGGGGGCATCACCAAGCGCGCGAACTTCCCTTATGATGTCATTTAGAGAGGTGTGTATCAGTAAATTTCCATTTACATTTTAAATCTCATTTTCATTTTCAATTTCCATTAGCAAATTTCCATTTCCATTATCCATGTGTTTGGTTCTTTTTATTCGAACTTGTAATCATTTAAACAAGTGGGTTCATTTTTATTTGAACCGATCATCTTTAACACGGTTTGGGTTCATTTTAGTTGAACCTATCATCATTAAACCTTTGGGTTCATTTTATTCGAACCTATTCTCATCGAATATCGACATTAATATTCCTCAAATTACAAGTCCCGACTAAATCTCCAAATGATCCTACAAGTCCCCAAAGTTCATAAATTTTGATAAGCCCCTAAGTCTCCAAGCATGGGAATTTAACTTCCTAGCTTCAAAAAGTTTGAATAACAGAAGTAATGCCTTAACATCACTTTAAACCTCCCCGGAATAAACCCCAGATGACCCAATTCTAATCTAGGGTGGCGACCAAACTCAACTACAACTCTAGGACTCTAAGTTTACTTCATTCAAGAAGGTTCCTAGGTCCTAAACCTAAAGAGAAAGATCAAAAATTAAAAAGGAAAATGAATCAAAACTGCAGGACCCGAATCGATTCGCCCTAGGGGCCGAATCGATTCACCCCAGCGAATCGATTCGCTCTGAAAGCGAATCGGTTCGAAAAATAAACCCAGGTTTCTGTAAATGCCGAATCGATTCGGCCTTAACCCGAATCGATTCGGTTACCAAGACCTGGGATTCTGCAACTATGCGAATCGATTCGCCCCTGCGAAAATGCTAAGTTTGGCTATGGAGTTTTAAACTCCAAATTTTCTCCCAAACTCAAAACCAACCCAACCAAGATCATATGCTGCAATTTCTATACCAAAAATATCTCTAACTATCATCATTTGCAACATTTATCATCCAAATCAATTTTCAAGGGTTAATACCCAAAATCCAACAAAACCTTAAAATGTAAAACCATAACAATTCAATAACTATCAAAACTAATTATTCTCCTTAAATCACATAATAGCAAGTAGATTACTTGCCTCAAGCTTTCAATAATCTCATTTGATGAAGAAGAAAGCAACAATCCAAGCTTGAATCTCCAAATCTCTCTCTTTTCTCCAAAGTTATCTTCCTCTCTCTCTCTCTCTCTCTCTAGGTTAAAATTTTGGTCTTAAGAGGAATAGTAAGTCTTAGCAAGACTTAATCGGGCCTTAAGTCTAACATGCCCAACTTTAATGACTAATACGTGATACAATAAATCGCAACTACACATTTAAGCTATAACCAGTCAAAAGTGTCTGAAATACCAAAATGCGATATGGCACTTATTTTGACTGTCTCGCACCTACCGGGACTAACTACACCCTCCAAATGATCATTTGGGAATTTTATAACTCATTTTGAGTTTCGGTTTCACATTAAACCAAAATGTCATTTTAAATTCTTATGACACCATAAATCACCACATGGATATTTTTACCTACTTATCAGGTAATCATACAACATTTCAGTAAATATTAACCTTTTTCATAATAAATTAATATTTACTCAAACTCCATCAGTTTACAATTATATACTACATATAGTAAATAAATATAAAGTAGGCTCTCAAAAGTGAGGGTTGTTACAATTAATCTCGACACGTATATGGTAACATAATTAGTAATTCAGATAAATGAAGTTAGGTTATCGTTTGTTTACCCACAGATATTATGTCCATAAAAAAATTGTTTTTTTGTGTACGCCTATTTGAGCCGAAAAATGTTATGTCCTTTTCGTTGGTAGCTTGAAAAACACAATTGGCTCGGAGTTGTGAAATTGAAATTTTATCAATTTAATTAGTCCGGTATATAAAAGGGGCAAGAAAAATAAGAAAAATTGCTCACACAAAAAGAAAAAATTAAAAATATGAAACAATTAAAAATATAAAAAAATATATGAAAAAATAAAAGGAAAAAGAAGAGAAAAATTAGCAAAAGCCCAAAAAATTGCCTACAGAGATTGCAAGCAAATTTTCTAACTGTGAAATTCTCAAAAATTTCCATTATTCCCCAAAACACCTTGACTTGAAAAAGAACTAATTGAGTTCGACTAACAAAATATATTACCGCGTGGAGAGCTGAAACACGAAAAGATAATAAAGATATAAAGCGGTGTGAATAAAGAATAGTGTTTTTCCTTTTTCCAATGATCGTAGCCCGTTCATGAGATCTTTTCACCCATGAAATTTTTTTCTTTCCATTTGTGTGCGTGAACTCGTGTTCCATTACATTTACTCTTAATATTACGCACACTGAGAGAAAATAGTCACAATCTGAGTGATTCGTTTGTGAGAGCATTCCGTGAAAAATTAAATTAAATCGAATTTTTAGAAAGTAATGTAATGATCAATCGGTGGAAGTTAGTTGTTTAATTTTCGGCTTCGCACACATGCACTATGAATTGAGAGTGTCAGATAGACATTTAAAGTAATTATTTTGGATGATATTAAATTGTACGGCTTTTAGTTATTTTGATATTTTTTTGAGTCGTGTGAACGACGAATTTTGTGGGTATATTCACTGCAAACCCTCACGAGACACCACTAGTTCTACTAGCATAACCTAGGGCTTTAACGGCTTGTTGCATATGTTGATGCAATCGCTTGCCCGAAAAAGAGTTATTCTATCCTTAGTCATTTAGACGCCCATTTAAACTCAAACTCTTATTCTTTTACGTTGCTCGTGACGAGCAATGTTTTAAATTAAGTGGGATTGATTCAGCATAAATATTCCATATTATCCCCTTAATTTCGATACTTTTATGGTCATGTGCATTGTATTTACCGCGAATTTATCTTATTGTTGTGCTACTACCCTTTTTCGATGAGTATTTCATTTTTTGTGCATTTCTCTCATGTTTTTACAGGTAATTTATGCAAGTGGATGCGAAAGAGAAGTCAAAAATGGTGAAAGAAACTCGAGAAAAGGAAAGTCAAGAGTAAATTCATAATTTCTTAGTCAGACTTCGAAAGAGCATCTAAATGAAAGTCAAATAATTCAAAGTCGTGAGCACTTTGAAAGAAACGACACCTCAATCCGAGCTACGGTGAAGAAGTTATGTGCATTCAAAGTTGGGACAAGAATCCAGGGGTGAAAAGTGCAAATAAGAGAAAAAGATAAAAAAAAAAAAAAAAAGGTGCACTTGTGCAGCGAATGTACACGAATTGGTTCAGATTAAAGGTGAACCTATTCGGCTTATGATTCGGTTCAGATCCCTCGGGGAGAATGGGTTCGGGGTCCTTATTTGATTGATGCGGGAATTTTAATTTTCTCCTTATATTTAGCTAAAAGACTTGAGTCAGTTTTGGACTTTGAAAAATGACTTCCATCACTTGTAAATATTTATTAGGAGTATTATTATCAGATATGTATTTATATAAAGTAGAGAAGAACCCTATAAAATAGTGGATCAAATTTTATGATTTCTTTCCATGCAAAATTCATTAAGGAGTTGATTCCGTTCCAAAAATTATTAAAGCTTATTCCTCGCATGTTCTTCACTCTACATTTTGGTAACGTTGTTTTAATGCTTTATTCTTGTTATCCATTCACCGTTTCTTCCTACAATCTTGATTGTTTATGCGTAGTGACTAACAACATCATGTCCGACTGGGATTTAGAGGGTTGGGTTACATGAAACCAACCCAGGTGTTAGAGTTGGAGTCTAATTGGGGTTTGATAAGTTATCAAAACTAATATTATAGGTCTCCTAACTCCGTTTGTCATAGGCAACCGGAGTGTTTGTGAATACAATATATGTATTGATAACTTTGTTATTTACGTTAGTTTATATACTAACTAAATATTATGCGGAGAAAAATCCCCATACACGTAATGCTTTGATGAAATTTTCCTCTAATTAAATTAATAATTATTGAACATTTTATAGCTAGCGACAATATCTACGGTTCGGGGGATTGGATCCTGATCCCACTTTTCTCAATAGTTTCAAAAACTCAAAAATTTGTAGTTTTCTATCTCCTTGTTAAATTGCATTTGTTAGTTCGTTTGCTCTAATTACTAGAAGATTGCATAACAAATCATCAGCTTTTCCTTTTTTCGTGAGTCAATAATTAGGTTGTATACGTCTTCCCCTAGTAGTCATTACGATTTGTCCCATTCCCTAAGGGTTGACCCTGACTTACCAGGATCATTAATTGAGCTACTAGCTTACCCTTGAACCGTAGGTAAACTCACTGAACACACGTTTTTTGTCACTTCAGGTGGAAATATAGCAAATGGAATCGCTAACCTATTTTTCACAAAATAGGCAAAATATGTAGCAGTCCTTGAACAAATGACATTAAAGGCAAACTAATTCATACAAAACCAAATAAACCACGTGTCCAGGGACTAAGTTATAGTATGGAAAGGTATTAGGCACTCACTCCACCCTTTCGGTCTCTTATGGGCTATGATAATATTCACATTTTTCTCCCAAATAAAATTTGTGTGTATAATGTGTGCGGAATGAAATAAGTGAGAAAATAAATCGCCATACCCACGTCATGAAAAAAATAGGGATGCTTCATTACAAGGAGTATATATAAAATAAAATAATATAAATGGTAGTCAAAATGTGAGCAGCACACCCGATCACAGTCCATCGCACAGAATGGAATACGACCACTATAAATACAATAAAAAAAAGGCTACGTTATATGAAATATGTCGGATCATTATCCACTATGAGGAAATGGATATGCATGTCTGACGGGATTGTGAAAACAGAAAAAATAAAAGATATGAAAATATAATATAATTTAAGCAACACACTGGATCATAATTCACTATGATGAAGTGAATATGCATGACTGATTGGCTTGCTAAGAATATATAACCTAATGTATGCATTATATATATATATATATATATATATGTGTGTGTGTGTGTGTGTGTGTGTGTGTGTGTGTGTGTGTGTGTGTGTGTAATTTAGAATGAAAAAATTGAAAAAATTAAGAAAATATTACTCCAATCCCGAGGAAAACTCGGGACTCGTACATAGCTGGAAATGGCATAAAAGTCCATGTAGTTTAAAAACACTTAAGGATGGAATTTGACCCATGAATCCAAAGCTATAATTTCCTTATTTTGATATCTTGTAAAGTGTGCACTAATGAAACAAATGCATGAAAAATGGGAGGAAAATTGTAATACCCCGCATTTTATAGAGATATTTAATTGAATATTTAAATTACGTGGGGTGACACGTAATTTAATTTATGCGGGTGACAGGTACTTTAATTTACGAAATAATGGGAAATTAAATAAATATTAATTTAAAGTGGAATGAATTAATATTTCTATGATTATGTATTTACCAGTGAGCTACAGTAAATAAAATTGAATTAAGTCGTAAGTGAGTAAAGAGGACAAAATTTAATAATATCTCAACCGAGACATGTGTGATTAAATTAAAATAGGTTGAGATGGGAAATTATTTTTACATGACTTGGGTGACGATTTTGAGAGCACGTTTGATTCGAAATAGGTAAAAAAATAGTGGAAACTGAGTACATGGGGGTTGTTGTGACACCCCGACTAATTAAATACCGGGTAGCTACTCCTTTATTAAATTAATACAAAATGTCAAGTTGGTTCAGCTAATAGCATCACTGTCGAAAACGTTTTAATAATTACTAACCACCTAGTATTTAAAAAGTGAGTTGTCAAATTTTAAATTAAATCTGATTAACATGCAAAGTGAAATTGTAAAAGTTCACATAACCATACACAATAAAGTCTCAATAGAGTAACCAACAAATAATAATGAGTCTGGAGGAAATACTCCTCACAACAATCCAAATACTGAAATAAATAAACAAGTCTGCATCCTAAATTAATTACAACCCAAAGTCTGAATAACTGGAATATAAAATGTCTCTAAAGGAAATGGGGTAACATGCCCAACAAAATAGTAAACTCTGATAAAGGAATCAAGACCAAAGATGGAGGCGTCTACTGTCAAAGCCCTGTAGCTTTCACAACAGCTACAGCTCGTCACCTGAATGAAATGTATATGCATGGTGTCCTTGTGACTGGGCACCTAAAAGGTTTTTACAAAAATAGATTTGAAAGCAAACGGGTCAGAGCCCGAATGTGGAGAATAGTTTAAAAACAGCAAGTGCTTTAATGACATTAAAACAATGAATGCAAAATACATGTTAGGACGTGCTCTCACATGAAATACTCACCTCTCGACTATTTGTGCACTCCTAACGTACCGTACCCATTCAAGTGATTCTCATATCTATTTAGACCAAAATAAATTCTAACCTTTCCACTCGTTTCGCACTTTAAATTACAACGTTATCAATTAAATAGAGAGTCTTACTTTAATTCTCGGATTCCCAAATTATTCGCAAAACCATTTACTAGAGGTTATCCCCTTTTATCTTTTCAAAGCGTTACTATAATTATACTCACAATTAAACATGACAAATCTTTCCAATTAACCATATATTATTCTCATCATAAATATACAGTACAAGCACCCCGAGGCTAAGCTGCGGTGCACACATACTCTGCTATCCCATCCCGGTACATCACGTACATAAGGATCACGCATTCTGAATCTCTCAAGAATCGTTCTCTGATAGTAATAATCACAAATAATGGAGGCGAACATAGTTCACATCACATGGGTCATGCACATACCTACGCTCCCATGATCAGCAGACTTATTAACTTCTCAATAAGTCCTTCTATGAACTATGTCCTCGAGGTACCAATCTATATACCCCCCGTAGGCACACAAATATTAGATGGCCCTAAACGAACGCAAACCTCCCGTGATAGCAAGTATGGTAGGTATATCATACACATAAAATCATATATACTAAGAATGCACACATCTTAGTTATTACCATATTTTTATTAGTGGTATACTTCTCATTCTTATACCAACTTTTAGTGTCACACAAATCATATGTCCCCGGTTTATATGTATTTAAGTCATCAATTATCCTCACTTAGCGATTAGTCACTCGCGTCCTAATCCACAAATGTCATCTGATTCAAGCCACTATTCTATATTTTCCTCCTCAATATATCCCAAATCTTCCAACTATACCTATTAGTTAATAAGGGAAAATTATCTCATCATTTAAATAAGGTTTCGGGACACTAGAAATCAAATCAGGCCAAAAAGGCCATTCTGTCAACTCGTTAGAAGTCTCGTTCGAACGAGGTCGTTCAAACGAGAGTTCGTTCGAACGAAGGGCATCGAACGAGAGTTCGTTCGAACGAAAGGCATCGAACGAACTACCAACTCGTTAGAAGGCAGACTGTCACCTCGTTAGAAGCTCGTTCGAACGAGGTCATTCGAACGACCTGGGCAGAGCTTCTAACGAGATGGCAGTTTCCAGCCCATAAATTCCTAATTCATTTTTCTCAATTTTCCTCTTCTCAAAACTCATCCAAAAGTCATCCCAACGGTGTTTTAAGGTTCTTCAACATTACTAAATCTTCTTAGGTGGTATCTTAACATGTTTATGGGGTCCAATCTTCCTAAACAACATGTAATTATCATATCTCCCAAATTTTCCCCCAAACCCTATGGGTATGAACCCAGAAATTTAAAGTCTTCAATTTCCCTTTATAAATCCGTTTTTACATCATAAAAAGTTGTATTTATTTTAATACAAACACCCAATAATATTCTACATGCAATCCCTATATCATAATCTGAATTTCTATCTCCAATTTCATGGGTTTTCATCAAACTCCCAATATAATGCAATTATTTTAAATTCTAAGCATGGAAGAAACATTCGCTTGAAATTAACATAATTAAACCACTTGCCTTAGATAGTTCTTCTGAATTTGTTGTTGAAAGTTGAAGGTTGTCCACTCCCCTCTCTCCAGATTTCTCCCAAGGTTGAAGGTTGAAGATGGTGGTTATGGTTTTCTCTTTGGGAACCTCTTCTAATTTCTTCCTATAACTCCCGTAGCCCTCTAATTAGTTAAGTGATGGTAATGGCTTAGTGGGTTACTAAATAACCTATAATTAACTCCCAAAATTCGTTGGTTATAATTCCTAAAATTTCAAAATTACCAAAATACCCTTTTTAGTTGTCGGTATGGCCTAAAAATTCCCCGGGACCCAAACTAAACCCCCGGCTAGTGTTTTCTGACTATTTCGACCCTTCCGAACTCGTTGGCACACTCAAAATGACCATTCGGTTGATAAAAATAAAATTCACTTTTTAATTCAAATAATTACATTCCTGACGCGACTGACACGTGCGTCTTAACTAAATTTCCCAAATTGCCGTATTTCAGTCTCGCGACAATTTCAATATTTTCAATATTCATATATTGTCATATATACACATTATAATCAAATACCAACTCACATCTCGTTAGTATTATATCTGAATTAATTCTCAATTAATTCACATTTAATCTAATTAATCCCATAAATAAATATCAATAAAAGTACGGGGTATTACAGTTGTGTTTTGGTCTCGGGGGATTTTTAGATTAATCGGGAGTAATTTAAGTGGCTTTTGGACTTCTTATGAGTATGTGAATAGCCAAAAACAAGATTTGACATGTAAAATGAAGGGTTTGGGTTTAAGTAAAGGTCATTTCACAAATCCAAAGGTTTAGAAGAGTTATACAAAAAGTTAGAGAGAGAATGAAGAGAATTAAGAAGAAAATTCAAGAGTCCAAGTTAGGAATTAAAGAACATTTCAAGAACACTCTATTATTGAAGAAGTGGAATGAAATTCAAGGAAGACTATCAACATCTTCATCAAATCGATACCCTACAAACCCTATGGCAAGTAATTAACTTGCTACTTTTAATTTGTGTATTCAATTTGAGTAATATCATAGTTCAGAAATGATATTTTCGAGATGGTTTCACATATATAAATTATGGGATTTTGGGAAATGATTTATATTTTGGCACTTTATAGGTATGGAACTAGTAGGTAGATTTATTGTTATTGGCACTTTCTAGCGATAAAAGAAGTAACGAAAAGATTAAATAACTATATTCTTATATACTTTTCCTATATAGAATGCTAACCCGACGATATGTTAAATTTTAAAACATGCTCTCATACCAACTTGTCACACCCTACTATTTGGTATGAATGCAAAATAGAGTATATATAAAGAAATGGATTAAAGTTAAGGCGAAATACAAAAGTTTATGCATTTTGAAACGGTACACATAGTGTATTACCACCGGAGGGGTGACTTACATTTTATTGTCAACTCGAAATATAAAGTATAAAATAGAAAAGTGTCACTCATTGCTCCCATCTGGCTTAGTCTCTACCGAAACAGTCACATATGCAAATAGGTGACTGGTGTGTGTCCCAAAAGGGGAAGAGATATTATCCTCTTTCTCATGGGCCGTTTGGAGGGAAAAAAATTTGCACAAATATGCTAACCAGGCTTTACTAATTTTATAACAAATATATGTATTGATGAGAGGTATGGTATATATAAAATTTAGATATTTGTATCTTTACATAAAAAAGTCAAAGAGTTTAAATTGATAATCCCATACTTATCAGATTACAAAGGGGTATAGAAATATGTAAGCCATCAGTAAAACCAAATAATAAGTAACCCAAAACATTTATATAATAACTGTTAGGTACACAATTAAAGTGGCACTCATACGTAAGTAGCTAAACTCCGGCTCTCAATCATCTAAGACCATAGACCAAGCGGAAAATTCCATAGGATAACACGACACTTTACTCCCTAATGAATATTGATGCTTTTAAAACAAATGATAATGCACAAAAGTGCAAGGTGAACTGGAACATTAAAACGAATTGTTATGATATCAATTATTAGATAAGAATGGTGTAAATTCATCCAATAATTATAATTAAAACAATCAATGATATAATAACATATGAGTATGGTAATTTTTAGACATATTTAGAATCAATTAGGGATATCATGGAATGATATCAATAGTAGTTACATAAGTACGCAAAATTTATTATTAAAGGGGTAAAACGACCTACTAGATCGTGTTTTGAACAACTTTAGAATCAAAAGAGGATACTGGGAGGACCTGGTACTTCATTATACGTATACAAATATTTGGGTGAATAAGTATTGTTGGCATTGGGGTTCATTTCGGTCAATTTATAATAAAAATTATGTATTTTAAAGTTTAAGGGGTTTAATTGTAAAAAACTTGGGACTCTAAAATCTTAGGCTTAGAATCAAATTTGGACTTCGGTGCAGAAGAATTTTTTATTTAAAATCCTTTAAAGTACTTATAGACAAAGTTTGGTGTTAAAAATCATAAGTTGAAGAAGTCAGAAGGGGTTAATTTGTAATTTAGAAGAAGTATTTCAAACATAGAACCTTATTTTTCATAACTTTGGCTAAGCTTGACCAAACACTGCTTTACCTTATACTCCTTTGACCTAAAAAATAAAATAAAAATATTTGAAAAAAATTCGAAACATTTTATTTTGCCACATGCCCTCACACGAGTGGTCAAGATTTCTTATCAAATAGTTTATCTTCAACCTTTCGAAGGTTGACTTTAGGGTCTAAAATATTTGACCGGAGATATCTCCTTCATTTCTAAACCATTTAAGATGGTTTCTAAACAAACTCAAACTCATTTTTCACAACGAATCAAAATATATGAGTTTTATTGATGGAGGTGCAGTATATATTGAGTTCCATAATTGTGTGTTTTTCAACAATTTTGACTTAACTTTCGAAGATTTTATGAGTGTGGAAAGGATTCTTGAACATGGTTGGGTTTCTGCTAGGGGTGTGCAGAAAAACCGACCGAACCGCTGAACCGACAAAACCGAACCGAACCGATGAAATCGGGTCGGTTTTTTTACATGGTCGGGTCGGTTCGGTTCAAGCAGCCAAAAAACCGATATATTCGGTTCGGTTTTCGGTTTAAACCTTATAGGGCCCGGTTAGAACCGAACCGAACCGCTCTTATTATAAAATATAATATATATATATATATATATATATAATATTTAAAATAAACAATTTACTTTAGAGACTTTAGGTTAAGCTGTAAAGTGGTAAACACTTTGTTCATTTCGTTTCCCTCCTCACTGTCTCAAGCTCAACTCAAGGGCGCATGCTCTCTCCCTCTCCCATCTCCGACGCCGATCTCTCCCATCTCCGGCGCGATCAGATTCCACCGCCGATCAAGGTTCCACCGCCGATCTCTCCCATCTCCGGCGCGATCAAGGCCGTTGAGGTCCGGTAAAACCGTCGCTCTCTCCCATCTCCGGCGCGACCAGGTTATCTCCGATCTGCAATTTTTTTTCATTTTTTGTTTCTGAAATCTATACATCTGTTCAGATAGAGTTTTTTTTCATTTTTTGTTTCTTAAATCTATACATCTGTTCCGATCTGTAAAGTTGTAAACACTTTGTTTCATTTCATTTTTTGTTTCTTAAATCTATACGCTCCCATAGAGTTTTTTTCATGCTTTTTGTTCTGATGTACCGCCGATCTGCCCTGCCGATCTCCGGCGCGATCAAGGCCGTTGATGCTTTTTGTTCTGATGTATACCCATACTGTTTTGTAATTAAATATTACTGCTTTTTGTTCTTAAATATTACTATTTTTTTTTCAGTTTTAAGATCTATTCTTGATATTTTTTTTTATAAGAACAAAAATATTACTGTTTTTTTTCAATATTAAGATCTGTTCTTAATATTTTTTTTTATAAGATCTGTTCATATTAATTGTTGTATAGATCTGTTCATATTTCGTTATTTCATGCTTATTTTTTTTCAATATTAAGATCTGTTTTTTCATGTTTATTTTTTTAGGTCAAAACATATTTTTTTAATATTCTAACATACAGTGTTTGATCATTGTTCATTTCAGAGCTGATTCTAACATATTTTTTGTCCTCATTTTTCATTTTTATGCAGTGTTTGTGTTGGTGGGAAGAGAGATGCCGCCTACAGAAAATGTGGATGATCCAAAGTCTACCGAGGCGGTTGCGAAGGGTAAAAAGCCATCTCCAAAGAAGGTAAATGGGTCTAAACGAAAGGCTTGGTGTTGGGATCATTTTACAGAATTAAAAGACTCAAAGACACCTAGGGCATCGTGTAATTATTGTGGGACGACTTATGCTTGTGATTCTAAGAATAATGGAACCCGCAATTTGATAAATCACATAACAAGTAAATGCAAGGTCTACCAATATAGCAATGCGGACAAAAAACAAAAAATTTTGTCTTTTGAACAAAAGAAAGAGGAGGGCTGCAATCTTGTGTGCGTTAATTTCACCGTTGAAGGTTGTAGAAAACGCATTGCAGAAATGGTTATAATTGATGAGTTGCCATTTAGGTTTGTTGAGGGGGAGGGCTTTAGAAGATTAATGAACTATCTTCAACCTAAGATGACAAAACTTCCTAGTCGTACAATGGTAGCTCGAGATTGCCTTAATCTTTATTTGGACGAAAAGAAGGTGCTAAAAAATGCGTTACGGGGTCAAAGAATTTGTATTACTACGGATACTTGGACCTCAATTCAAAACATAAACTACATGTGCTTAACCGCTCATTTTATTGATAAACAATGGAACTTGCACAAAAAGATTCTTAATTTTTGTCAAGTTGAGACTCATAAGGGTGATGCGATAGGGAAGGTGGTTGAGGATTGTTTACTTGATTGGGGTATAGATAGCATTTGCACTGTAACAGTTGATAATGCAAGTTCCAATAATGGTACTATTCAATATTTGAAAAAAAAGACTAAAAGTAAGAAAAGTACCATTTTGGAACATGAATATATGCATGTAAGATGTTGTGCTCACATTCTCAACCTTATTGTGTGTGATGGTTTAAAGGAATTGGATGATTCAATAGTGAAGGTGCGTAATGCGGTTAGATATGTGAAGTCGTCCCCATCTCGATTGGCCAAATTTAAATTATGTGTTGAAAAGGAAAAAATTGAAAGCAAAAGTTTAGTGTGTTTAGACGTGCCAACTAGGTGGAATGCCACTTATATGATGTTGGAAGCGGCGGAAAAGTTTGAGAGAGCATTTGAGAGAATGGAGGATGATGATGATCATTACAAAAATTATTTTACCAATGTGGAGGAAGATGATGAGGAGGGGGGGGGGGAGAGGAAGAGTAGGAAGGGTGATATTGGGTCCTCCCCAAAGTATTGATTGGGTGAAAGTTAGGTTCCTAGTGAGGTTTCTTAAATTGTTTTATAATGCAACTTTGCGATTTTCTGGGTCATTGCATATTACCTCAAATGCTTTTTTCCATGAACTTGTTCTTATACAAAGTAAATTGGTCCAAATGAGCAAAAGTGATGACTATTTTCTTTCAACAATGGCGACAAATATGAAGGCTAAATTTGATAAGTATTGGAATGTTGAGAAAGTGAACTTTTTGTTGTTTGTTGCAATTGTCCTCGATCCTCGGTACAAGTTGATATATGTTAAGTTTTATTTTGATCAATTATTTGATATTGATGTGGCGAAGGATATGTCGAGGAAGGTGGAGGATGTGTTACATTCTTTGTATGGGTGGTATGATAAAAGCCATGGGCCCAAATCGAGTGGGACATCTTCACAAAAAGGGGGCATGGGGATGTCGGGTGTTAATGATGATGATGAGGATGGGCGTGCTTTTTTAGCTACTCAATTCAAGAGACATTTGGAGGAGGAAGATTCTTTGGCAAATAAATCCGAAGTTGATAGATTTTTGGCGGAGAGGTGTGAGGAAGATGTAGCCGATTTTGATGTTTTAGCTTGGTGGAAGAATAATTTATCCAAATATCGGGTTCTCTCTTTTGTTGCACGTGATGTATTAGCGATTCCTGTTTCAACCGTTGCATCCGAATCGGCTTTTAGTACGGGTGGTCGTATACTTGATCCTTTTCGTAGTTCAATGTTGCCTAGAACGGTGGAAGCCCTTATTTGCACACAAAATTGGATTCGTAATTCATCTACCCCGATTAATCTTCGTGATGCTATGGATGAGATTGAGGAATTAGAGCAACTAGATTCGGGTAATTTTTTATATTTCAAAATATTATTTTATGTTTGAATATAGTTGATACTTTAAAGTTAAGTTGCTAATATTTTTATTGTTTTATTTTTCAGAAATGTTGGGATGCCAAGAGAAAGAGAAAGAGAAAGAGAAAGAGAAAGATAGTGAAGCTTGAAGAATGCTTGGATGCTTACTTTGCTTTGCTTGAAGAAATATAGTTGAAGAATGCTTTGCTTGGATGTTTTTATTAGACTTTTATTTCATTTGGGACTGTTTTTTAACCCTTTTTAATGGGTGTTATTAGGCATGTTGGAGCTTTACTTGTTATGTTATGTTATGCACTATATTTTCATTTAGTTTGAGCTATTTAGAAATGTTGAACATTTTATTATATTATGTTGAAATCAAGTTGAAAAGTGATTTAACATACTTTTGAACCATTTTCTAAATTTGTTGCATATAAATAAAATATTGTTAGATGAATTTAGATGGAAAGTTTTTATAACAAAATAAAAAATATTTAAAAAAGCAGCCCTGTCAAAATCGGTTCGGTTTAACCGAACTGGCCTTGTCACTTTTAGCCCTGTCAAAAACCGATGGTTAAACCGAACCGGCCCTGTTAAGAACCGACCCTGTTCGGTTCGGTTAACCGATACAGCGGTTCGGTTTCGGTTCAAAAAATTCAAAAACCGATAAAGTCGGTTCGGTTCAAAAAATAGGCTCAAAACCGAACCGACCGACCCGTGCACAGCCCTAGTTTCTGCTATGTTAAGAAATAGTTTAGTTTTGATTTCAAGGCTTCGGGGGGTCTATGTGAGGATAATTCGAAGTTTTCAATTTTCTGAATTAGAAAACACCTACGAACAATTGAAGCCAATTGTTTAAATTCATGGGTTTGGATCATTGCACTCAAGTTCCTAAAGTCCTAATGAATCATTGCCTATATTCAAACCCAAGTTATAATATATATATATCAAAGTTCACCATTAACGATTTCTTCATATTTCTTCACCCATAGGTTGTTTTATATGTAAGTTTATATTGTTCTGATTGATAGAAGCATAATATCAACACATAAATCATTTGGAAATGAAAGAATAGAAATGTATACATGAGATGATAGGGTTACTTGATTTTTGATAAAATTTCAAGATTTGAATACACTGAAGATGTGAGTTTTGAATTTTATTCGTGGGCTTTTTATAGTGTAGGACCAAAAGGTTTTATTGGTTTGAATGGGAGGTTAATTTGTCCAGGTTTTGAAAAGCTTAAGTCATGGTTACTTGAACCTCACATGTTTGCATGGTTCAGATATGTGACTTTTGGCATTATTAGCTTATGTGGAGGTTGAGGTGGACAATGAGGTTTGTGTAAATGTTAAATAATTAGTATTTAATCCTAAGTTGATAAGGAATGTACTTATATGGACTTAAAGGTGTAATTTTGGTGAAGTTTAGGGGCATTTTTGTAATTTTAGAAAGTTATATGGGCTAAAGTTATAATTTTTAGTTATTTGAAATTCAAAGGGTCAATTTGATATAAAGTTGGGGTCTAGGGGTTAAGTATAAGTTAAGTTATCATGGTTTGAAATATTCAGGGTCTATTTTGCAATTGCTGAAACTTCAAGCATACTTGGTTAATTTAGCAATCTTGTAGGTTTTGTAGAGTAGTTTAATCCTTCTTTTGGATGTGTTTGAGTTTATATATTTTAGGAAAAGGGTTTCTTAATTCAAGTGAAAATATTATAATCTACCTAACTAAAAAAAATTCGTCCTCGAATTTTCCTCGGAAGAGATCTGTATATTGGTCTTTCATAGCTTGTTCTGATTCCCATGTAGCTTATTTCTGATTTTGATTTTTCCAAAGTGCTTTGACTAATGGGATTTCCTCAATTCTGAGACATTTCACTTGGCGATCCATGATTTTAGTAGGATGTAATTAAAATTCATGATTTGGTTGGACAGGAATTTCTTGCCATGTGATAGAATGGGAGGGATCAGAAATATACTTGCGTAACTGGGACACGCGAAATACATTATTGGATAATTCCATGGGTAATTCTAATTGGGAGGCTACTGGGCCATTATGATTAGAAATAGTTAAAGGTCCAATATATCTGGGGACTAATTTTCCTTTCCTTTCAAAGCGTAAAATTCCTTTCCGAGGAGAAAGTTTAAAAAATACTCGGTCCTTAACTCAAAATTCTAAGGACTTTCGACGCTAGTCTGCAAAATTTTTCTGACAATCTTGGACTGTCTTCAATCTTTCTCAAATTTGTTTTTTTTTTAGTGGTGTCTTGGATTATTTTGGGAACAATTTGTTTACTACTTCCTCATTCTATCCAATATGCATGTGAAGGACAAAACCTTCCATATAAAGCTTCAAACTAGCCAACTTTGATACTTGTTTAATAATTGTTGTTATAAGAAAACTCGATGAGGGGTATGTTCATTCCAGCTGTCGGACATATCTAACGTACAAGCTCGTAACATATCTTCATATGTTTAAATTATACGTGTAGATATCCCATCCATTTATTGGTGAAATGTCGTACTTAAATGAAGTTCAGTGCCCATTACGGTTTGAAGTTCTTGCCAAAACTTTCCTACAAATTGAGAATCTTTGTCTGACACGATGGATAAAAGGAATTCCATGTAATCGGACAATTTCTTCAATGTGGAGTTTACTGAAATTTTTAAATGAATCGGTGGTTCTTACTTGTAGAAAATGAGCAAATTTGGTAAGTCGGTCTATTGTTACCCAAATGGAATTATAACCCTGAGACGTACAAGATAGTCCACTAATAAAATCCACGATAATATGATCTCATTGCCACTCGGGAAATGGTAAGGGTTGAAGGAGTCCACCTTGATGCTAGTGTTAAATCTCTACTTGTTGACAAGTAAGACATTTCTTTACGAAACTCTATATGTCATTTCTCATATGTTGCCACCAATATTTGGAGCTTCCGAGATGAATCATAAACTTAGAATGATGGGCTTCTTACAATACTTCTGCTCGATGAGATAAATCATCAAGTACAGACAGTTTATTTATAAATCGCAAGATTGTTTCCTTATCATATGAGAAGTCGTGATTTTTATCCCGAAGATGTTACCAAAAGGGTCTTGGGACTGTTGGACTAAGATTTTCTCTCTCAATTCTGGATATCCAATTACGTTGGAAAATTTTGAGAAAATGGGTATCAATCGTAGGGTATATTGCTCCATGGTATCAATAATATTGTAAGTAATCAAATTATGGTGTCTTCCTACTGGATTACGACTTAAACCATTGGCTACCACATTTACTTTTCCCGGATGGTAGTTTAATTTAAATTGATAATCTTCCAAAATTTTCATCCAACGTCGTTGTCTTAAATTTAATTCTTTTTAAGTGATGATGTACTTTAAACTCTTATGATAAAAAAACTTGAAAATTTTCACCACATAGGTAACAACGGCAGATTTTTAAAGCAAAAACTACATACGCTAACTCGAGATCATGGACAGGGTAATTACATTCATGGGTTTTTAGTTGTAGTGACCCATACTCTACAACTTTCTCATCTTTCATTAAAGCTAGTGTTGTGTTTTCAGTCGGATCGGAAATGACCCTTTCAAAAAAATTTGACAAAAAAAATATATTTCAAAACTCAGTTCTGATTTTTTTCGGAATTAATTTTTTATGCCGTTTTCCAAAAAATAGGCAAAATCGAAAAATTTTGGAATTTTGAAAAAATTAAAAAAAAATTGATTTTTTTTTTTAAATTCAAATTTTTTATAATAAATTTACAGTTTTTAAAAATTTAGAAACTGTCACTTAGTGTAAAATTCAAATTGTTATTATAAGTTATAACAATTATAATCGGGTTAAGAAATCAAATGTTTAAAACCTACAGGTGCAAATAATCAAATCTTTAATAGTTGGGAGTTGTCAAGGGTCCAAAATAAGGTTGTGTTATAATTGTTACTCTTGGCAAGTTGACATGTTTAGAGTGCTCAAGGTCTTCAATATAATGACAAAGAAATGCAAATTTCCAACAACATTTATAATAACAGTTTATAATTGTTCTATAATAACAGTTATAATAAGTGTTGGAAGTTGACCTGTTTATAAGAAATGCAACAAGCTGCTTGGGCTTAAGCATAATTCAAAATGTCCCAATGTCCAACAACAACCAAATTTAATGTCTAAATGTCGAACAACATAATTCAAAATGTCCAAATACAATCCAACGTTGTTCAGGATTTCAATTAATTGAGCATCCAAGCTGCTTGGACCAAGCATGACCATCCACCAAGCATCCAAATTTCAATTAATTGATATCCATCCTAATGACAATGCTTTCATATCGTCGTTCACAACTACGATCAAATTAATAGAAATTAGTGAGAATGAATACATAATAAGAAATTGAAAAAAATGAATCTAAATAAATTAATATTTTAATACAAAATTGCAATAAGGTATACCTTCTTCACTAGATTCTATAACTTCTATTGTATCTTCAATACTAATAGGAAGCATGGTATTTCTAAGCCAATCTTGTGTGCATAATAAATCTTCCACAATAGTAGGTGTCAAAGAACTTGGAAATTGATCAAGGACTCTACCGGCCGTACTAAAAGCGAACTCGGATGTAACTGATGTCACCGTAATAGGTAAAATATCACGGGCCATTATGGCAAGTGCACGGTATGTTGGAAGCTTTACTTTCCACCAAGAAACAGCGTCAAAATGACAATCATCAATCTCTACAACACTATCGGCCAAATATCTATCCAAGTCATTGGAAACTTCACTACACTCCTTACTCTTCAAAACTCCTCTAAACAAGTCTTTTGACTTCGGTTTTTTGATTATTTTTTGTCCAACATTAGAATCATTGACTTGATCCAGTGGGGTTATGTAACACCCCGCCCACCCGAGGAGAGCGAACGGAGCGTTACTGTCGATAAAACTAACTAAATCCACAATATAACAAGGTATAGAGCATCTAAATCCAAAATCACAAAAGAGAAATCACTAATCTCAAACTCTTCAAATACAAATAATACCAAGTCTCTCAAATTACATAAAACAGATAACTCGAAAATAAAATAAATCTCCAATGCTCTATACATAAAAAAAATACAATCTTCTCTCTTGTATTAAAAATCTTCCCAAAATAATCCTCGTTAAAATCAATCTCCATAGCACCCCAAAATCCGCGTTGACCTACCACTAAAAGAAAATATGGGGAAGTACACAATACGACTGTAAATATGCTCAACAAATATTAGCGGTGAATAAAACGTAACAATACGAGTACGAATATTCAAATAAAATGCAAATCTCATAAGCAATTATATCAATAAAATTTATCAACAACGCATTAGTCAAGTCACCAGGCCTCACCACCGTACCGTGCCTATGCATTTTTTAGCATATCTGGAAAAAGGAATATTGGCGGGTGCCCAACCTCAGTGCCATATTAAAATCTCATGACAACTTGCCCAACACAATAATAATGCCACATGAATCAAAATTAGATTCCAACAATAATTTCAAGATTCCAATTGAATTCAGTAATTCAAATATGAGTCAATAATCACAAGAAAATAAAGGGAATAAAACTCGCGAGATTAAGGATCATATTGCGTAAAACCCCATACCTTAAACCACCAAAAGAACCAACAACAATCTGCCCAGAACTCACAGAAAAAGCCATTAAAACAACCCACAAAGATCATCAAAAACTCCTCCAAGATCATCCTCAAAATAGCCCCAGGAACACCTCCAAAAACCTAAGGTTGAATGCACAAATTAAAGGGGCAAAGTGTGTATAAAAGAGAGGAATTAAAAACATGTTTGCTACCAAAAAGTTGTACCAAAAAGGGTCACCCAATACCTTATTTTATAAGGCAAAACCAAAAGAGTTGGAAACAAAACAAACTTCTCAAAACTGCTTGCAGCAACCGTTTTCTGAAGGCATCGATCGATCGATGTCCAGGCATCGATCGATCGATTACCCCAGAAAACTAACAGTTCCCCTTCAAAATGACTATAAGGCAAAATATTAAAAATTCCACTAAAAATCCATTTTAAATCCGATTTTAATTCCGCTTGAAGTTCTAATCTTCTAAAATCATAACCAACATATTTAACTAATAAAAAATTTAAAATTCAAACATTTATTTTTCCTCTATATTTTGAAAATACCCCAAAAATTACGCGGGTTATTACAGGTAGGGGTGTGCACGGGTCGATTCGGTTCGATTTTGGACCGCAATTCAAACTGAACCGATCGGTTCGATTTTGGATAAAATCAGACTGAAACCGAACCGACGATGAAAAAACCTGCCAATTTTGGTTCACATCGGTTTCGTTCGGTTTTAACTGATTTTTAGTTTTGGTCGGTTTTTTTAGGTCGGTTTTTGGTTTTGGTCGGTTTTGTAGGTTGCTTAATGGTTTTTGGATATAAAAATAAAAGATATTTAAGGGTTTTTGAATATAAATATTGATGTCGATTCGGTTCGGTTCAAATTGGTTTTTTCTTTGTTTAAACCGCCAACCGAACCGACATTGTCGATTTTTTAAATCCTTAAACCGCAAACCGAACCGGGCTAAAAAAAATGTCGATTTCGGTTTGATTTTCGGTTCAATCGATTTTTTTGCACACCCCCTAGTTACAAGTGGAAGAACATGTACCAAATAAGGACTCTCCCCCACTTTTTAGTAACTATAAAGTCTATGCATTAAATCTTTCAACTTTTTAACGAGGACCTCCATTTTGTAAGCTTTTTCAACATCGGAAAGATTGGGACATTTCTCCAAATATGAGGATTACCAAAACTCGACAAATTGAAATTTATAACGAGGATCCAATAGTATTGCAACAACTAATATCGGATTAAGAGAATCAAAATTGCAATACTTGTCAAACTTGACATCCATTTTAATGGCCATGGAATGAAAAAATAGATCATCACAATGCAAATGCTCAATGAGAAGGTCCTTAACTTGGGTGAGTTCATCAAAATAAGCATTTAAAGTGATATATTGAGAACCCGACGCACGCTTTATTATTTCAAAGAATTCCTCTAAAAACGTGTGCAAAGATTTCATTTTTTTCCAATCATCCTCATCTACTAAATCATCCCCTTTCACGTTAGACTCGATTTTATAATTGATATCAACCTCATCTAAACGATCAAATGCCCTCTCAAACTCCAATGCCGCATTTATCATTAGGTAAGTTGAGTTCCAACGCTTCTTTACATCCAAGCACACCGCCCTCTTTGTTTCCAACGTTTCATCCACCACACATTTTTTGAACAATCGCATGTGTGATGGGCCACTTCGCACATATTTGACACTACGCCTAAGGTGCTTGATTGTGTCTTTAACCTCCATGATTCCATCTCTTACAACAAGATTTATTATATGTACAAAGCATCTAATATGAAAGAATTCACCTCCTAACAACAACCCATTTATTTTATTTAACCTTTTTCTCAAATCCGTAACACACATATCATTATTTTTAGCATTGTCAAGTGTTATAGTTGTGACCTTTTCTAATCCCCACTCCATCAAACAACCCTCCACGACCTTGCCAATCGCCTTACCCTTATGTGGATAAGGAACGACTCTAAAATTTATTATTTTCTTATGTAGGACCCAATCTCTATCAATAAAGTGAGCGGTCGAGGCCATATACCCAAGGTTTTGTAATGAAGTTCACATGTCACTTGTGAGGCATACCCTCGTATTAAACATTTGAAGTCATTTTCAACTTTATCCTTTCCTCTTATTACATCTTTAAACAATCCTTAGTGAGTGTGGTTCTACATATCACATGAAATTTAGGATGCAAATCAGCACAAAATATTTTAAAACCTTCTTTTTCACATGATTAAAAGGAAGTTGATCAATAATAGTATATTTAGTTCAGACCTTTGACACCTCTCTTTATCAAATCGCCAATTAAAAGGTTGAGATCCTACCATAGAAATAATGGTTTGCGTTGTGTTATCACCTTGATAACTGGGAAACTCTTTACACTTATTAAGGTGATTCCATAATTTGTTTGTTCCCCGGTAGACGGTGCTAAAATTTGTACATTACAATAATTGCAATTACAAGTACCCGAATTTTTTTTCAAAATGCTCCCACACTCCATGATGACCAACTAAACCTAATTTTGGTGTTACTTTACTTTTTTTAGGATTAAGTGTACTAGTGACTCCAGTGCTTTCATCCATTGCTGACGACATACAATTAATAGTGGAGTGGACAGAATATACCTCATGTTGTAGAGCTAAATTTCTTGTGTGAGGATTCTGACTCTCACAATATATTAAATCTGCATAAAACAATAAACATATGTTAAATAAACATCTGCATAAAACATCTCACATAAACATCTTCATATATATATATATATATATATATATATATATATATATATATATATATATATATATTATTCTAAAGCATCTGCTATATTATATGAGAGAGAGGTGATCTTACGGATCTCAAAACAGAGATGAGAGAGAGGTGATCTCACTCAGTTATTTTCATATATATAAACATCTCACTTAGATTTTAACATATTCATATATATAAACATCTTCATAAATCAATAGCAACTAATATACAAACATCTCAAAACAGAGGTGATGTTACTCAAAACGGATATACAAACAGATATACTTGAAGAACACCTCACTTAGCTTTTAACATGAAAAGTATATATATATATATATATATATATATAAGTTATACAAACAGATATACAGGGTATACAAACAGATAACAGATCTCAAAACGTATATATATAGGGTATACAAATTAATAACAGGTCAAGAAATAAACAAATATACAAACAGATAACAGATCAAGAACATCTCACTTAGCTTTTAACATGAAACGGATCTGTTAACAGATCAAGAAATAAAAATGGGTATACCGTATACCTTTGTTAACATAACATAGGTGAATCGTCGAATAATTGAGGTGTTACCTTTGTTCGAATAGAGATGAGAGAGAGGTGAATTGCCAAGAGTACAGAGAGAGGTGAATCGCCGAGAGTATAGAGAGAGGTAAGGTGAGATATGTTAAAAGGTTTGGTAACCCTAGTTGCTCAATAATACTAAGTATATATATAGGGTAAACGGAGTGCTGAGATTTAATCACCGAGAGTATATACCCTAGCTGCTCACACTATTATTAGATAATAAAATGTAAGGTAAAAAAAATATAAAAAATATTAATAAAAAATTATTTCGAAAAATCGGATCGGCAAAAAATTCGAAAAATTGAAATTTAAAACATAGTTCCAATTTCCTATCCAATTTAATTCGAAAAAATCGAAATCGAAAAATAAAATATCGAAAAACTTGATATACGTTTCAAATTCGGAAAATATCGGATCGGACATCGGAAAAATCGGAATGTGTGGAAAAAAAACACAACCCTAATTAAAATACATTATAACCCTTGCATTGAGGTGTCGGTATATATATTATAGCTTACATTACTAGAAAGGCTGGTGAGGACAAGAGCAGTAGTTAACTTGTCCTTCAAAATTTTGAATGCTTGAGTACATTCGTCAGTTCATATAAATAGCACATTCATCCTAGTTAGCTTTAAGAGGGGAAGAGTTATTCGAGAAAATACTTCCACAAAACGACAATAATATCCAGCTAATCCTATAAAACTCTTTATTTCAGGAAAATTAGTAGGATTTTTCCATTATAAAATGGCTGAAATTTTGGCAGGATCGACTTAAATTCCATTTTCAAAAATCACATGTTCTAGAAATTTTATTCCGTTCATCGAAAAATCGCATTGGCTCCTCTTAGCATATAACCGATGGTTTTTAGAGTGTCTAATGATGTTTCTAAATGTTGGGCATACTCTATGAGGTTTTGAGAATAAATAAGAATATCATCAATGAAAATGATAATAAATTGGTCAAGAAAAGGTCTAAAGATTCTATGCATAAGATCCATAAATGTTGCGGGTTCATTCGTTAATCCAAAACACAATACGGTAAACTCAAAATGCTCATAATGAGTTCGAAAAGTGGTTTTTAGAATATCTTCCTCTCTTACTCGCAATTGATGGTAACCAAATTGTAAGTTTATTTTAAAAAAGACCTTTGCACCTCGAAGTTGATCAAATAGATCTCCAATTCGGGGTAAAGGATACTTATTCTTAATAGTTACTTAGTTTAGCTTATGATAATTTATGCATAATCTAAAATTTCCATCATGTTTCTTGACAAATAACACAGGAGCTCACTAAAAAGATTAGCTTATAAGAATTAAATCATTTTCAAGAAGATCACCGAGTTGAGTACGGAGTTCTCGAAGTTCTAAAAGAGCCATTTGATATGGAGGTATCGAAATAGGAAGAGTATTCGGACAAAGATTTATGCCAAATTTCATTTCTCAGGAAGGGGGTAATCCTGGTCATTTTTGGGGGAAAACATCATAAAATTGTTCCAACATTCTTTTAATTAAAGAAGAAATTTGAATTTGGAAATTTGATGGTTCAGACGAACCTGATCCTTGAAATATAAAGGAACAATTTTATTTGTTTCGAAAATAAATTTTCTTGGCATGACAATCGATATAAGCATGATGTCTTGACAGAAGATCCATCCCGATAACAATATCAAAATCACAAATATCTAAGATTATCATGTTAACAAAGAGTGTACTTAAACCAAGCTTAAATTTACAAATTATATAACCTAGTGTAGGTATATTGATTTCAAACGTTGGTAATTCAATATCTAATGGAACAATTAAAGATGTAGGTAATAATTGTAACAATTTAGCTAGTTTAAGACTGATAAATGAATGCGTTGAACCTAAATTAAATAAAATATGTGCAAGAAGATGATGAAAAAAATATTATACCTTCTATAATTTCGTAGAAGTTTCGTGTAGGCAATATATCACAATTCTTTCCACGACTAGGAACTGGCACAGTTTTCTTAGCAAGATTCGGCTTAGGTTGGATTTAGATAGGACAAGATTTTGGATTTCGTGAGGGATTATCTAACTGACAAAGGATTGGAAGAGATCTTAATTTAGAACATTGTGACCGAATATGTCCTAGTTCTTGACATTCATGACTGCGAATCAGTTAACACGTAGTGTTATGGCGAATCTGGGAATAAGCTTGTCCACTTGGATTTGGATAGGGTTTGGGTAGATATTGAAGTGAGGTCTTAATAACATGCTTGGTTCTGGTAACGGGAGGAAACTATCGTACCACGATGGAAGAGTTTCATTCTGTAATTGTTGTAACATAGATAAGTTAAGCATACACGTAGATTTGTAAAGGAGTGACAGAATTATTAATCCTTGAATGTAGTCCTCTTCCAAATTGCTTGCATTTTTTTATTTCAGTATCCACATACAAATTGTCGTAACAGAATAACTTGATAAATTTGACTTCATACTGGGCTATAAACATGTTTGCTTGTTGTAATTTTAAGAAATCTATAGTTCATCGATCTCCTTCGGCGTCAAGAAAACACTTTTTAAGGAATAATTCTTCAAATTGGCCCAAGTAAAAATAACAATGTTCTAGTTACATGACACTGTTTGCCACCAGAAATCAACTTCACATTCGAACATATAAGCCGCTGGAATTACTCGTAGATTGACGGTTATACCTTCTCCATTCAGAATTTTCACAATCTGACGCATCAATTTCTCAGCTTCACTCGCATTTGGCTTTTCGAGGAATGACGGAGGTCGTTGTCTTAAAAATTCCTTAGGGGCATTGATCCTACGAACTTTTTTTGAGATTTCCTCTAAAGCAGAGCGAGGAATTTTTTGTTGATGGGCTAAAGATGTTAATTCCTGAAGACGTCGCATGATTTCTTTACTGTGATGTGAGTTTGTTCAGTTTGAGTTCCAGTTGAGGGAATTCGAGTACTAACCATCCTAAAATATAATATAACAATCACAATAATAAATAAGAACATAAAACAGGAATATATCACAAGCCTACTATGTTTATACAATGATATAGTTCTTATAATACCCCGTATTTTTGTGGGATTTTATTTTAATCATGGAATTCGGATTAATTAACTTAAATGGTGAAATTTATTTTATAATTAATTCAGATTATAGTAATAATTACTAGCATGATGAGAGTTAGTATTTATTAGCGATAATTATGTTGAAAATTACTTAGCGAGTAAAGTAATATACGGATATGAAAAGATTATTATGACCGGGAGTGAAAAATACGGCAGTTGCAATACACTTAGTTGGGACGCGCGTGTGGTCTTGTCGGTATTACTTTATTGGGTTAAAAAGATAATTTATTTTTAAGTAACTAGGATGGCCGTTTTGAGTACGCCAGTATGTCCGGAAGGGTCGAGACAGTCAGAATACACTACTCGGGTGTTTTATTTGGATTCCGGGGTGAGTTAGGCCAAACCGACACCTCGGAGGGGTATTTTGGTCTTTTGAGATTTTTGGGAATTAAGATGGATGAAAATAGGAAATTAAAAATAGAAATAACGTGGGCATTAGGTTATCTGATAGTTTCCAAACTTAAATGTGAGAGAGAGAGAACCAAAGAGGAAGAAGAAGAACTCCATAGGTGCTTTGGGCAAAGGATTCAAGTTCTTCCACCGAAAATCACACCAACGCGTAGATCGCGAAGAAAGGATCATCCCCATACCAAATTCATTCAGCGAGTCAAAAGTTCGCAAAAAGGCAAGTGTTTATCTTGCTGCATCTTGAGCATATATGATTCATGTTAACATTAGTTAATGAGATAACTAGGATGCTATGAATTTGAGACTAAATTGGGCATTAATCTTTAATTTGGGAGTATAGCGTTACATGTAGTTGAATAACCATATTCTGGGTATATTAAATCTGAGTTTTATGTGTGATTTCATGAAATTAAATCCAGGATTATGTTGTCGTTAATGGAGTTCGTGTTAAACTAGGGCTTATTGAATATTTGAGAAAATTATTGAAATTCGTGTCAAAATCTTAAGGATTTGATGCTAAAATGGATGGGAAAGTATTCAAATACTAGGGGATATAGATTAGAGTTGTTGAATGTGAATTAGGATGAGTTTTGAAGTGATTTTGTGTTGAACAAATTGGAAAAATGAAACTTTTGGAAGACAGGGACGAACCCTGAATTCTCGTTCAAAGATCGGCCCACGTGGTTCGAACGACCTCGTTTGAACGAGAACTCTGTGACAACCTGCCTACTAAAATAAGAGGTGGCCAGCTCGATACTCTAATAATCACATGAATCATAGATGGTCCATTCTTAGCATCACTGTCGTTAAAATAATAGTACGAGATAACCACCAATTATTTTAGAAAATGTATTTTCAAATTCAAATTTTTGTAAGTAAAAGAAAAACACTTAGACAATCCAACTTGCAAAAACAGTGGATACCAAAACTCAACGGGTAAAAGAATGACAATTATACATAAAGTGATAACCGAATAAGTTGTCGGTTAACAGACTAATACAAACAGGTTACACCGAGTATTACAATTTACATATCACCTTATAATAAATGTGTACAAAGCATGGGGAACAGGCCCAAATAAATAAACTGAACATAACTAGAGTACAATGGAAAGAAGCGTCTATAAAAAAATATCCTACAACATCCGCAAAATGCTATAGCTCCAGGACAACTGGAATGGAAAGGTCAGTACGGGCGTCCTTGCGGTAGAGCGCTTGAACGGACAAGGAGTTGCATGCAAAATAAAGAGATATAGACAGGTCAGGGCCCGATTTGATATGATTACCATGTGACTAAAATGCATGACAGTTATGAACGTAACTAACCCTCGCAATTAAATAATAAAATTTCTCACCTCACCATTTAGAAGCACAACCTAGCGCAATATCAATGCTAATGCTCAATGATCATATAAGCATGGGAGAACTCATCTACATATACTCAAGGAGACTGTTGATACCAAATTTAATCTACTAACGTGGACCCATCACTTGAAGACACGTGTCTTCTAACGTGGTAATTACAAATACTTCTGTCGATCAACTTATTGCCACCGAGCTACTCAAGCGCCACGAGAAACTCATACATTCCGAGCAGCTCAAGCGTATCAACCAGCTAAAGTCCCCCAAGGAACTCATGCCTGCCGAGCTACTTAGGCGGTCCGAGCAATATAGCACTCCAATCAGGATAATCAAGGAGACGACTTCGCATTAAATGCTCATTATTATCATACAGATGTACATGTCTACTAGATAACAGCGCATTGTCCTTTCATTTGTACAGCCTCAAGGCTATAAATACATTGTAACCTCCTCATTGGAAGGAGACCGAAATTTCTTGAGACAACCATTCCTCGAGAATTCCAAGCAAACAGTCAGCAATACAAAAACAGTGGATGTAGGCCATTCATATAAGGCCGAACCACTTTAAAAATCTATTGTCTATTATTTTTATATTAATTTTTATCTGTGATTAAAATAATTAGGTCAAAACTAATTTTTTACATCAACAGATTGGCGTCGTCTGTGGGAAACGACTATAATTATCATTTTTCACCAAAATAATTCATCACCAATGACTGATCATCCTGAATCCAGCTATCGAAATGCTGGGATCCCTCCAAATCCTCCATCTAATCCTCCAAATGTCCAAGATCTGGCTAGTATAATGGCTAATTTATCCCAAGGGCAAACGGCCATGAAAGAAACCATGTGTCAACTCATACAAACCGTTCAGGGCGGAGTGCCAGCCCAATCAGGACAACGAAGCGTTCAGAGAAATACTCGTTTACTCTCTTCGCGAACTAAGAAAACATTATTCCCAGAGGAATGTCAGTCCAGACGCACCGATTCATATTATACTGAGAGATCTAATGATCCTTCTTATCAGTCTGGACGGACTTCCTCAGTACGAGCTACAAACACTCAACAAAATATCACTCTATCTCCAGAAAGGACAAGTGCTCTTAAAAGATTGAGTAGAGTCTATCCTTTTGATCGTTTGGGTCCTAGGAGGAATGGAAGTCCCCCTAGGATTATGTCGAGGAACTCTCAACAACCATCTAATTTAAAGGAAGGCTCTTCCCAATGACGACCAGCTGCTCGTCATGAAAGATCCCAAGAGGCAAATTCAACACGATCAGTCGCTCGAACCAATAGGATCAAAGAAGGAAATGATGCATGGAAGGGCTCAATTCAAAGGTTAGAGGATAGATTAGGGGAGATGGCTAAAACCAAGAATCCTCTATAAAGGACTTTTGTCCGAGGAACACCATTCCAAGAGATTGTGGACTTTCCCACACCGTCAAAATTCAAAGCCATGGTAGTAACACCAAAATACGATGGAAAAACTGATCCTATTCTCCATATAGAATAATACCAAACAGTTGCCGATATCTATGCTGTTCCAGACGAGATGCGATGTAGGGCATTTTCAGGAACTCTTACCGGATCTGCTCAGATATGGTACAATAACCTTCCTCGGCGGAAAATTGTGACTTTCTTTCAGCTAGCAGAACTCTTTATTGGAAATTTCTATTTTGGAGCAAAGCCAGTCAAACGAGTAGCACATTTGCTAAGTGTTAGACAAAAGACAAGTGAAAGCACCAGGGATTATATTACTCGTTTCAATAACGAGAAACTGGAAGTAATTGATTATGAGGAGAAAACTGCAATTACTGCTTCGATGAGTGGACTGTTACCCAATAAATTATACTACACTTTAGCCAAAGATCCGCCCGGGACCATGGCAGAATTGATGGCAAAAGCAGCCAAAATCATGAATGTCGAGGAAGCCATGGCTGCGAAGAAGAACGTAGACACTAAGGAGACCAAGGTGGAAGATGGAAAAACCGAAAAGAAGGATCAAAAGAATAATAGTGGTAACAGGCAATCGAAGGGTAACCAAGCATTGGAACATATGAAGAAATACGAAAATTATACTCCCTTGAAGGTGGATATAAATCACATTCTGGAAAGGATCAAGAGCAATGAGGAGCTAGCCTGGCCAACAAAAATGAATGCATATCCTGATAAGAGAGACAAGTCCAAATATTACGAATTCCACAAAGATCATGGTCATACGACCAATCGTTGCATAGCTCTTCAGAATGAAATTGAAGCACTCATTAAACGAGGAAAATTGACCAAGTATGTTGATCATCAAAGTGATGGTCGAACCAGCAAATGAGGAATGCAAAGGTCTAAATCTCCTCTTCGGACAAAAGATGACAAGAAAATAGATCATGAAGATGATCCAAAAGATGACCCTGATCTCCCCAAAAGACCAAGACAGCCAGAACGTGAGGTATTTTCAATCCACTTTGGATCATTTAAGTGTAATGTCATTACAGGTGGTGATGTAGGAGGAGGAGATCTTACCACAAAAAGGAAAGCTTATCTTAATGAGGCTCAAGCTGTCTCATACATACAGCGAATAAATTTGGCTAAAGATGATCGTCCGAGGAAGGTGAGCAAGGACAAACTGGTCATCGATTTCTCTAAGAACGACCTCGCAGGTGTGCTATATCCTCATGATGACCCATTGGTAATCAAAATGAGAATGAAGGAAGTAATGATTTCACGAGTACTAGTGGATAATGGTAGCTTGGCAGATATCATGTTCTGCCCATATTTTGATAGTTTGAATCTAAAGCTATCCCAGTTGGAACCATATCATAGGCCCCTCATTGGTTTTACTGGCGAGAAAGTTTTTCCACTTGGGATGATCAACTTGGATATGTTCATCGGTACATGGACTGCTTGTCGAACAGAAAGAGTACGCTATTTCATGATGGATAAAAATGTCCAATCAGCTTACAATATCATCATAGGAAGGGTAGGTTTGAAAAAGTTTGAAGTAGTCCCATCTACTGTACATCAATATTTAAAATTCCCAACCAACTTTGGAGTAGGAGTGGTGAAGGGCGATTAAAACGTAGCTCGGGAATGCTACTATTCATCTACCGAGCAAGAAGAGCGTGAAGAATCCAGGAAGAAGACTATTACTTATCAGGTAGATGAGATAGAAGATGCGGAGATTGAGACTTTAGACCCAAGAGATGAGTCTCGGCTAGTTAAGGGCCAGGTCATGGAGGCTACTGAAAATATCATTCTGGATGACAAGCATTCAGAACGAACAACTCAAATCGGTGGGTCACTAGATGTGTCAATAAATCAAGAGTCGATAACATTTCTAAGACGCAGAAAGCAGACTTTTGCATGGAGTCACGAAGATATGCGAGGGATAGACCCAAATTTCTTGTGTCACGAGCTCAATGTGAACAAGGAAATCAAGCCAGTGAAGTAACGACAAAGGGTATTCAGTCCTGAGAAGAACCAAGCCATACAAGAAGTAGAGAAACTGCAAAAAGCTTCTTTTATTGAAGATGTCAAATATCCTGATTGTCTAGCGAATGTGGTAATGGTGAAGAAGAAAAATAACAAGTGGAGGATGTGTGTAGACTTCACCGATCTTAACAAGGCATGCCCAAAGGATTATTTTCCTTTGCCCCGAATTGATCAACTGGTGGATGCTACCTCGGGGCACGAATTATTAAGTTTCATGGATGCTTATTCTGGTTATAACCATATTAAAATGGAACCTGAAGATAGGGAGAGTACCTCTTTTATCACCCCAAGGGGAACTTATTGCTATAATGTTATGCCTTTCGGTCTTAAAAATGCAGGTGCGACGTATCAGAGGCTGATGAATAAGGTGTTTGCAGAACAGATAGGTCATAATATGGAGGTGTATGTTAACGATATGCTGACAAAGAGCAAGAAAGTTGTTGATCATCTAATTGACCTAAGACAGACCTTTGATCAACTAGAAAAATATCAAATGAAGTTGAATCCCACTAAGTGCATATTCGGAGTATGAGAAGGAATGTTCCTCGGGTATATTGTCAATCAACGTGGAATTGAAGCAAATCCTAAGAAGATCAAGGCCTTATTAGAGCTAAGATCTCCAACCACAAAAAAATAGGTGCAAAGTCTCACAGGGCGAGTAGCAGCACTCAACAGATTTATGTCACGAGCAACAGATAGATGTCTCCCCTTCTTCAAAACACTCCGAAAAAAGTTTGAGTGGAATGATGAATGTGAGGAGGCCTTTCAAGAACTGAAGAAGTACCTAGGAATACCTCCCTTGCTATCCAGACCAGTGATGGGAGAGATATTGTACTTATATCTGGCAGTTTCAGGGAACGCAGTCAGCTCGACATTGATAAGAATGGAAGGTGGAGTGTAGAAACCAGTCTACTACACTAGCAAAGCTTTTCGAGGAGCAAAAATCAGATATCCAAGGTTGGAGAAGTTGGCATTAGCGCTAATTGAAACCAGCAGAAGAATGAGACCATACTTCCAAGCCCATACTAGAGTTATATACACTGATATGCCATTAAGGCAAGCTCTGCATAAGCCAGAGAAATCGAGAAGATTGATGTACTGGGCAGTGGAGCTCGGTGAATATGACATAGTTTATGAGCCTAGATCGTCGCTTAAAGGGCAGGCAGTGGCAAATTTTATCGCAGAGTTAAGCTATCCTGATACCTCCGAAGAGAAAAAATTGAATACCGACCAGCTTGTGGATGTTATAGGATCACCAAATTTAAACCCCGACCAACTTAAGTCGGTTGACGAGTAAGAAAAGATGACTGACGAGAAGCGAGAAGTACTGAAAGAGGAGAAGAGGAAGTACCAGATATTGCACCGAGGAACTCTCTCTGATCAAAATTTCAATAATAAGTTACCCATATGGAATTTGTATGTGGATGGCTTTTCGTGCACTGCAGGTAGTGGAGCAGGGATTGTTTTGAAAAGTCCAGATGAGATTGATGTGGAATATGCTCTGCGCTTTCAATTTAAAGCTTCTAATAATGAGGCCGAATATGAAGCAATGATTGTAGGTTTAAGTCTAGCCAGAACTATGAGGGCAGAGCAGATTGTTGTATTCAGCGATTCGCAGTTAATCGTAAATCAGATTCTTATAATATATGCAGCAAAGGGAGAGTTAATGATCAAGTACCATGCAAAAGCAATGGAGTTGGTATCAAGTTTTACTGCTATTCAGCTGGTTAGAATACCGAGATTGGAGAATGCAAGAGCAGATGCCCTAGCCCGACTAGCATCAACCACCCGCACCGAGCTACGAAGAACAATCCCAATAGAGATTCTAATTGGTCGGAGCATAGATGAAGATCTAATGAAAAATTTCATTGCTCTTGACTTAGGACCATCCTGGATGGATGTTATCAGAGCCTATATTGAAGATGGGACTTTACCAACTGATAAATTTTCAGCCAAAAAACTAAAGTTTAAAGCTTCTCGTTATGTGTTGACCAATGGCATTTTATACAGACGAGGAGTGATAACAGGGCTACAAAGATGCGTCCATCCCTCTGAAGTGAAAGATTTGATCGAAGAGGTTCATGAAGGGTCTTATGGAGCCCATGTAGCTGGTCGGACGCTCTTACGAAGAATAACCACATAGGGGTACTACTGGCCGAAGATGAGAGTTGGTTGCGCAGCCTATGCTAAGAAGTGCGACAAATGCCAACGCTTCTCATCCATCCAAAGAACTCCTCAGGCATTGCTAACACCCATAACGTCCCCTTGGCCATTTACTATGTGGGGAATAGACTTGGTCGGGCCACTCCCAATGATCAAGGGAAGATTCAAGTGCCTCGTAGTCGCTGTGGATTACTTTACCAAATGGGTGGAAGCTGAACCCCTTATTGATATAACATACGACAAAGTCTATCAATTCATTTGGAAAAATATTATTTGCAGATATGGTCTCCCACATTCGTTCATTACTGAACATGGAACCCAGTGTGACAACGAGGAGTTCGCTGCATACTGTCATCAATCCAATATTCTGAAAACTCATTCTGCACCAGGTCACCCACAAAGTAATGGACAAACTGAGGTGACAAATAGAACGCTACTAAATGGATTGAAGAAACGACTAGATAGTGCAAAAGCAAATTGGATTAATGAACTACACTCTGTATTGTGGGCTTATCGCACCACACCGCGAACAGTAACTGGAGAGTCTCCATACATGTTGGCATTTGGGAGTGAGGCTGTGATACCTGCTGAATTGGGTCTACCCACGCACAGGGTACTTAATTTCAATTCCCTTATCAGCGATTTGATGAGAAGATTAGACCTGGATATGCTCGAGGAAGTCAGGGAAGAAGCAGCAATCAGGAATGCAGCTTATCAACAACGAACAACTTTGTTTTATAACAAAAGAGTGAAGAAGTGTGATCTGAAAGAAGGGGATTATGTGCTGAAAAAAATGATTCAAAAGAATAATAAGCTGGAAGCAAACTGGCACGGACCCTACAGAGTAACAGAAGTTGTTCGTCCAGGGACGTACAGGATTGAAACCTTAGAGGGAGAAGAATTCAAGAATGCATGAAATGCAGAGCATCTACGAAAGTATTATCAGTAGTTTAAATCTCTATGTAATACAATTAATTCAATATGAATAAAGTGATGTTTCCCCCATTTCTCTTTATTCGTTAATTTTTATTCGGAATATTAGTGCTACACACTATACAAGCAAATTACCACCAACTCCGGTTGGTCGGGAAGTAAATTACCACCAACTCCGGTTGGTCAGAAAACAAACAGGACCAACTCCGGTTGATCAGCAATCAAATTACCACCAACTCCGATTGGTCGGGAAGCAAATTACCACCAACTCCGGTTGGTCAGGAAGCAAATTACCACCAACTCAGGTTGGTCGGGAAACAAACATGACCAACTCCGGTTGATCAGCAATCCAATTACCACCAACTCCGATTGGTCAGGAAGCAAATTACCACCAACTCCGATTGGTCGAGAAGCAAATTACCACCAACCCAGGTTGGTCGGTAAACAAATACGACCAACTCCGGTTGATCGGCAATTCAATTACCACCAACTCCGGTTGGTCGGGAAGCAAATTACCACCAACCCAGGTTGGTCGAGAAACAAACACGATTAACTCCGGTTAATTGGTAATTCAATTACCACCAACTCCGGTTGGTCGGGAAGAAAATTACCACCAACCCAGGTTGGTCGGGAAACAATTACCACCAACTCAAGTTGGTCGGCATTTAATTACCACCAACTCCGGGTGGTCGGTAATTTAAAAACCAAACAAGACATTTTTGTCTTTCTACAGATATATATACATGTTCATCACTAAATAAAAGAGATATTCTATAAAATATTTCCAAACCAATGACAATTAAATTGCAAAGAAAACTAAAAATTTCTTCATTAAAACCAGAATAAATTACATATGATATAAATTACAGATCGCATGTGATATTAATTGAACAAATTCTACTCTATGGGTTTCTCTCCATCTGCCTTTGATACAGGTTCTACCCCAGCTGGAGGATCATCAAGACTATAAGGGGAATTTATGAAGTTCAGATCTTGCAGCATTCTGACGTTCATTATAGATGGACGATCAAGCAGGTTTTGTGGGCGAGATATTTCGAAATCTAAATGAAGACTATAATCATCAAGATACTTAGAGATCAGAACGCGAGGAATGGCCCGGGCTGGAATCCAACTAAGGTCAAGCTTGAAAGGAGGCACGGGTAAATTAAGAACTCCAAGATTATAGTATTCCGATAGGAAATGACCTCTCTCCAATTTTAAAACACAAAGAGCATTCAACCAGCCCTGTTTATACCCTTCGTTGTTTGACTGTTCTAAACGAGCATCAAGATGAAAAACTGCTTCATTGTAACCAGCCATCCAAAACTCTCTGGGCTGTTTATGGAATTGGTAAGTTAACCTCTCCAGTTGCTCGTGAAGATTCTTCACCAGAAGTTCTTTATTTTACAAGGCAGAGCTTTGTGTAGAAAGTTGCTCGCTGAGGTTCAGAATCTTCTTGGACATCTCTGCTAAGACTTGGTTCTTCGCTATCAACTGAAAGGCCTGATTCTCCTAGGCCGCTTGAGTTCTTGCTTCTTCAATAGAAATACGACCAGCTCTTGCTCGTCCCCGAGAAGAAGATCTTGCTCATCCACGAGTAGAAGTGGAGGGTCCAGCTCTTTTCAAAGTTTCCAACTCATCTTGTAAGTTGGCATTTTCTACCTCCAAAAAAGAAAAACCTTCATTATTGACAGGGACCAAGGCTCCCGAGGAAGACGTAGCAGACTTGAGTTGTTTTACTTCCTCTTGCAAGACAATGTTCTCTTGCTCTAACAACTTAGCGATATGCCTATGCTCTTTAACTTCGAGCTTTAAAACGCTCTATTTCCTCTCGTAAGCATAGATGAATTTATCATATCCTTTTTCGGCACTTAACTGTTGATATCTTCTCTTACCCTTAGTGCAAAAGTGTGGAGGACTCTTTGTACTACTGCTGGAGTTCCTATATAGTTCCTTGGAGATCCTCAATCATCTCATAATAAGCCACATTATTGGCAACAGCTCGGTCGAGAAAGCACTTCAGATATTGGTAAGCTTCGACTGCTCGTTCAGAAGTATTTGGACCAAGGATGTCAATGATTTGAGCCTCGTTTAGGTCTGCATGACCAGTTTTAAAATAGTTATTGCATTTCTTCATCAACTCTATGTCATGAGCTGATAGGAGCTCCATCCTAGCCAAAAACTAGCAAAGATAAATAAAGAGAATCAATAAGGATGCATACAGAGCAAGTAAAAGAGAAATTCAAGGTGAGCAACCAAAGTTTGAATTTTATTTCATCAAAGAAGAAAATACAAAGTCCGAGGTTACATTCAAAAATAACAAAACAAACACCCGAACAACTCTACACCTTCTCCTTGTTCCCTACGACATCCTAAGAAAGTTTGGAGGAAATGACTGGTTTCTCGGAGGATGAAGGTAACTGCTCGACAGAAGTGCTGGTGGGTTGGAGTTACTCAGAGAAAGCTTGAACAACTGGAGCAGAAGGAACCTGATCTTAAGTCATCATAGAAGACTCATTTGAGGCAGCTTCGTCCTCTTCTTCTTCTCCAGGAGAGGGAGGAGGGGCATGAGTGTGTTGTTGGAATAACTCAGATATCTCAGCAATTTTTAGATCTTGCAAGGCTGCAACCCATCCATCCCTAAAATATTTAAGGCTGGCATACTCCATTTGTGAAGACATAGCAACGAGGCCTTTATCCCAACCAGCGCTAAAAGACTTTTTGACTACCTTCTTCCTCTTTTCCTTCTCCGACGAGATCCTTTCCCTAAGGAGCTCTTCGACAGCCTTCAATTTCTCCTCCACCTCCTGTTTTTGGCGATCAACATCATGAAGTCTAATAATTTCCTCTTCAGCATTTTTGAGCTTATTCTCAAGCTCTTTAGTATTCTTGAGCTTATCCTCAAGCTCTTTATTGTTCTTCTCAAACTCTTTCAATTTCTCCTCCAAATCCTTGGAGGCATCCACAGCTTGATCTCTCTCTTGTTCAACGGACTTAATCTGCTTCTCCCAAGCAAGTTTATTTTCCTCATACTTCTGATGAGAGTCTTTCAAATATTGGGTTAATCCAGTAAAAGCCTTTTCTACTCCATTCGAGGAACTGGAGGCCTTGATGGCTTCATCCCTTTTTACAATGCTATTGAAACACGTTACCAGTTGAGAAAAGAAATAACTCTAAGTCAATGTACGAACATAGTATTAAAAAGTAAAAGGCTCAGATCAATAATACTTACTGAGGCAATGTGTTGAGCAGCTAGAGCAGTAACTCTCTCACGAGTGAGAGTATTTTCAATGTCATGGACCTATGGGATAGTCCAAGATTTTACTAATCCCATAGCGGAGCTCGGGGGAATAAAGGTCGAAACACCACCTTCAACAGTTGATGGTTGAGAGACTAGTTCAGCAAGTCTCTCAGAAGAATTTTTCTTTAACCTCCTTGGAGGAACAGGAACATTCTCAACTAAGGATGTTGTCTTAGCTGGTGATATGACAATAACCTCACTAGGAGGAATAATAGCAACAATCTTTCTTGGAGACACATGGGGCTTCTCAACAACTTTCTCGGTAGCAGCAGGAGGAGGTGCATCAATAATTTTTGTCCCTTCTTCTGGGACATTTTGTTTGCTTTTCTTTGCCTCCACATTGGTAGAGGCAGATTTATCAAAGAAGGCATGAGCTCTTCTTCTCTTCAATAGATTACTGATGGAAGCAATTGACTCAGAAGAAGAACCTTCCAAATTAGTTTTAGAAGCTGGTATTTGGTCAAGACTAACCCACACTGGACGAGCAGTAAAAGATGAAGTATAGCTCTTATACTGCAACAAATAAGAGGCTGATCTAATATGTTCATCGACAACGGATTGGTGTAAACTCCAGATAAGTTTCAAATGCTTTAAATTAACGTCAGTTTCTTTGGGAGACTTTCTTTTGCTATCAACTGTAAATAATCAAAAATTAAATGTTAGTGATACATTTTATCAAACACAAAGAAAACAAGATTACAAAAAATAAAAACAACCTATCCCATTGCCATAAGGAGGACATCTAGTACCTTGGTATACATCATCTCCATTTAATGGAGGGTATTGCCAATTTTTCATTACCACTCCATGTTCAAAATAATCCCTGTTGGCATCAGGAAGATTGACAACTAACGCCTTATTCAAAAACCTAGTTTTTAAATAAAAAGTACTATCGCTGACAACCCATCTGTAGCAATACATAATCTCTGGAATCCCTAAATGGGTTCCATGAAGTTGGTTCAACCTATGAACTCCATTAACTATCCTCCAGGTATTTGGCCCTATTTTTGCAGTTACAACGTCAAAATATTGACAGAACTCCAAACATAAAGGATTTGGAGGAAAAGAAAAGCCACATTCGACCCAAAGAGACTTGGGAACCAATGTCCCTCAGCCAAAGAAAAATAGTCAGAGGGTTCAGAAATTTCTTCCAATATGACCCATGAAGGAATTAAAAATTCATAACGAAATTTGTCAAGCTATTCAACAAGGTAAACCATGATGAATAAAGTAAATAAAAGAGAAGTAAGAAAATCTTACGGGAAAATAGTGAATCAGTTGACAACGAACAATGGAAGAAACGAACGCATAAGATAGAAAAGAAATGAAGAGTTCAAAAATACAGATTTGAAAAGTGAAAGACGATATAATTTCTGCCACGTTTAAATACCTTACCTCGGGAATAGAGAAAGCAATAATTACAAGGAGGGACGTTTGTGTATCCGACGGCTAAAAAGAAGAAAAGGGGCACAAAAAATGAAGCGGTTACGGAAATTCAAAATATTTTAAAAGCCTGATTCTATGCACTAACAAAAGGAGTTATATACAATGAAAGTTTGCCTAAAATCCATGAAAACCGAATAATTAAGCAGCAGAATGTTCCATACTTTTCTTCAACATCAAACTACGAAACATTGGGGGCTTCTGTTGATACCAAATTTAATCTACTGACGTGGACCCATCACTTGAAGACACGTGTTTTCTAACGTGGTAATTACAAATACTTCTATCGATTAACTTATTGCCACCGAGCTACTCAAGCGCCACGAGCAACGCATACATTCCGAACAGCTCAAGCGTATCAACCAGTTAAAGTCCCCCGAAGAACTCATGCCTGCCAAGTTACTTAGGCGGTCCGAGCAACTTAGGCATTTCGAGCAACTTAGGCGGTCCGAGCAACATAGCACTCCAATTAGGATAATCAAGGAGACGACTGCGCATTAAATGCTCATTATTATCATACAGATGTACATGTCTACAAGATAACAACGCATTTTCCATTCATTTGTACAGCCTCAAAGCTATAAATACATTGTAACCTCCTCATTGGAAATAGTCCGAAATTTCTTGAGAAAACCATTCCTCGAGAATTCCAAGCAAACAGTCAACAATATAAAAACAATGGATGTAGGCCATTCGTATAAGGCTGAACCACTTTAAAAATCTATTGTCTGTTATTTCTTTAATCATTTTTATCTGTGATTAAAATAATTAGGTCAAATCTAATTTTTTACATCAACAGAGACATCATTTCAATTATTCACCATCTAAATACACAATTCCTTTTTCTCTTTAGGAAACACATATATGGCAATTCATTTTACAAAACGTTTACCGATTCAATTTTATCTCATAACTTTCATTACCAATTCTATTTCCCTTCTTCCATCCAGCAAAATGTACTTAAAGCAAGTTTTATTATCATAAAATGCTTTTACATATCATAACTTCTCAATTTCCCTTCTTCCATCCAGGAAATGTATTTAAAGCCATTTTATTATCATAAAATGCTTTGACATCAATAATGTCCCACATTATAATAAATAGTTATATTTCGTATCATATAACGTTTCAAAGACAGCCCGTCGGCGTTTCCCCACTGTGCGCGCCCCTAAATGGCTATCATCTTCCAGGGCCTATCAAATAAGACAACCGGGGATCCTAAAACGCGAGCCATTGGGAAGTGGCCATATACATGCGAGTGAGTAATAACCACACCTGGAATTGCCCCACTAGCGCAAAATAAACATACAATAACCGGTCATATGGCCGAGGACTATATTCACCCTACATTCATTAGCCAGGGGACTTCACCTCACGCGCGTAACTTCCCTTATGATAGTGATTTAGAGAGGTGTGTTTACGTAAATTATCATTTACGAAAATCATTTCTTTTTCCATTTGAAAACATTCACATTGTCCATTCCAAAAAATTATTTATTCTCAATGATTAAATAGTAAATTTAGAATATGCATTTCTTATTCTTTAAGTCATATTTTATTAATGACCTATGACCCGAAGTGCCATTATCCTCAAACTAGTCTCCAAGAGTCCAAAACAATACCATAAATCATCAAAGTGAGTCTCCCACAATAATAGTCTCCCAAAAGTCTCAACATTATCATTTTCACCTTCTATACATTTTAGGTTAAGTTCCTATATCAACAAAACATTAACCTCTATAAATTAACCCTTGGGATAAGCCCAGATATCCCCATGCTAGCCTAGGACATTTTTCTACCCAACACAAACCTCTAAAACTCTTCATTACTTCCCAAAGGAAGGTTCATAATCCTCGAACCTAAAATAAAAGGGGTAAAAATAAAACTAGAAGAAGCTCACCAAAAACAGGGCATCTGAATCGATTCGCCTAGGGCCGAATCGATTCACCCCTGATTGCGAATCGATTCGTTGAAAAGCGAATCGATTCAGTGAGAAAAACGACCATTCTGTCTCAGCCGAATCAATTCATCCCCAACCCGAATCGATTCGGTCTACCCAGACCTGTGTCCTTCCCCATATCCGAATCGATTCGCCTAGGGGCGAATCGATTCGGCCCTGCAGAATTGCCCAATTTGGGCTACGGGTTGTTTGAACCCTATATAATCCCAAAAACTCCAATCTTCAATTTTGATCAACACCAACAACAACAAATTCCACCCAATCATTTCTACACATCAACTAACTAATTTATTTTCCTCAAATCAAATTAAACTACAAGATTTAGGGTTTAAACACCAAAATCATCAAAAACCCATATATGGTTTAAATCTCCAAAAACTAACTATACATGCAATTTATCATATTAAATCATGATCTAGCAAGTAAGAAACCTGCCTCAAGTTTGTAGTCTCGGATTCTCTTCCGGTAGCAAGGGATTCCAGCTCCAATCTTCCATTTCTCCCAACCTCTCTCCTCTCTCTCTCTCTCTCTCTCTCTCTCTCGGATTCAAACATGAAATGATAAAAAAAGGGGGTTGGGAGACTTAACCGGGCTTAAAACATAAATTTCCCTCTTTTAAGTGCTAATACACCATTAAAATGACTCGTAACTACTTAATTGAGTCATAACCTGTCAAAAGTGCCCGAAACTCAAAAATACAACTTGGCACTTATTTCGACTAGACTATTCCAAAACTAACTGCACCCCCTATTTAGGCATTCAGAGTAACGTATAATATATTTGTATCCCAAATTCATTTTAATTTATTAATTATACTCCAACTTACCTATAAGTCATATCCGTCGTTTAAAGTACAACGACGCAATAAAACACAATATAAACCTATTCACCTTCTCATATCAGTAAATAGGCAAAACACGGTAAATATTATCCCTTAATATCACAGGAAATAATATTTACTCCAACTTTCTCTATTTTATAAAATTAGCCCATCAGACAAAATAATATAAAATAGTCGCTCAAAAGTCATGGTTGTTGCATACTCCCCCCCTAGAACGGAATTTTGCCTTCAAAATTCAGGCGTACCCTATAATCATATCAAGGGTGTACTATTCTAAACTATCGTTCTATCATCCTTAGCAAAATCCTCGGTATTGTGGCGTCCCCATTGGACTTGGACTAAGGTCATCACTATTCGATCTTAGTCTACATTCTGCATGCTCTAACATAGCACCTAGTCGCTCCTCAAGTACTATCGATCCTACATTTCTTTGATGAAAAGAAAAATGCCTACATAACTCGGCATAAGTTACCTTTCCTCCTGAATCACATTATACCCTTCTTAGGGAATACTGCATTGAAACTAATTCCCTACCTCCAATACTATATGACCTCTATTCGAGTCGGGGTAGCCCTTGAAAGTATGCGGCTCAGTGAGCCCAATCATTAGAGAAATATTCCTGGACCATTCCAAGTCCAAGGAATATATTGTCCGCTGTTTCCATCCAACGAGCAGGCGAATTACTTAGCCGGCTACACAAGGCCACCCACGGTGCCATACATTATAGAAAAATGAACCATATTTATTATACGAAAATCCGATCCATAAAAACTACAACTCCCATCCTTCCTTTAATCCCAAGGCACACCTTAGAAGTGTGACTTCCGACATTAGGTTAACTTTTTCCATTCATTCATCCCCCTTAGGGTGGTAGGATATACCCCATTCCCATACGGTTCCCATTTCTTTCTGGAAACTTTACCAAAACCATTGAAACGAAGATCTAGTCTCGGTCCATCACTATATTGATAGGAACCTCATATAGTTCCATAACTTCACCATAAAGAGCTAGGCGTACTCTGCCATAAATAGTCCGCTCATATTGGCCGGAAAAGCAATGATTTGGTCAAACGATCAACAATTTTCTCAAATAGGATCATGACCATTGCGGTGCCAGTAATTCAATGAAAATGTCAACGGATATACCCTTCCTCGTTCCACGCTACTCTCTTCACAGTAGCAGGTGAAATGGTCAATCACGGACATAAATGCTCTTGCAACAGCATCCTCTCGGTTAAGCTCGTTCCACTTGGCTTTCTACGCCTTCACTAATCTCTCCGACGGGTTTTCTACTCGGCGCATCAGCTACCCCATTGGCATTTCCTTAGCGAAAGGGAATATCCAATTAATAGTCTTTTACGAACTCCAAACACCAACTCTGTCGCCACAACAACATATTGCAACGACTTATTGCTCGTGAAAAGACCAAAATTCCTGCCCAGGAAGTAGTGCCTCTATTTCTTCAGTGCGAAAACTACCGCTACGACTCTAAATCAAGCGTGGGATAATACTTCTCACGAGGTTTAAGTTTGTGAGACGCATAAACAATGGGTCCATGCTCCAGTATTAATACTTCCCGTTCTTGGCAGAGACTCGTTCGTCAAATCCACTCTCGTAACAACACGAGTGCAGGAGTAAAAGTCAGCTCATCCTTTTGACTCCCCAAAAGTTAGGTCACCGATGTAACGCTCTATCTAAGAGAGGCCTCACCTTGGCCTAGCAATCCAAATTACTCGAGATCCCATACTTCTTGTTTCTAGGGACCTAATCCCTCTTAGAGTTAACCCACAAACCTACTAGTGGTCAACTCCCTACAGCCTTCCTAAAACAACGTCACATGCCCTAAGGGCCTTACGTCCTAATAATCCTAAAGTCGATGTATATCCTATTCAAGTCGTAATAAGTATTATCCGAATTATATCCCTAGTGTCCAAGACCTTTTCCGAATTCCGACATTCGTTCGGTTTCATGCGTGGGACGTCTCGCAAAGCGAAATCCAAATAAGGAACCCTCCCGTTACACTACTACCTCGCATCGTCGGTCGTCAAGATATAACGGTCTAAGACACATGATCGGGACCGCTAAAATTCTAACTCGTAACCCTAATAATGCGCTTCTACTTCTATGTCTTACCATTTTAAATAATTGAAAACTTCAACTAATCGTACGTTTACTTTCTGTAAAGTCTTACAAATACTTTATCCCAATATATAAACACATTTTTCTTAAACGGCCTTCTCATCAAGGCATAACCATAAGTCTCAATTCGACTTCCTTATCTAGGTCTCCCTCACATCGATAAGAGGAGAGAAGTATTCACAGTGCTTCTATATCGCACTTTAACTTAGCCCTTTAATCACTCAATCACGTGATTTTCGGCTACAACCCCTCAAAACCAACATCTTAACAATAAAATAAAATAAAATAAAATGAAAGAAGAAAGAATAGCATCTCTCCACTCCCAACGTCGTTAAGGTTCATGCGTGGAGTGTCTCTCAAAGCAAAATCCTAACAAGGAACCCCTCCTATACATTACTACTTAACTTTGTTGGTCGTGGAGATAAGGCAACATCATACATGCAACATGAATGAAATAGAATAAAAATAAAATTCTTACATACCTTAAACCATCTCTATAAAGTCTCAATCCTGTATCCAGGTGAGATATTATAGAACAACTAGTTCCATTCTGGAACTACAATTAAGTTAGCCTCGCAAATTATTCGCTTGCTATCGTTCCAACCAAACCAATAATATTTCCACTCGTATAATACATATAATACGAGTAGCACATACCACACATATACTTTTAAAATATCACCACTCGCCTGATATCGAGTGAAGAAAAAAAATATATAGAACCTCCCTACCACGAAAGTCATATATATACACTCACTATAATAATATCGATAGTACCACAAGCTCAATTTGCACACCCGAATCTAGGGTTAATACCATACTACTCCATATTATCATAAAAAATGCACCACCCTTAACTAAGGTGGAACTCCTGCCAACATTCCTGTCAATTTCTTTGGCCACTACCAATGGTTCTCAGACACCGTACTCTAGTCTTAACCGAACCAAATTACTTCCATAATTCCCCAACTAAGCACCCTATTCTTGACCTTGTTCTCCAATAAACGAGATCAAAATGCGTGGTTCTACATTCCATGTCAGCACAGTTTCTCCATCTCTAGCTACCTGGCGATTACCCGCGTAGTTCTCTTAACTTCCTCAACAAAAGAGAACATGCTACCAGCCTCCCCTGCCTTAGTTCAATGAGTCTTCCCCGGGTGGATGTCCACCAATGGGGTTTCATGAACACTACTTCTCCGGAAGTGTTAACGACACTTATTCGTGAGCCTATCATTCCACTAAAAGGCTCTTTCTTCCTTATTTTTACCTACTTCGATGCAAGGTTTCCTTAACCCTGTGACTCTTTATTCACTGTCGGCCTCCGATCGATCCTCGTGTGAATATTTGAGAATCTACTTTCTCATCCTTCCTGATATCCCATAGAAACTCGTTGTTGAAAATATCGATCGGGTTTCTCTATGGGCAAAACTTCCTGCTCCACCAAAATATGGCGACTACCTTTCCCTCCATTTCAACATTACTCCAACGGGTGAAAGGTTTTCTTCCATTCTTCGCATATGGGCACTTCTATACCCCTCTCTAGGTCAAAGCTCCTGGGCCTTATACTTCCACCGAATGAGATTACACTTCCTCCATCTGACTCAACTTCAACATGGGGTCCTTATCAAGGACTCTTTAACTTCAAGTTGACATCGCTTGGAATCCCAAGCTTAGTACCACTCTCTACTTGCCGCAGTACTTGGAAAACAATATCTACTGTACTTAGTAGTCGTGATAGCAATATAAGATAATGCTACAAAGGGAGAGACCTCCAAAGTGGCCCTCATCCCCAACTACAACTCACAGTTATTAGTAATCCCGTCTCATGATGCCTTCGTAACGTCCCTCTCTAACGCCCTTCAACATTCAACATACGAATTTACAACGAACACGCAAAAGATTCTTTGAGTTCTTGCTCTACAGCAGAAGAACGAAACCTCACCCGAGAAATCAACGTTCTTAATCCTAAGGCTCTATATCAAATAAAAAGTAACGATGAAGGCGTAGTACGTCCGCATAGATTCCTAAGGACACTGGAACCTGATGCTCCGATACCATCTGTGACAACCCGCCTACTAAAATAAGAGGTGGCCAGTCCGATACTCTAATAATCACAGGAATCATAAATGGTCCAATCTTAGCATCACTATCGTTAAAATAATAGTACGAGATAATAACCAATTATTTTAGAAAATGGATTGTCAAATTTAAATTTTTGTGAGTAAAAGAAAAACACTTAGACAATACAACTTGCAAAAACAGTGGATACTAAAAATCAATGGGTAAAATAGTGACAATTATACATAAAGTGATAACCGAATAAGTTGTCGGTTAAAAGACTAATACTAACAAGTTACACCGAGTATTACAATTTACAAATCACTTTATAATAAATGTGTACAAAGCATGGGAAACACGCCCGAATAAATAAACTGAACATAACTAGAGTACAATGGAAAGAAGCGTCTATAAAAAAATATCCTACAACATCCGCAAAATGCTATAGCTCCAGGACAACTGGAATGGAAAGGTCAGTATGGGCGTCCTTGCGGTAGAGCGCCTGAATGGACAAGGAGTTGCATGCAAAATAAAGAGATATAGACGGGTCAGGGCCCGGTTTGATATGATTACCATTTGACTAAAATGCATGACAATTATGAACGTAACTAACCCTCACAATTAAATAATAAAATTTCTCACCTCTCCATTTAGAAGCACAACCTAGCGCAATATCAATGCTAATGCTTAATGATCATATAAGCATGGGAGAACTCATCTACATATACTCGAGGAGACATCATTTCAATTATTCACCATCTAAATACACAATTCCTTTTTCTCTATAGGAAATACATATATGGCAATTCATTTTACAAAATGTTTAACAATTCAATTTTATCTCATAACTTTCATTACCAATTCTATTTCTCTTCTTCCATCCAGGAAATGTATTTAAAGCAAGTTTTATTATCATAAAATCCTTTTACATATCAAAACTTATCAATTTCCCTTCTTCCATCTAGGAAATGTATTTAAAGCCATTTTATTATCATAAAATGCTTTAACATCAATAATGCCCCACATTATAATAAATAGTTATATTTCGTATCATATAACGTTTCTAAGACCGACCGTCCGGGTTTCCCCACTGTACGCGCTCCTAATTGGCTATCATCTTCCAGGGCCTACCAAACAAGACAACCTGGGATCCAAAAACGCGAGCCATCGGGAATTGGCCATATACTTGCGAGTGAGTCATAACCACACCTTGAATTACCCCGCTAGCGCAAAATAAACATACAATAACCGGTCATATGGCCGAGGACTATATATATACCCTACATTCATTAGCCAGAGGACTTCCCCTCACGCGCGCAACTTCCCTTATGATAGTTATTTAGAGAGGTGTGTTTACGTAAATTATCATTTACGAAAATCATTTTTTTTTCCATTTGAAAACATTCACATTGTTCATTCTAAAAAATCATTTATTCTCAATGATTAAATAACAATTTTAGAATATGCACTTCTTATTCTTTCACTCATATTTTATTAATGACCTATGACCCGAAGTGCCATTATCCTCAAACTAGTCTCCAAGAGTCCAAAACAATATTATAAATCATCAAAGTGAGTCTCCCTCAATAATAGTCTACCAAAAGTCTCAACATTATCATTTTCACCTTCTATACATTTTAGGTTAACTACCTATATCAACGAAACATTAACCTCTATAAATTAACCCTTGGGATAAGCCCAAATATCCCCATGCTAGCCTAGGACATTTTTCTACCCAACACAAACCTCTAAAACTCTTCATTACTTCCTAAAGGAAGGTTCCTAAACCTCGAACAGAAAAGAAAAGGGTAAAAATAAAACTAGAAGAATTTCACCAAAAACAGGGCATCCGAATCGATTCGCCTAGGGCCGAATCGATTCGCCCTTGATTGCGAATCGATTCGCCCAAAAGAGAATCGATTTGGTGAGCAAAACTAACATTCTGTCTCAGCCGAATCAATTCGGCCCCAACCCAAATCGATTTGATTTACCCAGACCTGTGTCCTTCCCCATATCCAAATCGATTCGCCTAGGGGCGAATCGATTCGGCCCTGCAGAATTGCCCAATTTGGGCTATGGTTTGTATGAACCCTAAAATCCCCAAAACTCCAATATTCAATTTTGATCAACACCAAAAACAACAACTAATTCCACCCAATCATTTCTACACATCAACTAACTAATTTATTTTCCTCAAATCAAATTATACTACCAGATTTAGGGTTTAAACACCAAAATCATCAAAAACCCATTTATGGTTTAAATCTCCAAAAACTAACTATACATGCAATTTATCACATTAAATCATGATCTAGCAAGTAAGAAACTTGCCTAAAGTTTGTAGTCTCAGATTCTCTTCCGGTAGCAACGAATTCCAGCTCCAAGCTTCCATTTCTCTCTATTTTCTCCCATTTCTCCCAAGCTCTCTCTTCTCTCTCTGTCTTGGCTTCTAACATGAAATGAGAAAATAAAAGGGGTTGGGATACTTAATCGGGCTTAAAACATAAATTCCCCTCTTTTAAGTGCCAATACATCATTAAAATGTCTCGTAACTACTTAATTGAGTCATAACCTGTCAAAAGTGCCCGAAACTCAAAAATACAACTTGGCACTTATTTCGACTATCTCGACTATTCCAAAACTAACTGCACCCCCTATTTAGGCATTCAGAGTAACGTATAATATATTTGTGTTCCAAATTCATTTTAATTTATTAATTATACTCCAACTTACCTATAAGTCATAACCGTCGTTTAAAGTACAACGACGCAATAAAACACAATATAAACCTATTCACCTTCTCATATCAGTAAATAGGCAAAACACGGTAAATATTATCCCTTAATATCACAGGAAATAATATTTACTCCAACTTTCTCTATTTTATAAAATTAGCCCATCAGATAAAATAATATAAAATAGTCGCTCAAAAGTCTGGGTTGTTGCATACTACTCCCCCTAGAACGGAATTTTGCCCTTAAAATCCAGGCGTACCCTATAATCATATCAAGGGTGTATTATTCTAAACTATCGTTCTATCATCCTTAGCAAAATCCTCGGTATTGTGACGTCCCCGTTGGACTTGGACTAAGGTCATCACTATTCGATCTTAGTCTACATTCTGCATGCGCTAACATAGCACCTAGTCGCTCCTCAAGAACTATCGATCCTAAATTTCTTTGATGAAAAGAAAAATGCCTACATAACTCGGCACAAGTTACCTTTCCTCCTGAATCACATTATACCCTTCTTAGGGAATACTGCATTGAAACTAATTCCTTACCTCCAATACTACATGACCTCTGTTCGAGTCGGGGTATCCCTTGAAAGTATGCGGCTCAGTGAGCCCAATCATTAGAGAAATATTCCTGGACCATTCTAAGTCCAAGTAATATATTGTCCGCTGGTTCCATCCAATGAGCAGGCGAATTACTTAGCCGGCTACACAAGGCCACCCACGGTGCCATACATTACAGAAAAATGAACCAAATTTATTGTATGAAAATCCGATCCATAAAAACTACTGCTCCCATCCTTCCTTTAATCCCAAGGCACACCTTAGAAGTATGCCTTCCGACATTAGATTAACTTTCTCCATTCATTCATCCCCCTTAGGGTGGTAGGATATACCCCATTCCCACACGGTTCCCATTTCTTTCTGGAAACTTTACCAAAACGTTTGACACGAAGATCTAGTCTCGGTCCATCACTATATTGATAGGAACCTCATATAGTTCCATAACTTCACCATAAAGAGCTGGGCGTACTCTTCCATAAATAGTCCGCTCATATTGGCAGAAAAAGCAATGATTTGGTCAAACGATCAACAATTTTCTCAAATAGGATCATGACCGTTGCGGTGCCAGTAATTCAATGAAAATGTCCACGGATATACCCTTCCTCGTTCCACGCTACTCTCTTCACAATAGTAGGTGAAATGGTCCATCACGGACATAAATGTTGTTGCTACAGCATCCTCTCGATTAAGCTCGTTCCACTTGGCTTTCCATGCCTTCACTAATCTCTCCGACGGGTTTTCTACTCAGCGCATCAGCTACCCCATTGGCATTTCCTTAGCGAAAGGGAATATCCAATTAATAGTCTTTTACGAACTCCAAACACCAACTCTGTCGCCACAACAACATATTGCAACGACTTATTGCTCGTGAAAAGACCAAAATTCCTGCCCAGGAAGTAGTGCCTCTATTTCTTCAGGGCGAATACTATCGCTACGACTCTAAATTAAGTGTGGGATAATACTTCTCACGAGGTTTAAGTTTGTGAGACGCATAAACAATGGGTCCATGCTCCAGTATTAATACTTCCCGTTCTTGGCAGAGATTCGTTCGTCAAATCCACTATCGATCTTAACAACACGAGTGCAGGAGTAAAAGTCATCTCATCCTTTTGACTCCCCAAAAGTTAGGTCACCGACGTAACGCTCTATCTAAGAGAGGCCTCACCTTGGACTAGCAATCCAAATTACTCGAGATCCCATACTTCTTGTTTCTAGGGACCTAATCCCTCTTAGAGTTAACCCACAAACCTACTAGTGGTCAACTCCCTACAGCCTTCCTAAAACAACGTCACATGCCCTAAGGGCCTTACGTCCTAATAATCCTAAAGTCGATGTATATCCTATTCAAGTCGTAATAAGTATTATCCTAATTATATCCCTAGTGTCCAAGACCTTTCCCGAATTCCGACATTCACTTGGTTTCATGCGTGGGACGTCTCGCAAAGCGAAATCCAAACAAGGAACCCTCCCGTTACACTACTACCTCGCATCGTCGGTCATCAAGATATAACGGTCTAAGACATATGATCGGGACCGCTAAAATTCTAACTCGTAACCCTAATAATGCGCTTCTACTTCTATGTCTTACCATTTCAAATAATTGAAAACTTCAACTAATCGTACGTTTACTTTCTGTAAAGTCTTACAAATACTTTATCCCAATATATAAACACATTTTTCTTAAACGGCCTTCTCATCAAGGCATAACCATAAGTCTCAATCCAACTTCCTTATCTAGGTCTCCCTCACATCGATAAGAGGAGAGAAGTATTCACAGTGCTTCTATATCGCACTTTAACTTAGCCCTTTAATCACTCAATCACGTGATTTTCGGCTACAACCCCTCGAAACCAACATCTTAACAATAAAATAAAATAAAATGAAAGAAGAAAGAATAGCATATCTCCACTCCCAACGTCGTTAAGGTTCATGCGTGTAGCGTCTCGCAAAGCGACATCCAAACAAGGAACCCCTCTTATACATTACTACTTAACTTTGTTGGTCGTGGAGATAAGGCAACATCATACATGCAATATGAATGAAATAGAATAAAAAGAAAATTCTTACATACCTTAAACCATCTCTATAAAGTCTCAATCTTGTATCCAGGTGAGATATTATAGAATAACTATTTCCATTCTGGAACTTTAATTATGACAGCCTTGCAATTTATTCGCTTGCTATCGTTCCAACCAAACCAAGAATATTTACACTCGTATAATACATATAATACGAGTAGCACATGCCACACATATACTTTTAAAATATCATCACTCGCCTGATATCGAGTTAAGAAAAAAAAATATAGAACCTCCCTACCACGCTATAATAATATCGATAGTACCACAATCTCAATTTACACACTCTAATCTAGGGTTAATACCATACTACTCCATCTTATCATACAAAATGCGCCACCCTTAACAAAGGTGGAACTCATGCCAACATTCTTGTCAATTTCTTTGGCCACTACCAATGGTTCTCAGACACCGTACTCTAGTCTTAACAGAACCAAACTACTTCCATAATGCCCCAACTAAGCACCCTATTCTTGACCTTGTTCTCCAATCAATGAGATTAAAATGCGTGGTTTTACATTCCATGTCAGAACCGTTTCTCCATCTCTAGCTACCTGGAGATTACTCGCGTAGTTCTCTTAACTTCCTCAACAAAAGAGAACATGCTACCGGCCTCCCCTGCCTTAGTTCAATGAGTTTTCCCCGGGTGGATGTCCACCAATGGGGTTTCATGAACACTACTTCTCCGAAAGTGTTAACAACACTTATTCGTGAGCCTATCATTCCACTGAAAGGCTCTTTCTTCCTTATTTTTACCTACTTCGATGCAAGGTTTCCTTAACCCTGTGACTCTTTATTCACTGTCTGCCTCCGACCAATCCTCGTGTGAATATTTAAGAATCTACTTTCTCATCCTTCCTGATATCCCAAAGAAACTCGCTGTTGAAAATATCGACCGGGTTTCTCTATGGGCAAAACTTCCTGCTCCACCAAAAAATGGTGACTACCTTTCCCGCCCTTTCAACATTACTCTAACGGGTGAAAGATTTTCTTCTATTATTCGCATCTGGGCACTTCTATACCCCTCTCTAGGCAAAATCTCCTGGGCCTTATACTTCCACCGAATGAGATTACACTTCCTCCATCTGACTTAACTTCAACATGGGGTCCTTATTAAGGACTCTTCAACTTCAAGTTGAATTCGCTTGGAATCCATAGCTTAGTACCACTCTCTACTTGTCGTGGTACTTTGAAAACTATATCTACTATACTTATTAGTCGCGGTAGCAATATAAGATAATGCTACGAAGGGAGAGACCTCCAAAGTGGACCTCATCCCCAACTACAACTCACAGTTTTTAGTAATCCCTCTCATGATGCCTTCGTAACGGCCCTCTTTAATACCCTTCAACATTCAATATACGAATTTACAATGAACGCGCAAAAGATTCTCTGAGTTCTTGCTCTACAGCAGAAGAATGAAACCTCACCAGAGAAATCAACGTTCTTAATCCTAAGGCTCTATATCAAATAAAAAATAACGCTGAAGGCGTAGTACGCCCGTACAAATTCCTAAGGACACTAGAACCTGATGCTCTGATACCATCTGTGATAACCCGCCTACTAAAATAAGAGGTGGCCAACCCGATACTCTAATAATCATATGAATCATAGATGGTCCATTCTTAGCATCACTGTCGTTAAAATAATAGTACGAGATAACCACCAATTATTTTAGAAAACAGATTGTCAAATTTGAATTTTTGTAAGTAAAAGAAAAACACTTAGATAATCCAACTTGCAAAAACAGTGGATACCAAAAATCAACGGGTATAAGAATGACAATTATACATAAAGTGATAACCGAATAAGTTGTCGGTTAACAAACTAATACAAAATGGTTACACCGAGTATTACAATTTACATATCACCTTATAATAAATGTGTACAAAGCATGGGCAACACGCCCGAATAAATAAACTGAGCATAACTAGAGTACAATGGAAAGAAGCGTCTATAACAAATATCCTACAACATCCGCACAATGCTATAGCTCCAGGACAACTGGAATGGAAAGGTCAGTACGGGCGTCCTTGTGGTAGAGCGCCTGAATGGATATGGAGTTGCATGCAAAACAAAGAGATATAGACGGGCCAGGGCCCGGTTTGATATGATTACCATGTGACTAAAATGCATGACAATTATGAACGTAACTAACCCGCGAAATTAAATCATAAAATTTCTCACCTCTCCATTTAGAAGCACAACCTAGCGCAATATCAATGCTAATGCTCAATGATCATATAAGCATGGGAGAACTCATCTACATATACTCAAGCAGACATCATTACAATTATTCACCATCTAAATAGACAATTCCTTTTTCTCTTTAGGAAATACATATATGGCAATTCATTTTACAAAATGTTTACCAATTCAATTTTTTAACATAACTTTCATTACCATTTTTATTTCCTTTCTTCCATCCAGGAAATGTATTTAAAGCGAGTTTTATTATCATAAAATGCTTTTACATATCATAACTTCTCAATTTTCCTTCTTTCATCCAGGAAATGTATTTAAAGCCATTTTATTAGCGTAAAATGCTTTAACATAAATAATATCCCACATTATGATAAATAGTTATATTTCGTATCATATAACGTTTTTAAGACCGCCCGTTCGGGTTTTCCCACTATGCGCGCCCCAAAATGGCTATCATCTTCCAGGGCCTATCAAACAAGACAACCTAGGATCCTAAAACGCGAGCCGTCGGGAAGTGGCCATATACCTCCGATTGAGTCATAACCACACCCAGAATTACCCCACTAGCGTAAAATAAACACACAATAACCGGTCATATTGCCGAGGACTATATTCACCCTGCATTCATTAACTAGGTGACTTCACCTCACGCGCAACTTCCCTTATGATAACGATTTAGAGAGATGTGTTTTCGTAACTTATCATTTACGAAAATCATTTATTTTTTCCATTTGAAAACATTCACATTGTTCATTCTCAAAAATCATTTATTCTCAATGATTAAATACCAATTTTAGAATATGCATTTCTTATTCTTTAAGTCATATTTTATTAATGACCTATGACCCGAAGTGCCATTATCCTCAAACTAGTCTACAAGAGTCCAAAACAATACCATAAATCATCAAAGTGAGTCTCCCTCAATAATAGTCTCCCAAAAGTCTCAACATTATCATTTTCACCTTCTATACATTTTAGGTTAACTTCCTATATCAACGAAACATTAACCTCTATAAATTAACCCCTGGGATAAGCCCAAATATCCCCATGCTAGCCTAGGACATTTATCTACCCAACACAAACCTCTAAAACTCTTCATTACTTCCCAAAGGAAGGTTCCTAAACCTCGAACCTAAAAGAAAAGGGGTAAAAATAAAACTAGAAAAATCTCACCAAAAATATGGCATCTAAATCGATTCGCCTAAGGCCGAATCGATTCGCCCAAAAGCGAATCGATTCGGTGAGAAAAACTAATATTCTGTCTCCGCCGAATCGATTTGGCCCCAACCCGAATCGATTCGGTTTACCCAGACCTGTGTCCTTTCCCATATCCGAATCGGTACGCCTAGGGGGCGAATCAATTCGACCCTGCAGAATTGCCCAATTTGGGCTACGGGTTGTATGAACCCTAAAATCCCCAAAACTCCAATCTTTAATTTTGATCGACACCAACAACAACTAATTCTACCCAATCATTTCTACACATCAACTACCTAATTTATTTTCCTCAAATCAAATTAAACTACAAGATTTAGGGTTTAAACACCAAAATCATCAAAAACCCATTTATGGCTTAAATCTCCAAAAACTAACTATACATGCAATTTATCACATTAAATCATGATCTAGCAAGTAAGAAACTTGCCTCCAGTTTTTAGTCTCGGATTGTCTTCCGGTAGCAACGGATTCTAGCTCTAATCTTCCATTTGTCTCTCTTTTCTCCCATTTCTCCCAATCTCTCTCTTCTCTCTCTCTCTCTCTTGGTTTCTAACATGAAATGAGAAAATAAAAAGGGTTGGGAGACTTAACCAGGATTAAAACATAAATTCCCCTCTTTTAAGTGCTAATACACCATTAAAATGACTCATAACTACTTAATTGAGTCATAACCTGTCAAAAGTGTCCGAAACTCAAAAATACAACTTGACACTTATTTCGACTATTCCAAAACTAACCGCACCCCCTATTTTGGCATTCAGAGTAACGTATAATATTTTTGTGTTCCAAATTCATTTTAATTTATTAATTATACTCCAACTTACCTATAAGTCATAACCGTCGTTTAAAGTACAACGGCGCAATAAAACACAATATAAGCCTATTCACCTTCTCATATCAGTAAATAGGCAAAACACGGTAAATATTATCCCTTAATATCACGGGACATAATATTTACTCCAACTTCCTCTATTTTATAAAATTAGCCCATCAGGCAAAATAATATAAAATAGTCGCTTAAAAGTCTGGGTTGTTACAAACTCCAACGAAATTTTTGAGTTCGTTCGAAGTGAGAAACTCGTTCGAACGACCTCGTTCGAATGAGAATCCCAAGGTTCTAACAAGATTTCAAAAACTCCTATCTCTTTCGAAATGAGTTAACAACCCTGATAGGTTCCTTTGAGTGAGAGAATAGGACTTACACCATTCTAGAGTAGCATATTTTCATGATATAGTAGTGAAAGGAGTTGTGTAACTACTAAGGGAACGAGTTGGAATAAGAGAACCTTAAAAAGTATATGTGATAGAGAGGTAAATCATACACTTAAAGTATTGTGGGTAATAGGGACGAATATACTACATATAAATTCAGTGACTTAGGTTTCTTGAATACCTAATGAATATAATAAGTTGTGTGTATACTTATTGATTGAACTATTATGTGTAAAACATACCTACGTTGCTTGCTATCGAGCTGAAGTTGCGCGTTGTGGAAAGTCATGCCTTGAGGAGCCTTCGGGTTGGATATTAATTTGTACCTCTAGAGCATAGAACATATGTATGGACTATCTGTGAGAACGATAGTGATGACGATCGTACGGGTGCGTAGGTATGTGCATAGCCCATCGGCTTGGGACAATGTTTACCTCTAATATATGTGTTCTGTTTTGATGGTTCGCGAGAGATTGAACCTTTAGTCATTTATGCAATGAGCGATGCAACGGGACATGATATCAGAGTATGCAGACATCGCAGTTGTGTCTCGGGGTGCAGTATTGTATGTATATAAGATAGAGAGTATATATATATACACACTTGTGATGATATCTACTGTGTAAATTAAGTACGTATAATTAATAATAAAATCTGAAATGAATTAAATAGCAAACACTTAATTGTATTAAACGGAAAGTGCCCTTTTTATGCTAAGAGAGATTGATTATATATATTATACTGAGAGGAAAATACATGGGAACGATATTGGGTCAGGAGTAGATATTAGTCAGGAAGGACTAGTTAGTATGGGAATAGGAACTAGTAGGATTGGAAAGTACGGTAGGTGTGCACGTTAGATGAGAGGTGAGCTTCTGAAGTGAGTACGATAACCTAACATGAATAATATATGTGCTAATAAATCATTTTAAGCAGTTACTGATTTTAAACTGTTATTCAACTCGGGCTCTGACCCGTTTTCTGCAATTCTCTTTTTCTTGTCAAATTATTTTAGGTGCCCAACCACAGGGACACTAGACTTAGGAGTTCCACTCATTCGATGAGCTGTAGTTGTTGTTGAGGTTACATGACTTTGGTAGTAGACGCCTCCATGCCTATCATTTCCTCATTTGGATTATTTCATCAATTATGGCATGTTGCCCCTTTCTATTCAGATGTTTAGAGATTTTGGATTTAATTATTTAATCTCTTCAGTTATTGGATTCATTTAGTTGGACTATTGTATTTGACTTTTAGCTGGAAGTGGTTACTCTAGTCCCTTTTATTATGCCAGTTATTTTATTTCTTATGTGATTGGACTGGATAGTGAATGTATAGTTAATTCCTTAAACTGTTTTATTTTGAATGACAAGATAAAATTTTGACATCAACCTCTTTAAATATTAGGTGGTTAGTTGTAATAATAATGTTTTCCAACAGTGATGCATTATCTGAACTAACTGGATATTCTGATTTAATTAATAAAGTACTGATCAACATGTATTTAATTAGGCGGGGTGTCACAGTTCTATGGCACAATGGAGTCATATGTCACATTAATACTTACATTACATTAGTTAATAGTTAGTCAACCTCCTAAAGATTAGTAGGACACACGATATACAATCTTTATTATGCCATATCACATTAGGATGGTTGATTTTTTTTAATTTGGATTTTGCTCAGGCGGGAACAGTAGCATCATTCTAAGAAGAGTCAGAATTTGGAATATGGAAGTAGTCATTGGGTTAAGGTGGATCGTCATCTTTTAAGTAATTTGTATAAAAGGAAAACATCAATGATAAGCCCGCCATTTGATGTCACTTCTGGATATAATTATGGAGTTGGTGGTACAATAGCTGGAGCAAAATATACCGCCTCCTGGAGTATGACTGGATCTCCTATATAATCATGTATTTTCCTCATAACTTGACCTTCTCCTAACACTCTATTGGTCAATACCAGTCGCTTTATGTCACTACTTGAACCTACCCAGTTTTCATTTACAGCACGGAGCATTTCTCTAAGCCTTGTAAGTGCCCGTTCTCTAACTGTATTCTCCCAACGATTTGTTGGTACAATGACCACATTAAATAGAAATGAATCCCAAGCATCTATGTTGCAAAAAGGAATTTCTATATAATAGTAATAAAAGAATTTACGAAAAGATAAAATAACTAATATCTTATAAACTTTTCCCATATAGAATGCTAACTCGATGATATGTTAAATTTTAAAACATGCTCTGATGCCATCTTGTTACACCCAAATTTTTGGTATGAATGTAAACGAGAGTACATATAAAGCAATAAATTAAAGTTAAGGCGAAAAATAAAACTTTATTCATTATGAAAACGGTACACGTAGTGTATTACCACCACACGGGTGAATTACATTTTTTTATCAACTCGAACTCTAAAGTATAAAATGGAAAAGTGTCCCTCTTTGCTCCCATCTGGCTTAGTCTCTGCCCAAATAGTTGCATACACAAACAGGTGACTGGTGTGCATCTCAAAAGGGGAAGAGATACTATACTCTTTCTCCTGGGCCATCTATAGGAAAAAGGAACTAGCACTGATATGCTAAGCAAGCTTTACCAATTTTATAATAAAAACCTATATAGATGAGAGGTGGAGTTTATATAAAATTGAAATGCCTGTATCTTTACATAAAAAAGTCAAAGAGTTTAAGTTGATAATCCCATACTTATTAGATTACAAAATGACAGTCTACTCCCTAGTTAATACCGATGCTTTTAAAATAAATGATAATGCACCAAGGTGCAAGGTGAATTGAATCGTCATAATGAATTTTTATGATATCAGTTATTAGATGAGAAGGGTTCAAATTGAACCAATTATTATAATTAAAAGAATTAGTGATATAATAACATATGAGTATGGTAGTTTATACACATGCTTATAATCAATTAGGGCTATCATGGAATGATATCGATAGTAGTTAAACGAGTACGCAAAATTTACTATTAAAGAGGTAAAAAGACCAGCTTTACTGATGTTTTGAACTGTTTTAGGATCAAAAGAGGATATCGGGAGGAGCTGGTACTTGATTAATTTTATACAAATGTTTGGGTGAATAAGTATTGTTGGAATTGGGGTTGGTTTTTTTCAATTTATACTAAAAACGGTGTATTTCAAAGTTTAAGGGGTTTAATTATAAATAACTCGGGACTTTAAAATCTTGGGCTTAGAGTCAAATTTGAACTTTGATGTAGATGACTTTTTGACTTAAAATACTTTAAAGTACCTATAGATAAAATTTGGGGTTAAAATTTATTAGTTGAAAAAGTCAAAAGGGGTCAATTTGTAATTTAAAATAAGTGTTCAAACCTAAAACCTTATTTTTTATAACTTGGGCTATCCTTGACCAAACACAAGCTTTCCTTATTCCATTTTGACCAGAAAAATAAAATAAAAATGTTGGGAAAAATTTCAAATTTTTTTGATTGGCCACGCGCGGGGTCAAGGGTTCTAGCTAAATAGTTCATCTTCAACCTCTCTAATGTTGACTTTAGGGTTTTAAATATTTGGCTTGAGATATCTACTTCATTTCTAAACTATTTAAGATGATTTCTAAACAAACTTAACCTTATTTTTCACAAGGAATCCAAATATATGAGTTTTATGGATCGAGGTGCAGTATATATTGAGTTCCATAATTGTGTGTTTTTCAAGAGTTTTGACTTTAATTTTGTAGATTTTATGAGTATGGCAAGGATTCTTATGAACATGGTTAGGTTTATGCTATGTTAAGGAATAATTTAGTTTTGATTTTAAGGCTTAGGGTGGTCTGTGTGAGGAGAATCCGAAGTTTTGATTTTTCTGAATAAAAAAATACCTTCTAACAATTGAAGCCTGATGTTTAAATTCGTGGGTTTTTATCATTGCACTCGAGTTCCTAAAGGCTTTAATGGCGGAAGTTTTCACATTTCTTCACTTAGGATTGTTTTACATGTAAAGTTTCTACGGTTTGATTGATGGAAGCATAATATCAACACATAAATCATTTAAAAATGAATAATGGAAATATATACATAAAATGTTAGGTTACCTGATTTGAGAGAAAATTTTAAGTTTTGAATACATTTAAAAGAGGTGAGTTTTGAATGCTTAGTTTGTTGGTTTTGTATAGTGCAGGAGTAGGAGGTTTGATTGGTTAGGATGGGAGGTTAATTTGTTCAGGTTTTGAAAGGTTAAAGGCATGGTTACTTGAACCTCACATGTTTGCATGGTCCAAACATGTGACTTTTTGCATTATTAGCTAATGTGGAGGTCGAGGTGGACAAAGGGGTTTGTGTAAATGTCAAATAATTAGGTTTTAATCCTTGGTTAATAAGGTATATACTTATAAAAGTGTAATTTTGGAGAAGTTTAGGGTCATTTTGTAATTTTCAAATGTTATAAGGGCTAAAATGATAATTTCTAGTTAGTTGAAGTCTAGACGGTTAATTTCATATAAAGTTCGGGTCTAGGGGTTAAGTATTGGCTAAGTTATGGTAGTTTAAAATATTCAGGATCTATTTTGCAATTACTAAAACTTTAAGGATACTTGGTTAATTTAGCAATTTTGTAGGTTTCGTAGAGTAGTTTAATCGTTCTTTTGAATATGTTTGAGTTTATATATTACGAGAGGGAATAAATGAGAATTAGGGTTTCTCAATTCAAGTACAAATATTACAATATACTGTTACGTCATTCCTTTAGTCTAGGTAATGACATTTTCTAGGTGATACTTATCGTTTGTGGATCTTTAGGTGTGGGACTAAGGATGGTTTATTCATCATGCACAAAATATGAGCGGGATAATTAAATATAATGAGAACTTGATTAAGAAATTACAATTAATGCTTAAGATAATAAACGGGGATTAAAATGGATTTACGTCACAAGTATCTGAAGAACTAATGAAAATTGGCTCGACTGACTATGATGTGCGTTGGCATCGCGAGTGTGCACAGGGCTAATGAAATTATGATGATTGTCTATAGTGATGCGTCGTGCGTGTAATATCACAAGTATGTGCAGGGCTAACGAAATTGAGTCGATTAGCTATAGTGATGGTTGTGGGTGTAATGTGTTGACATTTAGTGACGAAAAATGTACTAAAGTCTAATAAACTGATTAAGCGGTACTGAAGTCCAAAACGAAAAGTTAATAATGTATTAAAGTTAAAATATATATATATATATATATATATTTATATTTAGACGAATAATTGGCATATAACAAAGATACAAACTTAATGCATCATTTTAAAACAAATCCTTTTGTCATATTAAAAAATGACAGTGTTATATTAACAAATAATATCATTTTAATACAAATAACAACGTAGTTTTAAAGCAAATCGCATCATAAATGTTTAATAGAATATTAAACACATATTTGAAATATAAAATACACAAATCACGGTGTTATTTTAAAACAAGTCACAATGTTCTTTTAACACAAATTAAATTACTAAAATTATTGCCCCAAAATTAAAATACCATAATTATCGTCGTCCGAAAACAAGAAAAATGAAAATAAAAATCCAAAAAAAGAAAAGCAAAAATTACCAAATATATAAAAACACCCGATGTACAACACATTTTGCTATTGAGAAGTAATTTCAAAAATTGAAATTACCGAACTGAACATATGAAAAAAATTAGCATGGCATTGGTATATGTAAAATACCAACACAGTCGACCAATAACCACCGCTAAATATTGTAGTGCTAAAACAACATGAATACGACTTGTGATGGTGCAATGCGATTAGGATTACACCAAAGACAAACAAAGTAACTTTTAAAAACATGACTAATAAAATAACAATGTTAAAATAACATTGCAGTATGTATATATATAAACAATATATCCATTCTGGTTTGGTCCAGTAGTAAGGTGCCACTCGAAATGGTCAAAGGTCACGAGTTCGAAATCCCTCAGCGGATATCGGCCAGATTTAAAGTGGGGATGTGTTAGGGTGACTCTGACACAAGCATTCCCCCTGTTTAGCTCGTATGAAGGAGTCTAAAGGGCTCGTTCGTGTGGAGGTCTAGAATTATCAATATATATATATATATATATATATTAACAATGAAATTATAAAAATAATAGTGCTAAAATAGCATTGCTTTTTTAAATTGATAGGGTAGAGACAGAGAAATAGTCATCTAGCATAAATGGGTTGGAGAAGGGGTAAAATTAAGCACCATCCATTTATTAAATGGGTATATAGGCGTTTAAAATTGAGGAGCCGTAGTTAGATATATGATTTTTTACTAATTAGTCCCGTTTAATAAGTACGTAGTTCAATAGGTCCTAACATTTTATTTTTGCTCCATCAGGTCCCATGAAAAAAGATTTTCGTCCCAATAGGTCCTATTTGTAAACATACAGTGAATATTCACTTTATGTACAAATAGGACCTATTAGAGCATCAAGACTGGGGATGTTGGACGAAAGGCATTTTGCAAACTAAAAAAGTGTTTTTACCTTTCATGGGTAGGTAACTCTCACAGTGGAGGAAGTATAAAATTTATATTCACAGTTCCAACGAACAATAGATATTCGTAGGAAATGAAGGCCAAACTTCCTATGAACAACATTTGTTCGTAGAAAATGTAACGAACAAATGTTGTTCGTAGGAACTCAAATATGTAATAAAAATTCATTATTTATATTTGATACGAGTTCCTACGAACTTCAGAAGTTCTTAAGAATTACTACGGACAAATGAAGTTCGTAGGAACCCTTTACAAATTTTGCATCCGTTCTGTAACTTTAGAGAACCACTACAAATTATTCTGCAAAAATTGCTCGCTTCAACCCACCACTCGAGACCTTTCAATTTAGAAACTTACAAATTCTTTTGACTTTTTGTATCCCATTGTGGATGCTCTTAAGAAAAAAATGTTGCCATAGAATCAATTAGGAAATAATTAGGAAATATTTCATATAAATGGTACTTAATAGGAAATATAAAGGATCCGGGCCAATATGGAGGTAGGTTAACGAAATGGGTGAAGTGGAGGGAAATGAGGGAGAGGTTGGGCGTAGAAGGAAAATAAAACGGGGTCGTTTATATCATTTCTCTTTTAGTGTGAGCTTTCCCTTTTTGTTGTCAAGGTTTCCCTTTTTGGTTTATAAACTTCCATTTTTAGTCCGAAACGTTCCCTGCTTTGAAGCTTTGGGTGTGTGTTTGGTTGGAAATTTAGAAGTTGGAAGATTGGTTGGATATATATAAGAACGGAAGAGTCTCAATTAGGGTTTCACGTAAACCAAAAGCATGGATTACATTCACCATTGCTATTTGTCATTCTCAGTAAAAGAAAACCTTGTGAAGCAGCCGACAGCACCACCACCGCCCACCGCCCACCGCCCCTTTCACCACCGGGTTAGCTTTATTTTATTTTGTCACTACTCAAAATCGCATTCTCCATTTCTCTCTGTTTTCAACTTTGGAGGTGAAGTTATTACTCTCAACATTACCATTTCGTCTACACTTATTTCACTGTCTGTCATTTCTTCATTTTGTTTACTTTCCTACATGGGAATAACATAATTGGTTCTACGTGTATGAATATGTTGGATATAGGTGATTCATTTTGTCAATAAAATGTGTGATTTATCCTTAAATCTTTCATTGCTGGGATCTATCAAAGATTAGTTTTGAGTATTTCACATAACATGTGTATTTCAATTTTCAAACTACTCCCAATTTGGTATTAATTTGTTTGTTTTATTTGATTGTCAACTCTATGTATAACTAAAACACGAAATAAAATCAATTTGATGTAAATAATTCATATGTTATGTCATATTTTAATATTTAGAGTATAAAATAAATTAGGAAACAACTTCTAAGCGGGGGAGTAGGGAGACAATAATAGTAGAATGGACTGTATACTTACAAATGTTTTCTCTTTTTTTGAGTGTTTTTATGTGGTGAGGGACTTTTTGGAACAAAATAAAAGGAAATAGGATTAAGAAAAACTATTTATTTGTATGTTAGTAGTTTCATTTTATTTTGTTCTCAAAGGTTGTACCCCAAGTAATGTTTCCCGGTTATAGAATTCCATAGTCTGAGTTATGTATAATATTTTTATGGACAAATTTAATATTGCTGTCATTGTCAAAAGGTCTTACTTTCTACGGTCTATGATTACAGATTACAAACCAGGATGGAAAAAATAAAGATTCGTGTAGTTGAAGCGTTATTCTATTTCTCGTTCTCAATCATATTGTGCTTCCATGGAATGTACTGTCAACAATCTATACTCCACCACCTCATCCACTTCTAACTTAAATCTAAGCCTTTTCGTGGGATATTTAGCTATGCATTCGAGTTGTTTTGTTCTTTGTTTTAGTAGCATCAGTTGATTTAAACATCGTTTTTCCATTGTGTTGATGAATATTATTGTGTGCATGAATTAAATTTCACCCACTTAAATGCCATTTTAAACAAACCAAGTTAAGCACAACAACATTGCATTTATTCCTCGCTTACAGATGAAATTGCCCTTGCTTACTAATGCAATTGCCTTCTCTACGTTTGGTGCATTTTTTTACTGATTTAGATTT